>LR994587.1:18929319-20425925 GCA_905187575.2 Celastrina argiolus | reverse complement strand
CAGACAGAGACAGCATGGACGGGGTTAGGGCATTAACTCAGCCAGACAAAAAGTCGGCCGTGAGAAAGAGTATAGATAGGATCGAGGCTTTTACCAGCGCCGTCTCCCCTCCGGAAAAATCACAGAGCACCCAGGAACCCACCATTGCTAAAAATAAAAATAATAAAAAACACGTGGAAGAGGGCGCAGTGAGCCCCTCCATGTCATACAGAACTAAAACGGAGGAAGGTAGAGCCTGTCTAAACAGAGCAAAAATGTACATTAGCACATCCCGAAATCTAAAAACGGAGATAAAGGATGGTGTGAATGCAATGTTAGACAGGCTCTACAATATTATAAAAGATCTGGAGCAGGGAAACGGAAAAACAAAACCAGGGCAGCACGAAGAGCAGGGAAAGGGCCCTTTACACCCTCCCGCCAAGCCAACTGCAATGACGACTGCTGCAAGTGATGAACTGGTGAAAAATCTGAAAGAAAACAACAAGTTATTAGTAGAGAATATGAGGAGTATGGAAGAAATGAGGAGATGTATGGAAGGGAATAGGAAGGTAGTAGAAGAGAGCGAAAAAAGGATAGGAAGGTTGAGCACACTTCTGGAGAACAACACGGCTGCGGCCGCAATAGCGACCTATGCGAGCGTTGCATCGAGAGGAGTCTCTGAGAGACTTCCCGAAGCAAGGGCTTTGCACTCAGTCGTGGTGTCCTCCAGGGATGAGCAAGAGACAGGGGAAGAGGTACTTGAAAAGATAAGAAGGACGGTAGATGCGAAGGATGGATGGGTAAAAGTGGAAAGAGTAAGAAAGGTTAGAAATAGGAAGGTAGTCGTCGGCTGCGTGAATGAGGAAGAAAGAAACAAGGTAAAGGAAAGAATAGGAAAGAATGAGGGTCTAATTGTGGAAGAAGTGAAAAACAAGGATCCCCTTCTGATCTTCAGAGACGTAATGAAGCGTGACAATGACGATTTCACGACCGCGTTAAGGAACCAGAACGCCAACGTCTTTGAAGGTCTGAAGGGGGAAGAATGTAAGGTTGAAGTAGCGTACAGGAAGAATGCGAGAAACCCCCTCCAAAACCATGTAGTGGCTAGGGTGAGTCCTCAGGTGTGGAAGAGATGGATGAATGTTGGCCATGCCCATATAGGTCTGGGTAGGGTTAGAGTGCATGATCAGAGTCCGTTGGTGCAGTGCTCCCGCTGCCTTGGGTATGGGCACACCAAAAGGTGGTGTAAAGAGGAGGAGGACAGATGCAGCCACTGCGCGGGTCCTCATATGAAGACCCAATGCGACAAGTGGCAGCGAGGAGAAGCGCCCAAATGCAGTAACTGCATGAGGGCCAAGAAAGGCAACGGGGAGCACAACGCCTTCGCAGATGAATGTCCGGAAAGAAAGAGGTGGGACGCTCTAGCCCGGTCGGCGGTGGCGTATTGCTAAGGGTGTCCAGGAGAACTTCCAGTACCGATTTTTACAGGCCAACCTCCAGCGGAGCCAAGTCGCCACACAGGAGTTTCTACTCGAGGCCACCAAGCGTAAGGCATGCGTAGCGTTGCTGCAAGAGCCCTACATAGGCGGGGCACGGAGTATGAGGACCTACAATGGGGTTAGAGTCTACCAGAGCGATGGGGAAGGTGGCGGTGTAGTAAAGGCGTGTGTGGTGGTCTTTGACGACACCATAGACGTCATACTCCACACGCGCCTCACCAATAACAACGTAGTCGTGGCCACCTTAAAAACCAAAGCCTGGGAGATCATTGTAGTGTCCTTTTACTTCGAGCCTGATAAGCCTGTGGAGCCCTACCTGGACCATCTTATGCGTGTAGGAGGAGAGTTGGGTACCGATAGGATGGTCTTGGGAGGCGACGCGAACGCAAAAAGCCCGTGGTGGGGTGGTGACGTGGAAGACCCGCGAGGGAGGGAAGTGTCTGGTGTACTGGGAGCCATGGGTATGCATATACTCAATGCCAGTGACATCCCGACTTTCGACACCGTCAGAGGGGGGAAAAGGTACAGTAGCTACGTGGATGTGACTGCATGCTCTGACGATCTGCTGAACCGAGTGGACAACTGGAGAGTCGAGGAGGGTCTGACGAGCTCGGACCACAACGGCATATCTTTTGGCATCAGACAACAGAAATCCACAGGCACAAACATAATACGTACGACACGCATATTTAACACACGCAAGGCAAACTGGGGTCAATTTCATGAGAAATTGACTCAGTTGATGTCAGACAGACAATTAACTATACAAGACATAAACACAATACACAGCACACAACAAGTAGAAGAGGTAGTAGACAGATACACAGAAGTGATCACACAGACATGCAGAGACACTATGCCAGCTAGGAAACACACACAGAAATTCACCTTGTCGTGGTGGAATGATGAGCTCGCGCAGATGAAGAAACAGGTGTCCACGAGGAGACGCAGGATCCGAAACGCAGCGCCAGATCGCAGAAACCGCGTAGTTGGGCTGTACCTGGAGGAAAAGGAGAAGTATGAAAAGGCTGTAAAAGAAGCGCAAGTGAGTAGCTGGAAGGACTTTTGCCAAAAACAGGATAGGGAGGGGGTATGGGAGGGCATCTACAGAGTGATGAACAGAGCGACCGGGAGGGAGGAGGATCTGCCCCTTAACAGGGACGGTGAAACCCTCGACGCCCGGAACTCCGCAGAACTGTTGGCCGAGACCTTCTACCCCGTGGACCAAGAAAATGGTGAAAGCGAGGAACATCGGCGGGTGCGTCGGCGCGCGGAGTCACTAGACACCGAAGCGCCGACGGGCCCGGACGACCCTCCTTTCATCATGGAGGAGTTGAAGAGAGCCGTAAGGTCCTTCAACCCCAAAAAGGCCCCCGGGGTGGACGGTTTCACAGCCGACATCTGCCAGCACTCTGTAGAATGCAACCCTGAATGGTTCCTTGCACTGCTGAACCGGTGTATCGCTCTTGCCTGCTTCCCCAAACAGTGGAAGCAGGCAACAGTGGTAGTACTGAGGAAGCCGGACAAGGAATCATACAGGGTACCAAAAGCCTATCGCCCGATCGGCCTCCTGCCTGTTCTTGGCAAAATCTTCGAGAAGATGTTGGTCGCCCGACTCAGGTTCTATCTGCTGCCCAAATTAAGCCCCAACCAGTATGGCTTTATGCCCCAAAAGAGCACCGAAGACGCGCTCTACAGACTGGTGAACCACATCAGGAAGAAGAGGGAAGAGAGAAAGATTTCTGTTGTGGTGTCGCTGGATATAGAGGGCGCCTTCGACAGTGCTTGGTGGCCAGCCATAAAGGTTCGGTTGGCGGAGGTTGGGTGTCCGGTGAACTTGAGACGGGTGATCAGCAGCTATTTGAGTGAAAGGAGTGTGAATGTTAGGTATGCGGGTGTGGAAGTGAGTAGGGAGACCAACAAGGGGTGCGTTCAGGGATCCATTGGAGGACCTCTCCTGTGGGACCTCTTGTTGGACCCCCTACTGTGGATGCTAGAGGAAGAGGATGTTTTCTGCCAGGCTTTCGCCGACGATGTGGTCATAGTGTTTGAGGGGAAGACGGCGCTAGAGATTGAAAGGAAGGCCAACCCAGTGCTAGACAAGGTGAACAAGTGGGGGCTAGCTAACAAGCTAAAGTTTGCCCCCCACAAAACATGTGCCATGCTGTCCACAAGAAAACTAAAATTTGACACACCGCGACTAAAAATGGGTGGAGTGGACATCACTTATCACAATGCAATAAAGATCCTGGGGCTTACTATTGACGGCGGTCTTACATTCAATGCCCACGTGGGCAATGTCTGTAAGAAAGCCGTCAGTAGGTACAAAATACTCGCCAGAACAGCTAGAGTAGGATGGGGGCTTAACCCCCAAGTTATAAAACTCATTTATATTGCAGTAGTAGAGCCCACTATTCTGTACGCGGCGGCGGCTTGGGCTAGCACAGCAGAAAAGATGGGGGTCCAGAAAAGGCTAAACACCGTCCAGCGGGGTTTTGCCCAGAAGATTTGCAGAGCCTATCGGACCGTCTCCCTGAACTCTGCACTACTGTTGGCTGGGATACTCCCTCTTGATCTCAGGATACTCGAAGTATCGAGGCTCTATGAGATCAAGAAGGGGGTGTCACACCCGGAACTGAGGGACAGGGAGGTGGAGCGAAGGGCTCCAGCGATCGAGGAACCCCATCCGGCAGAGCAGACTGGGCTTGGATTCGGACTGGTAGACGAGGCTGTATATTCGGACGTGGTCTGCGACCACGAACACCGAATATATACGGACGGCAGCAAGATTGAGGGTCGGGTTGGAGCCGCACTTTCCGTTTGGAAAGCTGAGGCCGAGATCAGGGCCGTCAAACTTGCTTTGCCGACGTATTGCACCGTCTACCAGGCCGAACTCCTCGCACTGAGCAAGGCCGTAAAAATTGCCTGCGAGGGCAGAGTGACTAAGGTCGGTATCTTCAGCGACTCCAGAGCGGCCCTTCAGGCGGTCACCCTTGGTTCCCCCCATCCCCTGGCAGTGCAAACTAGGGGGGCCCTCCGAAAAGCTGCATTGCAGAGGCGGGAGGTCTCCCTGTTTTGGATCAAGGCGCACGCAGGGCTTAGGGGGAATGAAAGGGTTGATCAACTAGCCAAAGAGGCCGCTCTGGGTTCGAAGAAGAAACCCGATTACGATCTGTGTCCTGTGTCGTTCGTCAAGCGTGTCTTAAGACAGGACACGATTGAGGAATGGGACAGGAGATATACGTCCGGCGGGACGGCCGGAGTCACGAAGCTCTTCTTCCCCAATGCTGCCGCGGCGCACAGAATAGTGCGCAAAATAGACATTACACACCACACCACACAAGTACTGACGGGCCACGGTGGGTTCGCCTTCTATTTGAACAGATTCAAATTGAAGGAGGACCCGTCGTGTCTCTGTCAGCCCGGAGTTGCGGAGACAGTCTCCCACCTGCTACTCGAGTGCCCAATTTTTGCAACCAATAGATACACTATTGAGCAGAAATTGGGCATCGCGATGACGGGTGAGAGTCTGCCAAGCATGCTGGGGGACAGCAAGAAACGGGAGATTTTCTTGCAATATTGCACTAAGATCGTGCAAATAGTCAACAAAAGGAACAGTGATGGTGTGTAGTGAATAGATATTGTACTGTGATATTAGCATTAGGATTTTAATTGAATTGTATTGAGAATTATTTTAATTGTATTTTGTTGGTAATTTATTGAAATTTGGAAATTTATTATTGCATTTTATTAATGGAAATTTTATTAAATTGTATTATTTATGGTATTTGAAATTTATTTAAACTGTATTATATTGGTACTTTATTGGAAATTTTATTATTGTATTTAATTTAATTGAAATTTATCATATTGTAATTGTATTTTATTGTATTTTATTTAGCTAATTGATTTTAATTGTATTTATAGTATTTGGAAATTTTAATTGAATTTTTTTTGGTAATTTATTGAAATTGGAAATTTATAATCGTATTTATAAATGGAAATTTATTAATTGTATCTGAAATTTATTTTATTCGCATTTTATTGGAAATTTTATTATTGTATTTTATTGATAGAAATTTTATGTAATTGTATTTGAAAAAATTAATTTAATTGTATTTGTATTGGCATTTTATTGTAATTTGGGAATTGTATTGTATCATAGAAAAATTATTGTAATTGTAATATATTAAGTGGACATTGTACTGTAATTAATGCAAAAAAGAACAAAAAGATAAATGATTAATAAAAAAAGATAAATAACGAGCCCTGACAATGTTAGGGGACAAATAAAAAAAAAAAAAAAAAAAAAAAAAAAAAAAAAAAAAAAAAAAAAAAAAAAAAAAAAACCTAACCTAACCTAACCTAACCTAACCTAACCTAACCTAACCTAACCTAACCTAACCTAACCTAACCTAACCTAACCTAACCTAACCTAACCTAACCTAACCTAACCTAACCTAACCTAACCTAACCTAACCTAACCTAACCTAACCTAACCTAACCTAACCTAACCTAACCTAACCTAACCTAACCTAACCTAACCTAACCTAACCTAACCTAACCTAACCTAACCTAACCTAACCTAACCTAACCTAACCTAACCTAACCTAACCTAACCTAACCTAACCTAACCTAACCTAACCTAACCTAACCTAACCTAACCTAACCTAACCTAACCTAACCTAACCTAACCTAACCTAACCTAACCTAACCTAACCTAACCTAACCTAACCTAACCTAACCTAACCTAACCTAACCTAACCTAACCTAACCTAACCTAACCTAACCTAACCTAACCTAACCTAACCTAACCTAACCTAACCTAACCTAACCTAACCTAACCTAACCTAACCTAACCTAACCTAACCTAACCTAACCTAACCTAACCTAACCTAACCTAACCTAACCTAACCTAACCTAACCTAACCTAACCTAACCTAACCTAACCTAACCTAACCTAACCTAACCTAACCTAACCTAACCTAACCTAACCTAACCTAACCTAACCTAACCTAACCTAACCTAACCTAACCTAACCTAACCTAACCTAACCTAACCTAACCTAACCTAACCTAACCTAACCTAACCTAACCTAACCTAACCTAACCTAACCTAACCTAACCTAACCTAACCTAACCTAACCTAACCTAACCTAACCTAACCTAACCTAACCTAACCTAACCTAACCTAACCTAACCTAACCTAACCTAACCTAACCTAACCTAACCTAACCTAACCTAACCTAACCTAACCTTTTTTTTTTTTTTTTTTTTTTTTTTTTTTTTTTGCGACGGGGAATGCCTTTACGCATCCCAAGGAGAAACGGGGACCCCCCCAAGGGTATGTGGGGCTCGCTGCGGCCGAGAAGATGGTGAATTGGCCGCAGCCCTACCCACTAAAACCCGTCGGTACTCTTCCATCGTACCGCTATGCCGGACCACGGGAACGCGCGAGCTTACTCCGCGACCCGACGAGCGTCCGCCTGCTTGCCACTAGCAGGCCCTACTTCCTGGGAGCACTTGGAGGCTCCTTAGGCCGAGCAGAGGTCCCTTTTGGACTTGCATGAGCCTATCTCTCTGGTGTCGCGATGCACGAAGAGTACGCTGTGCATCGCGACCCTCTCGGGAGCTCAGTGCAATGGGCGATGGCGTCCCCACACCATCACCCCGAGCTCTACCGCTAAGGCGGGACGTTTTGGTCGTCATTATTGACGCGTCTTCGCCTTGGCCGACTTCTTCGACGAGGGTCAAGCGCCTCCCTCTCTCTGATGCGCTCAGCCTCTTCCTTCGCGGAGACGACTTCTTCGGCAAAGTCCGTCACCGCCTTCCACTCAGGTTCACCGCGCAGCATGGAACGCGCCAATGCTGTCAGTGAAAGGTCGTGTCCAATGACAGCCGTGAGGGCCGCCCGTTGTCTTGTCCAAGAGGGACAGGCCGTTAACGTGTGTTCGGCCGTGTCCCTGTCCGCGTCGCAATGATGACAGCGTGGTGTGTCCTCTCTTCCGATGACTTCGCCCAGGTACTGACCGAAGCAGCCGTGCCCGGTCAGCACCTGCGTGAGGCGGAACGAGAGCGCTCCGGCGTCGCGCTTCAGCCACTCCCTCAGCACCGGGCGGATCGCCAGCACCAGGTTCACGCTCACTGTCGGCTCTTGTAGTCGCTCTTCCCACAGCTCTATGGTCCGGTCCTTGGCAAGAGCCCTCCACCGACGTACTGCGTCAGGTAGGGGGTTGCTGCCTCCCGCGCGTATCTCTGCGCCACGCCAGTAGACATCGGCGAGGGCTCGAGCGTCTAAGTCCCACGGGACACTCCCGGCGAGCAGGCATGCCGCATCCTTGGATATTGTGCGGTATCCACGCACTGCCCGCGTCGCCATCACTCTCTGTAACCTCCCCAGGGCAAGCCGGTTCGTGGGCAACAGGTGTTCGGCCCAGATCGGCGCGCCATACATCGCCATGGAGCGAATGACGCCCATGTAGAGACGCCGACAACTCAGACTCGGCCCCCCGAGGTTAGGGAGAAGCGAGGCTAAGGCTCCCGCTGACCTGCTCACTCTCTGAGACAATCGGCGGAAGTGCTCTTTGAACGTCCATCGGCCGTCAAGAACTAGGCCGAGGTACGTCATTGAAGACGTCACGCCGATTGTTGTTCCACTCACCACGACCGCTAGACCAGCCGGAGGTGCGTTTCTAGGTCCGTGGAAGGACAGAGCTTCCGACTTGTGCAGCGCCACCGTCAGTCCCAGCGACTGAATTCGCCGCACTACCTGCGCGACTGCTGCTGTCGCGAGTATTGCAGCTTCACGGTGCGTCTTGCCACGACATACGACGAGGGTGTCGTCCGCGTATGCAATAAGTTCCGCGCCAGGTAAAGTGGCACCGCGAAGCGCATAGTCGAAACCAATGTCCCACAGGGTCGGACCAAGCGCCGAACCCTGGGGAACGCCACACACGACCTCCTTCTCTTCCCATCCAGTCTCGGTGGGGTACTGCACCGAGCGTGCCGATAGGTAGTCGCAGATGGTGTTGCGTAAGTACCTCGGCACGCGGTGGTACCTGAGTCCCTCTTTGATTGTTGCCCAGGGCAGGGAGTTGAAGGCATTGGAAATGTCGAGAGAGACTGCCAAAACTACCCCACCCCGGGTTATTTCCGACTCCGAAATAGATCGAAGCCGAGCCACCGCATCTATTGTCGATCGGCATGAACGAAAGCCGAACTGATTGTCGCTCAACGCTGGACCGGCGCTCTCAAGATGTCGGGTGAGACGCGCCACGATGATCCGCTCCAGTGTCTTACAGATTTCGTCCAGCAGGACAATAGGACGGTAGGCCGACGGCTGGTCTTCTGGTCGCCCATGCTTCCTCAGCAACACGAGCTTGCCGGTCTTCCAGCGCCGAGGTACTCGTCCCTGGACCAGACAACTGGTCATAACGGCGAGTACACGGGCCTCCATCTGCTCCATTGCAAGTACCCACACCCGTCCAGGGACGCCATCGAGACCGGGGGCCGTGTTCTTGAGGCCCATTTTGTGGACCGCTGCAGCCAACTCTCCCGCCGATACGGGCGGCACTTCCTCCTCGTCTTCAGACTCCGCAGTGTGTGGTGCCATATTTGGTGGAGACCACTCGGCCCGAGATGGGAACAGGGCCGAGACGACGGAGCTGCGGAGTCCGGGTTCCATGTTCTGGGTAAGTGGAGGGGCCGCAGGGCGAAGCTTCTGCCTCACCAGCTTGTATGGCTTGCCCCAGGGATCCTGCTCCAATGTGTCCAGGAACTCTTCCCAGGCTTCTCTTTTCGCCGCCCGTATGGCATCGCGCAGGACGTGACGCGCCGTTCGGTAGCCATCATAAATGGTTTCCTCCTCCTCCTCATTTCTGTTCCGCCTTCTGCGGTAGCGCAGGTAGCGGCGACGGGCCACCCCGCACTCTTTTCGGAGCCGACTCAACTCAGGGCGCCACCAGTACGTCTGACGCTGAGGGATGTATGGACCTGCGCGAGGCATTGAGGCGTCACAGATGTTGTGTGCCGCCTCATTTAGCCACTCTGCGCACTCTTCCACGTCCTCCGAGGGAAGAGCCGCCCACGACGCAACTATGGCCGCTTCCTCTAACAGGCCTCTATCTAGTCTCTTCAGGGACCACCTTGGGCCGCCACCGGGTGTAATTGTGCGGCCCACCTCCGACGCGCTTGTAGAAACGACGAAGCGTATATATTGGTGGTCCGAGAGAGTCTCAGTGCGACTCAAGACTTGCCACTCGTTGATGCGTCGGGCGACTGTCGGACTGACCAGGGTCAGGTCCACTATGGATTCCCCCTGACGTCTGACGCATGTGCTGGAAGCGCCCCGATTCGCCAACACCAGACCAGTAGTCACCAGCCAATCCTCGACTACACGACCTCTTGCGTTCGTCGCCGGGGAACCCCAAAGCGTTGACTTCGCATTGAAGTCTCCGGCGACGATCACAGGACGAGAAGCTCCCTCGACGAAGGCGGTCAATTGGACCAAAAACGCCTCAAATTCTACAAGTGCCCTATTGGGGGAGAAATAGACCCCCACAACGGTGAGGGCTCCCAGGACAGCAACGACGAAGCCGTGACCCCTAGTCGTGTTCCTTGAGGACGGAGGCACGATTTTGGGACCGAAGACCAGGGCAACCGACGAGTCAGCGTCTCCGATCCAATCATTCCTGACCAGCACGCGATACGGCTCGGCAACGATGGCGACATCGATCTCCCACTGTAGCAACGCCTGAACCCATAAATCCTGCGCCTGGGCGCAGTGGTTCAGGTTGCCCTGCAGAAACCTTTGGGTGGCCGTTATTGGGCCTCCATTGGGACCTCTCCAGCACTGGGGACCGTCGTAGTTGGAATGACGGTTTTCCCAGGCGTTTGGCTCTTTTTAGAGCCCTTCATCTTATTAGGAGGGGCAGACTTTTTGCAGAGCTTGCTTCCCACACTGTGGTCCGCCGGTTTTCCGCTCGCCGCGCAGAGAGCGCAATGGGGCGGGTTTCCACACTGCCCAGAACCATGACCAGGCTGACCACAGCGGAAGCAGAGCTCGCCACGGTCTATTTCCGATGGGCAAGTCGCCCGCGTATGACCCACTTCATGGCAGCGGTAACATCTCATGACGCGCGCGGACAAAAGTGCCACGCGCACCACTATCCATCCCACGTACACCTTCGTGTTCGGCGTCGTCACCTGCTTAGCAGCTTCGACCGGGCATTTAACCCAAGCCGTACCGCAGCCTCTCCTGTCTAGACGGATTTCACCGACTTTAACGTCATCGGCTTGACAGCCACCCGCTCTTGCGATGGCAGCCGCGATCTCTGCCGCGGAGGCAGTATCGTCCATGCCCATTATCCGAAGTTCTGCGCACTTCTGCGGCCGAGAGATGCGGACGTCTTCATCTCCCAAAATCTCCTTTAATTTTCCCGCGAGTACGTCTGCCTTCTCCTTGCAATCCGAGCCTGAGATCTCGTACATACGGGCCCCAGTCACGGCCCGCCTAAACTTCACCGCCGGGATGTCAAGCGCAGCTATGTCGAGCTGCCGCTTAGCCTTCGAGAGGACGTCGTCGTAAGAGACGCCTCGCTTTTCTGCTTCTGATTGCAGGGTCACAATAACGGCCGCAGACTTGGGAGCGCGCAGCTTGTTACCCCTCCTCTTCCTTCTTTTAGGTCCCTTCTGTTCTTCTCCTGACTTTTTAGGTCCCTTCCCTCTCTTTACGACCTGAGCCCACTCTGATGCGGCAGCAGGTTGCGACGCAGCTGTTGTTGTTGCTGTGTCGCGTCTAGCGGCTGCCGCTTCATTGGCGGCGGCACTTTTCTTCACCTTCTTTCCTTTCTTCTTGCCTGGGTTCGTCGGTGGCATCAGTGTGGAGACTGATGGTTCCGATGGGCTCGGCATCCTCTCCCTTCCTTCCTGTACCGGCCCTGCAGAAGACAAGGCCGGCAACGCAGTTTCCTTTTTCTTGTCTGCAGCTAGAGGAGGACGCAGACGGGGCTCAGGTAAAAGCCGGGTCTCCAACATCTCCAACCGCGCGTCCATGCGAGCGCTAGTTAAGGAGACCGCCTCTCGCACCGCTCGCTGCAACAGTTCTTCCACATTCGGCTCCTTATTAATGGGAGCGGACTGTGGTTGAGCCTCTGCCAGTTTGCGCTTGACGGTCTCTAACTCCTTTCTCATAATTTCGAGGTCCTTGGAGAGGCGCGCGTTCGCCGCCGCCAGGGCCCTCGTCTCCTCTGAAGCAGACCGACTAAGCAAGGCCGCACACGCTTCCTGAATTGCGCGGGTCGCTTTTGTTAGGGCTGCGACAGATGTCCCCTTTAAATTCTTTGACTTTTGGGCCACGTTCTTGATGGTCCCAAGACTCTCCGATATCACCGCGCCGAGATTCGCTGCAGTGATCTCTTCCTCTACCATAGTCACGTCCGAGTTATTGTCTGAGGTTTCCGACAGCCGGTGTGACCGTAGCTGCGGAATCCTCTTTGCCATATCCAAAATTTCGCGCTCGGCCTCAAGCTCCAGCGCCCTCTGGGTTTCATCCAGCAGGTCCTTCTTTGCCTTGGCCAAGCCGCAGTACTGTCCTGTCGTCGGTGGCCTGCCCCTACCACGTTTCGATGACGGCTTTCGGGCCCCCTCCTTGTCCTTTTCAGGGCTATCATCCAAACCGCGCTTTTTGCGCCGGTATCTATCCCTTTCCCTCTCTTTTTCCTGTACATGAGAGGCAGCGCTGTCACAGCCGCTCTCATCCTCGCTACCACTTCCAAAGGGGCGACGGAAAAACCCGCCCCCAGACTTGATGGATAAGGGGGTAGTAACCCGCGATCCACCTTCTCCCTCACTAGCCGTTTTCATCATGACCAAATCATCACTATGCCTATCATTTTCCATTAGGGTTTTGCCTGAGTCGTCGTTTATCATTACACCTCCAACCTCCAACCTCTCCACCAAAACAACTGGTGCCCCCCCAGTATACACGGGGCTATCTCCCGCCGAAGCGAGAGTGTGGGATTCCCTCCTAAGAGGACCCACCCTGGGAATAGTTTCCATATTGTTCTTATCCATTTTTGATCAGATTTTAGGGGTGATTCTGCCCCACGTCCTCGGTGCGTAGCCGCCTGCTCGCCATGCACCCCATCACCGGACGTTACCAGTTTAGGGTTAGGGACCCACAGGTCCATCCGTCACACAAACACACACACACTTATTCTCGCAAAAACATACACTGTTGTAGAGAAGAGGTAAATAAATACGAAAGATAGAAGTAGAAAAGGTGTTGAAAGACAGAATAAATAAAGAAAATAAACAAAACTCAAGAAGGCTTATAAAAAGGTGGTGAAAAGATAGACAAAGACCGGCGTTCAGCCGTCTGGACACCTCACCCGCAAAAGGCACGATGTGGGGCACCCAGACGTTGCCCAGGGACACCAACGTGGAGGAACCGGTATCGCCCCCAACCTAACCTAACCTAACCTAACCTAACCTTTTTTTTTTTTTTTTTTTTTTTTTTTTTTAAGGAGGGGAAATACATTACGTATCCCCACCGACTCCGGGGGAAGGCGGCGGGGTATGTCGGACTCCCTCGGCGCGTGTAGAGTGCGCCGAGGTTTACCGACTAAAACCCCTCCATGCCACCTTCTGCGCCATACTGCGGGCCACGGGAACTAAACGCATTCTTCCGCGACCCACAAGCGCTGCCGCGTCCGGCTCTCTTCAGTGCGGCGGCCAGATACAATGCCGCCGCCTGCCTTCACCGAGGACTCCCCGGGCACCCAGGGAGCTTCTCTCTCGGGACCCTCACAAGTGAGCGGTCGATCCCCCGATCGCCGCCCACGGGTCTAGGCCTCAACGTCCATGGCTGGGGCTGGCTGAACCGCCCCCGCGACCGTGGCCCTCGGCTTTTTATGCCGGGCCTTTTTGGACGGAGCCTTTCGCTTCGATTTCGTGCTGGGAGGCGGCTTCGCTGTGATGCAGCCGCTACCACCCAGCACGTGCTCCTTTGCCTTGCCCGCGGCCTCGCAGACCGGGCAGCTTGGAGCAGACTCGCAGGCGGGCGCCTTGTGCCCCGGCTTCCCACAGCGGAAACAGTTCCGACTGAGGTCTACCGGGCACTTACACAGCGCCGCCACGTGGCCGGTGTCGAGGCATCTGTAGCACCGCTTAGGCCTCGCGGCCAGCAGCACCACCTTCGCCACGACCCAGCCGACCTGCAACCGTCCAGAGCCCACAAGCTTCTTGGCGGCCGCCATGGGGACATAGAGCCAGAGGGATCGATCGCCTCTGGGTCCCACCACGACTTTGCCCGACCGGATATTGGTGGCCGAGCAATTCCCTTCTCTGGCGACCGCCTCGACGACTTCTGCCGCCTCGGTCGCGTCGTCCAGCCCGGTGACCCGCAACTCTGCGCACCTCACCGGGCGACTGACCCTCGCCACATCTGGCTCAATCACTTCGCGCAAACGCGCCGCGAGTACGTCCGCCTTCTCCTGGGCACCCTCACCCGCTACCGTGAGGATGCGCCCGCCGGTTTGGCTTTTGCTGATCGTCAGCCTGGGGATTTGGAGTTCCCCCAGGTCGATCCTCAGCCTCGCCTCCCGCAACAGATTTGCGTAGGTCGCCCCCTTAGCTACGGCCCCCGCCTCCAATGTGAGGGCGACGGCCGCAGTAGTTGGAGGGCGGAGCCTCGCCACTTTCTTCTTTTTAGGGGCGGCTTTCGTTGTCTTAGCCGCCTCTTTCTTCTTCTGGGCCTTCCGCGGACCTGCAGGAGTCCTCGGGGCCTCTGCGGGAGCGGGCGCTATGTTTGCCTCCCCACGATTTCGCGCTTCTCTGGCGGCCATTGTTGGCCGCTTTTTCCTCTTCTTCTGCGGCGGCGCCGGTGTCGCACGGGCCTCTTGTGGGGCCGGCGGGATTGGGGCCGCTGCTTCGGCGTAACTTGGCGCCGCGGCCTTTTTCGGCTTTGGTGCCTTGCGTGCCTCTGGTGCTGAAATTGGCGCCGGTGTGTCGTTAATAGCGTTGACACTGTCCGACGCCAACGGAGGTCGTCTTCGAGGCTCGGGCAGGAGCCTATCCTCCAGTCCCGCGAGCCGAGAATTCAGCATGTTGCCGAAGGTCTCGATATTAGAGCGAGAGACCTCCGACAACAGCTTCTTCAGGTCTTCTTCTTGTGGGGCGGCGGGCTTGGCCGACTGGCGCCGCCGCAACTCCTCCAGCTCACGACGAAGATCATCGACCTGCCTTTGGAGCCGCGCGTTTTGGCTTTCCAGAGCCCGCAGCTCGTCCGACTCACAGCGGCCCTTCATTTCGGAGACGGTCGCTCGGATATTATTGACCGCCTCTTTGAGAAGCCGCTGGAACGTCCCCTTCAAATTGGAGGACCGTGTGGCAACCATTACGACCGCCTCCAGGGACCTCTCAACACTGGCGTACAGTGCCACGTTCGTCTTGTCCTCTCCGGGAGTCAGGACGGAGGGAGCCGGGCCACACGCCCGAGCCTCCCTTACCGCCTGCGACATGTCCTGGGCCAACTCAGCCTCGGCCTGAAGCCGAATGGCCCTCTCCTTCTCCTTATTAAGCTCGGCCTGTGCTCTGGCCAAGCCGACGTATTGGCCGGTTGTTGGAGGCCGGCCACGTCCCTTCTTTGATTTGGGCACCGCACCTGTTGAGGGCGGCGCCATGTCGTCCGATTCCGAGTTTCGCCTTTTACGAAGGCGTAGAAAGTCCGGTGGTGTTGTGGGCAGGCTCTCGGAGTCCATCGATACACACGATATATCGCTGGAGTCCGAGAGACAGTCCTCACTTGCGTCTTTTCCATGTCTTGGGCTCAAGGACGATATGCGCACATCGCGCGTTAACAAAACGCGCGGCAAGTCAGCATCGCCTCGAGCCTTCTTCTTCTTCATCAACGCGACCATCCGCTCGAACCCATTCGGCTGCGAGACGGAAAAGTCCACGTCCTCGTCCGTCAATAAATCCGCCCCCGACGCGGTTAGGTGCGCCGGTTTCGAACTTTCGCGCGTACTCGCGCCACTCTCCTTCACCACCGCCGAAGCGGCCGCCTCTTCCCTCAACGTAGTAGTTGGCCCCTCCGTATACACGGGCCTGACTCCCGCCGAAGCGGAAGTGTGGGATTCCCCGGCATTGCTGCCGGGACCCACCCGGAGATTATTTGAGCTATTACGTTCTGCCATCTTTACTAACTCCGACACACCGGGTCGCGGGCTTTTAACGTGTGTGCTCACCGTCAGAAGAGTTAAAAGAAAACGAAAGATAGCGAAGTGAAGATGTGGAAAAGATAGAGTAACAAAACATAACAAAAACGAGAAGAAGATTATAAAAAGATGAGAAAATAGGAAAGACCGGCGTTCAGCCGTCTGAGTGCCTCCCCCCGCAAAAGACGCGACGAAAGGCACTCAGCCGTTGCCCAGGGACACCACGAGGAGGAACCGGTATCGCCCCCAACCTAACCTAACCTAACCTAACCTAACCTAACCTAACCTAACCTAACCTAACCTAACCTAACCTAACCTAACCTAACCTTTTTTTTTTTTTTTTTTTTTTTTTTTTTTTTTTTTTTTTTTTTTTTTTTTTTTTTTTTTTTTTTAGGGAGGGGAAATACGTTACGTATCCCCGCCAGCTCCGGGGGAAGGTGGCGGGGTATGTCGGACTCCCTCGGCGCGTGTGAGTGCGCCGAGGTTTACCGACTAAAACCCCTCCATGCCACCTTCTGCGCCATACTGTGGGCCACGGGAACTAAACGCATTCTTCCGCGACCCACAAGCGCTGCCGCGACCGGCTCTCTTCGGTGCGGCGGCCAGATACAATGCCGCCGCCTGCCTTCACCGAGGACTCCCCGGGCATCCAGGGAGCTTCACACTCGGGGCCCTTACATGCGAGCGGTCGATCCCCCGATCGCCGCCCACGGGCCTAGGCTTCAACCACATCCATGGCGGGGGCAGGTTGTGCCCTTGCGCCAGCCAGCGGCTTTTTCTGCCGGGCCTTCTTTGTGGGAGCCTTTCGCTTCCGCTTTGTGCCAGGGGGCGGCTTCGCTGCTGTGATACAGCCGCTACCTCCCAGCACGTGCTCCTTCGGCTTGCCCGTGGCCTCGCAGACCGGGCAGCAAGGAGCGGCCTCGCAGGCAGACGCTTTGTGCCCCGGCTTTCCACAGCGGAAACAATTCCGGCTGAGGTCCACCGTGCACTTACACTGCGCCGCCACGTGGCCAGTGTCGAGGCACTTGTAGCACCGCTTAGGCCTCGCGGCCAGCAGCACCACCTTCGCCCCGACCCAGCCAACCTGCAGCCGCCCAGAGCCCAGAAGCTTCTTGGCGGCCGCCATAGGGACGTACATCCAGAGGGATCTGTCGCCTCTGGGTCCAACAACAACTTTGCCCGACCGAATATTGGTGGCCGGGCAATTTCCTTCTTTGGCGACCGCTTCGACAACCTCGGATGCCTCGGTCGCGTCGTCCAGCCCGGTGACTCTCAACTCCACGCACTTCACCGGGCGACTGACCTTCGCCACTTCCGGGTCAATTACATCGCGTAGACGCGCCGCAAACGCATCGGCCTTCTGCTGGGCACCCTCACCCGCTATGGTGAGGATGCGACCACCGGTTTGGCTGCTGCTGATCTCCAGCCTGGGGATCTGAAGCTCTCCCAGGTCGATTCGCAGCCGAGCCTCTCTCAGTAAATTGGCGTAGGTCGCCCCTTTAGCCACGGCCCCCGCCTCCAAGGTGAGAACGACGGCCGCAGTAGACGGAGGGCGGAGCCTCGCTTTCTTCTTCTTCGGAGCGGCCTTAGCTGAACTGGCCGCCCTTTTCTTCTTTTCAGCCCTGCTCGTTTGTTTCCGCGGGGCTTCGGCAGGGGAAGGCGCTGTATTCGTGCCCCCTCGCGCCGCTTCTCTCGCAGCCATTGAAGGCCGCTTCTTTCTTCTTGCCGTCTTTGGGGGGGCCGGTGCAGCTCGAGCCTCTTGCGGGGCCGGCGCTATCGGTGCCGCCACTTCGGCAAATGTGGGCGCCGCAGTTTTTACAGACTTCGGCGTCTTTTTCTTCTCCGGTGCTGGCGCTGGCACCGGCGTGTCTACGATGACATTGGCACTATCCGACGCCAGCGGAGGCCTTCTTCTTGGCTCTGGCAGCAACCTGTCCTCAAGGCCCGCGAGCCGCGCATTCAGCATATTGCCGAAGGTCTCGATATTGGAGCGCGAGACCTCCGACAACAGCTGCTTCAAATTCTCTCCTTGTGGGGCCACGGGCTTGGCCGCCTGGCGCCGCAACTCCTCCAGCTGGTAACGTAAGTCGTCCACCTGCTGTTGGAGCCGTGCGTTCTGGCTCTCCAAAGCCCGCAGCTCGTCCGTTTCACAGCGGCCCCTCATCTCGGCGACGGCCGCACGGATGTTGACGACCGCGTCCTTGAGGAACCGCTGGAAAGTCCCTTTTAAATTAGAAGACTTTGAAGCGACCAACGTGACCGACTCCAAAGCCCTCTCAACGCGTGCACTGAGTGCCGCGTTCGTGTCTTCTCCAGAAAGTGGGGTATGGGGAGCCGGGCCACACACGCGAGCCTCCCGATCCTCCCTAGCCGCACGAATAAGGCTAGTGGCCAATTCAGCCTCCGCTTGAAGCCGGATGGCCTTTTCCTTTTCGGCGTTCAATTCCGCCTGCGCCTTCGCAAGGCCCACGTATTGGCCGGTTGTTGGTGGCCGGCCACGTCCTTTCTTGGTCTTTGGCACCGCACCAGTAGAAGGCGGCGCCATGTCGTCTGAGTCCGTGTTACGCCGCTTTCGCATGCGAAGAAAATCCGGTGGGGTTGTGGGCAGGCTCTCGGAGTCCATCGATGCGCACGACACATCGCTGGAGTCCGAGAGACAGTCCTCACTTGCGTCTTTTCCAGGTCTTGGGCTCAAGGACGATATACGCACATCGCGCGTTAACAAAACGCGCGGCAAGTCAGCATCGCCTCGAGCCTTCTTCTTCTTCATTAACTTCAGCATGCGCTCAAACCCATTAGGCTGCGACACGCTGAAGTCGACGTCCTCGTCCGTGAGCAAGTCCGCTACCGGTGCGGTTAGGTGCACCGGCTGCGCCCCTGCTTGCGCCAACGCGCCTTCCTCTCTTACCGTCGCCACAGCGACCACCTCTTCCCTCAACGTAGAAGTTGGCCCCTCCGTATACACGGGCCTGACCCCCGCCGAAGCAGGAGTGTGGGATTCCCCAGCATTGCTGCCGGGACCCACCCGGAGATTATTTGTACTAATACGTTCTGCCATCTTTACTAACTCCGACACACCGGGTCGCGGGCTTTTAACGTGTGTGCTCACCGTCGGAAGAAGTTAACAAAAATGAGAAAGATAGCGTAGAAAAGATGTTGAAAGGATAGAGTAAATAAACAAAACAAAAACAAGAAGAAGATTATAAACAGAGGAGAAAATAGGAAAGACCGGCGTTCAGCCGTCTGTATGCCTCCCCCCGCAAAAGACGCGACGAAAGGCACACAGCCGTTGCCCAGGGACACCAACGTGGAGGTACCGGTACCGCCCCCAACCTAACCTAACCTTTTTTTTTTTTTTTTTTTTTTTTTTTTTTTTTAGGAGGGGAAATACTTTACGTATCCCCACCGACTCCGGGGGAAGGCGGCGGGGTATGTCGGACTCCCTCGGCGCGTGTAGAGTGCGCCGAGGTTTACCGACTAAAACCCCTCCATGCCACCTTCTGCGCCATACTGTGAGCCACGGGAACTGGTTGCATTACTTCCGCGACCCACAAGCGCTGCCGCGTCCGGCTCTCTCCGGTGCGGCGGCTAGATAAAATGCCGCCGCCTGCCTTCACCGAGGGCTCCCCGGGCATCCAGGGAGCTTCACGCTCGGGACCCTCACAAGTGAGCGGTCGATCCCCCGATCGCCGCCCACGGGTCTAGGCCTCCACATCCATTGCAGGGGCGGGCAGAACCGCCCTGCTTGAGGCCTCCGGCTTTTTGTGCCGGGCCTTTTTCGATGGGGCCTTCCTCTTTCGCTTCGTGCTGGTGTCCGGCTTCGATGCTGTTATGCAGCCGCTATTCCCCAGCACGTGCCCCTTTTCCTTGCCCGCGGCCTCGCAGACCGGGCAGTTGGGTGCCGCCTCGCAGGCAGGCGCCTTGTGCCCCGGCTTTCCACAGCGGAAACAATTCCTGCTGAGGTCCACCGAGCACTTGCATTGCGCCGCCAGGTGGCCGGTGTCTAGGCAACGGTAACACCGCTTAGGCCTCGCGGCCAGCAGTGTCACCTTCGCCGTGACCCAGCCTACTTGCAGCCGCCCAGTGCCGAGAAGCTTCTTGGCGGCTGCCATGGGGACGTAGAGCCAGAGCGTTCGGTCGCCTCTGGGTCCCACCACTACTTTGCCCGACCGGATGTTGATAGCCGGGCAATCTCCTTCCCGAGCGACCGCCATAACTACTTCCGCCGCCTCGGTTGCGTCGTCCAGCCCGGTGACCCGCAACTCCGCGCACTTCACCGGGCGACTGACTTTCGCCACTTCTGGGCCTATGACGTCCCGCAGCTGAGCTGCGAAGGCGTCGGCCTTCTCGCTTGCACCCTCACCAGCGATTGTGAGGATGCGACCACCGGTCCGACTACTACGAATCGTCAGCCCGGGGATTCCCAATTCACCCAGACTGACTCTCATTCTGGCCTCACGGAGGAGGTTCGCGTAGGTCGCCCCCTGCTCTACTGCCCCCGCCTCCAAGGTGAGGGCGACGGCTGCAGTTGTGGGAGGGCGGAGCCTCGTCGTCTTCTTCTTCGGTGCGGCCTTTGGTGTTTTGGTCGCACCTTTCTTCTTTTTGGCCTTGCGTGGGCCGACGGTGGTCCACGGTGCCTCTGCGGGGGAGGGCGTTGCATTCGCATCTTCCCCGGCTGCTTCTCTGGCGGCCATTGTCTGCCGCTTCTTCTTCTTCGCCTTAGGCGGCGCCGGTATGGGCCGAGCCTCTTCTGGGGCCGGAGCAGTGGGTGCCGCAACTTCGGCGAAAGTGGGCGCCGTCGCCTTTTTCTGCTTCGGTGCCTTTCTCTCCGGAATCGACGCCGGCACCGGAGTGTCCGAAGCCAGCGGAGGTCTTCTTCGGGGCTCGGGGAGGAGTCTGTCCTCTAACCCGGCTAACCTTGCGTTTAGCATGTTGCCGAAGGTCTCAATGTTGGATCGAGAAACCTCCGACAACAGCTGGCGCATGTCGTCTTCTTTGGGAGGACCTGGGGCGAGTCTACGCAACTCGTCGAGCTCGCGGCGCATCTGCGCCACTTCCTCTTCCAGCCGCGCATTTCGGGCCTCCAGACTCCTTACTTCCTCTGTGGAGGAGCGGTTCCTAACCTCGTTGAAGGCCGTCCTTATGGTGCCAGCCGCCTCCTTAAGGTGCCTCTGGAAAGTCCCCTTAAGGTTAAGCGATCTCGTGGCGACCATAACGATGGCCTCCAACGAGCTCTCCACTTTCCGCGCCAATTCGGCGGTCGACCGCTCCTCATCATCTATGGCCGGTAGTTGGACGGGGGGAGCCGGGCCAAACACCCGCGCCTCCCTTACCGTCTTCAAGGACTCCGCCAATTCCGCTTCAGCCTGCAGCCGAAGGGCCTCTTCCTTCTCTTTGTTCAGGGCCGCCTGCGCCTTTGCCAATCCGACATATTGGCCGGTCGTCGGCGGGCGCCCTCGCCCTTTCTTCTTCTTGGACACCGCTCCCTTAGAGAGGGGCGGTCCCATGTCATCGTCCGAGTTTCGCCGCTTACGGCGTGTCCTGTCCGGTGTTGCGGGCAGCCCCTCGGAGTCCAGTGACAAACAGGACATGTCACTGGAGTCCGAGAAACAGTCCTCGCTTATGCTCCTGTCCGATATCTTGGGTGGCATGATCACATCGCGCGTGAGTAACACGCGCGGCAAGTCAGCATCACCCCGTATCTTCTTCTTCCTCATCAACTCCAGCATGCGCGTATACCCATTAGGCTGCGACACACTGAAGTCGACATCTTCGTCTGTTAGAAGGTCCGCCCCCGGCGCGGTTAGGTGCGCCGGTTTCGACCCTGTTTGCGCTATCGCGCCTCTCTCTCTACTCGTCGCCGCAGCGACCACCTCCGTCAACGCAGGTTGTGCCCCCCCCGTATACGTGGAGCAGACTCCCTCTTTCGAGGGAGTGTGGGATTCCCCAGCATTGCTGCCGGGACCCACCCGGGGAATATTTTTCAATCTACGCTTATCCATGACTCAAAACTCCGACATCCCGAGTCGCGGGCTAGTTCTAGTGCCAGCTCACTATCTCCGGAAGAGATAAAATAAACGGAAAGACAGAGTAGAAAAGACGGTGAAGAGAAAGAATAACAAAAACAAAACGAACACTAGAAGAAAGTTAATAAAAAGACAAGAAAGACAGGAAAGACCGGCGTTCAGCCGTCTGAATGCCTCCCCCCGCAAAAGGCGCGACGAAAGGCACTCAGCCGTTGCCCAGGGACACCAACGAGGAGGAACCGGTATCGCCCCCAACCTAACCTAACCTAACCTAACCTAACCTAACCTAACCTAACCTAACCTAACCTAACCTAACCTAACCCAACCTAACCTAACCTAACCTTTTTTTTTTTTTTTTTTTTTTTTTTTTTTTTTAAGGGGGGAAATGCGTTACGCATCCCCACCGACTCCGGGGGAAGGCGGCGGGGTATGTCGGACTCCCTCAGCGCGTGTGAGTGCGCCGAGGTTTACCGACTAAAACCCCCCATGCCCGCCTTCTGCGCTGTCTGTGGGCCGCGGGAACTGAGAATATTACTTCCGCAGCCCATAGCGCTTGCCGCGTCCGGCTCAACTCAAAATGCGGCGGCCTGTTGAGATGCCGCCGCCTACCTCACCGAGGGCTCCCCGGGCATCTAGGGGAGCCTTTCACTCGGGACCCATCTTGTGAGCGGTCGATCCCCCGATCGCCACCCACGGGCCTAGGCTTCCATTGCCTCTTCGACCGGGACGAGCGGAATCGCCCTGTCGGCAACAGGGTGCGGCTTTTTGTGCCGCCCCTTTTTGGCTGGCGCCCTTCTCTTCTTTTTCGTGCCGGGGGACGGCTTTTTGACTGTAATACAGCCGTCACCCCCCAGCACGTGCCCCTTGGGCTTGTCCACTGCCGCGCAGACTGGACAGCACGGAGCCTCCTCGCAGGCGAGCGCCTTGTGCCCAGGCTTTCCACAGCGGAAGCAGCTCCGACTGAGGTCCACCGGGCACGTGCAATGCGCCGCCATGTGGCCAGTATCGAGGCAGCGGAAGCACCGCTTCGGCCTCGCGGTCAGCAGCGCCACCTTTGCCTCAAACCACCCTATCTGAAGCCGCCCAGTGCCCAGAAGCTTCTGAGCGGCCTTCACCGGGACGCTGAGCCACAGAGATTTCCCTCTCGGGCCAGCAACGACTCTGCCCGACCGGATGTTGGTGGCCGGGCACTCTCCTTCTCTTGCGACCGCCGCTACGACCTCAGCGGCCGACGTCGCGTCGTCCAGCCCGGTGACCCGCATCTCCGCGCACTTCACCGGGCAGCTGACCCTGACCAACTCTGGGCTCAGCACCTCTCGCAGCCGCGCTGCAAAAGCGACCGCCTTCTCACCGGCCCCCTCCCCGTCAATTAGGAGGAGAACCGAGCCGGTGTGGGCCCTCTTGTGGACCAGTCTGGGGATCTGGAACTCCCCCAGGCCAATCTTAGACCGAGCCTCGCGCAGTAGACTCGCGTATGATGCCCCCTTCTCTTCAGCCCCCGCCTCCAGGGTGAGGGCGACGGCCGCGGATGTCGGAGGGCGGAGCCTATTCTTCTTCTTCTTCTTGGGCGCGGCCTTAGATGTTGTGGCCGCACCCGTCTTCTTCTTTGCGCCCTTGCGCGAACCAACTGTGGTCCACGGGACTTCAGCTGGAGAGGGCGTCGTGTTCACCCCCCCTTGCGCCGCCTCTTTAGCCGCCATAGTGGGCCGCTTCTTCTTCTTGGCCTTAGGGGCCTTGGCCGGTGCAGAAGCCACTTGAGGAGGCACTGCACTCGCCGTTGTCACTTCCGCGAAAGTTGGCGCCGACGTCTTCTTAGGCTTCGGCGCCCTCTTCTTCGCCGGCAGCGGGGGCTCGGCAGACGTGCCAGCACCATCCGCCGCTAGCGGTGGTCTCGTCCGAGGCGCGGGGAGGAGTCTGTCCTCCAACCCGGCCAGTCTCGCGTTCAGCATGTTGCCGAAGGTCTCTATGTTGGAGCGAGAGACCTCCGACAACAGCTCGTGTATGTCACCTTCCTTTTGTACCGGAGCCTTCTTGCGCAACTCGTCCAGTTCGCGGCGCATCTGCGCCACTTCCTCTTCGAGCCTCACGTTCTGTGCCTCCAGCCTCCTTATCTCCTCTGTAGCGGACCGGCTCCTCACTTCGGTGAAGGCCACCCGAATGGTCGCGGCCGCCTCCTTCAGGAACCTCTGATACGTGCCCTTCAGGTTCGACGACTTGGTGGCGACCATTGTGATGGCCTCCAGAGAACTTTCCACCTTCCTAGCCAATTCGACTGTCGACCTCTCCGCGTCGTCGATTGGGTGTGTCGTGGGACCGGGGGGAGCCGGGTCAGACACCCGCGCCTCCCGTACCGTCCTTACTGCCCTAGCCAAATCAGCTTCAGCGTCCAGCCGAAGGGCCTCCTCCTTCGCGCGATTAAGTTGGGCCTGCGCCTTCGCCAGACCAACGTATTGGCCCGTTGTCGGCGGCCGACCACGACCTCTTTTCGACTTCGGGCCCGCCTTGCTGAGGGGCGGGCCCATGTCATCTTCAGAGCTGCGTCGCTTACGACGCGTCTTGTCCGGGAGTGCGGGCAGTCCCTCGGAGTCCAGTGACAAGCAGGACATGTCACTGGAGTCCGAGAAACAGTCCTCGCTGTCATGTCCGGGTTGAGAGGGTTCAGGGAGCAGCGCGCGCGTGAGCATCACTCGCGGCAGGTCCACATCACCCCTCAATGCCTTCCTCTTAAACAGTTCTAACATCCGGCGTCTCCCATCAGGAACCGGCTGTGAGAAGTCCACTTCCTCATCCGTAAGCAAATCCGTCCCCGGCGCGGTTAGGTGCGCCGTTTTCGGACTCGCGCGCGCTGAAGCGCTTCTTCCACCACTCGCCGTCGTAACGGCCGCCTTCTCCCTCGACGTGACTTGTGCCCCCCCCGTATACGTGGGGCAGCCCCCCGCCGAAGCGGAGGAGTGGGATTCCCCGGCATCGCTGCCGGGACCCACCCGGGGAATATTTTTCAATTCACGTGTCTCCATTTCTTCAAACTCCGACATCCCGAGTCGCGGGCTAGTTACGGTGCAGCTCACCATCGTCAGAAGTAAAACAAAAAAGGAAAGATAGAGAAGAAAAGGTGGTGAAAAGATAGACGAACAAAATAATCAAAACAAGAAGGAGATTATAAAAAGTACAGAAAGATAGTACAGACCGGTGTTCAGCCGTCTGAATGCCTCCCCCGCAAAAGACGCGACGAGAGGCACCCAGCCGTTGCCCAGGGACACCAACTAGGAGGAACCGGTATCGCCCCCAACCTAACCTAACCTAACCTAACCTTTTTTTTTTTTTTTTTTTTTTTTTTTTTTTTTTTTGCGACGGGGAATGCCTTTACGCATCCCAAGGAGAAACGGGGACCCCCCCAAGGGTATGTGGGGCTCGCTGCGGCCGAGAAGATGGTGAATTGGCCGCAGCCCTACCCACTAAAACCCGTCGGTACTCTTCCATCGTACCGCTATGCCGGACCACGGGAACGCGCGAGCTTACTCCGCGACCCGACGAGCGTCCGCCTGCTTGCCACTAGCAGGCCCTACTTCCTGGGAGCACTTGGAGGCTCCTTAGGCCGAGCAGAGGTCCCTTTTGGACTTGCATGAGCCTATCTCTCTGGTGTCGCGATGCACGAAGAGTACGCTGTGCATCGCGACCCTCTCGGGAGCTCAGTGCAATGGGCGATGGCGTCCCCACACCATCACCCCGAGCTCTACCGCTAAGGCGGGACGTTTTGGTCGTCATTATTGACGCGTCTTCGCCTTGGCCGACTTCTTCGACGAGGGTCAAGCGCCTCCCTCTCTCTGATGCGCTCAGCCTCTTCCTTCGCGGAGACGACTTCTTCGGCAAAGTCCGTCACCGCCTTCCACTCAGGTTCACCGCGCAGCATGGAACGCGCCAATGCTGTCAGTGAAAGGTCGTGTCCAATGACAGCCGTGAGGGCCGCCCGTTGTCTTGTCCAAGAGGGACAGGCCGTTAACGTGTGTTCGGCCGTGTCCCTGTCCGCGTCGCAATGATGACAGCGTGGTGTGTCCTCTCTTCCGATGACTTCGCCCAGGTACTGACCGAAGCAGCCGTGCCCGGTCAGCACCTGCGTGAGGCGGAACGAGAGCGCTCCGGCGTCGCGCTTCAGCCACTCCCTCAGCACCGGGCGGATCGCCAGCACCAGGTTCACGCTCACTGTCGGCTCTTGTAGTCGCTCTTCCCACAGCTCTATGGTCCGGTCCTTGGCAAGAGCCCTCCACCGACGTACTGCGTCAGGTAGGGGGTTGCTGCCTCCCGCGCGTATCTCTGCGCCACGCCAGTAGACATCGGCGAGGGCTCGAGCGTCTAAGTCCCACGGGACACTCCCGGCGAGCAGGCATGCCGCATCCTTGGATATTGTGCGGTATCCACGCACTGCCCGCGTCGCCATCACTCTCTGTAACCTCCCCAGGGCAAGCCGGTTCGTGGGCAACAGGTGTTCGGCCCAGATCGGCGCGCCATACATCGCCATGGAGCGAATGACGCCCATGTAGAGACGCCGACAACTCAGACTCGGCCCCCCGAGGTTAGGGAGAAGCGAGGCTAAGGCTCCCGCTGACCTGCTCACTCTCTGAGACAATCGGCGGAAGTGCTCTTTGAACGTCCATCGGCCGTCAAGAACTAGGCCGAGGTACGTCATTGAAGACGTCACGCCGATTGTTGTTCCACTCACCACGACCGCTAGACCAGCCGGAGGTGCGTTTCTAGGTCCGTGGAAGGACAGAGCTTCCGACTTGTGCAGCGCCACCGTCAGTCCCAGCGACTGAATTCGCCGCACTACCTGCGCGACTGCTGCTGTCGCGAGTATTGCAGCTTCACGGTGCGTCTTGCCACGACATACGACGAGGGTGTCGTCCGCGTATGCAATAAGTTCCGCGCCAGGTAAAGTGGCACCGCGAAGCGCATAGTCGAAACCAATGTCCCACAGGGTCGGACCAAGCGCCGAACCCTGGGGAACGCCACACACGACCTCCTTCTCTTCCCATCCAGTCTCGGTGGGGTACTGCACCGAGCGTGCCGATAGGTAGTCGCAGATGGTGTTGCGTAAGTACCTCGGCACGCGGTGGTACCTGAGTCCCTCTTTGATTGTTGCCCAGGGCAGGGAGTTGAAGGCATTGGAAATGTCGAGAGAGACTGCCAAAACTACCCCACCCCGGGTTATTTCCGACTCCGAAATAGATCGAAGCCGAGCCACCGCATCTATTGTCGATCGGCATGAACGAAAGCCGAACTGATTGTCGCTCAACGCTGGACCGGCGCTCTCAAGATGTCGGGTGAGACGCGCCACGATGATCCGCTCCAGTGTCTTACAGATTTCGTCCAGCAGGACAATAGGACGGTAGGCCGACGGCTGGTCTTCTGGTCGCCCATGCTTCCTCAGCAACACGAGCTTGCCGGTCTTCCAGCGCCGAGGTACTCGTCCCTGGACCAGACAACTGGTCATAACGGCGAGTACACGGGCCTCCATCTGCTCCATTGCAAGTACCCACACCCGTCCAGGGACGCCATCGAGACCGGGGGCCGTGTTCTTGAGGCCCATTTTGTGGACCGCTGCAGCCAACTCTCCCGCCGATACGGGCGGCACTTCCTCCTCGTCTTCAGACTCCGCAGTGTGTGGTGCCATATTTGGTGGAGACCACTCGGCCCGAGATGGGAACAGGGCCGAGACGACGGAGCTGCGGAGTCCGGGTTCCATGTTCTGGGTAAGTGGAGGGGCCGCAGGGCGAAGCTTCTGCCTCACCAGCTTGTATGGCTTGCCCCAGGGATCCTGCTCCAATGTGTCCAGGAACTCTTCCCAGGCTTCTCTTTTCGCCGCCCGTATGGCATCGCGCAGGACGTGACGCGCCGTTCGGTAGCCATCATAAATGGTTTCCTCCTCCTCCTCATTTCTGTTCCGCCTTCTGCGGTAGCGCAGGTAGCGGCGACGGGCCACCCCGCACTCTTTTCGGAGCCGACTCAACTCAGGGCGCCACCAGTACGTCTGACGCTGAGGGATGTATGGACCTGCGCGAGGCATTGAGGCGTCACAGATGTTGTGTGCCGCCTCATTTAGCCACTCTGCGCACTCTTCCACGTCCTCCGAGGGAAGAGCCGCCCACGACGCAACTATGGCCGCTTCCTCTAACAGGCCTCTATCTAGTCTCTTCAGGGACCACCTTGGGCCGCCACCGGGTGTAATTGTGCGGCCCACCTCCGACGCGCTTGTAGAAACGACGAAGCGTATATATTGGTGGTCCGAGAGAGTCTCAGTGCGACTCAAGACTTGCCACTCGTTGATGCGTCGGGCGACTGTCGGACTGACCAGGGTCAGGTCCACTATGGATTCCCCCTGACGTCTGACGCATGTGCTGGAAGCGCCCCGATTCGCCAACACCAGACCAGTAGTCACCAGCCAATCCTCGACTACACGACCTCTTGCGTTCGTCGCCGGGGAACCCCAAAGCGTTGACTTCGCATTGAAGTCTCCGGCGACGATCACAGGACGAGAAGCTCCCTCGACGAAGGCGGTCAATTGGACCAAAAACGCCTCAAATTCTACAAGTGCCCTATTGGGGGAGAAATAGACCCCCACAACGGTGAGGGCTCCCAGGACAGCAACGACGAAGCCGTGACCCCTAGTCGTGTTCCTTGAGGACGGAGGCACGATTTTGGGACCGAAGACCAGGGCAACCGACGAGTCAGCGTCTCCGATCCAATCATTCCTGACCAGCACGCGATACGGCTCGGCAACGATGGCGACATCGATCTCCCACTGTAGCAACGCCTGAACCCATAAATCCTGCGCCTGGGCGCAGTGGTTCAGGTTGCCCTGCAGAAACCTTTGGGTGGCCGTTATTGGGCCTCCATTGGGACCTCTCCAGCACTGGGGACCGTCGTAGTTGGAATGACGGTTTTCCCAGGCGTTTGGCTCTTTTTAGAGCCCTTCATCTTATTAGGAGGGGCAGACTTTTTGCAGAGCTTGCTTCCCACACTGTGGTCCGCCGGTTTTCCGCTCGCCGCGCAGAGAGCGCAATGGGGCGGGTTTCCACACTGCCCAGAACCATGACCAGGCTGACCACAGCGGAAGCAGAGCTCGCCACGGTCTATTTCCGATGGGCAAGTCGCCCGCGTATGACCCACTTCATGGCAGCGGTAACATCTCATGACGCGCGCGGACAAAAGTGCCACGCGCACCACTATCCATCCCACGTACACCTTCGTGTTCGGCGTCGTCACCTGCTTAGCAGCTTCGACCGGGCATTTAACCCAAGCCGTACCGCAGCCTCTCCTGTCTAGACGGATTTCACCGACTTTAACGTCATCGGCTTGACAGCCACCCGCTCTTGCGATGGCAGCCGCGATCTCTGCCGCGGAGGCAGTATCGTCCATGCCCATTATCCGAAGTTCTGCGCACTTCTGCGGCCGAGAGATGCGGACGTCTTCATCTCCCAAAATCTCCTTTAATTTTCCCGCGAGTACGTCTGCCTTCTCCTTGCAATCCGAGCCTGAGATCTCGTACATACGGGCCCCAGTCACGGCCCGCCTAAACTTCACCGCCGGGATGTCAAGCGCAGCTATGTCGAGCTGCCGCTTAGCCTTCGAGAGGACGTCGTCGTAAGAGACGCCTCGCTTTTCTGCTTCTGATTGCAGGGTCACAATAACGGCCGCAGACTTGGGAGCGCGCAGCTTGTTACCCCTCCTCTTCCTTCTTTTAGGTCCCTTCTGTTCTTCTCCTGACTTTTTAGGTCCCTTCCCTCTCTTTACGACCTGAGCCCACTCTGATGCGGCAGCAGGTTGCGACGCAGCTGTTGTTGTTGCTGTGTCGCGTCTAGCGGCTGCCGCTTCATTGGCGGCGGCACTTTTCTTCACCTTCTTTCCTTTCTTCTTGCCTGGGTTCGTCGGTGGCATCAGTGTGGAGACTGATGGTTCCGATGGGCTCGGCATCCTCTCCCTTCCTTCCTGTACCGGCCCTGCAGAAGACAAGGCCGGCAACGCAGTTTCCTTTTTCTTGTCTGCAGCTAGAGGAGGACGCAGACGGGGCTCAGGTAAAAGCCGGGTCTCCAACATCTCCAACCGCGCGTCCATGCGAGCGCTAGTTAAGGAGACCGCCTCTCGCACCGCTCGCTGCAACAGTTCTTCCACATTCGGCTCCTTATTAATGGGAGCGGACTGTGGTTGAGCCTCTGCCAGTTTGCGCTTGACGGTCTCTAACTCCTTTCTCATAATTTCGAGGTCCTTGGAGAGGCGCGCGTTCGCCGCCGCCAGGGCCCTCGTCTCCTCTGAAGCAGACCGACTAAGCAAGGCCGCACACGCTTCCTGAATTGCGCGGGTCGCTTTTGTTAGGGCTGCGACAGATGTCCCCTTTAAATTCTTTGACTTTTGGGCCACGTTCTTGATGGTCCCAAGACTCTCCGATATCACCGCGCCGAGATTCGCTGCAGTGATCTCTTCCTCTACCATAGTCACGTCCGAGTTATTGTCTGAGGTTTCCGACAGCCGGTGTGACCGTAGCTGCGGAATCCTCTTTGCCATATCCAAAATTTCGCGCTCGGCCTCAAGCTCCAGCGCCCTCTGGGTTTCATCCAGCAGGTCCTTCTTTGCCTTGGCCAAGCCGCAGTACTGTCCTGTCGTCGGTGGCCTGCCCCTACCACGTTTCGATGACGGCTTTCGGGCCCCCTCCTTGTCCTTTTCAGGGCTATCATCCAAACCGCGCTTTTTGCGCCGGTATCTATCCCTTTCCCTCTCTTTTTCCTGTACATGAGAGGCAGCGCTGTCACAGCCGCTCTCATCCTCGCTACCACTTCCAAAGGGGCGACGGAAAAACCCGCCCCCAGACTTGATGGATAAGGGGGTAGTAACCCGCGATCCACCTTCTCCCTCACTAGCCGTTTTCATCATGACCAAATCATCACTATGCCTATCATTTTCCATTAGGGTTTTGCCTGAGTCGTCGTTTATCATTACACCTCCAACCTCCAACCTCTCCACCAAAACAACTGGTGCCCCCCCAGTATACACGGGGCTATCTCCCGCCGAAGCGAGAGTGTGGGATTCCCTCCTAAGAGGACCCACCCTGGGAATAGTTTCCATATTGTTCTTATCCATTTTTGATCAGATTTTAGGGGTGATTCTGCCCCACGTCCTCGGTGCGTAGCCGCCTGCTCGCCATGCACCCCATCACCGGACGTTACCAGTTTAGGGTTAGGGACCCACAGGTCCATCCGTCACACAAACACACACACACTTATTCTCGCAAAAACATACACTGTTGTAGAGAAGAGGTAAATAAATACGAAAGATAGAAGTAGAAAAGGTGTTGAAAGACAGAATAAATAAAGAAAATAAACAAAACTCAAGAAGGCTTATAAAAAGGTGGTGAAAAGATAGACAAAGACCGGCGTTCAGCCGTCTGGACACCTCACCCGCAAAAGGCACGATGTGGGGCACCCAGACGTTGCCCAGGGACACCAACGTGGAGGAACCGGTATCGCCCCCAACCTAACCTAACCTAACCTAACCTAACCTAACCTAACCTAACCTAACCTAACCTAACCTAACCTAACCTAACCTAACCTAACCTTTTTTTTTTTTTTTTTTTTTTTTTTAGGGAGGGGAAATACGTTACGTATCCCCGCCAGCTCCGGGGGAAGGTGGCGGGGTATGTCGGACTCCCTCGGCGCGTGTGAGTGCGCCGAGGTTTACCGACTAAAACCCCTCCATGCCACCTTCTGCACCATACTGTGGGCCACGGGTACTATAACATTCTTCCGCGACCCACAAGCGCTGCCGCGTCCGGCTCTCTACGGTGCGGCGGCCAGATACAATGCCGCCGCCTGCCTTCACCGAGGGCTCCCCGGGCACCCAGGGAGCTTTACGCTCGGGACCCTAACATGTGAGCGGTCGATCCCCCGATCGCCGCCCACGGGTCTAGGCCTCAACGTCCATGGCGGGGGCTGGCTGTACTGCCCTCGCGACCGTGGCCTTCGGCTTTTTATGCCGGGCCTTTTTGGACGGAGCCTTACGCTTCGGTTTCGTGCCGAGGGGCGGCTTTGGCGCTGAAATGCAGCCGCTGCTCCCCAGCACGTGCTCCTTCTGCTTGCCCACGGCCTCGCAGAGCGGGCAGCAAGGAGCGGCCTCACAGGCAGGCGCCTTGTGCCCCGGCTTCCCACAGCGGAAACAGTTCCGACTGAGGTCCACCGGGCACTTACACAGCGCCGCCACGTGGCCGGTGTCGAGGCATCTGTAGCACCGCTTAGGCCTCGCGGCCAGCAGCACCACCTTCGCCACGACCCAGCCGACCTGCAACCGCCCAGAGCCCACAAGCTTCTTGGCGGCCGCCATGGGGACATAGAGCCAGAGGGATCTATCACCTCTGGGTCCCACTACGACTTTGCCCGACCGGATATTGGTGGCCGGGCAATTCCCTTCTCTGGCGACCGCCTCGACGACTTCTGCCGCCTCGGTCGCGTCGTCAAGCCCAGTGACCCGCAACTCTGCGCACCTCACCGGGCGACTGACCCTCGCCACATCTGGCTCGATCACCTCGCGCAAACGCGCCGCGAGTACGTCCGCCTTCTCCTGGGCACCCTCACCCGCTACCGTGAGGATGCGCCCGCCGGTTTGGCTTTTGCTGATCGTCAGCCTGGGGATTTGGAGTTCCCCCAGGTCGATCCTCAGCCTCGCCTCCCGCAACAGATTTGCGTAGGTCGCCCCCTTAGCTACGGCCCCCGCCTCCAATGTGAGGGCGACGGCCGCAGTAGTTGGAGGGCGGAGCCTCGCCACTTTCTTCTTCTTAGGGGCGGCTTTCGTTGTCTTAGCCGCCTCTTTCTTCTTCTGGGCCTTCCGCGGACCTGCAGGAGTCCTCGGGGCCTCTGCGGGAGCGGGCGCTATGTTTGCCTCCCCACGATTTCGCGCTTCTCTGGCGGCCATTGTTGGCCGCTTTTTCCTCTTCTTCTGCGGCGGCGCCGGTGTCGCACGGGCCTCTTGTGGGGCCGGCGGGATTGGGGCCGCTGCTTCGGCGTAACTTGGCGCCGCTGCCTTTTTTGGCGCCTTGCGTGCCTCTGGTGCTGGCATTGGCGCCGGTGTGTCGTTAATAGCGTTGACACTGTCCGACGCCAACGGAGGTCGTCTTCGAGGCTCGGGCAGGAGCCTATCTTCCAGTCCCGCGAGCCGAGAATTCAGCATGTTGCCGAAGGTCTCGATATTAGAGCGAGAGACCTCCGACAACAGCTTCTTCAGGTCTTCTTCTTGTGGGGCGGCGGGCTTGGCCGCCTGGCGCCGCAACTCCTCCAGCTCACGACGAAGATCATCGACCTGCCTTTGGAGCCGCGCGTTTTGGCTTTCCAGAGCCCGCAGCTCGTCCGACTCACAGCGGCCCTTCATTTCGGAGACGGTCGCTCGGATATTATTGACCGCCTCTTTGAGAAGCCGCTGGAACGTCCCCTTCAAATTGGAGGACCGTGTGGCAACCATTACGACCGCCTCCAGGGACCTCTCAACACTGGCGTAGAGTGCCACGTTCGTTTTGTCTTCTCCGGGTGTCAGGACGGAGGGAGCCGGGACACACGCCCGAGCCTCCCTTATCGCCTGCGACATGTCCTGAGCCAACTCGGCCTCGGCCTGAAGCCGGATGGCCTCCGCCTTCTCCTTGTTGAGCTCGGCCTGAGCTTTGGCCAAGCCGACGTATTGACCGGTTGTAGGTGGCCGGCCACGTCCCTTCTTCGTTTTCGGCACCGCACCTGTCGAGGGCGGCGCCATGTCTTCGTCCGTGGTGCTACGCCTTTTAAGCGCGCGTGTCTTAGCCGATGGTGCGGGCAGCCCCTCGGAGTCCAGCGATCCGTAAGACACATCGCTGGAGTCCGAGAGACAGTCCTCGCTCATGTCCTTATCCGAGACTCTACTGCTCCGAGGCGGCATGATAACATCGCGCGTGAGGAGCACGCGCGGCAAGTCAACATCCCCCCGGAGTTTCTTCTTCTGCATTAACTTCAGCATGCGCTCGAACCCATTAGGCTGCGACACACTGAAGTCGACGTCTTCATCCGTCAACAAATCCGCCCCCGACGCGGTTAGGTGCGCCGGTTTCGAATTATCGCGCAAACTCGCGCCTCTCTCCTTCTTCACCGCCGCAGCGGCCTTCTCTCCCTTCCTCATCGTGTCTTGTGCCCCCCCCGTATACGTGGGGCAGCCCCCCGCCGAAGCGGAGGGGTGGGATTCCCCAGCATTACTGCCGGGACCCACCCGGGGAATATTTTTCAATTCACGATCTACCATTGCTACGAAACTCCGACACCCCGGGTCGCGGGCTAGTTAAGGTGCAGCTCACCATCTCCAGAAGAGATAAATAAAATGGAAGTATAGAGAAGAAAGGTGGTGAAAGAAAGATGAACAAAACATAAACAAAACAGAAGAAAGTTATAAAAAGACGTTGAAAGATAGAGATAGACCGGCGTTCAGCCGTCTGAATACCTCCCCCCGCAAAAGACGCGACGAGAGGCACCCAGCCGTTGCCCAGGGACACCAACTAGGAGGAACCGGTATCGCCCCCAACCTAACCTAACCTTTTTTTTTTTTTTTTTTTTTTTTTTTTTAACGATGGGAAATTCTTTATGAATTCCCGGCGGCGTGAGGGGAGTAGCCACCGGGATATGTGGGACTCGCCCGGGGCGACGCGGCGAGGAGCGCACCCGGGGTTACCGCACTAAAACCCATCGGTGCCTCCTCCTCCGCTTGTTGCTGGGCCGCCGGACCCGCCTGTGGCGATAACTGCAGCGGCCCAGTTAGCGGCATCTGCAGCAACGCAGACACTTCTCGCGACAATAGTCGCTAACACCGGGAGAGCAGTCCGAGGCACCGGACGCTCTACGACCGGTCGGGCTCGTGCAATGGGCGACGAACTCCCCAGTCCGTCGCCCGAGACCCTCTAAGGCGGGAGTTGGCGCTCGTGTTGTGCGCGCCTGCGCCCTCCACGCCTCCTTCTTACGGGATCGGCGGCTTCATCCGCCTCTCGCTCCCTTTCAGCCGTCTCCTTCTGCGATATTACGGTCTCGCAGAAGGCAACGACGGCTTCCCAAGCTTCCCTCGACCGGACCATGGCTGTAAGTATGGCCGGGAGGGTGAGGTCTAGGCCGATTGTGGCGTAAAGCTCTGCTCGCTGAGCCGCCCAAGCGGGGCAGGCCTGGAGCGTATGCTGCGCCGTGTCGTCTGGGTCCGGGCAGTGGTGGCACTGAGGCGTAAGCTCTCTCCTTGCCGTGTGGTGCAGATAGTGCCCGAAACACCCGTGCCCTGTCAGCATCTGCACCACCCGGAAGGTCAGGGCGCCTCTGCAGTGCTGCAACCACTGCTGCAGAATGGGCCGGATGGCTGCCACTATGTTGCGGCCAGCCGTTGGCGACGCCATTCGATCCTGCCAGGTGCGCAGTATTATAATTTGCGCCTGGCGGCGCCATCGGGATGCCTGGTCTGGTGGCACCCTTTCTCCACGCAGTTTCACCTCTGCCGTGCGGTGATACACCTCCGACAGAACTCTGGCCTCCAAGTCCCACGGAGGGGACCCTGCCAGCGCTAAGGCTGCATCGCCTGCCACAGTGCGATAACCTCTGATCATCCGCAGCGCCATCGTGCGCTGCGGGCCTTTTAAGAGCGCCCTATTTGAGGCGCTAAGATCGTCCGCCCAGACTGGGGCTCCATAGAGGGCCATGGACATGAGGACCCCCGTATAGAGCCGCCTACACGTGGACCCCGGGCCTCCGATGTTGGGCAAGAGGCGTCCGAGGGCCACGGCCGTCTTCTTCAACTTTGGTGCCAATCGGCGGAAATGTGGTGTAAAAGACCACCTGGGATCCAAAACCAGACCCAGGTATTTCATCTCCGATCCGATTGGCACATTGACATCTCCAATGCGGAGGGATACGTCAGCAGGGGGGCGTTTCCGGGGTCCATAAAAGAAAATGGCCTCCGTCTTCTCTAGCGCGACTCGCACCCCCTGTCCCTCAATTCGCGCCACAACTTGGGACGCTCCGACTCTTGCCAGACGAATGGCCTCTTCGAAGGTTTCTCCACGGGCTAGAAGCAAGGTGTCATCTGCATAACAGATGAGACGTAGCCCGCGGAGAAGCGCCGCACGCAGAACGCGGTCAAATCCGATGTTCCACAGGAGCGGACCGAGGACAGACCCCTGTGGAACACCGCACTGGGTCTCGATCCGGATAAGAGCACCATTACGCCCGACACAAAGTATTCGTCTTCTTCTTAAGTACCCGCTGATGGTTCTGCGGAGATACTGCGGCACCTCGTGGTGACGAAGTCCGTCTTCAATGGCCCAGAAGGGCAGAGTATTGAACGCGTTGGCGATGTCAAAAGACACCGCCAAAACTACTCCGCCAATCTCCGTTCGTTCATCCACAAACTGTCTCACCTGGAGGATCGCATCTATGGTCGAGCGTTGCGCACGGAAGCCGTATTGCGCCTCGGAGAGATTGGGCCCCTCCCGCTCTAGGTGTTTGATGACCCTAGATGCGATCACTCTCTCTAGCAGCTTTCCTGCCTCATCCAACAAAACAATTGGCCTATAAGCCGAAGGCGAGTCAGCGGGGCGGCCGTCCTTCCTCAGCAGCACCAGCTTTCCCTCCTTCCAGCACTCTGGGAACTCGGCTAGCACGAGGCACTCAGTGAACAGGTCCCGCATCCTGTCTTTGAGTGGCCCCATGGACTTCACCCAGACTCGGCCGGGAATTCCATCCGGGCCTGGGGCAGTCTTGCGCTCGCTGAGCCTGAGGATGGCAGCGTCCATTTCTACCTCTGTGACCTGAGGCACCTCCTCGGCCAGTGACGGCCCCACTTCGTCTGACAGCTCCCAGCCGTCGAAAGACGGAAACAGCGCCGATACAATCCCCGGCAATAGTTCCGGGGGAATCATCTCCAATGCTGGAGGACCGCGGCCGATCTTATTCCGCACTGTCCTGTACGGACGACCCCACGGGTCCCGATTGAGGTCCTCCAGCATTTCTTGTCTGGCCGTGTCCTTTGCCAGTATAATGGCCACCCGCAAGGCGTTTTTGGCCGCTCTGTATTCCGCTCCGAGTTGCCTTTCCAAGGCTTCATTGCGGACCCTTCGCGCTCGCTGCCGCTGGTATGGCCGACGAGCTCTGATGCACTGGCGCCGGAGTTCTGCAATTACTGCCGACCACCAATACACCTGCCTCTTCGATGGGCGGTGTTTTACTCGCGGCATTGCTGCGTCACAAACCCTGGTGAGGGCTTCGCGGAACCAACGTGCTTCCTCCTCAACGACGATGGGTGCCGTAGGCCGCGGTGTCCAGGCCTCAACTTGTAACGCTTCGTCAAGCGCTTCCTTGTTCATCATCGTTAGTGCCCAGCGCGGGAAGACTGGAACACTCGCCGATGTTCGCGGGACAGCTCTCGAGGGAGAGACACTAAACCGGATATATTGATGGTCCGATAGTGTCTCTTTCTCCTCCACCCTCCAGTCGTGGACCAGTCCTCCAACCGCGGGACTGGCGAAGGAGAGATCAACTATTGAACTCCCCTGCGGCCGAACGCATGTGGGTGCGTTCCCGCGGTTTAGAATTGAGAGACCGGTCATGAGGGCCCACTCCAGCACGGCATCTCCTCGGGCGTCGGTCACGAGAGAGCCCCAGGCTGAGTGCTTGGCGTTAAAATCGCCAGCAATGAGGACGGGCCTTGGAGCCGCTCTTAAAGCTGCCGCCTGCAGTTCGCCCAAGAAGTCTTCGAATTCGGCGAGGGTTTTGTTGGGAGAGAAGTACACGCCGAAGATTGTGTACTCCCCCCAATCCGCCGCAACGAACCCTTGGCCTCTCTCCCGCAATAGAAACGGTGGGCCAGCCTCAGAAGCGCAGATAGCGACTGAGCCCTGTTGGTCTCCAACCCAGTTCGTGCGGGCCGGGACGTAGTAGGGCTCGGCCACGATCGCAATATCCACCTGCCACTGCACCAGAGCCTGGAAAAATAGGTCTTGGGCGCCTGCACAGTGGTTCAGGTTCGTCTGGAGGAACTGTGATGGTTTGCTATCCATTATGGATTTCCATTGGTTCCTCTTGTCGGACCTGAGGCCGACCCGCCGCTCGAGCTTTGGCTCTTCTGTTGCGCCCCTTCTTCGGAGGAGCGCAGCCCTTTCCACCCATAGTGTGGTTAGGGTCCTTTCCCGCCGCAGCACATATCACACAGTGTGGCTTCGCCGAGCAGAACGACGCTTTATGACCGGCTTGACCACACCGGTAACACAATTGGCCCCTGTCCACCTCGGAATTACACCGCCTCGCCGTGTGACCAGCTTCGAGACAGCGGAAGCATTTCATGACGCGAGGCTCCAAAGGCTGAACTCGCGCCGAGCTCCAGCCGACCAACAGGCGGCTGGCAGTCACCAAGATGTCCGCGGCAGCCACAGGGCACTGCACCCACATTGTGCCCGTTCCACCGGGTCCCTCGCGGATGTCACCCCCCTTGACGTGTTCCGGGGAGCAACTCGTCTTAGCCACAACTGCAGTCAAGACGTCCTCTTTAGTGACCGTATCGTCTAAGCCCGTGACACGTATGTCCGAGCATTTCACTGGCCTAGCCACCCTGGCAGTGCCCGCAAGCACGCTTCGAAGCTTCTCAGCAAATTGATCTGCCACCTCGCTAGTTATGCTGCCGGGAAGCTCCATAATGCGAGCCCCTGTGGCTGCCTGCCTGATTCGGACGCCCTCCGACAAACCTAGATCCGCCAAGTTAATCTCTTGGCGGGCCTTGCAGATGACGTCTTTATAGGTTGTCCCGCGCTCGACTGCTTCGTGCTGCAGCGTAATAACCACTGCAGCTGTGGCAGGAGCTGTGTTTCTCCTCCTTCTTTCTCTTCTTTTAGACTTTGGCTTTTGGGAAGCTGGAGATGCCCCCTTCCGCTGCGTCTTTGTCAAATCCGGGTGCGTCTTGTCCGGTGTCTTTTTTCCCTTTCCTTTTCTTTTCACAACTGTGCTCCAGCCCTCTCCTTCTGGCAAGGGACCGGGAACAGCAGCTACTGTCTGAGCCAGCTGTTGTTCTGCTGGCTTTTCCTTTTCTAGCTTCTTTTTCTTTTTGCTAACCTTCTTTGTCTTTTCTTTTTCAGGTGCAGCCGCCGCTGGAGTTGGAGCTGCTGCAGCCTTCGTAGTCGCCGTTGGGGCAGAAGGCCCCGCCTGTGAGTGAGCAGGCCAGTCTTCAGTCAGGTGAGTTTCCTTTTCCTTTCTAATATCCGCTGCCAATGGCGGTCGAAGCCGCTTGGCTGGGAGCAAACGATCCTGCAATACGTCGATTCGGGCGTTGATCATGTTTGAGGTCCTCTCCATGATGGAATGGGACAGTTCCTCAAACATGACTCTCAGTCCCGCAACCGTTAATGCTTCAGAGCCTTGTGCTGGGAGCGGCGGTCTCGATGGCGCCTCCTGCGCCCGACTCGCCTTTTCACGCAGCAACCCTAATTCCTCTCGTAGGCGTATGTTCTCCGCCTCTAGTCTTAGTGTGTCTTCTTTGAGACTGGCGAGGCCGCGAACTGACTCCTCGACCTTAGCCTCTCCCTCTCGGAGGGCCTTCGTAAAAGTGCCTTTCAGATTTCCGCTTTTCATGCGGACCATCTTGATGAGCTCCAAGCCCTGCTCGCCAACCGTTTTGAGTTTGGTAGCGGCCGGGAGCCCATCAAGGATCGCTCTTTTGGCCTGGGATCTTGCTTCCTCTTCGTCCCGCCGCAACGCTCTTTGAAGTGCAGCAGCGACTTCCTTCTCGGCCTGGAGCTGCAGATCTTTACGCTCCAAGTCCAGCAGCTCTCGTTTGGCCGCCGCTCTTCCAACGTACTCCCCGGTCGTAGGTGGGCGTCCGCGGCCCCGTTTAGCAAGAGCAAACTTCCTACTCCGATTTTCCGATCTAAACGATCTCTCTGAGCCTCCATCATCCGAGCCCGACCCAGAGTTCGTAAGCCTTCTTTTTACCGCTCCATCGCGCGATGACGCGCGAGAGCTCGTCGCGGTCCTCATTGTGGACTGCGAACAGTCCGAATCGGACATCCTCTCTAGCTGAACAATCGGAATCCGTGTTTCTAGCAATAAGTCGTCGATTTTGGGGACACTAAGGTCCCCGGAGATCATCGTGTTGTCAAGCAAATTTTTGCCCCCCTCAGAATACGTGGGGCTGGACAGACCTGACGGTCTGCCGAGGGATTCTCCGTTTAAGGTACCCTCCTGAGGTATACTATTTTTAAAAGTTGCCATCCATACAATTCTTTCGACACCCCGGGTCGCGGTCTCTTTTTTCTGGTGTGAGCTCACCAAGCAGGAAGAGTTAACAAAACAGGAAATGCAGTATAAGATGAAACACAGGTGATGAAAGACAGACGAATTAACAAAATAAAACAAAGCAAGAGAAGAATTATACGTAAATAGGTGTTGAAAGATAGTAAAGAAGAAGATAGAACCGGCGTTCAGCCGTCTGGATGCCTCACCCCGCAAAAGACACGACGTGGGGCACTCAGACGTTGCCCAGGGACACCACGAGGAGGGACCGGCTTCGCCCCCAACCTAACCTAACCTTTTTTTTTTTTTTTTTTTTTGAGGAGGGGAAATGCGTTACGCATACCCGCCGACTCCGGGGGAAGGCGGTGGGTTATGTCGGGCTCCCGCCGGCGCTGTAACGTGCGCCGGGGTTTACCGACTAAAACCCCCCCATGCCTCCTTCTGCGCCATACTGTGGGCCACGGGGACTAAATGCATTCTTCCGCGACCCACAAGCGCTGCCGCGTCCGGCTCTCTTCGGTGCGGCGGCTAGATAGGATGCCGCCGCCTGCCTTCAACCGAGGGCTCCCCGGGCATCTAGGGAGCTTCCACTCTCGGGACCCTCACAAGTGAGCGGTCGATCCCCCGATCGCCGCCCACGGGCCTAGGCTTCTACCACATCCATGGCCTGCGGCTTTTTCTGCCGGGCCTTCTTTGTGGGAGCCTTTCGCTTCCGCTTCGTGCCAGGGGGCGGATTTACTGCTGTGATACAGCCGCTACCTCCCAGCACGTGCTCCTTCGGCTTGCCCGTGGCCTCGCAGACCGGGCAGCAAGGAGCGGCCTCGCAGGCAGACGCTTTGTGCCCCGACTTTCCACAGCGGAAACAATTCCGGCTGAGGTCCACCGAGCACTTACACTGCGCCGCCACGTGGCCGGTGTCGAGGCACTTGTAGCACCGCTTAGGCCTCGCGGCCAGCAGCACCACCTTCGCCCCGACCCAGCCAACCTGCAGCCGCCCAGAGCCCAGAAGCTTCTTGGCGGCCGCCATAGGGACGTACATCCAGAGGGATCTATCCCCTCTGGGCCCAACAACAACTTTGCCCGACCGAATATTGGTGGCCGGGCAATTTCCTTCTCTGGCGACCGCTTCGATAACCTCAGATGCCTCGGTCGCGTCGTCCAGCCCGGTGACTCTTATCTCCACGCACTTCACCGGGCGACTGACCTTCGCCACATCCGGGTCAATAACGTCGCGTAGACGCGCCGCAAACGCATCGGCCTTCTGTTGGGCACCCTCACCGGCTATGGTGAGAATGCGACCTCCCGTTTGGCTGCTGCTAATCTCTAGCCTGGGGATCTGCAACTCGCCCAGATCGATTCGCAGCCGAGCCTCTCTCAGTAAATTGGCGTAGGTCGCCCCTTTAGCCACGGCCCCCGCCTCCAAGGTGAGAACGACGGCCGCAGTAGACGGAGGGCGGAGCCTCGCTTTCTTCTTCTTCGGAGCGGCCTTAGCTGAACTGGCCGCCCTTTTCTTCTTTTCAGCCCTGCTCGTTTGTTTCCGCAGGGCTTCGGCAGGGGAAGGCGCTGTATTCGTGCCCCCTCGCGCCGCTTCTCTTGCAGCCATTGAAGGCCGCTTCTTTCTTCTTGCCGTCTTTGGTGGGGCCGGTGCAGCTCGAGCCTCTTGCGGGGCCGGCGCTATCGGTGCCGCCACTTCGGCAAATGTGGGCGCCGCAGTTTTTACAGACTTCGGCGCCTTTTTCGTCTTCTGTGCTGGCGCTGACGCCGGTGTGTCTTCGATGACATCGACACTATCCGACGCCAGCGGAGGCCTTCTTCTTGGCTCTGGCAGCAACCTGTCCTCAAGGCCCGCGAGCCGCGCATTCAGCATGTTGCCGAAGGTCTCGATATTGGAGCGCGAGACCTCCGACAACAGCTTCCTCACGTCTTCTTGTGGAGCGGCGGGCTTGGTCGCCTGGCGCCGCAACTCCTCCAGCTCACGACGAAGCTCGTCGACCTGCTTTTGGAGCCGCGCGTTCTGGCTCTCTAGAGCCCGCAGCTCATCTGTTTCACAACGGCCCCTCATTTCGCTGACAGCCACGCGAATATTGCTGACCGCCTCTTTGAGGAACCGTTGGAAAGTCCCCTTCAGGTTGGAGGACCTGGAAGCCACCATCGCGATGGACTCCAAGGACCTCTCGACGCATTCGTGGAGCGCCACGCTCGTCCTGTCTTCTCCGGGAGTCAGGACGGGGGGAGCCGGGCCTGGAACCCGCGTCTCCCTTGCCGCCCGAAGCATATCCGCCGCCAATTCTGCCTCAGCTTGGAGCCGAATGGCCTCTGCCTTCTCTTTATTGAGGTCTGCCTGCGCCTTGGCGAGACCGACGTATTGGCCGGTTGTTGGAGGCCGGCCACGTCCCTTCTTCTTCTTAGGCACCGCACCTGTTGCGGGCGGCGCCATGTCGTCCGAGTCCGTGTTGCGCCTCTTTCTGAGGCGAAGAAAGTCCGGTGGGGATGTGGGCAGGCTCTCGGAGTCCATCGATGCGTGCGACACATCGCTGGAGTCCGAGAGACAGTCCTCACTGACGTCACAATCCGGTAATTTGGGACTCGGGGGCGCCATTCGCACATCGCGCGTTAATAATACGCGCGGCAAGTCTGCGTCACCCCGAGCCTTCTTTTTCTTCATTAATTTCAGCATGCGCTCAAACCCGTTGGGCTGCGACACGCTGAAATCTACGTCTTCGTCTGTTAATAATTCCGCCCCCGGCGCGGTTAGGTGCGCCGGTTTCGGACTATTGCGCGTACTCACGCCACTCTCCTTCACTACCGCCGTAGCGGCCACCTCGTCCTTCCTCATCGCAAGTTGTGCCCCCCCCGTATACGTGGAGCAGCCCTCCGCCGAGGCGGAGGGGAGGGATTCCCCGACATTTCTGCCAGGACCCTCCCGGGGAATCTTTTTCAAATTACGATCCTCCATAGCGAAACTCTCCGACATCCCGAGTCGCGGGCTGGTTCTGGTGCCAGCTCACCATCTCCAGAAGAGATAAATAAAAATGGAAGTATAGAGAAGAAAGGTGGTGAAAGATAGATCAACAAAACATAAATAAAACAGAAGAAAGTTATAAAAAGACGTTGAAAGATAGAGATAGACCGGCGTTCAGCCGTCTGAATGCCCCCCCCTGCAAAAGACACAACGAGGGGCACTCAGCCGTTGCCCAGGGACACCACGAGGAGGAACCGGTATCGCCCCCAACCTAACCTAACCTAACCTAACCTTTTTTTTTTTTTTTTTTTTAGGGAGGGGAAATACGTTACGTATCCCCACCGACTCCGGGGGAAGGCGGCGGGGTATGTCGGACTCCCTCGGCGCGTGTGAGTGCGCCGAGGTTTACCGACTAAAACCCCTCCATGCCACCTTCTGCGCCATACTGTGGGCCACGGGTACTATAACATTCTTCCGCGACCCACAAGCGCTGCCGCGTCCGGCTCTCTTCGGTGCGGCGGCCAGATACAATGCCGCCGCCTGCCTTCACCGAGGACTCCCCGGGCACCCAGGGAGCTTCTCTCTCGGGACCCTCACAAGTGAGCGGCCGATCCCCCGATCGCCGCCCACGGGTCTAGGCCTCAACGTCCATGGCTGGGGCTGGCTGAACCGCCCCCGCGACTGTGGCCCTCGGCTTTTTATGCCGGGCCTTTTTGGACGGAGCCTTTCTCTTCGATTTCGTGCTGGGAGGCGGCTTCGCTGTAATACAGCCGGTACCACCCAGCACGTGCTCCTTCGCCTTGCCCGCGGCCTCGCAGACCGGGCAGCTTGGAGCAGACTCGCAGGCGGGCGCCTTGTGCCCCGGCTTCCCACAGCGGAAACAGTTCCGACTGAGGTCCACCGGGCACTTACACAGCGCCGCCACGTGGCCGGTGTCGAGGCATCTGTAGCACCGCTTAGGCCTCGCGGCCAGCAGCACCACCTTCGCCACGACCCAGCCGACCTGCAACCGCCCAGAGCCCACAAGCTTCTTGGCGGCCGCCATGGGGACATAGAGCCAGAGGGATCGATCGCCTCTGGGTCCCACCACGACTTTGCCCGACCGGATATTGGTGGCCGGGCAATTCCCTTCTCTGGCGACCGCCTCGACGACTTCTGCCGCCTCGGTCGCGTCGTCCAGCCCGGTGACCCGCAACTCTGCGCACCTCACCGGGCGACTGACCCTCGCCACATCTGGCTCGATCACCTCGCGCAAACGCGCCGCGAGTACGTCCGCCTTCTCCTGGGCACCCTCACCCGCTACCGTGAGTATGCGCCCGCCGGTTTGGCTTTTACTGATCGTCAGCCTGGGGATTTGGAGTTCCCCCAGGTCGATCCTCAGCCTCGCCTCCCGCAACAGATTTGCGTAGGTCGCCCCCTTAGCTACGGCCCCCGCCTCCAATGTGAGGGCGACGGCCGCAGTAGTTGGAGGGCGGAGCCTCGCCTTTTTCTTCTTCGGTGCGGCCTTTGGTGTTGTGACCGCACCCTTCTTCTTCTTGGCCATCCGCGGACCAACAGTCTTCCACGGGGCCTCTTCGAGGGGCGTTGTGTTCGCTCCCAATTGTTCTGCTTCTCTGGCGGCCATTGATGGCCTCTTCTTCTTTCTGGCCTTCGGCGGCGGCGGTGCTGCCCGGGCCTCTTGCGGGGCCGGCGCGACCGGAGCCGCTGCTTCGGCGAAAGTAGGCTTCGTTGCCCTTTTCGGTGCCTTCTTCTTCTCTAACGCTGGCGCCGGTGTGTCGTTGATGATGTCAACACTATCCGACGCCAACGGAGGTCTAATCCTTGGCTCCGGCAAGAGCCTATCTTCCAGGCCTGCCAGACGCGCGTTCAGCATGTTGCCGAAGGTCTCGATATTGGAACGCGAGACCTCCGACAACATCTTCTTCCAGTCTTCTTGTGGGGCGGCGGGCTTGGCCGCCTGGCGCCGCAACTCCTCCAGCTGGCAACGTAAATCGTCCACCTGCTGTTGGAGCCGCGCGTTTTGGCTCTCCAAAGCCCGCAGCTCATCTGATTCGCAGCGGCCCCTCATCTCGGCGACGGCCGTACGAATGTCGACGACCGCCTCCTTGAGAAACCGCTGGAAAGTCCCCTTAAGGTTGGAGGACTTTGTTGCCACCATCAGAATCGACTCCAGTGACTTTTCGACGCGGCAACTGAGTGCCGCATTCGTGTCCTCACCGGTAGTTACAGAGACGGGGGGAGCCGAGCTAGACTCTCGCGCCTCCCTCGCCGCCCGTATCAATCTTGTGGCCAATTCGGCTTCCGCTTCAAGTCGAATGGCCTTCTCCTTTTCCTTATTCAGCTCAGCCTGTGCCTTGGCCAAGCCGACGTATTGGCCGGTTGTTGGAGGCCGGCCACGTCCCTTCTTTGATTTGGGCACCGCACCTGTTGAGGGCGGCGCCATGTCGTCCGATTCAGAGTTTCGCCTTTTTCGAAGGCGTAGAAAGTCCGGTGGTGTTGTGGGCAGGCTCTCGGAGTCCATCGATACGCACGACATATCGCTGGAGTCCGAGAGACAGTCCTCACTTGTCTTGTCCATAACACTCGCTCGAGACGATATCCTTACATCGCGCGTCAACAACACGCGAGGCAGGTCTGCATCGCCCCGAGCCTTCTTCTTCTTCATCAACTTCAGCATGCGCTCAAACCCGTTAGGCTGCGACACACTGAAGTCGACGTCCTCGTCTGTGAGCAAGTCCGCTACCGGTGCGGTTAGGTGCACCGGCTGTGACCCTGCTAGCGCCAACGCGCCTTCCTCTATTACCGTCGCCACAGCGACCACCTCTTCCCTCAACGTAGAAGTTGGCCCCTCCGTATACACGGGCCTGACCCCCGCCGAAGCAGGAGTGTGGGATTCCCCAGCATTGCTGCCGGGACCCACCCGGAGAATATTTGGACTAATACGTTCTGCCATTCTTCATAACACCGACACCCCGGGTCGCGGGCTAGTTATGGTGTAGCTCACCATCTCCAGAAGAGGATAACAAAAAAGAAAGACAGTGTAGGAAAGGTGATGAAAGATAGACGAACAAAACATAATAAAACAAGAAGAAGATTAAAAACAGTACGGAAAGATAGTAAAGACCGGCGTTCAGCCGTCTGAATGCCTCCCCCCGCAAAAGACGCGACGAAAGGCACTCAGCCGTTGCCCAGGGACACCACGAGGAGGAACCGGTATCGCCCCCACCTAACCTTTTTTTTTTTTTTTTTTTTTTTTTTTTTTTTTTTTTTTTTTTTTTTTTTTTTTTTTTTTTAAGGAGGGGAAATACTTTACGTATCCCCACCGACTCCGGGGGAAGGCGGCGGGGTATGTCGGACTCCCTCGGCGCGTGTAGAGTGCGCCGAGGTTTACCGACTAAAACCCCTCCATGCCACCTTCTGCGCCATACTGCGGGCCACGGGAACTAAACGCATTCTTCCGCGACCCACAAGCGCTGCCGCGTCCGGCTCTCTTCGATGCGGCGGCCAGATACAATGCCGCCACCTGCCTTCACCGAGGACTCCCCGGGCACCCAGGGAGCTTCTCTCTCGGGACCCTTGCAAGTGAGCGGTCGATCCCCCGATCGCCGCCCACGGGTCTAGGCCTCAACGTCCATGGCTGGGGCTGGCTGAACCGCCCCCGCGACCGTGGCCTTCGGCTTTTTATGCCGGGCCTTTTTGGACGGAGCCTTACGCTTCGATTTCGTGCTGGGGGGCGGCTTCGCTGTAATACAGCCGCCACTACCCAGCACGTGCCCCTTTTCCTTGCCCGCGGCCTCGCAGACCGGGCAGTTGGGTGCCGCCTCGCAGGCAGGCGCCTTGTGCCCCGGCTTCCCACAGCGGAAACAATTCCGGCTGAGGTCCACCGCGCACTTACATTGCGCCGCCACGTGGCCGGTGTCGAGGCACTTGTAGCACCGCTTAGGCCTCGCGGCCAGCAGCGCCACCTTCGCCCCGACCCAGCCGACCTGCAACCGCCCAGAGCCCACAAGCTTCTTGGCGGCCGCCATGGGGACATAGAGCCAGAGGGATCTGTCACCTCTGGGTCCCACTACGACTTTGCCCGACCGGATATTGGTGGTCGGGCAATTTCCTTCTTTGGCGACCGCCTCGACAACCTCAGCTGCCTCGGTCGCGTCGTCCAGCCCGGTGACTCTCAACTCCACACACTTCACCGGGCGACCGACCTTCGCCACTTCCGGGCCAATCACCTCTCGTAGGCGCGCCGCAAATGCGTCCGCCTTTTCGTGAGCACCCTCACCAGCAATCGTGAGGATGCGACCTCCTGTTTGGCTCTTGGATATCGTCAACCTGGGGATTTGGAATTCCCCCAGGTCGACCCTCAGCCGTGCCTCCCGCAATAAGTTGGCGTAGGTCGCCCCCTGCTTTACAGCCTCCGCCTCCAAGGTGAGGGCGACGGCCGCAGTAGACGGAGGGCGGAGCCTCGCTTTCTTCTTCTTGGGGGCGACTTTAGACGTTGTAGCCGCCCCATGTCTTCTCCGGTCGGCCTTGCGCGGTTTCTCTCGCGGGACCTCGGCGGATGAGGGCGTTGAGTTCGCACCTCCTTGCGCCGCTTCTCTTGCGGCCATTGTTGGCCGCTTCTTTCTTCTGGCCTTCGGCGGCACCGGTGCAGCTGGAGCCTCTAAGGCCGGCGCAATCGGTGTCGCTACTTTGGCGTATGTAGGCACCGCTGTCTTGTTGGGCTTCGGCGCCTTTTTCGTCTTCTGTGCTGGCGCCGGCGCCGGTGTGTCTACGATGACATTGACACTGTCCGACGCCAGCGGAGGTCTCCTTCGGGGCTCAGGCAGGAGCCTATCTTCAAGGCCTGCGAGCCGCGCATTCAGCATGTTGCCGAAGGTCTCGATATTGGAACGAGAGACCTCCGACAACAGCAGCTTGATGTCTTCCTGTGGGGCGGCGGGCTTGGCCGCCTGGCGCCGCAACTCCTCCAACTGGCCGCGTAGGTCGTCAACCTGTTGTTGGAGCCGCGCGTTCTGGCTCTCCAAAGCCCGCAGCTCATCCGACTCGCAGCGGCCCCTCATCTCGGCGACGGCCGTACGGATGTTGACGACCGCGTCCTTGAGGAACCGCTGGAAGGTACCCTTCAGATTTGAAGACTTTGAAGCGACTAAAGAAATCGACTCCAAAGCCCTCTCAACGCGAGCACTGAGTGCCGCGTTTGTGTCCTCACCGGTAGTTACAGAGACGGGGGGAGCCGAGCTAGACTCTCGCGCCTCCCTCGCCGCCCGTATCAATCTTGTTGCCAATTCGGCTTCCGCTTCAAGTCGAATGGCCTTCTCCTTTTCCTTATTTAGCTCAGCCTGTGCCTTGGCCAAGCCGACGTATTGGCCGGTTGTTGGAGGCCGGCCACGTCCCTTCTTGGATTTTGGCACCGCACCTGTTGAGGGCGGCGCCATGTCGTCAGAGTCGGTGTTTCGTCTTTTGCGAAGACGTAGAAAATCCGGTGTTGTGGGCAGGCTCTCGGAGTCCATCGATGCGCACGACACATCGCTGGAGTCTGAGAGACAGTCCTCACTTGTCCTGTCCTTGACACTCGCTCGAGACGACATTCGCACATCGCGCGTGAGGAGCACGCGCGGCAAGTCAGCGTCGCCCCGAGCCTTCTTCTTTTTCATCAACGCGACCATCCGCTCGAACCCATTGGGCTGCGAGACGGAAAAGTCCACGTCCTCGTCCGTCAATAAATCCGCCCCCGGCGCGGTTAGGTGCGCCGGTTTCGAATTATCGCGCGTAGTCGCGCCACTCCCCTTCATCACCGCCGCAGCGGCCACCTCTCCTTTCCTCATCGCAAGTTGTGCCCCCCCCGTATACAAGGAGCAGCCCTCCGCCGAAGCGGAGGGGAGGGATTCCCCATTGCTGGGACCCTCCCGGGGAATATTTTTCAAATCACGATCCGTCATCATTCTTATCACCGACACCCCGGGTCGCGGGCTTTTATCGTGTGTGCTCACCATCGGAAGAAGTAAACAAAACGAGAAAGATAGTGAAGAAAGGTGGTGAAAGATAGACGAAAACAAAACAAAACAAAAACAGAAGAAAGTTATAAAAAGATGAGAAAGATAGACATAGACCGGCGTTCAGCCGTCTGAATGCCCCCCCTGCAAAAGACACAACGAGGGCACTCAGCCGTTGCCCAGGGACACCAACGTGGAGGAACCGGTATCGCCCCCCGCCCCCACCTAACCTAACCTAACCTAACCTAACCTAACCTAACCTAACCTAACCTAACCTAACCTAACCTAACCTAACCTAACCTAACCTAACCTAACCTTTTTTTTTTTTTTTTTTTATTTCGCAAGGGAAATGCGTTACGCATCCCCCCGGGGGGGTGCCCGAGGGGTATGTGGGACTCCCGGCTCGCTGCGGCCGGTTTACCCACTAAAACCACTTGCGGATTGCCATCAGCCGTTGAGTGGAAGGCGTGCCCTGGATCTGTCAAACACAGGCCACGCCCCCAAACCTAACCTAACCTAACCTAACCTTTTTTTTTTTTTTTTTTTTTTTTTTTTTTTTTTTTTTTTTTACGATGGGAAATTCTTTATGAATTCCCGGCGGCGTGAGGGGAGTAGCCACCGGGATATGTGGGACTCGCCCGGGTGACGCGGTGAGGAGCGCACCCGGGGTTACCGCACTAAAACCCATCGGTGCCTCCTCCTCCGCTTGTTGCTGGGCCGCCGGACCCGCCTGTGGCGATAACTGCAGCGGCCCAGTTAGCGGTAACCTGCCGCAACGCAGATCCTCCTCGCGACTATCGGAGGTCGCTGACACCGGGAGAGCAGTCCGAGGCACCGGACGCTCTACGACCGGTCGGGCTCGTGCAATGGGCGACGAACTCCCCAGTCCGTCGCCCGAGACCCTCTAAGGCGGGAGTTGGCGCTCGTGTTGTGCGCGCCTGCGCCCTCCACGCCTCCTTCTCATGGGAGCAGCGGCTTCGTCCGCCTCACGTTCCCTTTCGGCCGTCTCCTTCTGCGATATTACGGTCTCGCAGAAGGCGACGACGGCTTCCCAAGCTTCCCTCGACCGGACCATGGCTGTTAGTATGGCCGGGAGGGTGAGGTCTAATCCTATGACGGCGCAGAGCTCCGCTCGCTGGGCCGCCCAAGCGGGGCAGGTCAGGAGCGTATGCTGCGCCGTGTCGTCTGGGTCCGGGCAGTGGTGGCACTGGGGCGTAAGCTCTCTCCTTGCCGTGTGGTGCAGATAGTGCCCGAAACACCCGTGCCCTGTCAGCATCTGCACCACCCGGAAAGTGAGGGCGCCTCTGCAGTGCTGCAGCCACTGTTGTAGTATGGGCCGTATGGCTGCCACGATATTGCGGCCAGCCATTGGAGACGCCATGCGGTCCTGCCAGGTGCGCACGATAATAATTCGCGCCTGGCGGCGCCATCGGGATGCCTGTTCTGGTGGCACCCGTTCTCCTCGCTCTTTCACCTCGGCAGTGCGGTGATACACCTCGGATAGTACCCGAGCCTCCAGGTCCCACGGAGGGGACCCTGCCAGCGCCAACGCTGCATCGCCTGCCACCGTGCGGTAACCTCTTATCATCCGCAGCGCCATCGTGCGCTGCGGGCCTTTCAGGAGCGCTCTATTGGCGGCGCTCAGATTGTCCGCCCAGACTGGGGCTCCATAGAGGGCCATGGATTGGAGGACCCCCGTATAGAGCCGCCTACACGTGGACCCCGGGCCTCCGATGTTGGGCAGGAGGCGTCCGAGGGCCACTGCCGTCTTCTTCAGCCTTGGTGCCAATCGGCGGAAATGAGGTGTAAATGACCACCTGGGATCCAAAACCAGACCCAGGTATTTCATCTCCGATCCGATTGGCACATCGACATCTCCAATGTGGAGTGACACTCCGGCAGGGGGGCGTTTCCGGGGTCCATAGAAAAAAAAAAAAAAGATGGCCTCCGTCTTCTCCAACGCGACTCGCACCCCCTGTCTCTCAATTCTCGCCACAACTAGCGACGCTCCAACTCTCGCCAGACGAATGGCTTCCTCGAAAGTTTCTCCGCGGGCTAGAAGTAAGGTGTCGTCTGCGTAACAAATTACGCGTAGCCCACGGAGAAGCGCCGCACGCAGAACGCGGTCGAATCCGATGTTCCACAGGAGCGGACCGAGGACAGACCCCTGTGGAACGCCGCACTGAGTCACGATTCGTAAGACGACGCCATTACGCCCGACACAAGTTATCGTCCGTCGCCTAAGGTACCCGCCGATGGTTCTACGGAGATACCATGGCACCTGATGGTGGCGGAGACCCTCTTCGATCGCCCTAAAGGGCAGGGTATTAAACGCATTGGCGATGTCAAAAGACACCGCCAGCACCACTCCACCACGCGCCGTCTGTTCTTCAGAGAACTGCTTGACCTGGAGGACCGCATCTATGGTCGAGCGTTGGGCGCGGAAGCCATATTGGGCCTCAGAGAGGTTAGGTCCTTCCCGCTCAAGGTGTTTTGTGACCCTAGATGCGATCACTCTCTCCAGCAGTTTCCCGGCTTCGTCCAGCAAGACGATTGGCCTATAGGCCGAAGGCGAGTCAGCAGGCCGGCCGTCCTTCCTCAGCAAAACCAATCTTCCCTCCTTCCAGCACTCAGGGAATTCAGCTTGCGCGAGGCACTCACTGAACAGGTCCCGCAACCTGTCTTTGAGTGGACCCATGGACTTAACCCAGACTCGGCCGGGAATTCCGTCCGGGCCCGGGGCAGTCTTGCGTTCGCCAAGTCTGAAGATGGCTGCGTCAAGCTCTCCATCTGTGACAGGAGGCACCTCCTCAGGAAGAACCAGCTCGGCCTCGTCGGACGTTTCCGATTCGCCGGAAGACGGGAACAGCGTCGTCACAATCCGAGGCAGCTGTTCCGGGGACAGCATCTCCAATGCTGGAGGACCGCGGCCGATCTTGTTCCGCACTACCCGATACGGGCGACCCCAAGGGTCACGATTTAAGTCCTCCAGCATTTCCTCCCTGGCAGCGTCTTTGGCCAGCGTGATCGCGACGCGCAGCGCGTTCTTAGCCGCCTTATATTCTGCCCCGAGCCGACTCTCCAACTCCTCATCTCGCACTCTTCGCGCTCGCTGCCGTTGCAATGGCCGGCGTGCCCTGACGCACTGGTGCCGGAGCTCCGCGATCACCTCCGACCACCAGTACACCTGCCGCTTAGAAGGGCGGCGTTTGACGCGAGGCATAGAAGCATCGCAAACCCTAGTGAGGGCCTCCCTAAACCAGAGCGCCTCCTCATTTACAGCTACTGGTGCTGTGGGCCTTGGAGTCCAGGCTTCCACTTCCACCGCCTCATCGAATGCCTCCTTATCCATCCTCGTGAGTGCCCAGCGCGGGAATTCCGGAGCACTCGTCGAAGGTGGCGGGACTGTCTGAGTTACCCTCGAGGGGGAGACACTGAACCGAATGTACTGGTGATCCGACAGTGTCTCTACCTCCTCCACCCTCCAGTCTTGGACCAGCTCTCCAACCGCGGGACTGGCGAAGGAGAGATCAACAATCGAGCTCCCCTGCGGCCGAACGCATGTAGGTGCGTTCCCGCGGTTTAGAATCGAGAGACCGGTCATGAGGGCCCACTCCAGCACAGCGTCGCCTCGAGTGTCGGACACACCCGAGCCCCAGGCTGAGTGCTTGGCGTTAAAATCGCCGGCGACAAGAACGAGCCTTGGAGCCGCTCTTAAAGCTGCCGCCTGCAGCTCACCCAGGAAATCCTCGAATTCGGCGCGGGTCTTATTGGGAGAAAAGTACACCCCAAAGACTGTGTACTCCCCCCAATCCGCCGCCACAAATCCCTGGCCTCTCTCCCGCAGTAGAAGCGGAGGGCCTGTGTCACAACAATGGATAGCGACGGTGCCGAGCAGGTCTCCAACCCAGGTGTTGCGGGCTGGAACATAATAAGGCTCGGCCACTATCGCTATGTCTATCTGCCACTGAACCAGCGCCTGGAAGAACAAGTCCTGGGCGCCGGCGCAGTGGTTCAAGTTCGTCTGGAGACATTGTAATGGGCGTCTATCCATTGTGGACTTCCATGGCTTCAACCTGTTGGCCTTGCGGCCGACCCGTCCCTCGAGTTTTAGCTCTTCTATTCCGTCCCCTCTTTGGTGGGGCACAGCCTTTTCCGCCTATCGTGTGGCCAGGATCGCGTCCAGCCTCCGAACAAACAACACAATGAGGCCTCGCCGCGCAGAAAGACGCTTTGTGCCCAGCTTGACCACACCGGAAGCACAATTGACCCCTATCTACTTCAGACTTGCAGAGCCTAGCCATGTGACCAACCTCCAGACATCGGAAACACTTCATGATGCGGGGCTCCAAGGTCTGCACGCGCGCCGAGCTCCAACCGACAAGCAGGCGGCCCGCAGCTGCCAAGGTGTTAGCGGCAGCCACGGGGCACTGCACCCACATGGTGCCCGTTCCTCCCGGTCCGTCGCGAATGTCGCCCCCCTTGACATGTTCTGGGGAACAACTTGTCTTAGCCACGACCGCAGCCAAGACTTCTTCTTTCGTGACCGTGTCATCCAAGCCCGTGATACGAACGTCGGAGCATTTGACCGGCCTAGCGACCCTCGCAGCACCGCCTAATACACCACGCAGCCTTATGGCGAATTGTTCCGCCATTTCGCTGGTCGCACTTCCGGGGAGTTCCATTATGCGAGCCCCTGTGGCCGCCTGTCTTACTCGGACGCCCTCCGACAAGCCTAACTCCGCTAAGTTAATCTCTTGGCGGGCTTTACAGATGACGTCCTTGTAAGTAGTGCCGCGCTCGACTGCTTCATGCTGCAGTGTGATGACCACTGCAGCCGTGGCAGGAGCTGCGTTTCTCCTCCTTCTTGCTCTCTCTTTTGACTTTGGCTTTTGGGATGCCGCTGGTGCCACCTTTTTGTTTGTCTTTGTCACGTCCGGGTGCGTCTTATCCGTGTGTGTATTCGGTATCTGTTTTCCCTTTCCTTTCTTTCCCTTCTTCACAACTGTGCTCCAGCCCTCTTTTCCTGACGAAGGGCCGGGAGCAGCTGCTACTGTCGGAGCCGGCTGTTGTTCCGCCGGCTTTTCCTTTCCTTGCTTATTTTTCTTCTTCTTGCTAACCTTCTTTTCTTTTTCAGATACAGCCACCCCAGGAGTTGGAGCTGCTGCTGTCATCGCCGGAGCCGGAGTCGCCGTTCTTTTGGAGGGACCAGCCTGTGGTAGGTTGGGCAAACCTTCAGTCGGGTGAGTATCGGCATTTATTCTGTCCGCAGCCAAAGGCGGTCGGAGTCTTTTGGCTGGGAGCAGACGATCTTCAATCACATCGATGCGGGCGTTGATCATGTTTGAGGTCCTCTCCATTATGGAGTGAGAGAGTTCCTCAAACATGGCCCTCAGTCCCGCAACCGTTATAACTTCTGAGCCTTGTTGTGCTGGAGTGCTAACTGATGGCGGCGGTCTTGACAGCGACTCCTGCGCCTGACTCGCCTTTTCCCGCAGTAGCACTATCTCCTCTCTTAGACGAATATTCTCCGCCTCTAGCCTAAGCGTGTCTTCCTTGAGAGAGGCGAGGCCACGGACTGACTCCTCGACCTTAGCTTCACCTTCTCTGAGGGCCTTTATAAATGTACCCTTCATGTTTCCGCTCTTTGTGCGGACCATCTTGATGAGCTCCAAGCCCTGCTCGCCAACCGTTTTAAGTTTGGTGGCGGCCGGGAGCCCATCAAGCGTCGCCTTTTCAGCCTGTCTTTTGGCTTCTTGTTCGTCCCTCCGCAATGCTCTTTGAAGAGCCGCAGCAACTTCTTTCTCGGCCTGGAGCTGCAGATCTTCGCGCTCCAGGTCCAGCAGTTCTCGTTTGGCAGCTGCTATATCAGTGTGCTCCCCAGTAGTAGGTCGACGACCCCGTTTAGCAGAGGCGAACTTCCTACCTCGAGTTTCCGACCGATACGATCGCTCTGAGCCACCATCATCCGAGCCCGACCCAGAGTTCGTAAGCCTACGTTTAGCCGCTCCATCGCGCGATGACGCGCGAGAGCTCGCCGCGGTCCTCATCGTGGACTGCGAACAGTCCGAATCAGACATCCTCTCCAATTGCACAATCGGAATCCGTATATCATGCATTAAGTCATCGGGTTTGGGGACATTGATGTCCCCGGAGATCGCCATGTTTTCAAGCAAGTTTTTGCCCCCCTCAGAGTACGTGGGGCTGGACGGACCTGACAGCCCGCCGAGGGATTCTCCGGTTACGGTACCCTCCTGAGGTATAACATTTTTAAAAGTTGCCATTCATACATTTACTTCGACACCCCGGGTCGCGGTCTCTTTTTTCAGGTGTGAGCTCACCTATCACCAAGAGTTAACAAAAAACGGAAGATAGTCAGAGAAGAAATAAAGGTGTTGAAGACAGATAAAACCAAAATAAAACGACGCGAAAGAAGAGTACTAATTAAACAGGAGTTGAAAGACAGAGTAGTGAGAAAGAAAGAACCGGCGTTCAGCCGTCTGAATGCCTCACGCCGCAAAGGACACGACGTGGGGCACTCAGACGTTGCCCAGGGACACCACGAGGAGGGACCGGCTTCGCCCCCAACCTAACCTAACCTAACCTAACCTAACCTAACCTAACCTAACCTAACCTAACCTAACCTAACCTAACCTAACCTAACCTAACCTAACCTAACCTAACCTAACCTAACCTAACCTAACCTAACCTAACCTAACCTAACCTAACCTAACCTAACCTAACCTAACCTAACCTAACCTAACCTAACCTAACCTAACCTAACCTAACCTAACCTAACCTAACCTAACCTAACCTAACCTAACCTAACCTAACCTAACCTAACCTAACCTAACCTAACCTAACCTAACCTAACCTAACCTAACCTAACCTAACCTAACCTAACCTAACCTAACCTAACCTAACCTAACCTAACCTAACCTAACCTAACCTAACCTAACCTAACCTAACCTAACCTAACCTAAAGCTTGCTTGCTTGCTTGCTTGCTTGCTTGCTTGCTTGCTTGCTTGCTTGCTTGCTTGCTTGCTTGCTTGCTTGCTTGCTTGCTTGCTTGCTTGCTTGCTTGCTTGCTTGCTTGCTTGCTTGCTTGCTTGCTTGCTTGCTTGCTTGCTTGCTTGCTTGCTTGCTTGCTTGCTTGCTTGCTTGCTTGCTTGCTTGCTTGCTTGCTTGCTTGCTTGCTTGCTTGCTTGCTTGCTTGCTTGCTTGCTTGCTTGCTTGCTTGCTTGCTTGCTTGCTTGCTTGCTTGCTTGCTTGCTTGCTTGCTTGCTTGCTTGCTTGCTTGCTTGCTTGCTTGCTTGCTTGCTTGCTTGCTTGCTTGCTTGCTTGCTTGCTTGCTTGCTTGCTTGCTTGCTTGCTTGCTTGCTTGCTTGCTTGCTTGCTTGCTTGCTTGCTTGCTTGCTTGCTTGCTTGCTTGCTTGCTTGCTTGCTTGCTTGCTTGCTTGCTTGCTTGCTTGCTTGCTTGCTTGCTTGCTTGCTTGCTTGCTTGCTTGCTTGCTTGCTTGCTTGCTTGCTTGCTTGCTTGCTTGCTTGCTTGCTTGCTTGCTTGCTTGCTTGCTTGCTTGCTTGCTTGCTTGCTTGCTTGCTTGCTTGCTTGCTTGCTTGCTTGCTTGCTTGCTTGCTTGCTTGCTTGCTTGCTTGCTTGCTTGCTTGCTTGCTTGCTTGCTTGCTTGCTTGCTTGCTTGCTTGCTTGCTTGCTTGCTTGCTTGCTTGCTTGCTTGCTTGCTTGCTTGCTTTGCTTGCTTGCTTGCTTGCTTGCTTGCTTGCTTGCTTGCTTGCTTGCTTGCTTGCTTGCTTGCTTGCTTGCTTGCTTGCTTGCTTGCTTGCTTGCTTGCTTGCTTGCTTGCTTGCTTGCTTGCTTGCTTGCTTGCTTGCTTGCTTGCTTGCTTGCTTGCTTGCTTGCTTGCTTGCTTGCTTGCTTGCTTGCTTGCTTGCTTGCTTGCTTGCTTGCTTGCTTGCTTGCTTGCTTGCTTGCTTGCTTGCTTGCTTGCTTGCTTGCTTGCTTGCTTGCTTGCTTGCTTGCTTGCTTGCTTGCTTGCTTGCTTGCTTGCTTGCTTGCTTGCTTGCTTGCTTGCTTGCTTGCTTGCTTGCTTGCTTGCTTGCTTGCTTGCTTGCTTGCTTGCTTGCTTGCTTGCTTGCTTGCTTGCTTGCTTGCTTGCTTGCTTGCTTGCTTGCTTGCTTGCTTGCTTGCTTGCTTGCTTGCTTGCTTGCTTGCTTGCTTGCTTGCTTGCTTGCGAAAACTCTATATTTCGGTTTTTTGAGCTTTTAATATGTAACAAAATTTTAAATCGGATTTTTGGAAAAAATCGGATTTATGGCACATAACAATGCTATTTTCATTAGATACACATTGCTCAAGACAAATAAGAGTATTTTAGCGTAAACTCAATCGCGAAAACTATATATTTCGGTAACTTGAGTTTTTAAAAAGTAAAAGTTTTTAAATTTTGAAATCGGATTTTTGGCAAAAATCGGAATTATGGCACATAACAATGCTATTTGCATTAGATACACATTGCTCAAGACAAATAAGAGTATTTTAGCGTAAACTCGATTGCGAAAACTCTATATTTCGGTTACTTGAGTTTTTAAAAAGAAACAAAATTTTAAATCGGATTTATGGCGAAAACGGATTACTGGCACATAACAATGCTTTTTGCATTAGATACACATTGCTCAAGACAAATCAGAGTATTTTAGCGTAAACTAAATTCCGAAAACTGTATATTTCGGTTACTTGACTATGTGTATCTTATGCAAAAAGTACCTATTGTAATGTGCCATAAATCCGATTTGAAATTTTGTTACTTTTTTTAAACTCGAGTATCGTAAATCGACAGTTTTCACAATTGAGTTTACGCTAAAATACTCTGATTTGTATGTAGCTATGTGTATCTTATGCAGAAAGCATTGTAATGTGCCATATATCCAAATTCAAATTATCTTAGTTTTTTTAAACTCAAGTAAAGGAAATCTACAGTTTTCACAATTGAATTTCGCTAAAATACTCAAATTTGTCTGGAGCTATGTGCATCTTATGCAAAAAACATTGTAATGGGCCATATATCCGATTTCAAATTTTGTTACTTTTTTAAACTCAAGTAAGCGAAAACGACAGTTTTCACAATTGAATTTACTCTAAAATACTCGGATTTGTCTGGAGCTATGTGTATTGTGTATCTTATGCAAAAAATATTGTAATGTGCCATAAATCCGATTTCAAATTTAGTTACTTTTTTAAACTCAAGTAAGCGAAAAAGACAGCTGTTTTCACTATTGAGTTTACGCTAAAATGCTCTGATTTGTCTTGAGCCATGTGTATCTTATGCAAAAAATATTGTAATGTGCAATAAATCCGATTTCAAAGTTTGTTACTTTTTTTAAACACGAATAACGGAAATCGAAAATTTTCACAATTGAATTTACGCTAAAATACTCGGATTTGTCTGGAGCTATGTGTATCTTATGCAAAAAATATTGTAATGTGCCATAAATCCGATTTCAAATTTTGTTACTTTTTTAAACTCAAGTAAGCGAAAATGACAGTTTTCACTATTGAGTTTACGCTAAAATGCTCTGATTTGTCTTGAGCTATGTGTATCTTATGCACAAATCATTGTTATGCGCCATTAATCCAAATTCAAATTATCTTAGTTTTTTTTAACTCAAGTATCGGAAATCGACAGTTTTCACAATTGAATTAACGCTAAAATACTCGGATTTGTCTGGAGATATGTGTATCTTTTGCAAAAAGCATTGTAATGTGCCATAAATCCGATTTCAAATTTTGTTACTTTTTTTAGAGTCGAATAACGGAAATCAACAGTTTTCACCTACTAGTTTACGCTAAAATGCACTGATTTGTCTGGAGCTATGTGTATCTTATGCAAAAAATATTGTAATGTGCAATAAATCCGATTTCAAATTTTGTTACTTTTTTTAAACTCGAATAACGGAAATCGAAAGTTTTCACAATTGAATTTACGCTAAAATACTCGGATTTGTCTGGAGCTATGTGTATCTTATGCAAAAAATAATTGTAATGTGCCATAAATCCGATTTCAAATTTTGTTACTTTTTTAAATTCAAGTAAGCGAAAATGACAGTTTTCACTATTGAGTTTACGCTAAAATGCTCTGATTTGTCTTGAGCTATGTGTATCTTATCAAAAAATATTGTAATGTGCAATAAATCCGATTTCAAATTTTCTTACTTTTTTTTAACTCGAATAACGGAAATCGAAAATTTTCACAATTGAATTTACGCTAAAATACTCGGATTATTCTGGAGATATGTGTATCTTTTGCAAAAAGCATATTAATGTGCCATAAATCCGATTTCAAATTTTGTTAGTTTTTTAAAACTCGAATAACGGAAATCGAAAGTTTTCACGATTAAATTTACGCTTAAATACTCGGATTTGTCTGGAGCTATGTGTTCGCGCGTCATCTTCGGGCGCACACGGAACGCACATACGTGCGTCCCACTCTTGCGCACGAGTACGTTCGCGACGGGAGCCGACGCGAACAACACTACGCCTACAACCCCACTAGTGGACGCTCACATTTTAATTTGTCGTTTTTTCCATACTTATTGTATTGTATTTTAAAGTCAATAATATAATCTGTCTAAATTAATAAGTATTTCAATTATCTCTTATGTACTATCGTACATAAAGTGGCGACCGTGAAAAAAGGAATTTTCAGCTATAAAAGTATCGAATCGGATCGAAGTCTCTCGAAAGTTCCAGCCATTTTTTGTCATTTTCGCTTACTTGAGTTTAAAAAAGTAACAAAATTTGAAATCGGATATATGGCCCATTACAATGTTTTTTGCATAAGATACACATAGCTCCAGACAAATTCGAGTATTTTAGCGAAATTCAATTGTGAAAACTGTAGATTTCCTTTACTTGAGTTTAAAAAAACTAAGATAATTTGAATTTGGATATATGGCACATTACAATGCTTTCTGCATAAGATACACATAGCTACATACAAATCAGAGTATTTTAGCGTAAACTCAATTGTGAAAACTGTCGATTTCCGATACTCGAGTTTAAAAAAAGTAACAAAATTTCAAATCGGATTTATGGCACATTACAATAGGTACTTTTTGCATAAGATACACATAGCTCCAGACAAATCCGAGTATTTTAGCGATAATTAAATTTTGAAAACTGTCGTTTTTGGTTACTTGAGTTTAAAAAAAGTAACAAAATTTGAAATTGGATTTATGGCACATTACAATGCTTTTTGCATAAGATACACATAGCTACATACAAATCAGAGCATTTTAGCGTAAACTCAATAGTGATAACTGTCATTTTCGAATCAAATCAAATCAAATCGTTTATTTGCAAGAACATGGTACAAACGGTGTTAAACAATTATTATTAATCCAAGTCACAAACATATTCTGCCACTTGTGGCGTGCAAATATTTTTTAGATAAATTTAACATAAATTAAAATTACATAAGTCATAAATTTAAATTATTTTACTAGAATATAAATAGCATCACATACGATCGTCAATAAATTATTATTTACTATAATATTATTTATCTAATTAAATTGTTTTATTTTATCTTCTAGAAAATGTCTAATACTGTAATAACATTTGCTCAATAGTAACTCATATAATCGTTTTTTAAATAATGTCAAAGGTAATTGTATAATATTTGAAGGTAAATTATTAAATATTATAATACACATACAATAAACGTTTTGCTTATATATTTCTAATTTTATCTTAGGTAGGCGTAGTCTATTTTTATGTCTAGATCGGCTATTAGGATTATTGCTAAACGTTTCAAAATATTGTGGGTGTTTTTTTACAAAAATACTTGAGTTTAAAAAAGTAACAAAATTTGAAATCGGATTTATGGCACATTACAATATTTTTTCATAAGATACACATAGCTCCAGAAAAATCCGAGTATTTTAGCGTAAATTCAATTATGAAAACTTTCGATTTCCGTTATTCGAGTTTAAAAAAGTAAGAAAATTTGAAATCGGATTTATTGCACATTACAATATTTTTTGCATAAGATACACATAGTTCAAGACAAATCAGAGCATTTTAGCGTAAACTCAATAGTGAAAACTGTCATTTTCGCTTACTTGAGTTTAAAAAAGTAACAAAATTTGAAATCGGATTTATGGCACATTACAATGCTTTTTGCATAAGATAAACATAGCTCCAGACAAATCCGAGTATTTTAGCGTTAATTAAATTTTGAAAATTGTCGTTTTCGGTTACTTGAGTTTTAAAAAATTAACAAAAATTGAAATCGGATTTATGGCACATGACAATGATTTGTGCATAAGATACACATAGCACAAGACAAATCAGAGTATTTTAGCGTAAACTAGTAGGTAAAAACTGTTGATTTCCGTCAGGAGTGGAAGTGTTTTTGAAAATAAATTGGATCGTGTGAGGCTACTTGTGGGTGGTCTCAAATTACGTCATCCGCGCGAGGATCAAATTACAAATATTTCAAATATTTTGTTTAAGAGCTTAATTAGATTATATAAACAATATGTCGTTAAAATCGCTATGAAACAAGCTAACATATACATAAGGATTGGTTTAGTTTGGCCTTGTAATGTATAATTTATTCCAAATTGAAATTAGGTAAAACTATTTTTTCCCCATTTTTTGGTTTTAAAGTCGTTGAATTAAAAAATATGTAAAATATTTTATCCAAAAGTTTTTTTCGTCCTCAGGTTTATACATATTACTTCCCATTATTAGTAAAAAATAAGACACATTACATTCATTGTTTCTAAACCACAAGCATTATAAAAACACGGCACTTAAACGGCCTCGAACGTCGGACAAAAAAAGGTTCTTGTTTACACTTCAATTCCGAGAACTCCATTGTCGAGTGGCCGGGAATGTTACTCATTGTTTATTATGGTTAATAATCTTATACACAAACGAAAGTTGAAGCGTTAAAACTGTTTTGTTTATTAGAAATCAAACGATGAAAAAAACACTAGTTAATACGAAAAAATTTCAAATCATGTTTGATGAAATATCAATTTTTGTGCAAAATATTTTTTAAATACACATTGTATGCATGAAATATTGTGTTTTTATTACTTACCTATCCAATTAATAGCACAAAACACAATTCACAGCACAAAACAAATATATTTTAACAATTTTCTAAAAGACGGTTGGTGGAAAAAAACAACAATGAGCGACGTCATTTTCATACGGCTCGTATTTCATACTAACAGGTTCCATAGATTAAAGCAAGTTTTTAAAGGACAATCTATTTATTTTTTTAATAATTGGCACATCTGTGGCAAAGAAAAACACAAAAAGCCGTCAACTGTTGAGAAATCAATATTAGTTTCGCGCAGCGGACTCCAGGAGTCCGCTCCACAGAAGACGGAAAATTTTGACAGGACTCCAGGAGTCCGCTCAACAGATAAGGGGTCGAGTCTAAAAAAGTAACCAAATTTGAAATCGGATTTATGGCACATTACAATATTTTTTGCATAAGATACACAACACACATAGCTCCAGACAAATTCGAGTATTTTAGCGTAAATTCAATTGTGAAAACTGTAGATTTCCTTTACTTGAGTTTTTGGAGGTCTTGTTGTTGTAGAGGAGTGGAATAATACTCAACTCAGTGTAGAACAGTGAATATTTTATTTACAAAAAAGTGCTCTTTTTATACAAAATTTTCGGCTTAATTATTATTACATAAATGGATGAATTTACAAAGGTGAATTATGATTGGTGGACAGATTAAAAGGTGAAACGAAATTGGCTGCGCGGTAGCATATATCGCTGTCGCGCTATATGACGTATGTCATTATCTCCGTCCTGCTCGCCGCGGAACGCGCGAGCAGGACGGAGATAATGCGCGGGGCGCAGGCGCGCGAATAAATACCGCGTCGCTCTCGATCCGCGTTCACGATGGATCGTCCTGGCTTCCGAAGCGCGTGTCAGATTTGATTATTAATATGGCAATTTGTAAAAAATTTTAATTGTAACTAACTATGAATTTCTTATTTTGTGAATAATATAATAAACACAAATAATTATGTCATTCTTCTTCTTCTTCTTTTTAAAAATGGCTCCTCAGTGATTTGCCAATGTCAGAGTGGATAGGCGGAGACTCTGCTTTATGAGTAGGTTTTATGAAGAAACAAGGGTACGGTGCACATAAGGAAGTCGGTTGAATAGTCTATTACCTAAAACAAACACAAACATCTAGGATTAGTACCACACACCTTATAGTTTTATTCTGTTAGTTAGAATATATATACATAAAATTTCAATAAAAGGAGTATTTACAAAACGCAGAACGGATTTGAAATTGATAGGGCGAGGGATTGTAGGGGGGAGAAGGTCATATAATGAGGTATGGTTTTTTGGACAAGAGAAGAAGATATGATCTAAAGTACCCTCGTCTAGACCACACTCACATAAAGAGTTATCTCTTACCCTAATCTTAGCTAGGAAAACAGGAGAGCAACAGTGACCCAGTCTGATTCGACAAACTGTTGAGCACACTGTTTTGCTTGATTTTTTAAATTTTGAAAACCATGGTATAACTGGGATTTTATCTTGAATGTCAAAGTAGTGTTTACCCTTAATTTGACTTGTTCTGGCCCACTCATTGTGCCACCTGATATTCATATGACTTTTGGCTTGGGGAACTAAATCCTGGCAATAAACCTTGTATTGACTAGCCACACCTGTTGTTATAGCGTCTTTAGCATAAGCATCTACATGCTCATTGCCAGCAATTCCACTATGGCCTGGTATCCAAGCCAGAACTACCTGAATGCCTTCCGTGTGGCACCTAAAGACAAGCTGTCTTATTTTCAGGATCAAAGGGAATTTACATTTAGAGCGGAACTGGTTAGAGTTTATGGCTTCCAGGGCACTTCTAGAATCTGAGAGTATGATAGATTTGTTTAGGTTGTGGGATATAACAAAATTTAGAGCCTCAAAAATTGCCAGTGATTCTCCTGTAAACACAGACGAATTTGGAGGTAATTTGAAATTTAAAACAACATTGACTTTCGGAATCCCAACAGCCACTCCAACACAGCTACTCTCCAAAAGTTTAGATGCATCCGTAAAAATAAGCAGCCAATCTCTAAAGTGCTGATTAATAATACGCTGAAAATGGGTATTAGCCAAGACAGAGCCTTTATCAATTGAAAAATTTAGAAGCACTTTTGGAGACAGGGTAAGTGCATTATAAGGAGTGGAAAAGAGAGGATTGAGTATGGACTGGAAAATAGGGCAAGGGAGATGGGTAAGTTTATGGTAGCTTATCAAAAGACAAGGGTGTTCCTTATGCAGCCAGTAGCATGAAGAGCTAACTAGCTGGAAAAGGGTGTGAAGTTTCATTCTTGTTACTTCAATATTTGTTTAATTAGGATTTAACTATGTGCCAAGAAACACTCTAATATCAATAATTAACAATCAGTACCTATACAATTCTTTTATTAAGTTACTTTTCTTATTTTCTTCAAATATTCTTTCTTAAGTTGGTAGACACATTAGGAAGTTATTTCTACTATCATTAGTTACAATTATTACGATTAATAAAAATAAAAGAAAGAGATCATACAACCTGATGGGTGGGAGGTAACAATTATATTACTGTTTATAACAAACATTATTTAGTTATAGAAGAACAAACCCTCCCAATACGAGTTAATAAAGTAAAAATATCCCATAAACAACATTTGTTGAAGAGAATGTGATTATTATTACAAAAGATAGAACTAAGTAATTGTATTTTGCCAACTCTTATTTTACAACGAAATTTAGAACTTCTTAGCAGAACCTCTTATAATAAATCTTTCAAACACAACATAACAAATTTAATACTTAGCTTAGGCGACTATAAGCTTGCCACCAAAAAACCTTTTTTTTTACTCAATTTTTGTTAACTTTTCTTGCAGCCCACGCTCTCGCCTTGTCCCAAAAAAGCGCGGTCTCCCCCTTTTGACAACCTGTCACCCTTTCTTCCCGCCGTACAACCCACGTTTTGTCTTCTTCTCGTTCTTTTTCGTTCCGATAATTTAATTTTTTAAATTTAATCAATGTTTTATTTACCAATAATGTGATAAATTATTGTATGTTAAAATTATAATCCTAACAATACATGAGTTAATAGATATATCTGATTTAGTATGTTATTTCCATGCTAATAAAATTATTGTAATTGTTAAAATTCCTCTAGTTTTACCACAGACATATAATTTATACAATGTAATTTCATTTCCCATTCCATACGACATTGAGCATCCAGATACCTTTATCCTAATTGCTCCCTCTAGCCCATATGTTGCGATTACTCAAGATCATATGTTCTACTCACTACTGCCGAGACTAGATGAGTGTAAAGTGATAAGTGAGAAGTGCTATATATGTGAGTTAAAAAACATATATTCAGTGATCGCGAATCCCACGTGTGAAACTGTAATTTTAAGTGACATAGTTGATAAGATTCCTTCCTCATGCCAAACAAGATTAATTCATGGATCTGTAGATCTTTTTCATAAGTTAAGTAATAACAGATGGATATATGTTCAGTCTGAACCGGGCAAATGCCACGTCAGCTGTAATGACGATCTTACCACCCACGAAGTCATCTTGTTTGGTACAGGTACTTTTACTTTACCTAGGCATTGCAAAGGCTTTTAAAAAACTTTACAATTTACACCTTCTGACCTTGTCTATACAAATAATAATGTAACTAATGTAATTTCTAATTTTAATATATTACAGGACGATTGTTGCGATAGGAATAAAATAAATAGAACATTGTCACAAATTCAATTGTCAAAAGTAGATAACATAAATAATTTAGATTCGTTGTTACACGCCAGTATAAATTTAGACTCTTTAGAAAGAGAACTAAATAAAATTCAAAATCCTTCTCATTTTAGCACATATGCAGTTCATTATCTGATGACAGGTTATGTTATAACATTTCTAATTTTTATTTTCAATATAGATATAAAAAAATATTCTTCCGTAAATCTTCATCCTCAGCTTGCTGTATAAAAATATTTAATCAGTGCTATAATAAAAGGTCAGAAGATAAGTCAATGTCACATTCTATTAGTATTCGAGGTAATGACGATGAATTCTCATCATCATCTGAAGATATAGATATAAAGAAAACTCCTAAACAATGTAAAAGAAATATTTTAGCGAACATTAATTCCAAAACTATGTAACCAGTAAAGCCAACCTAGAAATAGTTTTTAAGCCAATAAAATAAGCTAGAAATAGTTCTTATTTTTAATTTCATCTACTTTTATTTTATTATTTACTTTTAATTGTCTGTAATGTTGTAGCGAAGTTCAAAGCTTATAAATTTTTGCATTTTAATAATTTTTAGATTTCGCATCTCATTAAGGGATATTGCTCCATCTTATTCGGGGGGCTGTTATGATTTTATTTCTACACCTATCATATTTACTCTAAAAAGCTGAGCAAGCGGTCTCACGCTTGCACAATTTACAAATTCATCATTTTATTATTGCATTATTTTAATTTTCAGTATTAGCAAGTTAGAGTAGATTTGAACTTCGGCGCGACAACACGTTTATTTTCTTTTGTAATTTTTTCGTGAATAAATTTCAGTTTTTAATTAAAAGTTTTTTTTTTTAAAAAACTTATCCTGACCCACTCCGTAACAGAGCCGTATTAGTTGCTTCTGTTTTTCTAGGGAAAACCCCCCGCGACAGAACGCAGGGGAAAACCGTGGCACTAAGGGAAAGAAGCCTTGGAAGACTTATTCCTGAATGGCGAGACGACATGTGGCGTGTGGAGGCCCCGGTCCTGAGACCGAGGAACGTGTGTGGTTCCACTCCTCCGAGCGCCGCGCATCGTCCCGCGGACCAAAGCCCTAACCAAGGTGGGATTGAAATAAAAACAGACAAGACGTTTTTTTTGAAGGCAAAACCCTCGCGTCAGGGCGCAAGGAAAAACCGTCGTAAAAAACCACTTTATTAACTCGATTACCTGAAGGGCTAGACTTTGACGAGTGGTCTTTAACCAACTCGCGGACCCAGCCAAACCAGGGAGTAGGGGGGGCTCCGGGAGCCATGATGGTGGGGAAGGGCATGGGGATGCCGACGGTAAACGTCCGAGGACGTTGCTAGAGGGCGCTGGTCGCGCCCGCACGCCGTACAGCCTAACTCCTCCAGTAGGCCGGGCGGCAGGCGGCGTCTGGCGCCCTCATGGTGTAAGGCGGCGTTGTCCGTGGCCGCCGTGGATCCTCGCCAGTCACCCAGGTTCCTCCCCTCCAAGGAACCTTCGGATGGCGCGGATATCCACAGGCAGGCGCGGGACTCCGTCGCAAGCAGTAGGACGTCGCTGAGTGCGGTCTTGAGCGGCTGCGTGGTGGCAGCGCGACGGGGCGAGGCGGCTTCGCAGACCAAGGCGGCGAGGCCGGGAGATCCCGCCCAGGCGAGGAGAGTTTGGTCCACCAGCGCGGCGGGGCCGGAAACCAGCCCCCCCCCCGGGAGTGGACTGGCCGGTTAAACCAGACGTCAGAGGCGGGGAAGCGGGGCCGGCTGGCTAAGCCAGCCCAGGCGACGCGGCATGACCGGTTATACTAGCCCGTCCTGGGGGCCGGTTGATCCAGCGCGGCGGGGCTGGCAGACTCTACTCGATCCAAGCGGGGCCAGTTCCGCCAGCGTCAAGCGGGCGAGGAATGCTGGGCGAGCCCCAGCGGCGAAGCGGAGATCAGCAGGCAGCGGTGGTGCCGTGGAGGCATGATGGTGGAGTGGGCTGCGGTGGGCAGCGTTGCAGGCCGGATGGTCTGCGGTGGTGGTCGGCGGCGGTTGGACGCTCTGCCGACAGCCGTGGATGTGTTGAACAGCGGCAGGTGCGGCAGGTGTGACTGCCAGGTGGTGGGCAGGCTCAGGCGGGTGCCTGAGGGCGGCGGTGCAGGGCTGCGGTGCGAGGCGCAGTCCTGGAGGCGGCGCTCTGTGCGCTGCGGTCAGCCCGAGCACTTCTCGGCTGGACGGGGTGGGATCCGGGACGCGCAGCAGGTCTCGGCCGGACATTGGGGCGGGGGGCTACCACAACCCCCCCGCGAGAATGCCGACGGGGGCCCGGCGCGAACGGTGTCCTCTCCGTCACAGCTAGGCTCGGTGTCTTGATGGTGGCGCGCCATCTGGGCGGCGCAGGGCGGTCTTCCACGTCGCAGGACGCGGACGGCCATGGTCTTCGGATGGTGATGGTGGTGGTCTCACCAAGCGGGGAGCGCTTGGGGGAACTGGCCTCCCGTGACCACAACGCTGGGATAAAATCCCAGCGGGCGGGCGGGCAGCTCATCTTCCCGGCAAGGCGGCAATGCACATTCAGTTCACAAGAACCAAGTGCAGATTGCCGATCGCCCTTAGAAGGTGGTGTTCGGAACTGCTCCAAGGTGGGTGGTCGGCACGGACGCGACACGGAACGGAAACGCGGCGCGATCGGGCAGCGTAACGGCGTGCGCGCGTGTCAACAGGGGAATGAAATTATAATAAAATTAAAGAAAGCTAAAATATGATAAAGTAGAATGGCCAAAAGTTAACTGTAAAAATATATTAAAGTGTAGATTTACTAAAATCAAAATTCAAAGTAAAACGCTAAACCAATGTATTTATAAGTTTTATTGTATCACACTACTTATATTTTAATTACAAGAAATTAAGACAATTAGCAACACACCATTTTATATACTACACTTCCTTTTATCAATAAATAAATGTCTTAAACAGCTTTGTAATATTTTTACTGTACTAAGAATAGAATTTAAACAATAAATTAATAAACTATGGAATAAAATAAAATGTATTTAACAACCTGGTAATTTACTTTTTATTTAAAAGTACCAATCACATGATACTTTAGCAAATTAGACTATTTTTACAATATACCAATAATTTATCATCAAAATATATTTCCAAGTATTAAATATTAATAAATTATTTACTACTAAAACACTATAATAAAACGAGACATAATAATATTACTTAGATACAACATAATATAGAGGCTTTTAGAAAATATGGTACTTATCTTAAATTTGTTCACTCAATATCTGGTTCAGAACTGAAGCCAATATAGCGGACATATTCTTTTATAAGTATAATTTGGCGCCATTTACACCGGAAGATATAACACTATGACAATATTATTTTAAAGCGGAAGTTCGTAGAATAATTTACAATATTATGAAATATTGAAATTGACATACAAAAATGTTTACAATGAATGTTCAATTATTTTCACATTATTTCAGAATTTAACCTTAATAATTACATTTTTATTAAACATCTCAAATTATCAAATTCTAGAACCGGAAATAATATTAACACTGACATAAATGTCAAAGTGACTTAAAAACTACTTTGTTAAGAATGACATGGACTCTGCTTTTTCGTTGAGTGTGTAAACAAGTGTTTTTCTTATTTTTTGTTTCTTAGTGCGTTTTTAAGATATCTTGAGTTAATTTACAGTTGAAATTTCTATTATTAGTTGTGGGTGTGTAATATTGTGATTGTCTTAGTGTAAGTTAGTAGATATAAGTAGTTTGTTTTGTAAATAACCTAGCGTAGCCGGCATGGACGCGGAACCGCCCGACCCGGGTGGTGGAGATAGTATTATTCAGGTATGCCAGGAAAGAATGGAATGTGACAGTATAATCTCACGAAAGCGTGTTAATCGTGATAACGATAACACATCCGCTAAAAGAATTACCGATAATGCCCATTCCACTCCTTCCATCCAACTATCCTACGTGTGCCCAGACTACGAAAATAAAAAGGTATACAGTACTAACGATGCTGCACCATTCATGGTTCACGTATCAAAGACGGAGACTGACAGCGGACCTACGTTACGACCAATGGAATTCGGTCAGTTCTTATTCAAAAACAATGTTAAAAATGTTAAAATTGATGGTATTAAGAAAATTGGTAGAAATCGTATATCCATTGAATTTGACTCCGCCGAAAATGCTAATGCCTTTTTAAATCTTTCTATTATCACTAGTGCTGGGTATGTTGTTTCGATCCCGTCGTACAGCATATCCCGCATGGGTATAGTACGCGACATTCCCGTGGACTGGTCAATGGAGGAACTTGCTGACAATTTGAAAGTACCATATGGATATGGTACAGTTCTTAAAGCCCGGAGACTAAGTCGGAAGACTATTAACGACCAAAACCAGCCCATATGGCTCCCAACCCGTTCAGTTGTCCTAACTTTCTCAGGACAAAAACTCCCTCCCCGTGTTTATTGCTATTTTACCTCATTACCTGTTGAAACCTATCTATTACCCACTATCCAGTGCAATAAATGTTGTCGCTTTGGCCACACTAAAGCCCAGTGCAGATCACAGCCTAGGTGCTATAAATGTGGACAGTCACACGAGGGAGAGACCTGTGTGGTTTCAAATCTAATTTGCTTGTTTTGTTCAGGATCACATACAGCTAACAATTCATCCTGTCCAGAACACACTCGACAAAAGGAAATAAAACTTGTTATGTCACAAGAGAGTATCTCGTACATGGAAGCTTCGGCTCGATTCCCCCATGTGAGACGCTCTTTTGCAGACTCTACCAGGACTTCAACCTCTGTGACTACCACACGGGCACAACCCAAATCCCCTGTTACAACCACCTACAGAAAAACCGTTTACACTCCCCGTCGTCTAATTGCTCCTGCGTCTCCTGGTTATGACCACCAGGCACACAGGACCATCATCAATGAACCCACTTCACAATTACCAGATGGGTGTGGATTTCCCTCCACCAATGATATATCACCAAACGACAACTTTATTGACTCCCTCATCAATACCCTCATCCAATTAGTCTCCCGGTTTAGTGACTCCGGCTTACCGAACAAAACTCGTGCAAATCTGTCTCAGCTACTTAACACTGTACTTAATAATGGATCAGTTCTCAGTGATCCAGTGGAACTGTCGTAGCATTAAAAATAAAAAACAGGACATGTGTAACATAGTTAACAGATTTAGGCCATCAATTATTTCCATTCAGGAGACATGGTTAAAGCCTGGTTCACGTTTTCGTGTCCCTGGCTACTCATGTTTCCGGGATGACAGAGCTGATGGCAAGGCTGGAGTAGCCATTTTGGTCTCCAGCCAGTGTACATATTCTTTGTTTTCTATTCCTGTACATAGTAGTTTGTATAATATTGTGGCTGTCCGTATTTTAAATACTGTGTATATATCTGTATATATTCCCACCCCTAATCCCTCAATCCTTTCCGAACTCTCATCTATTATTTCCTCTATCCCTCTTCCCCGGGTTGTATTAGGTGACTTTAATGTTCACCACACATCCTGGGGTTCCTATTTCAATGATTCTAATTCTTCCCTATTCATGGACATTTTGGATGATAATAACTTGGTTGTGCTTAATGATGGATCTCCCACTCGCAGGGTTTCGCCTTTGCAAAACCCAGGGAGTGCAGTTGATCTTTCATTGTGCTCACCGTCTATTTCTTCGTTATGTTCATGGTCTGTCCTTCCCAGTTCCTATGGTAGCGATCATTTCCCTATTTGTATAATTATAACCTACTCGACTAGACAGACAATAGACCCTAACCCACCTAGACAAAAATTTAAACTCGAGAAAGCTAATTGGGCGGAATTCGCATTAGCTACAGATTCGGAACTTTGACATATGTCTAATTTAAACACAAATGATCCTCACATTCAATACCAAAATTTAAAGCACATTCTTCTAAAAGCTGCAGAGAAGTCAATTCCCCTTAAGCAGACAGGAAATCGTAGGCTCTCTCCTCCATGGTGGGATGATGAATGTACCTTGGCTTGTAAGCGCCGTAAGGACGCTGAAAAACTGTATGCAAGGTCCATGACCATGACAAACTTTCTTAATTACAAAAAAATTTCGGCCGAGGTTTCAAAATTATTTTCTGAAAAAAAGAGAGAAGGCTGGCGACAGTTTTGTTTAGGATTGTCACCTACATCTAAACCCTCGATTGTTTGGAATAACATTAAAAAATTTCGTGGTTCCCTGTCGTTAAGCGATTACCGTCAGTCTAACGATTCTTCCGAATGGATTGACGCATTTTCGCGACGGTTGGCTCCTCCAACGGTGCCATCCCTTGATGAACTTCGCGTTGATACATCTTTAGGATCGTCTTCTAACTGGTTAGACTCCCCTTTTTCTCTGGAGGAGTTCCGTTTAGTTCTAGGATCATTAAAGGATACCGCTCCAGGTGCAGATGGAATTCCATACTCGTTTGTTGTCAACAGCGGATCAGACACACAAAATCTATGTTTGAATATTCTTAATGACATCTACCAGTCAGAAATTCCTCCGGATGAATGGCGGTCTCAAATCATTCTACCTATCCTTAAGCCGGGGAAACCCGGTAACGAACCATCTAGTTACCGACCCATAGCCCTATCGGCTACTTTAGGGAAAATTTTGGAGCACTTAATCAAAAACAGACTAGAATGGTTAATGGAGAGTCGTGGTGTGTTATCTAAAACGCAGTTCGGTTTTCGAAAAGGCTTTTGCACTACGGACAGTGTAGCAACCCTGGTTACCGATATACGCATAGCCTTTTCGAAAATGGAATATGTGGTGGCGGTGTTCCTGGATGTATCATCTGCGTACGACAATGTCAATCTTCCGGTACTCAGGCAAAGGTTGCAACAGCTGAGTGTCCCAGCGAGGATGACAAATTACATTTACAACTCCCTCTCTTCCCGTTCTCTTATAATTTCCTCCCAAAATTCCCATCTACCTCCTAGAATTGTTTATAATCTTTTGTATTGTTTATATATTGTTCCAATATATCTTTTGTAAGTCCAAATGACAAAAATAAAACACCATATGTATAATGATATTCTGAAGTTATTTATTTACATATTCCCTATCAGTTACAGGTTTATTTCATAATATTTCTTTACATTTTCAGAAGTGGCATTCTAATCCATTCATCCTGATGCGGCCAAGTAAGAGACACCAGAGTTCTCGTAATAGATTGGAGAATGCAGTACAGCCACGGAAAAAGAAGTGGCGCCCTTGGCGACCACGGGAGCCCTCATCTGAGTCCACTTCTAGAGAGTCTTGTGAGAGTGTGGTTGAGGAGAGCTGTCAGAGTACTAGCAAACCTGTACCAACAGTCATTGAAGGCATCACAGCTAAAGCTGATATAATACCATTGTTTAATCCAGAATGTAGCAATATATTTGCACCACAGTGGATCAACAAGATTGAGCAGCTGGGTGCTGTCCACAACTGGACAGACCATATGAAATCATATTTTATGCAGTCAAGACTAACAGGTATGGCAAAGGTTTGGCATGCCTCACTGCCAACTTATGAATATACATGGGAAGATTGGAAGCGTGAACTGAAAGCAGCTTTTCCAAAAAATATTGATTTTGTGGATACATTAAGAGAGATGTTGGCAAAAAGGAAGACAAATGAGAGCATGACTCAATATTTTTACAATAAGAACGCCTTGTTGATGAAGTTAGAAATTTTTGATGAAAAAGCTGTTGCTTGTATTATAGACGGACTACCAATTCATATGAGAGCACCAGCACGGGCAGGAAATTACCAGAACCCCAGTGAGTTGTATTCAAAATTCCTCTCTATGATGGAAGATATAAAGCAAAAATTACCGTTTCAAAACCGCATGTCGGTGTCCAAATTTGATGACAAAGGGGAAATTAAGGACAACAGAAAACCTTTCAGCTGCTTCTTGTACCAAGAACCGGGGCACACAGTTCGCAGATGTCCCAAGAATATTCGGACCAACAGATTGAGTTGTGCGCATTGCGGGAAACCTGGGCATGTTACAGAAAGATGTTGGTTTAAATCAAATACAGCATTAGCAGTTTCGTCATCCAACATAGGAAATAACCATGAGGCTGTCGTCAATTTGTTGTCTGAGGTAAACTATATTTATTTTAAAACAGTAGATATAAATGGTTTTCCAGCATGTGCTTACTTTGATTCAGGTGCAAAAATTAATGTTATTAACAATGATCTTGCATTACAACTGAATGTGGCCATTATGCCATGCGATATGTTTGTGGGAGGTTTTGGAGGAACACCTGTGCCAGCAATAGGTTTCATAAGTGCAACAATTACTGTTGATGATATTATTTTTAAGACGAAATTAGTAATAACTAATTGGCACATGACTGCCATGGATATGATATTGGGGCAACCTACCATTAATGAGCCATTGAAGTTGTAATCAGTGGAGACAGACTGAAGATTAAAAAAAAGGGTCAACCACAGAAAGAAACTGGAATACTCCATCTGGGTGCTGTATCTTATGGAAAAGTAAAGTCATTGGTGAGGTGCAAAGACAATACCACAATAGCTGCCGAACATGTGATGTTAGTTGGCATTGATAATGATGCTGCACCTGATGGGGTAGTCTATATAGAATCTAGCAGACGATTTTATGGCAATATGGATTATGCCATACCTGCTTCAATAATTTCTGGAGGTCAGAGTGTACTGCAAGTGATTAATGCATCCAAGGAACCATTGGTATTACTTAAAGGTCAATTATTAACAAGAGGGTTGATATGTGAGGAAAAAGAGATATCCGTTGTTAAAGAGACAGAAAGAGTTACAGATTGTAAAGTGTTGTCAATTGATGTAGCAAAGATTCGGTGTGGTTCACAGGAGCCTGAAATAAAGGAGAAATTAATAGCATTATTGATAGAGTTCAATTATTGTTTTTCAGTTGATACTACTGAGTTGGGTTGCACCAATCAAATGAGTATGGTAATAGAATTAAACTCAGAAAAACCAGTTTGTTACAGACCATATCGATTATCTTTACCAGAGAAAACAATTGTACGAGAGAAAGTGGATGAGATGTTGAGCAATGGTATCATTAGAGAAGCAACTTCATCCTATGCTAGCCCAATCATCTTAGTAAAAAAGAAAGGTGGTGACTATCGATTGTGTGTCGATTATAGGAAACTTAATAGTATAACAGTTAAAGATAAATATCCATTACCTGTGATTGAAGAACAAATAGAAAAATTATCAGGAAAAAGATTTTTTACAAGTCTAGACCTTTCACAGGGATTTTATCAGATACCAATGCATGAGTCATCAATCCCTAAAACGGGTTTCATCACACCTGAGGGACATTATGAGTTCTTGCGAATGCCCTTTGGACTCGCAAATTCGCCGTGTGTGTTCCAGAAACTCATGGATAAAATATTGGGATCATTGAGGTTTGATAAAGTGTTGCCATACATTGATGATCTACTTATCCCTAGTGTCACAGTGGATGAAGGTTTGGATACATTGCGAAACGTGTTGACCATTCTAAGAAGTGTCAACTTGACTCTTAATCTAGATAAATGCATATTTTTACATCCTAAGCTGGATTATTTAGGTTATGAGATCAGCAAAGAAGGTATACGTCCTGGCCAGAAGAAAATTGAGGCAGTGACAAAATACAAGGAACCAGAGAATGTTCACGAGTTGCGCATGTTTTTGGGTCTTACGAGTTACTTCCGCAAGTTTGTCAAGAATTATGCTACTATAACCCACGAACTATATGGATTATCAAAAAAGGACTGTCTGTGGAAGTGGGGTAGCCCTCAACAGGTAGCCTTTGACACCCTCAAGGCATTACTGACGGAGAGACCAGTGCTCGCTCTGTACAATCCCGATGCTACAACAGAAGTCCACACCGATGCATCAAGTAAAGGCCTTGCTGGTATACTACTGCAGAAAATTAATGGTGCATTACAGCCAGTAGCGTATTTCAGCCGAAAAACCAGCAGAGAGGAGGCGTTATATCATTCATTTGAATTGGAAACCCTAGCAGTTGTTGAAACACTAAAAAGATTTCGTATTTACTTGGCCGGAATACATTTTACAGTTGTTACTGACTGTGCAGCAGTTAGACAGACTTTTGAAAAGAAAGATCTCTTACCAAGGGTTGCACGATGGTGGCTGGCTATCCAAGAATATGACATGGAAGTTGTGCATAGACCTGGACTATCACACAAGCATGTAGATGCTTTAAGCAGGACACCAATTCCACCAGCTGACATAAATGTAGTAGACATATTAGACTGGGTAGTATGTCTACAAAATCAAGATGCTAATCTTTGTTGTATAAAACAGAAATTGGAGAATAACTTGGTAGACCCAGATGTCACCCGTAATTATGTAATGGAAGACAGTAAATTGTACAGAAAGATTACTGATGGAGCATTGAGATTAGTGATACCTAAAGCTGCACGATGGAATATTTTACATAAATATCATGATGCTATAGGGCATCCTGGTTTGAAGCGTTGTGATGCTATTATAAAAGAACATTGTTGGTTTCCACGTATGACTCGCTTCATACGGAAGTATGTCAATGCATGCATTGACTGTATTTACAAAGGGGCCAGTATGGTAAATTGGAAGGGACTCTGCACCCCATTGAAAAGAAACAAGAACCAATGGACACCTTACACATTGACCATATGGGTCCATTTTGTAAGAGTAAAACAGGATTTTCTTACTTATTTGTTATAGTCGATTCCTATACAAAATTTGTCTGGGCTAAACCCACAAAAACAACAAAATCTGCAGAGGCAGAGGAAAATCTGGAACAAATTTTCTCATATTTTGGCTACCCAAGGCGCATGATCTCAGACAGTGGAGCTGCATTTACTAGCAAAAGATTTAAGGAGTTTTGTATCAAAAATCAAATCAAACACATCCTGAATACTATTGCATCACCTAGATCTAATGGACAGGTTGAAAGATTTAACCGTACTCTGCTAGAAGCCATTAACAAAAGTACATCCGAAGAACGCAATTGGGATGCCTGCCTAAACAATGTAGTGTGGGGTATGAACAACATGATTAACTCCTCTACGGGCTTTGCTCCTTATCGTCTAATGTTTCAAGCAAGTCGAGCTAAACTGCAGGGTATATCATCAAATTTGTATGATGATGAATCGACAGCTTTGCAAAACAAAGAATGTGCCGCCCACCAAATAAAAAGGACGTCAGAATATATGAAAAAGAAATTTGATGGAAAAAGAAAAAAACCTATGGTATACAAGGAGGGTGACTTAGTACTTTGGAAAGGAGCTCAAGATAAAACCAAAGACTCGGTAAAGAAATTGAAAGAAAAATATAGTGGTCCATATAGAATTAAGAAATCACTAGGAAATGACAGATACATTATAGTATCAATAAACGGACTTAAAGGCTATAAAAAGTACCAAGCTAAAGTAGCTTCAGATGCTCTGAGAAAATTCAACAATAATGAATCAGACTCAGACACTAATGAATCTGATGTTGATAGTACAGAAGAGCTTATTGATATACTAGAGGGATAGAGAATCGAAAGGTAAATAATGGAAATATGGAGAACAAATATTAAACTAAATTCTGGACCGTCTGACCAGACGATGAGAAAAATGGTGACATAAATTTTGTGTAACAGATGTAGGGGCCGTCTGACCAGACGATGAAAAAATGGTTACATCAATTTGAGATGACAGTTATAAGGCCGTTTGAACCAAACGATGAGAAAATGATGACATAAATTGGATATAACAGATATAGGGCCGTTTGCACCAAACGATGAGAAAATGGGAAAAAAAAACAGGTATAGGGCCGTTTGTACCAAACGATGAGAAAATGGTGACATGAATTTGAAAAACAGGTATAGGGCCGTTTGTACCAAACGATGAGAAAATGGTGACATCAATTTTATGTAACAGATGGATTGGGCCGTTAACAAAACGATGAAAAATGGTATACATAGACAAGTACTTAGTACATTCACATAAGTTGAAAGTAAGGGCCGTCTCACCAGACAATGAAAAATTAGTAACTAATTAGTGAAAGATGTAAAATTTTAATCAATTAAAACAATTGTGTATTTAATGACGCTATAATGAGTGGATTTCTTATTATGTTTATTTACAGGTAGCATGTACAAGAAGCCAAGCTGATTGATGTTGAGGAGCCAACGTCAAGCTTAGCCTCTGCAACATAACTAAAAATTTGTGTTGTTTGTTACTTAGGAGTTGAGAATTTACTTTTCATATTTCTATAATTCTGTTCACTGTAATTTGCGTGGAAGCAAATTTTGTCAGGATGGACGATTGTTAGGATTATAATTTTAACATACAATAATTTATCACATTATTGGTAAATAAAACATTGATTAAATTTAAAAAATTAAATTATCGGAACGAAAAAGAACGAGAAGAAGACAAAACGTGGGTTGTACGGCGGGAAGAAAGGGTGACAGGTTGTCAAAAGGGGGAGACCGCGCTTTTTTGGGGCAAGGCGAGAGCGTGGGCTGCAAGAAAAGTTAACAAAAATTGAGTAAAAAAAAAAGGTTTTTTGGTGGCAAGCTTATAGTCGCCTAAGCTAAGTATTAAATTTGTTATGTTGTGTTTGAAAGATTTATTATAAGAGGTTCTGCTAAGAAGTTCTAAATTTCGTTGTAAAATAAGAGTTGGCAAAATACAATTACTTAGTTCTATCTTTTGTAATAATAATCACATTCTCTTCAACAAATGTTGTTTATGGGATATTTTTACTTTATTAACTCGTATTGGGAGGGTTTGTTCTTCTATAACTAAATAATGTTTGTTATAAACAGTAATATAATTGTTACCTCCCACCCATCAGGTTGTATGATCTCTTTCTTTTATTTTTATTAATCGGAATAATTGGAACTAATGATAGTAGAAATAACTTCCTAATGTGTCTACCAACTTAAGAAAGAATATTTGAAGAAAATAAGAAAAGTAACTTAATAAAAGAATTGTATAGGTACTGATTGTTAATTATTGATACTAGAGTGTTTCTTTGCACATAGTTAAATCCTAATTAAACAAATATTGAAGTAACAAGAACATATGTCTTGTTCCAATATATCTTTTGTAAGTCCAAATGACAAAAATAAAACACCATATGTATAATGATATTCTGAAGTTATTTATTTACATATTCCCTATCAGTTACAGGTTTATTTCATAATATTTCTTTACAGTATATGCTGCAGAGATAATGTCACAGGCAAGTCAAAGTGCTTAGGTAAGTCATTTCTATGTTTGTTTAGCTCGCTGAACAGCTGGTGCGGACTAAGTACAGTCGGATGCAAAATGTTTAATTTTGCAAATAATATGGCATTATTAATATCGTCAATACTAAATGAGAGCGACAATATTATAGAATCTAAAGCAGTAATTAGGGAATTTAGTTGAGATTTTATTACTAATTTATCGTTACTAACTGAAATATCTTCCATGGATTTCTGAATAATATCCATATTTTTCATTAAGATATTTTCGTTTTCATTCACTTTATTTATAGAACTGTTAAATGAGTTTATGGTTGACTTTACTATATGTATATTATCTTTCATTAGTGTTATGAGCTGTTTTTCGTCCGACTGTACTTTGTTAATTGCATCCGAGTATTTCAGAGCGTCTTCAGAGTCTAATGTGCCGAAAAAAGTTTTTAAGATGGAGCCCCCAAAATCGAATAATCCACGTTTGGAGCGACTATGAGATTGTTCATCGTCGACCAAATAGGAAATCGAAGAGAACTTGTTAATATTATTTAAATGTTGGTTGCGTAATGTCACCAGTATTATAAACTACCGGTTTAGAGTGATTGTCATAATATTTTTTTGATTTTTCCTTAGAGGATTGAATATTCTGAAGAGCCTTTTGTCTACTATAATATAACCGATGATTAACCGCTCTAATGTAGTCAGTATATTTATTATTTTCTAGTGTATCTATAGACTTAGGAATGTAAGGTTTAAAACCGAATAGGAGTTCGAATGGTGGAAAGCCCGTAGTAGAATGAGTATTAGAATTATATGAAAACATTGCAGTATTTAAGTATAAGTCCCATGTATTAGTGTTCTCGTTAACAAACGGACGTAAATATTCTTTGAGCGTCGCATGACTCCTTTCGAGAGCACCACATGTTTGTGGATGATGCGAACAAGCAAATATGTGTTTTATGCCGAACAATTTAGTTAATTGACTTAACACTTCAGAGCTAAAATTTGTACCTTGATCCGTTACTATATATTTGGGTATGCCTACATGAGATATGAAATGAACTAATTTCTTAGCAGTTTCTTCTGCTGAGCAAGTTTGTAACGGATAGGCCTGTGAATATTTCGTTAAATCGTCCTGTAACGTTATTATAAATCTGTATTTAAATTCGTAGGTTTCTGGAAGAGGGCCTACGATGTCTAAATAAATTTTTTCCATGGGCTTTGTCGCTGTACTCGTAACTATCATAGGAGCGCGATTGGTTTGACGAAGAGGCTTGTTAATCTGACATGACCTACAACTCTTAACGTAATTCTCAACATCTTGACGCATGGATTTCCACCAATACATAGATTTAATTCTTTCTAGCATACGCGCTATGCCGGGATGACCCGCCGATGGGGAGTCATAATGATCCTTAAGAATTTGTTTTACTTCATCTGGAGTGGGGAAAAGAATAGAGTTTTTATAAATATATATTTTTATACCCGTCTTATGGAAAACGAAAGCTAACATATTATATATTTTAGTGTAGGACAATTTATTGAATGGATCAGAAAAATCTGATATTGCAAACTCTTTCTCTTCCATAAACCAATACTTTATCATATCACGGTAATTAATTAACATATTAAATATATCTTTATATGACATTTCATCATAGTGATGTACACGCGTAAATAAGTGAGTAAATAGATGTCTATCGTTTGAGGTGTTATAATAACCGTATAATTCCCTTTCTATACTTGTGATCTTAGGTTCACTCGTAGACAAATTTATTATTTCAGAACAGTAGGGCACTGATTCATCCAAATCTATGGATGTTGGATACGCTATCAATTTACATTTAGCTTTTAAAAGAGATTCGCTGTGTTCAACGAGCGCGTCAGCGTTGCAATTTAATTTGCCCTGTTTATGGATTAGTTCATAATCATATTCTTCCAGCTTTAAACGCCAGCGAATAAGACGCGACCCCGGATCTTTGACATTGAATAACCACACCAAAGGTTTGTGGTCGGTGACTATTTTAAACCTATGGCCGTACAAATAAGGACGGAAATTCTTTACGCCGAACAGAATAGCTAAAAGTTCTTTTTCGGTAGTCGAGTAATTGCCCTCTGCTCTATTAAGAGTTCTGGAAGCGTAAGCGATAGGTTTGTCCTTACCTATAGGACCCTGTGATAATATCGCACCGACCGCATAATTTGATGCATCGGTGGTGAGGACGAAAGGTTGATTAAAGTCAGGATATTGCAGGAGCGGAGCGGAAGTTAATTTACTTTTTAAAATATTAAATGCTTGCTCCTGTTCATGGGACCAGTGGAATACAGCGTCTTTCTTAAGAAGACCAGTAAGAGGCTTCGTGATTTTTGAGAAGTTATCAATGAAACGTCTGTAATATCCAACTAATCCTAAGAATGATTTAATGTCTTTGGGATTTTTAGGAGTAGGGAAAATAGTAACTGCCTTGACCTTGTCCGGGTTTGGAGATACGCCTTTTTCAGTGATAATATGACCAAGATATGCTACCTCGCGACGTAAAAACTCACACTTGTCTGGCTGTAATTTTAAATTGTATTTACGGAATCTATCAAACACTAATTTTAATTTTTCCATATGGGATCCTAAGCTCCCATATTATTTACAGCCATGATCTAAATCATGGCTGTAAATAATACAGTCATCTAAATAGACAAAACAATGAATTCCTTGAAGCCCAGATAAAACTAGATTCATAAGTTTCTGAAAAGTTGCGGGAGCATTCTTTAAACCGAAAGGCATACGATTAAATTCGTAGTGCCCCGAAAATTCCCCATTCGTTGTTATTGTAAAAGATGACTTTTGGGAATCTTCTTTTTTTAAGGCTATTTGGTGAAATCCGCTTACAAGGTCAAGCGTAGTAAAATATTTCGAGTGCCCCAGTTGATCTAATATATCAGTGATCAATGGTAAAGGATATATTTCAGTGACGGTGACGTCATTAAGCTTCCTATAATCTATTACAAGGCGCCACTTTTGAGTGCCTGAGGCATCCTTCTTTTTAGGCACAATCCATACAGGAGCACTCCAAGGAGACTTGGAAGGTCGGATAATATTTTGTTCTAGCATGCTTTTAATTTGTTTTCCTACTTCGGCCTTATGGCATTCTGGAAAACGATACGACTTAGCGTGTATAGGGGCTGCATCCCCTGTGTTTATCGAGTGTTCAATAGCATTAGTGCACGAGAGCGGGTCTCCTTCCAGATAAAATATGTCCGAATAGTCAGAACAACATTCTAATAATATCTTAGTTTCCTCAGGATTTAAATGGCTAGTGCGTATTAAATCGATCACGCGCTGTGATCTATCAAGAGAAGAAATGTTTAGATTATTAATTTCATTAATATTTTGAGCCTTACATTTTCCTATAGCGTCATTATCTATAAACGACAAACGCACTCGGTAATCCTGTATCAAGATATCGGATTCAGTAGTATTAAGGATTGTTACATGTACCCGAGTATTGGGTTTAATATAAACTATACAATTAGCTATGTATACCCACTCACTGTAAACATGATCTAAAACAAGAGCTTCGTGTAAACCTTTTATTTCGGATGCTTTATTAACTATACCGCATTCTATGACGGCTTCAGATCTAGCAGGAACGCTATATGTTAATGAGTTATAATGAATGGGAATGCGCTTACCCTTAATGAACAAATAGTTACTAGAGTATCTAATGTCAGCTTGCAACGTTTTGAAAAAATCGCTACCTAATATACCGTCATATTTAAAATGAATTTTTTCACTAACTACATGAAATTTAAAGCTGAAATCTATGTCTTTATAATTAAAATCAATATTCATCGACCCTAATGTTTCATAATATGAGTCATTATCACTAAGACCCCTTAATTTAATAATTTCATCCGATAATATCGGCTTACGGTCTAAATTTGTTAGCCGTAAAATACTAACACAAGCGCCTGTATCTAACAAGAAGCAAAGAGGCTTTTGAGAATAATTAGTTTTTAAATATACGTGAGGTAAGGATATTTTTGAATGTGAGGTTAACTCATAGATAGCAATATCTTTATCCTGGTTTATATTACAAATGTTACTTTCTTTTTTATACTCGTAACTAGAAGGAGTTTCCGTTTGCACTTGAACACTTTTAAATGAAATCTTATTAATTAGATTTTTTTTTTCAATAGGACTCAACGAAATAGAGACTCTCGAGGGAGTGTGTTGAGTTTGACAAGAAACCGTCCGTTTCGACAAAAGAGATACCGAGGGTATCGGTCGAGCACGGCTCAGCGAATTAAAGACTCCAGAAGGAGTAGGCTGAGGGTTTTTAAAAACATCGTTACGATGAGAAGAAATATTTTTAATATTATTAATTTTAAGTGTGCCTATCTTATTATCGGGTGATCGACGGCACGATGATACCCGATTTTTTAGTTTAAATTATTCACTTCGAAAGTGTCGTCTTCATATTGTTCACACGACGTTTCGTCGTGTTCGCAAGTAGCGACGGGTGGCTCAGCGGTAACATGATGCTGACTAGGAATACTGTTGTCACGCGACGAACCTTGGGAATTCTGTTTCCTTTTAAAACATTGCGAAATATCGTGCCCTGGTTTCTTACAATGCCGACAAAAGACCCTTGGAATATTTTGATTTTGTGACGTAGTGGGAGTCGAAATATTTCGAGATGAGAATGATCTTGTTTTAATTTTACGCGGGCAGTCCCTCTCAGCGTGTCCCGATCGGTGACACGATGAGCATAATTTAATTGAATTTATTTTAGAAATATGATTCTGTATCTTTTCTTCCTCGATAGCAATATTAATTGCGTTGTTTAGAGTTTTAGGCTCTCTATTACGGACTGCATTACTAAGTGAGGGCCGGAGCCCTATAGAAAACGAAAATAAAGCCAGATCTTCTGTCATGGCAATACGCCCTGGAATTTCTATTTTTACGCAATTAGAATTTATTATTTCCGATTGTAAGGAAGTAAGACAAGTTTCTATGCGTAACGCGTATTGGGACACGGATTCATCTGAAGACTGTTTGCACGACTGTAATTCTAATAAAAGGTGATTATGATGTTTTTTCTCGCCAAAATTTTGCTGGAGAAAATTCATTAAACTGTCGAAATCTTCAAATACCTTATTCGCACAAGCAATCTGAGCCTTGCCACCCAATTTGGAAATAATATATTTTAGGAGTAAATTTCGCTGACTAGAGGAAGCTAATTCTAAAGCATTCCGACAGTTTGTAAGTAATGCTGTTAGTGTATCGCGTTCCCCATTATAGTTATTAATAAAATCACACAGAATTTTAATAGGGTATTGTTCCGAAGTTAATTCTGACTTAGTTTCCGATTTATCCGATTTTAAAGACATTTTATATGTAGTATTTTAAATATTTATTTAAATGTAGATTAAGTTGATACTAAGCACAATGAAGAATAAATGTTAACGAGCAGGATTCAGGCTACAAATATAAGATTATAATATTTCCTCTAGTGAATTATGAATTTTCACGTACTTAATTATAGAAATTATTTCAAATTATTATTTATATTTACTTTAGTATTATTAAGTACTTGAGGAAATTTATAAGATATTTATTTGGGAGGAATAAGAGGATTGTTGCGCACAATATGTAAAATATATGTTCGACTCACAGTACTGCTGCAAGAAGGAGAGTAGAATCCTTCGATGTTTCTTCGGCGGCGATGTCCTAGACCCACAGACTGGGGAATGCTCGAGACGACCAGGAAACAGCTTACAGCTGCCTAGAACCACCAGGTAGTGCTCACGAAGATAGCACGGCCCAACCAGCACGACGGCAGCAGCGACACCGGCACGACGGCAGCAGCGACACCAGCACAGCGCGGCGGCGTGACAAACGCCAGCGGCAGCACGGCGGGCCCGGCGAGATAACGCTCGGGTTTTGGAACTGGTGTTCTCCTAACGTTAGGAGCCGGGGACGTCGACGAAATAACCGCGAGATGGCGCGAGGAAAGATCAGCAGGCTTAGTCACAGATCTAAGACTTACTGTCGTGATCAATATCACAAACAAAAATTTTTTTTTTATTATTATTATTTTTTTTTGACTTTTCACAGATCACTCGCGCCGCGTTTGAGATTGCCGGAACGTGCGGTTTTCTCAAGCAATCCCACTTCTGACACCACTGTTACGGAGTAGGTCAGGATAAGTTTAAAAAAAAAAAAAACTTTTAATTAAAAACTGAAATTTATTCACGAAAAAATTACAAAAGAAAATAAACGTGTTGTCGCGCCGAAGTTCAAATCTACTCTAACTTGCTAATACTGGAAATTAAAATAATGCAATAATAAAATGATGAATTTGTAAATTGTGCAAGCGTGAGACCGCTTGCTCAGCTTTTTAGAGTAAATATGATAGGTGTAGAAATAAAATCATAACAGCTCGGTATCCTCAATACCGGGTCCTTCGACCCCACGTAGAGGGGCTCATTAGCCTCTGGTCGTGGTTCCCCCCGCTCCCGGCCACTCGGGCTAGGAGTGAGTGAGATGCAAATAGGTAGGTTCCGCGTTCACTTTTCGGCGGGAACTACGCGTGGTTAGCTGTGTCGCTGCTGGTCGACGCCGCGTCGTTGCTAGGTGAGTTTTGAAGGCTGAAGACTGAAGAATGAAGACTTGAAGATTGAAGCATAAAACTGAAGCATGAAGACTGTGAATATTCGTGCTGCATTTCTGTGAAGAATTCTTATTAGAATTGTAAAAGTCCTTTTCAGGGCTAACGTGTGTTTGAAGATTGAAGACGGAAGATCAGTGTTACATTTCAGTCTCGAATAATTTACATAATTATTCGAGCGGTTTCTTTCGATGACGAATTCGCTTTTATCAAAGCGTTTCTGTTTCAGTCGTACGAACGTAATAAGTGTTTTGTTCAAGACGCTGTGGTTTCATTGTTTCAAGGTTAAACGTGCGTTACGTCGCCACAAGTTTAAAAAAACTAAGATAATTTGAATTTGGTTATATGGCACATTACAATGATTTTTGCATAAGATACACATAGCTAAATACAAATCAGAGTAATTTAGCGTAAACTCAATTGTGAAAACTGTCGATTTCCGATACTCAAGTTTTAAAATTAAGTTTCTATTAAAACTAAGTTAATAAGTTTCATGTTTTTTTTTAAATATGTAATTGATAACATTGTCAACAACCCATTTCTACTATAAATAAAAGATTTAGCAAATTATTTTTTTAAAAAGAATAACAGATTTGTATAATTATGACTGTGTATTTTCTATAAGAGGTTTAAGATTTGTTATAATATTGTAATATCTATATCTTCTATACTTATAATAAAACTGTAGAGAGGTCAATTCTGTACATTGAATATTTTTTCAAAATACATATTGGAGGATGATTGGCGATCGATACTGATGCCAAAAATGCAATTAGTAAAATTTTTGTCTGTCTGTCTCCCTGTCTGTCTGTCTGTATGTGCACGATAGGAACAAAAAATACTGAAGGGATTTTAACCAAACTTGTAGCCCATATTCCTGGGCAGGTTATAGGCTATATAACATAACGGTACGACACATAGGAGCCGAGCAGTGACGATAAATTTGAAGCAAGTCGGATGAATTTCGCGCGCGCGGCCTGCGGTCGAACGGTTCGTGCGGGGGGCGCGGGGGGATCGCTTACACAGTGACATTTTTTTATTTTTGTCTGTTTGTCGGTGCATTTGTGCACGCTAATCTCAGAAACGGCTTATCCGATTTAGATGTGGTTCAATCATATTTGTAGTAATATTGACTTAACATTTATTTCATCTCAATCGGTTCATGAATAAAAAACTTATGACAATTAAAAAAAAATGCTGGACGTTTGTATGAAGCGCGGCAGGAACCGCGCTGCAAACATTCAAATTTAATCTTTTTTTATTTTATATTTTCTTTAAAACTAAATTTAATTTATTTATATTATTGTTATACTTAGGGTAGGTTAATAAAAAAACGCTACTAAAACCGATCGGCGCGCCGTGCTGGGGCCTAACTCTCCAAACTGATTCGATTTTGATTCAGATTCGATCGTGCCGCATACTCCCGAATAAATTGACGTTTGTTTATTTTTGTTCTATGTCGATTGATATCGTCGGGTGTACAAAAAGTTACGTTCCAAAGGTTTTCTTTATCCTAATTAGTTCCAAAGTAATGTACCAAATAAAACACCAAATCCGTTGAGATCGAACTGATTCGATTCTCGGTTGTGTCGAGAGCAAGCCTGCTGGATCCTCGACGGGGCGTGTTTTAAATACCTTAATAATTGTAATATTATTATGTTTCAATTTAATATCTCAAAATATTAATGACAAAAACGGTACTAAGTTCAAAAAAATTGAAAATAATTTTATGGTTTCGCAATTTATCCTATGTCGGCACTATTAAGACGTTGCTTCGTATCAAATTTAGGTTTTGGTTCCCTTTGGAGTGTCGAAAATTAGAGAGATACGGCTGAATCTTTGGGTAGATGTGGCTAAGGAGTCTGTTTTTTTCAAAGCCAGAAGGGACAGAAGATCCTGAGTATTGACGACCTCCGTAGCGCAGTTGGTTGAGCGCGTTGGCGCTCGAACGAAAGGTCGCGGGTTCGAATCCCGCCGAGGGAACAAAAAGTTTTTAATGTTCCTGGGTCATGGATATGTATTAAATTTGTGTATAATATAATAAAAATCTTAAATATGTGTATATTATAATAAAAGTATTAAATATATTTCCGTTGTCTGGTACCTGTAACACAAGTTCTTCGGATACTTAGCACAGGTAGTTAATGGAATCAGGCGTTACTTTGCGGAAATCCATAGCATACAATTTAAATATATTATATCTAGCAATATCCCGCGAAACAATTATAACCACAACCTGCAAGCAGATGAGTGAGTGTACGTATAGGCATGCGTTTGATGCACCTCCCTCCTCCCACACTGCTTATGCGTACACTCGCAAGCAAAAAACTTGAAAACACCACCACCACACAAGCAATAATGTTAACACGATCGTGCAAAGTCCCACCACCATGCAGGTTGCAAAACTCGACGCGCGTTTCACTCCGACCCCGGAGCATCCTCAGGATGTTGACTCTGCGAACAACGTTCGTTAAGTGATGCCGCCCGCCAAAACACCGCCTTATATTCCCTACAGCTACTACCCCTACCAACTAGTACCCCTACCAAACAAGTTAATAAGAGGTGACGAAGTAAGGTTAGTTTGGTCATTCAACAATGCAATTCTATTGTTGTTCTTTATGGTCATTCCTATAAGATATTACATAAATGTGATAAAGGCTTTCGACTGAGCGTGTTGGAACAGTTAGAAATAATTAAAGTAAAGAACAACAATAGAATTGCATTGTTGAATGACCAAACTAACCTTACTTCGTCACCTCTTATTAACTTGTTTGGTAGGGGTACTAGTTGGTAGGGGTAGTAGCTGTAGGGAATATAAGGCGGTGTTTTGGCGGGCGGCATCACTTAACGAACGTTGTTCGCAGAGTCAACATCCTGAGGATGCTCCGGGGTCGGAGCGAAACGCGCGTCGAGTTTTGCAACCTGCATGGTGGTGGGACTTTGCACGATCGTGTTAACATTATTGCTTGTGTGGTGGTGGTGTTTTCAAGTTTTTTGCTTGCGAGTGTACGCATAAGCAGTGTGGGAGGAGGGAGGTGCATCAAACGCATGCCTATACGTACACTCACTCATCTGCTTGCAGGTTGTGGTTATAATTGTTTCGCGGGATATTGCTAGATATAATATATTTAAATTGTACTTAGCACAGGGCCAGATTGACGTGGTGTGAAGCGTCCAGATATGATTATTATTATTATTATTATTTAATAGGATTGTTAGCTTGATACCTACACGTGTTAAAGTTTTGACAACCAGACAGATAGACAGACGGACATCGAAGTTAAATAATTTACTAAATTAACGTGAAAAATTGGCTGGGTCTATACGGTGCATTCGAATACATAATATTATCCAAACTTCGAATACCTTTGCTGACTTCTACATATTGTTCGAAGGCTTACTTCTTTTGCCGAGCTCCGAAAGGATGGTACTATATTATTATTATACCCTGCATAGTGCATACCAAGAGGCTTGCCGGGTACGTGACTTGCTGGATCGGGATCAACACTGGGATACACTGGGAAGTACCTATTGGCGAAAGTTGTCAGCGGTTGCGCCAATAAACTAAAAATATATTTAAAAATATAAAAGTGTCCTAAATCACTTTTCCACGCGTACGAAGTCGCGGGCACAGCTAGTAATGTAATATTTAAGTTAGTTATTAAACGAGAGTCAGATCAACACATCTTTTAATTAGTCTCCCCAAGCCTGCACATTGCAGAGTGTTCTAATACTACTTATCGCCAGAACTCGTATAAGATCAGGGCTAGTAAAATGTTTAACGAGATATCGCGGTTCTTGTACCAATACTACAACTTTTAAGAAAGATTACATCAGTTTCTATTTTAATAGCTATATATTATACTGTATTATCTATGGCAATAGGCTTTAAATCTTTTGCGTAACTATGGTATCGACAGCAACTACGCAGAAGGTCGTAACGCCAAAAACGCAATTTTACAGGAGAGCTAATTTTGTATTGTAAAGTTAATTAGTCTTATATTTTAGCATTTATATAAGATGTTTCTGTACTAAGTGATAGATATGATCTATATGTATGTAGTTCAATAAGTAGTAAGTTATAATAAATAACAGTTTCTGCAAAATTTCTCATTTTGGCTACATAAGACCTTATACCTTCTTTGTAGACAAACGTCGTATCTGACAGTTACGACTTTTTACTTTTAATCTTTATGTTGTAGAGGAGTCGTAAGTGTGAATTACGACCTTATGCTTTGTTCGTAATAAATAAATTCATAAAAAAATGGACTTATGGAGGTATTTCGTAAATAAAAATCTTAATAAATTTGATCTTTGATTAAGTTTATTAAAGTGTTTAGAAGTAAAGAAACATAATACACAGTCATTTCTTTCATAATAAAGCCGATTTTTAACAGTTTGTTTAAAATTAAGTAGGTTCCCCAGCTAACAATAAAACTCATACAAATTAAATTTGCTAATATCATAATATACAGGATGTAAAATTGAAGAGTGATAATACTTTAAGGTGTGTATGGGTCCTGTATACATATAGAGTTAACTGTGAAAGCACTAGCGCTGAAAGAGTTACTTTTTTTTAATTATTGTATGGGAAACTTTATGATGTTGAGATATTTCTCATACAAACATAAAAGCCAAAAGTAGGTCTTTCAGTGCAAGTACTTTTACAGTATACTCCACATAGAAGGCACATAAGTACACACTCTAAATGTATGCAGCACGATTGCTCCGCCACGGTAGAAATATGATGAAAATGTTCGCCCAAAATTTAGGCGTAATTTGACAAAATCGAAGGGTCCAACCCAAAAATTTGTCGAAGTAGAAACAAAGAAGTTATAAGGGTTTTAAGTTGGCCGCGCCAACGTAACGTCCACGATGGCGCGGCCATGGAAATCTCAGGAACTACGTGGGTTAGAGATCTAATTCTTTTTCTAGTATGAATATTGAATTTGGCGAAAATTGTCGAAAAAGAAATTATAAACTAGAAATCGATATTTTAAGAGATATTTACCTCAGAAGCCGTGGCGGCGCAGACGTGCACTTCGTGTTTCTTTAATGTTGATTATTTCTTTATATCATAAGACTTAGTACAAAAAACCGATACAGGAAGTAAGGGCTTAATTTGTCGAAACTAATGAAAGCAAAAACAAAAAATTACGTGGCCGCGCCAACGTAACGCTTCTTTGTACGCTGATATCTCATTACCTGTAATTGCTAGGATTTCGGTTTTTATATCTATTTATTTTCACATTAACCTGATTAGAATGGCATATCGTTTTATGTTTGTCGAATGGTTTTCAACGCGTGTAATCTCCAAAAATGTGCTCTCTCATACGATGTTTGAGTAGGGTAACCATAATTTCGATTTTATTTGAGAATACTTTTTACTCTACTAGACGAAAATGTGTCTATTTCCTAAATTATGCCAACAAATGGAATTATTACTATTAAATATTTCACACTTAAACGTAAGTATGTAGTTAGTACCTATGCCCGTAAGCGGTTAGTTGTAGATACTCGTATGATAATAATATTATGTTAGGTAAGTATACTGTACCTAGGCAGGCTACTTAATATTATGGGTTTCTTGCCCTTTATCCCTTTTTACCCGACTTCGGCGAAGCCAAAAGGAAGGGTAATGATTTTGTCTATGTATGTATGTATGTATGTATGTATGTTCCCTCGTAGCGGCTAAACTGCTGGTCCGATTTTGATAAATGAGGTGTCAATCGATTCGTATTAATGCCGCGGGTAACATAGGCTATATAATTTTTGGAAAAATATTGGACTTTGTAAATTATACCTCAAAAACTATTACCAAAAAAAATTAAATTGAGATATTTGTCTCGTGTTTGGTATCAAAAGATAGGTCTTGGCAAGCACATTACGAATATGTATTAATATTTTTTATTTATTAGTATATTCTATTATTAAATTCAAAATAAAGGTTTAAAATGCGGACGTACAAGTAGTATCTAGGAGTTGATACTTTCTATGTAATGGACAATTAAATAAAAATATAAGAATTATTATATTTCATGTGAAAACAGAAAAAAATAAATAAAAAAAAAGATTAAAAAAACTACAACCCGACTTCGCAAAAATTGGGTCTAAAAAGTCTGAAACAAGAAAATAATTCAATTTGAAATCCAGAAATGCATAGGTACAAAAATGGTCAAGGTAGAGCCGTGGTCGTACCCGCTAATAAAATGTAAGCATTAGTTCACACCGAAATACGGTAGAAAAAAAATTCAAGGCTAGATGCCAATAGCGGGTGCGACCACGGCTCTACCTTGACCATTTTTGTACCTATGCATTTCTGGATTTCAAATTGAATTATTTTCTTGTTTCAGACTTTTTAGACCTATTTTTTGCGAAGTCGGGTTATAGTTTTTTTAATCTTTTTTTTTATTGTGAAGACGGGTTATAATTCTTTTATACACACATCTATATTTTTTGTCCGTATTTCTGTCTGTATGTGCACGCATGGATCAAAAACCACGGAAGGGAATTTAACCAAACTTGGTACGATTGTAGACCATATTCCTAGGCAGGTTATAGGATATATAGCGCGCGAACTGCGGACGAACTGTTCGGGTGGGGCGCGCGGGGGGATCGCTTACACAGTGACGCGAAGCTATAAAACGTGGCACTAAAGTAGATTAGAACATTAAATAAGTAACTATATGGGCGGACTCCCTCACCACACGTAATAAGGCCCAGCTGCGAAAGGCGCAGCGGGTCATAGCGGTGAGGGTAGTCAGGGGCTACCGTACAGTCTCCTGGGTGGCAGCCACTGCTCTGGCTGGAGATCCGCCGTGGGAGCTCGAGGCGTCGGTGCTCGCTGAAATGCACCTCTTCCGCGCTGAGAAGAGGTTGCAAGGTGAGGCGCCGACTTGGGAGGAGCTCTCACAATTACGGAGGCTGGGGCAACAATGGTTGCTGCGGAGGTGGGGTGAGGTTCTGGCGCAGGCACCGTATGGTAAACATACGGCCATTGCACTGCGCCCAGTCCTTGCGGCGTGGATGCGCCGCAAGAAAAAGCCCCTCACCTTCCGCCTTACACAGGTACTCACCGGACACGGATGTTTCGGTGCGTACCTGTATAAGGTTGCCAGGAGGGAGCCTACGCCAGCCTGCCACGAATGTGGCGCTGCGGAGGACACGGCCCAGCACACCTTAGAGGTGTGCGAACGATGGGACGTGCAGCGCCACGATCTAGTGGCAGTGATTGGGCGGGACCTCTCACTCTCGAGTGTGGTTCGCTGCATGCTCGAGAGCGATGAGGCCTGGCAGGCGGTGGTCTCCTTTTGCGAATTCGTCATGTCGCAGAAGGAGGCCTCGGAGCGGGACAGAGAGACTGATCCTCTCTCTCTTCCGCTTCGCCGGCGCAGGACGGGGATGCGGAGGCGTCGCTATGCGGCCCTCCCATCTCACGTCTAGTACGGGGCTCCGGGTAGAGGGATGGGTAACCTCCCCGGCTTTGTCAGTCTCGGCGCCGAGGAGAGCGCTTCAGTTTGCCGGAGCGCTCTCTTAATTTGATGGAAGTCCGGTCCCTGTAGAGGTGAACCGGCCGGTCGAGGGAGGAGTAGCCTGTGTTTAGACAGATCCAGGCACTCCACCCAACATATCGGCTGATGGCAATCCGCAAGTGGTTTTAGTGGGTAAACCGGCCGTAGCGAGCCGGGAGTCCCACATACCCCTCGGGGACCCTCCCGGGGGGATGCGTAATGCATTTCCCTTGCGAAAAAAAAAAAAAAAAAAAAAAAAAAAAAAAAAAAAAAAAGTAACTAACATGATTTTATTAAAAAGACAAGTGTTTCCACAGTGTCAATAATATAAAAACTGTATTTTTGAATTTGCTTCACAAACTGAAATAAATTATCATTTATTGTATAAAATCAACTTTTGGTATTATTAAAAGAAAGTCTTTGGGATATGATTATACTACCTTTTCTCATTCCAGAATTTTTTTTTTACAAAAATTAAAAAATATTTTTTTTGGCTTTTTATTTTTGCGACAAAAAATAAGAAATGGTAAAAAGAAAAAAAAATTTTTTTTAGTTTCTGACAGAAAAATACATTTCCGAAATGAGGAAAGGTAGTATAATCGTATCTCTAGTTATAATGACTGCTCTTTTTACACACTATATATATAAATATGTCATTCGATAAAAACAATAGTCACTCAATGAAATGGCGATTTGAATTAGATGAATGCCATCTACCATCACGGTATTAATCCTTATCATTTAAAATATGTTATTCTGCTTAAGCATTTCTGAAGACTACATTTGCCCTTTAGACCATGCAAATATAATGAATACTTAAGAATATAGCGTGATGCTGGCTGCTGCGTGACGTGTCTTACGTCCGAGCCGGGCTGGTGTACTGTAGGTATCAGTGGCGAATGCTGGTAGGTAGGAATTTTAGTGAAGGTCAACTGGAGTTGACCCACTGCTAGGTGTTCTATATTTAACAAGAAACTATTATTTGTCATAAAATGATTTACTGAAATTACAATTACGCACACAAAACATTACAGATGAAGAAAAAAAATAAATGCAGTAGATTATTACAAGGTTTAAAAAGGCTGAAACAAGAATGTAAATATTAGACAGATGACTAAAAATGCATAAGTACAAAAATAGTCAAAGTCGGCGTAAAACGATATGCCATTCTAATCAGGTTAATGTGTCGAATAAATGGATATAAAAACCAAAATCCTAGCAATTACAGGTAATGAGATATCAGCGTACAAAGAAGCGTTACGTTGGCGCGGCCATGTAATTTTTTGTTTTTGCTTTCATTAGTTTCGACAAATTAAGCCCTTACTTCCTGTATCAGTTTTTTGTACTAAGTCTTATGATATAAAGAAATAATCAACATTAAAGAAACACGAAGTGCACGTCTGCGCCGCCACGGCTTCTGAGGTAAATATCTCTTAAAATATCGATTTCTAGTTTATAATTTCTTTTTCGACAATTTTCGCCAAATTCAATATTCATACTAGAAAAAGAATTAGATCTCTAACCCACGTAGTTCCTGAGATTTCCATGGCCGCGCCATCGTGGACGTTACGTTGGCGCGGCCAACTTAAAACCCTTATAACTTCTTTGTTTCTACTTCGACAAATTTTTGGTTTGGACCCTTCGATTTTGTCAAATTTCGCCTAAATTTTGGGCGAACATTTTCATCATATTTCTACCGTGGCGGAGCAGTTGTAACGCACACCTCTAAATTACTATCACACATTTATTTTACACCTTGTATAATAATAATATTATTCTACAAACATACATTTTGTTAGTTAACAATTAACTAGAAAGAAAGTAGTATAAACAAATAAAATACATATTCTCAACAGGAATAAGACTTAACAAAACAAAACTTATTATGTATTAAAAAAAATATTGTATGTTAATAAACTTTTGTTTTCGATTATTAAACAAAGTATAGATTTTTATAAACAGCTGAAAATAAAGAATATTTAGAAGAATCGCTTATATTATTATGTGAATTATTTTAACTATGCATAAGTTTTTGCTTTTTTTTTGCAAGTACATAAGTCATTGTATTTTTATAGACGTTATGGATAAATGATTAGTGTAATATAATTATTAATATAAAGCCTTATCTGTATCTAATAAATAATTATTATTCCTTCCTCCTTTTCGAGTCATTTTCGTTATTAAACACTTATTATATTCTTCTTCAAAATCATAAGGATAGCTGTTTATAGTATATTAATAAATAGAATAAGCAAACTATTATATAAATGGCAGTCATAACATATTTCTTTTTCTGATTTATGAAATGAGGTATTTAAATTTTGTCGATGGCTCTACAATGTCTAACTGTTTATTCTTTGTAAGTTATACCTTTAGTACAACACCATTCATCATACAAAGAAAACATTTTCTGCATACCAATGTAGATAAAACAAAGAAACCATCAAAAAGTATGTAAATAGGCGTAAAAATATAATCGGCCATGATTTCTAATCTTCCAAAACGATGAAAATATATTATATTCATTACGACAACGGCGATGGTTTTTTCCAATTCTGCCTGACGGCGTGTTTTCGTTTGATAAACATACAGTAGAATTCTGACTTGTAGCGTAACTGAGTATTATTAACGTTGAAGTTTAATATTATATGTGTACCTACATGGAGTTGAAACGGATATTATATTGGAGTAAAAAAACAGCATTCGTAGAAGGTATTGCTGTTCTAGCCCTAGCCTCATCTCTCCTCTCATCCTCTAAACTCATGGTATGTTAATTAGCGGCTACAGTGTGCTCAGATGTAGAAATCGTAGGTAAAATGAAATCGGAATATATTATTAAAAGAATGTCCATACATTCATCTTGTACTGTTCCCATTGGTGTTCTGCATCTAGTGGTTAACATAATTCTGAAAGAAATATACCTAAATTAATAAAAAATATAACGTAGAAAATAAATCAAGTATTACATATTTTTTAAAATATAATTTTGGGGCATATTTTTGCGATGTTTAAAATACAGACAGTCGTATTTTAATTATACAACAAAGCATATAGTCGTATGTCTATGATACCTCTCTATACTCTTAATTTAATTTATATCATAGCCTAGCACATGGTCGTAAGTCAGTTACGACTCGAGTTACGAGTTAACTGTTTATTGCAATAAGGTTGATTTTGGTCTAACGAGAGTTTATAAATAGACGTGTAATTAGTTCCGAGCAAGCGGTTGCCACTATGTAAAGTAAACACTCTGAAGGTAATACCGAAAAATCACACTGGCGTTCAAGGGCTCTGGCTCTATAAGAGGACCTATGCACCTTATCAGATCTTATATTATAATTAATAAAGTAAAGTAAAAAAAGCAATATCTATATCATTCGTAGATATAGTTTGCAGATTATGTTGAATTGCCACTGCCTTTAGTTGCAAACTTATATCACTTCCGAGAACTTTCTCATCTAAGAGTACTATTATATCGTATTACAGTACGACGACCTCCGTAGCGCAGTGGCGTTGGGTGCTCGAACGAGAGGTCGTGGATTCGAATCCCGCCGAGGGAACAAAAAGTTTTCAATGTTCCTGGGTCATGGATGTGTATTAAATTTGTGTATAATATAATAAAAATCTTAAATATGTGTATAGTATAAAAGTATTAAATATATTTGCGTTGTCTGGTACCTGTAACACAAGTTCTTCGGATACTTAGCACAGGGCCAGATTGACGTGGTGTGAAGCGTCCATATATTATTATTATTATTATATTATTCATTAATGCAAAACAGTCAACTAGCCTATTTTGCCCCACACAAAAATCGCTCTCCAGTAAAGTCTAGCAGGGACAAAATGTGCTTACCGAATTCTAGTCAGCCTGGAGTTATATAGGCACACTACAAATGGAGGAAAATAAAATACATCGATTTGTACATGATATCACATCACAGTTTATTGTGGCGGGTCGGGCGGGTGCTGTGATGACGGCGGCTGCGCGGGCGGCGGCGCGGCGGTCGGCGCGGGCGCGAGGTGCGCCAACACCACGTGGTGCGGCGGACGCGCGCGCCGCAGCGCCAGCTGCTGCAGCTGCAGCGAACGAAGCGCGCCGCCCGCGCCTGCTGCGCCTCCGCCGTCGATGCTGGCTCCACCCTGCAATAGCATTACGAATGTTAATTAAACTAGCATTTGAAATACAATCAACTTATGTAATAATCTGGCAACATGCACAACGAATTGAATACGAGGGCTGCACTAAAAGTATCGGGATTGAAATATTTCCACAGTTCCTGTCATATTAAAACCTTTTTAATTAAAAACTTCTTGGTTTTAAAAATCGAATACCATTTATCTATTTTAAAAAAGATTCTCGATCTTGTCACAAGGTTTTGTCAAACTTGTTTAGTCGTTGAGAAAATTAAATTGACCCCAGAAAATTCAAGAGCGATGATTTATACCACTTTCGAAGTGGTTTAACACAAAAACGGGCATTTTGGAGACCCCAACTTCCAAATGGAATTGTTTGCTTTAATGATTGGTTCCATTGTATGGAAATTTTTTAAAAATTTCGCGGAGAATACTTCGAAAAGCAATAAATACATTTTAAATAGTAATGTTGTGTCACTTCCTTGATTCCTGAAATTTTCAGTGCCGCCCTCGTATTAAGGTTGTATATAATTCTTAATGCACAGCAAATTGAATATTAACGTAGTATATAATTTTTGGAAAACTAGAAGAACGCGATTGGAACTATAATAAAAAAAAACATGTTTATAGTACGTCCGAGATAAATTTAACACAAACGTAAACAAACCCGTCTATGACACAACCATAGACTAGTCAGTGATGCCAATTGGCCAATATTAATGCAATGATTATTGTTTGCTATGAATCCATAGATAGATATATTATATATGTCAAAATGGCATGTTTTTTCTTTGAAAGATTTTCATTAGATGTTTAAACATATTGATTATTATTTTATTGTTATAAAATGTATAGGACGATGAAGTGTAATCCTTTAACATTCTGGTGAAAGTATTAATAAGTGTGCACAATAAGGAAATATATGAAAATTTCGGTGTTTGTAAACAAACCGTTAACGTTTAGGTTAAATTTATCTCGGACTTACTATAGAAGCTCACGCACCTGCGGCGGGGAGGGGTGATGGAGGATCTTGAGGTGGTGGCGCGCCGCCAGCGCCTGCTGCCGGTACAGCAGCGGGGCGTCGGGGCGCGCGCGCCGCACCTCGCCCGCCGCCGCCGGCCCGCCCGCAGCCACCACGATGCGCTGCGGCGCCGGCGTCCCGGCCTGCGCACCCGACACCGCGGCGGCGGCCGTCGAAGCCGGGCCGCCGGAGGCGGATGACGCTCCCGCCTTCAACTTCTCTTTGGCAATTCGCTCCGCCCGCCGTGTGGCAACCTCCATGGGCGACGGTGGAGCGTCGTAATCGACGCCGTGATCGGCCAGCAGTGCGGCGTGTTTCGGGTTGTGATGCGCTGCGTCGTCGAGACGACGTTTTGGCGCGGATCGGCGGCGCTCGGTGGCGTCGCGCATGGCGTCGATGCGCTGGAGAGGCGGCCGCGGAGTCTCGTCGTCGGGACGGCGGCGCGGCAGCGGTTTTGTGCGATGCTTGCGCCTCGCTCGCTCGGGGTCGGCGAGCGCGTCGTGACGGTCGCGGCAGGCACGGGGAGAACGATACGCCCGCGCCGCGTCGGCTACGAGGTCGGCCAACCAGTCCCAGTTCGGAGCGTGAGCGGCGGGAGGCTCCGGTGGCAGTCGTTGAAGCCGAAGCGCGCGGCGCAGAGCCGCGTCCTCGTGCGGTGCCCAGTCGGGCGGGGGCGCGGCGTGCTGCGGGGCGGGCGCGGGGCGGCGTGCGCGAGCTCGCGGCCCGGAGCGCTCGAACAGCGAGGGCGGCGCGGCGGGCGCGCGAGCCGCGGGGCGGGAGCGGCGCGGTGAGCGGGGCGCGCGCTCGCGCCAGCGCACGGGCGGCAGCAGCGCGTCGGCGGCGGCGCCGGGGCGGTAGAGCGCGCGCGCCCAGCTGTCGCAGTACACGTCGGCGTCGCTGGAGGGCGGCGTGGGAGGGCACCACATCTGCAAGTGGAATGAGGACGGGTTAGTGACGAGTAGCACGAGAGCGACGACCGCACAGACGCGATGGTCGTAAATACTTACGGGCATTTTTTGAGTCGGGTCGTTGGCACTGATCCATATCTGTAACAAATTCGATGTCGATTTATCTTATCAAATGCTTTAATTAATGAAAATAATGTCACTCACCTCTGTTACTAAACCGACATTTGTATTAAACGACATTTGTACTAACCGACATTTGTACTAACCGACATTTGTACTAACCGACATTTGTACTAACCGACATTTGTAATAACCGACATTTGTATTAAATAAGAATGACCCATTTTCATATTATTCTTGATGACAAAATTGTACCACGGGATCTAATAAAGAATAGTAACTTTTGTACTGTCGATGTTGTCACAATTTTCGAAACGACATTTAATACCGTTTATTAAAATGTATATAAAAATATAATGTTTAGAAAACAAACTGCCTATGGTTAGAAACTCTTTCCTGATAATTCAATATCATAAATATGGATGTGGTTTTCGAATGTATGTTTTATCCACAATATAATACTAAAAGACACCAACTAAACAGGTCAAAATAGTACCATTAAGGTATTTCCACATCATAATATGTGTATTTATTTACAGTTTTAGTTGCGACTCCTTAAATTCAGAATAGTCAAAGAATGGTGTTTATATTCCAATTATTGGCAACACCTGGTATTGTAAAAAACTGCTTAATTATATCCCTAAAGCAAAATGTGCTCTGTATTTACTCCGTGTAAGCATAATCGGGCGAAACCGAGCCAGTGTATGCGCCGCGAGGGCGCTAGGTCCGGCGACGGGTGCGGGAGGGGGGGGGGGGGGGGGGGGGGAAGGGGGAGGGCCGGCTCGGCGTCGCCCGTAAATGCTCGCACGCCTTACATCCCTGACGTTCGTGCGGGCGGCGCCGTTTCGGTGATATCGAGAGCGAGGTCGAGCATTTACGGACGACACCGAGCGGCACCAAAACGTCGAACGTCAGAAATATAAAAGTCTAGCAGTAAATCAAATCATTTATTGTTCTGCGTCTGTGCGCCCGCGAGCCACGCGTCGAGAGTGCCGTTGCGACGTCTGGCCGCACGCTCCTCGTCCAATGTCCATAGGTTAATGTGCACTGCGCCGCGCGAGCGAGTGCGCGGCGCCGGCGCGGGCGGTGCGGGCGGCGCGGTCGAGGCGGGCGCGGGCGAGGGCGGCGGCGACAGCGGCGCGGCGCGTCGGCGGCGGCGGGCACGCACCTGTGCGGCGGCGTCCTCGCGGCAGTAGGTGAGCTCGGGCGAGGGCGCGCGCGGGGGCGGCGCCGGCTCGTCCCGCAGCGCCCGGCGCGCCTGCTCCCACTCTCGCAGCTGCCGTCTCATCTCTCCTAACGCGTTGCGCTCTGCTTCCGTTGCCGCTTCACTATTTTCCACCAATCTCATCGCGTACTTTTCTATCGGGGTCAACTAAAAATAACAATAATTAACATTATAATTACAGTTCTACTACCGGTTCTTTGACAGAATTTCAAAACAGAATTGAGAAAAAGTTCCCCCTCTCCCCTGTAACTTCTAAAATAAATGATAAATATAAAATAATATATTTTTTATTTATTTATTAAGGTAAAAAAATATAATATAATAATATGACGTACATTATCATACAAACTTTCACTGAAAATTAGTTTCTTTAATACATTATAAATCCTAAAGGAACTGCATCTGCGAAGCTCGCATTTGGCCGGTTTTTTACATATAGTCAACGTCGTCTTTCCAAACTACAGGAGATTACGTTTAATCGTCAATCAATCAATCCTACCTGCTTCATGAGGGCAGCTAGCGGGGCCGCGTCGGGGTCGGCGGGCGCGGCGGGTGCGGCGGGGCGCGGGTCGGGCGCGTCGGGCTCCAGCGGCACGGTCTCGTCGAACTCGGCCAGGTCGCCGGCCACCTCGGCCCGCGCCGCCGCCGCCGCGGCCGCGTCCGCCTCGTCCTCCGCCGCCGCCAGCGCGCTCTCCAGCGCGACGCCCTCCCCCTCCGTGCCGCACTCCTCCGCCGCGCGAGCCCCCTCCGAACCGAACAGCTCCTTGATGTTAACCTTCAAAAGAAAAATTCTCACTCAATGATACACCACTACGCCGCCCTACGACCGTAGCGTGACTCGGAAAGACGCTCGGCACTCACCGCACGCAGGTAGGAGGTGGTGAAGTGGCCGTCGTCGATGGCGAGGTGGCCGAGCGCGCGCTTCTGCTCCGCCTTGCGCAGGATGTTCTCCTCGACAGTTGCGGCCGTGACGAGGCGGTAGACGTGCACGTCGCGCGTCTGGCCGATGCGGTGGCAGCGGTCCTGCGCCTGAGCGTCCATGGTCGGGTTCCAGTCGGAATCGTAGAATACGACGGAGTCCGCGCCCGTAAGGTTGAGGCCCACGCCGCCACTCCGCGTGGACAGGATGAAGGCGAACACGCGCGGGTCGGAGTTGAAGCGCTCCACAAGTGGCTGACGGCGCTCGACGCGCGTGGCGCCGTCCAGTCGCAGGTAGGTGTGGCCGTGCATCGACAGGAAGGCCTCCAGCACGTCCAGCACGCGCGTCATCTGCGTGAAGACGAGAACGCGGTGCCCGCCGGCCTTGAGCCGCCGAAGCAGGGGGTCCAGCGTCTGGAGCTTGCCGCAGTCGTACTGCAGCAGGCGCGGGTGCGGGAAGGCCACGGCCGCGCGCGCGGCGGGCGCGTGCAGCAGGGACAGCAGGGCGCGCGCGGGCCGCTCGGCCGCCCGCTCGGCGTCGCGCGCCGCCCGCCGCCAGCTCCGCGCCGCACCTCCCGCGCCCACGCACAGCTCGGGCGCGGCCGCGCGACACGACACCCAGCATATCACGAACCTATAACAGATTTATTGTTTTTGTTTACAATAACAAAGAAGCTAATTTTTACATATTGAGTAATTCTAGCAAAATGCGTAACTTTCAAACATATTTTTATGTAGTTTTATTGACCAGAGGGGTAAGATGGAGTCGAACATACTCACATAAAGCTAGGACAGGGCAATAGATTAGGGTAGAAGCCTTTAAAATAATAGACAGTGAAAAAAATTGAAGGACATTGGTAAAAGAGAAGTATATTAAAAAATGAAAGGAAAATTAACATACGGGCGTAATTAATATTATAAGACTATTATTTTTTCAATACTTATTGGCAATGGTCTACAATATCAATAATAGGCAAGTTAGTAATAGAAGAGTTCTCTTTAATATTTATTGAACTCCTGCCCAGAGACAAAATCAGAATTCTCCATGTCATAACCCATCACAACCTGTCGATGACGTCGTGCAGCTCGTGGAGTAGGCCGGCCATGTCGCGCGGCGGCAGCGCGGGCGGGCCGGCGCAGGCGGCGGCGCGCAGGTCGGCGCCGTACAGCGGCAGTCGCCAGCAGCGCCGCTCGTTTGTGATGGCCAGGTTTCGCAGGCTCGCGGCGCGGTGCGCTGTCAGCCGACGCACCGAGGCCGAAGCGGGCGGCTCCGCCGATGCGACGAGCGCGGGAGGCGCGGGCGCGGGGGGCGGGGCGGCCAGCTTCGGGGGCGGCGCGGGGGGCGCCCGCGTGGAGGGCGGAGCGCGCGGCACGAGCCGCAGGTGCAGGCGCAGCGCGGCGGGAGGGGGGCGCGGCGGCTGCGGCGGAGGCACCTCCTCCACGAGGCGGCGCGGCGGGGCGAGGTGGCGCGCGCGGTGCGCGGCGAACGCGTGCACGTGCGCCGCCTCGAGCGTGGCGAGGTCGCCACCAAGGCGCGCGGCGGCGGCGCGACGCCCGTGGACGCCGGTGTCAAGCGCGAGGGCGGGCACGGCCAGCCGCAGCGCCGCCATGGTCAGCGGCGAAGACACCGGGCGCTGCTCGAACAGGTCGGGATGGTTGCACACTTTGCGCAGCTGCATGAGCACGTTGATCACGCTCAGCAGGTTTCCCGAGGCCAGACTCTCCTTCGTCCTGTGAGTGAAGATTTCGGGTACAATAATACTTGGGCGTTACACACATCATTGTTACTAGTCTAAATTTGTTGAATAAATGTTTTTATTATTATTATTAGTCTGATCGAAACCGCTGCGGCCGAACTGTAATTTTAATTAGTAATAAGTATGTATTAAGTACATAATATGTATGCGATATCTAATATACACTAGTTTATAAATAACAAATTCCATGAAATCTTAACTATGCCAATCATAAAGCAAGAAATTTCAAAATACTGTACCAAATAAAGTATTTTAAATCGCATCGCTTGAATGTATTCCCCAACATCCTCGCCCATAATCCGTTGTTAAAAAGTCGCCGTAGTGGGCTTAACATTCTCGGCTTGGACAACGGATTCAATTAATATAATGTAGAGATCTAGTCAATGCACAGGAACCTCTTAATCGCCAACCAATATACATCACATTTGCTTACAATCCACGGATTGCTTGCAGATAAGAAAAATAATTTAAAAAAGTTAAATAACTTTAATAAGAAAAAAAAATAACATTGATCCAACAAGCCTAAATTAATGGGGAAAGAAGTTAACATTTACTTATGCATTGTTAGTGGAGAAATAATATTATTAACAAATAATAATTGTATAAACTTAGTAGCAATCAACATTGAACAAGTAGTCTGTGTTTATATATATATATATATATATATATATATATATGTAATAAAATACCTAGCATTTTATTTGAAATAGGATTTATTACGTATTTAGAATAAATTGTTTTGAAGTCTATTTTCAAGACTGACAGAAATGATAGAAGAAAATGTTATCCAAGTAAGATACAGATAGAATTATTATTTTAATTATTTAAAGAATACAATATAGGAGGAACTAGAATAAACTTAATTGTCGTTTCTCGTATTTTCAGGTATTGTTTATTTTATATATTTTCTAAGTTGTTTATTGTATATTCATTTTGTAAGTTACTTATAATATACCTTCTCGTATTTTCAGAGAAACAAAATGGTTTATTTTCCCTATGAGATATAATCTTATAAAACGACAATCTTGTTTATGAGATGGAGAAATTACAATTTAAATTTACTTTGTTACCCGGAAGCGACGGGAAGACAAATGTACTCTCTATAACGTCCATAACTACGCAATATGACAAAGAGTATTGTATACCTGAGGAGTTACAAGCAGCAAGCCAGCACAAAGAAATAATAAAAACCGCTACATATAGCAAAGTGAGAAATAGTTTGAAAAAAATATACCAGACTAGGAGAGTCTGGATAAATATGACAAAGGAATTAACGGAAATTTATATAGATGAAGATGGTAATTTGCAGTTCGGAGATCAATATTTGGAAGAATTGACTATTGAACAGGTAACGCAGAAATATGATGAAAATTATCAAGACTTATTCCAAAATTTTGTAGGAAACGGAAAAGACAATAGACATCATAACCTTAGATATATTTCAGAAAAATTTATAATTGAAAAATTTACAACAAAAAATTCGAATGCAAAATTATGGATTGACACATTTGAAACAGAATGTGAGCGTTTTGACGTGATAACAGATGAAAAGAAAATAGAGATTCTAAGATTATTTTTAGATAACAATTGTCTTGATTGGTATAGTGCAATGATTATGAAGCTAACACTAAACTCTCAATGGCTTACCTGGAAGTCAAAATTTTGCGAAACCTTTGCATACAGAGGATGGAGTCCTGTTAATTTTGCTCTAACGTTCAAATATAAATACGGTTCTCTATTAGATTACGCTATAAGAAAAGAAAAACTTCTACTTGAAATGAGGACATCAATTGATGCAGGTACTTTAATAGATCTAGTAGCAGCAGGCTTACCAGAAAATATATTACATAAAATAGATAGAGAGGCGTTAACTGATACAACTGATTTGTTTAATGAAGTAAGAAGACATGAATTTATGGTACAGAAAAGAATATTTACTTCAAAGAGGACGTATAGTCCTACTTACAAAGCTGAATATAATGAAACTTTAAGAAATGCTTGTAAAATTTGCGAAAAATTGAATAAGGGGTCACGTTATCATTCTGAAAGTTTATGCTGGTTTAGAACAAAAGACGATGATAATATTAAAAGAAAATTTATAAGACATGTGAATAATTCGGTAATTGAGGCAGAGTTAAATGAAACTGAACAAAAAAACTAGTAGTGACACCATTAATAACTGTCAAACTAATTGTAAATGATAAGCTACATTTAAATGGAGTTTATGATTCAGGCTCTAATGTTTCATTGATAAACTCCAAGTTACTTAAATTAAAACATAAAACAAGTAATATAAATGAGGCAAGTCTGGTAACAATTAATGGTGTCCAAAAGACAACTGGTTTGACAAGATTAAATATTAAGATTTTTGAAATAGTCAAAGATGTAGATGTATACATTATTGATGAAAAGAACTTCAAATATGATTTTCTAATTGGATTAGATTTAATAAAAATATTTAGACTAATTCAAACTGAAGAATTAATGATTACTCAGAAAACATATTTTAATGATAATAATGAGATGGTACAAAACGAAGATGAAAACGTTGTAAGAAAAATGAATAGTTATGATAATATGAAGAATATTAAAATAAATTTCAATGAACATGTGATAGCAAATGATATTGAAATGAAAATGGATCATTTAAAAGAAGATGAAAAAGGTAAAATAAATGAACTCATTGATGAGTATAAGTCCGTTTTTGCTAAACATAAGTATGATATCGGCACTGTAAGTGGATATGAAGCTAGAATAGATTTATTAGTAGAAAAATACTGTAGCAAAAGGCCTTATAGATGCACTATAGAAGATAAAAAAGAGATTGAACAGCAGATAGCAAAATTGCTAGATAATAAGCTGATAGAAGAATCATATAGTCCATTTGCAGCACCGGTAACATTAGCATTTAAAAAAGAAGATAATAAAAAAACAAGATTATGTATAGATTTTAGAGATTTGAATAAAATTGTAGTACCACAAGCTCAACCTTTCCCGTTAATTGAAGATTTAGTGGTAAAGACCAGAAACTGTAATTATTATACAACTTTAGATGTAAATTCAGCTTTTTGGTCTATTCCGTTACGAGTCGAAGACAGAAAAAAAACTGGTTTCATAACACAAGAAGGACATTATCAGTGGACATGTCTGCCCTTCGGTCTAAAAACGTCATCAGCAATTTTTCAAAGGGTGCTAAGTAATATATTAAGAAAATATAAACTTACTGACTTTGCTGTCAATTACATTGACGACATTTTAATTTTTTCGAAGAATTTTGATGAACATATAAATCACTTGAGGATGTTGTTGGAGGCCATAAAAGTAGAAGGATTCCGATTAAAATTTATAAAATGCACTTTTGCCTCAGATTCCGTAAAATATTTGGGTCATATAATTCAAAATAACTCCATACAGCCGTTAAAGGATAATATAATTTCAGTGCAAAATGTTCCTATTCCTAAAACTCAAAAAAATGTAAGACAGTTCCTAGGAAAGATTAATTTTTACGATGAATATATCCCAAGAAAAGCAATAATATTAGATCCTTTACATCAATTACTGAGAAAAGGTCAGAAATTTATTTGGTCTAGTGAGTGCCAAAAATCTTTTGAAGCGGAAAAACGCTATTATGCTCAAAACCGATATTAGAGATTTTTGATCAGCTTTTACCTATTAATATTTATACAGACGCATCTATAGAAGGAGTTGGCGCGGTTTTAAAACAGATACAACCAGATGGGAAAGAAAGACCTGTAGCTTATTTTTCAAAGAAATTAAAAGAGAGTCAAAAGAAAAAGAAAGCTATTTATTTAGAATTATTGGCGATAAAAGAAGCAGTAACGTATTGGCAATACTGGTTAATAGGAAAAACATTTACAGTTTTTTCAGATCACAAACCTCTGGAGAACATGAATTTAAAATGTAGAACTGATGAAGAACTGGGAGATTTAACTTATTATCTTTCTCAATATGAATTTAAAATAGTATACTCTCCTGGAAAGAATAATTTAGAGGCAGACTGCTTAAGCAGGAACCCAGTACTGGATTCTGATGTAAACACAGATGAACAATTGAAAGTTATTAACTTAATAAAGATTGAAGACATTTTAAAAGATCAAGAAAAAAATAAAGAAATACAAGAAGGAAAAGATAAATTAGTAAAGAAACAAAACATATACTTTAAAAAGGTCGGAAAAAGAGATAAAATAATTTTGTCAGAAGAATTCAGTTTGACATTTTTAAAAGATGTTCATGAAAATATGTGTCATATTGGGATAAACCAAATGCAAAAGACAGTTGGTAAGCTTTATTCCATAAGCAATTTGTCAAATAATATAATAGTGGAGCGCCTGGGGCGTTAAAAACCTTAAAACCTCGAACTTGAGCTAGAGTGAATGAAATTTAAAAATTTAAAATGGAATGTTTAGCTACTAATATATATTAAAAAGTTTACCAATTTAAAATTTGTGATCTTGATAAAAAAAAAAAAAAAAAAATTTACATAATTCAAACAGTATATTCAGACAGTTATCGGACATTTTCCGACATCCACAAGCAGCTCCACATCCCTTTTTACACTTACAAAATAACATTTGTAGTAGATTATCCGGAGCTGGTAATTGAGTCATTGTTACTGGAATGAGCATATTTCGGGAATACTTCCATCCCCAATAATTCTCAATATTTACGTCATTACCTAGCCAATAGCCATATCTGAATTTGCAAGTACACTCTTTTCAAGTGTTCAAATGCTGCATCTGTTGTAGGAGGTAATGATGATAATACGACACTTGTTTTTTTTGCCGTTGCTTTTTTGAAAGAATTTAACCTCAACGTATTTAAATCTTTAATTTTTGCTGGAGCTCCATATTTATAAACCCAAAATACATGTTATACCCGCTTCAAATATATTATTGGCGTCTTCGTTAACATTTTTGAATACTTTTGCTGATTCGTGTAAATCATGACGTTTCTCAAAATCTTTAATACACGACGATCTTTAATACATTCAGCCCGTTCAGGTAACTTCGAAATATGTTCTTCTATGCCTATTTAAGTCAAATGAAACGTATACATAAAAATAATATTATTTAATTAAAATTTATATGCTTAAATATTTTTTTTTATATTTTTCCGTTTAAGAAATTAAAAAATCAAAAGCACACAAAAAAAAAAGGTAAACATTGCAATTTATAGTTTAAAAAATAAAATTCCACTTCAAGCATAAAAATTCATTCACTGCAGCAAAAGTTCGAGGTCAAAACCCCCAGGCGCTCCACTATAAAGAAAATTTGCAGATCCTGTGAAACTTGTATAAAGAATAAGTCGAGAGGACATGATAAATTTGGGTACATGTCTCAACTAGGACCAGCCACGAAATCTTTTGAAATACTGTCCATAGATACAATAGGAGGATTTGGAGGTTCTAGATCATCAAAGAAATATTTACATTTATTAGTAGACCATTTTAGTAGATACGCATTCATTCTTACATCAAAAACTCAGACTGCTAATGATTTTATAAAGTTACTGTCTAACATAACGGAAACTGAAGAAATTGGTATGATTTTGACAGATCAATACCCGGGGATTAATTCGAGTAACTTCAAAAAATTTTTAAAAGAAAAAGATATACCCCTAGTATTTACAGCAGTTAACTGTCCATTTTCTAATGGCTTGAATGAACGTTTGAATCAAACATTGGTGAATAAGATTAGGTGTAAAGTTAATGAAAAAGGCAAAAAAAAAGCATGGACAAATGTAGCTAGAGAGTGTGTTAATAAATATAATGAGACTATTCACACAGTTACAGGATATGCGCCAACTTACCTTCTAAATGGTATCACTGATGTGACAATATTACCAAAAGAGTTTAGAAATAACCCATCGGATGATGATTGGACAAGAGATAAGAAAATGGCTCTTGATAATACAAAAAAATCTCATAGTTACAACAAAAAAGTATTCGACAGAAATCGGAAAGTATGTTATTTTGATGTAGGAGATTTTGTTTATGTTGAAAATGGAAACAGACTAAATAGATCAAAATTGGATGAGATATATATTGGACCGTACAGAATTATTGAAAAAGTGTCCAATTCAATATATAAGATAGACACAGGTCATAGAAAAATTGAATCAAATTATTTTCATATTACTAAACTGATTCCAGTACCTATATTTGATTTAGAGAAATGTTAATAAGAAGTAGTTAGTTTATATAGGTAGATTATTAAAAAATAGGATTTTTTTTTTCCCTAAGGGGGGAGATGTAATAAAATACCTAGCATTTTATTTGAAATAGGATTTATTACGTATTTAGAATAAATTGTTTTGAAGTCTATTTTCAAGACTGACAGAAATGATAGAAGAAAATGTTATCCAAGTAAGATACAGATAGAATTATTATTTTAATTATTTAAAGAATACAATATAGGAGGAACTAGAATAAACTTAATTGTCGTTTCTCGTATTTTCAGGTATTGTTTATTTTATATATTTTCTAAGTTGTTTATTGTATATTCATTTTGTAAGTTACTTATAATATACCTTCTCGTATTTTCAGAGAAACAAAATGGTTTATTTTCCCTATGAGATATAATCTTATATATATATATATAGATAGATATTTTTTTTTAAATATGGCTGTGTAGAACGCATAGTCCTCATACTAGTAAGAAGCACTCACTTGGCGCGCGACATGAAGTCGTCGTACAGGAACCGCTGCCGCTTGGCGAGGCGGCACATGAGCACGTGCTCGTACTTGCGCGGCATCTGGCGCTCCACGTCGCGCTTGAGGCGGCGCAGCAGGAAGGGGCGCAGCACCTCGTGCAGGCGGCGCACGAGCGCGTCCCCCGCGCCGCCGCCCGCGCCCTCCGCGCCGGCCAGCCCCGCCACCGGCGCGAACCACTCGCGGAACTCCGAGTGCGACGCGAACACCGCCGGCATGAGGAAGTGCATCAGCGACCACAGCTCCAGCAGGCTGTTCTGCAGCGGCGTGCCCGTCAGCAGCAGCCGTCTAAATGAAAAAAAAAACATAATTTTACATCCATTTCTATTTAAGTAATAAATATACACACAGGGTGTGTGGTAGAACACACAATCGATTGCGTCGGAATGGAACGGAAATATTAATTTTATGAAAATGAAAATGAAAAATCTTTTATTTCCAAATATGTTAGTTACTAACACTTTTAGAATTGTCCTACATGATGACCTACCACCGGTTCGGGGACTAACCCGGCGAGAAGAACCGGCGTAAGAAACTCGCTCGGGGCCACCTTTTAGCAAAAAGATGGGAAAATTGTTCTTTTTAAAAAATATATATATATAACAATGTTATAACTTAACATAAATTACAATTTACAAAATTATATATACTATATAATATAGAAGTAGCCTCGAAAGTGGCCACCTTATTCCCAGGGTGTGCTATCATTAACAAAATCATTAATCTTATAATAAGCTTTAGCACACAAACGTTCTTTAACTACTTTTTTGAATTTATTGATGGAAAAATTTTGAATGTTTTCTGGGATCTTATTGTATAGGCGTATACATTGACCTTTAAAAGATTTGCTTACTTTGCTAAGCCTGATCATAGGTATATCTAACTTGTGTTTATTTCTTGTATTTCTACAGTGATTGTCGCTTTTCGTTTTAAAATTATTTAAGTTCTTTCTGACATACATTATATTGTCCAAAATGTATTGAGAGGCGACGGTCAATATTCCTATTTCCTTAAACTTTTCTCTCAGAGATTATATTGTTGCAATATATATGTCGCAGTCATCTGGTTGAATCTGCTATTTGATTAAACGTCTAGCGAGTTTATTGAATGGTGACATTTAATTGAATGACTAGGCCGAACGTTGATTGAACAATTAGCCCTTTAAATGGAGCGGACGTAAAAACAGTCTGGTGATTGAAATTTAGTAAAATTTTTCCCACAGAGGCGCTAGTAGTCACCAACACAAATATGGCGTCAAACAACTCGCACAGATACCTACTTCAATATTGATACTCAAGACATATTAATAGTGCGATGCAGGAGTGGTAAAGCACCATCTGTTGTCGTGAGTACGTAAAATATTAGGTCCTTACATATGAAATTGGCGTTTTGTCGTACTGGCCATTTTGATCTTAAATATATCCTCTTTGGTTAGGAATTCCAAATTCAAATTTAAACAGCTATTTACTCATGCATTTGTGTTTTGAAAACCGTAATTCATTTGTTTTTTTCTCTTTTGCTTTTTTTTCTGCGTCACTCATTTCACAAAATGGAAAACTTAAAATATCGCATTATTTACGAGTACGAGTTCCACCGTGGCACCAGTGCTGCAGAAACGGCTCGAAGGATTAATTATGTGTATGAGGGTGGTGTCGTAAAAGAAAACAAGGTGCGTTTTAGGTTTCAACGCTTTCATTCTCGAAATTTCGACCTGCAGAACAAGCCCCGTGGACGGCCGGAGACCAAGGTCGATAATGATGAATTGAAGGATATTGTGGAAGCAGATCCATCGCAAACCACATCAGAGTTAGCTACAGGCTGCGGTGTTAGTGACAAAACCGTTTTAATCCACTTGAAGCAAATTGGGAAGGTGAAAAAGCTTGAAAGGTGGGTACCTCATGAATTGAGTGAAGCAAACCGACAAACGCGCGTCGACTGCTGCGTTACATTGCTCAACCGGCACAATAATGAAGGAATTTTAAATCGGATCATTACATGTGATGAAAAGTGGATCCTGTACGATAATCGTAAACGCTCATCGCAATGTCTGAACCCTGGTGAACCAGCAAAGTCTTGCCCCAAGCGAAAATTGACTCAATAAAAGGTTACTTGTAAGCGTTTGGTGGACTAGTGCCGGTGTCGTACACTATAGCTTTCTTAAATCTGGTCAGGCGATTACGGCTGATGTCTATTGTCAGCAACTGCAAACCATGATGGAAGAGCTTGCCGTTAAACAACGCTTGTCTTGACTTGTCAATCGCTCTACGCCACTGCTGCTTCAAGACAACGCTAGACCACACACGGCCCAACAGACGGCTACCAAATTAGAGGAGCTTCAATTGGAATGTCTAAGACATCCACCGTACTCTCCGGACCTTGCTCCAACAGATTACCATTTTTTTAGAAATTTTGATAACTTCTTGCAAGGAAAAAATTTCAATTCCGATGAGGCAGTCCAAACCGCTTTCAAAGATTTCATTGATTCCCGTCCGAATGGTTTTTTTAGTAAAGGGATCAATGAACTACCTATAAGATGGCAAAAGTGTATAGATAGCAATGGTACATACTTTGATTAATAAAATATATTTAAATATTAAACAACTGTGTTGATATATTTTAAGATAAATTTTCTGAAACAATATACTTTCCGATATTTAGAGAATTAAAAATAAAATATTAAATTGCTGTTCCAGTCTTTGTTCCTTTGAATTCCTTGAATTAGTTGGTAAAAATAGTCAGTATTGCTTATATAAAGACTACCAAACATTACAAAGTATTTTGTATGAGCAAGCATACAAGATATTGTATTTGTGCGTACACACATACATGATATCCCATTCACAGACTATGCTAAAGGACGTTCAGTCAAGACGTTGAACGTTACTTTAAGCAACTGTACGAGTTGTCCTTTAGTCATTCAATGAAATGTCGTCACTCAATAAACGCGCTAGTCATTTAATTAAATAGCAGATTCAAACAGACGACTACAACATATATACGCCATCGAATCATTACAATCTCCAATAATATTGATGGATTTAGTATGTTGTACAGAACATTTCATATAAGAAACAGCTTGGATTTTTATACTGTTAAACAACTATTAATATTTTAAAAAACGTATGTTACCTTTCTGTCTGAAAGTTTAACAGCATCTGCCATCGCTGCGACTTGAAATTCTTTATGTTCTGCGCTTCGTCGAGGATGAGATATTTCCAACGTTTTCGCCTGAAGCTCTGGTGGTCCTGGACGACCAGCTTGTAGGAGGTGATGCACACATGGAAAGCGTTGGCCTTGGTCCAGCCGACGCGCTTGAGGCGGCGCTCGCGAATGGTGCCGTAGTACGTGAGCAGCTTCAGCGCCGGGCACCACTTCTTGAACTCCAGCTCCCAATTGAGCACGACGGAGGTGGGCGCCACCACCAGGTGCGGGCCCCAATCGCGGCGCTCGGCCAGGTGCGCCAGCAGCGCGATGGTCTGGATGGTCTTGCCGAGGCCCATCTCGTCGGCGAGAATGCCGTTGAGGCCGCGCGCGTGCATGGTGGCCAGCCAGTGCAGCCCCACGTGCTGGTACTCCCTCAGCGAGTGGCGCAGCAGCCCCGGCACCGGCGTGCCCACCGCCGTCTCCGACAGGGTGGTGCCGGTGGGCTGCAGCGTGGCCGCCAGCGACGCCGCCGCCTCCACGCGCCGCTCGCCGTGCTCCCCGCCCCCCTCGGCCCCCGCCGTCTCCTCCTCCACGAGCGCCTCGAGCCGCTCCGACGCCGCCGACTCGGAGTCGGAGTCGTCCGACTCGGAGCCCCGATCCTCATCGTCGTCGCTGTCTTCGTCGGTGCCGTCGGTGCCGTCGGAGTCGGCGGGCGAGGCGGGCGCGGGCGCGGGCGGCGCGGCGGAGTAGCGACGCACGAGCTCGCCGATGTCGAGGTCGGCTTCCTGCGCCAGCGCCTCGAGCTCCTGCGCGGTGTCCTCGGGGCGCTCGGCGCGCTCCTGCTCGGCGATGGTGTCCTCGTCGTCGGCGGAGTCGTCGGCGCCTTCGTAGTCGGAGGGCGGCGGGGAGTGCGCGGGCACGTAGCCGGGCGGCAGCAGGTCGCCGAGGTCGAGGTGCGACTCGCGCCGCAGCGCCTCCACCTCGGCGCCGTGGTCGTCGTGCGCGTCGCGCTCGGCGGCGGCGATGGTCTCCTCGTCGTCGTCGGAGTCGCCGCGCGGCTGGAACTCGTCGTCGGAGCCGGCGGCGGCGGGAGCGGCGGGCGGCGCGGGCGTGGCGAGGTTAGCGGCGAGCTGGCGCGAGTACTTCTCGGTTCGATCTACGATGTAGCTCAGTTGCTCGTCGAGCGCTTCCTTTCTCGCGCGCTCCACTCTCCTCACTCGTTTCCATTCTACAAGCTACATCAAATTAAACCGTTAATTGACTATTCTTTAAAACAATACACATATATTTAGATATTACATTATTTACAAGTGGACATAAGCAGTACCTATAAAATCATATTTTATATTTATTATTAGACCCCCACCTTTTTTAGATATGCAACTTAGTGACGCTCAGTTCAGTCCAGAAACAACATTTTTAGCAATTATTATTCTATAGTAAAATTTGAATTTTAGTTTACTTTTATAATATTTAGTTGTAAGTACCATAAGTGAATGTACTTTGGGTTAATTTGTTACCAAAATAAAAATAAATTATTACCTTCTCAACATTGGACCAAAATTGTCTGACTTCTTTAGCTACGAATGCAGCGGTTTTCTTGAGTTGCAGCTCCTGCGCTTTTTCTGCTTTCTGTGCAGCTGCAGCCTTATCTTGGAAATATTTTTGAACCGCCCGGGCGCACTGCAATCGTTACGTTTTTATTAACTTCTCGAATTTCTTTTAATATTAAAGGAAATAAATATACTATTAAAAAATATAAATGTACTTATGAACCCACTTTTTTAGCAGCCTGCTTTTTCCACTTTCGTTCGTGGGCAAAATCCTGCGCCAACCACGCCATCTCCTCGAGCAGGTAGTCCCAGTGCGTCTTGGGGCGCGGCGGCTCAAGCACGCGCGGCAGGCGGCGCTCCGCCCACAGCCCGGCGCGCGCCAGCTCGGCCACGCGCGCGGCCACGAAGGCCTCCTGCTTGGCTTTCTCGACCATCTCGTCGGCAGGTGCGGGCGAGGCCACGACGGGGGCGGGAGAGGGCTCGGCGGCGGGCGGCGCGGCGGGGGCGGCGGCGGGCGGGGGCTCGGGCGGCGGCGGCACGACGGCCGGCGGCCGCCGCGCCTCGAGGAACGCCGTGAGCTGCGGCGCGGGCGGCCGCTTGCGCCACACCGCGTAGTCCATCATGTTACCGCCTGCTTGAAGAAAATACAGCTCGTTCAGTTGTTCCGTAAACCTGAAAAAAAAGCGATTAGATTGTATAATTCGTTCATAATATAATATGTGCTGAGAAATTTTCAAATATTTTATATTTAGACTCACTTTTCACGTAAATTTTTTAAACGATGCAGTTTGTATTCGAGAATTCGATTACGTAGCGAGGAGCTGTCTTCGACGGCCATAATGTTATGTTTAATTCTTTTCCGTGGCGGCTCATCTGCTCGCTCCGCCGAGGCGACCCCGTTGAGGGCTTCTTCTGGTGCCATGGCCCCACTGCCAACCCCGCTAAAGTTTGATGCACGTTCCACACCCTACAAAATAAAATGTGTTTCCTTTCATAATTATTATTATTGAAATAGCTCTGAATCTGTTTCAATAATGTGTTATTGTTTCAATTCTCAATATGACACAGCATAATATATTATACAGTAATAATGTAATGCAGTGCAATAAATTAGGAACAGGTAGAAAGTACTGGGGAAGGTGTTTGGAACGGTGTGTGGGTAAAACCAAGGTGTGAAGGATTTATGGCTTATCGAATTACATGCAATTATCTTGGTGAATATAGATACTAATTTGTTTATTAACAGACTGTGTTATATAAGGTGAAATCATATTTGTAGCAACACAAATATGATCTGGTGTGTTATAATAATTATCTCTATTAATAATAAATAAATAGAGATTATTAAAATAAGTACAGTCGGACTGGGTAACTTTGTCTTTCAATATTAACTTCGGCCCTCAACTTCATTATTGAATAATAATTTTTTTTAAGTTTCTGAATGCATGAAATCTAACTAAATTAGGCATCATTTGTTTTTTTTTTTTAAGTTTTTGAACATATTCTGAGTTGTAAGTCTAAGCTATAGTTGTCAGTTTATTTTCTTTTGACGTTTGAAATTTGCGCTAAAATAAGTGTATTTCAAAAGCGGTAGGGAATTTATAGGCAATTAACAGTGAATTAAGGGCCAAAGTTACCCCAGTCTGACTGTAATTACTTTAATAATCACTATTTATAATTCTTTGAAGTTGGTATAATTAAAGTTGTGATTTTTGTTTTGAGTTGGTTCTTGTTTGACTACCTAACAAAAACAATAATAGTGGAAAATCTAACAAACTGAGCAAAAAACAATTCTTCTTATAAAAGAAAGAATAAAAAATTTTGAAAAGAACAATATAAAACAACCTAAAATAGCTTGCCTTATTAAAGAAAGAAGACATGACAGAAAAACACAGACTTAAATCCCTAGAACACAATAAAATCAGGAGGACTACAAAAGCCCTGAAAACACTACGCGACAAAGACAAAGAATGGATCCCTAGACTTAGAAAAGAACATATCAATGTGACAAACCACAAACATATCCAAAAAATAGCAACTGAATACCATACTTCCGAGATAAGTTTAACCTAAATGTAAACAAACCACAACCAAATTAATACGAATGGTTTTTTTTGCTATGAATCCATAGACTATTATAGGCTTATATTCTACAATTGACAGTGTCAAAAAAGTACAACTAGCTTAAACAGTTTATGAGACCGTAAATGTATGGTGAGTTGCCGGTCTCCTATTGTTATTATTTACACTACAATAAGGCACATTCAAATGTTAGAATTGATTAATTTATTCACATAAAGATTACATTAAATTTAAACCTGTAAACAGTATATTATAAAAGAAATTGCAACAAAAAATAACATAATGTTAGGAAATATTATTGTCACTGGTTACCACAAATATTATTAGGATACCAGCTGTACTGTATTATGATATTTGCGTTAAAATTATTACAATATCTTATTAAACTTTTGTAGGAGATACAACAATGTCAATCTTAATTTTCATATCACCAGAAATAAACCAACACATACATAAATTATTTCTACTGTATTTATTCCGTCTATATACAATTATATTTAAAATATATGTTTTCTATGAGAAAATAAATAAACAAATACATTCTCAAGTATTATTCCCAAATTACAGATTTTGTTTAGGAATTTAGTTATGATAAAACAAAACGTTTAATGTTTATGTTATAGACTTAAATGTTGTAAATGCGTTGTTACCTACTTATTATATTTATACAAATTCTCACAAATCTCACAATTAATGCAGTAATAAGAAGATATACCTACCATGAGTGATATTGTTGCTGGGACTCCAAAAGTTGAAGTGTGTTCATTTTGGCCGCTCATAATGCAACATAGCTGACACTGTTAACTTATTAGTACTTTAACTGAACACTTCTTAACTTATTATCTTTGAAATATCTAAGTATCAACTATTATGAAAAGCTTGTTTTAATAGTTAATTCTACTAATAATTATCAGTCTTTACTTCTTACGCACTGCGTTAGCACTATAAATCTTATTAAAATACTATCACTATCACATTGATTTTATACTTTTATACTTATTGTAAGAACGTTTTAAAAGCCGCCATAAACATCTCTTTGACAAATTCATTCCGGCAGCCGCCATATTGGGCAATATACACTAGCTAGCTCCTGCAACCTTGTAATTCTTTAATCGTCCCATAATTAAAGTTTAACATACACATCACCATTTATAATAATTAGAACAACTCAGTATTTAGCAAAACTGGCTATCTATAAAAATATTTTGGTATTTAACTGGCGGATAACCCAAGATTATTCAAATTAAAAATTTCAGAAAACACTTTGGTGTTGCCATTTCTTGCAATTGCCAAGATGTTGCTAGTCACTATTGTCAAAAGTTTTTTTTTTACTTGTAAACATAGTAAACAACGTACTGACAGTCCAACTTCAAGTCCAGCACGTAGCATTTGGAGCTATGTTTATATAATTTAAAGGGTATACAGGTGTAAAGAAGACTTCCTCAGCCATTACAAACTACTGGTTGACTGCCGACGCCAACGCTTGATAGATGGCTTAACATCGCTGACAGCAGCAGGGACGCAAGTGAACGCCATCGAGGACGTGTCTTCTGTCAAAACACGAGCTACAGATGTCACAGATAACCCCTTTCATCACATACTGAGAGACTATCCGAACATCACCAGACCGTCAGGGACACCCAGCACCTCCAGCCACGACACCGTTCACTACATCAAAACCACACACGGCCCACCCGTCTCAGCCCGACCCCGGAGACTGCCGCCTGATAAACTCCAGATCGCCAAGCGTGAGTTCGATGAGATGCTGAAAAACGGCACAGCCCCTGGTCATCGCCTTTACACCTAGTGCCCAAGAAAGACAACGCCTGGCGCCCCTGCGGTGACTACCGCGCGCTGAACGCAAGAACGATTCCCGACAAGTACCCGATAAAACACATCCAGGACTTCAACCAGAACATTGCTGGATGTACAGTGTTCTCCAAAATCGATCCCGTTAAAGCTTATAATCAGATAAAATTCTATTCCCCCCACATCCAGAAGTCTGCCATCACCACACCCTTTGGCCTTTTCGAGTTCCCGATGGTGACATTCGGCTTACGAAACGCAGGTCAGACCTTCCAACGATTTATGGATGAAGTAACAAGAGGCCTGGACGGTACCTACAGCTACCTGGATGATGTGCTCCTGTTCTCTCATTCTCCAGCTGAACACGAACAACACCTGCACCAGCTGTTCAGACGTTTCGAAGCTAAATGTGTTTTCGGCGTATTGGAACTGACTTTCCTGGGCTACCAAGTCTCCGCAGCTGGAATCAAACCTCTGGAAGAAATAGTGGATGCTGTGAGAAGTTTCTCTGAACCCAAGAACGTGAAGGAGTTAAGAAGGTTCCTTGGCATGATAAACTTCTATCACCGGTTTATTCCTAACTTCGCCCAGAGACAAGCACCGCTTAACGCCCTGTTAAAAGGTCCAGTCAAAGGCTCGCACCCTATAGAATGGAACAAAGAGCTATGTCAGGCCTTCAACGACTGCAAAAACGCACTGGGTAACGCAGCACTCCTTGCACACCCACGCTTCAACGCTGAGCTGTGCTTAGTAACCGACGCAAGCAGCACAGCCATCGGCGGCGTCCTGCAACAGAAAGAAGGTAACAACTAGAAACCCCTTGCCTTCTTTTCACGAAAGCTCACACCGTCTCACGATAGAGAACTCCTCGCAGTGTACAAGGCCATCCAGTATTTCCGCTTCATGCTCGAGGGTCGAGTTTTCAGCATTTACACCGATCACCACCCTCTCATCAGCGCATTTGAAACGAAACAAGACAATTGCTCCCCACGCCAGTTCCGCTACCTAGATTATATCGCTCAGTTCACTACGGATGTCCGGCACATCGCTGGAAAGGACAACGTAGTAGCAGACACCTTCTCCAGGATCGAGGAAGTTGCTACCGTCGACTACGGTCAGCTGGCCCAAGCACAAACCACAGACACGGAGCTAAATCAGCTGATTAATGAAGGTACTTCCCTTAGGCTGACAAAGATGTCACTTCCTGGCACCTCCACAACGCTGATCTGTGACACGAGTACACCAACAACTCGGCCCTATGTCGTTGAGTTAATGAGACGCCAAGTGTTTGACGCTATCCACTCCCTCAGCCACCCTGGAGCCAACGCCACAGCCAAGATGCTCGCCCATCGTTTCGTCTGACCAGGGATGCGCAAGGATGCTAGAGAGTGGAGCAGATCATGCCTGTCTTGTCAACGAGCGAAGATCACACGCCACACATCTGCTCCCCTGGGAAACTACACGTTACCTTCTGCCAGATTCCTCTACGTCCACATCGATCTCATCGGACCCCTGCCCATTTCAGACGGCTACAGATATGCCCTCACAGCCATCGATAGATTTACGCGTTGGCCTGAGGTCATACCCTTGACCGAAATGACAGCCGAAGCCACTGCCAAAGCCTTCCTGTCCGGATGGATCGCCCCATACGGCTGCCCCCAGACCATAACCACGGATAGAGGTCGACAGTTCGAATCACAACTGTTCAAAGCCCTCGCAGCACTTACCGGTTCGCAGCACAAGATGACAACGGCTTACCATCCCCAATGCAATGGCATCATCGAGCGTTACCACAGGCACCTGAAGTCAGCCATCATGTGCCACGCTGACCAGCATTGGACAGAATCTCTTCCATTAGTACTCCTAGGCATACGAAGTGCATGGAAGAAAGATCTACAGGGATCATCAGCCGAGCTGCTCTACGGCGAAACCCTCCGCCTTCCCAATGATTTCTTCCACGCCCAGCCAGAACGCTGCGTGGATCCGAACGACTTCTCGTCACGCATCAAATCATTGGTGGGGAAGCTCAAGCCAACACCTGCATCACACCACACAAACAAATCAGTCTTTGTATTTAAAGACCTGAAAATAGCTGGTTTTGTTTTCCTGCGTGATGACTCGCTGCGCAAGTCCCTACAGCCAGCCTACACAGGTCCTCACAAGGTCATACAGAGAGGAGATAAGACTTTTAGAATCCAGTTCAAAGATAAGGAAGTTACCGTCTCCATCGACCGCCTTAAACCAGCCTACTTGCTGACCACCGAGGTACCGAGAGACCCAGCCGATCAGGCTCCTTAAACCAGAGATCCAAGCGATCAGGCTCGTCCTACCAGAGACCTACCCAATCAAGCTCAGCCCAGAACCCCAGCCGATCAGACACCACCCGACCAGATCAAAACTACACGATCAGGGCGTCATGTCAGATTCCCAAAACACTTACGCCCGTAGTAACGGTCTCGGTGGAGGAGTGATGTGGGGAATTCACTATGGTACATCCATCGCCCTGAATCGACATGCCGCTGAGTGCGCCGGGCGGCCGCGCTACTCGCGCCTGCCGCCACGCCTCGACTTGTCTCGACGTGTCCCGGCCCGCGCTGCCGCGCATCGCTCTCGCGCGTACATGCACGGCCTGGCCGCGCGGCACCGCCTCCCGCGCTGCCCGCGCGCCCCCCGCTCTCGCGCGCCGCGCTCCGAGCCGCAGGCGCCGGCTCCAGTTAGTCAACGCCGAACCTCTCCCGCGCAACTACGTGCCTGCCGCTATCTCACACTCGTATCCGCGTCCCGTGTTGACCCAAACTACAACGTTAGTGTTCTCAGTGAGTGTACTATACTGTGCCTAGTGTTTATAATAACTAATTAAGTGAAACTGTAAATAATTCATATGTCGAGCATGTTGTGTAAAGTGTAAATAAACCTGTAAATACTATTCCTTGCTGTTTATACTTATTCTACAACAACCTCCATAAAAGGAATAAAATCAACTTAACTCTGGCAACTCTAAGTCACTGTTAGAATGGGACACAGGGTACAGTCATTGTCCTCTCGCTCGGTTTCTTTTTTAATTTGCGCGTAACAAGACTCTTATGACCTTAGCACATGGTTTTATTTTCTTTATTTTAGCTATATGATGTAGTAGCAGATATAGCTCATTCCTAGTGTACGTAGTACATAATACTTCCATTGTCACAAGACACAAAACTGAATGTAGCCTTTTTGTTGAATTTCCCAAAATAGCTTGATATGTTTCATCTAGAAATAAAATATTTTGATTTGATTTGAATGGGGCAGGGTTCTTCTTCTAAGAGCAGAGCAGGATTCTTAAGGTGCGATTCCACCGGTGTTCTGAACCGGAACAAACATCTGTTACGCACAATGTTCGCAACAGATGTTTGTTCCGGTGGAGTCGCTAACGCAACATTAACAAATTGGAACACATTTATGTTGGCACAGCTGGAATTCTGAAAAAACTGTTGGCTAACAAATGTTCTGAACACTATTTTGGTGGAATCGTACCTGGTTCACTCTTCTTCTGTGTGTAAAAACAAATGACAGCATATTGACATCAAACGCTGTTATCGTCAGGAAGAAAAACTAAAGAAAAAAAAAAGAAACACGGAATAGAAACTAATGACTAGGCAGTATGGTCTACGAGTTTAGTCTGTTCATCATGTACGAATAGATATTAAAAAAAAACTGTTAACGTCACTTGTCAATGTCATGGGCATGGCAAACAAAATTTGTGGTACGGTACTTAATGTCAAAGATAGGAAAAATAAGAAATTGTAAAAATTGCTACTAAATAGGTCTGTAAAGTATAAAAGTGTATTATTTTTTATTACGTTTTAATCATAATATATTTATATGTGTTGATAATTTTAATAAAAATATATTTAGTACCTAGTTGTAGTCTTGACTCGTTAAAAACAAACAACAAGATCTTATTAGGCCAAAGTGTTAATCATTTCTGCAAAACGTTATACGATGTGTTGGCAAGTGCAGAAAAACTTATACGCCTAGGTAAGAATAAAATCTCTGTATTTAGATATTAGTTATGTATATAATTTTTTATTTCTTCTAGGTACTACTACTTTGTATTTAATAATTTGTACCTGCATGTTATCAAACTTATTTACTAAAACCGGTAACTATAATTTGTCCCTTTGCCGTCATCTGAATCATTCATATTTACTCGGCAGTACATTTTATTGAGTATCCAGAAGATCCAGGTTCAATAACTATTGAGAAGCAAAGAGCACATAGATACATCACATTATTAATGAGTAAGCTTTTTGAAATTTTATTTAGAATACATACAACAATAAAAATAAAGACAATATATGACAGGTACAGAAAGATAAAGTTAATTGATAAATAAATAAATTCTTTATTCAGTTCATTAAAATTATTTAAATTTTTACTTAATCCTTCTGATTGCCATTTGGCAAAGGCCATCTAAACTCTTCTAAAGTTGTTTGTCTAATGCCCTTTTGTTGCTAATTTGTTGTTGTGAAACAAGATAATATGGTAACAACCCTTTAAATTTATTTACAATGTTTCAGTAATTCTCTTCTAAATATTGGCATGGACAAAGAATTGCTCTAAAGGGATAAACTTAAACTGTATAACAAAATTTCCTTTTCCTAGGTAATTGTAAAAATTGCTTGCATTATATTATATTGTGTAATGTAAGAGATGCCTCATAATAATATAATCACTGTTGACCACATTGCAACTCGTCGTGGCAGGTGTGGGGGCTACGGCGCCGTGCATGGGGCGAGGCGGGCGGCTGCGCTGGTTGGCGGCGCTGGCGGCGGGCGCGCTCGTGCTGTGGGCATGGCGCGGCGCGGGGTCGTCGACGGGCGCGGGCGGCGCGCGGGACGCCGGCCTGCCCGTAGAGGGCCGGGAGCTGCCGCTGATCTTCATCGGGGGCGTGCCGCGCTCGGGCACCACGCTGATGCGCGCGATGCTGGACGCGCACCCGGACGTGCGCTGCGGGCAGGAGACGCGCGTGGTGCCGCGCATCCTGCAGATGCGGCAGCACTGGATGCGCTCGCAGAAGGAGAGCGTGCGGTTGGAGCAGGCGGGGGTGTCCAAGGCGGTGCTGGACAACGCCATCGCCGCCTTCTGCCTGGAGGTGATCGTGCGCCACGGCGAGCCCGCGCCGCGCTACTGCAATAAAGATCCGTTGGTGCTCAAAATGGGCACTTACGTGCTCGAACTCTTTCCCAATGCCAAATTCGTGTTCATGGTCCGCGACGGCAGGGCCACCGTCCACTCCATCATCACGCGAAAGGTACCTTCCGTTCCATTGCTGAACTCGATGAGTAATTTTTTTTTATATCTGTCTAAGTATGTCGATTCGTTTTCTTCATAATATCATATCGCTCAACCCACTCAAAGGTGACGATCACGGGGTTCGACCTGAGCAGCTACCGGCAGTGCCTGAGCAAGTGGAACCACGCCGTGGAGCTAATGTACGCGCAGTGCCGCGCGCTGGGCCCGGCGCGCTGCCTTCTGGTGCGCTACGAGGCGCTCGTGCTGGCGCCGGAGCGCACGATGCGACGCGTGCTGGACTTCCTGCAGCTGGACTGGAGCGACGCGGTGCTGCACCACGAGCGGTACATCAACCAGCCGCACGGCGTCGCGCTCTCCAAGTAAATACTTTTAATACTCACAATTGAGTCGAACGAGCCCATCGGTGCTTGTACTGGAAGTCGCAGATTCGAATCCCGCCAAACGAACAAAAAGTTATCTGTGTTCCTGGGTCATGGACGTGTTTTAAATTTGTGTATTAATATTAAAAAAATCTTAAACATGCATATAGTATAAAAGTATTAAATACGTTTACGTTGTCCGGTGCCTGTAACACAAGTGGAATTTGGATAATTAAGGCGGGGACAGATTTTTCTCGGACTTTCCTCATCTCTTCTCCATTTTAATTCAGAAGTACACTTTCTGCACACGTGACGTGCGTGACGTGACGAGTTGCACAGTCATAATATACCTGTATAATATGTCATAGTATTACAGTGGCGTGGCGTGTCATGTGAGTGGGGTCTCTGTTCGGATCCAATTCAATTTTTCTGCAAACAAAGAGACTGCTTCCCGTCCGGTCAACGGTCATGCACGCCATGAGGCCTCCATATTTTTTTTCATTTTTTTTAAATTTAAGGACCAACTAACAGCTAATACATATTTTTAAAATGGAGACAGAGGAGACTTTAGATCCCTCTATTTGCATACGGTAACTCCAGCTACACATGTCTCGTCGACGAGTTTAAATGAAATGAGATCCCAGCTGAGACGGTCGCGTGTTGCAGCGTGGAGCGCTCGTCGGACCAGGTGGTGCGCGCGGTGAACCTGGACGCGCTGCACAAGTGGGTGGGGCAGGTGCCCGCCGACGTCCGCGCCGACATGGCGGACGTGGCGCCCATGCTGTCCGTGCTCGGCTACGACCCCTGGGCCAACCCCCCGCGCTACTCCGACGAGCCCCCCGCGCCCGCCCCCGCGCACCCCGCGCGCCCCGCCGGCGAGCAGCTAGACGAATCTCCCCCGCCCTAGAGGCGATATTATAGACTACCACAAATAAAGTTTTTTATTTATTACCTACCCACGTACTCAGTAGGCCGAGCGGGAACATTTGAAGGCTCTGTTAAGTAACGAATGATAATTGTATGAAATAACACACAAAAAAACGGTAAGTTGTGATGTCTGTTAGCCGTTAAATCCTAACTAATATTAATAATAATTATAATATAATAATATCCATTTGTTAATGCGAAATATGAAACTTTTACATACAGGGTGTAAAATCAACAGTCACTATAACTTTGGAATATGATTTTACTACCTTTTCTTATTTAATAGTTTTTCTATGTTTTTTTTTGTTACTTTTGTCATTCTTGCGATTAGACAACATGAATTGTAAAAACTTCATTTTTAGTTATTGACGAAAAAAAAATACATTTCAAGAATGAGAAAAGGTAGTATGTATAATCATAATATCCTAACTGTAGGTAGGTATTTCTACATTTTAACTCGTAACATAAGTTAACGGCGGTTGACATACACTAGTATGTAGTAAAAATAAGAAATCTAATTTTAATTGCGCAGAGTGATAAAGCTATAATAAACATTTCTTATCAAATTTTAGGACATTACAATTATTATAGACTAGGAATTTAGTAAATTACAATAAAATGTTTGTACTTTTTAAACTCTGACATTTGACAATTGTATCTATTCCAGGACTTTGTAACTTATCTCACATTAATTTATTAATAAAAATAGGTGTTGTAAATAATAAGTAGTGTAATAATATAATTTTTAGAAATATTTATTGTGACCAATCAATTATAATAGTTGCAAAATTTTTTTCATGAAGTGGGCAACATTAATTCCGTAATGTTTTTAAATTATTTTCAATTTACCCACATAAGTTAAATATTTTTCACCTTACACCTGATGATGATTTAATCGAAACCGGTCGTGTTATAAAAACCTTATTAAAACGTAATAAAAGTGGAAAAGTGTAAAAAAGTTGTGTGTTATTATTGTGAACATGAATTTCCATCAAGAACCAACAGTACATTCAATCAGTTATATTTATAAGTACTTAACAAAATGAACTTGACGTAACGAAAAAAAATTTTTACATATTTTCAACCGAGCGGTGTACAGCAGTATTATATAATATGGTTGTCGGACCAATACTGCAACCAGCAATTAGTGCTTTTGGAACCTATATAGTGCTATAGCCTAGGTACTCTGCAAGCAGCAAGGCGAGCGATGACGACCGCGTCGAGAAAATACAGCGAGCTTCGTAAATTTTGCACGATCAAAAGTAGGATAAGTCTCGTGGTCTAATCTTCTTATAATAATAATATCTACTATGGACGCTTCACGACACGTCATTATGACCCTGTTCTAGTTATCCCAAGATCTATCTGTCCATTCCGAACTTCATTGAAATCGGTTCGATTGTAACGGATTTTTTTTAAACAAATCTTTTCTCTTTGTAATATTAATACAAAATGTGTATTTATCTTAGATAAGGTATTTATAGTCTAATCATCAAATAGCAATTATTTTTAATTTGCAAATATTTTTTAAAATGCGTAGGTCGAAACTAGTACCGGAGTGCGACGCTAGATGGCGCTCCTCCACGCTCTTGTGAGCGAAGAGCGTGTGAACAACGCGGCCGTACAACAAAATTCTTAGTGACATATTTATCATTTTGCTGTTCAAATAAGATAAGAAAACATTTTCGAAAAACATAAAGAATTCGTTGCATTGCAGGTAATTCTAATACATATTTACAATATTGTCTGCTTTGATGCTTCAAACGTAGTTTGATCTATTTGACACTAGATGGCGGTACAAAAGGTTTAGTATAATTATTGGTCTATGGTTTAGTTTATAATATAATATCTATACTTTGTGGTACCTGCTACTTTAGCCCTGTGTTCCAGTACCTGATAGTAAACGAAAATAACGTTTTTTTCGTTCAGATTTGCGTTTCTTTAGCACTGTTTAGGATCGTTTTGAACTGTTTTCACGGGCACTGTCAGCTGTCAATGTCAGCGTTATGAATGATCTGAACGTTCAGAGCGTCTACTGGAATAGGGCCTAGATCTATAGTAGTACTGACAGTAACGGAGCAGACAGAGTATCCGAGGGCAAAGCTAGATGGCGCTCCTCACCGCTCTCGTGACCGAGTGAATAACGCGGACGCGGCCGTACATTTTTTTCTCAATAACATAATATTTATCATTTTGCTATAAAAATACCAAAATTGCAAGGAACAAAATATTTGTGAAAAACATTAACAACGTTGTAGTTGTAGTTGTATTGTACATGATTAATATTTCCTTATAATATTAACAATATCGGATTCATATTTCATACGTAATTTAATCTATTCGACACTAGATGGCGACACTAAGGATCTAATTGTTAATTCAGTATTATTAGACTGAATTCACTACACTACATTGAGATATTGTGTATCGATACTCATCGATTTTTACAACAAATATTTTTTTTTATATAAATTTGATATACCAGGTCAATCGTTCTCATATTACTTTATTTGCATTATAAATAATTATAATATAATTTAGGCGACGGTGCCAGGTTTAGTAGATTCAAACCAGTTCAGCTACCTAAAAGCATGGACCAATAATTGGTCTATGCTAAAAGTAATAGCATGGCAATAAAGTGTGGGCGCTAACACGAGAGTACACTCTCTCTTGTCTCTTCCTTTGCTCTCATATCACAGCCGGGTAGCCGGATAGTCAACACCGTCAACACGATTGCCGAAGAGACACCGAGGTCCTGGGGCCTCACTCTCCAAACTGATTCGATTTTGATTCAGATTCAATCGTGCCGCGGACTTCCCAATAAATTGACGTTTGTTTATTTTGAGTCGATTGCTATGGTCTGGAGTACAAAAAGTTACGATCTAACGATTATCTTTATCCTGGTTAGTTTCAAAGTAATCCAGCAAAGACTCGATTCTCGATTGTGTCGGGAGTAATCTTGCAGCACGCTGTGTACCTAACTTTGGTGGCCTTTCTTCGAAGAACATCGACTGTCAATTTGACTTTTAAAAAAATCGATCTTAAATGTAAATAAATATAAAAGTTTAAAAACTATAACCCGACTTCGCAAAAAAGGGCTCTAAAAAGGCTGAAACAAAAAAATAATTCAAATTGAAATCCAGATATGCATAGGTACAGATATGGTCAAGGTAGAGCCGTGGTCGTACCCGCTATTGGGATTGTATAATATTTCAACAGCAGACGAACATGATAGATTTGTTTAGCGGGTACGACCACGGCTCTACCTTGACCATATCTGTACCTATGCATATCTGGATTTCAATTTGAATTATTTTCTTGTTTCAGCCTTTTTAGAGCCCTTTTTTGCGAAGTCGGGTTATAGTTTTTTAATCTTTTATTTTATTTTACATTTTTCTGTGTCCAAATAAACTATAACATTATATTTTCACTAAACTAACGTTAAATTAACACATAGAAAGTAACTAAACAACTCCTAGATACTATTTGTACGACCGCATTTTAAACGTTTGTTTTGAATTTAACAATAAAATATAATAATTAATGAAAAAAATAAATACATATTTGTAATGTGCTTGTCAAGACCTATCTTTTGATACCAAACACGATACAATTATCTTAATTTAATTTTTTTTGGAGATAGTTTTTGAGGTATAATTTTCAAAATCCAAAATTTTTCGAATAATTATATAGCCTATGTTACTCGCGGGACTACTACGAATCGATTGACACCTTATTTATTAAAATCGGACCAGTAGTTTAACCGCTACGAGGGAACATACATACATACATACAAACTGTTCGAGCGCCTATAACTTCTACATAGCAACGAGCAAGTTATTCACTATTACCGACAAATTTATATTCCAACTACCCTACATATTGATAATTTTCTATATTTGCTTTGTCATTTCGTTTTCCGCAATTCATTCCCTTTTGTTCACGCAAGCAAGTTACAATAAATCTACGATTCTATATAAGTACTTTAATTTCAACCAACCTAATACAAAACATCTGGCGACCGTGAAAAAATACGAATCTACAAATCGCAATCCAAGGAAACGAGGGATTTCAACAACAAGAAATAGTCTAAATTACGTTCGGCGGTCATTCGACGATCCAACTATTGCATCATCCTGGTCAGAGTGATCCAGCTGGAAAGTAATTATTATTTCTGCAAGTGGAAGGAAACGAAACTGAAGACGTCGTGAGATCTACGAGAGATTCGCTTTTCAGATAAGTGTCTTCCTATTCTTCCACATTACAACCATTTCCTAACCCCAGTACCCAACACCTAAAACCTTACTTTCTAAATATATCCTACATTCCTGTGTTCTATTACCTTTACTCCATATCATAATAATTCTATTATACTAAAATCCAAAACGATACTTCTATTTTAATTGGTATTTGTATGCTATTTGTTCTTAAATTTTATCTACTTACATTCACATTAAAAGCAAGTAATTGTAATTTTAATAAGAAGTTTAGTATAAGGTGCATTAAGTAAATTTAAATAACAAGATATTAAGTAGATATTTGGTTGATTTATTTAATTGTCTGAAACATTTGGTTTTGGCAAACTTATTACAGTACTTTTTATACATCTGTTTAATAAAGTTGCAAACATATTAGCAAGTTATTTGTCAATACAGAAAGCATAAACTTATTATTTGCCGACTATTTCAGGCGACCAGGAGGTTAATAACTCGAAAAATAAGTTAAGGCGAAGCTTAACGCGAGCGGCCATTTTGTGGAACACCAGGTGACACCAAATTAAGGAGCGTGAGCGATTTTATTTTTCCTTTTACACTAGAGAGACTATATGATATACAATTAAGGCGAAGTCAATTGCAAATAATTAAGGCTAAGTGAATTTAAAAATATATATTTTAAAAAAAATTTGATTGAATAAATTTGAACATACAGTTAAGGGGAAGTTAATTAAAATAATACTTACATTTAAGGGGAAGCACATTACATTTATTTTCAATATTTAAAGTTTTTTTTTTCTTTTTGTTATTTTGTTAATTATCTTTCAAAATGCCGAATGATACTGACAAGTGTGAATTAAAAACATTACTTGCCAAGCGCACTTCTTTAAAAGGGCGTATTACTAAATTTAAAAACTATATTGATTTAATTGATAAAAATGAACATTTATCTTCTGTTCAATTGGCGGAAGTTTCAATAAGATTAGAAAAGTTTCGGTTATTAACCGTTCAATATGAACAAGTGCAAGATTCAATTGATGTCTTAAATTCAGATAATTTAACATTTGAAATAAATGAACGTGATGCTATTGAGCAAGATTGTGCAACATGTATGGCAATGGCACAAACTATTATAACTAAGTTTGGTAACAACAGGGATGATCATAATAACTCTTCCTTGTCTCAGTGTCATCGCGATCATTTTGAAGCAGAATTTAAATTGCCTCAATTACAAATAAATAAATTCGATGGTGCATATTTTCGATGGCTTGAATTTCGTGACACTTTCTTGTCCGTTATACATAATAATGATCGCATCAGGCCTATACACAAATTTCACTATTTGATATCATACTTAGTAGGTGATGCTGCACGGATTATATCCAATTTGGAGGTTTCCGAGGCTAATTATAATGATGCGTGGCGTTTACTTTGTGAAAGGTACGACAATAAACGACAACTTTTAAATCATCATTTAAATGCTCTTTTCAAAATTGAACCATTGAATCGTGAGTCCGAACGATCTTTGCGTTTTCTTGTGGATCACGTGACTAAAAATTTGCGCGCGTTATCCAGTCTAGGACAATCTACACAACATTGGGATATTTTAATTATTCATATTGTCTCTTCAAAATTAGATACATGTACTTTGGTTAAATGGGAAGAAATGCGTAACTCTTTGGATGAGGTACCTACGTTAGAACAATTTAATAAATTTTTAACGGATCGAGCTGACATACTTGAAACGTTGAATCGAAACAAATTAGATAGGATGAGAGGATCAAATGGCACCTCGCGGCCCTCAGGCTCTAATGTTAACGCTGAAAGGTTTAATGTAAAATCATTTTCTTTTGTACAAGGCAATCACAACAAAAACAATTTTAAAACTTGTATTATTTGTAAGGGTGAGCACAGAATATACGAGTGTCAAATATTTAAGGCAAAGAGCTTTGATGAGAAGATTGGTAACGTCCGAAAATTAAAATTATGCATGAACTGTTTAAGGGAAGGACATCAACATTTTAATTGCAAACTAGGTCCATGTCGTGTGTGCAAAAGAAAGCACAATACTCTGCTTCATCAAACGAAGGCAACAGATAGTAATTTAAATCTTACTAACGATACAATTGTAAATTTTTCTAGACAACCTACAAATCAAGTCTTGCTTTCTACTGCTATAATCGAAGTAACAAATCCAGAAACTAATAAATCTATTAAAGTGCGAGCATTACTTGATTGCGGAAGTCAATCATCCTTTATAAGTAAAGGGCTAAAAGATTGTTTAAATTTAAAATCAAGTTCTACAAATAAAATAAGTGTTATAGGAATTGGCAACAACTTGTCTAACTATATAACGGAAAGTTGCATTGCTCAACTGAATTCCATACACGAAAATTACAATATAACCTTATCTTGTTATGTGCTCAAAGAACTAACAGGAACAATTCCTGCTACAGCTATCAATTTACACAATTTCAAATTTCCAAACAATGTAACACTTGCCGATCCAGATTTTAACATTCCATCGTCCATCGATATACTAATAGGTGCAGACTTATTTTGGGATGTTCTCGGCAATGAAGAACAGTCTATAAATTCAAGACATCATATTAAACTAAGAAGCTCTAAATTCGGTTGGTTGATAACAGGTTCTATTCCAACAGCTTTATCTAATACTAAGAAAATTCAATGTCATAATTCAGTGCTTACTAAGAATTTTTGTGAGGAAAATGTAAATGATTTATTACAAAAATTTTGGACTATTGAGGAAGTTCCAAATAAATCTACGCTTACTAAAGTCGAAAGGACTTGTGAGCAACATTTTATAAAAAATACTATTCGTTTATCTAGTGGAAGATTTTCAGTTCAACTACCTTTGATTGATACACCTGATTGTTTAGGCAATTCTTACAATATGGCTCTTAATAGATTTATAAATTTAGAAAAACGCTTCAGGAAGCATCCACAATTGAAAATACAATATTCGAATTTTATTAGGGAATATTTAGAACTTGGGCATTTAGAAGAACTATCTGATACAAAATCTCTAAGTCAATCTCATTTTCTCTGCCATCATGCGGTATTTAAAGAAAATAGTGAATCAACTAAAATAAGAGTAGTCTTTGATGGTTCCGCACCAACAACTTCGGGTTTTTCACTAAATGATATACAAATGGTTGGACCAAATATTCAAAATTCTCTTTTTGCTATTCTCATTAGGGCGCGATTTCATAAATTTTTACTGACAGCTGATATAGCCAAAATGTATCGACAAATTAATTTATATCCTGAGCATCAAAATTTGCAGCTAATTTTATGGCGGGAAGACGAAACAGACAAAATTAAAACTCTACGTCTTAAAACAGTTACGTACGGTCTTGCAAGTTCAAGTTTTTTGAGTACTCGTTGTCTCTGGCAATTAGGACACGAATGTACTGATAAATCCATAGGGAAGATTATTAAACAAGATTTTTACGTTGATGACATTATAACAGGGGCAGATAGCGAAAATGAACTTAAATATATCCAAAGCGTAGTATCTAGCACTTTAAAGAAAGCGTGTTTTAATCTTCGTAAGTACAAATCTAATTGCAAATCAATTTTAAGCACAGATGTAGTAAATTCAACTGGTGAGTTTAGTCTAAGTTCATCAACCAGTGCCTTAGGTATTAATTGGAACCCTGATGATGATAATTTACAGGTTATATTTGAAGTTCCACCTAAGGAACAGTTAGTTACTAAGCGATTAATTTTATCATTTACTTTTAAGATATTTGACCCGTTGGGTTTGATAAGTCCATGTGTGGTATTAGCAAAAATTATATTACAATCTCTTTGGCAAAAGAAGCTAGATTGGGATGATCCAGTTCCCAAAGATATACAAAGGTCCTGGAATGAATTGAGCAATACTTTACCGCACCTTTTAAATGTCAACGTACCGCGAAGGGTTCTGTGTGATAATTATAATTATGTTGAATTACATTCATTTAGTGACGCTTCACTCCGAGCATTTGGGGCATGTATTTATCTTAGATCTATAAATAATAAAGATAATATTGTTCATGTACGATTGCTATGTTCTAAATCGAAAATTTCTCCTATGAAACCTACGACTATACCCCGTTTAGAGCTATGTGCAGCACTTCTAGCAGCTAAGTTATCAAAGGCAGTAATGACGTCACTTAGACATCCAATCGCACGTCAGGTACATTGGTGCGATTCTACTGTTGTCCTTGGATGGCTTCGTGCTGAATGTCACAATTTAAAAACATTTGTAGCAAATAGGGTTATAGAGATATCCGAACTTACAGATATCGGATCATGGCATTATGTACCTACCTTAATGAATCCAGCTGATCTTGTTTCTAGGGGTGTCACACCTAAAGAAATTATTTCAAAGAAAATGTGGTGGAATGGTCCTGAATTTTTATCTAAACCAGAAGTGGAAGAGTGGTGCATTCCTTCCCCAGACAGCTCAAATCAGTATATCTTGCCTGAGATTAAATTCAATTCTTCTGTAGGCGTGCTAGATGAAGCTAAAGAAGCAAGAGTAATTGATTTTGAAAGATATTCTAAATTTACTAAGGTTCAAAGGATATTAGGTTATGTTAAGCGTTTTATTTTTAATCTTAGAAATAGTACAAAAAAACGTGTAGGAATTTTAAGTCTGGATGAGCTGAATGATGCTTTCTATAGTTTATGTATGATTTCTCAAATCGAATCTTTTCCAAAAGAATATAAATTATTGAAAAACAATAAATCTATTAGTATTAAATCTAATATATTGTCTTTGACACCATTTTTTGATAATAGTTTAAATTTAATAAGAGTTGGCGGTAGATTAATTAATTCAAATTACGATTCTAATAAAATACATCCTATTTTACTTCACTCCAATCATCATCTCACTAAACTAGTTTTTGAACGAGATCACATTCGTCACATGCATGCGGGGCCACAATTGCTACTATCGTTAATTCGAGAATCTATTTGGCCAATAAATGGCAGGCGTCTTGCGCGAAATACTGTTCATAGATGCATAATATGCAGGCGCCATCAAGGAAAGTCTTTAAATCCAATGATGGGCAATCTACCCGTACAAAGAGTTATGCCAGATTTTCCTTTTAAAACTGTGGGTGTTGATTTTGCGGGTCCATTTTATATATTAAACAAGAGGGGACGCGGGGCAAGAACAATCAAGGCATATTTATGTTTGTTCATATGTTTTCGTTTTAAATGTTTGCATTTAGAAGCTGTCAGCGATCTTTCCAAAGATGGTTTTTTACAGGCGCTTCGCAGATTTATTTCTAGACGAGGAAAACCGTTAGAAATATTTTGTGATAACGGCAAGAATTTTGTCGCGGCAGCTAAAGAAATAGGCAACTTTATAAAGGCCAACAAACAAGTTATTTTGGATTTTGCAACTGAAGGTAACATTAAATTTATTTTTTCTCCCGCGCACGCTCCTCATTTTGGTGGCCTCTGGGAGGCCGGCGTAAAATCAGCCAAATTTCATATACGTCGGGTTATGGGTAATACCCATCTCACGTTCGAAGAGTTAGGTACACTATTTGCACAAGTTGAGGCCATTTTAAATAGTAGACCTTTATGTCCTCTATCGTCCAATCCCAACGATTACCGTTCCTTAACCCCCGGGCACTTTCTGATTGGTCGGTCTATGCTGTCATTACCTTCACCGTCACTCTACGATGCCAATACAAATCTTCTTCAACGTCATGCAAGGCTGGAACAGATTCGTCAACACTTTTGGAAGCGTTGGCAGAAGGAGTACGTCTCAGAGCTGCAGCAGCGGCACAAATGGAAAACGAATTCATCAAAATTACAAGAAGGAGATCTAGTTCTTTTAATGGAAGACAATTTACCGCCACTATCCTGGAAGCTTGCACGAGTGTCACGCCTGTTTCCCGGATCAGATGACATAGCACGAGTTGCCGAGGTGCGAACTTCTTCCGGAAGCTGCTACCGAAGACCAGTGGTCAAGCTTTGCCCACTTCTTACCGAGGACGAGCTATGAAGTTGAAAGCGATGCTTTCCACAGAGGGGAGGATGTTCGAGCGCCTATAACTTCTACATAGCAACGAGCAAGTTATGCACTATTACCGACAAATTTATATTCCAACTACCCTACATATTGATAATTTTCTATATTTGCTTTGTCATTTCGTTTTCCGCAATTCATTCCCTTTTGTTCACGCAAGCAAGTTACAATAAATCTACGATTCTATATAAGTACTTTAATTTCAACCAACCTAATACAAAACACAAACATACATACATACATACATACATACATACATAGACTGCCAAAATCATTACCCTTCCTTTTGGCTTCGCCGAAGTCGGGTAAAAAAGGGGAACTAAAAAGGCTGACACAAGAAAATAATTCAATTTCAAATCCAGATATGCATAGGTACAAAAATGGTCAAGGTAGAGCCGTGGTCGTACCCGCTAAACAAATCTAGGCGTCACTTCACACAAAAATACGGTAGAAAAAAGATAAATTGAAAATAATAATATTCGTCTGCTGTTGAAATATACTATCCCAATAGCGGGTACGACCACGGTTCTACCTTGACCATTTTTGTACCTAAGCATATCTGGATTTTAAATTGAATTATTTTCTTTTTTCAGCCTTTTTAGACCCTTTTTTTGCGAAGTCGGGTTATAGTTTTTAATTGTGTATGGTGACGATTAGATTTGATGAGCGGGTACGACCACGGCTCTACCTTGACCATTTTTGTACCTATGCATATCTGGATTTCAAATTGAATTATTATCTTGTTTCAACCTTTTTAGTTCCCCTTTTTTGCGAAGTCGGGTTATAGTTTTTAAACTTTTATATTTATTTTATATTTTTCTGTTTTCTTATCAAATATAATATTGACATTTAGTAAAATCTCGCAACTCTGAAAAACCATCGGTGTCTTAATAAATCAATCGGTCCATAATCTACTTTTTTTGGAGCGACAAATCTAGCTACGAACTAGTTGAAAGTTCGCGTGTAGAATCACTACAAATATAAATATAGAAGCTCAAGCGAGACTGCAGTCGCTCAACTCTTAATGTGTGCGTGGTCTTCTCGCGGACGTCCGCGACTCAAGATCTATGGACCAACGCAGAAGGGAAACCTCACACAGCAGGCGCATGGTACGTGCGGCGCTGCGGTAGTTGCAGACCACCTTCATTCCACCAATATGAAGCCAGCCACATCACACTGTCGTCTTTAGCCTCGGGGCTCTCCTTAGCTTTGCGCCTCTCCATCTCCCCGTTCATTGTCGTCCGCGGGGGTGCGGGGGTGCGGCAATTCCGCTGCCGTGGCCAACGACGAGTCGAAGTACGCCTCGCGTCGAGTGTCTACGCCGGCAAATGAACGATCGGGTGACTTTGAGAATGATTAAATTCTGTTTGCAATAATTCACCTTGCAGATCACGGATGGTAAATTGCGAAGCATCACAAGAAGACAGCGCCGGGCGAGAAGCGAGGTGATCACTACCTACATAGCCCCGCAGGCGGCACCTCGCCCAGCACTGCCATCATGGTGTAAAAATGCTCATTGCATACGCCGGCGCCAACTTTTATCTAAAGCTGTAAATATGTAATAATATTAAGCTTTAAAATGTGTCACTTTTATTAGTGTAATGCATTAATTATTATTATTTATTGTTACTGATACTGAAATTACTGTTACTGAAATTGTGTTGTGCTTGTCAACTTGCGTTGCAGCTCACAGACGACACTAATAAAAAATGATCCGATTTAATTTAGCTTTAGCTTCTCATAGACATTAGTATTTGGTGGGACTTGGTACTGCAGGCTGCATCTATCATCTGGTAGACTGCTACAGCATGGCGCTCGCGCCCCCTCGTGCAACAGGTCGCGCCGCGAGCGGGCCCGCACCGCGTACGTCGCCGCCCCACGCTCGTTCATTCATCCACTAAAACTTCCAACTCGTCACTCCGCTCGCTCTCGCCGGCGGCCGCCCGCCACTCGCCACTCGCCGCCAGACGCCAGTACGGCGCGAGCTTCGCAGGCGGGAGGTCGGCTGCACGGGGCTCGCACTTCTATCGCACGTGTTCTGTTCGTTGACGCCGACGAGTATGTTGAAGTTTCCTCGACCGAACTTTAGTGTTGCATTGCGAGTTGGAAAACAATTAAAAGTTGTCGAAAGTTTATCGGGACTCGGCGGAGACGATCCCCGGGAGGCGGGAAAAAAAAGTGCGGAGAGTGAACTGTGGTAGTCGGTGGCCGAGTGACATGCGGCACGCGACCCGCGCTTATGGGAGGTGAGGCGGGCGCGATGTTGGCGGCGGCGGCGCTTGCGCTGGTGTGGTGGGCGGGCTCGGGGGCGGCCGCGGGCGTGCGCCTGCCGCCGCTGGACGTGCCGCGCTGCTGCCCGCCGGCGCAGCGCCTTCCGCCCGCGCTGCTGCAGGCCGACCTGCTGGCCGCCGCGGACGTGCCGCCCGCCTGCGCGCCCGCGCCCGCGCCCGACGCGCCCTGGGCGCCACGCGTGTACGCGCCGCTGCGGGGCGCGCTGCTGGACCACCCGCCGCCGCACTGGCGCCTCGCTCACTCGCGGGTGCCCGCCTGCGAGTCGCTGCGCGTGCTGCCCGAGCACGCCGCGCCGTACGCCCTGCTGGCGAACAACGGGTCCCTGATGACGAGGTGGTCGAAGACGACCGTGCCCACGGACCGGTACTGCGCGGACGCGGACGCGGCGCTGGTGTGCGCGGAGGACGCGGGCGGGCGCGGGCCGGCCAAGTGCTGCGCGGCGGGCAGCGTGCTGGACGCCGCGGGCGAGCGCTGCGTGCAGGACGGGGAGCTGGCGGCGCGCGTGCTGCTGCAGCTGCGGGAGCTCGCCAACGGCAGCGCGGTGGGCGCCGGCTTCCCGGCGTGCTCGGAGGGCACGGAGTACGCGGTGGTGGGCGCGCTGAGCGGCGCGCGCCTGGAGGAGGGCGGCGGGCTGGCGCGGGAGGACGGCTCGCGGCTGGGCGCGGGCGCGTGGTGCGCGGAGGGCGCGCAGGGAGCCGCGGAGGCGCGCGTGCTGGCGTGCGAGGCGGCCTGGCGGCGGGAGCCGGCGCAGTCCCCGCGGCACGCGCTGTACGGCGCGGGGCTGGCGGTGGGCGCGGCGTTCCTGGCGGCGACGCTGGCGGCGGGCTTCGCGCTTCCGGCGGCGCACCACGCGCTGCACTGGCGCTGCCAGACGCACTACGTGGCGGCGCTGATGCTGGGCGACGTGCTGCTGGCCGCGACGCAGCTGGCCAACGACCGCGTGCCGCCGCCTCTGTGCCGCGCGCTCGGTGAGTGCTCGCTCCGGTCCCCGGCCGCTCCTCGCCTGTCGCGATGGTGTCTAACGTGTGTTATTCTGTGCATGTGGTTCGCGGTGCAGCGGTGATGATGCATTTCCTGTTCCTGTCTGCGTTCTTCTGGCTGAACACTATGTGCTTCAACATCTGGTGGACATTTAGGTAAATGATTATTTTACCGTAGTATTAAGTTTAACATACCTACCTAGTCTACTCACAAGGGACAGCTCACGCCCTACAAACCGTATTCCGTTATCCGTATGATCCGTATCACAACACAAGGCGCCGTGCAATGTCTATCTCCATCACTATTCGCTTGTGCCAAATTTTATTTTCGTAGTACCAACCTACTGTAACAGTTAAACATTCATTTAGCATTCAACTGCTTCAGGCCATACCTATAATAATTACTTAATAGAAACATCATAATTGTTAAGCATTTTCATTATAATGCAAACTAGGTATATTTTTTGTTACGCATAGTGATATCTATTATTTAAGCATTATTATACAAAAAGTATAAACGGTTTTAAAGGTACATTTTTATATGAAAAAAAAACAAGTGACTACTGTTACATTATGTTAATAAAGCACACCAAAAAATATGCCTAGCATAGAATTATAATTATGAAAACATAATAATTGTAAATAATTGTTATGCCAAATTAATGGTATAAAGTGATAGTGTTATGCCAAATTCAATTAGTACAAATTAAATTTTGCTAAAAAGTGAGGTAGGTATTTAATATGACAATATCACGCACCATACAATAATTCTGATCCCATTTATCCCATCACGTAAACAAAAAGAGATAAAAAGTTATCTCATTATGATTGCAACTTACATTATTTTAGGAACTATTAGGTATAATTGCATCAAAAATATGACTTGTAAAAAATGCAAAGTCTACTGCTACTAACTTGTTTTGCCCTAAAAAGTTGTGAGATCCATGTGATGCCAAGCCGGGGTAAGTCGGTCGGTCTAACAATCACTATGGATTATATCAATATTATTAAAAATCTTCCATGTTCTAAAAGAAAACGTTTTATTTCCATATGAAACTTAACAAGCTATTTTCATAGTCAACGAAAAAAACAAGCTACCACCGCGCCGGTTCAACCCTAATCCGCCGAGAAAAACCGGCGGCGCGGGCGTAAGAAACTCGCGAAGTTCTAAATAAACATGTAGATTGACTTGGCAATCGTATGAAATCACAATGTACATTATCTATCTCGCAAGTGATACAAATTAAATTAAATGTCGATTGGTGAGATTGTCAAGGCAGTCCGTTTTTATTTAAGACATAAAAGATTTTTAATAATATTGATATAATTATTAAAAAGGGTCCTAAAATTAAAAAGTACACGCGAAAACCGTCTGCATCTACGGCAGCAAGGACCGGAAGTCCTATAATGCACTACTCAGTAGGCAGAGTAATTTGCTGTATTCGTTTTCTGTGTGTATAGTGGAGCCGCGGACATAGCTAATATAATAAATACCTTCACAATGTAAATTAATGTTAATTTGTAAATGACGCGATGCAAGACTCGGGACTCAACTCGGGAGACTATCGTTTTAGTTTTGCAAATTCTGCCCCCAATTTTTTTCTGACGGGTGGGAAAAGAAACTAGAAATAGCTAGTTACCACTACAGTTGAAATTTGCATAAATACCTATTATTTCTGTTGCCGCTTTAATGACAATTGACACATCAAAAAAATAAATAAAAATATTCGAATAGCACCTGGGGGCCTACTCAAGACGCCATCGCTAATTGTCACTTACAAAGTTCGATAACAAAATGTATGGGATTTGACATAAGGTACGCTAAATGACATACCAAATCGCGATCATGGCATCTTGAGTAGGCCCCCTGGCTGGTTATTGGAAAATAATTAGATACAAATTGTAAATAGATTAGTCAAAATAGGTAACTAGATACCTATTTATGTGTACTTCAATTTAATTAGGTGCATTTTGAAGTTCCAAAAAAATTTGGAAGAGTTTTTTACAAGATAGTAAAAAGTTGTAAACTAGGTAATTAGTGTTAAAAACTTTTATAATTAGTTTACTTACATCTTTTAAGTAGGTATGCACAATAAGTTTTGTGACGGAAAGGCTGTTTTTAATGTCGCGCTGACCGTTGCGCCGACACCGAAATGTATGAAAAGTCTACGTGGTAGACCGTTATCGAAAACGCTTAGTAGAATTTTATATATTTTGGCCTGTCCACGCTGACGGGCAGCAAGGGGCCAGCGTGAGACTTAAGTGTCTGAGAGTGATCACCGCGTGTGTGTGCGCAGGGACTTCCGGCCCACGTCGCTGGAGCGCGCGCAGGAGGCGTGCCGGCTGCGCGTGTACATGGTGTACGCCTGGGGCGGGCCGCTGGCGCTGGCGGGCGCCGCCGCCGTGCTCGACCACCTGCCGCCCGACGCCGCGCCGCATTTGCTGCGCCCGCGCTTCGCCGTGCAGCGCTGCTGGTTCTACGGCGACATGGAGATCCTCGTCTACTTCTTCGGCCCCGTGGGCGTGCTGCTGCTCGTCAATCTGGCCCTCTTCGTCTCCACCACGCGCCAGCTCACCTGCGGCCTTTGGCGCAGGGACGAGGTCAAGTCCACTTCCGAAAGGTAAGGCGGCAATGAATGCGCATCAATCGTCGGTCGACGTCGTCGCCTGTCGGTGTCGCTCACGGTGTCGTGTTTGTTCGCAGGGCGGCGCTGGGGCGCGTGTGCGCCAAGCTGGTGGTGGTGATGGGCGTGACGTGGGGCGCGGACGTGGTCTCGTGGGCAGCGGGCGGGCCGGAGTACGTGTGGTACGCGACGGATCTGCTGAACGCGCTGCAGGGCGTGTTCATCTTCCTGGTGGTGGGCTGCCAGCCGCACGCGTGGGCGGCGCTGAAGCGCGCGGCGGCGGCGTGGTGCGCGCGCGCGCCGGCCGCCGCGCAGGCGCACTCCAGCTCGCACCTGCCGTCGTGCGGGGAGTCGCTGACGCACACCACCACGGCGCCGGCGCGCGTGCCGCTGGAGACCGTGTGCTGACCGTGCGCCGACTGCTGACGCGCACCAGTATTAGCGGCGGCCGGCGACCCGCCCGTGTACATACGTCGCCGCACCTAGCTATACGTAATACTATTTGTATGTTTATTTATATCGTGAGCTGTACGACTTGCCCGTTCGATTGACTGTTGAAAATAAAATGACTGTGAAACTGATCTGCGTCTTTTTTTCTTGATGGGATTCAAACTGACAACTCGCTGCGAAATCGTCAGTTTCAAAGCACCATTAAGAGGAAACACGACGGGTCAGAGAAATGCAAAATACGTATTTATAAAATCTATTGCTGTCTCGCAGTGCCTTAGCTAGCCAGCACTAGCGCGATAGAGACAACTGCAACTTGGACTGAAATTGCCTATTAAAAGTACCAGAAATCGATGTTTAGGGGAGTCCTGTTTCCTCCTCCAAAACCGATTTAAATATTTTTCTTTATTAGCTAACAAAAGAATTGAGCTATGTTCCTATTTTTTATTTTGTTGATTATTGTAGTCAAATCTGTTTCCTAGATGTTTAAACATATCGGAGAGTCTGTCTATTTTTTTTTGGTTTTTTAACGTCCATATCTCTCTTAAATAAATAATTTATCAAAAAAAGAAAAAAATAGGGACGTACAAACAATATCCATAAATATTCGAAAAAAAATTGTTACTCTAGCAGCATTATCCAGGGAGGAAACAGGAATGCCGTAAACCCTTATTTCTGTATGGAAAAAATTTCGTAGTGTTTCCTCTAAGTTCCGAGTGATCTACATATTGACCTAACATATTATGAACATATATAGGCGTACTAGATCAAATTGTTTGCTAATCGTTTAAATATTGTTGTGTAATTATTTAGATTTTAGTGTAGATAATAGCTGTTATCTGCCGGCGCGGCGGTCGGCACGAATACCTCGCGTCGGCACTTTCTCCGCGCACACCATACAGACACACACACACACACACACGGCACGAGCTGTGGTCACTGGTCAGGCGCGCACGTGTGTGTGTGTGAACAATGCGTCTGTGTGGCGACCGCAAAGCGCGATCAGACAACATACCATTCTATAGATTGGTAATTAGGTAGGTATACGTAACTATTTAAAATCTGTAGTGTTCATTGTTACATTACCAGGGAGATAACTTATCGCACAAGTCATGAGTAAACTCTTTGTCTTGTTAGTTGTTACATCGGTATTCGGTGCTGTTATTATTATAATACAAACTGACCCGTGCCCACATCGTGAGCGTTTAAACAGTTTGACTTATTATCCCAAACAACACTAAACCTACAGATACTAGGTTGTGACTTGTAACCTAGTCAATAGTAAATCTACACCTAGTCTACATCCTATACCTTCGCCCTACACATCTTAAATATTTATTTTACACCTATAGATTACACCTATACATAATATTAAAATGCGGGGGTCGTTGTGATGGTGTCTTGTCGGTCAGACTACCCCGCGCGCGCTTTGCATTTATGATTGGGCAATGGGCATATGATTATGACTAGGCCAATATAATTGTTCTACTCAAACGAAGGACAAAATGTTCGTTTCGTCCATGACTTCCTTGGGCAACAATTCAGGCACTCAATCAAAACTCAATTGACGAGCACAAAGGCACAGTCTATGAGAGCATGTGAGGGCCATTGTGTGGCAATTAGGAGCTGCCTGCTGCCGACTGCCGAGCTAGACAGACAACCGGCAGCCAGGACCGCTACCACCGGGAGACCGGGAGATATATCACTTCTCTAATCTATTATTATCCTATAGAAGGAAACCCAGTAGATAGATAAGATAAGTAATTACAAAAAAAAAATCAGTAGATAGAGAATTAAAGACGTCATTACAGAAGAAACCGCCAAAATTATTATTTTTGGACTCGTAGGACCACTATGGTACTTCCATACAGATAAGTTGATAGTGATGCTGGATGATCTCTAAAATTACTTTAGGAAAGACGACAGCAATAATCCGTTCAAAGTGTTTATTGTCATTAAAGGTATGGGTTATGTCACATCATATCGGTCACCAGTGATCATGTTTTAGGATATCATAATATTATATAATGATAACCCACCGAATAGTCCATAGTCCACTTCAAGATGTGGTCACTGTTCTCTGCTCATTGTTTGTTTTGCTCTGCGGAGCTGCGGTAGGGAATTTCCACGCTCACGTACACACCGAAACTCTTTACTTTCTACAATGTACATAGTGCTGTGAAGTGCCTTCTCGCTAAGCATTAAGCAGGTACCTTCTACCCTTACTTAATTATCAACTTTGTGACCTACATAGTACATGAAGCCTGCATCACATGACTGTTGTGACTTGTGAGGCGATCTCAGCGTTGTTTATAATTGTTCATCACATCACACACGAAGAATAAAATAAGTATTTAACTGCTAATTATTATAACGGATCTTTCTGCGAGTAATGGGTTTCGCACTACAAAATATATTACAAATCGCCGCATTTTTGGAAGTCGAGTAAAAATAGTACATATTATGTGTAATGTAGTTTAATGTCATGCATCTCATGCTAGTAGTAACAACGACTTCCGTCCTCGCGAGTCGCGATGGGTGATCAGGATGCTGCTGCGTGTGCGGAAGACCGCGCGACTCGGGACGGAAAACCGCTGCGTTTTAACTGCCCAGAGGGTATTTTAGAATAATAGGATAATAGCCAATCGGAAAGTTTAATGTAGTCGTGGTCTGTGGATCCCAATTTATAATTGACGACCTCCGTAGCGCAGTTGGTTGAGCGCGTTGGCGCTCGAACGAAAGGTCGCGGGTTCGAATCCCGCCGAGGGAACAAAAAGTTTTCAATGTTCCTGGGTCATGGATGTGTATTAAATTTGTGTATAATATAATAAAAATCTTAAATATGTATATAGTAGGTATAAAAGTATTAAATATATTTCCGTTGTCTGGTACCTGTAACACAAGTTCTTTGGATACTTAGCACAGGGCCAGATTGACGTGGTGTGAAGCGTCCATATATGTATATAATATATAAAAAAAAAAAAATGTTTTATATATTCTATCGAGTTAATGTTTGCATAAAAGATAGAGTTACTTTAGCCTTTCAATTGAGGTCGATAATGAGATTAACGTAAAACGGAAGAGAAATGTATAAATAAACGGCGGTCATCTACAGTACAATTGGGCGATCAGCGCGGACGGATATGAAAGTCGAGGATTTGCGACTTGCGAGTTTTGACAGCGGCGAGTAATGAGTATTGAGTTCGCTTCACTTTCGCTCTCCGCGACCACCGAGCCGCGCCGAGCTCCCCCGAGCTCCCCCGAGCGGCTCGTATGACTTGCTCCTTTTGAGAGCGACCACGTTATAAAGCAATAAGGAAATCCGCACTTAATTTAGTGGGGCAGTCGGCCAAATCTTCGAACTACCCCCGTCATTCCATGGGTGATGTCGCCCCGACCGGACGTTAGACGCATACATTTGAAAACAGTATCTAGAGAATAATCTAGATAACCCAATTAATAGTTGCAGAATTAATAAAATAATTTTAAACAAAAAAAAAACCGACTTCAAAAGGTAAACTAAAAAGCAAAAAATAAATTTACTTCGCACAAAGTAATACTTAAGTAAATAAATTTATTCTATAATTTTGAGGTCGGTGCCAAGTCCAGCGTTCTTTCATAATTTGTTTTCATTTAATATTAGTTTGTAAGCCAGTACTTTGGTAGGTACATAATATATAGTAATAGTTACATTGATAGTTGTATATTTTTTTCTGATTCTTTTTTCTGTGATTGCCTACATATATTTAGTAATTTGATATTGCAGTAAGGTTGTTGAAGTACTTACTTGGCACCGACTTCAAAATTATAGAATAAATTTATTTACTTAAGTGAAAATAAGTATTACTTTGTGCGAAGTAAATTTATTTTTTGCTTTTTAGTTTACCTTTTGAAGTCGGTTTTTTTTTTGTTTAAAATTATTTTATTTTAAGATTTTTAGTTATGGGTAGACTGAGTAGGGATATTTACCGCCAGAGCAGCGCAAAAATTATATATATCAAGTTGATTGACTATAAAATGATATACAAATTTTAATAATATCAAAGTCGGTACCAGCCAAACTGAATATGATTTCTATAAAACTCTTTTATTATTTTTAGTCGATTTACATTTCTTTCATTGGCTTAAAACAATTTTTTCCCTTTTTAATATTTACCTATTTCGTCATATTGTTATGATAGTATATATGGATACTATCTGGTGAAGACAGAGGTGGTGTTGAGTACTGTAATTGATATATAGTGGCATCGCTTAAAGTATGCTTGCAGTACTTTAAGCGATGTCGTAATTTCCAAACGTATATTCTTTCTTCAAAGACTAAGCAGTCCTGTATGCCTGTTTCTGATCTATGCGGTATACCTTGATAGTTGATTCAAAATTGTTTGTTTTTAGACGGATATAAGCATATCGAGTAACATAAGCATGTTACTCGAAAAAAATACAAAATTACTATGAGTGTTCCTATAAATTTCGAGGAGTTCCCTCGATTCCTCACGACACCATCATCAGGCATGCACTTTGATAACTATGAGACCAAGTTCGACTGTAATTGACGTAGTGTCGTATGCTTGCATTTCTTTAAACAACGCTGAAATCTTCAAACGTGTATCTCTAAGGACTCAGAAGTTCTGTTTACTACTTTAGGTCCAGGATATGGTGCAAAATCTTACTATTTGGTAACATATGCTTGGGCTACTTCAGAAAAAAATCAAAATCGATATATGTTTCCATATAAATTTTGAGGAGTTCCCTCGATTCCTCACGGGTCCCATCATCAGGTCACCACTTTGGTAAACACTGGTACAACACTGTAATTGACGTAGTGGCGTATGCTTGCATTTCTTTCAACAACGCTGAAATCTTCAAACGTGTATCTCTAAGGACTCAGAAGTTCTGTTCAGTACTTTAGGTCCAGGATATGGTGTAAAATCTTACTATTTGGTAACATATGCTTGGGCTACTTCAGAAAAAATCAAAATCGATATATGTTTCCATATAAATTTTGAGGAGTTCCCTCGATTCCTCACGGATCCCATAATCAGGTCACCACTTTGGTGACAATGGGACCAAACGGGAAGCACCACCTTTCAAATAAAAAAAAATCATCCAAATCGGTTCACCCAGGCGAAAGTTCTGAGGTAACAAACATAAAAAAAAAAAAAAAAAAAAAAACATACAGACGAATTGAGAACCTCCTCCTTTTTTTGGAAGTCGGTGAAAAAAATATGTAAAAGAATATGAATATCGAATAGGAATGTCGATTCTTCGACACATTTAGTTGTTCTGCCTCAGGTAAAGCCGCCCGGCCTTGACGGGAGAGTGTAAAAAAAAACAAAAAAACAAAACAAGATGCGACAGCCGGCACTCGGCAGCCGCAGGCGGCGCGGGCGCGGGCGGCTCTCGTTACACACGCGTTACAAGATAGCTAACACGCTGGGTTCCGAGCGAGAAAAAGTCGATATAATAGCACAATAAAGACAACATATTTTGTTTGTTTTATCTTCATATTTTGTTTGTTTAAATCAAAATCGATATATGTTTCCATATAAATTTTGAGGAGTTCCCTCGATTCCTCACGGATCCCATAATCAGGTCACCACTTTGGTGACAATGGGACCAAACGGGAAGCACCACCTTTCAAATAAAAAAAAATCATCCAAATCGGTTCACCCAGGCGAAAGTTCTGAGGTAACAAACATAAAAAAAAAAAAAAAAAAAAACATACAGACGAATTGAGAACCTCCTCCTTTTTTTGGAAGTCGGTGAAAAAAATATGTAAAAGAATATGAATATCGAATAGGAATGTCGATTCTTCGACACATTTAGTTGTTCTGCCTCAGGTAAAGCCGCCCGGCCTTGACGGGAGAGTGTAAAAAAAAACAAAAAAACAAAACAAGATGCGACAGCCGGCACTCGGCAGCCGCAGGCGGCGCGGGCGCGGGCGGCTCTCGTTACACACGCGTTACAAGATAGCTAACACGCTGGGTTCCGAGCGAGAAAAAGTCTATATAATAGCACAATAAAGACAACATATTTTGTTTGTTTTATTCTTCAGACCAAACAAAGCGAGCGTTAACAAGCCGTTGCAGCGGGGTTTCTTCACAAATTAAAAAAATGCTGTAAATAATAACAATCAATGCCTTTATATACAAAGGATAGGTACGGAAAGGGATTGGAACTGGAGCGCGTGAGCTCGCACGTGTGCCCGCGCCGCGCGCCCTAACAAGAAAGATGTCGGTCGTTGTGTTGTTGTATTGGCATCGTACTAATCGCTCTTTTAGAATAACGCTTGCGACGAATTTAAACCGTGTACAAAGTACATAAGATCTATTTCTGTCTAGTACTCCCAAATCCGACTTATGAGCCATTTGGGGTCCCGTCAATATAACATTATCGTAAACCGCTGAGGCTAAGCCGCAAAAAAAATAACGTTTAGAACCTTTTGAAATGTTTCGGACGAGAAGAATGCGGGCACGGATAGAATGTGGTCGGAATAGATTAGGGATTGGAATTCGATACTAACATGAGGATGTGGGAACACAATGTGACGTAATGACCACCGCAGCGTAGTGAGTACTTACTGACCGCCCAAAGCCGTTTAACGACTATAGCTCACTAAAGGCAGGATTACGGATTCTAAAATCATTGTAAAATTAAGGCGCTCTTCTTTTGTTATGATTTCGTCGAGCAGCCACAGCGTGGTGATTAGGAGGATTCCTTACTTTAATGATGTACGTCAAACATTAAAAACTTATCTATTTTAAAACTTTTAAATTTTGCTAAAAGTTAAGTTTTTTACTTTTCCGCAGTATTAATTTACCTCACTCAAGAGATTAAGTTATTAAGGGTTGATTTTTCAATCGTCAGATAACTTTATATGTCGAATAAACATCTGACTTTGACATTTGTTTCATACAAAAGTACAGTCAGATATTTATTCCTCAGGCTGAGGCATAAATATGTGACTGACAAATTTTACTTGAGGACCTGAGGTAAAAGTTATCTGACGATTGAAAATCAGCCTTAAGTTAACTTAAAAAATATATATTATTTTAATATTATGTGAAAAGGTAGTCTAGTAGTAGCTGTAGTCCTACTAGCTACTGGGCTACTGGTATAGTAGATATTATATGAATATATTGAATATGGATTGTAATAAATATATTTAAATGTAAAAAAATCTACATATTAAATGTCAATTTGTTAGCTCACTCCGTTATCGATATCCTATCGGAATGGTCCCTGCACTTGGCAATACGTTCAGTTTTCTCTGCGCTGGCCCAGATTCAAGATGATATCACTTACGAAGTTCGACATAATCTTACGAATTCGGATGTCATTTAGCGAACCTAATGTCAAATGCTATACATTTTATTTCGAACTTCGTAAGTGATAGTAGCGATGGCATCTGGAATAAGGGCCCAGCTTATATTTGATGACTCACTCAGCTTGACACAAATCAAACTACTACAAGTTCTGGATTGATCAGTTGGTATATTTTGTTATTTCCATAATATTATCGAGTTCGACCAATGCTCTGTTTACTAAAACGTGGAAATACAAATTTAGTTAGCACCTCAGCATTTAGTAAGTACCTACATTTGGGTGGTATCGAAATAATGTTCTAATTGGGTGATATGGATATTGTTAAAATGTAACTGTTAGTGCTGTCTGCGGCATTTAACGCCTTTGTGTGAATTGAATAACCAAAGGTAGGAAATATTTTACATTAGAATGTGAACAATACCTTGTGTCCTAATTAAATAAGTAGCTTGCTCAGGTAATAATTGTTTCTACGGTCTGGATTATGCAGTTAACAATAAGTCTTCTACTAGCCAGGTATCGCTCGATGAGTCAGTGGGCTCGCGGCAGGTAGCTGACCACGCTCGGCGCGCGGCGGCGGCCCCGTTGCTTATCGGAACCGGCTCCCGAGATAACGTTGTTGTCTCATTAGCGTATCTACTGCCTACTGTAGTTGATACTGAGTGAGCGACTACCTACTGTCTGCTCGTCATAGAACGTCGAAAACCTCAAAAAGTAAGTCACTGTTCGAATATGTGGTTTGTTTCGAATCACGATGCGGCTACTGGATGTGTGCCCTGCGTGTGATCAGTCTCGATACCGTCGCGCTTTTGTCGTGTTGCAAACGAGATTCAGTAGCCTCCATTGCTTCCGTCACGTTCGCGCGGTTGCATCGATCGCAGTGGCAGTCGCAATCCTACAGCGACTTGCAAATACGACTAACGCACGATGCTGTCGAGCGTTCACGAAACGCGCGACTGTATCGCTACAAAAGGTCTCCGTGGGCGGTGCTCCTTAGAGTTCCGAGTACTGGTCAACGATGCGTGAACTCGATCGACCTCTAAACAAAGTGTAGGTAATTGTTATGTTTTACTTGTAACCCTTGAACCTGTATTATGTAGGAAGCTGTGTTGTGACCGTCCCTCTCGGCAGGGAATTTACGACGACAATTCGTCGAAGGGTTTATCTGAAACATCTGGCAAACACACTATAGTCCCTTCCATGTAATACACTATAACAATACCATTGAATACAGAGTAAATATCTAAACAAAGCTGTGGAAATGGATTTCTAGATGGGTGCACTAATGCTAGAACTTAGGTGACCGTTTTCTACCCAGAAATACTATTACTAAATCTTAGAATTTAACTGCCCAATGACCTTGAACGACTATTTGTATGGCGAGAAAGGGGTACCTATCGCGCCCACCGAAGCGTGTCGAAATCGTTTTAAAAATGTTTAAGACTGCAACAAGTAAAACGATATTCCCCTGAGTCTTCCCTTTATTAAACACTGAACTAATTTTCACTCTCGTCACGTAAGGGTGTAGGTACTTACTACTTTGCATTCTGTTTTAAGCCATATTAAAACAAAAATATTCAATTTATAAGACGATGATCCTCTGGTAAATATAATAAAGATTATTAGGTAGGTATATATTTTTTTGTGATTTTTCAATTATGCCAGTATTGAGAAAATTGGTTTCAACGTGTTCAGCTTTTCGCGCGCATGCAGCCTTAAAGTACCTAAGTATAATTTTAGGACGAAGCTAAGTTCTTGTCATCTATACTTAATATTATAACGCGGAAGAGTTTGTTTGTAATTTTTGTTTAGGCGCGCTAATCTCAGGAACTACTGGTCCGATTTGAAAAATTCTTTTTTTGTTGGATAGTCCATTTATAAAAGAAGGCTTTAGGCTATATAACATTACGCTGCGACCAATAGCAGCGAAGCGTCAGTGAGAAATGTTAAAAAAACGGGGAAAATTAATTTCATTTGGAGACTTTCATTGCGTGCGCTGCATAAACGGCTTAAGTCACTCAAAAACCACGCGAACGAAGACGCGAGCACAGCTAGTAAGTTATAAGACAAGAGGCTGTCTCCACCTGTGTCGTGACGGGGCGGGCGGGCGGCGTGTCGCAGCAATACAAAGTAGCCGATAACTCCAATATCCGCCCGCTCGAGCCGCGTCCGGGCCACGAATATCCGGGACGATACCGGAAGCACCGGAATTTCGATAAGTATTGTTTATTCAAATATACAGGTATTACTAGACTAGCTATTGCCCGCGGCCTAGCCCGCGTGGAAATATGTTTGTGGCAAAATACTTCTCTACCAAACAACTTTACAACTTTATTTTTTATTTTTGTTTTAGTTAGTAGCTAGTCATAATATTATTGTAATTAACTATTCTTCCTTACTATTAATATATTGAGTTTGAAACTAATGAATGACTTTGGTGTTTAAATCGAGTATTGACCCATACGTTTATCTGACAACAATTTAAAGTCGGCGTGACGCGTGTTGTCGTACAAGAACAATATTTGGTAACAAGTGGACAGTGCCACATGTACCGGGTTGTTTACTGCGGAGATAAGCACTTCAATCACGTCAATATAGGACATGCAGTTGTTCCGCGCGCCGCCTGCGCAGTGCTCAGTGCTCGCCATTCAGATTAAGGGTACGTTCACAACGAGCTCGTGCTGAGCGGCTACTACACAGCATATTCACTTTTACTTAATTATAATAAATATACCTGTGTACAATGTTCCAATGATTTGTAAATTTCATATTGGTCATAAAGAATTTTGATTTCCATATAATTTGATTAGGCACATTCGTTACGTCTTAACGATGTTGAGCCCTACAGCTGAGAGCGTTTATTAATTATGTCTCGCTTAGTGTTCTGTCTGCATGATATGTATCAATTTCTACCTCATCTGAGCGCAGTAAAATATGTTCTTAAAGTTCAAATACTGCAATAAATACACGTAAATACTAAAATCGTTATTATATATTATAGCTATGAAGGTTCGACGTAGCGACACATCGCAGTCCGTGTGTGGATCCTTTAGCAACTCGATACGTTGTAATTGACATATTTTGTTTATAAGTGCAGTCAACGGCTCGCAGACTGGCGGCTGCCGAGTGCTGGATGACGTGTAACCTAAATTGAAGTGCACTGACTGCAGTAATAAGGCGCGTCTGTTAGTGATAGAGCGTCTGCAGTGCAGCTGGCTGATGGCTCGCGGACTGATTGCTTACATCGCCTGTGGCAGACTGTCGCCGAAGCACTTAACTTTAGTGAGGTTCGCGGGTGGCCCGGCCGCGGACCGCACAGGCTTGGAGCATTGTATGTAACTTATTGCAATTTGCAAAGTCACTGACTCTATTCCGTCAGTGTTCAGTCTCACAACTCAATAAAGCTTGATAGGCAGTGGACACCATTTGTTATGACGTGATGCATGCGGTCTCGTGTCGTATGTTATGCTAAATGACATCGCCGCATCAACTTGATATCAACACTGACGACATGAAACAGACATGTACTCAACGTAAATTGTTTTGTAAACAAATTACAAATTATTCGAGCTTCCTTATCTGGGGAATTAGGTCAAGTTGCTGGAGCCGAAATATTTCTGGAATTAATTTAAAACGACATTAATTTCTGTCACATGCGGCCTCGTCGCGTCTCGGCGTCAGCTCGCTTGCTTAATGCAATTAGTCTATTTATATGTGACAGGCTGGACTCCGGGGTGCAGGCGGCGATAAGGCAGACGTCAGCGGCGGTGACAGGCAGGGCTAAATATAGCGGCGGCGCCAGCAGCCTCCGCGCAGCATACCCTGGCTCCGAGTGGAACCAGTAAATCAAATATTAATAGCTACGAAACAATCTTAGAATACTATCATTTAAGTACCAAGTATTAAATAACAATGATTTACAGCAACTATCCAATAAACATTCACTTTCTACGTGTGCCGAGATAGCGGACTGTTGATGAAGATATTTTAGAGAAGATATTTTGTAATAGACAGGCGTAAAGCGGTTAGCTTGGCTTAATGACGATTTTGTCAGGGTCATTCATGGAAAAGCTTAAGAGTTGTCAATTAAAACAGACAAATGACCTACAGTAGATTGCTAATTGCGATGTAAAATAGTGCCTAATTACTTGAAGCTGTAAAAGGAGCCGCCCGTAGGCAGCGGCGCGGGCGGTGATTGTAGTCGGCAGTATCGAGAACTTTCTACTCGTAACGATGATGGCGGACTTATCGCCGGCATTCCGTTATCGGACACCGCGGCCAGGTTTCTCCTGGCGACCGTCGACCATTAGCGAGCTCGGCGATAAAGATCTTTTCTTACTGAATACTCGTAGATGCAATCGAAACGACTTTCTTACGCCGGTTCTTCTCGCCGGGTTAGTCCCCGAACCGGTGGTAGGTCATCATGTAGGACAATTCTAAAAGTGTTAGTAACTAACCTTTTTGGAAATAAAAGAATTTTCATTTTCATTTTCATTTTCACTTTTTCATCTTGTCCAAGAAATATTTCAATTCTACGTTTGAAATATCTTGCATCGAGAATGACCAACCGTCTTCGCTGACATCGTTTGAACCCGAGAGCTCTTACAAAGGAATTTTTTGCCAGGTCGATCAATATTTATTGCATTACGCCACCGGAGCGGGTATTGCTCGGCATAGCGCACTAGACCGGAACACGAGTCTATTTCAGTAGGAGTCAACGATCGCGGTTTTTCTGCGGACTCCTGCGCCCGCGCCGGCCGGCGGTGAGCTCCGGTAAGGTGCCAAGTGCCGGCTGTATTAGGATCGCTATGAGGAAGCGTTCCCCCGACAAGCGACACGTCTAGTTATTCAGCAGGTGGTTATACTAGATGCAAGTATAGTGTTAGTACGCGGTAGCTGGCATAAATTCTGCGGCCTGTTTTAACGGACTGTAAAGAAATTATTCCCATCTTTTTTCTGTCGCGTTGTTCTGATTGCAAGTACTCAACAGTGACGTGTAACTTACAAATAAGTCAACAACTGCCTTGTTGACACCTTTGTAAGTTATAAGCACGAAGCATGAAAGAAATGTTCCTGTTACATTATGGCGTGTGTAACCACAACAGGCATCACAAACTGACATCGCATGTCTACACGAATAAAAACTGTCAATATAATCTTATGTGGTGTAAGAGCTAATAAATTCAAAATTAAAAATATTTTATTTCCAAATAAAACTTAATAAGCTATTTTCGGAAAGTCAACAAAAAGGCTACCACCGGTTCTATTATATAATACTATCCACAGTCCACATAAAGCTGATGTATGCGACACGCGGACATGCGGCTTGCTGGCGGCGGCGGTGAGTGACGTGTCTCGTCACACGCACATCGACTATCGACGGGAATAGCTGCGGCGGGCGTCTGCGGTGATCGGTGACCCGCTTGTCGGCTCCTATTCCTGGACCATTCCCAGTCGGCCATCGTTCGCAATGTACCTGTGTGTAGTCTACATTGGTAACGAGCGGTACATACTAACTGGTGTCGGCTCATTTCCGTAAACACACAGAGCAGCTCCACTAGCAGGAGTCCTCGGATTTCACTATAACATCATAGAACAAAATGGTTTCCTCGCTAAGCTGCTTGCCTTGCATATAGTCAGCAATACTTTAACTCTCTATATATTTATTGGTACACCGAGGAGCAGCCAAGGAACGCAAGTACATACCCAAGTACCAAGTATGCCGCAGGGCTTTCACGGTACATTGGGGCGCGCGACCGTGACGACCACCGCGCCTGCTCAGCCGCGACCGGCGACCGGCGACCGCCGTGCAGATCGGCTGTTGGAACTCAGTGCAAGCAGTTAGAAATTCACCAGAAAAAGAAGGTGGAAACTACATCTTAATCAAACTGATTAGCTATTCAATTTTAATGTCTTTATCTGATACGTAACGAGCGACGCAGTCTGAGCTTCTAACCGTCAACCCTACTAACTTACTACCACAGTCCCGCTCTTGAGAAGGGCGAGCCGTGAGACTAATAAATCTGATAGCAATGACTATCAAATAATCGTGGTGGGGACTAACAACACAACGGCTATAAAACGGCATAAACTGATAGTCAAGTGCAATGAATACTGGACAACACAATGGAAATATCTTTATAAATCCTACGTACGAGTCAATACGTCACGTGTTGGGGAAGGTCAGCGGCAGGCGGGTTCGTGTGATGTGAACGTCCCATAAACTCTGCAGTGGAAAGTTTTAACCCAAGCGGGTTCGGTCACCACAAGTAATCGTCCTGTGATGTAAATGGGCTCTCGACGGTACGAGCCGCCTGCGTCATCCTACTAGCCTACTAATATTATAAATGAGAAAGATTTTATGTGTGGATGTATGTTATATTTCCAAATATTTCCAAATAGATTAGTTACTAACACTAACCTATTTGGAAATATTTGGATATAATACTCTTTCGCGCAAGCTTCTGAACGGAGTTTGATGAAAGTATGGTAGTAGTTTATATAGGGTGTAAAAAGAACAGTCAATATATATTTGAGATACGATTATACTACCTATCCTCATTTTGGAAATGTTTTTTGTCAAAAACTTTTTTTTTTACTATTTAAAATTCTTATGGTTTTGTCGCAAGAATAACGAAAAAGCCAAAAAAATGTTTTTTCAAAAAAAAAATTATATTTCTAGAATGACAAAAGGTACTTTTTACATCCGTTATACACATTGACTACTTTTTCAACAGCAAAATGTTCTGTTACCGTGGGATTTCATTTTGCGTACGAAGTAGTAGTAGATGCTGTCTGAGTATCTTCCCCCCGAGGCCACGTGGAGCTCAACCTTGAGGTGTGGCTGGTGTGCGGTGACTGGTGTGTATTACTGGGACGGCTGACCGCTGACATCGACACCGCAGTATATAGGTAAAAGGGTGCCAACCCATGCCACAATTTTGTGCGACAAATAAACGGTCAGATTTTTCCTCCATATTATTTCTGACAGACTATCGCAATTAGTATTCAGTATGATCTATTCTTCGCATACAAAAAGTCTGTAACCGACTATCGCTGGTGGGTAGTGGGTAGGCACTCTACACGTGTACTGCATACATTGTATCCGAGGGTCATTAAGCTTGTAAGTTTATAGTGCTAAGACGCTCGTGACAGTTACGATTATGGTCAGGGCAGCTGATGGATGGCCACAATTTACACAGCACGGTTGCCAATTGTAATGCTGTATTGCGTACACACTGCTGTATTTTTAAAGTGACCAGACGTCCCGTTTTGAACGGGACTGTCCCTTTTTACCCGACTTCGGCGAAGCCAAAAGGAAGGGTAATGATTTTGGCAGTCTATGTATGTATGTATGTTCCCTCGTAGCGGCTAAACTACTAGTCCGATTTTGATGACTGAGGTGTCAATCGATTTGTATTAATGCCGCGAGTAACATAGGCTATATAATTTTTTGAAAAATTTGGGCTCTGAAAATTATACCTCAAAAACTATCTCCAAAAAAAAAATTAAATTAAGATATTTGTCTCATGTTTGGTATCAAAAGATAGGTCTTGGCAAGCACATTACGAATATGTATTTATATTTTTTATTTATTATAGCATTTTATTGTTAAATTCAAAATAAAGGTTTAAAATGCGGTCGTACAAGTAGTATCTAGGAGTTGATACTTTCTATATAATGGACAATTAAATAAAAATATAATAATTATTATATTTGATGTGGAAACAGAAAAATATAAAATAAAAAAAAGATTAAAAAACTTCGCAAAAAATGGGTCTAAAAAGTCTGAAACAAGTCAAACAAACGAAGTCAGTTTTTTAATTACAATTACGAGTCTCGGTGTCCCCGAAATGATCTGTGGGACGCAAAATTGTCCCGTTTTTAGAAACTGCGAAAAAAATAATAGACGGCCGGCCAAATTGATTGCACGCTGTAGCCAAAATACTAAGGTATATAATTATTAATTACTTCACTAATAATATTAAAAATAAAATAAATATTTAGGGGGGCTGCCATACAGCAAACGTGATTTTTGTCGCTCCCCTCCACCTCCCCCCTCCTCCTCTGGAACCCTTCGAGTCCGACTCGTACTTAGCCGGTTTTTTCACTGACCTATTATTGAAATAAACCAATGTCCTGTTTTGAGGCTCCTACCTATTGCTGTCCTCGCACTCCGAGCCCGAGGCCCGGGGCGGGAAATCAACGAGTTTTGAGTCCAAGAATATTTGATCACGCATTACTGCAGTGCACTGTACAAAAAAAGGTAGAACTATTATAATTAAAACAATATTTAGACGAATTGACGTTTGCGAAAATGATAACAATCCTAATAAGTCAACTGCCCAGGTGGTCGCCGGTACCCTATTTCGGGTTTATCTATTAAGTATGTAATCACCTAATCAGCGAATCGTCACTCGTCATACACCACAGTTGGTGACGGCAGCTGGCGAGCACCCTCACGAGGGTAGGGACTCCTTGTTCCTTAGTCATCAACAATCACTATTCGTGCCAGGGGAGCACATTTAGCGACACTATTTTAATACAATAATATAATATCTATGTACGCCTCACACCACGTCAATCTGCCCCGCGCTAAGTATCCGAAGAACTTGTGTTACAGGTACCAGACAACGGAAATATATTTAATACTTTTATACTATACACATATTTAAGATTTTTGTTATATTATACACAAATTTAATACACATCCATGACCCAGGAACATTGAAAACTTTTTGTTCCCTCGGCGGGATTTAATCCCGCTATCTCTCGATCGAGTACCAACGCGCTCAACCACTGCGCTACGAGGTCGTCAAACTATTAACACCAGTGCCCGCGACAGTAGGGTGCTCATTCCCGTGTTTCGGCCCGTATAACCACGATCGGTTGATGGGGCCATGGGTTGGTGGAGTACCTACCTAGTACCCAGTCCCCCGTACACCGCACCCACTTCCCAGTACCCAGTACCGAGTACCTACTACCTACCCAGTACCCACTGCTAATATACAAGCGATAATATTCGTCAACAAATCCGTCGATTGTGCCGTTATTGTGTTGCGAGTACCTGAACCGCCGCCGCGCCACGGGTTACTTGTAATGACATAATTATACATAATGTGCGGCTTTATCACGTACGTAGTAGCCTCATTTCAATTATTATTACAAGTAGGTATAAAGTGTAATAATATTCGTATTCAATATTAATTACGAGTATTATCATCTGGCAGGAGTCCTACGCTGTTGAAATAGTAAGGAGCGCTACAATTTCGCAACAACGACCAAGCAGGAACATTTGGCAGTTACGTAAGTTTAAAAGTAACGTTATCGACTATCAGTGTCGGTGCTGTCTGTTTTGATTACAATTCTTATCATTCGATGACGTTACTATTACGGAGCTGTCAAATGTTCCTCCTTAGATCGACGCCTCCGTGGTCTAGTGGTTCAGAGCTTGGCTCTGGACCCGGAGGTCGCGGGTTCGAATCCCGCTGAGGGAACAAAAAGTTTTAAATGTTCCTGAGTCATGGATGTGTATTAAATTTGTGTATTATTATAATAAAAATCTTAAATATGTTTATAGTGTAAAAGTATTAAATATGTTTCCGTTGTCTGGTACCTGCAACACAAGTTCTTCGGATACTTAGCACGGGGCCAGATTGACGTGGTGTGAAGCGTCCATAGATATTATTATTATATTTGTCGAAAGGGGCTCTCATGATTTAGTATCATTCCTTCGGATACTGTGGGCTTTCGTGGGTAAATCGTGAAAAGAGAACAGAGTAACAATATCACTTGTTTATTCGTAATCACAATTTCTTTATAAATTCACTATTCACTACACTTTATAAATTTACTTTACTTTAAATTCACTTTACTTTACTTTACAAGTATTGACACTAACGAAACATAACACGTTTCAAGACATCTCAACTTGGCGACCAAATCACGAATGAATTCAGTCTCGTCGAGAAAGTCCCAAGTCATGTCAAAGCGCGCCATAGACAAGTTGCGCCATTTTGCCACTTGGGGGCGCGCTTCCGTCTCGTTTTGTGTCCATATTCATATCCGGCTCCGACACGGCCATTCTGATAAGTCACACGTCCCGTGTGGTGCTTCTGCAAAAGAGAAAACCAGCTGCAATATCACGAGCCTTTCGCTCGGCCAACTCTGACCAATCTCCACAAATCATCAAAAATAAAGTTCAGATCTCAATGTAATTTTATTTCAAATAATCTTTCAAATAAAATTCTCGTTAAATTTTTTTTTTTTTTTTTTTTTTTGACATGGAATGATACCCTGGGTCATGTTACTTAAATCATGTTAAAACTGTAGGAACTGTACACAACTGAACACAAATAAACTAGTAAAATCTCTAACTCCACTACCATACCCAATTTCATAGACATAGAACTCACAAGGTTCATTGTCCCAGACCGCCAGTCAAACGCCCTCCTGACATAAAACGGACTTAATATAGTCCGAGTTACCGGTTACGAAATAACTGGACGGTCAACCTCATTACTCATAGACCCAGTCCCATATCGCCAGTCAAACGCCCACCGAACATAAAACGGACTTGATACAGTCCGAGTTACTGGTTACGTAATAACTGGACGGTCAACTTCATATTCGCTCATAGTACGGTAGGTAGAGACTTTACCCAACAACTCAAATTTGTTCATCATTAGCATAATCTTTATCATTATCAACTTTCACCAATACATGACCCGAAGGAATCTTTCTCTAACGTATGCACAGTCATAAGTACGCTTTGAAATTGCAACTTTTACAGCCTTATTTTCAACTATGAAAAACAACCAATCGAAAATCTATTTACTTACGCCTTATTGCTTTCATAAGGTGTATTATTTGAACTATCTTTTTATCTCGGTTACTGTATGAAACAGTCAATGTACCTTCTCAACTAAGATTTGTAAAAAGGGTTCATAGAAAAAGACTATACAGAGTCTTCACACTAAAGTCACGAGATAAACAATTACGCTCACCAAAAAAAAACTCAATATCCTAATCTGATACTTCAATGAAGTACAGAGTGCAGGCCCCTTGGCGCCTGACGCCATCATCATAGGCCGATACATTGCAGAATTGCTGCATGGGCAGCAGTACCCAGCACAGCTCGACGCGCACAGTCTGCGTCGCGTCGCGGCGCTCGTTCATTGAATCTCCGTCTGTACACAAAATTAAGCAGCACAAAAAAATGTTCAAACTGTCCAATTATGTTATTTTTAGGGTTCTCTATCCGTGGGGTGTCGAAGAAAGAGTAGCACATCCTATCAACCATCTTTCCCGTGGATGCGCCCGCCAACTCGCCTGCCAAGCGTGGCGAGTATAGGCAACTATCCCCCATGTAATATTTTAAGGGAGGCTATATCCAGGAGTGAACATCATAGCCGAAATGATGATGATCATCCAAGGGTAAATAACAGAAACAGAAAATTTTATAACTTTGCTGTATGTCTGTTTGCCACCAGGCCGCAGCTCAAGAACCAAGCTCCAACCAAGAACCAACGCAGTTCAAATATTGCGGACAATTATTATGAGATCAAAATGTTAAATTTGACTTTGCAATAAATTTCATTTTATTTCCTTTTAACGATCTAATTGACTAAAGAAAAGCTGTTACAGTAACAGTCTCATATTAACAACTGATCAGCAGCTGTCCCAGTAACACAACTTGACCACTACATTTTAGTTGCACCATCGCGGGAATTGAACCCACAATTCTTAAGTGGAGAGCCACGCTCTGGTCACGTGTGCGATCACAATACCAGAAGACTCCCAAGTGCGTTTATGCACATGATAACCAAGTTCACCGAAGCTGACTGAAGTCCACCGATGAACTTTCTTATCCACCTCAGCCACAAGCTCACGGCCTCTGCCACTGGACCGTTGAGTGTGTGCTGCCGCGTTCACCATCAACACCAGCCACAGGCACCTAGTAGGCTTACATACTGCAGCTTCTGGAAACGTGAAATTAAAATGCGTCAATTCAATAAAGTTTATTTAAATCACAACCTATTTTCTTTTCGACGCAAATTACACTATTATTGTCGTAACTTATAGTAATTCAAATCCGCCTAGTGTGAAAGTCATAGATAGACAAACATGTTTCAATTTTACAGCTTACAATAACAATATCATAAACTGACAGTTTTATTGCGGATGTCCTAGCACTTATTATCAGTAATTATCTGTTTGTTTAAACACTCTCAGAATAAATAACAAACACGACATTATTTAAAGTTACTTTTGAAACTGATCAATGGCTATTTCTTACTACGTATGCGGTAACGCCAAATAAGAAATAGAACTGTGTACAAACTGTATGTATCTTCTGTGATTAACACCCACTTGATGAACTTCACTATTTAATAACAGGGATGTTAGGGAGCTCCGTAACCGTAACCGAATCCGAAATAAAACTTTTGCTACTGTAAAAAGGAAACCAATATCCAATATCCGTAACCGAAATTATCCGAAACAAATGGGTAATCCAATATCATTTAATATCCATTTCTTCCCGGTTTAATAGACATGGTAAGTTTACGGAAATTTAATTTAAGTCGTTTCAAACTAGGTAGCATCTTCCAAACAATATTTGTACACGTCAATTGCTTTTGTATATGCAGTGCAGGTGCACCGATACGCATACCGGATGTTGTTTATTTCAGGCACACCTAATAAGAATATAGTACGTCCAATAAAAAGTTTCAGGTGTTGGTAACCAATGAATAACTGCCGCCCAGTAGATACGATATCGACTCTATAGTACTATTCACCTTTCCTACTTTCTTACTTCACGTTAATGTGAATCCGTTAGCAACTTTATCAATTCTGAATTAATAAACACCCAACAAATAATACGAATGCCTAATTGTATTATCAAATACACATGAGAATTGCTTATCATATTATGATTTTGATCACTTTATTACAAACAGTACGATTTCACGAAATGAAATGTCGATAATGATCTTCTGCTGATCAAACTTTCAAGTGCTGCTGTATTACAGTGTGATCTACTTCGGTCAATGAAACAGTAATAATGATGAATATCTGTAAGACGTATGTCCTATGTACTAAGTACTTGTTTTTACTTTGCGTTAATAATTGCTTATTCACTTAGATTATTTTTTTTTTTAAATAATAATTTGGTTATAAAACCAGAACCATTTAGAACTTTATAATGAAATAAGTAACGATCATGATACAACCAGTTCACATCATTGCGAAGCGAGTAGAGAAGTCCATAAGAGGCACAATGCTTGTCTGCGCTGGTCGGACACCCAGCAGTCAGCACGATGGTCGGTCACCCAGCACAGCTCCTTCTCCCCTTGGCGAGGCTATGCATCATCCAGTCGAACATCATCCCAGTGTATTGTCCATCTGCACATAAAACAAAACAGCAAAACAAAAGAACACTTTAGTGTAGGTACAATAATTTATTGTAAATGAAATTTTGCGATAATATAAGCAAGATACTTTATGGACACTTGAAACACAAATTAATAACTAGTGTATTGGGCTTTAAAAATTATTTGAGTAATAAAAAGTTGGCTACCACCTTCTACCAAAACCATAATCAAAGCCTGTCGTTAAAGCACCACTGCTGGTGTCGCCACCGTGTAGACGTCACGTCACTGTCATCATCACGTCACCGCTGTAAGTACTTCTACTCCTTCTTAATCATCGTGGCGGGATTATTGGTACACGTATCCTTGCAGCACTCGGCTCACCGCTGTCCCGTCTTACCACAATTACGCCATGTACATAGCTTGCAAAGCAGCACGGGTTAGTACGTACTGCCCAACTCATGTGGATCGAGTTTGTATTGATTTGCAATGATTACTATTATCACTTTTTGCAGACCACACAAAAGATTACACTTTTTTTTTTACTACCCGCACTTTTAAGAAAAACCTCTCTCTCTTGCACGATTTGATCCCAGATTCTGATGTCGAAAGGGGCTCTCATGATTTAGTATCATTCCTTCGGATACTGTGGGCTTTCGTGGGTAAATCGTGAAAAGAGAACAGAGTAACAATATCACTTGTTTATTCGTAATCACAATTTCTTTATAAATTCACTATTCACTACACTTTATAAATTTACTTTACTTTAAATTCACTTTACTTTACTTTACAAGTATTGACACTAACGAAACATAACACGTTTCAAGACATCTCAACTTGGCGACCAAATCACGAATGAATTCAGTCTCGTCGAGAAAGTCCCAAGTCATGTCAAAGCGCGCCATAGACAAGTTGCGCCATTTTGCCACTTGGGGGCGCGCTTCCGTCTCGTTTTGTGTCCATATTCATATCCGGCTCCGACATATTGATATATTATTAGTTTACGGAACTGACAAAATTTACGCTCCATTACCTACCTTAGACCCGCTTGGCCGTTTAATTTCACACACGATGAATGAATGCGTATGAAATCTTCGTAACGGTAAAAAAAAGGTCAAGTATCACGTTTTGTCTGAAATTTAGTGTGTGAAGTTGGGCCTGGTAAAATAAGGGCGCATAGATCTTGAGTCTTGGCTCTACATGAGATCTGATAACTTTTTCACAAGGTAAGCTATGTACCTATATTCGTCTTGGCAACATTTTTACATGAAAATGTTTTTGGTGGTATATTCTTATGGTGTTTTGTTTACATGTTTTCAGGCCTCCCCTATTTTCATGTAAATTACTCCCGAATCAATGAGTGGGTAATAGGCATACCGCATAGGTATAAAATGTCGCAGGCAGACACTATATTATGTAGTGTAGTGTGTAGTTTAGTATGTAGTACGTATGTGTAGTGCGCGATAGCGGTACTATCTCGGACAGTTATGCCACCACGCCGGGTATTTGCGGACCTGTTGCGCTGTTCAATTACCCAGTACATGTACATACATATAACACAGCTACATACGCACAATGCCGTTGAACCTCTTACATAAGACATACACACGTATTTAGCTATATACTGCATACACCTACTTCAGAATATTGGTACTCGTATACATGCCAACTAAACCATGTTTCGTTCATGTTCTCTACATAACCTATGGTTATTGCTGTTATTTTCCCACAATTCTCTTTCAACATGTCACGAATACGTACTTGTCAATTGCTCCTGCTAACTCCACAGAGCTGACAGAGTGATCAGTGCCACGCGTGCCCCAATTGCACTCATGTGACATATCAAGCTTTGATGTATGATAATAATATAAGTGAAAGCTGTGTTTGTAAATTGTTTGTTATCGATATTCCAATTGGGAGTCAAATGTACATGTAATATTTCATACGTGCCTCGATTAGCCGCAAGGACAGACCGCTAAGGCCACGACAGATCTCTACTCCAAGCGATCTGAACCTCTAGTTTCCATCCCGAAGTTAAGTAGTAATTTTTTGCTCACTACAATAATGTGCTCTCCGTTGTGTGAGATTATAAAGTTATCTGAAGTGGTCAGTCCACCGGGCACCGCCTGCGGGTTGCGGGAGTGTTGCGGCGGGCTGTCTGTAGTCCGCCTGTCCGCACCTTGGTGTACAGGTTACCAGGGAGTCCCGCTATCTCCGGCCGTATGTATGGCTGTCTGACGGGGTGTAGAGGCTACAAGTTACCAGGGAGTCCCGCTATCTACGGTGGTAACGGTGCGCGGCGGTCACACGTTCCAGTCTAGTCGAGGTGGACCGGGGGACATGAGTCGTGACAGCAGTAAAACCGTGTCCCTTTGCAGTTTGACAAGTAACCATTATATTGAACTCAGTAAAACGCCAACAATTTAAATAGAATTCATGTCTCCCAATCGCTCCTAGATTGTATCACATCATCAATAACTTAATAAACAACAAGTGCAGTCATACAACCTCTACATCCAAACAATACAAAAACAACTAAATATAACTTAACGGAGATAAGGAAGCTCAAATACCGTAACCAAGAGCAATATCGGGACATTTCTTAGGAGGGTTCCGTAACTTAAAGATATCATAGGGTTACAGTTTAAAAAAATATTTTTTAAAGTTATTGTATCAAATCATTATAGTTCGAATTCGCCTAAAATAATTTTATACTTTAGAAAAGCAGGGGCCAACATGGACCACTTTGGAGGTAGACCGTTCGAGAATGATTGATGATTTACTTTACTTAAAAATACCCTCACGAGGGGTGGAATAAAATAAACTCATCCTCTTAACATGTATAATTAATGGGGTCCCATCCCAAAATTATAGTAAAAAAGTTAAATCTATACTTCTATACAAAGGATATATTAATAATACGGAAGCTAGCTAAGGAACTAGCAGAAAGGAGCAGAGAAAAACCATAAGGTTACTTGTTACTAGGGTATCCTAAAATTGATAACCAAGTTTAGTTAAAAACACTGTGCAACCAGCAACAACCGTCAATAGGTTATCGGTCACTCGCCACAGCTAATTACAGACTAATTAATATTTGATAACCGGCCAATTAAATCTCAATAACTGTCAACATAAAAAATATCTATTTCACGCGCAAACTGGATCCGAAGATGAATTATGAGGAACTATCGCCAATAATAATAAAATTCAACGCGGCAACGGCGTACTGCCGCAATGCCAGGCCGATTCAATGAGTATGTTTTGTAAAAGAGGAAGAAGGAATTTTAGATTGTAGAAAGTTTTTGCCGCTAATATTTAAAGAGAGAGAATTTTAGAGATTAGAGAGCTTCGCGCGTTTTATTGAAGTTTTCCCATTTTTGTTAATTAATTTTTAGTAATATAAAACTTGTATTGTTTTATATTCGTTTATTTTTTTATTGTTAGTGTTCATTTAATTTGTTATATATATTTGTAAATATAAAGCTTACCATTCGCGAGTGTGATTTATTTATAATACATATAGTCCTCGACCCTCGTAGAACAAATAAGCACTACAATAAATGGCGTCCCAACTGTAGGCCCGATTTCCCAATGCCACAGTCTCAGTAAATAAACTCTGTTTTAAACTCAAGTGTAAAAGTGTTTCAAGCAAAATGCCAAAAGCACGCGGAAGGCAATCGCTAGATGCTTCACAGGTTGATCCTAATATTATCACCTTTTCCCGCGATGATTTTGCCAGCCTTTTACAATCGATTAACAAATCGTCAATGGAAAGATTAGAACGCATGTTGGACAGATTTGCTCCTAATAATTCTGTACAGGCCGCTCATTCACCGGCACAAAAGCCGAGTGCGGCCGTTTCGCCGAAGGAATTATTCCAAAATACTCCTGGGCCAGTAGAAGAAGTTGTACCACGTAAGCAAAGTGCAGGCGCAGGCGGTCGTCATGGAGACGGCGGCCGCGCCACCCCGGGGCCTCTTCAAACCGTTCGCGCGCAAAGTCCCGTCGTTCCCGCCTTCTCGAAGTCTAAGGAGCAGCGCACACAACGACCGAAACAGAATAGACCTTATTGCGTGTATTGCAAAAACTATGGACACCAACGTAACCAGTGCCGTAAGTTAATAAGCAAAGGTGAGTGCACAGACATTCCAAGTCAACCTGTTTCGTGTTACAAATGTGGTACCGTCAATACGACGAGAGTCAAATGCATTAAATGCAACATTAGTGAACAAACATTTTATAGTTTAAATACTAATAAAAGTGTAAACAATAATGTAAATACTTTTGATTCTCTGAATGTAAATAATAAGAATTGTAAAATTTGTAAACATTGTAAATTATGTAAGTCGAACTCTGTACATAATTGCAAAATGTCCTTAGTGTGCGTGTGCCCTAATGAATTAATGTACAGTAGAGGGCATACAATTTGTGACTACAAAATGTACAGTCAGCAGCATATGTATTATGATAATTGTATTTCAAATATTATGCCACCCATAAATAATAATATTTTTGTAGGTCGTGATGCGGATTCGTATAATGATAACAAATCTGTTAATATAAATAATACTTACATGTATAGTCTCAGAGCTCATGAGCCTGAATTAAATTTAGAAAATAATATTATTTCCAATGACAGTTTAGATGAAGAGGGGCACAGCCCCATTGTTTATAAATCTTCTTGCAATGACAACTCATCCCTTATGACTTTAGAGCCGATGTTAAAAATCGAAAACATAGGTTTGCGGGGAACCACATTAGTTGTTGATAATTGTAACTATAAAATTGTTAAAGAATCTTATCTTTTTATGACTGACCTAGACGTACGCCTGCGGGAGAAGGTCATTAAGACTTCTTTTCTTTCCCTCCCGAAAGAGTCGAGGTGTTCCCAGCCTTCTTCGTTGCCAGCTATTACTGGTACTTCAAAAACTCAATTTTGGGAAAACGAAGGTACAAAGATAGATTTACTTGACCAAAAGCTGCTTGTAGACCTCGGTGGTCCATGCGCATATCTTCCAGCCAGGGGTGAGCCTATTTTTTTTGCTATGTCTACATCTAATTTTATGCCTCCCTGTCATGTAACTCCTAATAAGACTGGTACCAGTACCCGTTCCTTCGTCGATTACTATCGACGCTTTATAAACCTTTTATTTTATCAGATCAATATTGGTGAATTAAAACTTACTGTAATAGATTCCTATGACCTAAATGAGCTTTCTACCTTAGCGCCAATATTTAACTTGGCAGATAATGATTACCATTTTATTATGAAACCAGAAGCAAGTGTTTCTGCTGTTAGAACGGTTTCACTCCAGGGGGAGGGTAAGGAAAATATAAAGTTTAAACATAAGCGACCCCGTATTCGTCTTAGATGTAATGTAATTAACGTTAGAACTAGTCCAGGAACGAGGGCGATCTCTTAGACTAGAGGGGGAGTATATCGCCAATAATAATAAAATTCAACGCGGCAACGGCGTACTGCCGCAATGCCAGGCCGATTCAATGAGTATGTTTTGTAAAAGAGGAAGAAGGAATTTTAGATTGTAGAAAGTTTTTGCCGCTAATATTTAAAGAGAGAGAATTTTAGAGATTAGAGAGCTTCGCGCGTTTTATTGAAGTTTTCCCATTTTTGTTAATTAATTTTTAGTAATATAAAACTTGTATTGTTTTATATTCGTTTATTTTTTTATTGTTAGTGTTCATTTAATTTGTTATATATATTTGTAAATATAAAGTTTACCATTCGCGAGTGTGATTTATTTATAATATAGTCCTCGACCCTCGTAGAACAAATAAGCACTACAATAGAACTAATTTTAGCAGGTAACGAACTAGCGGAAGCAATTTTGCTTAAATATAAAACCGGTCAGTTCTAGTTTTAACTTTATATATGCGGAGAAAATAATAAATATAACGACAGGAAGAGAAATGAACAGCCGACGGCCAGATATTCTGAGATAATTATATAAACGAAAAAATATCGTTTATATTAACGCACAATATAAACAAACAGCGCGGCCAGATGTGAAGCTCCTGCACACCTACACGGTAGCGGGACTGGGCGAAAGCGATTCTCAGTAACCCGCGAACAGTAAACAGAAAAATACAGTTTATTTAAATTAACTAAAAGCAAAAACCGGACTCTCTCACACACATACACAACCAAACTATCTCTTCTAGAAAACCATTCTTTAACTCTCTTCTAGAATAAATAAAGTTATTTTCTATAAACCATTGTTTACTACAAAATATGAGGCAACGGGCGTAGTCTGAGTAGAGGGTGCTATAGCCTATAACACAAATGGACTTACACAACAGTCGTCACGACACGAGGGTTACGACAATATGCTGTAAGCAACAAAGATGGCGAATTAGACCCAGGGCTTACTTATTACGTATACCTTGCAAAACAAAAGCAATCGCAAAAAATGCCTATCTTGAACTTTATCGATGGTTAAACGGTACGCGCCAAAAGCCAAATTAAACTGGAGACCAGTTTAAAGTTTTAATTTTTTAAGTCAATGTTTGTTTGACATAACATTTAATGAATAGTTTATATGATTGCCACTCAATTGTTTTTGGCGCTAGTCGCTAGTGTTGTAGCAAAAATTAAGCAAATGAAATGTGCATTCAAAAACAACAGCCAGCGATTAGCACTATTTTTTGACGTTCAGCAATCGATTGCGCGTCTGTCGCGCGATTTTTGCTAATCGTTGTATTTACGTAATACGCCAGCCGCACCGTCCAGGGGATGAAATGCCACCGCACCGGCGCCCGCGGAGTGCGGCATCCTCCTGGCGGTAACCGCCAGCCGACACGCGAGCTGGACGACGCGACATACTCAGCTCAAGTGCTTCCGAGTTCCGATATACGATGTCCACTCTCACAGTATTTTCAATTACAATTTGAACAGTCTCCTTTAAATCTCCATAGCATGTCTGTTGTAGTAATATGTCCACGATATGTAAGTTTTTGAAACCGGCAATTATTTTACAAGTACAATTACATAATTGCCGGTTCCACTCTAATGGTGCGTTAATCCATGCGGTGGGGAAATCGTCAAGCGGCGACAGTGACGGCCTGTGATTGAAGTAAATATAGATCAAGTCATCCGCTATCCATGCGGTGGGGAAATCGTCAAGCGGCGACAGTGACGGCCTGTGAATTATAGGAGGGCACTTATTTTTTAACAAGCGTTTCAGTATTTTGCCGTATGTACTTGACGTAGCGGTCAATATCCGCCTAGCTTCATCTTCATCACGATGAGGTCTCTACTCTCTATGTCAGCTAGTAGCTACACTCCCGCGGCCCCTCGCACCACGCGTTTCCATAATATTGAATTAAACTTTGAATATATTAGTAATCAATGTAACCCGAGTTATATCAACATAAAACATCTTAATATAGTCGTAAGTTATTAGATAACTTTGAAGTTACAGCCTCAGCAATCCGCCCCATCTTCGGTGAACAATGTAGATTGTAGAGGTAACCTTTAACCTCAGCTGGTGTAATAACATTGCATTGAACATAATGATAACATTGTACTTACCCAAAGATCCTGCAGAAACACAATTTAAGATTTGATATCTCGCGCTTAAATTATTAAAAGAAAACGTTAAAAATATTTCTAAATTAAATATTATTATAGAAACACTTTTACTGTGAATATGAATTTCATACTTCATACTCCATATTATGCACTGTGGAGACGGCAGACCGCAGACGGCAGTGAAAAGTATTATGAATAGTTTATAGAGCTATTCTACAAAAAACCCTTCATAATACGTCTGCGATGTTATACGTCTATACGAATAAGGGATGATATTATTCTTAGTTATTAAGCGTAACCATATTTTTAGAAAAAGCTTTTAGTTTTGTGATATTCATTTGGGGAGAGTAATAATTAGCATCAGCGTGGACATAACGAGCTCTCCCGTCCACGGTCCAGCTGCTGTGTGATAAATGATCGCAGCGCCATGCATGCATGCGACGTGTGCACGTGGGGCATGTGCAGGCCGCTAATGGCCGCGCTGGTCGTCGGTGACGTCACACTATCACTCATCAGCTAATGCGGCGATAAGGGTCCACTTTCACACGGTCGGCGTCGGCGCCAGGCGCCAGGAGTGGGGACAGTAGAGCCCTGACAAACGATCACTTTCCAACGACCACGAGTTCTGCCGGACTCACTTGGCCCTTATATAATGAGGGAAACGCCCGAGACGGTAGGGTGCGCATTCCCATGTTTCGGCCCGTATAACCACGATCGGTTGATGGGGCCATGGGTTGGTGGATGGATTTGGCCCTTATAAGGAAGTAGAAATTAATTTTGCTGTTTTTTCTTCGCTCTACCGTTATTAAATATCTTAGCCGATAGCACCTGCTTTCTCCTTGGTGTCGTAAAAGGTGACAGAAGCATAATATAATATCCGGAAATGGGCAGCGTTTCCGCGGACATTGTTATTATCAGAAAATTGCGCCTAAACCCGTCTGCCTAGCGTGGCGAGTATAGGCAACTAACGCCCTTCATATAATTTGGGGAAGGCTTATGTTTGTCGTGGAAGTCATATCTGAAAGGATGAGGGTAGTTACTAAATAGATACAACAATAGCTCTACGTTTATGATTGTGGTATCAAATATGTGTCAATAGATCACCAGTTCTATTTTAGGCTGCTGCACCGATACGAGTTATCATCAGCTGCAGCCGGCGCTGCGAGGCCGCGGCGAGGCTGCCCGCTGCCCGGCGCCGCACGCCCGCGTCGCGCCCTCCAGCGGCTTCCTGCCGACATGAAGGTCCTGTAGCGCCTTTGTTTACAATGTGTGTACATTATACTGTGTTATGTAAAGACAACTTCGGGTTATAGTGACGACTGAACCCATCATCGTCCCAATCCTGAATCGCGATATCGCAGATTTCAAAGTTTGACGCTATATAATTTTTCTGATTTGAACGTTTGTTGTTAAAGCTTATTATGACTAATGATTTTGTTAATGATTGCACATCATGGGAATAAGGTAAACAATTTTAAAGGCTGCTACATTTTACAAGTAGTAAATATTTATCCTGATTTTTATAATATTAATTAAATTTCATAGAAAATTTGTATACACTTAAAAATAACAATTTTCTATCTTGTTGCTAAAAAATGTTTCTTTTGTAAATAAAATATTTTTTATATTATAAATATCATCTGAAAACTACTGCAGTGGGCTTCGGCCTGGCCGAGCATCGCTCCACGCTCGGCCAAATCTGCCTTTGAGGCTCCTACAATTCCCTCAAAAGTTTTTAAACATCGAGGTCGGGCTTCACATTCAGCTGATATATTATGTAGTAGTATCAAGCCCGTTCGAAAGACAAGAAAGATAACTAGAAATAGATATTATGTTTTCATAAACGAGCCTTTTCATCGTTTCACATTTAATATGTAACCAGAATATAACAACGGCATTAAGTAAGTCACGCAAATAATTAGGCGTTTGTATGTGTCCCGTACAAGCCTCTAACAAGGGGTCGGCCGTGCCCCGGAGCTGACAACGTTCGGAGGTGAGCAGGGCCGGCTGGGGCAAATGATAAAAAAATATTATAGTCCTTATTCAGTAACCCAATTTCGGCCGCCTGACATGTTGAGCTAATACTAATTAGTGGACGACAATGCTGTTTTCTTTTTAGGTTAAGAGACTAGTTGGAGGCGAGTATGTTTTGTATCTGTGTGTGTGTGTGTGTGTGTGTGTGTGTGTAGTGTGTGTGTGTGGTCACATATTCGTTACCAGTTCAGTGTGGCTCGCTCCTGTGAAACTGGTTACCAATTGCCATTATTTAAATTGGTCGTTTAATAATAGTCTACTATTGTATCATTGTTTATAAAAATATGATTTGGATATGAATAGAATATAGACTAACGGGCGGCGAGTGATGACGCGTAGTTATTGAAACAATGACATCGAGCTTACCTATTGCGAGTCATTCTCTAGAACTCGCGCATTCAACAAACATGGAACAATACTTGCTGAGTAAACATTGTGATTTGCGATTTCTGGTAAAAATATCTTTATTGGCATAACGATTTTTAAATTTATTTTCTGCTTTCCAATCTGATTTACAGTGAGGGGAGAGGATGAGCCCCATTACAATAGAGTCCCGCACTTAGCATGTTTTCATCTCAACCCTTCTCCTTCACGTCGGGTCGGGTCCGACCCTCGTCACGTCGGACCTCGGCCGGAGTACGGTGCAGCGGCGGCGCTCGTGCCGCATGACGCTTGACGTCACTACTCAGTTACTCACTCGTATGTCACTTGTGCTAGAGACCTGCAGAGCTATTCACGAACAGACAACATTGCTTTCGAGACTCACTCAGGCGAACGAACTCACTTCGATAGCAAAATCATCTCACTTTACATTGCGATTCACGATGTCTCAGTTTGGTACTTTCGAAGTGAAGTGAGCTTGGAAATGAAGCTCTAATGTCTAGAGTTGTGACACATGTCGGACAACCATATTAAAATTTCTTGTTTATGGTTTATTTATTTTATAAGCCGTAATATGCATTAAACTGTGTCTGTTAAAGCTGATTTGCTATAAATAAACATTTTTTAACCTATTAAACAATTTTGAAACATGTAAAACTGAAAAATACTACAATTCAGTTTGCGTGATTCATTGAGTATAGAGTATAGACCCTATGTGACTCTGTGGAGAAGTGTCAACTGTCAAAGCAAAGTTTGTTTATATAATACGATAAACAAAACAAAGCGGCGGCCGGTATTGTGCGTATTTAGTTCCTAATAACTTTATTGAAGATTGTTAAACATTTTGCTATTGTGAGAAATATTATTTCTTGGTGGAAGAGAAAATATGAAGTAAGTATTTCAATTTTATGTTATTTATCGTCCCCATTGTTTGTGTCCGATTATGTTATGAGCCTATGTTTTGTATTGTAGCCCTACAGAAAGAGCGTCTCATCCCTCTACAGCTCAAATTGAGATGCTCTTAGAGTTTTTGGAGAGACATTCCAGCGTGGCTTAAGGATTTTCAAAAGTTCCAAGTGCAAGGGAAGCCAGTAGAAAGAGCTGGGAACAACTTTCTATTAAATTGAATAGCATTGGGGGCTGCGTTAAAAGTTGGAAACAATGGACAAAGGTTTGTTAACCATATGTATCTTTTTTTTAGATCCTGTTGTTCATTGTAATATATTAAAATTAAGTGTTTGCATGCCCTTTTTTATGGGTTTTAGTATTGGGCTGACAAAAAGAGTGCAGTTAAAAAAAAGGCAGTTTCACGGTATCGGGCGCGAAATAAAACTGGTGGTGGAAGCGAACTCATTACAATTTCTCCAGTGGAAGAAAGAATAATCAGTATATTTGGGTGGTGAGGGTTTTGCTGTTGGTGATAGACACCTTGAATGTGAAGACATGTTGATGATGAAAGCCCATCATTGTTAGCCAATGAAGTATTGATGTCAACAGTAAGTGTTTTTAAAAGTATTTTAGTTGATGTGCCTGGAGTTAAATTTAAATTTCTTGATATTCCATTAATGACGATGGTGAAAAGTAATGATAAAAATTAAAGTCTAACAAAAACTATTTTAGGTTCAACAATCTGCAACACCAGATGTAGCCAGCCCCACTCATGATGTTCTATGTATAAGTGTGTCACTATTCGAGGTATGCTATTATTATTATATTTAAGAAAGAAAATTATATGATATAATATGTAATTCTAATATTTTATTAATTAATAAAATATTATAATTACCATATATTATATCCATTTTGTCGTAGTTTGTATTAAATATTAATATTAATTAGTATAATGTATTCACAAAATAAAACACATTATTTATAATTATTATTACCAGTCATAATATATTTTAATTTTACTGCAACAACAGCCGTACATAGAGTGTTTACCTGGAACATCAAACTCATTGTCAAGACCCAGTGTTTTCCGTATGGTTACTAAATTCATATTATTATTTTTATCATTGCTTTTCTATTATATAAATCATTAGGTAATATAATAGGTATATATAAGATTATATCTCATAGGAGAATAGACTATTTTGTTTCTCTGTAAATAAGTAATTATAATTAACTTACAAAAATCATATTATACAATAAGCAACTTACTAACTATATGAAATATAATATGATACCTGTAAATAAGAGAAACAACAATTATGTTTATTGTAGTTCCTTGTATGTATTTTTAAACATATTGGGCACAATTTTATATTTTATCTTAATCAGTTAACATTTTCTTCTAAAATTTAAAAAAAAGTCTTCAAAAATTATTCTAAACTCATAAAAACCTATTTTAAATAAAAACTTGTACATATAATATTATTTTATTGCATTATTAAAAAAATATTTTATCTCCATATCAGGTATCTCCAACCGTACCAGAGGCACCCACTGTGAGACCCCAAACGCCACCAAGGGCTAGTGGTGGCACGACGCCACAGTTACTCACTACTCCATCTGGGTCGCGGCAGCACCTGCGACGACATACTAGTCGTCGTTTAGAGAGGTCTCCTGTATTAAGTAGTAAGTTTCATTTTCGCAGGCCACCACGTCATAATCTATTTTAAGAGAAGGTTGAAAATGATGCTATTATTTAAAATTATTATTTGTTACAGCTGCAGGTGGTGCTGCTCACAATTCCCGACGCCAGAGGCCTCTGTCACCTCCATCGCAGCGTCGATCACAATATGTTAGCCTGAGTGAACGTTTTCTGAGATTAGAAGAGCAGCGCATTGAAACCGAAAGGACCAATTCAGAAGCACGTGTTGAGATTGACAGAAGGAATTCAGAGGCCTTGATGTGCATTGGGGAAGGTTTAAAGTTGCTGGCTGAGATTTTTAGGAGATATTTTTTAGAAATTATTAAAAAACTTTTTTTAAAGAAACCTTATATAATATGTATTCGATAGTATTAATTGTATAAAAATAATGTTAGTAATTAGTAGTTTAATGCATTACAATGATTAGTAGATGAAATGATAGATACCTTTATAAATATTTAAGGAAAATAAAATTATATTTGAAATTATATGTTTATATTATAACTAGGTACTTATATAACTTTTCAATACATTAACAATTAGCCAAGAATATTTTTAATTGTAAAATTATAGAACAGAGATTAAAGGTAAATATTTTGTGCACGCCACAAAGTGTTAATTAAATCTAGACGGCTAGACTGTGCAATTATCTGCTCCGTTGCATTTAGCTCTGGGATGGATCTCTGTCCACGAGCAGCAGTGCGGAATTGCACTTTCTCCTGCAGCTCGCGGGCTTCCAAGGCTGGTGCAGGGAGCCCAGCACGATTACACATGTTGTGTAACACACAACAGGCTATCACTATTTTTGCTACTGTGTCTGGGTGGTAGTGAAGCACTCTGTGAACTACCTTTGAGTCTGTCTATTGCCCTCTCAACAGAGTTACGTGCTGTCATGTGTATCTGTACAGCCCGGCCGGTGTTCCTTCCTCTGCATTTGGCACTGGTACCATGAGGTAGCTGCGTTGTGCGTAGCCGGAATCTCCTGGAAGTTAATATAATATAATTAAATTCATGGGCTTACTTTTAATTTGGTTTTAATTTTGTTTAGGTAATAACAAAAAAAACTATTATATTATATCTATATAACGTTATAATTAAAATATAATATTATTATATAGGACATATTAATATGTCCGAACTCACCTAATAAATATACCATTTTATTGAATTACCATATCTAAATATATGATTTTGAATAATTAATATAAATTAATAATATGAATAATTACCAATTGGATGTTTCGAGCATGATTTCCTTTACGACAGAAGAAACGCTCCTCATTTTGTTGTGATCTTACCATCGTCACAAAGGTTCCATCTATACATCCTATTACCCCTGGTATATGATATTTCTGGAAAAACGTAAAAATGGAAACGCGTTATTTTAGTGCTAAGTACCTTATGGATAGAAGCAATATCGCATTGTAATAATACTTAAGTTTGTGTATTGTAGAAGTACTAACTTTTCTTTTAATTTGAGTATTTCCAAGGAATTTTGCGAAAACCGAATATATTTTTTAACCACACTGGGGCTCGACAGTACTTCTACTACTTCACGAACACAGCGCGATACCGATGGCTGTGACATGAAGGAATTTACATCCTTACCACAAATTCTCTGGTAACTTCCAGTTGCAAAAAAAGCAAGGGCACACAACAACTGAAAAAAATGTCAATATTAGTCATAATTCATGCTAATATTACAAACCAAAATGTGACAAAAATTCAAATAATACATACCCTTTTTTACCGGTTCTACCCGGTTTTAACTGTTAATGCTCTCCTTCGCTTAGGATCTTTCATAAGGTGCTTGATATCACATATTAAACTATTTATCAAATCTTCAGACAAACGATAATTCTCTACAAAGTCTCTGTCCCTATTAAATATTTGTAAATCCCGAATATTATTAGCCTAGGTTCGACTGTCAGATAAATCTAAAGAATGCGCTTCATTTAATAAACTACTGAATAAAAACAAACAAGCCATATTATTATGAATTAGAAAAGTTATTTTAAGATATTATGTTTACGTATTTTAGCTGATTGAAACTATTTTAGCACAATTTTACCGCACGTTAAGTTATTTCTTTCAACTAAAATGAACCGTTTCAAGTGTTTTCACACAAATTCACTCTTATCTCGCCACCTCTTGAGCAACTTACACGATGACAAGTGGAATGAGCTCCAAAAGTTTCAAATTACAGCCAAGTGAGGCGGGAATTTCCATGCGGAATACCAAGTTCATAGTTCAAATGTCAAAATGTTTACGCGCGAGGGTTCGTCTTATTTCCGCGCTCGAAATTGAAGCGACACCAGCGCCTTCGCAAGTAATCGCAAGTTAGAGAATACGAAATTTGACACCCACCGCGGATTTAACTGTCGAGATGCGAAAACAATTTACGAGAATAGCTCTGCTGGGCGGCGATTCTCAGGCCTAGAACTCATTTCCGAATATTAGTATATCCCGCTCGCACGCGCGGTAAATCTCATTTGCATGAGCGGGACAGACCGACAGTAAAAACTTAGTTCGAGGACTGAGAATTAGGGCCCTGGGCCCCGATTCTCGCACCTCGAAGTTCGTTTCGAATGGCAGCCTCTCGCACGCCCGTCAAATAATGCGATCACGAATGGGATAGACTTCCATTCAAAACTAAGTTGGTACAAGAATCGGGTCTCTGACTTCGGGGAGTGGAGCCTGAGAAAATTTAAAATATTCTGACAGAAAGTCAACGTAAAAATCACCGGTTAGAGATAGAAGAACTGGCGTAAGAAATTCGGTCGGGGCCATCTTTTAGCAAAAGATAGTTAGTTGCAATTTTTTTAAATGTGCCTAAGACGACTATAATATTATATTTATAAAGCAACATCAATCCCACGAGTTGCACGTCGCTGTCTGTGAGCGTAGTCGGATCTTAAATATGTATGTTGTATTTTATTATCTTCTTAGTGCCTATAGTATGAAGTATCTAATCTCATTAGAAAGTTTTGATGATTTTGTCGCAATTTAGTAAACAAGTAAGGGGACACAAGATCACATTAAATACATAACCCCTTAGCTAGCGCCTATGTCGTTTACTGAATCAAAAGTGATCGTATTTCATTCCAGGTGCTATTGGTTGTAGTTCGCGGTATGTCGCACGAGCCGGTTCTCAGCCCGCCATTTCCCGTTTCCGCGAACAGCACACGGCACAATGCCGCGCCGCGCCGAGTCGGCTACCTATAACCGACGATTATTCGCACTAGATCGGGTTTCGTTGCAGGAATTGTGCTATATGAGTGATAGTTATTTAATATCATTAATTAATATCATCATCATCTCAGCTTAGACCTCTACCGGAATTAACCTTCCCCCAAAGTATTTAATTGGGCGGGGTTTAAATTAAATATTGACGACCTCCGTAGTGCAGTGGTTGAGCGCGTTGGTGCTTCAGCGAGGGTTCGAATCCCGCCGATGGAACAAAAAGTTTTCAATGTTCCTGGGTCATGGATGTGTATTAAATTTGTGTATAAAATAATAAAAATCTTAAATGTAAAGTGTATAGTATACAAGTTTTAAATATATTTCCGTTGTCTGGTACCTGTAACACAAGTACTTCAGATACTTAGCACGGGACCAGATTGACGTGGTGTGAAGCGTCCATAGATATTTTTTTTTGTGTAGGTATACCTTGCTCACGGGCAATTAAATCCCAGACCTTTGGAACGCATGCGTGGGGCCGAAGCCCATTATTATTATATTTAATTTAAACGCTGCTGCTTATTTCCGGATGTCAATTCCCTCCGTCGCCTGTTACGACACCCGCGGGAAAGATGGTTGATGGGGAGTCACTCTCACACCCCACGGACGGAATAGCAAATATAGTTTTTTAGAATTCGCGAGCGTCTAATATCATCTAGCTACGTCTCGTTACGTATATTATGTATTATGCACGAATGTGCGAGAAGTTCCTTGACCTTTGAATCGTTTCTGAAGAAATGAGTGTGTACCGGGTATTTTTATATCGCGCCGCTTAATAAATATAATATAAAGATTATAGACTGCTTCGAATGTAAAAGCTTACGTTTAATTCCGAATCAAAGCTGTAAGTCAAAAGTTCACAACCTATCCGAAAAGTTATCGCCAAAGAGAGGAGAGTAAAAACTCTACCATAAACACAAGGAGCTACGCGCGTCGAGGATCAGCCTACAAGTAGATACTAGGGTATCGAGAACCGGTAAAGTTTTAGGAACCGGGATTTTCGGTACCAGCACTAGTCAGAACCGGGAATTCCTGGGATTTTCCGGGATTTTTGGTATTTTCGTGATTTTTTTCTTACTTGAGTAAAAACAAATACTATGGCTTCGAAAACTACTTTTTATAAATAAATCACACATTTTGGCATGTCAAGTTAAAGTATGATACATTAATTTGCTATACAATGATTAAAATATCGTATATTTATATATTTTGAATTTAACGTCTCTAGTATTAGGGATTCGGGCGCGTAAAATAGTATTCGTAACAAAAAGTTCTTTATCAAATAACTCTATGGCTACAGTATGATTAAGATAATGTTATACCAATAATCATATGACTATCCACTATTCAGTTTCTGGCCAGATCATACGCACTACAATATTTTTTTCCGTGGCGTATATTATGTATAACGATTTGCCAGCCTATAAGGCACACTTAGCAGATTCCCTCCCACTTTTGCAAAGTTATTACTTTTGAATAGGTAAATAAAACATTGCATATTATATCTACGATCTATCATGAGCCAAAAAACTATTTTACCGGTGTAAATCTATTAAAACTTATAATATTGTAAAATACTGTGTAGTACAAAAAACCCAACCAAAACTGAGGAGTTTTATAAGTTTAAGTATGAGTAATTATATTTTACGTCACGTTATATACGTGACGTTGAATCCTACTTTGCTCGGTAGTTTTGCTTCGGCGTTGATAAGTCCTATTTATTATAAACTTATCGCCGTACCAAAATTAAACCAAATCGGTAAAACGGTTCATGACTCTTAAAGTGACAGACACAGTTAGTTTCACGTTTGAAATAATATTAAGTATGGATAAAACATTTTAAAATTATTTTTCTGCTTAGCCAATCGCACGAAATGCGGTATAATGTTTGGACAGAAATTAAAATTTTAAACGTAAATATTGTAAAGTAAGTTTTTACCCTTTGAATGTAATATCGATGTGAGTTTTACTGGCTAAAAAGATGGATCTTCCAAAAATGTTAACAGCTTTATCCAACAGATAAATTGATTCATCAAAAATTCATAGCTTAAAGATATCTTATAAAATTGGTTTTTTGCGATTTTTTATTTATAAGTAGTAGCAAAAAGATTTTTTATAATTATAATTATGATCCCTTGGGACCTTTTTGTTTCCCAAGAAAAAAAAATCCTGTTATTACTTAATTTCATGGTCCAATCTACCTTTGTGCCGAGTTTCATTTAAATACGTCGTAGTTTCACCGAAATACCATTAAATAAGTAGCTACTGTTTTTTGAAAATTCAACGGGCACCATTTCGTTTTTGGGATAATAATATCCTACATTACCCTTTAGGTTCGAAGCTATCGGCCTGCTAAATTTCATTTTATTCCATTCAGTACGGACTCATACTGACCGACAGACAGACAGTACTTTTTTTCATAATTATTATTTTTAGGTTCTATGGCCTTTATAGACCCCAAATCTTGATTTTGACTTAAATATATATTTAATGAGCAGACATTTCCCTTAGATTTATTTTAATATGTTGACATAGTAAAATCAGTTAAGAATATTTTGAATAACATCGTAACTTAAGTTAAAATTTGAAAGCGTTTTTTGCCGTCGGAAAGTTACACCATCAACGGTGAACACAGGCTTTATTATATTTTCAAAAAAAGGGATCCTTACTAAAATTCCAATAATGTAACCCAAGGTGTCAAAAGTATACAATTTATTAAGTTTTTATATGCATTGTTTAAAATATAATGATACTCATAATATGTTTATTACTATAACATTATCTAAACCACATTGCAGCTGTAGTGTTATTTCGTAAAGAACTTTTTGCTACGAATACAATAATTCCACACGCCCGAAGCCGCGGGCCAAAGCTAGTAATATAATATTACTCACGTTTATAAAAATTGTTTATATCTATGTAAAACTTTAATGGAAGTGACTGTATAACGATATTTTAATCATTGTATAGCAATAAATATATTATCCTTTAATATGACATGCCACAATGTGTAATTAAAATACAAAAGTACTTTTCTAAGCCCGTTGCGTTTATTTTTTGTTAAGGTAAAAAAAATCCCGAAAATACCGAAAATCCCGGTTCTTTTGCGTTGAGAACCGGTTCTATAACAGTAGTCAAAGAACCGGGAAATCCCGGGATTTTCGGTACCGTGAAATCCCGGTTCTGAACCCTAGTAGATACGTACACACTGATTATTATCTCTTATATATCGTTAGTCTCGCTAATACTCGAGAACGGGTGAACCGTTTCGGCTATTTTAGTCTTAAAAATTTGTAAGATGACCGTACACTTCTTGTCAGAATAAAACTCGAACACACGAATCACTTTGTTTATTATTCCTTAATTTTCTATCACGCACTCAAACACTTAACACTTTCAGTATCACTTTTATCTTTAATTACACACTCAATATATTTTAACACTTTTAGACTTTATAATATTCACACTTTACAACATTACGACATTATAAACTTTATAAAACACTGAGCTCACACTTTACTGCCTTGAACTATCCTCCATCAAGGATCTCAAGCAATTGCCTCTAGAAAAACCCCTTAGATCCCAAGTTCCCTCTCTCTCAAATATTTTTGGGCGCGTAAAGTGTGAGTTCCGCCCATAATGGCGCCAATGCACATTAACACTAACTTCCGTTTTTAATTTCAAATCCCAATTTAAGTGTTGATAATATTTTGTATACTTAAAACAATTTCTAATATTTATTAATAACAATTTAAAATTATTTATATAAAATTAGACTAATTTCCACAGTTGACTTTCAACTGTGGCGCTAGTGTACATAGTAAAAATTACATCCTATTTTGTTTTTGATTACAATAATTGATATGTAAAATTATTTTAATAATCTAATGAATTTATAAACATTATAGTTAATTACATATTATTAATTTCATAAATCAATTTTCTAAATATTATTTCAAAACAGATAATTAATATGACGTGTTGTTGATATAAAAAAAACAATACTATATATTTAATTTGAACCTTCCTCTATAAAGTTATTTTAATAATCTCATAATTATAAACATTAGTTTTTTTTTAAAACATTTTACATTTCAATTTTATAAATCAAATTCATCAATTTAAAAAAAAGTTACATTATAGCTTATATATAAAAAAAACAATACTAATTAATTTGAACCTTACACTCGTCCATCCTGACACGTGTGTGGTCCCCACACACGTATCTGATGAAACCTTACACTTGGCCAAGTAAATTGGCAAAAGGAAAACAATCAATATTAAAAGTATAATTAAGTTTGTATAATAAATACAAGATTCTTTATAAGAATTCACTCATAGTTTCATTAATCACACTCAAAAATAATTTATAGCACTTAAAATTATACTCTTAAAATTCACTCTGAGTAACATAAAATACAATCAGATACTTCACTCTGAGTAACATAAATTACAATCAGAAACTTCACTCTGAGTATTATAAATTATATTCAGAAACTTCATTATTACTAGCATAAATTACCCTCAGACACTTCACTCTGAGTACCTTGAATTACCCTCAGACACTTCACTCTGAGTACCTTAAATTACCCTCAGACACTTCACTCTGAGTACCTTAAATTACCCTCAGACACTTCACTCTGAGTACCTTAAATTACCCTCAGACACTTCACTCTGAGTACCTTAAATTACCCTCAGACACTTCACTCTGAGTACCTTAAATTACCCTCAGACACTTCACTCTGAGTACCTTAACTTACACTCAGAAACTTCACTCTGAGTACTTTAAATTACATTTATAAAACTCACTTTGAGCACTACTTTTTTACTTATAATCTGAAAAAATTCACTCCTACTTGAAAAATTTTCTGAAAGTATTCATACATTTACATTATAAATAGATTTGGTGAACCAACTCAATAAAGCAAAAGAAAAAGGTAAATGAATTACAAATCATTAGCATCATTCGCGTCGTCATCATTAAAACTTAAGTCATTATCATCGTTATCATTATCCTTATCATCATCATGGTTATTCTCATCGATTTGTAAAGCAGATAAATGAATCCACGGCTGCATCCTATCAGCAGCAACAGTTGTTTTACGCCTATTTCTCATACCTTCAAAACCTGGTATTGGTGCCAGCTTATAACGATCATTACCGAAAACTTTAACCACTCGATATGGACCCTCATAAACTGGCATGAGTTTAGTGCTTTTGCCACTGTTATTAAATGCAGTTTTAACTATTTTTACTAGATCGCCTTTATTATAGACGCGCGCTGGTCGTCTACCTTTATCATAGTTCTTTTTTTGCATGATTTGTGCTTTATCAATATTTTCCTTAACTTTATCTCTTAGTGTATCTATATGTACTGTTTCACGAGTTTCATCGACTATTTCATTTAAAATTGGATTTACCTCACTAACCATTAATGTGCCAAACATAACCTCAGATGGTGCTCTACCTGTAGATTTCTGGATTGTATTGTTTAATCCCCACTGTACTTTACCTAATTCATTATCCCAATCTCTCTCATCGTGCTTTAAATTTTGTGCAGTCAACGAATCTAGAATAGTACGGTTATAGCGCTCCACTTGACCGTTTGACCGAGGACACGCCACCGCATTCAATACATGTTTAATACCTCTGTTAAGACAAAACCTTTTAAAAGCATTAGATGTAAAACAGCTACCTCTATCGCTCACTATACGCTCTGGGGATCTAAACGTGTCAAAAATATCATCTAATACTTTTATAACGTTTTGTGTATTCGTATTGCGGACTGGTCTTATAAAAATAAATTTGGTAAATGAATCTATAATCACTAGAAGGTGAGTGTAGCCTCGCTTCGACTTAACGAAGGGCCCGAGGTGGTCAACATGCAGGGTGTGAAATGGCTTTTCAATTTTCTGTATTGGATGTAAAAGTCCTTCGCGGTTATTTGAAGCCTTTTTAGCATAAGCGCACTCAATACAAGCACATACATATTTCTTTACAAACCGTTTCATTTTAGAAAACCAATATTTACTTTTAAGTCTATCGAAAGTTTTTTCGAAACCTAGATGACCTATATCGTCATGATTCATCCTGCACAATTGCCATCTCGCGCCCTTAGGTACCACCCAACGAATATCATTTTTATTGCCATTTATGTATCTAAATAACTTATTATCCTGCATGACATAATTACTTTTTATATATTCTAGCCCTTTATCATCTAATTTAGAGTTCAGTATATCACAAATTCTTCGCAATTCTGAATCTCCCAACTGCAGAGTGAGTAGCCAGTCATGTTCACTTATAGACAAAACAATCGGGAGAGGTTCAGTATCACGACTTCCGGAATCTTCAACTGGGTTCCTGGAAAGAGCATCTACGTGCGACATCTTTTTACCTGCCCTATATTCGATCGAACAGTCAAATTCTTGCAGTGTTAGCCACCAACGCGCTATTCTTGGCACTAAATCACGTTTTTATAATGTTGACCGTAGCGCACTACAGTCGGTTACTATTTTAAAAGGTTTACCCAGTAAATACACTCGAAATTTTTTTAGAGAGCAGACAACAGCCAGAGTCTCCAACTCATAAGAATGAAAGTTTTTCTCCTCTGGCGCCGTCTGTCTACTAAAATATGCGATGGGCCTAAAAGATTCATTTTCTGAGAAACGCTGCATTAAAATGCCACCAACGCCTATTTTACTTGCATCAGCATGGAGTTCAGTTTCGGCTGACGTATCAAATATAGCTAAAACAGGTCGTATCGTTAGTCGTTCTTTCAATGTGATAAATGCTTTGTCTTGAGCATCACCCCAAGTCCAACTAGTATCCTTTTTTAAAAGTTTAGTTAGTGGGTACGCTATTGTCGCAAAACCCTCGATAAACTTTCTAAAATAGCTAACGAGACCAAGAAATTGGCGTACCCCATGAACGCTATCTGGACAAGGAAAATCAGCCACACACTTAATTTTTGATTCACCAGGGCGTACTCCATTTGCACTTATTTCGTATCCAAGATAATCAATTTTGTTTTTCAGAAAACTACATTTACACAAATTTAATTTAAGGTTAGCTTTGTCCAATAACTGTAAAACTGTTTCGAAATTATCTAAGCACTCACTGGCGTCCCGTCCAAATATCAATACGTCATCAATATACACTGTCGCTTTATCAAAACGGGCTGGTCCCAAGACATGGTTCATCATCCTCTGGAAAACAGCCGGTGCGTTTGCCAAGCCAAACGGCATGCGATTAAACTCGTACTGGCCGTCAGGCGTGACAAACGCAGTTAAATGTTTAGATGGTTCAGCAATTGGTACTTGATAATATCCAGACATAAGATCTAATGTAATGAACCATGCCTGGCCGGATAGCCTCGCAATTTCGTCTTCAATGAGTGGCATGGGATAGCGCTCCTTAATCGTAATAGAATTTAATTTCCTGTAGTCCACGCACAACCTAGTAGAGCCATCCTTTTTTCGTACTAAAATTATTGGGCTGGCGTAACTAGACACGGACTCCCTAACAATACCCGCATCTAACATGTCTGTGATCATTTGCCTTACATTATCACGTTCATGGTGGGACAACCTATAGGGCCTATACACGACAGGTTGCTTATTATTTATCTCGATAACCATCTCTGTATTAGTGGTGCAACCTAAACTCGCCATATCATTTGCAAAACAATTTGCATACCTGTCAAGTAATTCATAAAGTCGGTTCTTGTCATATTCTGAAACGGATGTTCCTAATTTAACTTGGCTTTTATCAATCTGCGAAAGACATTTACCAAAATCAGGGACCACGGCAGTAGAAGCAACATGATTAATAATATCTAATTTTTGAGCGCGGGCAAAAATAAAATTTTCTACAAATAAAGTAGGTATAGAACATGGCATTATCTTTACATTTAAATTTCCTTTATTTACATGGTATACACCGCCGTATACTATGTGTTGTGCATTAGGTTTTCCTATCAGTTTCGTAACTAGTAATATACTACCAGTGAAGTCAGTCTCAGTCAAAGCCTTAACACTTGCAACTCCGTACAATTGCACACTTATTTTGACCCTCACTTTAATCAATAACTCGTCAGTATCAGTACACTCAACATTGGCTGGAATTATAGAGTCCACAGTTAAAAAGCTAAGTTTCGCAGAGTCCTTGTAAACAACCACATGCGGTTGTTCGGAAAAGGACTGACCTATCAGCAATGGTTTCTCTAAAAATTCGTCTTTAACTACTCTACAACTAACTAAAGCACTCGCCTCATCTATTGTCATATCAACCCAAACTGTGCCTAGCGACTGCACTATAGTATTTCCGAAACCTACCATTGCCGAGGATTGTCCATTATGAGAAAGTCCTAGTCTTTTCGATACAGTTTCTTTAATTAGAGTAACTTCACTACCCAAATCTACAAATCCTTCCAACGTCATGTCATTAATCTTTACTAGCTTTACAAATTTAGTGCTCGCATTTGAACTGGCAATTCGCATGGTTTTCTTAACAGAATCTATAGAGTTTTTCTCTTTAAAGCAATTTTCAATAGTATGTCCAATTTTGTTACAGCTCTTGCAAACTAACAATGTCTTCGGACATTGTGCGAAAAAATGACCCTTGTCCTTACAATTAAAACAGAAAGATGAACTTTGAATTATTGGTTTTCTGATAGGCTTACTATTTTGAATATTATCATTTGCCACACTGACGCTATTTCTATTCCTGGATGGGACAAAGTGCGAACTCATTGTCTCTTTATTGCTTAACAAAAATTTAAGTAATTGATTAGGTTCAGAACATTGTAAAGCAACGCAACTAGATTTTATGATTTTGTCATTTATACCGTGGATAATACAATCTACGGCCCGTTTACCACGAATATCACATTGATTAAGCAAAGCTAGTTTCTCATAGAAATAAACTTCAATTGGTTCACCATATCTACTTCGGCGCTTAAGCATATCTTCTAAGGACTGGCCATAATTTACTTCACAAGGAAAATTACTTTAAAGCAAATTTTGCCATTCAGACCAAGAATATAACATGGTATCTAAACTTGCAACCCAAACTTTAGCCAGTCCCCGTAATTTTTGCACTGCAAAGTGAATAGTAGTAGTTTCGTCCCATCCATACACAGAGGCACATTCGTTTACTTTTTTCAACCAAACATCTATCCGCTGATTTTTAATAGAAGGATCAAACTCAGGGACAATATTTTGGTAATCAATACGTCTACTACAAGTTTGTTCACTCTGTGCAGCTGGCTGGGACGAAAAACCATTTCTAAGAGACTGTATCAAATTAAAAATATCTTTACTACTAAAAACAGGGCTAGGTAACCTTTGAGGTGGTCTTCTGCTGGTTGACTGCTCGCCATGTTGCATTCTCCCACCGTTTTGCAATGCACTAGACCGACTGCTTCGGTTGCTGCGATGCCTGTGATCTTCTTCGCGTTCTTTTTGCAACTCTAGTTCCAAACGCCGTATTCGTCTGCGCTCTCTCTCAAGCTCTTGTTCCCGCTTGCTCCCATTGCTGCGACCACTACTGCGGCGGCGTGGCCGTGAACGCGAACGCGTGCGGCTGCGTGACCTTGAGTGCGTGGGGCTGCGTGACCGAAATCGTGTGCGGGATTGTTGGCCACTACTACGTGGGCGTTCAGGGACACTGTCGCGAATGCGCACCGGATAGCTCTGAAGGATAGGACTGCGACTCCGTCTGTGATCCATGCCATCATGACATTCCCTGTCGTGACGGTCGACGCTCCTGGTTGGAGTCACAAGATAATGACGATGGCCGTCAGTATTTTGACTCACACGACGCCGTCCATCCATAATCCGTTACAGTGTCAATCCCCACTTTCTGATTTGTAAGATGACCGTACACTTCTTGTCAGAATAAAACTCGAACACACGAATCACTTTGTTTATTATTCCTTAATTTTCTATCACGCACTCAAACACTTAACACTTTCAGTATCACTTTTATCTTTAATTACACACTCAATATATTTTAACACTTTTAGACTTTATAATATTCACACTTTACAACATTACGACATTATAAACTTTATAAAACACTGAGCTCACACTTTACTGCCTTGAACTATCCTCCATCAAGGATCTCAAGCAATTGCCTCTAGAAAAACCCCTTAGATCCCAAGTTCCCTCTCTCTCAAATATTTTTGGGCGCGTAAAGTGTGAGTTCCGCCCATAATGGCGCCAATGCACATTAACACTAACTTCCGTTTTTAATTTCAAATCCCAATTTAAGTGTTGATAATATTTTGTATACTTAAAACAATTTCTAATATTTATTAATAACAATTTAAAATTATTTATATAAAATTAGACTAATTTCCACAGTTGACTTTCAACTGTGGCGCTAGTGTACATAGTAAAAATTACATCCTATTTTGTTTTTGATTACAATAATTGATATGTAAAATTATTTTAATAATCTAATGAATTTATAAACATTATAGTTAATTACATATTATTAATTTCATAAATCAATTTTCTAAATATTATTTCAAAACAGATAATTAATATGACGTGTTGTTGATATAAAAAAAACAATACTATATATTTAATTTGAACCTTCCTCTATAAAGTTATTTTAATAATCTCATAATTATAAACATTAGTTTTTTTTTAAAACATTTTACATTTCAATTTTATAAATCAAATTCATCAATTTAAAAAAAAGTTACATTATAGCTTATATATAAAAAAAACAATACTAATTAATTTGAACCTTACAAATTAATAATATTTGTCGAAGTCCCGGGAAGGTTTAAACGGTTCATCATAAACTGTTTCTATGCTCAACGACGTAGGCGCGGGCCAGCTAGTTGTATTAAAGATATTAGACATTTTATTTTATTTGAATGTATGAAGTTTCAGTGAATTGGTTATGTGCCTATAACAATAATTGTTTTTTAATCTTTCCTTTTGGAACTTTTGACGCCGCCGGCCGCCGCACTTATCTCGGCGTGGCGCCGCATTCCATGGCCGATACGTGGAGCTTTGCCGATATACTGTAGACTGTACTGAATAGTCACTTGTAGGAAATAGGGATGTGGCATTGACTAAAAAATATTTTTTTTAATAATCGATTTTTTCAGAAGCCTTAGTTTTTTTCATAAGTACTTTGGTTTTAAACAGAAAAAAATGTTTTGAAGTTATTTTTCGGTATGTTATTCATAATTTAAAAAGCTAAAATATCTTTTTCTCAAAATCGATTATTACTAATCTAAATCGGTGTGAAAATCGATTAGTTTTAAAAATCTATTGTTTAAAAAAATCGTTTATTAATAATCGAATCGTCTAAAATTTTTATTTTTTTACTTACTTAGACTTACCGTTTCATTTCTAAACCTTTTGCATCAACATTTTTCAATCTTATTTCTTAGAATGAAAAATTTTACGATTTTTAATAATTTAAAATTATTAAAAATCGTTTATTCTTTACATCCCTAGTCGCTAGTCGCTAGCCTGTAATGACGCTCGGTTACACTCGTAATTGTACATCACATCACGGGGAAGATACGGACAAGCTTTATTGGCAGCTTATCTACTTAAATTACTATTATATGATAATTTCACTCTATGTAGTTTTTTAGTTAAGTGGTCTTATATAATTCTTGAATACTTTATGTTTTTAGGGTTGCGTACCCAAAGGGTGAAATACGGGACCCTTTTACGAATGTCCGTCTGTCAACACTCAACAGACTGTATTGCATGACCCGCGATAGTCAGGTTCATTTACTATTGCCACTATAACAGCAAAATGCTAAAAACAATATAAAATTTTTTTTTAGGGGGGGGGGGGGGCATCCCATCAATACAATAAACGCGCACTTGGTTGGTTTATTTAAGTATATGATTATATTATTTTTTTATATTTATACTAAGCTTTTACTTTCCAACGAATCCTTTTTTTTCTCCTAATTGGAGGACGAAAATAGGCCGTTAATGCTCAAGTCTCCGAGATGAGACGGAGCCGGGCGTAAACAATGTGTGTGTGATGAATGTGTGTCGGCGGACGGCCTTGTCCCGCGCCCGCCGCGGCCCGCGAATCACACACACGCACGCACGCACTCACACACACGCACGCACGCACTCACACACACGTACGTTTGCGATGCACACTCACACACACGCACACGAAGTGACACTGCTCTCGGCGCGGCGAATTGTCGAGCTATTTATGGTAATCCTCGGCAGTAAAGTGACACAACTGCTGATTAAGTATCCGACACTTTTAAGGCTTAAAGTGACAGGGACCGCGAAATCGAGTATCACAAGGAATGAACGACGAGTGGCCGGCAGGAGAATAACAGTTTAATTTATTTAAAAGGTGCAGTATATCTTCTAGCGGCAAGCTCCTGAATAATTGTTACCCTCGGATTCTCAGCGGGCGGACCGCTGTGGGGTTCACGGTACCCTCGCTGTGAACTGTTTCATCAGTAACAGCGGGCGCTATTGTATTAGAGGAGGTTCGCGGGAAGGGGGAGGAGGAAAGAGATGGTGATGATGAATAATTAATTAACGATATTTGTGAGAAGTGGTGTGATTTACCGCCGCAATGGCGGACGCTTGCTGTCTCATTAATAACTGTGTCTCAATTCACAGAGATCTAATGGTGTTGCTTAGATGTAACAAATAGTGTATTTATCGACGATTTTAACCTAAATTTAATTGAATTTGAACAGAGCATAGAGTAATGAAATACAACGAGTTGGTGAGAGCAATTAACCTAATTATTGAGTGACAGCCGACGGTCGAGAGTTGAGTTTGATTGATTCGCTCCGGGACAAGTTCCGGGTAGACGGGTAGGCGGGTAGGTACGCTGTGACACTCTACACCTACACCTCGATAAGACAATTCGTGAAACTCAGCTGCGACCCGCGCTAATTGAGGGTCGATCTGCAGTGGCATCGGAATGGGTTACTGAGAAGTGAGAACTGTCGATAATTATGAGTTTTACTACATGTATCTACTTTCACTAAATATCATAATAATAATGCCTCCCCCACCAATTTCGGCGACGGTGGCCTTGTTTCATTCAAACCAGGCCAGCTACGTCGGAGTTATTTTATAGTGCCCAAGTGTGCGCGCAATATACAAAAGCACTCTCTCTTCCTTCACCCTCGTAGCCCAGTGGGACGGATAACCGACACGACTGGCGGGAGGTCAGGCGCAGGACCGACTTTTTATATGCCCATTCGACTCGTGGATCACCTTTCTTGTCAGACAAACAGGTGATCAGCCTGCATTGTCTTCACTAAACTTGAAAATAATTGTTCTCCCAAGGCGGAAATCGAACCCACGACCTCTGAGTCGAGAGCAAGGGTCTAAACCACTAGACCACGGAAGCGTTAAATATCATAATGCAGCTTTAAGCATGAGCTTTATTAACAGTTGAATTCACGAGCTTAATGAAAAGCTTTTTGTTTTGTGGGATAAAAAGCCTGCGCGCAGTGCGCAGTAGCTGCGCGGTGCACCCCGCCTGCAGCCTGCACTATGTAGTGTACGCACTGCCGACTGCGCTAGTCAAAAGGCGTAGGTGTAGTGGACTAGTGCGGGTGTTCGCACTTCACACCGCCGCCGCCGCCGCCGCCGGCGCGCGGCTCGAGTGACCCCGCGGCCCGCGCGTCGCGCGAACACTACACAGTTGAGTGTACACTGTACTCTGGGTACACTCAGATGCAATAATCGCTCCCCACACGATTTCGGTGCCGGTGGCCGAATTAAATAACAAAAAAATCTTTGTTGAACACACAAGGGACAGGGAGGGGAAAAGAAAAATATTATACAAGGAAAAAAAACAAAGAGAAACTTAAAACTAAGTAAAAACTAAATTCTATAAATAGGATACACTACAGTTGTGCATCGCGATTATCATATCATAGAGTTCAGCAGCTGCTCAGTTTCAAATTCCGTTCTCAGTTATTTTACTCGGCGTCGGTGACGCTAAGATCCTCATTTGTGATTTGACATCTAATCTAAAGGTAATATCCGGCTACAGTTTGTACTGACTGTACTGTGCGGTGCGCGCCGCGGCCGTACTTTCTCCCGGCCCTATAGAAAGCCCACATGCTGTCCCTGTCCCCCCCTGTCCCCCTGTCCCCCCCAGCACCCCGCGCGAGACGGCGCTTTTGTAAGCTCAACACAAAGTTCGATTGTGATTGTTACAGCTTACATGATTGTTCATTGTTACATTCTTATTGAGACGTTACGAGAGACTTAAAAGCGCGTATAAAGCTCCTTAAAGTGTGCACTTTACGGAGCTTTCAACTTTAAAGCTTGAACAAAGTTACTTGAGTCGTACTTCTGATATAAAATATTGTGAGTTAGTTGTGTGATGTGTGCGACCATGCGAATTGCGAAGGTCCTGAACTCTTGACAAAACAAAAAAACCGGCCAGGTACGAGTCGGGCACGCAAGGACCCTCCCGGACCGTACTACAAGAAAAAAATACAGATTAAATACTTTAGGGTTTGTATGGGGCCCGTAATCCTCAAGTAGTGATTGCTGTGAAAGTACCAGCGCTGTAAGAGTAACTTTTTTTTACTTATTATATAAGCAAATTTATCACGTTGGGGTTTTTCTCATAGAAAAAGATGGTCTTTCAGCTCTGGTACTTTCACAGTATACTCTACATAGGAGGAGCATACATACCGTAAATTATTATCACTCATTTATTTTACACTCTGTATAGATACAGTGTCGTCTTAATCGTAGGGAATTAGCGACCCCTTTTCACTCTTTTCGTACGGAACTCAGAATTTAAGTGCAACTTTTTTCGTCAGAAAGTGTTGTTTCTAAGATAAGAACACAGTCTTATTTATAGTCCGCTAATATGCAGCGGGCCGCCACAAGTATCAAGTAACATTTAGCATGTCGAGTCGTGCACCAGTTTAGCGTAATTAAATATAACGACCGTCTGTGCTCGTCGGTGAAAGTGAAGTAATCTCCGAGTGGGTGCCGACCGCAGGCTGTACGGTCGCAGAGACACCCGTGCACTCATTCCGAACCTTACAACTATATTAATAAGGTCGACAAATGACTCCGGCTGTCGACGGCTGCACTATAGACTGGCTGGACTGGTTCTTCTCGAGTTACTGACAGGGGTGACACGCTCGCGCAGTCTGCGTTATGTTCAAGTCCAAGTGCCACACTTATTACATTCGCGCTAATAAATGCAAAATACCGTCGATATAATCTGGGATCAATGATCGTGCATTCATTTCAACTCAAAACACAGTTAGGTTGGTGCCCAGTGCTCACACATAATAATAGCTCCCCAGTCCCCTAACCGATTTCGGTGTCGGTAGCCGATTTCATTGAAACCAGCCCAGCTACGCAGGAGTTATTTTATAGTGCCCAAGTGTGTACGCAATACACAAAGATACTCTCTCTTCCTGTGGACGGTAAACCGACACGAGTGGCGAGAGATCAGGACCGACTTTTTCATTCCCATTCGACGTAAGGATCATCTTGTCAGAAAACCAGGTGCTCAGCCTTGAGTGTCCTAACCAAACTTGAAAACAAAATTTTTTATTGTTTCAACGCGGGAATCGAACCCACGATCTCTGGGTCGTGAGTGCAGCTCAGAACCACTAGACCACGGAGGCGATTAAAAAGCGCTCCCACATGGCCAACTTTTTGTACGGCCGATGATTGGTCAGATTTTCTCTCCACATTCATTTCTGACAGACTTTCAAGTTTACTTCAGTAAAACGTGAGCGTCGCACTATTGAAAGTCGGTCACCGACGAACGCTCGCGGGTGGGCGCCCTTAAGCAAATAGCAATCAAAGTACAAACAACATTTTGATCGCTTATGTTAGCAGAATAACTCTTAACATTTGCACTGCACGTTACACAACATATTGTAATTACTTATTATCAACTAGACGCTGCTCGCGACTTCGTGCACGTCAAGAAGATCTCAGGGGAGCCGTACATATTGCCACTATAAAAGTAGCTAACGTCCTTCCGAAAGGAATGTTCTACATCTGTGTCAAATTTCATCGAAATCAGTTCAGTTTTATTGGATTCGCAGCCCTGCAATGTGCAGGAGTGGGGAGACTAATTAAAAGAGATGTATTTGGTCTGACTGTCGTTTATTAACTAACTTATATTACTAATCATTCACACAATTTATAGGGAGGTGATACACACACTACACCTCCCTCGTATTTTTGAAAAACAAAAAATTACTAAGTTTTTTTTACCTACATTACTTACTTATAACAGTTATAACTACCCAAAATATATCTAATTAATCTACGTTACATACAAAATACAAAACTCTATAGAATATAATACTCATCATAATACAAATCTGTTTATATTAAATTTTAAAAAATGAAAAATCAGATTTAGTAATTAATAGTGATGGGTTGTTGACGATGTTACATATTTTTATACTTATGTATTTTTTAAATAATCTTTTCATTTGAATTTTCACATTTTACAAAACTAAATTGTTACTTGTATATTTCCATTCAACATTCACATTTTACAAATATCAATTAGGTATTAGGTAAGTATCATAATTCATCTCTCTTTTAGGTCGCTCTTCTAACATCAAATAAACTTTATAATTTATATAAAATATCATAAAAAAAAAAAACTCCATTTTATTTATGACCATTCATTTTCAATATACTTTTCTTTCATCCTTTCAAAGAAATATTCTCATTTCACATTTTAATATCATTTCATTTATTTCATCTTGATAAGTGATCTGGCCATAGTCACTTACATTAAACATCATCATCATCATCCTACATACACCTTATTCCTACAGACATTCCAAACATGGAGGCATCCCTATCTTCCTATAAATAACAATCCTATTTCAATCATATACCTTCTTATAAAACTAAAACCCATATTCTTTACTTCAAACTAACCTTTTCTTTAAATACATACCTGCATGAAGCTAGCTATGCTACAAAACTAAATATCACATTCCTAATCCTTCACAATAATATTATTACGTCATATCTCGTATGATCGTAAACATTTTAAGCAAATCCGTGTGTATGTATGTCATATCCAGTATTCATTATTCTAAGAAAATGTAGCTAATCGAATTACATTAATGTAGTTAAAAAGAAATTAATACATTTCTCAGAAACATAATGTCTCTTTTGAGCATTACCATGTCAATTCAAATTTTATATATCTAGGTACTACCTTTTTATATTATGTATTTACTTTTACCTAAAAGCCTTTCAAACAAAACTTTCTAGCTTTTAACTCGAATTGGATTGCATTGGAACACATAGCGACATTAACATAATATTATGTGTTGTTAAAATGATTTGTCCTTGAAGGAAAGGAAGGAAAAGGAAGGTGATACACATTACACACACTACAGCCCATACAATGCTTACAAACTGACAATTAAATATTTTCCCTTTACAATAGTGCTGATTAAATATATAGAGATCGTAGAGATGCGAGGATAAATAGCAATTCATACAATATGAGGGGTTTAGTGCGCTGCGGACTGATGAGTGATCAGCCCCGCGGCTCCGCTGACAGCAGGGAATTGGTAATGAAGGTTACTAATATTCATTAAGCCGGTGTCATTAACGGCGTAAACCCTGCCGAATGTGGTAGCGAATAATCGTCCCCGTGTATACAGTATGGGGACAGATAAAGGGTTACTGGGGAACTGATGGGGTAATTATTGTATCTGCAGTTCGCGGCGCAGTGCGGCGCGGGCGGGGCGGGGCGCGGGGCGCGGGCAGGCGGGGTGAACGACCCCCGCAGCGCGCTGATGTCGGGATGCAAATGCACGCAGCACGCTGCACGACCGCCGGCCCTCGTCTAGGCGCGCGGGTCGCGGCACTCGCGGCCCCTCGACCAGGAGCTACGCAGAATGGACTCCGCACATACTCCGTTCAAATCTTATCGTAAATGTATCGCACGATGCAAGTCTATAGAGACTTGCATCGTGCATCTTTGCTCTAAAAACGGGACCCATACACAGTCTGTATCTATATATAATGTATATAGATACAGACTGTAATATTAATGAGTGACAATACTTTAGGGTATGTATGGGTCCCGTATATAGAGTTTACTGTGAAAGTACCCCCGCTGAAAGTGGCACTTTTTAAAATTATTGTATGGGAACATTTATGATGTTGGAGCATTTCACATATAAACATAAAAATCTAAAGTTAGTCTTCAAGCGCTGGTACTTTCACAGTAAATTCTACATAGGACGTGTATTATATACCAAGGACGTTTAAAATTTAAATAATGGCTATTACATACACACCCTAAAGTATTATCACTCATTTATTTTACACCAAGTACGTGCTTGCATCTATAGATACAATATGTATTATCTAAGGATGCACGTACCACTTTCGTCACTCATATATTTACCTAGCCATAAACAAATACACTTATAAACTTGGTAGAATTTAATATTTTTGTTTAGATTAATCTGGTTCTGAAAAGATCTTCGTACCTATGTCTAAATGTCAAAAATCGCGAGAATGAGCGGTATATAGATTCGAAACGAAGTTTAGTGCACGAGAATCGGGGCCCTGCGCGTACACTAGCTGTAGGTGCATATAACAGGTTTCACGTCGAAAGGTTGTACCTATATATCACTATTACTCATGACATGCTACAACTAGTAAGACATGTATAATTTAAGGTGTGCATTTAATTGTAGACAGCAACATCAGAACATATTGTGCACAACCGCCAGCTATTTGTTCAGCCTACACAGTCTACACACATATCGCCTTGACATTAGTGACTACAATTTATTAACCGACATCCAAAAGAGGCTTGTATCGGCTTTGGACATTATATTTATTTAATTAAGGGTGTTCGCCGACGAGCAATAATCGGTGAGGAACTTTTTGTAGGTGAAATATAGAACATAAGTCATACATAAAGGCGGTCAGTAATCATTTGAAATATCTTCCCGAATACAAAATAATAATAAAAATATCTATAGACGCTTCACACCACGTCAATCTGGCCCTGTGCTAAGTATCCGAACAATTTGTATTAGAGGTACCAGACAACGGATATATATATTTAATACTTTTATACTATACACATATTTAAGATTTTTATTATAATAATATACAAATTGAATACACATCCATGACCCAGGAATATTGAAAACTTTTTTGTTCCCTCGGCGGGACTCGAACCCGCAACCTTTCGAGCACCAACGCGCTAAACCACTGCGCTACGGAGGTCGTCACAAAATGTATGACGTGGGTATATAAAATGGGTACTAGACAGTAGACACGGTGCGGACGGCTAACAGCTGTTATCTGCTATTAAGATCATTAATACGCCTTTCTAAAGACTTTCTCAGGAACAGTACACAGCTAGCGAAATTCAGATTGTTGGAAATGAATGTTCACCACATTCATCAAACAATCTGAATTTCGCTTGTGCAGTCCGCGAAGTATTTACAACCGCAATATCATAATTCATAAAAGTGTTCTGTTTACGGACACTTCAGCGGCGAGTGTTTGTGAGTTGTGACGGCGGCCGTCAATACTCAATACAAGCCCCGGCAGCTCTCGATATTTGATAATTTGACGGTCCTCGAGCCCAGGTGTGCTGGCAGCGCGCCCGGCAACAGTGTGCACGGGATTCCCGCCGCCCGGGACGAGGTTTCCCCGTGCAGCACGGGTCATTATGGGGTGCGCGCCACGGCGCACTGCGGACTGCGGCACGGTAGTGCGCGATAACATCCTGTGAAATGACGTGAAAGGATTCGCCGTCCTTGCAGCGTGCACGGTACAGACAAACTCGGCGCCTCAGTTTGGAACCATATTGCTATAGCAATAAGGTCCGGAGTCCTTGGACCGTGATCCGTGCGGCTGAAACACTCGCAAAACAAGATACGACTCATGTCCCGGATAGATTGTGTTCTGTTCCACTAGTATTGTACTCTCTAGCATGAATATTGTTCGAAAGTGTATCAAACGCCTTATTGTAAAACTACTAGGTCTCTATAAGGTCGATGACTCGTAAAGGTTATGGAGGGTCCGAGGCCGGGAGAGGCAGAGCTATTGCGACCATAATATACGATACTAACGGCATAAGAAAGAGTTTGTACTCAGTATAAAATGTGTGAGAGAATAAGTGAGAATACAGTTAAACATTAATCATTATCCTTAATTGTTTGTTTGCGTTGAATAACTCTAAACCTACCAGACGAATTTCAAGGAAATTGCAGATATACAAGGTGTAAAATAAATTAGTGATAATACTTTAGGGTGTATATGTCGCAGTCATCTTATTGAATCTGCTTTTTTAATTGAATCACTAGGCGGTTATATAATGGCGTCAAACAGCTCGTACTGATAGGAATGTGTTGATATATTTTTTGATTAATTTACTTTAATATACGTTATAATAGTGCATATTCGAAAATTTCGAAGCTTAAAACTAAAATATTAAATGGCTGTCCTAGTCTCGGATTCTAAAATTTGTTGGAAAAAACAGGATTCAATGAACGCGCTAGTCATTCAATTAAATAGCGGATTCAATCAGATGACTGCGACATATATATGCCTCCTATATGGAGGATACTGTGAATGTACCAGCTATTGAAAGACTTAGACTTTCATGTTTGTATGAGAAATCCCCAACATCATATTTTTTCCCGTACAATAATTAAAAAAAATACCTCATTCAGCGCTGGTACTTTCACAATAAACTCTATATACTGGACCCGTACACACCCTAAAGTATTATCACCCATTAATATTATAGAGTAGACTACAGAGCAGAACATCATACGGTCTTAAGTACGAACTCTTTTTTAACGATTTCGAACGCGATTCTCTAGGGCGCACAAAGTATCTAGTATTTTTTATGTATTTTTTTTTATCTATGAGGCCGAAAGAAACAGGAATACGATTTTAAATTTTGTTAATACCGTTATTTCGTTGCAACTGGAACGCACTTTGCAATATTACATATTTTGTTATTACACAAAACCATTCGCGTTAACCAAGCGAAATTTTAGATGTTTTCCGTATAGTTATTAGCTATACCTAGCAATATTAAGTCACAAAACCATTTGTTTACACAGCGAAATTTTAGACCCTTGCCGTATTCATTATAATTTTGTTATTACACAAAATCATTTGCATTTACCAAGCTTATAATAATTTATTATACATAATTAAGTACTAAATTATGCAGTAATTTTGTCGTCAAGGATTGCAATCTCATAAATATCCGCGACGTACACGCCGAGAGGACCCGGCGCCGGAGCACGGAGTACATTCGTGTCACGGCTGCACAGAGTTACACCGCTGTGCCCGCTTAAAACGCCCATAATGCACTTGCGACCTCTCTACTGTTGCAGACTTTTGGAACTTATGGATAGCGATGAAATCACTCCTTACGAAGCAAAATAGATAAGCAACATTGGCGTGGGCTACAATTCCATTCCTATTGTCAGAAAGCTCCAATCGTCATTACAGATGTCGATGACCGTACTAACTGCTAGTATTGAGCAGTGTCAGCTACAGCTCGAGAGCGCGCCATCTGCAGTACCGGGCGGCGCGCGGCTGCGGGGTCAGACGCCGCGGCCAGGCGCGTGCGGCGCACAGAGCTCGCCTTCATGAGGACGTTTCAGTGATCCGTAGAGAATTATTAGAGAAGAAATTAATTTAATCTTTTTCTTTTCTTATAAGAAAAGAAAAAGATTAAACTAACGAACAGCAATTCATTTTTATGTATACATAAAAATGAATTGCTGTTCGTTAGTCTGGCGAAAACTCAAGAACGGCTGAACCGATTCGGCTATTTTTGGTCTTGAAATATTCGTGGAAGTCCAGGGAAGGTTTAAACGGTTCGTATGCTCAACGAAGTGGGCACGGATCAGCTATACTGCATTTAAATCTTTTTAAAATTTTAATATTCAGTCGTGAGATTAACAGTATGTCGAATTATAAAGTCTAGACTCTAGAAATCTAGATATACACAGCTATAAACAATATACAACTGCTTATAAGAATACATGGCAAGTCCATGCTGTTCAGAGTTCCGACATATTGCTTTAATCTGACGAACTGATTATAATTTTAAAAACATTTAAAGCTCAAAATATGTAGTTTATTATATTAAACTAGCTGTGCCCTGCGACTTCGTTCGCGTGGTTTTTGAATCACTTAAACCGCTCGGAGCGAAAGTCCCCAAATGTGAATAATTTTCCCCGTTTTTGCAACATTTCTCACTGACGCTTCGCTCCCATTGGTCGCAGCGTAATGTTATATAGCCTAAAGCCTTCCTCTATAAATGTACTAACTACTATCCAACAAAAAAAGAATTTTTCAAATCGGACCAGTAGTTCCTGAGATTAGCGGGTTTAAACAAACAAACAAACAAACTCTTCCACTTTATAATATTAGTATAGATGTAGTACTAAAAGTATTTATTATAGTTTTAATATAACACAGTTTTTGAAAACGAGTCTGCGGAACCCGTCATCGGACAGCCGCGGGTTCTGTATCGGCTGTGCACGGCTCGTTTATGCAGTCTGCCGACGCACAATCAGCGAGCATTTGTTCTTGTTAAGTCTAACTCGCTCCAGATGAAAAATCGGTTCCAGTCATACAGTCGTTCATCTCCTAACTATTACCACTCAGTGTCGAGTGTCCCGACTGCGCGCCCCCCCCCCCCCCCCCCCTACGCCAGACAATAGGAAATTGTTGAACGTTTGCCGAGAAACTAATCGAAAAACTTATTTATAGTTTGTTTGTTCTCTTTTTTAATATCGAGTTCTTATATCGAGTTCTTAATAATTACTAACCAGATCTTACCGACTTAGTTTAGACATCATACATTATTGAATAGTAGTCACATGATCTCCGTGCTCATGTCTAGTTAAAAAGTAATTTGATGTAATTTTCAGAATGACCAACTTAACTACTATTATTGTTTGTAACCGAAGCACGAGTCGAGACTGTCTTCAGCCTTTATCTACACTACGGTAATGGTCGTCGGCGTCTGGGCGTAGTTACTAGTTACTGTATGAGCTCCGAAAGTTCCAGTAAGTTTATTAGTTTATGAGTATGTTAGTTTATAAGTCCTCTCCGTTTCCTCGGCACTACTCGTAACTCGTGTACAACGGGAGTGGAAAATTGTTATCGCCGTTATTCGATTGCGAAGTTGGAAAGAATCGTTAGATATTTCTTTGACCTCTGTAGATAGCTGTTTATACCCGCGACCCCGGCTACACACTTAAGGTTCTCGAGCTGTTCCTCACCTTTATCTATTGTTGTTGAACCATCGTTGACGATCTAATTGGTTTGTAATCTTTTCGCGATCAAAATATGAATCAGTCTAGGCATTGTCTGTACAATCAACAATGGCTACTTCAGAATGCCCTTAGCAAAAGATTGCGTTCGGACTTTAATGCTATGGCGAACAACAATGAACAATTTCATTTGTACCATTTATCGGCAATTGTTGCCAATTATACTGGCACTGGTTGGCACAAACGGCTGTGGCGGGTGGTCGGTGTGGGTTACTCAATATTATGCGTAGAAGTTACTAGGCACTTAACACCATACATTTTACATATTGGTTGGCAGATTAATCGATCACGACTTAGGAATTTCGATAGAACAATAACAGTGAGCGCATCGTATTGTCTTCATAATATAAATATTGAGGACAATACGATGCCTAGCTTGAGCGGCAGTTGCAGCGCTGGACACCAACATCATCAGCGGCTGAGACAACTCTTGTGTGGAGGCGACAGTCGGACAAGAGTAGCGGGGTGTGGGGTGCGATATGAGGGGTGCGGGTTGCGGGATGGGGGCTCGGACAACAGCTGCAGGAGGCCGACAACAAGGTCGTGTGATGTTGATTGTTGTGATTCAGCAGACGCGCGGCGGCCGGTGAGTAACCGCCGCCGCGCGAGTACTCGCCGTGTGCTGTACCTACTACATATATGTACCTATATACGCACATACAGTTATCGCACAAAGGATCGACACATTCACAACTTCTGGATAACGCGCATACTTCGAACATAAACATACACGTAACAGTATCGCATATCATCGAGCTGTATCCGTTTGTAATGTATGTAATTTGCGCATATCGGCAGCCTATAGAAACTCGGAATGTTCTCCTACGCGGCGACGGTGGTGGGCTGAAATGTTGTCAAAGGTCAAATATAATTCCCTTTTACTCTAAATATTACCCTATGGCCATTGTTAATTTATACACTGAACATTACGTAGTCCACACAATACACATCTACGGACTATACACTTCATAAGTAGAGAAATAAAATAAAGTTGGTGCAAGTTTCTCTATAAAAATTGAATTATTTTAAACATCTTTTTATTCAGTTTATTTCTTGTTCATAAAATATTACCAACAACAACAACCAAGTAAAGAAACGTGTATTCAAATATATAAAAATGTTGAATTCTCTATTCAACATTTTCTTTAGTATTTATAAAGACTCCGCTCGCGCTTACCTCGACGGAGGATTAAAAATTCGTTTGAGCGAGTTCGTTTGAGAAAGTCATTAGTACACAGAGTCATAACGAAGTTGCAATCAGAGGGGTCAAGCGCTGCACAGCCTCGCCTGCAGAATGTAGAGTGCAGTCTCGACTGCAGAATACAGAGTGCTATTACAGTCTCAGACACCTGATGATGACTATGTCGAAACCGGTCGTGTATTTTAATAAATAACTTGTGAAAAAACTAATAAAGTGGGAAAAAAGTGCAAGTATTTAGTGTATTATTACTAAATAAAATGTATTTCCATCAAGAACCTACGGTACAATCAATAACATATATTACAGTCTCGCCTGCAAAATGTAGAGTGCAGAGTCTCACCTACAGAAAGTAGAGTGAAGAGTATCACCTGCAGAATACAGATTGTAGAGTTTCTCCTGCAGAATACAGAGTGCAGATTAATATTTTTGTCACCTAGTAAAGAAACTTGGAAAGATAAAATAATATACATACACACACTTATTGTGTCCAACATAAATACTTACAATTTAAGCAACTACTCTTCCATAATGATGATTCTGAAATTATTTATTAATGTAAGAATGCAATGAAACAACATTTTATTTATACTTATTTATATTATTGACACAAATTTTTGCATTCGCTGCAGTTGTATTTAACGTAAACATAATATTATGTGTCAATACTGAATACTGATGTTGCTTAAACTTGTTGTGCATATTTAAGTTTGGCAAGCAAAAATGTTTTCCTGTTGTGAACTGGGGCGGGCGGCGACCGCCCAGCGCCCGGGGCGAGCTGGACAAGTTCGGAGGTCGGAGTGTTTAGAACTACATGTAACATTCTATTCAGATACAATTTAAACTGAACGAAACCAAAAATGTTATTTTTTGCAACGTAAATCTAAATAATTATGTGTTTCGATGGTTTATTTATTTAGGTTCGCACTCAACTGGAATTCAGACTGAATGGTTTATACGTGATTGTGGCTCAGTGTCGAGTTAGAAACGTCAAAGGAAGAAACTTTCGTATGTTCCTGGATCATGTGTATAATATAACAGAAATCTTATAAACTAATTGTGTTGTTTATAAGTATTAAATATGTTTCAATTGTCTGGTCTCCGTAACACAAGTTCTTCGGATAATTAGCGCATTGACACATCACATTGACTAATAATATCGTATATCTTGTGAAGCGTCCATAGATATCGTGTTATCATACTTAAATGGAAAAGTTACCTCTTCTTATTTAGACGCTCACTGAGTGTTCATTGAGCGGCGGTCCGGGGTGAGTCAGGGCAGCAATCATATTGACGATGAGAAAGCGGTGTTGTGTCGGATTTGTTATGTAATACTTATAATGGTAGTAGGTTCTCTTTAGCAACCGTTTTGAATAAGAGTTGTAACTCAATTGATAGCGCGACAAAAATGCACTAAACAAGCTGACTCGTGCCCACTTCGTTGCGTATAAACGGTTTTACTTGTAATTAATTTTAATTATATTTAAAACCTATCGTGGAGCCCGCAAAAAACAATAATTCCCAAATTTAGACATTAGCTAGCGGACTTACATAGCTACTTAGAACAGTATACAACCTGTATGTACAATTGTGTACAATATACGGGCGACAGTCGGGCAAAAAGTAGACGCAACATACTGTACACGATAGAAGTAATAAATTATAAAACTAATAACTATTGAAACAGTTTGCTAACGCGTTTTAATTTAGCGTGTGCTTATGAGCGTATGTTGTGGTTAATTGTCCATCTGTTCGGCGGCGCGGGGGGAGCGGCGCGGGCGCACTTCTCATCTGCCCCACTCCGCACTTCCAGACAGATGCTATTACAAAATATTTAAAGACTGCCGTGTCTTAAGTGTGCGTTCGCCCTTATATTGATAGGATTAGGTTTTAACGCCTCAATACGGCAACCAAACAGAGATGTATAGAGGTACACAAAAGTACTTGGTGTAGTATGGGCAAGGCAAGTGCAAATCTATATTACAATTTGAACATGTGGCCCCGATTTCAATAAACTTCTTTTAACGTAAATATAAACTATTCACTGTTCCACACATTCAATGTTATGGACAACGGAGCCGATAACCGTTAAATGTTGTTTAATGTTGTTTTAATACGTTTATTAAATTGAGCCAAAGAGCAATCAAATCCTTCTTAGCCACACCTAGAAAATGGCAATCGATCGCAGGTACACTGTAGGTATGTCCTATGTGCCTGTGCGCCCATAGGGCATGTTAAACTTGTTACACTTGACACGCTGAACAGTTTGTTACGAAAACGTTACGCAACTGCCGTAAGGGGAATATAAAATGCAGACGGCTGTGCAATGTGCATATACATTACTGCTGACTTTATATGCAAGAATTGAGGCGCCGACTCATCAGATAGGTATCCCGACACGCGCCGATGTATCGCAACGTTAGTGAAATAGTGACGTAATACAATCTTATTTATTGCATTTTCGATAAATAATATCGACACCTGCGCAGTAGATGTAATCTGATCTCGACTTATGGGCTCGGCGACACGTACCCTAACGATCATGGGAAGTGATTTACCACCATGTGGAAGTGATTGCTATTCCCCTGCATACCACCAAAGAATACCAGCAGCAGGGAGCAACAGGGAACGAGGAGGGACCGGGAGCGGGGAGCGGGCTACTCGAGTTCCCCTATTGTTAACAGTTTAATAAAACTGTTTAGAAGGGTGCCTTCTCCCGCCGAAAGTTTAAAATTTCATTATATGGCGACATCCAATAACTGGTTCCCCTGTCGGCTACTGTTTAATATAATATGAATTTAACTACATGTTTGCGACACAGATTTGTTTGCATAAACTTTGGAGCTCTTTCGTTTTTATTAGATATTTGTAATATGATTATTGGATCTTTATGAAGGTTAGCGGAAGGTAATAATAAGTTTAACTAGACTAACAATAAGTTTAAGAAAGTAGCCAAAGAACGTTTGTGTGCAAAAGCTTACTATACAGTAAATGATTTTATGAATGACAGCACACCTTGGGAATAAGGTAGCCCTCTGCAAGGCTATATTTAAATACTATAAAATTACTGTACTTTTGTTATTTAGTTTTAGTTCTGACATTTGTAAATCTTAAAAAAGAGCAATTTTCCATCTTTTTGGTAAAAGATGGCCCCATGCGAGTTTCTTACGCCGGTTCTTCTCGCTGGGCTAGTTCCCGAACCGGTGGTAGGCATCAAATAGTCTCGACGTTCAGAAAACATTTTGTAAAAATTTATTCTGAATAAAATGTTTTGATTTTGATTTTGATAATAAGTCTCGGATAACTTATTTGGAAGTTTTGTCACTGCTTGTTTATTTCAAGCGAGAAACTTATCAGTAACTAAGTAATTATGTATAGGTGCACGCCATAAATGTTATGAATGATATATAAGCCACAGGAATAAAAACAATTAAGTTATTGTTTTTAATGCCATTTAGTAATCGCCAATCACGATTGCGGGTGAACACGTGAACTAAACATTAAAATAACTGCAAACAATACCTCATGGCTACAATTAAACGGTAATGAAATTTAAATGAAATATTTCAATTCTAAATGAAACTTATTTTTTTTTATAAATTCCTAAATAAAATAATTTAACAAATCAAAAAATATAAATTTTATGACTCGTAAATAAGATAAAAGTTTAAAGCTTATGGCTCCTGCGCACGACAGACAAAAAGGAATCGACAGGGTGAGGGGAGCGCTTAATCCCAGCTTGCCAAACTGACGTTTACGTACTAGACACAGCAGCTGTAGTAGGTCAGTACAGAGTTGAGAGTACACGCTGCTTCTTCCATAAGTCGCGGACCATTCGAGTTTAGATCTTTTGGTTGTCTTAGAAAACATATCAATATTCTACCGGAAATATAATTATTGGAATATAATTCGTAATATTAACTCATGGACACTACGGGACCTTTCAATACCTCTAATCTGTATCCGCCAGCAGTAATCCGGCGACAGTATGCTCTGCCCGCGCCCGCGTTATACTATAGAGCGAGTTCATGCAGCCCTTTTCATATGCTAATGTTACGGACAATCTCAAGCTTAGCACAATCAGCCCTCGTCCTCTCTCCCTCTTCATACGCCACCCGGCACCGCGGGATACCTAAAGCATAATGAGATATTTAAATATTATGACGTCAACTCTCAAAAAATATATAATTTCCGGATTTGTGGGTGAAAATCAATAGAAAGCTTAGGCTTTTGTTAATTTAATAAAAAAATGATAGTAAGTGTAAATCTTTGGGGAATGCCTGTGTTGGAGGACAAGCCAGAGAAAAAAGAAATAAAACACGCCTTTATTGGCTTATTTTATTTTGGTGAAAAAACATCAATGAGTTGCTAAACTGCCAACAGCTAAACTTCAGTCTTCGGAGTTATTTTATTTGTACACTAGCTGTGCCCGCGACTTCATTCGCGTGGTGTTTGTTTGACTTAAACCGTTTATGCAGCGCATGCAACGAAAGTCCCCAAATGTAAATTGTTTGTTTGTTTAAACGCGCTAATGTCCCGTATATGACGCCCAACGCCGCGACGATCGACGCCGCGACGCCCGACGCTGCAACGCCCAACGTCGTGGAGCCGACTCCCGACGTCGCGACGCCCGTCTCCCGACGCCCGACGCCGCGACGCCCGACGCCGCGACGCCCGACGCCGCGACGCCCGACGCCGCGACGCCCGACGCCGCGACGCCCGACGCCGCGACGCCCGACGCCGCGACGCCCGACGCCGCGACGCCCGACGCCGCGACGCCCGACGCCGCGACGCCCGACGCCGCGACGCCCAACGTCACGACGCCGACGCCCGACGTCGCGACGCCGACGCCCGACGCCGCGACGCCCAACGCCGCGACGCCCGTCGCCACGACGCCGCGACGCCTAACGTCGTGACGCCGCGACACTCAACGTCGCGACGCCGATGCCCAACATCGCGACGCCCGACGCCGCGACGCCCAACGTCGCGACGCCAACGCCCAACGCCGCGACGCCGAAGGACGCCGCGACGCCCAACGCCGCGACGCCTAACGTCACGACGCCGACGCCCGACGCCGCGACGCCCGACGCCGCGACGCCCGATGTCGCGACGCCCGTCGCCACGACGCCGCGACGCCCAACGTCGCGAATAATAGTATCTGCTAATTTATTTATTTTTTAATTTGCATGTACATAATATATTCATGAAATGTTTGATACTTTTTACATATAAATTTACCTTTTATTAAGTTATACACTGTTTTTTTTACATTTTACCGTTTTTTATGTATATTGCTTTTATGGGACAATACTTTTTTTGTTTTCTTTTTAAAGACTGTCCATTTATTTTTTATTTACTATGTTCCACTATTAAGTGTTAAGTGTGTATATATTCTAATATATTTTCATACCTTTACATTTTATCAATAACTGTTTAAATCTTTTATACATTTTACGGCCTTTTTTTAAGCCTATTTATAAAGCTATTGTGTTTGTATGTGAGTGTGCCCTTATTGTCGTTCGTGACGTCACCTGTCGGCCCAGCGGAAGATCAGCGCTGATTGCTCGCAATCGCACATGCTGAGATGGGCCGGCTTGTGCTCGAAAACACAATTCAATAATTGTTATTATTAATTTCTGTTTTTTGTAAAAATATTTATGTTTTCTGGTACAAATAAAGATATTCTATTCTATTCTATTCTATTCAATAATGCTCTTCAGATCATAAGCTACCTGCCTGCCAAATTTCATTTAAATACGTTGAGTAGTTTGGCTGAAATACCGTCAAATAGGTAGCTACAATTTTTTGAAGATCCCACGGGAACCCTTTCGTTTTTCGGGATAATAATTTCCAATAATGCTCTTCATTCAAAAAATATTAGAAGTATTAATAAAAACTTCAGTGAATTACAAACTCTACTTGCCCGAATTAGTATTGGTTGTGATGTAATTGTACTATCGGAGGCCTGGCTGTCTGACAATACTAATATACCAAATTTAGATAATTATAATTACTTTCGATCTACGCATAGTTACAATCAAAATGATGGCTTAATAATTTACGTGAAAAAGTCGCTATTCCATGCTATTAAAGAAAAAGAACACAACTTGATTGAGGCAAATTGTGTTGTGCTGAAAATTAGCATCGAAACAGTGTTAATTTCTATATACAGACCACCTTGTTTTAAAAACCTGGAACCATTTTTGAATTCACTACACTGCCTTCTTGAGAAATTTTCTAGTTTTAAAAATATAATTTTGGTTGGAGATATTAATATAAATATATTAAACTCCAATACAGATAGCGCTAATTACCTTGATGTTACCTCATATTTTGGCCTTTTACCTGCAATATATAGCCCTACGCGTGGAAAGAGTTGTCTTGAAAATGTCATTATAAAAACTAGTTTGCCGGGATATACCTTCCATCTAGGAACGTCACTAACAGATCACGAATCTGTACTTTTTTGTATTCAATTTAAAAACTTAAAAACAATTAATTCCGAGGAATTATTGTACAGATACAATTATGACGGGATTAAAAATGAATGCAATAATTTTAATTTTAATAACGTACTTGATCTGACTAATCCTAGTATTGCAACAAATATGCTTATTAATTCTATATCTAAAATTGTAAACAATAATAAATCAATCATTAGGCATACTAAAACTAAATTTAAAATTAAACCTTGGATGACTGATGGATTACTCCGATGCGTCAAAACTAGGGATAAAATGCATAATCGACTAAAACGAGAAAATAACAATCAAATTCTGATATTAACATATAAAAGATACAGAAATTATTGTAATAATTTACTAAGAAAAATTAAAAGACAATACGAAAAAGAAGAGTTACTTAAAGTTAAAAAAAACAATAAAAAGCTGTGGAAATCAATAAAATTGATTACAAATTTAGACCACAATAATGCAAACTGTAATGAGCTACTCTCAATTAAAAGCACCGAACAAGAATCTCTGGACACAGTAAACTCATTCTTTGCTAATGTGGGAAAAAACCTCGCTGAAGCTATTCCGGTTAATCTAGAAAAATTATACCAAACATCCGCACCTGAAAATACACCACCACTAAATTCTTTTGTATTGTCCAGCACAACTGTCGAGGAAATTTCCTCTATTATTATGACTCTTAAACTGGAATGTGCTCCAGGTCATGATAATATACCTGCAAAAGTGCTAAAAGATAATGTTGCAGTAATTGCTCCTTTGCTTACAAAACTCTTTAATTGTTGCATGGAAGAAGGCACTTTTCCAGAAGCATTTAAGAAATCAGCCGTAATACCGATTCACAAGACGGGGAATAAAAATGTCGTAAGCAACTACCGCCCAATAGCTATACAAACTTCTTTCTCTAAGGTCTTCGAGCGTGTGATAAATAAACGTCTTATTGGATACCTTGAGTCACAACATCTATTAGCTGATTCGCAATTTGGCTTTCGAAAGGGCAGATCAACTGGTGAAGTTGTTCATAATTTTGCACAGAATGTAGCAAAGAAATTGGACTGTAACAAAAAGGTAATCACAATATTTTTGGACCTTAAGAAAGCTTTCGACACAGTTTCTCTACATATCTTGACAGACAAACTAGAAAATCTTGGGATTCGAGGAACACAACTCAATCTATTTAGGGATTACGTAACGAACCGCTCGCAATATGTTAAGATCGGTAAAAACATAAGCACGGAACGTAAACTAGATTTCGGCATCCCACAAGGCAGTATTACTGGCCCAACTCTATTTTTGTGCTACATAAACGATTTGTGCAAACTTGCTTTAGAAAACTGTGATATAACTTCATACGCGGATGATACTGCCCTTACGTTTGCGGCTGACACTTGGCATGAGGTTTTTGAGCTCGCACAAAAAGGCTTTAACACTGTATGTCAGTGGCTGGCTCTAAATAGTCTTACGTTAAACGTAGAAAAAACCAAATATATTTGCTTCTCTATCCGGACCTTAAAATTGCCTCAAAACTTAAAGATATTTAAGCATGAGTGCTCTTATCCCCCATCCCGATCCTGCCAATGTCCAGAAATAACTAAAACAATGAATATTAAATATCTTGGGGTGAATATTGACAGTAACCTATCCTTTGTTGAGCATATTCACAATGTATCGCAGAGACTTAGAAAGCTAATATTTGTTTTTAAGAAGTTGAGGCACGTTGCCACGGTAGACACCATGAAGTCAGTTTATGTCGCCCTTGCACAATCGGTAATTTCATACTGCATAACGTCTTGGGGCGGAGCCACAAAAACCAAACTAATGGAGTTAGAGCGTACTCAGAGACTTCTTCTAAAGATATGCTTTTTTAAACCAAAACTCTTCCCAACCACGGAATTATACCAGAGTACTAAGGTCCTCACGGTCAGACAACTTTTTGTGCTTTACACGATTGTAAAGCAGCACTCTCTTGTAAATTACATTCCAGCACCTATTACTAGGAGACAATACAGAATTTTTAATCCTGAAATAACCCGCACATCCTTTGCCCATAGATTCTTTTATAAATTAGGTAAAACACTGTATAATCATGCTAATAAAATTTTGAATATCTACCCTAAATCAAGATTAAAATGTAAAGAAGCTGTTACACAATGGCTTATGAATCTCAATTATACAGAAACTGAAAATCTAATAAACTATAATTAAATTTTAATTTATTACAGACACTCAAACACACACATATATACATACATACATACATACATACACACATAGGTACATACATACATACACAAAATAATAAGGAATGTTTTAAATTGATATATATATATTTTTTTTGTTTTTTTCTTTCGCTTTTTACAATAATGTTAAAATTTATTTTCATATAGGTCTATATAAAACGAAAATTAATTTAAAATTTTATTTTGTTAACATAATATACTGCCAAAATGAGGGTTGGAGGCCTGGTGCCTTAAAATACAAGCAGGAAACTGCTTAGTTTAAGACTCCAGTCTCCCCACAAAGACTGTACTAGTTATGCTAAATATTAAAACTGTAATTTGAATTATTGTGGAGAGAAAATAAACAATTTAAATATTATTTACTCAACAGTTATTTACATGTAACAGACCCGCTCAAATGAGAGCTAACAGCGACGACGCCAGATGGTATCTGTGGCCATCACCACGACGCTCGCGGATCCATCATGGCCGCCCAGCGCCCTACATAGCGATTGTAATTGCATAGCTCGAGCCCTATCTAATTTGCTATCTATGCGGCTCTACTTTATCAATTATCTAAACAGAACGCCACCATTGTTCAGTGATTTAGAGCTCGGCTTACGACCCCAAGGTTTAATTGTCGTGCTGAAACTACAAAAAAATAAATAGCTCACCGATTTCGGTGTCGGTAGCCGATTTCATTGAAACCAGGCCAGCTACGCAGGAGTTATTTTATAGTGCCCAAGTGTGTGCGCAATACACAGAAGCACTCTCTCTTCCTTTTACTCTCATAACCCAGTGGGAGGGTAAACCGACACGACTGGCGAGAGAATAGGCGCAGGACCGACTATTTACATGCCCATCCGACGCATGGATCATCTTTCTTGTCAGACAATCAGGTGATCAGCCTGCATTGCCCTAATATAACTTGAAAACAACCTTTTTTGTTGTTCCAACGCGGGAATCGAACCCGGAGGTCGTCTCCGGGTCGAGAGCGAAGCTCTGAATCACTAGACCACGGCGGTGATTGACGTTTTCAGGACAATGCAGTGTGCACTGTGCAGTCATCTGCAGATGTCTAACAAGAACCACAACATGTTATGATCGATCGTTCGAATACTATCGAAAATCTTTTACTTTACTCTCACTGTATACTAGAACGAGTTAAATTGTACCCAATAATATGTGTCATGGGTGGTCAAATGGGGTGTTCTGTTTACGCAGTGGTCTGTATTTGATTACTCTCGATATATGCCGTAAATCAGTGCTGGCACGTGTCGGCAATCGGCATGTGTAGGGGCCATCAATATGCGCGGATGCCGCCGTGACCCCTCCCGCCACCGTGCTGGAGAATATTCACCGATTTAATTATCTCGGCGATTCGATAAGCTGCTGTGAAGAGGGGCAGAGATTTTACTGAGGCGTGTGTTTAGTTTCGGTTGTCTTTGCGCTTTATCAATTCACTTTACACGTCGAAGAGCATACTTAGGCCAGCCCATTGACCAGGACAATGCTAAATAACATGGCCTCAGAAAAAAAAATTAGTAACTTGCGCTATGTCTTGCCGAGTCAAAGAGGCTACCGGAGACTGGAGTTTTTAGGAAGAGGAAGACACATATTATATCTTCTCTCGTGCATAATATAATCTCTATAACAGCTATGGCTGATTATATAAATTATATAATCCATCGTTTACCATTAAATTCTTCGTTTACTCATTTCCTGGTCCGATTTAGAAAAAAATTTCCTAATTTACATCTAAATAGACTAAGATGTGACAAAGCTTTTTCCTGATATTTTATGAAAGTTCATTGTGATATGTTTCAACTACAACGTGAGATTTCTTACACGCAAAACTATAAAAGTTAATATTTAACATGCTATTTGCTGTACTCGCTTTAATTGTTAGCGAGAGTAGCTTTAAGTGGCTCGGAATGTAGGCGTGTGAGTTCCGCGAATATACACTCCGCGCGCCGGCAGAGGTTTGTCACGATCGCCCTTTACTGTGTGTAACTTACAGTAACAGGCATAGTTTCATGTGGACCCGGCCATTAACCGAAATGAGAGTTCAGACCCCACGCCCGGGGCGGGCTCGTCCCGAACTACTTCCATCGGAACTTTTAATTTGACCCGCGCTCTCCGTAAATGCGTGCTCTACGAACTTTGGTCCATATCTACCGCACAATAAATACAAGTGAAAGTGTCGTATGGTGACGTTTTAATATTTGTACACGAATTCAATTGTAATTTATGTGTTAGCATGTTCAGGCCCAATCTGGCGGGCACGCGACCGGCGACACGCGCGCAGGTCGCGGACACCACCGCGCCGGCCGCCAGCAGTACTTAAAGTGTCCTTGAAACACATGGAAGCACTTTGACATTTTCTTATCTCGAACCTTAGAAGTACCTGAGTGCGGAAGATATTGAAATATCGCTCCCGGAGTAGATAAATGCCTCTTAGAGCAATTTGTCTCGAACCTTGTCGAGTGGATATGAAATTAAAGCCACTTAACATTGAAGGAGCATGGCGGCCGTGACGGATCACTCCGGGCTGATTGATCGTTATTCGTTAACGACAGCAGCTATAATTGGTCGCTGGTCACGCAACAGCACACCGTCCACGTTCCCCACGGCCGGGAACAAAGGAGGACAGGGAAACGTAGGCGGTCGTAATTAAAGGAAGTCCTAATAATGGTCGTCGTGGAGTCCATTTGACTGCTTTCTCGAGTTGCTGACGACCACGACACTACTATAGTGGCGAGGAGACGGGTGGCTTTGTTGTCTGCTGCGGGCTCGGAAAGTTTGTGTAGACTTACTGCTCTAGTACACAAAACGTAGTATAATTATTATACTTACATTACACTATTACGCTACCTCTATATTAATAAATTTATTTATTTATTCAATAGAAATGTCACTATTATTTACTGTAGACCTAATAATTACTCATAAGTCTACTCGGATTATTGGTTAAATAATCTTTTATTGGAAAAATTAGCCTTTAACGGAATTCGGGGAAATCTCTGGCGTTGGTTTTTATCATATGTGTCAAACCGTACTCAAAGGGTGGTCATCAATGGATTCCATTCTGACACAGTTTCCGTTACTTCAGGGGTTCCACAAGGTTCAATTCTTGGGCCCCTATTATTTATTATTTTTATAAACGACATCAGTAATTGCTTCCAACACAGCAACTTTCTTTTATACGCTGATGACCTTAAGATTTACCGTACCATTAATTGTGCGGAGGACCACCATAAACTTCAGGAAGATTTAGATCGTCTGTCACGTTACTGTTACAACAATAAATTAAACCTAAGCATAAATAAATGTAAAACTATAACTATCACTAGAAAAAGACATAATCTTGATTATCGTTACAAACTCTGCAATTCTTTCCTTGAAAATACTAATTCCATCCGTGACCTCGGCATTCAAATTGACAGTAAATTGACTTTGGATTCTCATATAAATAATATTTGTAATAAAGCTTTTAAAATGTTTGGATTTGTTATGAGAGCTACAAAAGATTTTACCGATCCATCTTGTTATATTTACTTATATAAATCCTTAATACGCTCTCAAGTAGAATATGCGGTTTCAATCTGGGATCCCTTTTATAATATTTATAGTGACCTGGTCGAGAGAGTACAAATTAAATTTTTTAAAAGATTTTGCTATAAATTCAATATTAAATATATATCGTATTATCAGTGTTTACTTAAATACAAAATGTTGACTTTAAAGCACAGACGTCAACAATTGCAAGCGATGTTACTTTTTGACCTTTGTAAAGATAAATATGACTGTAAAAATATTATAGACAAACTTATGTTCAATGTGCCCATCAGGCCTCAGATGAGAGCGACACGTGCCCGCCATACATTTGCTTTGCCGCGAAGCAGAACAAATGCTGGAAAGCGAGGGCCTATATTTAAAATTATGAATAATTATGATCTAAACTTCAACGAAATAGATATTTTCTGTAATCAATCTGGTTCCTTTAGAAATAATGTCTTTGAAATGTGTCTGAAGAAATATAGTGAGTAAGATTAATATCCTACTCACTATATTTCTTTAGTCAATCTTCTTAATAACAATTTTCATAATAATTTATGGCATATTGTATTGTTATTTGTTTATATCATGTTGCTATTGTTCAGGGTTTAAATGTTTTCTTTTTGGACATCATGACTCTCGATGTTCTTATTATTAAAGTATTGTTTTAAGCTGAGACCAATGTCGTTGGCTATACAAAATTGTAAAAATTTAACAAATTTGGCATTTAAAAAATGTATGTATCAGCTGTTTATTGGTCCTTAAATAAAATAAAAAAAAAAAAAAAAAAAAAAAAAAAAAAAAAAAAAAATTTAAATTGGTCAGTATATAAATATGCACTAGGTCCGCAATTATTTCGCTTTTATTTTTTGCCTTGAAGTCCGTCCAGGTGTGCAGTATCGTAGAAAATTAAAATTTCACAATTTATTTGTCTTTATGCTCGCCAACAAGAGCTCGATATTTTTTTAGGACTGTTGTCGTTCAATTGTCTGAAGGTGCGATCCGAAGGTCGTATTAATAAACATTCTTAGTGTTTGATCGACTGGAGTCTAGACATCTAATATGCCCAGAAATTCTAGAACTACATGCGCCGGCCGCAAACCGCAGTTACATAATTATTAATTATACTTCTTTCTTCAAGTGAGGTAGGTTACTTTTTATTTTGAGGATCTGGAACGCATTTGTAACTTCTATGGTGTTTGGGGATATCAAAAGCATAGATTCTAAGTCTATATTATCATAAAAGATGTGCCTGGAATACAAGGAACTCCGACGGGCGTTAGTGGCGCGCCGCGAGCACGTAGACAACGAGACTATATTGTAATTTGTATCGCAACTCGAGACATACAACTCTGTCTAATATAATCTACACTTATTTCTACTATATAATCGACATGTAAGAATGAACCACGAAAAACGATGATGAAAAACCTAATGAAAGTGTCAAACTCAAACTCAAAACTTTTTATTTCCATATAGGTTATTAAATAACACTAATAGAATTGCCTGATGATGCCTACTACTGGTTCGGAAACTAGCCAGGCGAGACGAACCGGCGTAAGAAACTCGCACGGTCACATATTTATTGGGAAATAAAGAGAGGACTAAGGAACATTCTCCACGGTGACCGAAGATAAAATTAGAAGGTTAAATATTAATCCTGGATTACATTATCTGAAAGAGGTAGAGCAAAATACACTGTGACGTTTTAATTATTTTAACAAATTTTTATACACACAATTTTCGTTTACGTTTACATTGCTTTAATTCAAAACAGAGTGTAAGATGTACCTTGTACGGCTTTAGTATAACATGGTATAACTGTACACGTATAAATATCATATTAGTAGATAGGTATTGGTATACTCGGGTGTCGGCGGCGCCTGACCCGGGTAGCGGCGATGCCTGCCCAGTGTCCCGGGTCACCGGCTATCGGCTCATTCATTATAACTTTTATTGCTTCTGTTCGCTTTGATTCAAATATTCAAATTCCCATCGGAGTAGGAGGAAAAAAGCTTCAGAAAAACATTGATGAATTTCATTATGTCACTTGTTTAGATATTATATTTCAGTACAATGCTTGAAATTAACTAAATCACAGTAGATAATAATATGCTAAAATGGTAACTTTTCTCGTATGTAAATTGTAATACGGGTTTCACCGATGAACAGATAATTTGCGTAGTGCTTTGGAACCGTGAAACTAAGGCCGTGTTTCATCAAGCAATGTTAAAGTTAACGCCATGTTAAAATACCATGCCATCTCATTCATTGACAGGAAATACGAGAGGGATAACATGTTTTTTTAATTCTATTTTATTGGTAGGGTTTTTGTCCGTAGAGACATGACAACCCCATCGTGTCCACACTACAGAACCTCACTCACAAACGTTAAGTGCTAATTTATATACTCGAGGTCGGCTTACACAAACAGCTCTGTACCCAACGTAACTATTTAGTAATCTGTGACCCAACCTACATCTAATGTATTTAAACCAAAGCCATTTATGAGTGCGATTTTTTCATTTTTGTTCCCGGCACATTCCATCAAAACGTGGATAACATGGCGTTAACTTTAACATTGCTTGGTGAAACACGGCCTAAACCTCGTTTAGGATAAAACTAAATTGCCAAGATTAAACACCATTACTAATGAATCGTCATCCGTAGGACAGTTCAGTTGTTGTGGAGCCATCTTGCCCACTCGACACCGCGAGGCGGTTTTCGGCGCCGGCCATCTGTAGATTAGGCTCTATCTGCTAAAAGCTTCCGCGAGCGCTGAGTCACCCCGCGCCAGCAGATAGTCCTAACGCCACGGGAACTGTCGATGAAATCACCATTTTAAGTGGCTGGCCAATTTTAAAACCACGTTTGTTTAGTGCACGTGGCTATTAAAATTTGTAAGTCTACAATAGCCGTAGTAAGACAATCGTCTAGAATGAAATATAACACCCATGTGAATAAAACGACGTTGTTGTCCAGTCACTTCTTTGACAATTTAAAGCATAGGTATCGTTTTATGGATATTTATTGAAAACTGTCGAAATTGATGAATAATTATATTATATCATTATACAGGTGATTCATGGTTCATATATTAGTGCGAACAGAATGAATAAAACTAAAAAAAATAAAGGTATCAAATAACCAGAAGAAGTGAATCTTACTATGCTGGGGCTCGCTGGCTCCTAGTCTACCTATATACACGAACGCACTGGTCGTTGACCTAAGACCTAACCAGGGTTGAAACTTATCGGTTTTGTGACTTTTATGGAGATCTTTAATCGCGTTATGGTAAGTAATTTATATGAGGTGCTAAACACTCTTCACACTAAATTCGGATTGATATATGAACCATGAATCATCCTGTATTTATAAGTATGACGACATATAGCAATTGTATGATATATTATGAAATGAAACAAATTGTGAACGTAAAACGAAATAATCAAAAGCTCAGACCCTGTTGAACGGTGTTATAGCGTCAAATCGTGTATATCCTATACGTCTGTGGACACTGATGACTGATCTTACCCTCCTTCAACGAAACATTACTTGCCCTAACCCCGCTATAATCAACAAAGTTTCTTTAATGGCATTTGTGTATCCAGATGAGTATAATAATTGGATCGGTTTGATGTTCGATATTAATGAGTTTGTATTGTGGAGTGTTCCCGCGAGGCTCGCGGCCGGCCGACCGACGCGATAAGCCCGCGACGTCCTCACTCCTCACTTCTCAGAAATGTCTTTCTCCTACGCGTTATTTATCGGTGTCTAAATTAACATAAAGTATAATCTGTATAGACTATACCTCGTCCGTGGGGGCCGGAGTAGGAATAGCGCCTCCCCATTAATAATAATAACCATCACCATTAACCATCTTCCCCATGGGTGTCGTAATAAGAGCCAGTCTTGTATATCCGGAAATGGGCAGCAGCGTTTCCGCGGACATTGTTATTATTTTTAATTAATGTATCTATAGACGCTTCACACCACGTCAGTCTGGCTCCGTGCTAAGTATCCGAAGATCTTGTGTTACAGGTACCAGACAATCGAAATATATTTAATACTTTTATACTATACGCATATTTAAAATTTTTATTATATTAATACACAAATTTAATATTATTTCGAGGATTCGAACCCGCAACCTCTCGGTCGAGCACCAACGCGCCGAACCACTGCCCTACGGAGGTCGTCTATTATTTTAACTTTCATCTGCTCGCCAACCCGTCAGGCGCGGCGAGTGGCGAGTATAGACTATAGGCTCTTATGAAATACTTTGGGGGAAGTTAGGTTCAGCAGTGGACATTACTGTGGAACGTCTCGTCAGCCACGATCCATCTGTACGAGCTAGGCCGAGTATATTATGCATGGAATTATGGAATACGCTATCGTATGTGAACTATTTATAGGGGCCATAAAAGTGGCAGTGGAACTTAAATGTCATGGCGTCGGGTTAGGCACGCACGCTGCAGGCGGGTCGACCTTGAGGGCGCGTGACGTCACGCAAGGACTCGCGCCAAGGTTGCCCAAGGCCGCGGCACCAGTTCACGGCGCGCCCCCTGCTCGGTATGCCCACCCCTTCAACTACGCTCCTGATCTCTGATGGAGCTGGAGATGGAGGTGATAGATTTCGGCTGGATCCTAATAGTGTTAAGCAATTATTTAGATCTGCATACAGTTTTACTAACTCAAGTAAAAATGTATTAAAATAGCATTTACTATTTTATCCAAGTTATCCGTACGTTATGATGTTATCAAAACAACGTTTCTTAATTGAATATTAGAAGACGTACTGGTAACGTATAGGTGGGATACATTTAGGAAATGTGAATACACGGATAAGCGCGTACCATGTTGCGGGATATTAAGTTACTTTATAATGAACATTGACGATCTGAGTTTCTCGATAACATTCGAGCCACGAACAAAAATTCTCAACAAAAACTTCGTACACAATGGGCAGGCGGTTTACTAAGGAATATCAAAGAGGTCCCAAACCTCGCGGGAGGAACCGGCGCAGAACAGGCACCTCGGTAGTCGGTACCCCCTCTCCCTCCCACCTCCCAGCCCCCTCTCGGCGGAAGTCAGGAGGCAGCTGTGACTTCGACAACAAATTTATTGTACACTTTATAATTACCAGCTCTTTCTCGTTCCCCAGACGATATAGACAATAGGCCCCACGATGCTTTTCTTCTCGTTCAGCAGACCAGTTGTTATTTTTAATTTATCTAGTACAAAAAAGGAGGTTTGCTGTTTTTATGAGGCACATAAACGGTAAGCTTAAAAGTCATAAATGGCAGCAAGATTGTAAAGTATAACTTTAATACTGCGCTGGGGAAATAAGGAGTTCATATAAAATACACGAACCTCCGTTTTGCGTCGCGTCGGGGAATAAATACTTGAGAATGGCATTTAAAATTCTCTCCGGGCATACGATTGAGAAATGCAAGAGCGAACTGCGAGACCATCCAATATTATTGTTCATATATTAAACTCATTTGACAGTACGAGCTATTGATAACCCCTTGATAATACGTGGATATTTTTGACAAACGTCATGGACATTGAACCAATAAAACGATACGGCCACGCGGCCGGAGGTGTTGACGGTTGAGTGTCGACACTGGGATCTATATTTACTGATCGGCTACTCGCCACCGCTACACGGACGGTGGCCGGCGACCGCGACCTTGACACCGGTGGTCGCGGCCGGCGCCGGCGCCGCTATAATTAGCCGGCGGAACTGCAAGTCGGCGAGCACATGGGGTCGGCGACTATCACATCGATCAATCCGCGGCTATCTACATCCGAACACTTTGTACACGCATAGGGTTACCATATGCCAGGCGTTTGCCGCATTTGACAGGCATTTTATGGTCTAGACAGGCGTGCGGGGCATTGGTATTAGACATGCATTTTCAAATTACGCGATGTCTTTACTTATTAGTTATTACCTACAGCGTTTTGCGTTAGACAGGCATTTTTTTGAACAATCAGGCACATTAGGTACTATATACAGGCATCTCTCTATTTACATAATAATATTATGGTAACTCTATACACGCACGATGACGTACGTCGTAACTCATCGTTCATGATGCATTGGTTATTTGCATACATAGTTAACTGTGAACGTCATAAGTAATAACGGTTTTTACACAAACTTGCAGCTTACGCAGGATCATTCATAAAACGTACAGACGGTCAATGAAAAGCTGTAAATATTGTAAATAGTTTGAAGTAAAAGTACAGGAATAAACCTTGACAGAGTCGAATTATCGATGTGGACTGTCGAGTGCCCTTTGTCACCGATTAGTTCGTCCGCGGCTTTTGTGACGTTGTCACTTGTCTAATAGATCGCTGTTTAAATTAATCATTCGTTCTTTAGACAATGCCCGTCGGACGGTTTCGTCGCCGGTGTTTCTTTTATTCCGCGCACAATAGCGAGCGTCTGAAGTCAGACCGTCTATTGTTATTCGCCAGTGACTACGCTTGCATATTGCTGTAGCGCGAGCGTGCGAAATTACTCGTGTTGGATCTAAATCGTTTATCATGTTACTCCACTTTCACCCGCTATATTAAAATATACTCTAGTACTATACTCTCAGTACTCTATAATTTCTCTCATCTCCAACGTCGGTGAGTACAATATCCGTGGTATATTCTGCAGCCGGTCCACCGTGACCCCGTTTCCCGTGTGCGTTATCTCGTCGTAAAATCCCTTTTATTGGGCGATGTTAATGAACGTGGCTCGTAAAAATGTAATTAATTAATAACTGTCCGTGCGATATTTACGGCGTCGTTAAAGTCGTCTTCTCTCCGGACAGCGTACATATCTACCGGACCTTTTTCGGAAAAGAGCATGCTGGCTTGAAGAGTGGTTGAAGCCTCCTGACAGTAACGAGGTCTCTTAAGAGTCTGAATGTAGGGTTGCGCCGTGGCTCGTGGACCATGGCTCATGGCCCGTGGCTCGTGAACGCGAAGGCCTCTTCCTCGCCTCCCCATCTGCGTAACTAAAGGACGAGAGGACCGGCGGTGTGTTACATTGTGAAATCGTTGTTGATGAGTAATGAGCCGTAGCAGAACTAATCCGGTCATCTGTTGACTGCGCGCGCGGGTACCGTCGCTAATCCAGTCGATGGACGAAGTATGAATATATTTATGTAAAGTAATGACAATACTCAGTATGGTGGAATTACTACACATAATATGTATTATCCGCGGAGATCCAATTAAGTGTTAAAGTAAATAAAATAACAACAGAAGACTACCTACCAGTGATGCTACCAATTATACGCAACTATACTGAAAAGATTAAAGTCTGAAAATGCAGCGTGATTCATTAGGACTAGCAAAAGCGTCAGGACAGCAGTGAGAAACTGGGAAGAGAAAGCCGCCAGACCAGTACATAAGCGTCCAACAACTCCTGACTCCTGACCTATACCAACATATACAGAACCTACACTCCATAACTTATATTCAGTCTTGCCCTTTGTCCAGCATTCCGTCGCCGGCGTAATTGAAACGGCCGTGGCGGAGAATAACGTGAATATTAAACTACAGGGCTCCAGGGTTGAGACTTCATGCATGGCAACAGCACTGGCATGCTGCTCAATTAAGATATATGGAATCAGGCGCTACGTTGCGGAAATCCATACCCTAAAATTTAAATATACTTTAACTAGCAATCTCCCGCGAAAAAATTATAACCACAACCTGCTAGCAGATGAGTGAGTGTACGCATAGGCATGCGTTTGATGCTTTGCAATTAAGCTTCAGTATCATGAGTAAGTCCTAATCTGTCGTAGCGAGATAACATAAGTATCTTATCTTTGTTCATATTATCATCCGCAGCATCAGAGAAGAGGTTTACCGTTCAAGTGACTTAAGAAATGCACAATACCTCTTTGTTGTAGAGACTGCGAGTCTCCTACTGATCTGTTTCTCAAAGTTTCCAAATCCATCTGACCTTTCGACCTTACTCTGCAGGTATGTCAGCTTAACTGTATAAGTACGAGGTATGAGACCTTTTTCGACAGATTTTTCTGATTTATATATAACGGGTGTAAAAGAACAGTCACTATTACCACAGCTATTACTTAGTCACTATTTTTTTTTATTTTTACAAAAAAAAAAATCTTTTGCTTTTTCTTAATTCTTGCGACAAAGAAAATAAGAAATGTTAAAAAAGTAAAAAATGTTAAAATAGTTTGTGACAAAAAAAAATACATTTCCAAAATGAGGAAATGTTGTATAATCGTATCTCAAAGTTATAGGGATTGTTCTTTTTACACACATACATAATAATTATTCCAGGTATATTTCAAAATCTGATAGCTTCATTGATGTTTCGTCTGTCGATATAAAATAAGCGGTGACCAAACTTACGGATTCACCAAAAGGCGTCGTAAGTTGACATACGATTCGAATCAACCTTATTTGTGGTGCTCGTATTCTAACCAGCCTTGTACTAACAAGGCTGGTACGTGCGTGATCTTGCTAAATAATATCCGTCTCTTTCTCTCTGATAAATGTTTTATCAATCAGCGTTCAATACGGGTTGTAAACTTGACTGCCATGGTACTTGATCAACGATTTGATAAACTTTTCAGAAACCGGCCGTTAATAGTACCTACTAATATCGAGGAGTACCTACCGTCTTAAAGCAAATGAGTGAGTGTACGCATATGCAAAGCAGTAATGAATGCTGATTGTTTTAGGTTAGAGGCCAGTGACACCAGTGCGGTGTAGCACATGCCATATCGGTATCAGCTACTACTTGCTTTGCCCATTACTCCCATTAGCACGTGCGTCAGACCTCACAGACACTAACCCCCGGTTTCTCGTACGCTGTTCAAATGAATGATCAACTAACATGGCATTCAAATCAACGACCCATATTGAACGCTGATTGGTGGAATATTATCAGACAGAAAGGAACGGACATATATTTTATAATTACATCACGCTCGCTCGCTGATTTAAATTGTATGTCAACTAATCGGCTTCTTTGGTGAATTAACCTTATCTGTGCAATTTTAACAAATTTTGCGAGTGCGAGCGTGATGTAATTATAAAATATCTGTCCGTTCCTTTCTGTCTGATAATATTCCACCAATCGGCGTTCAATATGGGTCGTTGATTTGAATGCCATGTTAGTTGATCATTCATTTGAACAGCGTTTGGGAAACTGGGGGACAGACACTCATTCAGCAGCCGCCGCGGCCGGCTCGCTGGACTCCGATATGCACTGGCCACGACCAGATGGCTCCGCTCTCGTCGCGTATTAGCCATCGTCTATTTGTAACGGTGACTCACCTAGCGAAATTTACAATTACATTGAAATACATCGGATTTGTTTATAATTTTATATCCGGCCAAAAGATACATTTTGTGCCGTTTGAAGTTTTAAGAACGCGCCATTTTCCTGATCAAAGGGCACCGACGTGATCGGTTCCCGGAACATGCTCGATGAAGTTTTCGAGGGATTTTATTTAGGGGTTGCGTTATTTATCTAACAATGCCGCCACTCGCAATTACAGTAATTTACTTTCTTTATTGTTAAATAATTTCCCCTTATTCTATATACCTATATTCTTATACGTTATATTTTCCTTACTTACGTTCAGTGTAGTTAATTGAATTTGAACAGAATGGTAAAATTTTTAAGTTCACACGTACTTAGATATTTCATTTCAATAGCCTCAGTGTTGTAAGTTGTAACCGAATCCGACAACACGTGGGCTGTGGGCTGCGGCTGGCTACCGACCTGGACTTGCAACTCGAGCTCACCCCACACACACAGCCACAACCTCACGCCACAACCCAGACGCCACATGCCACGCTACATGCCACGCCACAATACGCCAAAGTCCAATCGGCCGAAACGCGGTTTATAAACAAAATACAACGGCCGTCCCTCGACGGAGTTTGTAAACTCACGGCTAACCGCGCGGTGCTCAATTCCCAAAACTAATGAGGGCAATAACATTCAATACCTAGTGTCTCATGTCTATGTAGGTATGTATAAATATTGTCACAATACGGTATAACAGTATATCACAATTATTCAAACTAGCGAACTCATACAATCACGTACTTACTACTTACTAACAGGAGCATTCTAGTCGCAATAACGATGTTAACCATATTTTCAATTAGTTTCTAGATATATATTTTACCGGCCAAACCCTATTTAAGGACAAACTAGTTTTGCCTAGGCTCAACTAGTTCATCCTAAACTGGTCTATCCTATCGGGCTTAGGGCAAATTTGTTTGGACTAGGCTATACTGGTTTATACTATTGCGTATAGGAAGAACTAGTTGAACCTGGGCAAAACTAGTTTGTCCTTAAATCGGGTTTGGCCGGTAACATATATAACATGTAAGGAATAAGAACGGAGCGATTAATCAGGATTAACACAATTTAATCAAAATTTTATTAATCGTTATTATACCTTTGGGTATATATTTTTACTTGCCCAATATTGTTGCTTCTACTTTTATATGCACTAGGCATTATAAAAGTAGAAGCAACAATATTGGGCAAGAGGAAAGTTGGAAACTTAATAATTATGTATGCGTCTTGCACCGCAGGCGAGAAGCTTACTGGTAACGAATTGACGAAACATTGACAAAAACGGTGTACCCATCCGCCAAGGCTGTATGCGGCGCACGTCTCAGTGACTTATTGTATGTTTCACCTCCCCATGTACTACGGTCTACGCCGATGTTTACACAACACCGAGAGTCGGACTTTACATGCTAAGTAGCTTTCCCGTAGTAGTACGTATCCAGTATATCTCTGTAGCTATCCTGGAGTATGGTACTTATGGTATATATCCTTTCCTGGCCGTATTCGGCCACAGCGACTCGACAACTAATGAGAGCGTCGTTCGTGTGCTCTCAAGTGACTGATGTATCCGATCTTAGCAATAAGTAATCGGAGTAAATTATCAGAAGTCGAGTCATTTGCGCAGGAAATATTATAGCGCACGAAACAAGAATATGACAGTGTGCGCGCGAACACACGTGCACTCTTGCCCCTACAGCCCTGCATCCAATGGAACGGGAAGCCGCTACGATCGGAGAGCGGTAGGAACGTCGTCAGCATTAGCAAGGCCTCTAACGCTGCGGACTGAAAGCTAGCAAGCTAGGTTTTGTGACTGACCAGGAGCATCAGTCGATCTTAAACGGGAGGCATCCGTAATAGGAATGGATGAGGAAGGGGGAAAGGATACTACTGCCACAGGAAGAAGAGGGAGGTGACCGTAGTCGCTAGAGCAGTTCGGGGTCGCATACCCGTAGCGATTCTACCAGTACCGGACAGATATCTGGCAGAATCACCCTCTGAACTCAATATGGTAGTGACTAAGGCGCCGGGACAAACTAGAACGAATGAGTCCGTGCAATGGGAGAGATACCCGTGCTACGCATACTCCTAGTTTCTGAAAATCAGTGTTCAAGTCTCTTGTCAGTTGTCAAATTCAGTACTAAATGATATGACAGAAAAAAACATGACAGGAGATTTGGACACTGATTAGTTGATTTGGCATTGATTTGCTTTTCAGAAACCGGGACTAAGTAGCATAACGAAAACCGTGCCTTTAATGTAAATCTTAAGACTTACCAAATACCAAGTGAATGGTTAATAGTGCGAATCGCAAAATCGTTCGAACTTTTACCTTTCAGAGTTGGTAAATCTTAGATTTTATTCTGAAATATTAGGATTTACCGTAATTTGAGCTTCTACAGTAACCTACTCGTATACAAGTGCTGTCAACAGAAAACTTCGATTGAAAAAAAGTTATAACCATTACAGGGCCATACGAAGTTCAAAAACTATTTGTATATTTGACATAAGCGTGACATACGAATTCTATTGTCGTTTAGCGAACATTATGTCAAATTCCATACATTTTTGTTTTCGAACTTCGTAAGTGACAATAGCGATGACATCTTTCAAGATCACCAGACATCTTTCATCACGCCTTGGAGGCGTTCGAATTAGCAGCGGGCTTACTCTCGACACAATCGAGAACCGAATCCGTTCGATATCAGTGGTCTTTCGTATTTTATTTGGTGAATTACTTTAAAACTAATCAGGATTATTCAGGATAAAGAAAATTGTTAGATCGTAACTTTTTGTACTCCCGACAATATCAATCGACTGAGAATCAAAATAAATAAATGTCAATTTATTACGAAGTACGCGGCATGATCGTATCTCATATCGTATCGAATCAAAATCAAATCAGTTTGGAGAGTAAGGCCCCAGGTTATATGTCGGCGTGTGCCTATAGTCATGGCGCGTCGTATATATGTCGCAGTCATCTTATTGAATCTGGTTATTTAATTGAATCACTAGGCAGTTACATAATGGCGTCAAACAGCTCGTACAGATAGTAATGTGTTGATATATTTTTTGATTACTTTACTTTAATATACGTTATAATATTACACATTCGGAAATTTCGAAGTTTAAAACTAAAATATTAAATGGCTGTCCTAGTCTCGGATTCTTTAATTTGCTGGTAAAAACAGGATTCAATGAAAGCGCTAGTCATTCAATTAAATAGCGGATTCAACCAGATGACTGCGACATATATACTACATCTAGGCTATGTATAACTAGAGGCACGTTTGCATCTCAGTGTGCACGGCGCTAAGTATCCGATGGTGTAAGTAGCGCGCGGCGTGACTGCCGTCCGTTAGCGGTGTAGTACTGTAGTACTGTAGACACTGTAGTACAATGGCGGCCGCGGGAGCCCGCAGGTAACCCGACCTCGTGACCCCGTCGCAGGGGTCGCGCATCTGTGTCACTGTCAGAGCAGCCTCCACTGCGCGCTGTGTACTGTCACCGCTGTACCATCCGACGGAACGGCGCAGCCACCGCGCAGTGGACGGTGCGCGTTCGTTGACACTTGTTGCTCGGTAATTGCTGCGAACTTTGAAGCGCAAGTCACAGGAGAATATATTTTATTAATACGTTCTTACTAAATATAGGTACTTTTGATTATGAAACATTAAATATACTCATCTTTCATCATTCAATATACATTCAGTAGAGTGTAGTCTGTGTTTAATTTACAATGTTAACTCAATATTATATACAATTTAAATATTTAGCGAAACATTTTTCGCGGGATATTGCTAGATATAATATAATATAATAAATATTTAAATTGTATGCTATGGATTTCCGCAAAGTAACGCCTGATTCCATTAACTATTCAATATTTTATGTAGCTATCGTGTATGGACTAAAGACGAAACGTTTAAGTTCGTCACCGATACCATATACATTATGCTATTGGGTTATATTCATTTTGTCTGCTCATTCATTATTTTTAAAGGAAGGTTAAACTTTTTAAAGTCAGTAAGACCTTAAAAAGTTTCGTTTAATCGAGAAGAGACTAGTGTATTTACATTCGGTGGTCGATTCAATCTTTTAACTTCCAAATTTCAACAGTCTCAGGATCTCCAAAAAAAAAAAACGACTGACCGTCTATCTATGATAGTAGATACCGTATAGTGTAGGTATCTACTATCTATATTATAATATAGATTTATCTTTGGTATAAAATAGTATTATAAACCTTAGCAACATTATACTTTCTTACAGACTACCATCTCCCGGTTTCAACCCCAAAAGGGTATTTAGTCTCTAGGTCAAGTTACTTAATACTTTGAGTACTATGCAAAAAAATGGCACGCTCAAAATGTAAAGTTTATTACTTACACCACACCGCGACCGGCTAGCGAGTAGCGAGTAGCGAGTAGCGGTATCGGGGTGGCGCGTTATAAATTAATTACCTCATCCATTACGTCACCACTCGCCCCGCAGCCGCCGCAGCCTTCGAAGCTGGACCACTTTAGCACCAAAAAATGCCGAGCTCTCTACATCTCATATCAATTGAGTTCATATTGACCTTCGAAGTTGAGCGCATTAGGGCTCCTGCCGGAGGTCGCGGGTTCGAATCCCGCCGTAGGAATAAAAGTTTTCTGTGTTCCTGGGTCATGGATGTGTAATAAATATGTGTAGGTATAATATCTATAATGTTATTACAAAGCTAAAAAGAGATCATATCAAAGGGTTTGTCGTGGTCGGTTACCGCTGTTGATCCTGGCTTACAGGAGTTGCAGTGGTGGGAATGTGAGGTGGGCCAATGCCCGTTAAAAAAAAGTGTGTTTGTTTACTTGAACGCGCTAATCTGAAACTACTGGTTGGATTTGAAAAATTCAGTGTTGGATAGCCCATTTATCGTGGAAGCCTATAAAGACTACAAGGCAGGCAAGGCTCCGACCAATAGGAGCAGAGCACCAGTGAAGAAAGTTTCAAGATCGTTTTTTTCCTTTTGAGAAACAACATAAAAAAAACAAATCTCGCCAACTGCGAGATTTGTTTTACGAAGATTGCGTGCGCTGCAGACACAGTCTGAAGAGTGGTTGTTGAGCCGGTACGAACTTCGCCGGACACCTAGTATAAATATTAAACACGTGTTTAGTATTAATAAATAAAAAATAAAAAGTGTTTAGTATTAAAGTATCAAAAGTGTTCTCCGGTCCCCGTAACACAAGTTTCGGGGCCATAATACTCGTATTAACGTGGTGGGAAGCGTCCATAGACATTATTATATCGGCGAAGAAGATATCTGCTCTCAATTATACATACCGATATCCTGACCCACTTGGCGGAGGAATTTTTATTGGAAGCCGGGAGGGAATGATAAAGGATTGCGGGAGGGAGAGAGGTGAGTCGGAGGTGGACATTCCTGGCGATGACGTCGGCGGCAAAATTAGAAGTCGGTCAGTAGGAATATGTTGATTTATTAGTTCAACGTCAAAAGATATTTCGGGTGGCCGCGAGTTATTATGTAAGTAACTAGTAACTATATACTTTCTTCAGATGAAAACTTTATCTGTAAACAAAAAAATTAAATTCGTGCTAACTAATGACTTGTGAATTCCCTTATTTCACTGTACATAATACATTTAAGTTAAATTTTAATATGTTTTATATTTAAAATATATTTAAAATAATACATTTAAGTTAAATTTTAATATGTTTTATATTAAAATTTAACTTAAATGTATTATTTAAAATTATTCAATTACATTTGTCAACTTCTGTCCGTATCCTTTATTTTGTGTTTATATATAGTGACGACCTCCGTAGCGCAGTTGGTTGAGCGCCTTGGCGTTCGAACGAAAGGTCGCGGGTTCGAATCCCGCCGAGGGAACAAAAAGTTATCAAAGTTCCTGGGTCATGGATGTGTATTAAATTTGTGTATAATATAATAAAAATCTTAAATATGTGTATAGTATAAAAGTATTAAATATATTTCCGTTGTCTGGTACCTGTAACACAAGTTCTTCGGATACTTAGCACAGGGCCAGATTGACGTGGTGTGAAGCGTCCATAGATATTATTATTATTATATTATTATTATTATATAGTTAGTATAACTGAGTGAATGTACTGTTGGTTCTTGATGGAAATTCATGTTCACAATTTCCACTTTTTATTACGTTTGAATAAGTTTTTGCAAAAACACGACCGGTTTTGATTAAATTTCGATTTCGAGGGAGGGCCCTCGACGAGTGCGCAAGTGAACCAAAGTTACAGACATGCGTTAGCGTACACGCATTACAGTAGCTGGCACGAGGGCTTGCGTATTCCCCAGTACCCAGTTCTACATTATAGAATGCCGGACACACGCCGCGGTCAGCAGTTGTCGCCGAGGTGTATTTCGCAGTTTGTGCGGTCACAATCACGTGCCGGTTTGTGGAGCAGCGGACGTGCCAGCTCGCAGGCGGTCTACTCCGGAAAGGTCAAGTTATTGAGAAGTTCGTGACGGCATTTCAATTATCGCGATTATTTAATGACTGGTTAGAGTTAAAGATAAATTTATGTGGCGCCTCTGCAACCCAGTGGGTTAGAGCTAGCAGGTTGTGAATTCGATTCCCTCGTTGGAACATCAAAAAAAGTCAAGCGTCGGATGGGGACGTAAAAATCGGACAGAAAAAGGACGACTTTTGGTTACGAAGGAAGATTGAGTTTTCTAGTGTCGCACACATGGATAATTTTGGAGTTACTGTTATGAAAATGCAAAGATAGAAAAAATATTGCTCATAATAATAAAATGTAAAGTTTGCACAAAATTGTATCTATTACAAAGTACGAGTAGATAATAAATTACTAACTGTACAGTGTACCTACACACAAATTGCAAATAGCGAGAGATTTGACTTGAAATTCCTATAAATCTTTTAATATTTACCGATGCGAGAGCTGCTCATATTATGTGAAGACGAGGCCCATTGTGCACTGAAGGTGTTGGGGACTGCAGGATATAACGCAATGTAGCGTGAGGCGCGACGGCTGCAGGCGGCAGGCGGCGGCACGAAGCGGCAGATAGCGCAGCCTCCGGCGGCATGTTTTATTCACTACCCCGCCGTCTATTCTTGAAGGCTGCACATTCTAAAAGCGCTGCTCTCTATGTGTGCACATTCCGGTCGAAAACGCCGAGTCTAGTGCAATCATTTATTCATTGCACCTACAATTACGCGGAGGTTGTGCCGACCTCAATTCAAAATGGCCACGTCAAGTAATTTTCTATTAATGTCACATGGTCGTTGCACGAGCACATGCACCATAAGCACTACATTATGGATGTTGAATCTGAAATAAATAATTTGATTTGATAAGGCTCAACTCACGGCGTAGAGTTACAGCGTAATATTGAGCTCTATTTTTCCATTTAATCTGTACTAATTAACAGACTTCCAAAAAAAGGAGGAGGTTCTCAACTCGCCCGATCTTTTATGTATGTACACGGATTACTCCATGATACCTACGTTTTTATTGGACGTGGAATTTCGGCTGCCATTTAGGCCCTTAAAAACTATAACCGGACTTCGCAGAAGGGGGTCTAAAATGGCTAAAATAAGAAAATAATTGAATATGAAATCTAGATATACATAGGTACAAAAATGGTCAAGGTAGAGCCGTAATCGCACCAATAAAATGTAACGCAACACTAAAAATAAAAAAAAGACTATTTAAAAAAAGCCGACTTCAACAACTTAAAAGCATTAAATAATATTTCAAATTATTAAAATCAATTTCAATACGCTTTTGAATAATGAAATTGTTAGAGACCTCATTGTTAAACTTCCGCCAACTTTAATTGTGTTTGTGTTTCTTTTCATTACGAATTTACAACCAGAAAAGTTATTCGAGTATTAACCCAACGATATTATTGCTCATTGGGTAAATGAAGCTCGTTCAACCAGTAGAAATATTATTCTAGTTATTCATTACTTATTCATGTGTTGTCTCGGACGCTTTGTGTTTCTAGTATACCTACCTTTATTGTATAGGTGTTATGGACCAGGTGATTAATGCAGGCAATAAGAATAATAGTTATCTATATCTGTCGGGCAAATTTTAAGAAAAATGTGTTGTTATAAAAAAAATGTGATATTACTTTGCCCAAAAGGTGACAATATTATGTATAATACCCGACACAAATTAAGTCATTGTATATTATTAAATTGCACCTCATATTGGAAATATATCATAATGACCGGACATTATGTGTAAGGCTCAATTTATTACTTGGTCCATAATATAACTTAGATCTATACAAGGGATCACAGTTCAACTTTCTAGCAATTAAGGAACTAGAAAGTTTAATCACATGAAGTCATATTACGAGTACTCGTATATTATCGCCCAACCATAAACCGCAAACGTCATAAATGTTGTACGATTTCGGCTAAAGCTTAATGTGTGTTTCAATCAATGTTAAAGTTAATTCTTCGTTAAATATCCTGTTGTTCCTCTCGTAATTCCTACCAACACATGTTAGTGTTAACGGCTTTTTAAAATACCTTGCCTTCTCATTCATTGATAGGAATTACGAGAGGAACAACATGATATTTAACTAAGAATTAACTTTAACATTGCTTGGTGAAACACGCCCTAGGGCTACGAGCGTTTCGATTTACAAGCTTAGGAGTTACGCGGCTCACTGTGTCGTCCCCGCAGTAGTTTCGTGGCGGTAAAATATTTACAGTCGCATAAAACGTAGACAACGAGCTCGGCGGTAAGTGTGTGCGATACACATCACGAGCTAAGCCCCGCGGGTCGGGCCGGGCCGGAGCGCGGCGGTCGCGTGGCGAGACGTTTACGAGATTGTGTCAGGAGCGAGGATTACGGCTCGGCGCGGATTAAGTGCCCGACTGTGATAGAGGCTGACGTTGCGGCGAGGATACGACATTTCATGATTTCTGACGACTTACGACACTACTTAATTAAGAGGCTCTCAAGTCACATACACGCTATTTCTGCTAACACAGTGACCGGATGTAGGGTTGTTTCGCCAGTTCGCGTCCATTTAGTGCAGTTGGCAGGTTTGACGGCGATTATAAAAAAGCTCCAGCACTAATTTCTATGAAAAATTAGTGTAATGTATTCGATAAATAGTCTATTTTAAGATAAACTTTCAATTTTGTTCGAAACATCTTGTGTTTTCTTTTAAAATAGATAAATTTCGGAATTAGGCGTTTTACCCAGTTTGCGTCCACGAAATCCAATTTGCGTCCACCCGTGGACCAGTTTGCGTCCAGCAGCTTAAAAAAAGGATATCACCCCTTTAATTTTTAAAAAAGGATGATATTATATTTAAGAATTTGTAAAGAACGATTGTATTTTAACAATTTCTATATATAAGAATATTTTAATATTAAAAAATCAAAATTATTATAAGTAATTAAATAAATTACTTACTATAAAAAAAATTATTCTTCTTAATATTGGTTTAGCTTTAAAATTAAGTAATTATAGGCAAGTAGGTATTGATTGCAACTTTAAAGATGAACAGTAATCAGTTCTGTATACAAACTTTACACTAAAATTACAAGGTAATGATTATAATTATTGCAAAATATTTGTCTAATTATATAACTAAAAGAATTATTGAATACATAAATTATCATATTATAAACATAGCAAGGTATCTGATACCTTGCTAAGTTTATAATATGATATAGGTATGTTTATAATATATCATATTATAAACATAGCAAGTATTAAGCATATAATATGTTTATAATATATATATTATAGCCTTACACCTGTTTCTGAAAGGCTGATCAAATTAATCAATTGATCAAATCAGCTAATCTGAATGCTCATTGGTGAAAACAGTGACTGCGAAGTGATGTTCACTAATCAGCGTTCAGATTAGCTGATTTGATCAATTGATCAATTTGATCAGCCTTTCCGAAACCGGGCGTTAGAATTTCAATTAATAACACTGGTCACATTCAAATGACTGTCTTTGGCCAAAACAAATTGCGTGCATTTTAGTTGTCACTATCTAAAGTATCTAATTGGTCAGAGCATATGTTTTCTTATCATCGTCTTCTACATCTGAATTTAATATGTCGTCACATTTAACAGAACATTTCACTCGTCATAGAATTAAAAACCCGTCGTCTTAGTAAAAAAAATGTATAATTAGGTTACAATTTAAATATATTATATCTAGCAATATCCCGCGAAACAATTATAACCACAACCTGCAAGCAGATGAGTGAGTGTACGCATAGGCATGCGTTTGATGCACCTCCCTCCTCCCACACTGCTTATGCGTACACTCGCAAGCAAAAAACATGAAAACACCACCACCACACAAGCAATAATGTTAACACGATCGTGCAAAGTCCCACCACCATGCAGGTTGCAAAACTCGACGCGCGTTTCGCTCCGACCCCGGAGCATCCTCAGGATGTTGACTCTGCGAACAATGTTCGTTAAGTGATGCCGCCCGCCAAAACACCGCCTTATATTCCCTACAGCTACTACCCCTACCAACTAGTACCCCCACCAAACAAGTTAATAAGAGGTGACGAAGTAAGGTTAGTTTGGTCATTCAACAATGCAATTCTATTGTTGTTCTTTACTTTAATTATTTCTAACTGTTCCAACACGCTCAGTCGAAAGCCTTTATTACATTTATGTAATATCTTATAGGAATGACCATCTGGTATATTGTGACTACTATCTAAAAGATGTTTGGCAAAATGTGATTTATCATGATGACCATTTCTATAAGCCGCGATATGTTCTTTATACCGAGTCTCAAAGTTACGTCCAGTCTGACCTACGTATACACTGTCGCATTCAGGACAATCGATTCTGTATACACCTGATTGATACTTTAAATCAATCCGGTCTTTATTATTACATAATTGATTTTTTAAAGTATTATTCGTCCTAAATGCGACATGCATATCGTTATTTTTCATTATTTTGGATAAACGTGCAGATACCTCACCCATGTAGGTCAAACTGGACTTATATCTAACTACTTCCTTATCAGAGGTCCCTGCGTACAAAAACTTAACCAATTCCTTTTTATTTTTAATATTTAACATATTATCAATTATTTTGGGATTGTACCCATTCGCCTCAGCAATTTGATAAATTATGTTTAACTCTTTTTGGTAATTTACTCTACTAAGAGGAACAGAAACTAATCTGTGAATATAACTATGAAAGGCCGCGTGTTTGTGTTGCCAAGGATGACATGAGGATGCATGAATAGTAGTATTAGTATACGTCGGTTTGCGAAAGATCCCAAAACTGTGTTTATTATCAACTCTAGTGATAGATAAATCTAGAAAATTGAGAGTATTATTATCTTCACATTCTAGTGTGAATTTTATTTTAATATGTTTTTTATTAAGATTTTTAAGAAATACGTCCAGTTGTCTCTGTGTACCCGTCCAACAAAGTATGCAGTCATCTACATATCTATAGTAATATAAAATGCTCTTATTATTAACAATATTTCTCTGTTCAAAATCGTCCATAAATATTTCAGCCAGCAAAGGACTCAGTGGTGAGCCCATTGCTAGACCGTCTTGTTGAACAAAGAACTGATTGTTAAATCTAAAGTAGTTTTGTTCCATGCAGACCTTAGTAAGGGAAAGCAATTCATCACCTTCACCAGGAGGTAAACGTTGTTCCAATGCATTACCCAAAATACCCAACGTTTCCTCACACGGGATATTAGTGAATAAACTATCTACATCAAGCGAGACTAATTTGCAACGGGGTGGCAAAGTCACGTTTTTAATATGATCTACTAATTGTAAGCTATTTTTTATAGCATAAGGTGGTCTAAATGAAAGCTTTTGCTTAATAATGTAATTAAGTGACTTTGCTAACTCGTATGCTGGTGCACCTATGTATGAGACAACTGGACGCATAGGAATATCAGTTTTGTGAATCTTTGGCAAGCCGTAAAGTGATGGCGCGCGAGGATTCATTGGAATAAGTTTCCTCTTTGCTGATTCGGTTTGGAAAAAGTGTGAATTTTTGTTTATGGCTAATTTAACCTTAGCCACAAACTTATTTGTTGGGTCAGAAGATACCCTTAGAAATTGGTCTCTGCTTGCAGGTTGTGGTTATAATTGTTTCGCGGGATATTGCTAGATATAATATATTTAAATTGTATGCTATGGATTTCCGCAAAGTAACGCCTGATTCAATTAACTATATAATTAGGTATTATAATAAACATATTGTTTATTTTCAAATTATTTTTACAAGCAATTGTTTAAAAAATAGTGGACGCAATATGGTTTATTTATATCCAATATCGGTATAGTTTGCGTCCAATGCGGACGCAAAGTGGAACTTTTGTAAAATTCGATGTAGTAATTCGCGTCCACCTTATTTTATTAGTTAAAATATAAAAAACATAAGAAAATTCATAAGTAATATTATTCCTTGTTTCACTATAAACGTGTAGAAACTGTTATGTATCCAAAAATTCACATAAAACATTAAAAAACTTACTATCAAACGCGCCTCTGCACACTATTTTTTATCTAAAAATCCGCGCATTAGCGCTTCCTAATTGAACGTCCGAGATTGACATATTTTTTTAAATTGATTGGTTTGACGCACAGAACTTTTATATATGCGTGCGTGTCACTTATACATTTAGGTATAATCGGTAATGACTTTTCGTTTGATAAGTGTGTTAGTTGACTTATTTTAGAGGATTTTTATAGGGCGCTCCGCAAAATGGACGCGAATAGGGCGATGGACGCGAACAGGCGAACTTACCCTATGTAGCGAGCTTTACTTTATGTTACGTTTTAAACTCACCCCAAAGAAAAGAGGCAGTTTTTATACTGTCGGACTTGGGCGATAAGTCATACGAGTCGCGACATGTCTCCACCACAACGGTATCTGTAACAGCCGATATTGAGAAACCACAAACTACAAAGCCGGTTCGCGCCGGACACCGGTCTTTATTCTTACGCAACCTTCGAACAGGATTAGTCGTTCATTCACACTTCTCGGCGGAGAGCCAAAATCATTGCAGTACTTTCCGCGCGTAGCGAGTGCCGAGTAGAGACTAATCACTAAAGTGTCGTGATAAATATAAAATACTGTTATTGCTTATATTGTAGCTAACTGATAATATTTAATTTGGCTATCGTTTTTGTGATTCGTTCGTGAACGTACCTATCTTAAAAAGTAATATAAAAGTCGTATCGTATATTGTAAGTAAATCGTAACTTGAGTCCCAGACCGCAGTGGTGGTCTCGTGGGCGCTATAAAGTGGACAAATCCCAGCGGTAGGTAGAGGCAGGCAGCGGCAGGTAGAGGCAGGAAGCGGCAGGTACAGGCAGACAGCGGTAGGTAGAGGCAGGCAGCGGCAGGTAGAGGCAGGAAGCGGCAGGTAGAGGCACGCAGCGGCAGGTAGAGGCAGACAGCGGTAGGTAGAGGCAGGCAGCGACAGGTAGAGGCAAGAAGCGGCAGATAGAGGCACGCAGCGGCAGGTAGAGGCAGACAGCGGTAGGTAGAGGCAGGCAGCGACAGGTAGGTATTGCGTTAAGTTTCTTATGGATACAAAAGAGTTTTACGAAAACCAAGAACTAAATAAATGGGAAATAATTATGAACTGTACAAATTTTGACTTCTGGACTAGAATAACGCAAAAGTTAATAGAGGGTTAAATGCCTTTAACAAGTCTAGAATGTTTGGAAAAGTTAACAAAATGGTTAAATTCTTGCTTAATAAAACAAGCATTGAATACAAACTTCAAAACTACGAATTTGATTTCTAGCACTAAAACTTGTTTAAAATAGTATAATACAATAAATTTGGATATAATCAAGGATGAAGAAGGATAAAGATTCTTATATCGACTATTTGCCGGGTTTCCTTTTAAATGCTTGTGTCACAATTTACTCTAATTTGATAAATAACTTGCGGGTATGTGGTAGACATTTATGATTTAACCCACCGCATTGTCCGAGTTTCTTGACCTCGGGGCTGGTACTATATAAGTTTAGAGGCTCGTCTGTGTAGTTGGGACCACTTCCGTGACAACTGTCCAGATACCAGATACCACTTACCAGTGCCCGCAAGTGCTGCAAACTGCAGATAAGTAGCCAACTTATACTAAACGCCCTTGAATATGGAAATGTAAAGTAGGTAAACTTAGAATTTATATCTACAGCAGTACAAAGCTATTGGGGCCGTTGAGGCAAAACTATCTATAGAAATAAATAAAATTGAAGTGTCTGTTTGTAACTTTCAATGAGCTTCTTTTTTCTAAATGCATATGATATTTTAAAGGATGCTTAACGTAAATGCAATTAAAAAAAATTGTCTGTCTGTCGGCATGTCTGTTTGTTCCGGCTTATCTCTGGAACGGCCGGACCGATTTTGACGAGACTTCCACTGGTAGATAGCCAAAGTTATAAGGAGTAACTTAGGCTACTCTTCATCATCATCATTATCATCACTGTCATCAGTTGAATCCAAATCTTGGTCGACAGACCAGAGTTATCGGCGAGCGAAGCCGCGGGCAAAAGCTAGTTGTAAATAAGAATGAGCAGATCGGGACCACGCGGGTGGTCCAGTATCAATTATATATTATAGTAGGACCTATAGTAGGTCTTGGCAATTGAAATAACAATTATTGTTGTGAAGGCTTTATTGTTCCTTATGTCCATTTGGAGTTATGGTACTAAGTTTAGTATTTATTTATTTATTTATTATTTTATAGTTAATTAAAACGGGTGACCCCAATTACATTAATTAACTTATATCTAAGTACAATTTAAACATACTGACAAATTATTAACTAAGTAATTAGGAACACAGTACACATTTAGATTTAGATTACAATTAACTAACTATAGAAGAAACTCTTTCATACTTTCTCTCACAAAATTTCAAACAAACTTTCTTGACATCCATCCACATATCAGCAAACACATCACATTCGGGGTTGGCAGACAGAAGCACGGCTAGTGCCCGGCACAGTGGGGACTCGGCTCTTGAGACTGAACGACATGCCGGCAGAGCAAATAATTTGGGTCGATGGCTGGGTCGGTACCTCAGATAATTGTCAGGCACGTTAAGGCGGCAAAGGAGGGTATGAAGTTCCAGACAATCTATAAAACCACGAAGTACTTTAATTACTATATACATGAGATCCACTCCTCTCCTGACTTCGAGGGAGTGGTATCCCAGAGCACCTAAGAGGTAGCCCGTCGGGTACAAGTATGGATAATATCCATATACTCTTTTGTACAGGTATCTCAGAAAAGCTTTCTGTACTTTTTCGAGGATCAGTATAAACGTATCCGTGTAGGGGCTCCAAAAACATGAATCTGTTTCCAGCCTACTGCGTACTAATGCGTTATAAAGTAATTTTATAACATTAGGATTCTTAAAATCCTTAACATTACGCAGAACGAACCCTAATCGTTTAAAACTATCTTTGGTTATAGTACAAATATGTTCCCTAAATGTCAGCGTTTTATCAAAATATATACCCAAGTCCTTTATATTGTAGACGCGAGTAATGGGATGTCCATCCAGGGTATAATTGAATATATTAGGACGCAATTTTCGCCCATACGTCATTACGCTACATTTATCCATATTGAACAGCAGGTTGTTCAAAATACTCCAACGTTGCACCGCATCCAAATCTTTTTGTAGAAGTAAACAATCATGAACCGATTTTGTTACCATGATGATCTTCAGGTCATCGGCATATAATAAGCATTTAGCATATTTAACCTTAGTGGTTAAATCATTTATGAAAATCAGAAATAGGAGGGGGCCCAACACCGAACCCTTACTAACACCGGAGCGGGTACTGTAAGAGGCACTTTCAAAACAGCCGTATCTAACAAATTGCATTCGGTCACGGAGATAGTCTGCAAAAAACCTAACAAAGCTTGGAGAAAACCCAAGAGAGCTCAGCTTACTTAACAGAACATCGTTATCTACTCGGTCAAATGCCTTACAGAAATCGAAATATAAAACGTCAACCCGATATCCGGAGTCTAAAGCCTTAGAAATGATATCGACATGAACCAGAAGATTTGTGCTAACGGAACGACCAGGTCGGAAACCATGCTGGTCATCGGAGAGAAATGTACGGATCCGATTCATTATAATGCTATGGAGGGCCAGCTCAAAAACCTTTGCGACAGTAGGTAAAACTGCTATTGGTCGGTAGTTTTCGACACAAAATGTATTGTTCGTTTTAGGGATTGGAATAACCCTAGAAAGCTTCCATTGCCTTGGATATATTCCAGTCTTGAGCGATGTATTGAATAGGTGACATAAGGGGACGACAAATACACTTTTGCACGCTTTCAGAATAAATGGAGGTACATTGTCTGGCCCAATCGAGCTTTGTGATTTAAGGTTGTCAATTGCCTTTTCAATATCACCAGGGGTCAAAGACGGAAGAGGTACATTAATTCCCGTAGAACATTCACACAAGCAATCAGGATCAAGTTCTGGCACTGTAGGGAGAAATACACTAGAAAAGTACTGAGCAAACGCTTCCGCACTTTTAACTCCCGAATAGTGGGAACCCTTAAATGATACCGTTGGCTCGAACCCTCCTTTACATTTTAAATTCGATATATGCTGCCAGAATTGCTTGGGATTCTTGAACAACCTGCTCTCAATAGAGGAACAATGTGAGCTATACGCAGCTTGTACTTTCTTTTTTAATTTTTAAATTTAATTATTAAATTTAAAAATTAAAAATAGATCGCAAGTTCTTAAATCGAGCGTACGCAATTTCACATCGAGTTCGTTTCCATTTATTGTGCAGTCGAATCTTTAAGTTCATACTTTTTACAATATCTGCGGTAAACCAAACCGGATAACGTCTATTACCCATATAGAATGTTATAAAATTTGTCCGTGGCAAAACGTACGTCAGTGCAATCTTGAACATCGTGCCACGCAGAGGAACTCAAGCTATAATATAATTGTAAAAAATCAGCCCTAGAAAAATTGTAGTCTTGATGTTTGATGTTACTAGGTTCAATAATCTCTTTAGATTTACGTGACATAATAGGAACTGCAATATCTAGGGGTGGGTGATATGAATCAATCGGAACCAGTTCTACACCCGGAATGTAGTCACAACTCGCATCAGCACCCTTCTGAGCCAACACAACATCCAATCTACTCCCACGCACATTCATCACATCATTCACATCAAACAAATTACAAAAGCTTAAGAAATAACAGTAATAATTTTTAATGGAAATCGATGCACTATTTAAATTAAGATCACCCAAAATAATCACATGACCTTTTAGGTTCAGAATAAATCCTTCAACCTTACAAAACCATGTCATATAGTCTTCATCTTTCGCAGTTGGCTTGACATAGACAACGTAGATATGCACTAAAGAACCATGATATACAAAGGAAGCCCACAGATCTTCGCCATGGTCAGTTTCAAATTGCTGACATCTAACTAGCGCTGTTACAGGTCGCACTGCCAACAATACTCCACCACAAAATGATAAATAATCTATCTCTGCGTAGTATACTCCAACCATTAGAACAAATTTCAGAGTCTTCAATTGAGGCGTCCAAGTATGTCTCCGTCACAGCCACTATGTCATGTTCAGCAAGCATCAAATTAGACCGCCATGTTGCGAGTTTTGTTTTGAGACCCCTAACATTTTGGTACAAAATATGCAAGTTTATCTTATGGGCGCTGGAGATAGGAGTAAGAATAATGCGAAAAAGACAATTTTTTAAATACATAAAATCATTCTGTTTTTAATCCTAACCTAGATGACATAACCTAGACGTTTGTATTTTTAGTAGATATGATTAATTAAAAATATATGATATCAATAATGGAGAAACATAATATTTTGTTTTTTCTTACAAATAAAAAAACTATAAACTGATAGTAGTAATAAAAAAATAACGACTAATCCAACGAGATACTATATTTTATTGTTATTGAAGGGTGGTCCCGACTCCCGAGTTCCATACCCATATCGGTGTAATAATAATAAAATTTAATCCCCATATTAAAATATTCAAACTTTATTGATTATTTAATCTGTAGCTATACTACGTGCATGCATAATACATAGGTATGCACCGAGTGACAGCTTAAGAGGAAACCTCACGGTTGAAGGAAATACAAAATAGGTATTTATAATATCTATTGCAGTCTCGCAGTCCCTTAGCTAGCCAGTACTAGTGCGATAGAGACAACCACAGCTCGAACTGAAATTACCTGTTAAAAGTCCAAGAAATAGACGTTTGGGGGATTCCTGGTTCCTCCGCCAAAACTTAACAGACTTAGATTTTTTTTTCATTATGAACTAAAAAAAGGCTTAAGCTAGGTTCCTATGCTTTGATTTTATTGTATAATGTGGCCAAATTTGTTGTCTTGATGTTTAAACTCAGCAAAAACTCTGGTAATATTTTTCAGAATTTTGAACGTCCATATCTCCTCAAATTATTAATATATTAAAAAAAGAAAAATTAGGGACGAACAAATAATGTAATAAAAGATATTCAGGAAAAACTTTCTTACTCCAGCGACATTATCCGGGTAGGAAACAGGGATCGTGTAGACCCCTGTTTAAGTATGGAGACAACAGGCGTGATGTTTCCTCTTAAACGGGGAATTCACTAGTCGGACATGTCCGCGGGCCTACAGGTATATCCAACTTCGCTACTATTAGGTATACTATTAGGTCTGAAGTGTATTGCCGTCGCGTGCAGACTGCCCGATGTCCTACCTGTAGGCTGGCCTGCGGGGATGGCCGACTAGCGAATTCCCCGCCTTACCCCTGCATGCACGATCACGCACGGCATGCACGGCCCGCCGCCCGTGACCATCTCATTATGCACATTACGTTCTTTACATACATAATTTGCTGTCATAATGCAGTCGTAACGACTTCCTCGCTCTATAGCAAAAACTATTCTATAATGTACAGCTGCGAGTGTGTATTTTTTGCATGCAAATAGCTGAGCGATTTTTTGTTTTAGACGCTTAGTGTATTCATCTCTGGTTCACTAGTTAAGAAAAAATATGAAAGTAGTAGTTCAATCTGCTGTGTTTTTATTTACTAGGATTATTTAAGGATAATCGTCTCAAGTCATTGTCATCCTGCCAAGTAGACTTAACAGTGATTTAAGAGGCCCTTAACTTTAATTATATAATCTATATATATAAAAGAAAGTCGTGTTTGTTACAACACTTATAACTCGAGAACGGCTGAACCAATTTTCATGGTTTTTGATTCGTTGGATTTGTCTCCTCCCCGAATAGCAGAATACATTTTAAAAATATTGAAAACTTGATGTGTAATGAATAATTAATCATGTAAATAAATGCTCATATTTTGTTCATCAAATGTCAAACATTTGTTGTCAAATGATGTAACAACTATGCGTTCAGAAATCTATTAATGTCAGTTTGTAACTTTCAATTAGCAACGTTTTTCTAAATGCATAGGGTAAGTTCGCCTGTTCGCGTCCATCGCCCTATTCGCGTCCATTTTGCGGAGCGCCCTATAAAAATCCTCTAAAATAAGTCAACTAACACACTTATCAAACGAAAAGTCATTACCGATTATACCTAAGTGTATAAGTGACACGCACGCATATACAAAAGTTCTGTGCGTCAAACCAATCAATTTAAAAAAATATGTAAATCTCGGACGTTCAATTAGGAAGCGCATATGCGCGGATTTTTAGATAAAAAATAGTGTGCAGAGGCGCGTTTGATAGTAAGTTTTTTAATGTTTTATGTGAATTTTTGGATACATAACAGTTTCTACACGTTTATAGTTAAACAAGTAATAATATTACTTATGAATTTGCTTATGTTTTTTATATTTAACTAATAAAATAAGGTGGACGCGAATTACTACATCGAATTTTACAAAACTTCCACTTTGCGTCCGCATTGGACGCAAACTATACCGATATTGGATATAAATAAACCATATTGCGTCCACTATTTTTTAAACAATTGCTTGTAAAAATAATTAGAAAATAAATAATATGTTTATTATAATACCTAATTATACATTTTTTTTACTAAGACGACGGGTTTTTAATTCTATGACGAGTGAAATGTTCTGATAAATGTGACGACATATTAAATTCAGATGTAGAAGACGATGATGAGAAAACATAGGCTCTGACCTATTAGATAGTGTCAACTAAAATGCACGCAATTTGTTTTGGCCAAAGACAGTCATTTGAATGTGACCAGTGTTATTAATTGAAATTCTAGTTTATCGATCAATTGATCAATTCTGAAAGGCTGATCAACAGCCTTTCAGAAACCGGGTGTAAGGCTATAATATATATATTATAAACATATATGCTTAATACTTGCTATGTTTATAATATGATATATTATAAACATAACTATATCGTATTACTTTAAACATAGCAAGGTATCAGATACCTTGCTATGTTTATAATATGATAATTTATGTATTCAATAATTCTTTAAGTTATATAATTAGACAAATATTTTGCAATAATTATAATCATTACCTTGTAATTTTAGTGTAAAGTTTGTATACAGAACTGATTACTGTTCATCTTTAAAGTTTCAATCAATACCTACTTGCCTATAATTACTTAATTTTAAAGCTAAACCAATATTAAGAAGAATTATTTTTTTATAGTAAGTAATTTATTTAATTACTTATAATAATTTTGATTTTTGAATATTAAAATATTCTTATATATAGAAATTGTTAAAATACAATCGTTCTTTACAAATTCTTAAATATATCATCCTTTTTTAAAAATTAAAGGGGTGATATCCTTTTTTAAGCTGCTGGACGCAAACTGGTCCACGGGTGGACGCAAATTGGATTTTGTGGACGCAAACTGGGTAAAACGCCTAATTCCGAAATTTATCTATTTTAAAAGAAAACACAAGATGTTTCGAACAAAATTGAAAGTTTATCTTAAAATAGACTATTTATCGAATACATTACACTAATTTTTCATAGAAATTAGTGCTAGAGCTTTTTTATAATCGCCGTCAAACCTGCCAACTGCACTAAATGGACGCGAACTGGCGAAACAACCCTATGACATTTTAAACGATATTTTCTTCTTTTTTTTGGCATTGGCAACGATATCTAGGTACTGAAAACGAAAATGCAGATATTATTGATAACTCAAGAACGGCTTTATCGATATGGCTGAAAATTGGTGAGGAAGTAGCTTAGAGCAAGTAGACGGACATAGGATACTATTTATTCCATTTGACAGCGTTTCCGTGAACGTTACGGGTTCTGCGTTAGGGTTTCGCGTTGTGGGTTCCGCGTTGCGGGTTCCGGATTCCGCGTTGCGGGTTTCGGGTTCCCATGCTGCGCGCTCCGCGTTGCGGGTTCCGGGTTCCCGCGGGTTCCGGGTTCCCGCGTTGCGGGTTCCGGGTTCCCGCGTTGCGGGTTCCGCGTTCCGGGTTCCGCGTTCCGGGTTCCGCGTTGCGGGTTCCGGGTTCCGGGTTCCGCGTTGCGGGTTTCGGGTTCCCATGTTGCGGGTTCCGCGTTGCGGGTTCCGGGTTCCCGCGTTCCGGGTTCCGGGTTCCCGCGTTGCGGGTTCCGGGTTCCCGCGTTGCGGGTTCCGGGTTCCCGCGTTGCGGGTTCCGGGTTCCCGCGTTGCGGGTTCCGCGTTCCGGGTTCCGCGTTGCGGGTTCCGGGTTCCGGGTTCCCGCGTTGCGGGTTCCGGGTTCCCGCGTTGCGGGTTCCCGCGTTGCGGGTTCCGGGTTCCCGCGTTGCGGGTTCCGGGTTCCCGCGTTGCGGGTTCCGGGTTCCCGCGTTGCGGGTTCCGGGTTCCGGGTTCCGCGTTGCGGGTTCCGGGTTCCCGCGTTGCGGGTTTCCCGCGTTGCGGGTTCCGGGTTCCCGCGTTGCGGGTTCCGGGTTCCCGCGTTGCGGGTTCCGGGTTCCCGCGTTGCGGGTTCCGGGTTCCCGCGTTGCGGGTTCCGGGTTCCCGCGTTGCGGGTTCCGGGTTCCCGCGTTGCGGGTTCCGGGTTCCCGCGTTGCGGGTTCCGGGTTCCCGCGTTGCGGGTTCCGGGTTCCCACGTTGTTTTTTTTTAGTTGAATTTCATCATAAACTCTTTATGCTCAACGAAGTGGGCAAGGGTCAGCTAGTTCGTAATAAAATAATGTTTACTATCACCAGCTTTGTATGTGAACTGAGTTGAAATAAAACAAATTGCTACCACATATTTACACACTTTCTGTTACACACAACAAGTTGTTAACAAGTTACTCCCGACAACTTACACTGGACCTGGAGCGACCCACATACGACAGGACCCCGAAGGTATGCCGCAGGATATCACATTACGAGGAACCCCGTGGGCCGGGGCTCCATTGTTGAGAAAGGCTCAGGAAATACATTGAGCAAGGAGTAAATACGCGATTGATACAAGTTCGCCGAGAGTTCAGATACTACGAAAATAGAATGTATTTTGATAATATTATATCATAATATATTATGTACTGTAATAGATGTTATACTCTAGTAGCACAAAGGCTTTGTTCAAAACAAGGGGTGTGAACTGTGAAGTAACTACACACATAGATTATTTTCAGAATGTTCGGTCCCGTTGTATAACTATAAACGTGTTATACACAGATTATTTTATGTATGTATATGTCGCAGTCATCTGATTGAATCAGCGTCACTCAACGTCCAACTAGTTAACAACAAAGCCCTTTAAATAGAGCGGACGTAAAATAAGTCAGGCTATTGAAATTTAGTTTAGTAATTTTTTTCCGCAATGGCGCCAGTAGTCACTAAAACAAATATGGCGGCAGACAGCTCGCACAGATAGTACCTACATAGTTGATATTTTCATTTTCATTTGGTGTGTGGTTTGGTGACATGTCATGTCCTCATTTTTAAGGACCAATCTACCCCTACCAAACATTACAAAGAAGGTAGCTATATCCCATTCAATGACTGTGCTAAAGGACGTCAAGTGAACGTTTCATTAAACAACTTAACGAGTTGTTCTTTAGTCATTCAATTAAATGTCGTCATTTCATAAACGCGCTAGTAGTTCAATTAAACTGCTGATTTAATTAGATGACTGCGACATTTACATAATATTGTCTTCAGGGCATGGGCCTCCACATCCGCAGACTGCAACTGATCACTTGATACGCAGGAAATTACAAGGAAATGTCGGCACTGTAGTATTGATAATGCTCTACATTATTATGTAAAGAAAACTTAGTATATATCATGGACCAAATGTAATTGGTCTATGGTATATTTGTTTATTTTCACTGAATATGCTTCGAAACTACTCGACAAACTTTGTTGATATTTGACACAGAAGCAGAGCAGATCACAGGGTTCCCGTGAGATTGACTTTTGCGTGCACAGAGTCGCGCAAACCATGTAGTCTGTCATAATGAGGTATTTCATTCCAAGCGCTCCGTTATCCCGTATTCCCTGGGCCCCGTGTGTGTACGTTGCGCGGTGTGACGGAGACAATGCCGCGGGCCCGGCGCTGCACAAGTCACAACGCGGGCAGTTAATAATTCAGCTCGTCGCGCAAGATGTAGGTTACAACATTTCAAATAATCTGTAGGAAACTTTTTGTTTTAGAAATATAAATGTCCTTGATGACCCTTTGCTCTCGTAACATAGTATCTGGGTATAGTCATACAAGATACTATTTCTGAATTCTTGTCACAATAGTGTACAACTAGTCCGACTAGATTCATTATGTGGACTCCTTTAATCTTTGCCTTTATTTTGTAGTAAGTTTAAAAAGAACATAAAAATACTCGACCACGTGCAGAGAAGAGCTACAAAACAGGATACACGACAGAAAACTCTTAATACAAATAAGCACTTGAGAGGGCATCACAATATTATGCTAAAATCCATGCAGGAACCTCGGAAGCACCTCTAATCGAGTGGAGAAGGTCTGGAACATACTACCTGAAAATGTCATGGTACCATCAGTGAATTGCTTTAAGGACAGACTGGACAAAAATTAACGACCTCCGTGGCGAAGTGGTTGAGCGCGTTAGTGCTCGAGCGAGAGGTCGCGGGTTTGAATCCCGCCGAGGGAACAAAAAAGTTTTCAATGATCCTGGGTCATGGATGTGTATTAAATTTATGTCTAATATAATAAAAATCTTAAATATGTGTATAGTATAAAAGTATTAAATATATTTCCGTTGTCTGGTACCAGTAACACAAATTCTTCGGATACTTAGCACGGGACCGGATTGAAATAGTGTGAAGCGTCTAGATATCATATATTAAAACATATAATATTCAATACACACACATCAGCTCAGTAGCTGCTAGCGTTGTTCACATACAATAATAATAATGTTTCAAAAACGCAGCTGCTCAAGCCAAAGTTGTGCCTTTACATCAATTTATATAATTAGCGCGTGCACTCGCTGTGTATGATGTATCGTGGTGGATATAATAAGCAATAACCAGTGACAGTGCACCGGTTGGTCGGCGGACCGCGATGGTCGCCGCAGCGTGACGCACGAGCGTGACAGCCTCCCGTGACGCGGAGGAACTGGCGGGTCAATGTCACGTCACCCTCGCAGATTAGTTAGTGTCAGCTGTGGGGCCAACACCCTAGAAGGAAGTTCATAGGCAGGAGAATACTCCCTAGTACTAGAACTCTTTAGTGCAACACTACATCTGGAGGCACATAACACTTCTTTATTCTGTGACAGAAGAGAAAGAGACCATCCCTTATTCTTCTCTTGGAAAACACAGAAGTCAATATTATAATACAGGATATAATATTAATGAGTGATAATACTTTAGGATGTGTATGGGTCCCGTATATAGAGTTTACTGTGAAAGTACCTGATCAAAAAGGGGTACTATTTTTAAATTATTGTATGGAAAAATTTACTACGTGGCATTTCTCATACAAACATGAAAGTCAAAAGTAAGTCTTTAAACTCTGATACTTTTACTACGTACATATACACACCCTAAAGTATTATCACTAAATTATTTTAAACCCCGTATATCCTCGGTCTTTTGTGCCACAAAATTTGTGAAAATTGTGTAAAATGAAGTAACGAGCGCCAGACGCCGCCGCCGCTGCTGTCGGAAGCCGGCCGCAACACCACGCAGCTCTCATCGCCAACATTACTCTGCTGGGGCTTCACTTAATTAAAAACATACAAATTCATAAATCTTAGGCCGGTTTTCACACCCCATCAATTTGTACAAGATCCTGGTCGTCGCATTCTATTCTGGATGGCCTAAAAATAGTGTGAATGTTCAAAAATGTCTTCACAGTAATATAAAACTCGTCAAAAGCTAGAAAATGCCCGTATCTTTCTCAATTTGCGAGCAAAAGATTCGCAAATTTCGCGTTTCGCGTGATATTTTCCGATCAAATATTCGGATCATCGGAATACTTAAGTAGGGGATAATAAGATGAATTGTAATGTAAGCGATATCGCCCGCGCGTGAGCTGTCAAGAGACTCGATATCAAAGCGTTCCGCGAGGGCCTCATCGCGGTGCGGGGCTGGAGGTGGGCTACGCCGGTTTTATTATGACCTTCAACAATTGCTACAAAACCTTACAAAAGGAATATGTCTATATTAATTTCACTTCTATTGATATATAATAATAGCTCCCTTCACCGATTTCGGTGTCGGTAGCCGATTTTATTGAAACCAGGCCAGCTACGCAGGAGTCATTTTATAGTGCCCAAGTGAGTGCGCAATACACAAAGACATTAATCTCTTCCTCTTACTTTTTTTAATCGGGCTGCATTGTCCTAACCAAACTTGAAAACATCATTTCTGTTGTTCCAACTCGGGAATCGAACCCACGCCCTCCGGGTCGAGAGCACAGCTCAAAACCACTAGACCACGAAGGCGCTTAAATGTATTTATTTATTGATATACGTTTCGCCTGCGACTAACGTCTCGAAGTGTTAGAGGCTACTCTACATTAGGACGGATCATTGACGGATGGAGGATTAGGTTGTAATCGTGATGGATGTGCGGCGCGCTGGCAGTCGGCAGTAATTGACGTCGGTTTTATTATAATGCGTATTGTGTGTCAGCCTGCGCGGTGTGTCAAAGGCCTCAGCCTCGAATTTTGCGGGCAGCGGGGCGGGAGCGGTGGCGGCGCGGGAGCGGCAGGATCTTTTGCGTATAATCAAATTGACCGGTTCTCGAAAACAGCGGCGCGGGAGCGGGTAACGAGTATCGCACCCGCGCCGCCGCCGCTCCCGCCCCGCTGCCCGCAAAATTCGAGGCTGAGGCCTAAATGCGACACAAGCTCCAGCGCGATAAGGCACGTATTCGCTGCTCGGCTGGTCTCGGTCTCTAGGAGTTATGTTCGCAGCGGTTACGCAGCGAGCGAACATCCAACAATGCCTTTGTGCTCCTGTGTGGAATGTAGGCTGCATATTTAAACCTACCGCTTTTTAGTATAGTGAAAATGAACAAAACAATATTATAAATGTATTAAACAACGTAATCGGGGATTACATTAACGTTCGGAAAGTCAGCTAGATTATTGCGTGTCTAATCCCGCGGTAGACCCGCCCGGGGCCTACTCGGGGCCTGCCCGAGGCCTGTCCGGGCGCGGGCGGCGGGACTCAGTAGGTACTCAGCGATAAGCCGGGTAAACCTCCATCTTCATTAAGTGCTTCATTTGGTTTCGAGTATCTTACAGACTTTAGATACTCCTTTTGAAATGGGTAAGTCCCACAAGGTTTTAAATATTTTCCCTAGTATTACTAAGTACAAATGAGTTTATAGAGTAGTTAATAGCTGATTTCAGCATTTAAAATATTATGTTAAAAGCAAAACTTAATTTTTTATCTACTTGTTTATAATAGTTATACCAATGTAATATTTACATTGGTATCTGACTGTTTTGTTCTACATTTTGAAATGGATACATAGTTAATACAAAAACAGTTATTTTTGGAAAAATAACACCTAAACCATAGTATATGCCTCTACTGTTATAAGTTAAACATTATATAAGTGTTGATATTATGTAAACCGTCCCCGAGCAAGACGGGTATAGGGCCAACAACAGTATACCATTCTCGGGACTCGGACCACAGATAATACAATATACTATGCTAGCTGTGCCCGCGACTTCGTTCACGTGGTTTTTGAGCGACTTAAACAGTTTATGCAGCGCCAGCCCGTTTTTGCAAACCCTAAAGCCTTCCTCTATAAATGGACTATCCAACAAAAAAAAAAAATATATATATTTTTTTTTAATATCTATGGACGCTTTACACCACGTCAATCTGGCCCTGTGCTAAGTATCCGAAGAACTTGTGTTACAGGTACCAGACAACGGAAATATATTTAATACTTTTATACTATACACATATTTAAGGATTTTATTATATTATACACAAATTTAATACACATCCATGACCCAGGAACATTGAAAACTTTTTGTTCCCTCGGCGGGATTCGAACCCGCGACCTTTCGTTCGAGCACCAAGGCGCTCAACCAACTGCGCTACGGAGGTCGTCAAAAAATTGTAATCGGACCAGTAGTTCCTGAGATTAGCGCCTTTAAACAAACAAACAAACAAACTCTTCCGCTTTATATTATTTATTAGTACAGATAGGCTCGGACAATGCAGGCGGCGTCCGCGAACATTTTATAAATATTAACGAGCTGTGGGAATCAGCCGCGGCCGGCCGCGCACACAATAATATTATGATACTCCGTTCAATTCCAATTTCATCTAAACATTACGTGCATTCGGTGCTCTCGTATGGGCTCTGGCTGTGGGGGAACTCCGTTGCTATCTATCTATCTATACATATAATAAATCTGTAGAGGAGTCGTGTCTGTACATTGAAGATATTTGAAAAAAAATATGATAGGGGACCTTTATTTACGCAATAGTACCCAAAACTATGATTTTTGAAATTTTTGTCTGTTTGTCTGTTTGTCTGTTTGTCTGTTTGTCTGTTTGTCTGTGGGTTTGTGCACGCTAATCTCAGAAACGGCTTATCCGATTAAGATGTACTTTTCACTAATATATTGCGGCAAGCTTCACTTAACATTTAGTGTTTGTTTTATGTAAATCGGTTCATAAATAAAAAAGTTATGACCATTTTAAAAGATCATGACGTTTTTGCTGGACGTTTCTAGGTAGCGCGCGCCGGGCCCGGTAGCCGCGCGCCGCCGCGCCGCGCCGCCGCGGCGCTTCAAATTGTATTCGCAGCAAACGCACCGGGGCCGCGGGGGTGACTGTTATTTGTTAGTTTTAGGCTTGATAGGTAGGGACAATCTAAGATTTTTTTTCTTGAGTTTATTACGAAAGTTATTTGTATAAAAATAGTTAGTACTTTTACTGTACAGTCCTTTGTGATAAGAAGGTACTGTAAACATATTTGTTAGCGTAGGTTAGTAATAAGTAAATAAATAAAAACCGGCCAAGTGCGAGTTGGACTTGCGCACCGATAGCTCCATACAAACCTGACTGACATAGAATTTTGATTTGGTTACAGCTTGAATATATTAGAGACTAAGTATTTGTTATAAGTTTCAATTATACACATTCATGACAAACGGTACTAAGTTTAAAAAAATCAAAATATTTTTACTATCTATATAATGTTACTAAAAACGTATGGTTTTAGACGTTGCTTGGTTTCAAATTTTATGATTTTGAGTTCACGGGAAGTAACCTTTAGGTTTTGATTCCCTTACGAGTGTCGAAAATGACGAAATTTAGCGACATACCTAAGCGACTGCTTTTGGTAGCATTGGCTAATACGTCTGATTTTTTTACTGCTTCAAGGAACACTAGGTATCCTGAGTATTTTATATAATTTACCTACACGCGTTTCTGAGTAAAAGGGTCTTGACAGACAGACGGACATGGAAATTATCTTATAATATGTGTTTCGTTTTTTCCTTTTGAGGTACGGAATTTTAAAACAGTTTTAAGATTTTCATAAATATATTGCTCTTTTTTTTTTGTTTTTTTCTATTTTATAATATATACATTAAAAAACATCTTGATAGTTACTAAACTGTGTTACAGGGGAAAACTGTTGATACAACTCGATTCCAATCGAGATACCTTTTGAAATTCTAGCCTTTTGCGGCCTGTCCTGGATATGTGTTAACAGATTATTATGGGTTTTTTTGCCAAATATCATAATATTGATAGAGTATTCTCATATACAAATCTATCTTACAAGCGATAGCGCGATGCAGAGCAGACCATAATAGCGACATCTATACGCCAAATGCCGTACTTTTAATACAATTATAGCAAAGTTCAGTAGGTACCTACATTTATACAATACGTTATCCGAGAGTTATACTCAGCGTGCATCATTAGCAATGTATAATATTATTTTGCATTGTAGGTATATTATAGTTCTCATTCCGTCCGTTAAAATTCATACTACAGCCTACTATTACTGTACATTTTTATAGTCTTCTTTGTCCAAATTATGTATTCGATAACTGCATAATACATACAATTTTGATTAACATAAGTATTGTGTTTACAGTTAATCTAAAAAAGTTATGTATGATATTTTTATTTCTTAGTTTTTATTATGGACCGAATGGTTTTTATGTTAGGTACAACTTAGGTTTGTGAAAAGAAAGAAATTTCTTTTGGGACTTTCTATATTTTGCTACTTTTCTGTATAAAATCAGTACTATAACAGTGAAGTGATTTATAATCAGTACCTACATGTTTGGTTATTAATAAATAAAAAACCGGGCAAGTGCGAGTCGGACTTACGCACCTAAAGGCTAAAAGACCGCAAAATTTTACGGCGCGCTGTCTTAATATCATTGTCGCCACACCAGCAGCGTCGGCGTGGATACGATCATCGTCTGCAGTCGCTGCGGCGCTACTAGATGTTCGTCGTGTATGTGAGCGTACTATCAAGTAGTCCCGTTCGCATTATAGTAATTGTACACGGTCGTTTGTCAAGCTGGTAGTAGGAATTGTCAACATAAAGTAGTTTTTTAAATACCTCGACGACAGTTTTTATAACTAAAAATATTTTTATAACAGATTTATTATAACACTGCCCTAAATTACTTTTCCACGCGTACGGAGTCGCGGGCACAGCTAGTTATTGATAAGGTCTTTAAGGTACAAAAAAAATGTGTGAGAGCCTACCTATACTATATACCTCAGTGTCGTTATGATCTTTAATGTGTATTTTAATGCTATTAATATATATAATAAATTACCAGATCGTTTCAAAGATCTTACTATTAATAATTTTAAAAAGCAAATCTAAGAATGGTTGTCCAAGAATTGTTTTTATACATTAAATGAATATATAACATTAAAAACTAATAATAATTATTAAATTGACGTTTGGATACACGTTACAAACACTTAGTTATTTGTTCCTGTTTGAACTACTTGTTATACTGAATAATATATTTAATTTTATCACCGTCTCTACGTTTTATTAGCAGACTACAACACATCACAGCCCCGAGCCGCGCCGGAGATATAGAATTTGTTGATTGCGCAGATATTAGATAGTTACAGTCGCCGGTAGACTAATAATAATAATATCGGACGCCCCACACGTATCATCGTAGTATCATCGTAAGATATATAGGTACATATTATATTTAATACTTTTATACTATACATAGATTTTATACACATCCATGACCCAGGAACATTAAAAACGTTGTGTTCCCTTCCCTTCCCGGGTTGCCGGCGCTCTACTGCTGCGCTATACAAGGTGTAAAATATAGATGAGATAATACTATAGGGTGTGTATGTGCCTCCTATATAGAGTATACTGTGAAAGTACCCGCGCTGAAAGACTTACTTTTGACTTTCATGTTTCTATAAAAAATGCCCCAACATCAATAATTTGCCCATACATGATGTAAAACAAAACTACCTTTTTCGGTACTTTCATAGTAAACTCTTTAGATGGGACACACCCTAAAGTATTATCACTCATTAATATTACAGCATGTATAGATCGTTAATATTATTTAAAAAACTTTAATAGGCAATGAGGCGCTATCTAGAGTGAAGAACGATGTATTCACATACAGCTGTTATGTATTCTAGATGCAGCAGAACTTCCCTTTGTTAATAACAATGGAAAAATAAATCTAGAATCTACAGTATGAAGTATTTCATTCACGCTCGTTGTTCTATTTCCGTGTAATGTATTATGTATAGCGCTCAGCCGTTTAGTGCCCATTAACATTATTAGACCGGCGTAAACAACAATATAATATGAAGTGGACATGTCCATAAGCGATGAGGATATACAAGGCGTTGTTGATACCGACAGCGGACAACAAAGACAGTAATGACTATAAACAGTACTGTATGGCAGTAATGAATATATTAAAGCCTCCGTGGTCTAGTGCTTCAGAGCTTCGCTCTAGACCCGGAGGTCGTAGGTGCAATTCCTGCGTTGGAACAACAAGTAATGTTATTTTCAAGTTTGTTTAGGACAATGCAGGCTGATCACCTGATTTTCTGACAAGAAAGATGAACCATGCGTCGGATGGGCATGTAAAAAGTCGGCCCTGCGCCTGTTCTCTCGCCAGTCGTGTAGGTTTACCGTCCCACTGGGTTATGAGAGTAAAAGGAAGAGAGAGTGTCTTTGTGTATTGCGCACAGACCTGGGCAATATAAAATAACTCCTGCGTAGCTGGCCTGGTTTCCATTAAATCGGCTACCGACACCGAAATCGGTGAGGGGAGCTTATTTAATGACTATAGAGTATGAGATATAGAGCGCCGCCGAACGCGCTGAGAATAACAAAATGTGTATCAAACGGTGCAGTATTTAGTAAATAATGAAACGGTTAGCTTCGGTAATAGTTATGATTACTGGTCCATTGTTTTATTGTACCCAGGCAAGGGTATTGTGTCCAGCCGAGTTCAAAGAAAACTGATCTGGCAGGCGATGCCTAGTCTAAAAAGTTTAAAATAAATAAGTCATGGTTGTTAAATGCCTCAATAAAAAAAATAATGATGTGTAATGAAATATAAACTTACCTTTGTTAAATTTAAGTATTTGCATGCTATTATATAGTTAAAAGTGCTGGACTTAAACACTAATTTATATAAACATCTATTGTACCACTTTTAGAGCAAATAAATGATTGATTGATTGATAGATTGATTGATAATACTTTAGGGTATGAAAGTGCCTCCTATGTAGAGTTTACTGTGATAATTCAGTGCTAAAAAACTTACTTTTGACTTTCATGTTTCCATGAAAAATGTCCCAACTTCATAAATTTTCCCATACAATAATTAAAAAAAAGTAATTCTTTCAGCGCTGGTGCTTTTACAGTAGACTCTATATACGGGACCCATACACACCCTAAAGTGTTATCACTCATTAATATTGTCACACAAACAATTTCACGTTCGTAATTCAAAACCTTTTTAAGTTCTAAGTAATAGACATAAAATTTGCCACATTTATTTAACTCGCTAACCTAGCCGAGAATACTAAATTTCATTAATGTAGAGCAAATAGTTATTTTCTTATAATATTAACAGTGGTAGGCATCAAATAGTCTCGACGTTCAGAAAACATTTTGTAAAAATTTATTCTGAATAAAATGTTTTAATTTTTTTTTTATTGAGTTTGTTATTCAGTTCACATTGAATAATATTACTATTATTCATTAATAATAATTATACATAAAACTACTAGACCGAGAGTAATGAAATTAGGCACACACAATTCGTTTAGAGAAAGGTATCGAAAACATTTCGTAGCTAAATGGACGATTCCCTGAGAATTTTTTGCCCGCGCGAAGTTGCAGCATCGCACTATAGAGTCTTCCCAGAAACCCTTACGTTGCTTCGCAGAAACCCTCGTACGCTTATGCCAGCAGTGACGTGTCATCAAACAAACGTCGCTCTATGTTATCTTATACACAACGGTATCGAGTAATTCTTCCTAAAGCAGTTATCCCAAGAAAGGAGCTCAGTCGTAAATGGGTACAGGAATGTCAGGGTTCCCAGGGAAGGAACCGGGGTTATTACGTATTGCCTGTACAGCTATCGCTTTTTGTCTCCGGCGGCCATAAATCTGTGGCAATTAGCGCGAGATGCGCAGCGCGCGCGCTGCTTCCGGCCCGGGTAAGGACAGCGCGCGTCTTCCTGGTGCACATACATACTGGCGTAACAGCAGGCCATCAAAATGTCTCCAACGATGTGCCCCATTGGCAATACTTCAGAAAATGTTTTTAATGCTCGAACAAAATTGTCGATACCGAGTAATATATTTGACGACCTCCGTAGCGCAGTGGTTGAGCGCGTTAGTGCTCAAGCAAGAGGCCAAGGAAACAAAAAGTTTTTAATGTTCCTGGGTCATGGATGTGTATTAAATTTGTGTACTATATAATAAAAATCCAAAATATGTGTATAGTATAAAAGTATTAAATATATTTCCGTCGTCTGTAACACAAATTCTTCGGATACTTAGCACGGGGCCAGAGGGGCGTCCGTAGATATTATTATTATATCAATGGTAAATACGAAATGGTAAAGTGTTCGCTTTCTCCCTTGGGATGGTTCAATGTTCCTAGGGACCTAGCTTTCCTTTAATATTCTGAAGCGTGCGCCTGCGCAGCGGGAATATTCATGAGGCAGTTACAACGTCTAGGCAGTACGGTACATGCTGGTTACTACACACTGTGTTTTGTGCTTACTTGTGTTGTGCTGTGCAACTGCAAACTAATGATCAACAAAAACATTTTGCATACTGATAAATGTCTGTATTTACATAATTAATATTGATGAGCTCATTAATATAATTTGTGTAAAATTACTGTTAGGGGAATAAACTCAACTGTCTTACTTCTTTCTTCTCTACAAAAAGCTTTCGCAAAATATATTTTTGATATCTATAGAGAGCTGTAAAAACGAATACAAATCGACTGCTAGAATTATTCCAATTTAATCTTTTTAGAAACCAAAAGACAAAAGAACACTAAATAATAATAATAATAAAAAAATAATGTTTATACTACTGTGTAAAATACCTAATGCTGTGCATATCTGTAACTGACGTAAGTACAACACTTAGCCCGTGTTTCACCAAGCAATGTTAAAGTTAACGCCATGTTAAATATCATGTTATCCCTCTCGTTTTTCCTGTCAATGAATGAGATGGCATGCTATTTTAACCTGGCGTTAACTTTAACATTGCTTGGTGAAACACGGCCTTTGTCTTGTATTGTTAGTGTTTTTGTTGTTGATGTGCCTTCGAAATAAATAAATAAATAAATAAATGCTACAAATTTAAATGACACTTAATTATTTACTGCGCAATCCATTGGCATATTCTTTTTTTTATTCCTAAATATTCTTTAAAGTTTTTTTACAAAAAATAGAGATCTGAACAAAATATAAAGCTTCTTGTAACTTGTTTGTTGCTTAGATTTGCTATTATTTGAATTTTTATTTGAATGGTTTACATTATATTATACGGGCAATGTTAACACTCTATTAATACTTTTTTTGCATGGAACAGGAGGTTTTAAATATCGTGTGGTTGCCCAGCACATGGGGCATTCTTATTACACAGTCAGCTTAATTCAGATAAATGAGAAAGACAATGTCTGGAGCCAACCGTGAGCGGGTTTCTTCAGGATGTTTTCCTTCACCGATAGAGCGTCCGTATGTACTGGAGATCTTAAAAGTCTCGTTATACTATACTGTATACGACCTACTACCACTAACCTAACCAAACCTACGGACAAACTAGGCCCCGAAACTCCTGGGCCCTAATTTAAGATGCCATCGCTTTTGTCACCAACGAAATTCGAAAACAAAATGACTTAGCGAAGCTTATGTCAAATTCTATACAATTTTGTTTTCGAACTTCGTATATATGATTGATTCGGTAATAATGGCGATATTCTTGAATTAGAGCCCGGTTCTATTAGCTTCTAGCTAGGTAATGTGTTATGATCTGATATAAGTGTGACGAATGCATGAGGCAGTGCGCAGTAGTCGCGAATACTGAGTTTAATTGCTGTGGATGGTTAGCGCGTGTGATGTATGTCTGAGCCAGCTCGCAGCGGAGCACGCAAGTGTGAAGTATGCGCTATCACACTATCATCATCATAATTATAACAGGCATACGTGATGCAACTTCTAAACAAGAAAATTATACCAAAAGAATATGACATTTTAACACAATTAAAGTTTATGTGGAGGAAGGGATGCACTGTGCAGGAAACTATTTTTTAAATACACAGATTTTGAATCGTCAAATAACTTTTATATGTATGTCGGAGTTGAAACGTAAGGCTTGCAAAAAAAAAAAAAAGAAAGCCTAGCAAGTTTAGTCATATTTGCCAAGAGGCCGGTCGCCGCTTACAAAAGAGGAAGGAGAAGACGTGTGTCACCGAGGACAGGGAGGACTAGGCAGGGTGGCGCGCAATGGATGGCGGGGCTTGAGAAAAAATGAAGTTGACTAAATTCGCTTACGTTCAATGTCTGCTTTGCATTAAGTACTTGTAGCAATAGGTTTGATTGTTCATAATATAAACACGTTCAGTTTGGTGTTATTATTTCCTATAAAGTGACGCCCACAAAATACCGCACTCCGTTATCAGAAATTGGGATATACCCACAAAATCAAGATAGATGGTTACAGGGTACCTACAAATTGTTGGATTGGATATTATGGCCTTGCGGATATTCAGATCACGTTGAGACGGAACAGATTATATTACGGAGCCTCCACTACCAAAGGCAGCATGGTATATAATGCATAGCAGAAAGACGATTGATGGGATGACAGCGCTGCTGACGATGGTAACGTGCTGACAATGGGAATGTGACGATTTACAATGAGAATGTGACGATTGACAATGGGAACGTGACGATTTACAATAGAACCACGATAATATGACAAGATTGACGTGGCTAGTCAACGACAGGTCTTGGTTATAAGCTTGATGGCTTTGGTAACAGGTGGTAGCAATCTTTTTATTCCTCGTTATAATTTGGAAGCCTTCAAAGTAAATACAATTTCAAAGTTTCCATGAAATTGCTTGCCCAAAAATCTAAATAAACTTTAAAGTTTAGTGTTCGTTTGTATTGCTGTTTTGTTTTATTTGTAGATGGACAATACATTGGGATAATGCTGGACTGGACGATGCATAGCCTTGCATAGCTTGCATGCTTGCCCGATGCATAGAATGAGCTTTGCTGGGTAACCAACCAACGCAGATGAGCATTGTGTATCTTATGGACTATTCTACTTGCTTCGCAAAGATGTGAACTGGTAGTATGAGTATCATTACTTATTTCATTGTAAAGTTCAGAATTAGTCTGGTTTTATAATCACAGTATTGGTAACAGAAAAGAGATTCAAAGTAAAAGATCTTACAGTATTTTGATACTTAAATTATGTGAGTTTTAAAACTTGTTATTATACTAGCTATATTCTTATTAATAGAGTGAAATCAACACAGTTAATAAAGAAGAAATCAAAGTTTGATTTTAATGATAATAATTATTATTACACAACAAGTAAAGGTCTTATGCAGGTGAGCACAAGTTGTAAACAAACAGGCTTATACAATAACATTGACATGTTCTTTGTAAATATTGTTTACATGATAGTAAGTAGGTAGACAAGTTTGTAGGAGCGAGAAAGACGATTCAAAAAGAATTAAAAATTTATTTAAAGTTACAACGTATTAAAGTTTAAAACTTAATTAGGATTAACAGGCAGAGCTTTTACAAGTTATCTTCTGTCGAGACACAACCAAGCAGAAATTCATGCCACGATCGAATGGCCCCATCGGGAGCCTTTACAATAGTTGAAACAAAATACAACAAGACATGTGTGTTAAATAAACAAAGCTTTGGTCATAATTAATCTTGGGATGCAATTAATGTGTTATCCCTTAGTTTCTACGTGAAGTCCATTTTAAAGTCAAGTGCTGAGGGCTTGACAAATCACTAGTTACAACAAATCTTAAGAGTAGTCAATAAATCAATAAATTGATCATGGGGTCTTGAGGGTTAACATAAGTAGGTAGTGTGAAACTACATACTTAAATGTAATTTTCATTGGTGAGTTTAAAACAAAGAAAAAAAAAAGAGTATCTTTAAATAATGTCTTGTACATTGTTATTTATTCCTAAGCTGGCTATAAAAATATCTGTTAAAGTAAATTTGGAATACATATTACCTACAGATTTAACAGACTTTTACTTTTTAGAACATTATGCGATATGGAATAGTTTAAAATTCGTCCAACAGGATAATATTGTTTGTGATATGAGTTTTATGGAATTAACACATTTTAATTTCATGTTTCAGAAGTTACTGTATGTAAGCTGGAACTAATGGTGAACAAGGCATCACACACTCAACGGTCCAAGAGTCTCAGAGGCCGTGGCAGTCCACTGATGCGGTGGAAGATTAGAAAGATCATTGAGTGACTTCAGTTAGCTTCGACCAACTTGGTGATTTTGTAAAATGTTGTAAACGCACTAGCGAATCTTCAGGTATTATGAATGACGAATGAATCGCCTCCGTGGTCTAGTGGTTCAGAGCTTAGCTCTCGACCCGGATTCGTGGGTTCGATTCCCACGTTGAAACAACAAAAAAAAAAAAGGTTGTTTTTAGGATTGGTTAGGACAATGCAGACTGATCACCTGATTGTCTGACAGGAAAGATGATCCATGCGTTGGATGGGCATGTAAAGGGTCGGTTCTGTGCCTATTCTCTAGCCAGACGTGTCGACTTACCGTTCCACTGGGTTGTGAGAGAGAAGGGAAGAGAGTCCTTCTGTGTATTGCGCACACACTTGGGCACTATAGAATAACTCCTGGCCGTAGCTGGCCTGGTTTCAATGAAATTGGCTACCGACAACTTACCGTGCCGCTGGGTTATGAAAGTAAAAGGAAGAGAGAATGCTTGTGTGTATTGCGCACACACTTGGGCACTATAAAAAAGCTCTTGCGTAGCGGTCCTGGTTTGAATGAAATTTGCTACCGACACCGAAATCGGTGAAGGGAGCTATTATTATTATTATGAATTACTCTGGGGTCCAGTGGTTTAGAACCTAGTACTCGACTTTGTGGGTTCGATTCCCGCGACAGTACAACTAAAAATGTTTATTTTTGTCAAGTTTAGTGAGGACAGTGCAATCTGATCACTTGTTATTGTGTGACTCTAAAGTAATAGCTTATTTTCATTCAATCAGTTAGATCATTGAAAGGAAATTAAATTAATTTCACTGCATAGTGAAATCTAACATTTTAATCTCATTGTTGTTGCTGATATTTAAACCGCGATAGATTTGTTCTTGAGATACAGCCTGATTAAAGACAGACAGGCACAGCGAAGTCTTAGTAAATAAATCCCTAAAAGAACTTAATTTTAGATAGTCTGAACATTTTTTGTGCTGTTTCATTTTGTGTACAGTGGATCGAGCTTCGAGCAACGCTAACGACGCAACACGACGCGACGGAGCGCGGCGAGCGATGCAGCGCAGCGCGGTGGCGCGGCGGCTAGACGACTGTGTACTTCGTTGAAGTATCACATTCGAAACCAAAATTATTTGGTGAGCGTAATTGTTTATCTACTGACTGTAGTGTGATACTGGCGGAGTCGGGGTCTTCACAGACCATACGCTGTGCATGTGCACACGGGTAGCCGCGGTTAACACAAATGTGTTAAGCGGTTGACGTATGTCGGCGATGGAGCCGTGTCATAGAAGTCAAATTCTGATGACAGTATTTGACCTACCAAGCATCATTTCGCAGCAGCAACCATTAAAAGTCGGTATCTCTTGGGGCAACTCAAGTAGGACGCGGAGCGCAGCGGGCGTGTGATGCTGGAAGGTTGGGGTCTACACAGACCACATGATGTGTATTCAATGAGTGATGCACACGTGTTAGCCGTGGGGAGAACACGTCGTGTTACGCGGCTAACGTATTTCGACTAAAGAGCCCTGGTCATATAGGCATTACCTGAGACTTTGCGTAGTTTATTGTTGTGCATTAAAGAAGTTAAAGTATGTGTTGAGATTACTATTAGAGATTAAACTAGCAAATTGGCCTAAAATTGTAGAGTCAGGTTAGGCCGAGCAAAAGGCTTGTGATATTGCAGTTGGTTTTTTTTTCTTTTACAGGAGCAGCACACGAGGACGTGTGACTAGTCAGTATGGCCGTGTCGGAGTTGAAACGTAAGGCTTGCAAAAAAAAAAAGAAAGCCTAGCAAGTTTAGTCATATTTGCCAAAGGCCGGTCGCCGCTTACAAAAGAGGAAGGAGAAGACGTGTGTCACCGAGGACAGGGAGGACTAGGCAGGGTGGCGCGCGATGGATGGCGGGGCTTGAGAAAAAATGAAGTTGACTAAATTCGCTTACGTTCAATGTCTGCTTTGCATTAAGTACTTGTAGCAATAGGTTTGATTGTTCATAATATAAACACGTTCAATTTGGTGTTATTATTTCCTATAAAGTGACGCCCACAAAATACCGCACTCTGTTATCTATACTTATAATAAAACTGTAGAGAGGTCAATTCTGTACATTGAATATTTTTTCAAAATACATATTGGAGGATGATTGGCGATCGATACTGATGCCAAAAATGCAATTAGTAAAATTTTTGTCTGTCTGTCTGTCTGTCTGTCTGTCTGTATGTGCGCGATAGGAACAAAAACTACTGAAGGGATTTTAACTAAAGGTACTTGGTACGATTGTAGCCCATATTCCTGGGCAGGTTATAGGCTATATAACATAACGCTACGATACATAGGAGCCGAGCAGTGACGATAAATTGGAAGCAAGTCGGAGGAAATTCGCGCGCGCGGGCTGCGGACGAACGGTTCATGCGGGGGGCGCGGGGGGATCGCTTACACAGTGACGCGAAGCAATAGAATGTGGCACTAAAGTAGATTAGAACTTGAAATAAGTACCTAACAGATATTTTTTTCTGAGAAGAGTGTTTCCACAGTGTCATAATAGTATAAAAATTGTATTTTTGAACTTGCTTCACAAATTGAAATAAATTATCATTTATTGTATAAATCAACTTAATTAACTGTATTATTAAAAGAAAGCCTTTCGCGATAATCTAAAAAAACGGGCAGTAAAGCGGTTTTTGGTAAACTATTTATACCATCACAGTATTAATCCTCATCATTTTTAATACGTTAGTTGGCTTAAGAATTTCATGAAGACTATATTTGCCCTTTATACCTAGCAAGTATAATTAATAGTTTAGGAGATAATATAGCAAAATTAAAATCGTTTCGCCGTGATTCGACCGCCGCATCGCGGCGCCGCGCGATACAGGCTGATGCGTGACGTCTTTTATCCGAGTCGGGGTGTAGTGTAGGTATCAGATGCTGGTAGGTAGGAATTTTGGCGAAGGTCAACCAAAGGAACTCCACCCCACTGCTGGGTAAAAAATACTATTAAAATGTGCTAACAGGCAGTACCGGTAGTATGAATTTATATAGATGTCGCTTTGATTTGAAGATATATGACAATAAAAAAAATACTGGACGTTTGTATGAAGCGCGGCGGGAACCGCGCTGCTTCAAGCATTAAAATTTATTCTTTTTTTATTTTATATTTTGTTTAAAACAAAATTTCATTTATTTATATTATTATTATTTTTAATCTTAGGGTAGGTTATAAAAAACGCTACTAAAGCCGATCGGCGCGGCGCGCCGAGCTGGGGCCTAACTCTCCAAACTGATTCGATTTTAATTCAGAGTCGATCGTGCCGCATACTCCCGAAGAAATTGACGTTTGTTTATTTTTATTCTCTGTCGATTGATATGGTCTGGTGTACAAAAAGTTACGTTCTAACGGTTTTCTTTAACCTAATTAATTTCAAAGTAATCTACCAAATAAAACACCAAAAACCGTTAAGATCGAACTGATTCGATTCTCAGTTGTGTCGAGAGTAAGCCTGCTGGATCCTCGGCGGGGCGTGCCGCTGCGCCCATGTCTAACCGAGAGTTCCGTTTTAAAGACCTTAGTAATTGCAATATAAGTTTAAATTTAATAATACTTCAAAACATTAATGACAAAAACGGTAATAAGTTGAAAAAATTGAAAATATTTTTATGGTTTCGTAATTTATCCTATGTCGTTTAAATTTGATATGAAGCAACATTTTAATAGTGCATTAAGATGTTGCTTCATATCAAATTTCTATTCCCGGGAAGTACCCTTTAGGTTTTGGTTCCCTTTGGCGTGTCGAAAATTGCGAAAATTAGCGATATAAACGGCTGAATCTTTGGGTAGATGTGGCCAAGATGCCTGTTTCTTTTCACAGCCAGAAGGGACAGTAGAGCTGAGTTTTTAATATGATTTTTAGCTTGATACCTACACGTGTTAAAGTTTTGACACCCAGACAGACAGACGGACATCGAAGTTAAATACTTTACTAAATTAACGTGAAAAATTGTCTGGGTCTATATGGTGCATTCGAATAATATTATCCTAACTTCGAATACCTTTGCTGACTTCTACATATTGTTCGAAGGCCTACTTCTTTTGCCGAGCTCCGAAAGGATAGTAATATATTATTATTATACCCTGCATACCAAGAGGCTTGCCGGGTACGTGTCTTGCTGGATCGGGATCAACACTGGGATGCACTGGGAAGTACCTATTAGCGAAAGTTCTCAGCGGTTGCGCCAATAAACTAAAAATATATTTAAAAATACTAAAGTGCCCTAAATCACTTTTCCACGCGTACGAAGTCGCGGGCACAGCTAGTGTATAATAAACATGTGAATTTGACATTTGTTTCATACAAAATCTGTCAGTCACATAGGTAAAAGTTATCTGACTATTGAAAGAATTGCCCATAGTAGTTCACAAAAATACAGACGAATTGAGAACCTCCTCCTTTTTTTGGAAGTCGGTTAATAAAACACACACTACCATAGAGTTTTAATTACTCACACAATACCACTTGTTAAAACTTAAAAGATACAATTCGAATGAAATTCGACTACCAGGGCGACGTCTAGTTTCACTAAATACATAATGATGATTGACGCGTCAACCAGCTGTCACACTAGTGCACTAAATAAGTCTTACCCTTTTCACATCGCGAGGACACATGACAGCGGGGAGACGTTTTTATTTGGTCAAGGTCCAAAGGTCATATTTAAGCCGGACGACTCTACGGCCCGACTAAATCTATTGTAACTGCTTCGCGATATAGTATCCTCCCTAGTTCCATCGTGACGTCCACTGCTAAGCATAAGCGTCGCCCAGAGTATTACTTGAGGGTAGTTCCCTATACACCCCAGTCTCAGCCGGCGGGATGGCGAGCGCAGTGTTCAAATAATATACAATAATATACAATACAATGTCCGCGGAATGGCTGCTGCCCATCACCAGATATATATTCCCTATTGCCTTTTACGCCACCCACGGGAACGATGGTAAATGATAATATTAGTTAAATGCTGCTCATAAACTGTAAGATATGGTTGGTGCTGATGCTGCGAACTTTCCTCTGCAGTAGATAATTCTAAATAGACATTAGTGGCAGTAACAGTAACTATAATGTGGAGCAACCTTGATCGTATTGCTTGGGGAGGGAAACTGGACTGAAACACTTCCTACTCCTCCTTCATACTTCTGATTGATTTCTTTGCGGGTCCCAAGACAGATCTAGCATATCCCTCGGGCACCCTTGAGATTATATCAAAGAGTTTTTGAGGTTGGTTACCACTGTCTGTGTGTTGCAGTGCTGGGAATAAGTGGCGGGCCTTTAAAAAATTACCTCAAGCTACCTTAATCTTAAGCAACCTTAATTTTAAGCTGTTATAAACTAAGTTTGTGGTGTAATGACATACAATCAAGATCCGGCGTGAGCGCTGCGACTGCGGAGGAATGTTGTGGTCAGCCATTAATATGTATCAGCCGCACCCGCGCCCGCTCGGCGCCGGCGCCTGTTCCTTTGTTACTGGCTGGTTGAAGCTAGTTCAAGTTTATCACCCAGTTTCTGACAGGCAAATCAATGGTCAAAAAGTTTAAGTCTCTCGTCAGTTGTTAAATTCCGCACTGAATATAAACTTGACAAGGGTTTTGAACAGTGATTTAAATTTTAATTGAAGCCTTGATTTGCCTTTCAGAAACAAGTTGTACGTGTATGAGAATATACTCATACACACACACACACACACACACACACACATACTGTTTTGTTATGTAACTTGTGTTCAAATGATGAACTAATAATCAACTTGTAACTAATGTCCTTTTCTTTTATGTCTTGTATTTGTATTGCTTAGTTATGGAAGAGCGAGTCTGCCTGACACAAGTGTCTTATGATACTTACTAGGTGGATCTCATTCCCTGTTCTATGTATGTAACAAAAATTGTGTAAAGGAAAATAAGTAAATGATTTGAAAATGATTTGAAATGAGAAAACTTTCATACACGTCACTAAACAGTGACAAATATAGAGAGTGCCTAAGGGAGGAAGCGGGTGCCTAGAGATGAAGGGAAACCGCTTAGCCGATAGAGTGAGTTAAGGTTTGATTGATGCCAAATTGCATTAACAATGTCAGGCATGCTGATACAGAACAACTTAAAAGCAAAAGCTATATTCAGATCTCATTATTGAGGATAAATGAACGTTGTGCCTCTCATATAGTCGTGGTATGTATGTCCCGTATGACGCGAGCACTATCGGGGCCGTCCATCAGGCGCTATCGCGGCTATAAGGGGAAGCTGCCCGTCTCCCGAGCCGGCGGATCAAACAGATAGCAGGACGTGAGGTCAGGGGGCGGCGATAGCGGGTCGACGCCCTGCAGCAAACACCTCAGACTACTGCGTTACTGCTGAGAAGCAATCAGCAGTCAGCATAACTCACACCCCATACTAGAGTTAGCATTACAGATGTTACTTTTGATACGTATGTGAATCTCATTACAGAATACAAAGCCCACGCGCCGTGCTCGGTACAGGAATCTCGCTTATGTGGTAGAGTGTATACATTTGTTTAGAATTCAGACATCATCTTGATGCTAGGTACAAACTACGACTTAGTTCTATTTGTAACATTTTAAGAGAAGAGAATATATAGCTACGTATTCAGTTTCTGCGCACCAATAGAGTTTCTTAACCTTTATGAAAACGGAAGAAGTTTACTTTGTTTTATGAAACCCTATCTTGGAGAAGGGAACTTTGGCCTGTTTTTAGTAAAGTAAGAATAAGAATATAATTAATAGGCATCTTGGTGGAACCACGGAACTAGACGACCTCCGTAGCGCAGTTGGTTGAGCGCGTTGGTGCTCGAACGAAAGGTCGCGGGTTCGAATTCCGCCGAGGGAACAAAAAGTTTTCAATGTTCCTAGGTCATGGATGTGTATTAAATTTGTGTATAATATAATAAAAATCTTAAATATGTGTATAGTATAAAAGTATTAAATATATTTCCGTTGTCTGGTACCTGTAACACAAGTTCTTCGGATACTTAGCATAGGGCCAGATTGACGTGGTGTGAAGCGTCCACATATATTATTATTATTATTATTAATCCTTCGTTTGGTTCCTGCCATAGGTCATCAAGGGCTGTTTGTGTCTAGTACAACTATTGTAACCAATGTAACCTGACACCACAGTCAGCTGTCGGCAACCTGATCTGTACAAATCTGTTCATGAAACATGCACATTACATATTAATACCGTGATTGACGTCAACATCCTGTACAATAAAACATGTAAATGAATGTGTATGAAAGCTGCAGTTAGTATTGATGAACACGGTGTTGTACAGGAAGCCGCGCTTAATGAGGCAATATCTAGTCGCCGCTGGACGGTGTGCAGCATTGACGCTTTTGCAAGGGTGTTAACAATAACAATTAACATTTACCTAAAGCACAGATTACTAAGCAGCCACTTGTGATGCGCGGCCGGCGCGGGCGCAGCCGTGCCGCGCGCTCTCAGCGCCACACTAATTGCAGTCATTAATCGAGCTACTGCTACTGCTGTGGAATTAATAATTAGTTCCTTTTCATTGTTTGTGTAAACAGATTACACTCGAGCTTCTGAAATTGTCAGCTAGAGTCCATTCCAGGATAGACCCGCGGGAAAGAGAAACCAAAAAGAACATTAATTGTAAATACATTATAATAATATGAGTAGTACTTATTTTATGCTTTTTATTTGTTGAAGTCGGTTTTTCCAAACGTAGTTTCTTTTTTATTTTTTACTTTTTAGTGTCCCTAAGTCAAAGTAAAAGATAAATCCAGACTGACACAAAAAGAGGACAGGAGCGTAGGTGGAAATATGGGATTATTTATAATTTCCATCTACTTTTTGTGTCGAGAGTCAATTATAAATGTGAAAGTGAAAAACTCCCAAATTAGTCGCAACGAAACTACATACACAAATCACGACATAAAGATGTAGCGACAAGAGTTGATTCTTTAAAAACGTTGGTGAAATCTGTTCATAAAATAAAAACTATATAGTTTGGCGTGTAAAATTTTTATGGAACTAAATGGCATATCACCATAATAAGTGTACATACGTGAAAAAAAGGGAGAATTGTGAACCTCCTCCTTTTTTGGAAGTCGGTTAATTAAAGCCGCGCAGCTGCTGCTGCCCATTTCCAGATAATAATATTATGGTTAGTTCCCCTGTCGCCTTTTACGATACCCACTAGAGGTGGGTGATGAGGAGGTGATACCCATACTCAGGAACCCTACGGAGTTCGACATAATATCTATACGTACTTGTATTGTACTTGTTTGTTTGTTTAAACGCGCTAATCTCAAGAACTACTGGTTCAATTTGGAAAATTCTTTTTTTGTTGGATAGTCCATTTATAGAGGAAGGCTTTAGGCTTTAAAACATTACGCTGCGACCAATAGAAGCGAAGCGTCAGTGAGAAATGTTGCAAAAAACGGGGAAAATTATTCACATTTTGGGACTTTCGTTGCCTGCGCTGCATAAACGGTTTAAATCACTCAAAAACCACGCGAACGAAGTCGCGGGCACGAATCATGAATATTTTTATTGAAACACATAATGTATTTTCGGTGACTAGTCGGTACGAGGTGTCGTTTCACCAGCACAATGAAAAATGAAAAAAAATGAAAAATCTTTTATTTCCAAATAGGTTAGTAACTAACACTTTCAGAATTGTCCTACATGATGACCTACCACCGGTTCGGGGACTAACCCGGCGAGAAGAACCGGCGTAAGAAACTCGCTCGGGGCCACCTTTTAGCAAAAAGATGGGAAAATTGTTCTTTTAAAAAATATATATGTATATATAACAATGTTATAACTTAACATAAATTACAATTTACAAAAGTATACTTTATAAAATAGAAGTAGCCTCGAAAGTGGCCACCTTATTCCCAGGGTGTGCTATCATTAACAAAATCATTAATCTTATAATAAGCTTTAGCACACAAACGTTCTTTAACTACCTTTTTAAATTTATTGATGGAAAAACTTTGAACGTTTTCTGGGATCTTATTGTATAGGCGTATACATTGACCTTTAAAAGATTTGCTTACTTTGCTAAGTCTGATCATAGGTATATCTAACTTGTGTTTATTTCTTGTATTTCTACAGTGATTGTCGCTTTTCGTTTTAAAATTATTTAAGTTCTTTCTGACATACAGTATATTATCCAAAATGTATTGAGAGGCGACGGTCAATATTCCTATTTCCTTAAACTTTTCTCTCAGAGATTCAAAGGACGACATCTTGTAAATGGAACGTATAGCTCGCTTCTGCAGCACAAATATTGTATTGATGTCGGCTGCATTTCCCCATAAAAGGATGCCGTAAGACATTCGACTGTGAAAATAACTAAAATATACTAGTCGCGCCGTGTCCTCATCAGAAATTTCTCTAATTTTTCTGACGGCATATGCTGCAGAACTGAGCTTATCTGCCAGTTTGGCAATGTGTGGACCCCACTGTAATTTGCAATCTAATGTTATACCTAGAAACACAGTGGTGTCCACTAAGTTCATTTTCTCATCATTTAATAGTATATTGGTTTGTACTTGCCTAACATTGGGCAAGCTAAACTTCAAACATTTTGTTTTATTAGAATTTAAAAGTAAGTTATTAACATTAAACCAATGTACTATTTTTAAGAGAGCACTATTTACCTCGTCGTAATTTGATTGCTGTCGCTTCACATTAAAAATTAGTGAAGTGTCATCGGCAAAAAGTACTATCTCATGTTTTTCCTTAACTAAGTAAGGCAAGTCATTTATGTAGATGAGAAAAAGAAAGGGGCCTAAAATGGATCCCTGGGGGACCCCTAATTCTATTTTGGTCCCTGTGGACCTTTTTCCATTTACCTCCACCTTTTGAATCCTATTTTTAAGGTAAGAATTCAAAAGGCTGAGTGACGAGTCTCTTATGCCATAGTGTTGTAATTTCCTGATCAATGTAGCATGATCCACACAATCAAACGCCTTGGAGAGGTCGCAAAATACACCTAATGCATCCTGCGATCCCTCCCAAGCATCAAAAACACTACAAAGAAGACCTATACCAGCATCCGTTGTTGATCGACCCTTAGTAAAACCGTATTGATTATTATGTAATAAATTGTTTAAATTAAAGTGTAATAACAACTGTTTTAAGATAATTTTTTCAAATATTTTACTAAAAGTCGGTAGAATCGATATAGGTCTGTAATTAGACGGATCAGATTTATTTCCCGCTTTAAACAGGGGTATAACTTTGCTGTGCTTCATTAAGTCAGGAAAAACACCACTTTTTATACAATCATCACCACTTTTTATACAATCACACCACTTTTTATACAATCACACCACTTTTTATACAATCTTACACAGCTTAAGTTCTCCGCGAACTTAAGTTGCACAGCTTAAGTTCGCGGAGATGTCAGTCGTTTGTCACTGTCGGAGCAATACCAATTCCCGAGGTACAGGTTTGTTTTGGGTTTAACACAATATTATGTCGTGAAAACTTAAAGCCCGTGAGTCTAGAACATTATATTTACCATTTTGAATATAATTATTGGTAACGCAATACTTTGCAATTGAATTATTTCATGACGCGTGTATGATAATAATAATAATATCTGTTGACGCTTCACACCACGTCAATCTGGCCCTGTGATAAGTATCCGAAGAACTTGTGTTACAGGTACCCGACAACGGAAATAATATATAATATATTCAATACTTTTATACTATACACATATTTGAGATTTTTATTATATTAATACACAAATTTAATACCCATGACCCAGGAACATTGAAACTTTTTGTTCCCTCGGCGGGATTCGAATCCACAACCTCTCGGGCGTGCACCAACGCGCTGAACCACTGCGCTACGGAGGTCATCAAAGTAAGTATATTATAGAAAGGTATCTGTACATACTGTAATTATTAAATAATATTGATTGCGCTGTTGGGTGTCTCGCTGTGACAGCACACCGCATAGTGTTATCAACATGTTTGCGCGAAGATAATAATTATAATGGAGGCGGAAGGGAAAAAATATGCTAACGAGCGAGTGTCAGAGTCAAGTGCAGTGGGTCGGTGTCAGTGGGCGGTGTCGACAGTGTCACCGGCGTCAACGGTGTCACCAGTCACGGGTGTCACCGCTGTCACCGGTGTCGGCGGGTCGGTGTCGAAGCGTCGCCCACGCGGCCCGCGATCGTTTGTCTCCGCGCCTATTCTCGGTGGAGTTATTTTTCTGCCCGAGCATTAGGCGGCGTATACAATGAATATTTAACGAATCCCGTCGATTTGAAAATCGCTCGCAATCGAGAGCGAATGTAAATACACCGAGAAATTGAATTCGTACATTAAGGGATTGTTAAAAAACAATGGCTGTTTTGATTTGGCTATTGAAGGGACTTACAGGGTCCCATCAGACTATAGTACGTTACTTGATACACAAATAACGAATAACGCGCGACCGCTCTAGGTCTGATAGGTCCCGATCGAGAGTACTCACGCGTTCAAGCGTTTTGCGTTCTCTGTGTTACTTATCGTTACACATCATATTATATACTCTCAGAGGACTGAGGAGGCAGTCTGACCGCATCGGTCGAGTGGAACGCACGCGTTCGCGCGTTCTCTGCTGTTTCGGTGATCACATTCGGAGGAAGATGGAGACTGAAAAGCTTATTATGTTAGTACGTGAAAGGCGTTTTTTATACGATGTGACGGATAATGATTACAAAAGCCGAGGGAAGGTAGTCGAGGCGTGGTTGGAAATTGCCAGAGAAATGGGAAACGAAAATGGTAAGTCATAAAATAGTACTTTGGAAATGATGTATAAATATATAGGAAACTATAAATATATTATAAAAACACAACTCATATCGCGATTAAGAAAAATTTAAATTTTAAGAGTATATCTATGAACGAATAAATAATTAGCGCGGCATCATTACGATTTAATGGCACCCCGTTTATTAAAATCGGACCATTAGTATAAACGCTACGATAGAACAAACATGTATACAAACAAAAATATTTGTTTACAGGCAAACAGTGGGCTACTAAATGGAAAAGCTTGAGAGACAATTATAAGAAGTTCAAAAAGTCAACAGAAACGGCTTCCGGATCTGCTTTATTCAATGAATAGCAAGAAAAAATTAAAGAAATATATTAAAATTAAGAAATGTATTAAAAATTTTTGCCAACTCTCACAGAAAAACAAAAAACATTTGAATATATTGTCTAAGACTATTAAAAAAAATCAATTATTAAATAATAATATATTAAATTGCAATCTTTACTTAGAACAAACTAAGTCCAATTATGAGGCCGATGTATGCAGCCTTCAGGTAGAGATTTCCACTTTACACAACACTTTGGATAATATAAGTAAAAAATATGAATTATCACAAAAGGAAATACAGGCACATATATCAGCGATTAATGATTTGCTTGAAGTGACTCGTTACAATGAGGAACGGGTTTATTCTTTATTGAGAGTCAACGGTTCCTCAGATAAGCTAAATCATTCTGCTTTTAAAAGCATACCTGATATATGTCCCAGTCAGAATGCTCATACTGAATGCCCAACAAATATTCCTAATATTACAATATTCAGTGATGAGTTAGGTAAGGACCTTGGTATATATCTCAATAAAATTTGTAAGGGCCAATCTATTTGTAATTATTGTATGCCCGGATCCAGTTATAAAGATATAGTAAGTAGGGCTTTAAATATTAAATATTGTCCCAATACAACTTTAATACTAATAGTCGGGAGAAAAGGAAAATTAAACAGAAAACAGATGACTGAACTATATGACAAGTTGTTTGCAATTGAAAATATTAAAAATATGATATTGTTTACTTTTCCTTATATACAGATGTTGCCACAAAGTAATTCTAAAGAGAACTTTTCTAGATATAAGTTAAACAGCCTAATGTATAGTGCTGCTAATAATAATTGAATACTATTAAATGACACACAACAAAAATGTCAAGTTGTGGACATAAATAATTTTAGTTTTAATTTTTGTAACATAAAAAAAGATAAGTATTTCTTATCAAACTATTGTAAGAGACATATAGCTAGGTGGCTATTAAACTTTTTATTTTTAAAACCAGCCAAGGATTTGGCTTCTTCGACTACTGTTTTTATTGAACAGAATACTAGTTGTAGTATTAACGAATTGAAATATGTTCCAAATACTTATTTAAATTAGATAATAAGACAATGGAGGACGTCTCTTGCAGAAATAGGTTAAGTTTAAGTGTACAAAATCCTACCAATGACTTAAAAAAATTTAAAGTTTCAAATAATAATAAATGTAATTTGATTAATCTGGTGCATCAAAATTTACAAGGAATGGTAGGTAAAGAACTTGAAATTGAGTTATTCTTAAAGGAATTTAATATTGATATTATTTGCATATCTGAACACTGGTTCAGAAATCATGAACTCATTTTCAATTTCAATGATCACCAGGTAGCTAGCTCGTTCAGTAGAGAGAATTCTATTAGAGGCGGCTCTTTAATATTAATTAAAAAAACCTTAAAATGTAAGGAACGTAAAGATATTGTGAGTCTCTCAACTGAACGAGTAATTGAGGTGGCCTGCATAGAATTGAGTCATCTTATTATTGTGTGCGTATACAGGCCTCCATCTGGGTTATACGAATCATTTGAACAAATTATGGAACAATTATTGTCAAAAATATGTGCATCTAACAAAAACGTTATTATATGTGGTGACTTTAATATTAATTTGTTAGACCTAAACTCCACTACGGTTAGATTCACATCATTGTTTAGATCGTATAACCTATTTAATTTATTTCAAGAACCAACAAGAGTATGTGATACAACTGCTACTTGTATTGATAATATATTTACTAATCTTATTCCAAGTAAAAAAGATATAATTAATAAACTCAGCTCTGATCACTACGGACAGTTAGCTTCTTTTAATATATATTGTGACACTAACCTAAACGAAAATCAAGTGTTTATTCCTGTGAATACTAAACGTATTGAGAAATTTAGGAGTAATTTAAGTTCAAATATTAAATTATTAGATGGGTCAAATAGGTCAGATGAAGCTTTTAGTAAATTGTTTAAGATAATAAGAACCCAATTTAATTCAGTATTTACTCCTAAATCGGTTAGAAAAAGCAACAAAAAAGGTAACTTTATTACTCTTTAAAAATTACTCTAAAATTTTCAAAAAAGTTTGTAAAGCTGCAAAGGCTCTTCATATTAGAAATAAAATACAAAATTCTAAAAATAAGATTAAAACTACATGGAAGATAATAGCTGGTGAGACTGGAAACGTCACCTGTCGTAACACAAATTATGAACTTAGTTTTGAAAATAAAAAAATAACTACAGATCTAGAAGTTGCGACGGTATTCGAAAAGTTTTTTGCTGACATTCCGGTCTCAACTACAAAAAGTCTAGATTCGTCTCCTGCAGCTGCTGAAAAAATACTTAAAGATAATGTAAAGGAATGTGATGTCAATTTTAAGTTCAAAGAAATTGATTCCAGAGAAATTGTTAATACATTTAAGATGTTAAATATCAAAAATACTGCTGATCTCTGGGGCATGTCTACAAAAATTATGAAATCAATAATTGACATCGTAGCTCCTCATTTAGCAATGATTTTCAATGATTGTACAAAGAGTGGTGTTTTTCCTGACTTAATGAAGCATAGCAAGGTTATACCCTTATTTAAAGCTGGGAATAAATCTGATCCGACAAATTACAGACCTATATCGATTTTGCCGACTTTTAGTAAAATATTTGAAAAATTAATTTTAAATCAGTTATTAGTACATTTTAATATAAACAATCTATTACATAATAATCAATATGGTTTTACTAAGGGTCGATCCACAACGGACGCTGGTATAGGTCTGCTTTGTAATATTTTTGAAGCTTGGGAGAGGTCGCAGGATGCGTTGGGTGAGTTTTGCGACCTTTCCAAGGCTTTTGATTGTGTTGAGCATGCTACATTGATCAGGAAATTAAAGCACTATGGCATAAGGGACTCAGCCCTCAGCCTTTTGAGTTCTTATCTTACAAATAGGATTCAAAGGGTGGAGGTAAATAGTAAACGGTCCACTGGGACTAAAATAGAATTAGGTGTCCCTCAGGGATCCATTTTAGGCCCATTTCTTTTTCTCATCTATATTAATGACTTACCTTATCTAGTTAAAGATAAACATGAGATAGTATTATTTGCCGATGACACTTCACTCATTTTTAATGTGAAGCGACAACAGTCAAATTATGACGAGGTAAATAGTGCTCTCTCAAAAATAGTACATTGGTTTAATGTTAATAACTTATTATTAAATTCTAAAAAAACTAAATGTTTAAAATTTACTTTGCCCAATGTTAAGCAATTACAAACCAATATACTATTAAATGATGAGAAAATGAAACTAGAGGATTCCACTGTGTTCCTGGGTATAACACTAGATAGTAAATTACAGTGGGGTCCTCACATTGCCAATCTTGCAAGTAGGCTCAGTTCTGCAGCATATGCGGTTAGAAAAATTAGAGAAATTTCTGACGAAGACACGGCGCGATTAGTATATTTTAGTTATTTTCATAGTAGGATGTCTTACGGCATTCTCTTATGGGGAAATGCCGCCGACATTAACACAATATTTGTGCTGCAGAAGCGGGCAATACGTTCAATTTACAAAATGTCCTCCTTTGAATCTCTAAGAGAGAAGTTTAAACAAATTGGTATTCTTACCGTTGCTTCTCAATACATTTTAGACAATGTGTTGTACGTTAAAAAGAATTTAAGTAATTTTAAAATGAAAAGCGACAATCACAATAGGAACACTAGAAATAAGCACAAGCTAGATATACCGGTGATCAGACTGAGTAAAGTTAGTAAATCATTTAAAGGTCAATGTATACGCCTGTACAATATAATCCCAAATAACGTTCAGAGCCTCCCTATCAATAAATTTAAAATTGTAGTTAAAGAACGTCTTTGTTCTAAAGCTTATTATAAGGTCAATGATTTTGTTGACGATTGCACACCTTGGGAATAAGATGGCCACATGCAAGGCTACCTCAATGTACTTTATGTACTCTGTCTTTTGTTATAATATATAGATTAAGTTTTTACATTGTTAACATATTATGTTTACACTTTTTAAAAAAAGAACAATTTTCCATCTTTTTGCTAAAAGATGGCCCCGTCCGAGTTTCTTACGCCGGTTCTTCTCGGCGGGCTAGGGTTGAACCGGTGGTAGTATTTTTGTTGACTTTCCGAAAATAGCTTGTTAAGTTTAACTTGGAAATAAAATTTTTTGAATTTTGAATTTTTGAATTTTGCTTTATACAAAAAATACAAAAATTGGCCTTGGGCAGATTACCTGCGCTTTCTAGATCACACCAATGTACGAAATGAAACTGAAAGAAATATTAACAGTGAAAATAGAAACAGCACTTCACAAGCTTCTGACTCGACCGACCGACCGAGTTCAAGCAACGGAGTAGATTTGCGAGATTCTGCCTCCGATTCTGAGAATAGTACCAAGAACAAAACCATAGCACAAAGAGGTGACTCAGATACTCGACAACAACTGTTTAAATATTTACACGAGAATAATCCTAACAAGAGAAAACTTGATGATATCGATTATTTATTTCAAAGTTATGCGACTTCTATGAAAAAAATGCCGGCTCGCATGCGAAGTATGCTCAAATTAGATATAGCAATATTATTTGCAAAATACGAAATGCAAATCGAAAATAATATAAGTATACCTCCAGTCAATTCGCCATCCACTAACTTACCTACTGCAGATTCCATATTGAATAAGTATTTATCCGAAGACAGTTTAGTAGAAGATGTTAAAGACTTACAAGGTTTGTCATCACGCGAAATGGATGAATAATTAAAATGTAAAATGTGACTGATTTACTTGTACACGGGCAAGTGTTTTAGGTACGATATCTACAGATCTAATTTCTGCGGCTGCACTTAGGGCGGTGTCAGGTGTGCACTGTGTAGAGTACCTATGCACCGCACACCTTATAGTATATTGCGTCACCGCAGTAATACCGGTTGTCAACGGTCGGAACACAAACGCTGCCGTAACTCAGCCTTATCATCAGTACCAGATTGAAATCATAAATTGATTTTCAGTTTCCTGCCAAATATTTCAACGAAAATATCATTTTTTATATTTTTGTTCCGTCTCTTTACTTTGATATAGCGTTCCCGTTGAACGTAAATAATTGTCGAAGTTGTCTATTTCGCATTCGCACTATTTCAGCCGACGTCATATTTATAACGTTTCCGAGGAGAATTTAAACTGAATATTTTATATGTCTCTATGACTCATACTTCTTGACAATTTATGTAAAGGCGATGCTCATAAATAGATCTCTATAAAGCCAAAAAGATCAAATAAAAGTTGTTTACAATCTACCTACTAGGCACCTTATAGTTTATACCTATAACATGTTAAAGTGGTCACGTCAATAATAGTTCTGTTCCCGGTATAGGACACAATAACACCCAGCGCCCACGCCGCGCCTGTTGTGGCTGTGCTTAAATAAATAAAAAATAGCAAAATAGTAAAAATGCTATTTAACGTATTTAAATTACTAATTTATCCTTATCGGAAAGCAATAACACCATCGTTGAAGATTGTGAATAAGTAAACAAATTATAACAGAAAGTTAAAGTTTTATGTGGAAAGTATTAAGTTTCCTAAGTGTGTGTCCTTTCCAAGTATAAAAGTAAATAAATATCTTAGGGCCGATTTTTCAATCGTCAGATAACTTGTATCTGTCGAATAAACTTGTGACTTTGACATTTGTTCCATACAAAAACTGCCAAATTCACATATTTATTCCTTAGATAAAAGTTATCTGGCGATTGAAAAATCGGCCCTTAATTATGTTCAGTACAATTACTATACTGAGAGAGTAGACTGTCCGAAATAAAGATCAGTATAATATATTCTCTGATGTATGTACCTTCAAATAAGTAACCGCTTGACCGGGGCCAGACCAGTTAATATTTGGTGTATGATCAATCTTTACATCAAAAATAGCTGAACCGAAAACGTTTAGACTAGTCGAGGAGCAAAATACTATGAATGCGGAGTAAATAATATTAAGTAATAGGGATTCTATCGGCTGAGCAATATGTTACATTGTAAGTGAAAAGTTCTAAATCGTCCTTAATCTCTACGGCCTTAACGATGAGTAATGATGAATGATGATAAACAAGCGACCTCCGCGGCCGCCCCGGTTCGTAAAATCGCAACTGACAAGGCCGCGCGACTTCTCCGTAACAATAAACAAAATTAAAACTTCGCGCAAATCTCCTCTCTCTAATGCGGACGGTAAACAAAGGAATCCGGGTCACCTCCTGAAACACGGCGCTCTTGACCCCGGCGTGGCGGCGTGACGGGATGACAGGCAGCGTGACAGGACGGTTCGCGCGCTCACCGCGTGAAGTGCGGGACAGATATTGCAACATATTCTTTGTTCCGATTTCATGTCAATGTAAACAAAGCTCAATATGGGCTAAAATGTGGAATGCTGCTTATTCACCGCAGTTATGAAAATAATGACACATCAATTTGGTTGAAATTATTATTTTTCATTGAATCGGAACGAACTTAAGTTTTGCGAATTTTTTTCCTTCAAAAAATATATTTCTTCTTTTCATCCACTTCAATTCTTAAACTCTACTTAAACTTAGACTCACAGACTATAGAAATTAGTCTGTACTTAGGATAGTAAGTAGTACAGCTTCTCAGTTCTGAGTTTCTCACGCCACATGTCTTCGCCACCAGTAATTAACAATAAACAATGATTAGCTGCGCCTGTCTGTCCCCCCCCCCGCGCCTCTCCGCTGATTACTTTCCCAGTTCTTTAACTTGGGTCGTTTACAAAAACTTTGCAGCGCTTCAGTTGTTTTAATTATCATCTGTTATTGCGGCGTTAAATCTCGCGTCGTGCCCGCCCGCCCCGCGCTCCCCGCCCGCCCCGCGACTGTTTACGACTGGCGCTGTTAATGTTTAATGTTCTAGTTAGCACTCTTTTTGGCGACTAATGTCTTAGCGAGATAGTTATGATTAACAGATTGTCTTGCTCTTTAATATATTCTATTATGATTTATTAGGAGCTGGATCGCTGATGCGCAACACCAAAGAAGTTAGAAGCGTAAAGCTCTGGTGTTGTGTCCGTGGGCCGGTTCGGTTGCCATTGGGTGATCTCGTTATGTTCCAAGATGCGAGACAACATTTTGCTACTAATTTTTACGAGTATCACGTTTGATACTCCTCGTATTAAATTTAGTACAGTCAAAATGTATGTGTAAGTGAACTATAAAAATAACGTTGCACAAACTAACTTAGATTAATAATTTTGTCGCACATTTGTCTATTGTTAATTAGACAACAAAATACAACAAACATAGAAATATGTTCAACATCATAAATGACGTCTACCACGAGTATAGCAAAATGGCCGATAGACAATGTTATCGGGGGAAACATATTTAAAACTAATACTAACTTGTGTTACGGGGACCAGCGGGCCTACTCCCGACACAATCGAGAACCGAATCCGTTCGATATCAGTGGTTTTTCGTATTTTATTTGGTGAATTGCTTTGAAACTAATCAGGATAAACAAAATTGTTAGATCGTAACTTTTTGTACTCCCGACCATATCAACGACTGCGAATCAAAATAAACCAATGTCAATTTATTAGGAAGTACGCGGCGTGAACGTATCTGAATCAAAATCAAATCAGTTTGGAGAGTAAGGCCCTAGACAACGGAAACGTTTTTATTACTTTTATGCTATACACATTTAAGATTTTTATTATACACATATTATTTAATATAAATCCATGACCCAGATCGACGGAAAACTTTTTGTTCCTTCGGCGGGATTCAAACCCGCGACCACCCTCAAGCACCGCTCAGCCACTGCGGCGCAGATGTTGTCGAATATCAAACATTTATATAGATTGTATCAGCGTTAATCGGCGGCGAGTCGGCTTTAACATTCCGCTCCTCGTTTCTGGGAAGCTGCGATCGCCGAGATCAGATATTGGAAGTAACGGTGGTCGGTGCTGGCGGCCGCTTCCTGCCCCGCCATGATCAGAACTGGTCCGCTAACTGTAACTAAATGCGGCCTGCTGCAGGAGATCTTGTTAAATGGACAAGTATTGGCATGCGGTGCTCTTATACATGTATGGCGAAAGTAATTACTTCTGGAGCAGTACGATGCGGGTTATAGACCTGTACCACAAAGTACTAAATCTTCATATTACCTGTACTAAACTTCCATGTATTGCGTATTGAGATGAAAAAGGGCTTGCGGAAGAATAATGTTTGCAATAACTGTAGCGAGTGATTGTCCTTATAACATGTTGAGTGTAAGTAAGTAATCACCTTTATATTTCTTATGTCAGCATTTAGTAGTATATCTACAACTATTTTGGGCAATAATAAATTGGATCACGAACTTGACGTTTTTATAAATACCGAAAAATCTCAAATTTTCTACACCTAAATACATTACATAACACAAACATGTTTTAAAAAAAATACATGGTGGGTATTTTCTAAAAAAACTGTTATATTTTAGGGTAAAAACTTCTGGTACTTTCCATAAACATATATTGATAAATAGTAAATACATTTGACGTGGTATCAATAAGGATTTTACCCAACTTCTTAACAAATTCGATGCCGGGTCATCTGTGTACCGGTCATAAAACTGGGGAAGTAAGAGTAATGAAATAAACAACAGGTCAAGTGGTCCATCAATAATACATGAGCCGCTCCGCCCACAGCACTAATACAGACCTCAATTTGTGAGGTCCGGCCGGTAGCATATAAATGTTCATTTGCAACAACAACCCGAGAGGAAAGTTTGAGGACAGTATGTTTCGCACAAGTGAGATTTCGTGGCGATGTGACAGCGCGGCATGTGATCCTTGATCCGTTGTGAATCACAGTAACAACCTTAGGAAAGCACCGTGCTTTGTAGGGAACTGTGGGCCGAAAGGAAACATTTGAAAACTCCGTAAAGTGACGTTTAAGAATAATAATTGTATGAAAAGCATAACACCGCTACATTTGATAATCGATTACTTTACGGAACTTTCAAGTGTTCCTGCTATGGGTTACTTAATGTTTATGATATTTTGTAACGTTAACATGTAGACGTTTTACTAATGAATATATTATTGAAACCGGCACGGTTGGTTTGTTACTAGTTACCGATGATATGCCTCGGATGACACTGCAATACGTTAAAACTGTTATATTATCTACGATTATATGATTGTAACATTTTTGTTTTGATTTTGTTACTCATGCTACTAAAAATAATAAATTGGTAAAAAGTTTTCGAAAAAAAAAAACATTCTCTAGAACGAAAAAAGGTAGTATAATATTCCAAAGTTATGAGAATTGAGACGATTGAGGAAGAAATGATTAATGAGACGATTTGATCATTTATCGATCGAACGTTAACTATTATTTATCATCGCAAAGGTTTTAAGTTCACAGGTATTATTATTTTACGTTAGGCACATAGATAGTACTAGAAGATTGCGTTTTCCTAACAAAAGCTCCCTCCGAGTCCCCGCCCGCTTCTACAAACATATAGACATTGCCAAAATGTCTTTATTACACAATTACGACATGATGCGGGAAATTGCGCGTATGACGACTGACGTCTGGTAATTGTCACGCGGCGTCACGTCGCGTCACATTAGATATTCTGCGGTGTCGCGTCGTGAATTACACAGTAGTTTGATCACAAGTCATAACGCTACGCTATTCCTTATGCAATTAGAAAGTTATGGTAACCATCTGTATTATATTATATCTGTTAACATTGACCTAATATTTCTTGATGTCGTTTTCATCATCAGTTTTCATGAGATTTCTGGTACTTGTAAGGTCAAATCTGAAGTACAGGCAAATATATGCAATATAGCCTTACTGATAAAAATGTGGTTTTTACTTCCAAATAACTTAACAAGTAACTCTCGGATGTGAACACAAAACGCTACCACCGCGGCACCGGTTCAACCCAAACCTGTCAAGAAGAACAAAACTGCTGATGATTATAGCACACTTTAGTTTATCACCTCAGTGACTTATTTTTGTTCTCCGCTGGAGCTATTTTTGTGAGGAATTCGTCATTCCCACGGCTGATATTTTCACGGTCTTTCGGCCGCGGACGTGAGACGTGTAGGAGCGCGGTGACAGCCTGGACAATCGGTTACACCTCGACAGAACACCTGCCGAGCCGCCGGGGGAAGTGGGCAGTGATGATATGACACTCCTACACCCGACGGATAATAATGACCACGGTCAAAGTGCGTTACAAAAATAATTGCTTTTCTTTTGTCGAGAGAATTGTAAAATATTTTATTCAGAAGGTAACCGGCGAACTACCGTATGTTCCAGTTTAGAGAGTGACACTTATCGCAAAACAAGTTCGTGCCAATCGCCCGCGCCTGACAGTCATATTATGCACTGTGCGAGCTTTTGTCAATACACAGCGTGAAAAATTTAACTGCAATTTGTATTGTCACGTCAAGAATTGACGAAAACAGGAACTCGGTACACGATGTAAAAGTACACAATATATTGACTCCATTATGTCTGAACAAACATAAATTGCAGGACGTTTATTATAATTATTGTTCGGTGTGTTTTTATTTGGTGAATTACTTTGAAACTAAACAAGATAAATAAAATCGTTAGATCGTATCTTTTTGTACTCCCGACTATATCAAACGACTATCGATGTTATCGGTTAAATAAACGCGATTTTATACCTATAAATTGCATATTCAATAAATGTACACTATCCAACACAGACATCATTTTGCAAATCGATCAGTTAGTTCCCGACTCCCGAGATTGTCCAACAGATAAACCACGGTAAAGTCAATTCAAAAATGCGTTTCATGAACACTTTAATACAAATTAAAAGAAGTGTTCTTAAAACGCATCAAGTTGGTTTTGAATCACGACGTTGCTTGTATGGATGTGGTCGTCCTTTTATAGAATTCGAAAAATTCGCAAGGTGAGAGGCGTTCCGCAAGGTACGGGCGGTACGGTCTGCAGAAATAGTAAACGTAATTTTACTACTTAAGAGGTTTTGATTTATTATAAACTCAATTATATCTTACTTATATTAGAAATTCAATAGTTTGTGTACTATATAATTATGTTTGTTCATCTTTGTAGTTGTAGCAGCTTTTACCGCAGCGAATTGTACGGTTCCTGTGGGTTTTATTTTGGGCATACGAGGTGACGGGAAATATCTAGTTACATATTTATTTATTTTGCAGGCAAAAAGTGTAGATGTAACGGGTTCTGATAAAAGTTTGGGTTACGTTCCTAACAGTGTACAACTAATTTGTTTTAGTTTTTGAGTTCACTTAGTAATTGTACAGCAGGCCAAGCAGAAACAATTGACTACAACGTTTTCGTAACGTTATCAAATGCTAATTGTGTGAGCGCTCTTTCAATAACGTTACATATTATACGTAGTTGTGAATTGATCAACTACCACCACTGGTGAGTATATACAGGCTGTACTATTAATGAGTGATAATACTATAGGGTGTGTATGGGTCCCGTATGTCGAGTTTACTGTGAAAGTACCAGCCCTGAAAGAGTAACTTTTTTTTAAAGATTGTATGGGCATATTTAAGATGTTGGAGCATTTCTCATAGAAATATGAAAGTCAAAAGTAAGTTTCTACATAAGAGGCACATACACCTTAAAGTATTATCACTCTTTAATTTTACACCTAGTATAATGTATCTCCGACAGTTGGTAAACCAGTCAATATGTCATTAATTTTAATGATGTATATTTTGTTAACCGTACCAGGCGGTGCAACAAGTCGGTCGACCCTGAGCCTCGGTCAGTATCCAGCACAAGGCGATCGGTACTGTCCACTGACTACTGACTATTACAAAAACATATGCTCTTCACCACCCTGCTCCAGGCATCAGGCAGTGGGTCGATGTCAGCTGAAGGTGGAGGTACACTGGATTCACATCCTCGTACTGCCTCATCGGCTTCTGTAGTCGTTAGCAACTTTGGGAAAATAGCGACAGAACGCCTCAAAATTTACACTGATTTAACACAACCACAGGATAAGTTAAACACAAATAGCATTTTAGAACCCTGAGGGTGGGCACTGGGTAACCAAATAAACACGAAAATAGCCGCAAGTATCAAATTTATGTCAAATACACAAGAACAACGAGAAATATACTCGTAAAATGTTAATGTACGGAGTACTTCATGAATTTTTTCCGCTGGCGTTTTCCCATTGCTGCCCTGCCCCGGGGCAGTTTTAGATGAAAACGCTTTTGTGATGTGCCTCACGGACACCGGGCCTCAGGCAGCATGCATCAAACAAAGTTAATAAACACCTCGCGAAGTCAGTAACTATTTAGTAATCTGCGAAGCGCCGCGCCGTGTTACTAAGTAGGACATTGACCAAAAAATCGCTTTTCCCATTCCCAAAATTAAATGGATTTTTTCATAATCCTTAGTTTTTTTGTGCTTTGTTTATAAATAAAAAAAAATGATTTGAAGTTATTTTTTAACCCCCGACGCAAAAACGACGGGGTGTTATAAATTTGACGTGTCTGTGTAAATGTGTACGTGTCTCTGTGGCATCATAGCTTCTAAACGGAAAATCCAATTTCAATGCGGTTTTTGTTTGAAAAGTATATCAGTCGAGAGTGTTCTTAGCTATGTTTGGTGGAAACTGGTTCAGGTCTTCAAGGGCATCAGGTCGCTTGTTAGGTGTGATAGGAATGTTACACGCTAAGTCGGAGTTTTTTTTTAAATTTAGTTTTTCATTATTATATTCAGTAAGCAATAAACAAAGTTGCCACAAAAGGTTACATATTAGAATTAACATCAACGGAATAAAAATAGAACGGTAAGATAAAGCGACAAACTATAAAAAGGGGTGCGGCTATTATTAATGGTTTCTTTTTCGAATAATTGATTATTAAAAAAAACGATAATTTTTCACATCCCTACTGAGTCGATATGTTTACAATTTACATACACACGATATAAAAACTGCACACGGCCGCCGCTAATTAATTCCCGCTCGCAGTATTAATGGCTTCGAACATCACTGAGCTTTCGTCCGAGTGTATAATGTTAATTACAGACTTAACTACAAAAAGTTTCAATTCCACCAAATTAATGTCACGCATTTAACGCGCAATAAAGAATACATTAACGTGATCGTTAATCTTTTTGTTAACAAAGGGAATATATTGGATATGAAATACGTAAGACGTCCACTGTTGGACATAGGCATAAAGTAGATATATAACAGAGACACGACCTTGTGCTAGAAAATGGTATCACCCTAATACTGGCAATGCGACTGGCAAAGAGTGGAGTCCTTAGAAATTCCGGAAACCGCCATCTAGCGTCACTATTGGAAAATACTAATTACTAATTTCGTTTCGTATCTTCTTCTTAATTAAGTAATTGAATTTAGCTTAATGTGATGATATGCTTAAAAATATGCTTACCTTTATTTTAATGCCAATAATTATACTTAATTCGGCATATTTACATTTTATAATTTAGAAACGTCAATAGTAGTGACATCTATCGCATTTTTTTTTTGTTTTAAAGATAGATTGTATGCGATGGTAGGCCATGACATAGCCTTCCCCAAAGTGTTTCTGGGGGTTGGCGAGCGCAGTGTAAAAATATGTTATTGAATGTAGGTACTGTATGGAAATACATGTTACACAGTCATGATACACAAATTACTTGCTATCGAATCGACATTCTATTCTGTGACATTAAGTAATTACAATTCAATAGGTTATTAATTTATCAATATTATGTGTTATATAATTGATTATTATTTTTATTTGTTTTTAATAAAAAATTGTATGGTTTTGGTAGAAAAATCTGCACAAAATTGTAAAAATTTCTCTGGGCTGGCAACATTAATATTATCTGCACAATGTTTACGAATTATTTATACATTTTACATCTATCTACAGCTGATGATGACTTAGTCGAAACCGATCGTGATTTCAATAAATGTAATAAAGTGGAAAAAGTGCAAGTATTATTACTGTGTGCAATGTAAAATTAGTAACGTCCGCGAAAGCGCTGCTGCTTATTTCTATACCTACATGTATTGTTGTTGTCGGTTATATAATATATTTCCTCTGTCGCTTAAATATAATAACATAAAAAGGTGCTATTCTAACTCCAACACCCCGCGGACGTAGCATAAACGATAAGTATGAAGTTGCATGCAAGACTTACTACGTGAATGTACACAATACAGTGTGAAACTATTGCGTGCCCGCCGCCGAGCGCCGGGACGCCGCGCGCCGCCGCGCATGCTAATGCGGGATGCTACGGCTGTTTGCACATGCAACTCTCCCGTTCTGCACTTCGACGAAGTTGCCTACACTGACTATTCAAATATCTTTGAGTAATGAACTCGTAATGAAACACTACACTTGAGTGAGTCTCTTCGCTCGATAGATGCGGGTTCAGCGCCCTTAAGATGCCATCGCTGCAAAGTTTGAACGAAAATGTACTGGATTTGACATAAGGTTCGCTATATGACAAGCGAATTCGAATGTCATCTTGAATTGCGTGGTTTCGATGTAGTTATCAAAATTACCGGTAGCGTTTGCTCGGTACCGGTGCGACGACTTTCTTAATTTATTATTAAAATTTTCAATCGCAGTATCGTCCCAGTCTTTGTATATTTGTGTCACATGCTATTTCTGCGTGTGCGAATACGACCGCTTTACGGGTAGTTGAGACAAAAGACTGCGGATATACCCTTTTTGATTACAAGAACTGTAGAAATATATTTATAATTACCACTAAGTATAGAAGTTCTTTTTTTTTGTACCGAAGATTTTCTTTATAGTCAATACTACGTATTCATAACGGAAATCTGTCCTTTTCCGCCATGAGTTCCCACTGCCTTGAGACAGTCTTTTCTTACTTTACTTTATTGATTCTGTAGGATCTTGTAACTAGGTACACAGGTCCTACTCTTAAGTAATTAACGTCTATTCTTGGGTAGCCAAAACGCATTTCTACGGTAGTCTCAGCAGGCGTGCTCTTGTTTATGTTCTGCATCGTGGTTGTAAACACGCGCCGCTGTTTTCTGTTACAATAGCACAAGTCGAAGTGTTGGATATCGTCTACCGACTACCACGTACTACGGATTACCAAAAGAAACGGTAATAGGTATATGTTTATTTTGATCTTTTATCGTATCCAATTTGTATATATTTTTTCTACGAACGCTTCACACCACGTCAATCTGGCCCCGTGCTAAGTATCCGAAGAACTTGTGTTACAGATACCAGACAACGGAAATATATTTAACGCTTTTATACTATACACATATATAAGATTTTTATTATATGTATATTATACACAAATTTAATACACATCCATGAACCAGGAACATTGAAAACTTTTTTGTTCCTTCGGCGGGATTCGAACCCTCGACACCGTGCACCAACCACTCGTGCACCAACGCGCTCAACCACTGCGCCCAATATATATAATAAAATATTGCCCTATTTACCATAGAAATAATACTCATGCACAATTGAACTATTAACTCAACGGTACAGTACTATTTGTATCCAAAATAATGCGCATAAAAGTTATTAGGGTCATTGAAATATGAAATATCTGGACACGAGCTTAGAATAATTCCGCTGAGCTGCGGCGAACCCGCATCATCACGGCCTGGCAGCGCTCCAGTGGATTTGAAAGTATAATCGGATTGTAATAAATGACCGGAATATTATTATTAATAACTGCGACCGGCCACATGCCGCCGATTTGTTGACTGCACATGGTACAACCGGTCGTCGGTTAATGAGCTGTGTTTAATGAAGAGGACTTGTCCGCGCCCGGGGCATGTGGCAGAGCGTTGTGGGGCGCCAGGGCGGCAAAGCGTTCGGGAGCGGGCGGCAAGACGAAGGGCGGCAAGGCGGAGGGCGGGCGGACTTTCATCGTATTTATTCAATTAAGCCCTCTTGAGTTTGCCATTCTGCTCTTTATTGTAAATTAAATGAATTTGTATCCGTTGTTTAAAAATAATGTAATATACGACCGAGTCTTGCGAGTATTAATATTATATATAATTTATACGATTTATAAAGTTCCAGGCGGCTCTCGTTCCGACGAAATTCTTGCGAAACATATTAAAATACTTTGCAGATTAATTTCCATTGGAAAACATTTTTAAAGGTTAATTTTGTACTCGATAAAGGAAACATCAGTGATTTTTTGTGTAACCGGTAACGGGTGACCTGTATGCATGTATCCATATACCGTCGTATTCAGTTGAAGTTGTTCTGATACGGAAGTAAATAATCAACGTAAATGTTCTCGTTACTTCTCAAATGAACGGTATTGCGTCAAGGAGGACGGTCACAATCCGCGCAGGTTGCGGCGTGTGATTAAGTTTCGAGGTCACCACGACACGAGCTGATCCAAGCTGCTCATTAGGCAAGTGGGGCGGAGTGATCAGATGGTTCCGGTGACAGCTGCAGGTTGAGGCGGGCGCCGGAGCGTGACGGGGGGACGTACCGCGACAGGCTACCGTTATGCCGTTACTTTTCCGTGCAAATAATAGGATTTGCGTTAAATCCTACTGTATGCCATGGAATGGAACACTTGAAAGCTCCTTAAAGTAACATTAACTAATAATAATAGTATGATATATTGCCAATTGACAATCGATACTTTACTTTATGTCACTATCAAATGTTCCTGCTTGGGGTACAGGTTGCTGGCATAATTGTAGTATTTGTGATATAGTCATGTTTCGCATTCACACATAAAGGCGAAGTGAGACAGCGCGTCGACCGAAACTCGATAACGATATGATCAGTGTTTGTCATTATCTTGTGATTGTTTAATGAAATGGCATTGAGACCCTTATATTAAACAATTTTGCCGACACACGGCAGTCGATCCCTTACTCAATTATCATAATTACTTGACTTTGTGTGTAGACTAGACACCAAATTAGTCAGGCTCGCCGAGTGCTGTAGTTACTGGTTAACGGGTAGGAGTCGCGGGGAAGTGGTTTCGTGCATTAGCAATATCATGAAGATGAATGATGAAAAAAAGAAGAGAATAAATAATATTCGATCATGTTTCTTGACACACTCTTAAAATCCAACTTAATGTTACATACTAGAAAAACGAAAGTAATAATCAAAGATATTTTAATATTTAATATAACATATATAAATTAAAACAATTTTAGGTAAATAATTATTATCTAAACAAGTAATAAAAAAGGCTATAAATGTAAAAAACTATATCTAAATCGGCGGCCGCTGGTAATGTACCCAAAAGACTGGCAGTATTACCTCGCTGTATCGCTAGACTGATACGTTGGCCGAGGTAAGCGCCAGCCCTTGGGTCGTTTGTCTTTTCCGTGAGTCTTTTAGATAGGTCTTTCAAAAGGCGTTTAGCACTGGGACCCCATGGACCCAAGGTTTCGACACCAAAAGGCAGAAAAATGTATCCATCGCCGATGGATTCATATTTCCGCCTATTGTGGGTCTCGGCGTGTGCAGCCGCCGCCCCCGCCGTCTCAGTGGCCGTAATTAAAATAAATAATCAAAAAGGTAGGTAATAAGGTAATGTGACTCCGTATTTTTCATGCAAATCACTATACAAATGACTTTGTACATTTGTATAGTACACCCCCGTCTAATTCTAACCTAAACGTAAATAAACCCCATCTATGACACAACCATATATAAGTCCGAGATAACAATGGGCCAATACAATATAATGATTATTGTTTGCGACTATAGACCAAAATGGCGTATTTACTGTGAAAGTTTTTCATTTGATGATTAAATAAAGGGTGTAAAAAGAACAGTCACTATAACTTTGAGATACGATTTAATACTACCTTTCCACATTTTGGAAATGTATTTAGGTACCTATTTTATATATTTTTTTTGTCAAAATCTAAAATTTTTTTTTTACTTTTTAGCATTTCTTATTTATGTTTGTCGCGAGAATTAAAAAAGCAAAGTAAAAAAAATAACTAGAATGAGAAAAGGTAGTTTAATGATATCCCAAAGTTATAGTGACTGTAATTTTTACACCCGTCATATTAATTATAGTTTAATTTTTATAAAAAAGTATTGGATTATGAAGTACTAGCTGCTGCCCGCGACTTCGTCCGCGCAAAATAAGGAACGCGTAGTTTTCGGAAAAAAGCTTGAGTTACTCTTTGTTGTATAAAGTAGTGTAGGTAAAATTAAGAGTTATCTATCTATTTTATAACAGCAAAGTCCCGTCTAAATTTGTCAGTTTCCGAGATACCTCACTACAATTCTATCGTTTTTTTAAGACAATTTAGTAGTAAAAAATATATATTGCATTTGGGAACCAAAAATACGTAAAATAGGTACTATTGCTGTCATCAATGTTGTAATTGGTTTGCGTGTAGGTATATTTTCATTTCAAAATCCTTAGTATTGTTTAACGTATTTCCCGTATATGTAGTTATACATACATGCATATCAAATCTGCAAAATCTTTATGTTCTGGCATACCTCAGTGTTAAGTTTAATATTTATTAAGTGTCTTATTTGTAAATTAATAGTTACTCGAAGTCAATATCCTACGCCGTCGAAGTTTCTGGCACAGCGAGTATCAATATTTAAAAAATACTTTTCCATGTGCGCACTCGCCACTCAGTTTATTTACGCTCATATATATATATATATATTATAATAATAATATTTGAGACAACATTTATCTACTTTAAATAGAACCGGAACCGGTTTGATAACGATCAATTTGTTACTTCAAATTGCGCTTGGGAATAGAATTAGATTTTCTTGGATTTTGCATTCACAAAATTAGCGATACTGGCTTGCAAATCAAATATAGACATATACTGTGGTTAACTTATTTTTAGAACTATTACAGATATACATTTCCACTATACATTATATTCATGTAAGTCTTACGTATTTCGCACCGCACGCCAGAATGTCACCGTGAATGGTAGGATTTTTACCGACTTACGTGATACTTATTGTCATATTTCGGTCAATTTACAATATATCTTTTTAAATCATAGCCTATATTGTGTTATTCTGGTGTATAAGCTATATTATTGTGAAGTTTTTATCAAATCCGTCCAGTAGTTTTTGCGTGAAAGAGTAACAACCATACATCCACACATCTACACACACAAACTTTCGCATTTATAATATTAGTAGGATGATCCTTTTACATTCCGATAAAAGTATTGAGGAGTGTCTGTGAATTCTGTTCAGTGTTCTTGGTTTTTTTCGTTTAAGTTTAATTTTAAAGGGACGTGCAATCAATATATTAATTTAAGAAGCATTATGATATTTATTATTTATGCTTAGATTCATTGGTAGTTCAAGTGGACCAGAACTCAGAAGGGTCCGTTCAACTGGGAACTGTCCCGCTGTTGCGTCACCACTGCCTGCTGATGCTGAGTGCTGAGAGCCATAGTGATTATATTCTCTTTGCTGAGAGCGTTGTGTAAGGCGGTGAGTCAGCGTGCTGCGTGTGGGTTTACGACTCTCTCGAGTGCGCGTAAACCCCACAACGCCGGCGTTCCACATGTCGACCTTATTACTATGATCGTAAAGTTCAAAAGCGGTACCTTAAACCGCCATCGTAACGACAGCTCACTGTATAATACTCTGTGTACTCGCCGCAGTTACAGATTTACGAGCCCAGCAGTTTACGACAGACTTATCAGCTACAAACGGTTATCAGCTGAACTATCACATCTCGTACTCAAATAATCTCGATCCGGGGTCTAAAAGAATCTACAAAGCACGTACAACTTAAACAAACAACACGGAGATTTAAATAATCGGAGGTGCTAATGGAATGAAACCGTTTGTTTTCGTCCGAGATAGATCTGTTTGTGCGAGCCAAGGTCAGTCACTGCTGGAGCCGCGTCGCCCCGGCCCCTCCTCCCTCGGACAGTGACGGACAGTCTACTCGCAGACGTTTAGCAGAACTGGCGCTGAAATATCACATCATTATACATTCTGCAGACATAAAAATTGGCGTAATTTATTGCGTGTTTGAAGAGGACCGTTATTAAAGGTGCTTAGCACTCTGAGCACGGCACGGACCGGCCTCAGGAGAGCGCTGCTATGAGTAGTGACTGCCAAGTTTGTGGGTTGCAGGCCACAGCAAAAAATACTTTAAACTGTCTTGCTTTCGAATTCATTTATCAAACTAATTTAACTGTTTTATCCCGTTACTGAGTAACATATTTATTATTTATACAACTATTCTAGCTCCTTAAGTAAACTAATACATTTGCAACCTCTCAGACAAAGACAATATTGAATAGCAAATCAGTTGTGCAAATATTTCTATTGCTAAGGGGGTTAGTATGCGCTTACTAATAGTTAGTCAATCATTAGCAATTGAGTATATTATGTACTATAGTATTCTATAGTCTTGAGAGTCCTCTGAGAGCTTTTGACCCGACTGCGCCAGAAGGAGGGTTATGTTTGTCGAGAGTATGTAATATGTATGTTTGTATGTATTAATATGTATGCTTGGATAGAGCTAGATTCGTTCATGTACCACTGTAGAACACAAGTGAAACTCGGTTATTCAAAACCAACAACGCAGTCGGATCTTTTAGTTTTTTTAATTCACCGTCTTTTTAATTATTGTTTATAACTCTTTCGAGTCATGAATAAATTGATTGCTGATAAGAAACAGGACACCGTCCGACGTCGCCACTTAATATTCCGGTCAGACGTCCAGCACGTTCGATTTCGATTTGGCAGAGGCAGTGATGGCGTAATGACATCGCGTGACGTCACACTAGCATTGGGGGAACACTCATTGCTCACCCGGCCCTGATGGAGGATGGACGTGGCCGGAACCCGCGCCAGGATCGGGAAATGGATTTTCCATCGCGGAGGAAACAGCTGACGTTTTTATATGGTACATCCGGTTTCCGGATGTCTCGGAGATACCGGGCTGAACGAGGGCACCGTATACGCGTATACCTATGTGGATGCAACTTACACCTAATATTTTATATGGTTCTTAGAGAATACGATTATAAAATACATCTCGAATTATGATAAACATAAAAAAAAAATACGTAACTTTTATTCAGTCTAAAATCTGTAAGTATTAAACTAATCGCAATCGAGGGAAGCTCTACAACGCGAACGTTGACAATTGCACTAACTCACTAAAAGCTCACTGCAACCTTAACGCGTATATGGTGAAAATGTTTAACAATTCAATGTCCCATTTTACTACTACTAGCACTTCTATCTACACGCCGCCGATACAACTCCACCAGACGATTACCCCACACCGAGACGGAATTAGCTCCTGTTTAACGCTTGCGCCGATTACGAAACTATCTGAAAGCCGTCCGTAATAAATAAAGTTAATCCGTCCGTTTGTTTTGTAATATTTATGACGTGTTGTTCAGGAAGCGCAGTGACCGCGTTACACCTCCGCAGTCCGCACTAGTAGTCAGTAGTAGCCAGTACAGCTCGCAGACAGCGTCAGGTCAGCACGGAAATAGCCAGTGCCCGCTGCCCAGTGACTTGCGCCAGAACTGATTTTGACCAATTGCTGTACACATTACGAGTATAATGTTCAGATTAAATTAAAATTAAATCTAAACGAAGAAACAATAACTCACACTCTAATGCTATTTATTATTAATTTACCTTGGAAAACAATGATCTCCTTTTTTGTATGTACACCGATTGCTCGGAGGATTACAATCCGATTTGCGATTATTTTTTATTCGACGGAATATCTGCCATTTGGTCCCCTATAAATGTTACATAGTTTGACCTAGAAACTATTTTATGAAAATTTTTCACCAAGATTTTGTACGAACAATTTTTACATTGATGATATTGTTATTGTATCAACGGGTAAGTAAGGTCAGTACCACTAATTCAGAAAAAAATATTTTGACTTAGCGACACTAAAAATTTAAAAATAAAAAAGAAACTACGTTTAAAAAAACCGACATCAACAACTAACTCGGTTTTTTAAACGTAGTTTATTTTTTATCTCGAAAACTTCATACGGAATAATAGTATCATCAAAATTATGATGATGATAAAATGCTACATAGTCGCTCTTTCTGCAGCAGCAGTGCTTTGTTCACACCAGACACGTGCTATACAATGTCATGTACGGGAGGAGGCTTGGCGTCCACCGGCCGACGCCCGTGTCCTGATACTGTCTACATTGTCCACTGTCCTCACAACTCGCTGACTGCACTTTATTACTGCTGAGGTGGTATAGTCAGTCGGTTTAAAATACTTACAAATTGTTGAAAACCCAAGTATTTTTAAATGTACCACAAACCTTGTGACTTTAAATGTGTCAGAAGACTCCAAAAATAACATCACAGTTTTACTTTTAAAACGTTGATCTATTCTAGAACCATGAAAATTATGAGGCGGTTAAATATATCCACTGGATTTTTATTAATGTAGTTTGTAGATACAATATAACCCACCAAAACATTTACATGTAAAAATGATGCCAAGACGAGTCTACATAGCTTACCCTGTAAAAAAGTTATCAGATATCATATAAAGCCAAGTTCTAAAGAATACACGCTCTACACTACACCTTAATCAAAATATATCAAAAGGTGGTCAGATCTCATGTAGAACCAAAATTCTTGATCTATGCGCCCTTTACTAGGCTTAGCTTCACTTACTCTACATTTCAGTTAAAAGGTGATGCTTGGCCGTTTTGTTACCGTTACTAAAGTATAGTAGCTAAGGTAAAATTCAAACTTTGTATGTTTCATGTTTTTACTGGTGTCATTATATGTTGAAATTTTCAACTATTTAGCATCATCCAAAGCAAAGTCGTGGGAGTTAAAAAAAACGACGAAACCTTTTGAGAAAAGGTAGGTTGGCTCGTCTTGGCGGGGCACGACCGTGCCCCCCGATGTAATTTCGTACATCTTTCAGCTTTGCCCACGAAAAGGTTCGATTGTTATATTTTTGCGAGGTTTTTACGTACCCGGCTGTACATACGAGGTGGCCAGTAGCCACTATCCATGCATCGACGTGCAGGCAGGGGCGAGATTGCTCAGCCAATCTCCAGCTAATTGTTCCTATCGCCATTGAAGTGACACCCGTGACGCGCCGCGGCGCATGGCTGCACCTTTTGTGTGCGCCCCGTGCCGCATGCGAGCGGATTCTTCCATCTCAGTGCCTGCATTGCAATTTATTCTAGCTAACAACAGCTCAACCCTTATTCATGCTTGTAAAAGCTATCCCATGTTAGTTAGTTGACTAAGGATAAAAAACAGAATTCTACAGGCTATAATATTAATGAGTAATAGTACTTTAGGGTGTGTATGGGTCCCGAATTTAGAGTTTACTGTGGAAGTACCAGCGATGAAGGAGGTTCTTTTTTAATTATTGTATGGGAAAATGTATGATGTTGGGGTATTTCTCAATATGAAAGATAAAAGTAAGTCTTGCATCGCTTTTATACACACTCATTTATTTTACACCTTGTAAACTCCAGAAATTATTAAATATTCCTATCGGTGTTTATTGCGAATGCGGAATGTCGTTGTTGGCGTTTGTATTCAGGGACATTTACTAATCGGGCCCGCGACGTGTGTTTACAAACAACGCCGACATCATATTTTATATTAACTGCCCGCGGCGTGACAATACCGTAGCCCTTCCTGCCGCCGCCCGCCGCCGCCGCTGGCCATAAACCTGCCGCGATGGTTTACGACAGGCACACCGCGCCGCCCGCCGCTGCCCGCCGCCCGCCGCTGTGTTGCCGCTGTCATAAACATAATATTTTTATTAACACTTTCATCATACGTTTTATTACTTTTTAAATGAACCACGTAACAAATATTCGAACTTCAATGCCGCGCTTCGAAAACTGGGGAAATAAACACGAGCGATTTCCGCGTTCGTTATTTCCTTTACGTCGCTAATACCCGCTACCTCGTATTCTACGGGATCACAGAGGTCTAAATCGTCGGCGGTTTGAAATATAGCTCGTTAAACATTTCCTTTGTTCTATTTTCGTAGCCGATTTGCGGAGAAAATCCTTTTGACCTCGAGCCCCAGTCGACAGGTTTTTAATTTTCTAATCTACGTCCGATTATGATTTACATAGAACAACAGCAGCTGCAGTAGTCTACACCGACTTGGCCGGAACAATCACTAATGTGACATAAGTTAATAATTAAAGGATGTAGCTTAAATGAAGCAATTTGAGAAATCCGGTGAGGCCCGTTACTTGTCGTAGGCGGAGGCTGCTAGCTCCTGATGCTAATGGTGTTTCACAACACCGGCTTGTGTCGTCGACGCCGAACAGTCATTGAGGATTTAGAGACGAAGGCGATTATGAAATATGTAGGTATGTGGGGCACCGAGTAATGGGGACTCTCGTTTTACTAGATCCTGGTATTATGTCTGTGGTGAAATATGATGAAACGCGACCAAAACAAGCAAGAACACACTTCTTTGGCCAATTACATGTCAAGTACATTACGAGCCACGAGGACGGATGGATAGATGCTGGCTACTTTTAAGTTTATGTCGCCAATTTTCGTTACTTTTCACTACTTCTCTTGAACTCGAGAGATAAAGGGAAAATTGCGAAAACAGTAAATTTTTCCTAACACCGTATAATAAAAATATTTCTACAATTTTTAATTCACTACTGTTTTCTTAGAGATGTAAAATTGAAAACTCATGTCTATAATACCTAGGTGTAACAAAATTCTAGGTCAACAGGTTTGTATGGAACCCTCAGTGCACGCTATTTCAAGGTAAATTGATTTAAAATTATTTAGGTTAAACTGAACTATTCCATTAAAATGTTCTTCATGTGATTGCAAAACCAATTTCTTTCAGATCATATTATGCTACACGTGCTGCAGTCCCTTGAGTTGTCGTCGAAGTCACAAGTTTATACTACACTCTACAAGTATATACTACATTCTACAATAATGTACTACAAAATTGAATTATATCGTCGGCGGCGTCACTTTCCCGTGTTCATTTACGGCGTAATTTAACGCGGTATAAATCTTGTCACGTTGGAGCCGAGATAAAGCGAATGTATGAAGTTGTGTCACAGAATAAATAATACGCTATGTACGGAGCTCTCGTAATATTTTAAGGGCCCATACGCCGGCTTATCCGAGCTCTTGTTTACAGACGACTAGCCGTCTCTCGCGACTTCGTTGGTGTTTACACAGTGTGTCCCATCGGTTCATATACCAAGCCGAATAGAGCGTGAAAAGAATGACGCGTAGAGCATTTTTTGTTTCGGCTCCTCATATAAATTACTTACCATAGCACGATAAAAAAATACAAAAGTCTAAAATGACCACGACGAGTGCATACTAGCTGGGGCTTGTGGGCTCCTAGTCTATACACACGAACACACTGGTCGTTGAGCTAACACCTTACCAGGATTGAAACCCATATGTTTTGTGACTGTTATGGAGATCTTTAATCGCGATGGTAAGGGCCTGTTCCAGCAGACGCTCTGAACGTTCAGATCATTCATAACGCTGACATTGACAGCTGACAGTGCCTGTGAAAACAGTTCAAAACGATCCTAAACAGTGCTAAAGAAACGCAAATCTGAACGAAAAATACGTTATTTTCGTTTACTATTTTCTTTAGCACAGGGCAAGTAACAAAACAAAAACTGCTCTACACGTCCTTCTCTTCACACGGCTTGATAAAATATGAACCATGAGACATGCTGTATAATAATAAATAATATTACTAACCGATATCTTAACCATTCTCACTTCTAGCAGTATACAACTAACAGGACTCTATGTAGAGATTAGTAAAGATCCCCGATAGTTCCTAATGTCTTTGGGGAATAGTTTTTCACACGTACTGTTACTCCCATAGAAAACATAAGATTGCTGTGGAACATTAAGAGTTTTCCTATACATTATTAAGTGTTTAATATTTGTGCAACACAGCCACATAACCTTATCTAATATTAGATATGTCCCAGCAGGCAAATAGTTAAATGAGCGATTAGTTCTGTCCTCGGCCCAGTTGTGTCGGCCCTCGGCTTTAGTTACAAAATCCGATACGTCGGCAGTCGGCAGTCGGCACGTAGCCACATCATATTAAATACATACTTATTACACACTCCCGTGCTGCAGTGTCATACCGTTTCCTGATCATTACAGTTAATTACGTACCAGCTTCTGCTCTTTACGATGTCCTGTATTTCTGGCTAATTCACTTGCTGAAATATAAATAGTAGCCCATCATTATTGTTGTCACGCAAAATCGTCCACTGTTAGACTCCTTCTCCTCTAAAAGTATTTCATGGGAGTAGTTGCTTATATTGGTCACGCTTGGCAGGCTAGTTGGCGAGCGCAGTGATAGAATAATAATAAGAAACGCTGCTGCCCATTTCGGTCGCTGCAGAATTCCTTTGGCAGGGTCAGGTTGACATCACAAGAGGACTGCCAAAACCACTTGTCGCAGTTTTTTCATTAGAAGCCCCAAAACTTTTATAACCTAATTTTTTAGGATAAAATAGTTTTGGGGTTTTTGAATTTTTATTACTCTGTCGCCTTTTACGACACCCACGGCAACCCACAGGCATGCCCAGTAGTTTCTTCTAATTTTCTTGCAGCAATTAATAAATCTAAACCTTAATTGTATGCTGCTTACAAAAGTTAACGTGAAACGATTGACGTAAGTACAAAATCAAATCATCGAGAGTCACTTGTTTGTGACATTCCTGCGGCCAGGAAGCGGCCATTACCCCGCACTCCGCACTAATTGGAAGCACTAGCGGTCAGTCGCAGCCCGCAGGCCGCAGGCCGCAGCGCAATTGTCAATCTGGCTGATTGGCCGTCCAATTGACGACGGCGCTAGGCGCTAGACGGTCGTTCACTCACCACTCGCAACTCACAGCAAGCCAATTCCCACGTGACAGCTATTAGGACTCAAACTGTTATTAATCACTTTACTCTGTTCAGCTGAGTGTAGTAGTGGTTCATGTCACTAGGTTTTCACTTTTCCTCAAATTACTGTTGATCTCGGTAACAAAAAATAACTTTAAAACTTTAAATTGTTTTACTTGTAAAGTGCAATAGGACATTTCCACTTCGTGTATTAATGGGGAGGAATATAATTTAAGGAGTGTATGTGCCTCTTACGTACGTCGTGAAAGTACCAGCAAAGATTATTAGTATCATATAGTACCAGCGCTGAAAGACTAACTTTTGACTTTCATATTTCTATGAAAAATGCCTCAATTTCATAAATTTTCCCATACAATAAGTTAGAAAGCACCTTTTTTAGCGCTGATACTATCACAGTAAACTCTATACTGGACCTATACACATACATACCTATACATAGGATAACATATTATTAACATTACAGCCTGTATTACCCGTATACTACTTCGTTGTATACAGACCATACAGAACCGTTTCCCACGATTACATATTCTTCATCAATCGAAATTCTCTTTCATCAATTTAGGTTAGTTGTGTCAAAACTTGTAGCAATTATGGAGAAAGCTTTTAAGTGCCCTTGTAGTTGTGACTTGTGAATGCAAGTTATCTGACTGACATTTAGCTATTGTATCGCTCTCGCAGTTCGCACGTCGTTCAGAGAAAGTTTATTTTAGAGTAAGGGTGCCCATCCACGAAATATTTTTGTCGTCCGATTCTTTTACCGATTCTTCTGGGATAACACCACAAATGTAACCGATTTTGTGACTCACTTTTTGTTGGACGTGTTGCACTATTGAAAACAGTATGTTCTATATTTCACCTACAAAAAGTAGCTCACAAAAAACAGGCCCTGACCCAAGGATTGTCACAACGTCGCCGCGCGTGGAACAATACCTCCACTTGTTTTTCGTCTTTACATGTTTTCGTCGGTACAAGTAATGCATCTACTTCATTTTTGTCTCTAAATCACCTAAAGGTTGACTGGTACATAATGCCTTAATAAGGCATTAAATCCGCCTATGTACAAATGTGCACGATGCTTAAATAAATAAATAAACTTGTCGATAGTGATGATCGTCTTCTGGTATTTAGGTTCCATTAGCATTTAGCTATTGTCTTGTCAGCCATCCATCTAGTTGCCGAACGGTCCCGAAATAGGACTAATTATATTGCCTACAATACCTAAATAACACTTAATGAAATTCGACTAAACTAATGTGTCATTGTTTTTTAACCCGCGACAAAAACAGAGTGTTACAACTTTCACGTGTCTGTGTGGATGTTCCTCCAAACGGATGAATCGATTTTGATTTCGTTCCGTTGTTTTAGAGCTAACGCGTTCGGGAGTATACCTAGTTACAATTCATCATCAACACTTCGCTCGCTGCTTGTCGCTCAAGGGTTACTTTTTTAATTTTGTCAATTCTTTATAGCGCAGTGAGTGTGTTATATTAAGCCACACGAGCGATACCACGGCCTGACGGAAACGGGAGGAGAATAACGCTTCCAATGTACGAGGTCTGATCCATCGTCGCCGTCGTGTCAGCTATGACGTCCACAAGTCTCCCCCAAGGTTTTTCATGGGGGGTTGCCTATACTCACCACCCTTGATTGGAGAATTGGTGAGAGCAGTATTAAATAATAACGACGTTCGCAGAAACACTCTTGCCAATATCCGGAAATGTATTCCCTCTGCCGCCTTTTACGATACCCACGGGAATGATGGTTGATGGTGGTTTGATTCTCTCACCAGCACCCCACGAAGAGGCATAGCCGTTCATTTTGTGTTTCATTCACATTTAGATCGAATTGAAGCGGATTGGACTATAATAACTCCCCTTACTAATTTCGGTGTCGGTACCCGACTTCATTGAAACCAGGTGGCGAGAGATCAGGTGCAGGACCGACCTTTTACATGCCCATCCGACGCATGGATCATATTTCTTATCAGACAATTAGGTGACCAGCCTGCATTGTCCTAACCAAACTTGAAAACAACATTGTTTGTTGTTCCCACGCGGGAATCGAACCCACGGCCACGACGCCAACTGGGCGAGACATAACGACCCGCGAAGCAGACCGGATAATATGAGAGGCTCTTAACATTTCCTTTGCCTTTTGGTTAGGACAATGCAGGCTGATCACCTGATTGTCTGACAAGAAAGATGATACATGCATCAGATGGACATGTAAAAAGTCGGTCCTGCGCCTGATCTCTCGCCAGTCGTGTCGGTTTACCGTCCCACTGGGTTATGAGAGTAAAAGGAATAGAGTGGTTGTGAGTTCACTATAAAATAACTCCTGCGTAGCTGGCCTGGTTTCAATGAAATCGGCTACCGACACCGAAATCGGTGAGGGGAGCTATATATTATAATAATTTATTAAGAGCTAATAAATTATAATAATTTATAAAGCGTGGCGAGCATAAGCAAATACCCCCCCATGAAATACCTTGGGGGAGGCTCGAGTTCTAAAATGTCCAGCAGTGGATCATAGCCGAAACGACGACGACTATGGATCAGACCTCGCCCAATGGAAGCTTTATTCCCCGCCTGTTTCCGTCAGGCCGTGGTATCGCTCCTGTGACGTCGGCTCTCCTGAGACCGCTGTCGATAATCGATATAGCTTAGCGGTATCCCACTTTAGGTGTTCCAGTTCCCGGCAGTTCTGTTCCTGGCTCCGTATATAACTCCGCACTCGCCATACAACTTTTATATATATTATTTTAATTAATTTTTCATGTTAATTATCGCGATAAAATTTTTAGTTGGATTTCGAACGAACTTTGATGTTTATAGTTTTACTTTTTATGGCGCATAAAATACAACCGATGAGCGGGGGGAAGTGGAACAAATCGGAAAAACAGAAATGAATCATATATTATGTACTATACAACGTGTGAAATGTAGGTGTACTGTATACCTACATACTATACAACGTGTAAAATGTAGGGGTACTGTGTCGCTACAACGTGTAAAATTTACTATACAACGTATAAAATGTAGGTGTACTGTATCCCTACAACGTGTAAAATTTACTATACAACGTATAAAATGTAGGTGTACTGTATCCCTACAACGTGTAAAATTTACTATACAACGTATAAAATGTAGGTGTACTGTATCCCTACAACGTGTAAAATGTACTATACAACGTATAAAATGTAGATGTAGGTGTCCTGTATCCCTAGATATTATACAACGTGTAAAATGTACTATACAACGTGTAAAATGTAGGTGTACTGTATCCCTACATATTATACAACGTGTAAAATGTAGGTGTACTGTATCCCTACATATTATACAACGTGTAAAATGTAGGTGTACTGTATCCCTAGATACTATACAACGTGTAAAATGTAGGTGTACTGTATCCCTAGATACTATACAACGTGTAAAATGTAGGTGTACTGTATACATACTATACTATGTACATACTTACAAATAAGCAATTATTTTGAGATTCGTAGGCATTATACCTATAACTATTTATACAATCCCTGTTAGACTTTGCTATGAAAGTAGCAACGCTGAAAAGTTACTTTTGTGTATGTATGCCGAAGAAGTAAGAACTATCGGAGACTAAGGTCGTGTTTCACCAAGCAATGTTAAAATTAACGCCATGTTAAATATCATGTTATCCCTCTCGTATTTACTGTCAATGAATGAGAAGGCATGGTATTTGGTGAAACACGCCCCAAGTCAGTGAAATGTCGCTTTCCAATGTCTTAGATTCCGATACATTTTCTATTTTTCTGATTGGAGCGTTAAACCACAATGGCTATGAACTAGCTTAATGAAAGTCTATGTACTATCAATTTTTAATCTTTTTGAAATATTTTAAATTCTTTTTTCTCCAAAATCGTATAGTTTAAAAATGTTTTCTTTTCATATAAGACACAACTCAAGAAATGCGCCTATAAAATTTTATCACTCATTTATGTTACACGTTCAATAGGTGATTAATTCTCGTTCTGCGGTTTGGACAGGCCGATTACGGGTTATATAATTAGTTATTAGACAATCGCTTTAGTAAACGTCTGTCAGAACAAACGCTCGAGGAAGACGTCCGGTCGGCCGTCGGGCGCAGAACAGGTGGCGCAGTGGGGCACTCGGCCTGGGGCACTGGCGCGAGCGGCAGGAGACAGCGGGCGGCTGTCACATTAAAAGGAAACACCGCAAATTTTTTTCCATACAAAAATAGAGGTCTACGGGATTCCTGTTTCCTCCGTGGATAATACCTGTAGAGTAACTATTTTTTTCATGAATATCTATGAATATTATTTGTACGTCCCTATTTTTTCCTTTTTTTAATAAATTAATTATTTAAAGAGATATGGACGTTCAAAAACATAAAAAAATGGCCAGACTCTCCGCTATGTTTAAACATCCAGGAAACAGATTTGACTACATTATACAACAAAATCAAATAATAGGAACCTAGCTCAATTCTTATTTTAGCTAATAAAGAAAAAAAATATTTAAATCGTTTAAGTTTTGGAGGAGGAAACAGGAAACGTCCCCTAAACGTAGATTTCTGGTACTTTTTATAAGTAATTTTAGTTCAAGTTGCAGCTGTCTCTATCGCGCTAGTGGTGGCTAGCTAAGACAGTGCGAGACTGCAATAGATTTTATAAATACCTATTTTGTATTTCTCTGAACCGTGATGTTTCCTCTTAAACCCCAGTTTCCCGGACGCTATTCAAATGAATGATCAACTAACATGGCATTCAAATCAACAATTTTTGCTACGCTCGAGCTAAACTTGGATTCCGCTCTTCACATGGAGCAACCGTTGAAGTGGTGAGGTAAATTTCTCATAAGTGCAAGAATTCGGGCCACGAGACGCGACGCCGCCGACATGACGCGAATAGCGCGCCCCGCTCCCGCGGCACCCCGGACAGAATGCCAGGAATTTAGATAAACGCCTTATGTATTCTCATTATCCGATGTAGTTGACGAACTGATTATACCTATAGTTATTACTGGAATATTAACTCCAATTTCCTGCGCAGTAATTCCTATCAGTATAGGGTAAAATGTACGGATCTTGGGCATTCCCAACTCCCAAGATCCGTACATTTTAGCGTGATAAAAATTACGTATTTCCTACCTCGGGTACCTTTTTTACCTGAATTTCATCAAAATCCCTTCTGTTTAGGCGTGATTGAGTTACTTGCGCATTTCATATGTAATATTGCCTGTGTATTTCCTCAATTCTATTAATTCTAGAGTGTTAACTCTAGAATGCTTACGGTAAACGGTGCAGCGCACCGATATGAGATGAATTATGTGGGATTATGGTGTTTGTTGGTTTATGTGCTCACTGCGCGCTGCACAGAGCAATGCTCGAGTTGCGCAACACGATAAGCCGAATTTATTGTTATGGTCCCACCCCGGCGCTCGCGTCAGTAATTCCACGAGTATAGAATGGATTGACGTTCATATTGAGAATAACCACATACACCTGATTCTAGAAAGAGACGAAGCGTGCGTGCAGCTGATTGCCGTCTCTTTTGCAAGTGATTACACTCGTCCAGTGTCTCTTCGTGGACCATGAGATCTATTAAAACAATGCTCAGTCTATTCTTCACCATATCAAAATGCTGCAGTGTGGCCGCTGCGCTCCCCGTGTGCTATGCATTTATTTCGGGCCCGCACAAGGTCACGGCTAATGCCGCCATTATTGTGCATTATCGACGATTCCAGAAATGACCGCGTGTTTGTGTTCCAGATGTTCATTGCGATTGCTGGCGAATAATGTACCCTATGCGGATAGTCCAAAATCTGTTTCTGTTCAGAGGTAGAGCTAGACAAAGAGTGAATGCGGTTTACCGTTTTATCTTAAGTCTTTATAATCGTTCCTTAATAAATGTTTTACTCTCCGATTCTTTTCTAGTGGTCCAATAATACGTTTCAGAACGAGTCTATCGTTGATGAATCAAATCGCTTTAATGAGGTAGTAATATATTGTGTTAAAATAGCGACATACTATCAACCTACATAATGATAGCCACTTACGGCCAGTAACCAGTATACAATTACATAACAATGAAAAATAACGGTGAATCATTACGCTGCTCGCAGTCGGAACTAAACCGGAGGGTTTCCCATAACGGTGTCAGCGGAGTGTGACCGGTCGAGGTGTGTCAACTGTCACCGTCAGCGCCATCGCTGGCCGACAGCTCGCCGACGCCCGCCGACGCCCGCCGCCCGCCGACATCTGCCGACAACCGCGACCGGCCTTGACCGACAGACGAGCTGACTAATCCGTGTTTCCGAATACGCCGAGTTACGGCATTATTGTTATTCATTTCGCAATTCGAACACTTTTACCTCAAGGAAATAGAAATCTAGTGACACAGAGTAACTAAAATTCTAATGCTTTTAAGTCTTTCACTGTTTCCTTTTGAGTGCGTTAAGCAGGTCTTTTTAGACTATACTAGGTATTGAAAAAGTTGTTCTTTCAACATCTAGAACAATTCACTTGATGTGATGAAGGTATTGAAATTATCTACCTACCTATTCTATTATATTATCAATTCCTATCATTGCTATTTCCCGCATTATATTGAAAACTGTCAAAATTGATGAATTTAATTTTAATTTCTATTAGTACTATTGATCCTACGAACTAGGTAGCTATGATACATCTAATATAGTACCTAGTTATTTTTACGATATCTGAAATGAAACAAATCACAAACGTTACGGAAAGTTGGTCAAGTTTATTATTTTGTTTACGCGCTGGGTTGAATCTGAACAAAATACAAAACGTGTACCAATACATTTACTATACACCATGAATAATTTTAACATACCCATTCCCACTAATAGCCAACTAGTTTTAACAACTTCGAAAGATATAAACCGTGTTGAGAAAACGGCGGACCGATACTTCTGGGAGTAAACAAAGAGTCAGGAAGACATAACACGTCGTTAATTGTGAATTGTAATGGATCTGTATCATCTCGCCACGCACGAGGCACGAGGCCCGCTCAATTAGTTACAGCAGTCGTTAACAGATCGAGGATTTAATGAATGGATACGTGGCCTCGGTGTGAAACCACCGGGCGCTTTTTGGTTACTGTAAATTGGTTACGACATCAAAACCAGAGGTAAGATAAACTTTAAATATATCCCGCGAAAAAATAATAACCACAACCTGCTAGCAGATGAGTGAGTGGACGCATAGGCATGCGTTTTATGCACCTCCGTCTTTCTCACACTACATATGCGTACACTCGCAAGCAAAAACGTGAAAACACCACCACCATACGAGCAATAATGTTAACACGACGTGTTATAATTTTTTCGCGGGATATTGCTGGATATTTATTTTTTTCCCTCTGGATTTCCGCAAAGTAACGCCTGATTCCATTAACTAAACAGAGGTAAGATATCGCTAATTACAAAGACGAAGTTCTAAATTAAAAAAAGTACGAACTGACATAAGTTAGGTTTAGCACGCACGGGTCATTAAATTGTTTTTGTCGCATTTCGATGAATGACTTTGCTCACTCAAAATAGAGTCTCCTTCTCCACAAAACACGTTTTCCAGTACGGTCATATTTGTCGAGAAATAATTTATATCTGTTTAGCATGCGCTAGAGCCCTAACTTAGTTATGTCACTTAGCTATCTACGTATTACGTCAAAATCCAGACATTTTTTCGAACTTCGTTATCGTCATTACTGATGGTAAAAGCTTAGCCTGTATGTTCAAAAAATATCATCAAAGGAGAACTTCTGAAAATGCACTTACTCCTGAACCATATTTCAATATATCGACTTTCGCTTTAAAGCTTACTCCCACTTATTAAAAACTCCAAAGCATCCCGTGGCGCTGACACGAGGGTACTCCTCCAGAGAGGATTAAACTCTCGGCTGTGGAGTGCCGACTCCCTCTTGACCGGCCCTCGTGCACGAGGAGTCCGAATCTCCGCCCTCTCGACGGTGCTGAAACCCCAAAATAATGGCGATCAAGCTCCACACATTACCGCTTAACTTGCGTCGCCACGTGTACCTGAAATAATGCACATTCAGTCGAAACGCGGCAGCAAATATAAATAGAATACATAAATTAATTTTTTGGTACAATATTATAAAATAAATAACAAAATGGAAAAAGAAACAAATACAAAATAAGGGTACAACAATAATGGCTACTAAAATTAAGAAGACTTTTATAGTAAGAGTTTTGTTCAAACATAACTCGCTAAACTTTATAATAGGAGTAGAGATTATCTGATAGACCTGCGCCTTAGCGTCTTACTATCTATTCAAAACATATCACAAACTACATACTAATATAATTATGTAGGAGTGGGTAGTAGATACTTTTTTCTACTACATCCTGCATAGCGATGGTTATCTTTTATATCAAGTTTATTTCGTTTGAAGAACGCAGCGAATTCTGAATGCAATGTGAAGGTGCAAGTTCGTTGAAGTATGTAGGTATTTTTTGCGGGCAAAATACTCGTATATAGATTTTGCGACGATAATATTACCCCGTCATCCCCGAGCCCGGGCCCATTCAAGATGCCATACGTTTCACATATTATAATTCGCTACACGATAAGCGAATTTGTATCTCACTTAGCGAAGCTTATGTCAAATCCCATACGTGTTGTTTTCGAACTTCTTAAGTGATAATATTTAGCGAATGCATCTTGAATCAGGTCCCTGAGCTGCGTAGGCAGCAACAGTCGGCTTTTTCGAGACTCGTTGTATACTCTGTTTAGATCCAATTTGAGCTAAACGGAAACGAGAACACTCCAGCCCAAGCTCCGTAAAGTAAAGTAATCGAATGTCAATTGTACTGGCGCTGTCGTGCTTTTCGTACAGTTATCATTCGATAACGTCACTTTATGGAGCTATCAAATGTCCCTGCTTGGGCTACACGACTCTAGAATACTAGTTGAAATGTCACTCCTACCGTGGAAAAAAGTAATGGTAAACATTGCTTTAGTTACGTTTCTGATATTAGAAAACTTAGGACGTCATCATTAGCCTAAGCAGGAGCATTTGTAGGCTCCGTGAAGTAACATAATCGAATACTTTCCATGACTTTCGTTTACACGTTGCTATTAGATGTTCCCTCTTGGCCTACAGATAATGAAATACTAATAAAGTGGAAAAAATGCAAAATAATAATAATAATAATAATGTATAACATTAACTTCCACCAAGAACCTACAGTATCTTAGTAGGTACAAATACGTTGACAGGAGGCGTATATGAACAGAAGGGGTTATTAGATTATTGTGACGTGATTACTTTTTCACATTTATTAAATACCACGTAATACATCTTAAACTACTCTCTTGGACGACTGATATAGGATATCTTAGACATATCAGTATCAATATCAATATATAACATTGACAAAACATTGTTTTAAAATTTAAATATAGATATTACCCCGTGTAGGTCTAAAGTTAGAACGACTCTTTCCATTCCATCGCATCGCACCAATTTCTACTCCTACTCCTTTACCGTTCATGCAGTCAGACTGTGGAATTCGCTTCCTCCCACCGTTCGTGACAGTCCCACTATTGCTGTATTCAAAAGACGCCTGAAAGAGCATTACTTCGAATCTCAATCCATATATGTAGAATTATTATATTATACAATATTATGCATACTATTTTCTTAGTATACATTTTATTTACTGTATCAAGTATTATTATGTACAGGTATATATTATTATTATTATTAATTGTGCACGCCCTATCTGCTAACTTTTATCCCATATCTCTCCGCAGGGCTGCTGGAAGAAATTTCTTTTAAGAAATAAGCAGTACCTTTGTGTCGTCTTTCTTTGTAAATCGTTCTATGTAAATGTATTTCTTGTGTGCAATAAATGGTTAAATAAATAAAATATTATACCTAGCAATATCCCGCAATTTTTTTTTAACAACAACCTGCTAGCAGATGAGTGAGTGTACGCATAGGCATGCGTTTGATGCACCTCCCTCCTCCCACACTGCTTATGCGTACACTCGCAAGCAACAACGTGAAAACACCACCACCACACAAGCACTAACACGATCGTGCAAAGCCCCACCACCATGCAGGTTGCAAAACTCGACGCGCGTTTCGCTCCGACCCCGGAGCATCCTCAGGATGTAGACTCTGCGAATAATGTTCGTAAAGTACTACTGAAGTACATTATGCTATGGATTTCCGCAAAGTAACGCCTGATTCCATTAACTATCCAATATCTACATTGTTTTGTTACTTGGTATAATATGGAGAGAGGATTTAATATTTACTTATTTAATGTAATTACGAATTTAAACATGACTATTATATTATTCTTAATTAGATATTTAATTATTTATTTTTGTGTTCTATTTTTGTGTTATACTCGTATTTATGTACTAGCTGTGCCCGCGACTTCGTACGCGTGGAAAAGTGATTTAGGGTAGCAGTTCAAATACATTTTTAGTTTATGAACACTGTCGTTTGGATATTTAAAATCACTAATTTATAGTAATGCGTCTTTATACACGGTATTAGACGTGCATAGGCAAAAGAAGTAGGTCGATGGGGTAATAATAATAGTTTACTGTCAAATAATAGCCGTTTTTGTAGTAAATGTTTTGAGGTATTTTTTCTATGAAAATCCTAACAATTCCTACTACCAACTCGAAAAATTACCGTGTATTATTAACCGACTTCAAAAAAAGGAGGAGGTTCTCAATTCGTCTGTATGTATAATATTTTTTTTTCTTTTATGCGAACGGGACCAATTGATAGTACGCTCATATACGCGACGAAGATCTCTGTACTGAGATTTGTATGAACTTTACGCCGCAGCGACTGCAGACGATGATCGTTTTCACACCGACGCTGCGCTGCTGGCGCCGAGCGCCAAATTTTTTAAAAGTCTACTCTCGGTGCGTAATTCCAACTCGGACTTGCCCGGTTATTTATTTATTAATTACCTACGCTAACAAACATGTAGCCTACTTAGGGACTTTACGGTTAAAGTACTAACTTCCTTTAGACGACAAAATAACAAAAGTCCAAAAGAAAGAAAAAACCCAAGCCGTACCTAGCATGAAAACTAATAAATAAAAATATCATGAAAAACATAAATCTTACTTATATTGACATAACTTTTCTAATTTAAATGTACCTATGACATCTCATTCATATCTTGAAAACAAACTATCCTACGCCTATACTTTATTAATCGTATTTGCAAAACCTAAGTATAATAATAAATTACTTCGCACAAAGTAATAATTATTTTCACTTGTACTGGAAAATAAGTATTACTTTGTGCGAAGTAAATTTAATTGTTCCTTTTAGTTTACCTTTTGAAGTCATAAATTTCCAATAACGCTCTTCAGATTATAAGCTACCTGCCTGCCAAATTGCATTTAAATACGTTGAGTAGTATGGCTGAAATACCGTCAAATAGGTAGCTACAATTTTTTGAAGATCCTACGGGAACCCTTTCGTTTTTCGGGATAACAATTTCTAATAATGCTCTTCAGATCATAAGCTACCTGCCTGCCAAATTTCATTTAAATACGTTGAGTAGTTTGGCTGAAATACCGTCAAATAGGTAGCTACAATTTTTTGAAGATCCCAAGGGAACCCTTTCGTTTTTCGGGATAATAATTTCCAATAATGCTCTTCAGGTCATAAGCTACCTGCCTGCCAAATTTCATTTAAATACGTTGAGTAGTTTGGCGGAAATACCGTCAAATAGGAAGCTACAATTTTTTGATGATCCCACGGGAACCCTTTCGTTTTTCGGGATAATAATTTCCAGTAATACTTTTCAGATCATAAGCTACCTGCCTGCTAAATTTCATTTAAATACGTTAAGTAGTTTGGCTGAAATACCTTCAAATAGGTAGCTAAAATTTTTTGAAGATCCCACGGGAACCCTTTCGTTTTTCGGGATAATAATTTTCTAGTAATGCTTTTCAGATCATAAGCTACCAGCCTGCCAAATTTCATTTAAATACGTTGAGTAGTTTGGCTGAAATACCGTCAAATAGGTAGCTACAAATTTTTGAAGATCCCACGGGAACCCTTTCGTTTTTCGGGATAAAAATTTCCAATAATGCTCTTCAGATTATAAGCTACCTGCCTGCCGAATTTCATTTAAATACGTTGAGTAGTTTGGCTGAAATACCTTCAAATAGGTAGCTACAATTTTTCGAAGATCCCACGGGAACCCTTTCGTTTTTCGGGATAATAATTTCCAGTAATACTTTTCAGATCATAAGCTACCTGCCTGCCAAATTTCATTTAAATACGTTAAGTAGTTTGGCGGAAATACCTTCAAATAGGTAGCAAAAATTTTTTGAAGATCCCACGGGAACCCTTTCGTTTTTCGGGATAATAATTTTCTAGTAATGCTTTTCAGATCATAAGCTACCAGCCTGCCAAATTTCATTTAAATACGTTGAGTAGTTTGGCTGAAATACCGTCAAATAGGTAGCTACAATTTTTTGAAGATCCCACGGGAACCCTTTCGTTTTTCGGGATAAAAATTTCCAATAATGCTTTTCAGATTATAAGCTACCTGCCTGCCAAATTGCATTTAAATACGTTGAGTAGTATGACTGAAATACCGTCAAATAGGTAGCTACAATTTTTTGAAGATCCTACGGGAACCCTTTCGTTTTTCGGGATAACAATTTCCAATAATGCTCTTCAGATCATAAGCTACCTGCCTGCCAAATTTCATTTAAATACGTTGAGTAGTTTGGCTGAAATACCGTCAAATAGGTAGCTACAATTTTTTGAAGATCCCACGGGAACCCTTTCGTTTTTCGGGATAAAAATTTCCGATAACGCTCTTCAGATTATAAGCTACCTGCCTGCCAAATTTCATTTAAATACGTTGAGTAGTTTGGCTGAAATACCGTCAAATAGGTAGCTACAATTTTTTGAAGATCCCACGGGAACCCTTTCGTTTTTCGGGATAATAATTTCCAATAATGTTCTTCAGGTCGTAAGCTACCTGCCTGCCAAATTTCATTTTATTCCATACAGTGGTTTTAGCGTGATGCGACGACAAACATTCCCATATGGACAGACAGACAGACAGACAGACAGACAGACAGACAGACATTTTTTTCAAAAATGTTATTTTTAGGTTATGTGGCTTATATAGACCCCCTTTTTTTAATTTTCACTTAAATATTCTTAATGTACAGACATGACCCCTCTACAGATTTATTATATGTATAGATAGATTCTACTTTGAGATTTAAGAAGTAAACTTCAACAAACTGTGATAATAAAGAGACTGAACAATTATGTATTTTTAAACCTTGACCTTATAATATTTTCTTGTTTGTAATTTAAATTTTAAGCTAATAATGTTGTTGTTAGTACTTTTTGTTATAATATGTTTTAATATTTATAAAATGTAATTTTCGAATTAATCATGGAGTAGACAAGTTGTATTATATGATTTATCTAAATGTATTCATTGTATTAAATACTAGCTGTGCCCGCGACTTCGTACGCGTGGAAAAGTGATTTAGGGCAGCAGTTCAAATACATTTTTAGTTTAGGAACACTGTCGTTTGGATATTTAAAATCACTAATTTATAGTAATGCTTCTTTATACACGGTATTAGACGTGCATAGGCAAAAGAAGTAGGCCGATGGAGTAATAATAATAGTTTACTGTCAAATAATGGCCGTTTTTGTCGTAAATGTTTTGAGGTATTTTTTCTATGAAAATGCTAACAATTCCTACTACCAGCTCGAAAAATGACCGTGTATTATTAACCGACTTCAAAAAAAGGAGGAGGTTCTCAATTCGTCTGTATGCATAAAAATTTTTTATTTTTATTTTATACGAACGGGACTACTTGATAGTACGCTCATATACGCGACGAAGATCTCTGTACTGAGATTTGTATGGACTTTACGCCGCAGCGACTGCAGACGGTGATCGTTTACACACTGACGCTGCGCTGCTGGCGCCGAGCGCCAAATTTTTTAAAGGTCTACTCTCGGTGCGCAATTCCAACTCGGACTTGCCCGGTTTTTTATTTATTAATTACCTACGCTAACAAACATGTAGCCTACTTAGGGACTTTACGGTTAAAGTACTAACTTCTTTTAGACGACAAAATAACAAAAGTCCAAAAGAAAGAAAAAACCCAAGCCGTACGGCTAGCATGAAAACTAACAAATAAAAATATCATGAAAAACATAAATCTTACTTATATTGACATAACTTTTCTAATTTAAATGTACCTATGGCATCTCATTCATATCTTGAAAACAAACTATCCTACGCCTATACTTTATTAATCGTATTTGCAAAACCTAAGTATAATAACTATTAAATTACTTCGCACAAAGTAATAATTATTTTCACTTGTACTGGAAAATAAGTATTACTTTGTGCGAAGTAAATTTAATTGTTCCTTTTAGTTTACCTTTTGAAGTCGTTTTTTTTTTTGTTTAAAATTATTTAATTTTCGGGATTTTTAGTGATGGGTATAGACTGAGTAGGGATAATTCTCGAATGATCAGACGACGGAAAATATGAAAAAAAAAAACGATTAGATAAAAAAAAATAGTAGAAAGAGAAAAAGTCTACCTAGCCTAGCCTGGCGTAAGCCAGAGCGGCGCAATTTTTTTAAATATATATATATATATATGTTATGTATATTGTATATATTGTTTACCGCTGCTCTGGCGTAAGCCAGAGCAGCGCGAAATTTTTCAATATATATAGTTTACTGCTGCTCTGGCGTTAGCCAGAGCAGCGCGAAAAATCAAAATCAAAATCAAAATCAAAACATTTTATTCAGAATAAATTTTTACAAAATGTTTTCTGAACGTCGAGACTATTTGATGCCTACCACCGGTTCGGGAACTAGCCCAGCGAGAAGAACCGGCGTAAGAAACTCGCGTGGGGCCATCTTTTACCAAAAAGATGGAAAATTGCTCTTTTTTAAGATTTACAAATGTCAGAACTAAAACTAAATAACAAAAGTACAGTAATTTTATAGTATTTAAATATAGCCTTGCAGAGGGCTACCTTATTCCCAAGGTGTGCTGTCATTCATAAAATCATTTACTGTATAGTAAGCTTTTGCACACAAACGTTCTTTGGCTACTTTCTTAAACTTATTGTTAGAAAAATTTTGAACGTTTTCTGGGATCCTATTGTATAGGCGTATACATTGGCCCTTAAACGATTTTTTTACTTTACTAAGTCTAGTCACTGGTACATCAAGTTTATGCTTATTTCGAGTATTTCTATTATGGTTCTCACTTTTCTTCTTAAATAAGTGTAAATTTTTTTTAACATACATTAAATTTGAAAGGACGTACTGAGAAGGTACAGTTAAGATTCCTGTTTCCTTAAACTTTTCTCTAAGTGAGGTGTTAGGGGCCAGTTTGTAGATTGCCCGAACAGCTCGCTTCTGCAGCACAAATATATTATTTATATCTGCAGCGTTGCCCCATAGCAAAATGCCATAGGACATTATACTATGAAAGTAACTAAAATACACTAGACGTGCTGTACTTTCATCTGAATATTGTCTAATTTTACTAACTGCGTATGCTGCTGAACTGAGTCTGTCGGCCAGCCTAGCAATATTATTAAATTAATATTAAAAATTTTTCAATATATATATATATATATATATAGTTTACTGAAACGCGAAATTTTTAGATATTATAGATCCAGGATATGGTGCAAAACCTTACTGTTTGGTAACATATGCTTAGACTACTTCAGAAAAAATCAAAATCAATATATTAATCCACATGAATTTTGAGGATTTCCTTCGATTCCTCACGGATCCCATCATCAGGTCACCATTTTGGTGACAATGGGACCAAATTTAAATTATACCCTACACAACATAAAAAAAAATCGTTTCAGAAACGATGAAAATATCCGCGAAGAAACATAAAAAACAAACATATATTTACGAATTGAGAAACCTTCTCCTTTTTTGTAAGTCGGTTAAAAATATTATGTTGGTTATTTCATGTTACAATCTACCTTTGTGCCAAGTTTCATTTAAATACGTTGAGTAGTTTGGCTGAAATACCGTCAAATAGGTAGCTACAATTTTTTGAAGATCCCACGGGAACCCTTACGTTTTTCGGGAAAACAATTTCCAATAATGCTCTTCAGGTCATAAGCTACCTGCCTGCCGAATTTCATCTAAATACGTTGAGTAGTTTGGCTGAAATACCGTCAAATAGGTAGCTACAATTTTTTGAAGATCCCACGGGAACCCTTACGTTTTTCGGGATAACAGTTTTCAATAATGCTCTTCAAGTCATAAGCTACCTGCCTGCCGAATTTCATTTAAATACGTTGAGTAGTTTGGCTGAAATACCGTCAAATAGGTAGCTAAAATTTTTTGAAGATCCCACGGGAACCCTTTCGTTTTTCGGGATAACAATTTCCAATAATGCTCTTCAGATTATAAGCTACCTGCCTGCCAAATTGCATTTAAATACGTTGAGTAGTATGGCTGAAATACCGTCTAATAGGTAGCTACAATTTTTTGAAGATCCCACGGGAACCCTTTCGTTTTTCGGGATAATAATTTCCAATAATGCTCTTCAGGTCATAAGCTACCTGCCTGCCAAATTTCATTTAAATACGTTGAGTAGTTTGGCTGAAATACCGTCAAATAGGTATCTACAATTTTTTGATGATCCCACGGGAACCCTTTCGTTTTTCGGGATAATAATTTCCAGTAATCCTTTTCAGATCATAAGCTACCTGCCTGCCAAATTTCATTTAAATACGTTGAGTAGTTTGGCTGAAATACCTTCAAATAGGTAGCTAAAATTTTTTGAAGATCCCACGGGAACCCTTTCGTTTTTCGGGATAATAATTTTCTAGTAATGCTTTTCAGATCATAAGCTACCAGCCTGCCAAATTTCATTTAAATACGTTGAGTAGTTTGGCTGAAATACCGTCAAATAGGTAGTTACAATTTTTTGAAGATCCCACGGGAACCCTTTCGTTTTTCGGGATAACAATTTCCAATAATGCTCTTCAGATTGACAGACAGACAGACAGACAGACAGACAGACATTTTTTTCAAAAATGTTATTTTTAGGTTATGTGGCTTATATAGACCCCCTTTTTTTAATTTTCACATAAATATTCTTAATGTACAGACATGACCCCTCTACAGATTTATTATATGTATAGATAAATGAATTTATTGAAATTGGATGTAATAAAATATATTATGTATTGTGTTTGTAAAATTAGAATCAATCTGTAAAATAATAATTATGTACCTATTGTAGTAAGTAGTAGAATAAAAGGCTTTTTCACGTGCATTTATTTAAAAAACTAATAAAATATATAAAATTAATTAAATATGTCAAATATTACAAAAGGCTAAAAGGCTAAAGGCTTTTTTATTTTATTTTATTTATTTATTTATTTTTATTATGGAGCAATTAGATTTCCACGGAACCTTGTCCCGATCCCGAGGTCCGGAGCCGGGGGTCGATGGCGGGGTCCGGGACACATTAAGTACGAATCTCGGGGACGCGACGGTAGCCCCGCGGAAAATCTGGAGAGTCCGCCGTGTTCAGTAGGTACATAACACAATGTCGCAGCAGTGGGCCCTGCTGGTGGAGCTCCAGGATATAAAATGCTATTACTTTTACTTACTATTCTTACTATTCTTTATTTTGTACTTGAGCAATTCGAAACAATTAAGGGTAGACCATCGAGCGATTTTTGTGGGTGAATTAAGAAAACCCCAAAACTTCGCAAAAAACACGAGACGATAATTGTCTTAATTATTATTTTTTTTTGGAGATAGATCCCAAATTTCTCAAAAAATTAAACAGCATATAATATCGAAAATTTATAGGATTTGACATGTAGTGAACTTCTGTTCGAACTAGTAAAGTCGGACTATTAGTTTAGGGAGGGAACATACATACATACATAGACTGTCAAAATCATGACAATGACAAGGTGACATACCTGTCATCTTGTCATTTGTATAATCTGTGTCCTTCAATTCCAATCAGCTGATCGCTTCAGGAGTTTACAATTCACGCGCATGCTCCAAGGTCACTGATTGGCTAATTGTTCCCAAATCCTTTGTCTTTGACTATTGAAGACATGATACGGATGAAGGTGATAATATGTAGCAAAATATTTAAGTGACTATTTAAACTCAATTTTCTGGGTAAGTATTTCATCATCTTCATCGGTTCATGTCTTTATCTGTAACACTACTAACAATTTATTTGAATATACGCCAAATTGTTTCACTGAAGCGTTAGGATTTGGGAACAATTAGCCAATCATCGACCTTGACGCATTAAGTACGATTTGATTAATATGTTGGTTTTGTGAAGATTTAAAAATCTCCCATCCCATCCCGTCATCATTTTAAACCACCATTTTAATATCATCATAATATCATATATCATAATATAATAATATGTAATTAGTTCATACTGGTTTATTAATCTATAGGTATTATAAGTAGCTGATCATCATCATACTGTTAAGTATAACCAAACAAAAAAAAACATACTAACCTAACAAACAATAAAACATTAATAATTTCAAACAAGGCACTAGGCATATAAAAATGTCTGTTGTAAATTGTAATACGCGCTTGTAATACGCGCCCATGGCAACAGCCAACAAGTGATATTCCGTCGATTTTTCTTTCATAGCCGTCGTCAAGTTGCCCTCCCCGCCGTCGACGAAAATATCGTTTATTGCTTATTAAATAAACATTTATTAATGTTACTTCTGATATTTAAATAGGTTCATACGGGAAGCGGCACCGAATAAATCTGGCGCTACATAAAACACAGGAAGCGCCGCCCAATATTATTGCAATCATTTTTATTTCAAACTTCACTCGCGTAGGATGAGAAATATTTACAGCTATTTACTCAAGTGCGGTCGGCCGCTACCTAATTATAATTCACGGCGCAAAACTAATTCTTTAGTCAATAAAAAACTTAAACAAACTCGAGAAAAGAGTACCTAACCCTGCGCCAAACTTTAGAAGTATGTAATTAATTTACACAAATTAAAAATCCGATTTAATTTTATGTTAGGGTCGTGGAGAGTGTACTACTAGGAACTCCTCTTCTACTCCTACTGGTAATAGTCTAGTCCTACTATATTTTTATTGAAAATACAAGGTACTAAGGCTTTGTGGTAAGGTCCCTTCTCCCTACTCCCAAGTGTTCGAGTAAAATCTAAATATTTTATTTCCAAATGAAACTTCAGGCTACCACCAGTTCAACCCTACCCGCCGAGAAGAGATAAAGTATAAGTACACGAGTACGACACGTGAAATTACTTTCAATTACATAAATCATTTGCTTGCTTAGTTGAACTCTCCAAAACTCATTAAAGAAAAGATAGAATTGAAAATTGATTATATTTAGTAATTCAGAAAATAGAAGCTGAAGATTTCCCCCGGAGCTCGGCTATAATGAATTGTGTTTGGATCAAATGAGAAAGTAACCGAGTTATTGTTTACCATTAACTATATTTGGGGAAATCACATTATGCCGGTGAACGTACTGATACTGTAACGGCCGGTTCCTCAAAGGTTAGTCAAATCTATAGTCGACGAACATGGCATTTAAGCTAACAACGCGTATTGAGCGCCGATTGGTGAAACATTTATCGGAGAGAAAGAGAGGGACATTTATTATCTATCACGCTTGCACTCACAAGGCTGGATGAAATACCACAGATGTCAGATATGCGATTTGACATTTCAAAATGCGAGTGCGAGCGTGATGTACTTATATAAAATCTATCCCTCTCTGTCTCTCGGATAAATGTTTTACCAATTATTACCGTTCAATACGTGTTGTTTACTAGAATGCCATTTTATTACCTCGTTATAAAAACGCTGAAAATATAACTCCTCGCTTATACAGGCTATAATATTAATGAGTGATAATACTTTAGGGTGTGTATTGGTCCCGTATATAGAGTATACTGTGAAAGTACCAGCGCTGAGAGAGGTTTTGTTTTTTTTATTGTATTAGAAAATTTATGATGTTGGGGCATTTCTCATACAAACATGAAAGTCAAAAGTAAATCTTTCAGTATTGGGAATCTTTCACAGTATACTCTACACAGGAGGCACATACCTAAAGTATTATCACTCGCTTATTTTACACCTTGTAGAATAGATCAGTATCAAACACTCGGCACTTTTTATAAATGCATAATATCTAGGTAATATGTAACTCGCGACGACATAAGTGGCTATGATCAATTCATCATAATCAGCTTGCTCACTGCTTGACAAATCGGGGGTTATTGAAATTTTAATTTTGGTTAAAAGGAGTTTTAAAACGACCAGTCATAAATAACGTTGAAATAAGATTAAGTATTACCATCTCGCATTATGGATTTTTTTTTCAAAAAAAAAAAAAAAATAGTTTTTAAAATATATTCTATTTCGTCGCAAGAATAACAAATAAATAATACCTATAAAAATCCTTTTTTTTTTCATTCATAAATAAAAAAAAAACATTTCTAGAATGAGAAATGATAGTATAATCTCCTTCCAAAGATATTATTACAGGTCGTTTTACATCCTGTATCTACTTATCAATGTCTAACTCGACTAACGCTTTGTCATCGCGCGATAGAGAAGCTCTAAACTCGGCTCGGTCTCGCGGGACAGGAGATGAGAGCTGGCGACCAGGCGACACACTAATTGGGGGCGGCCTTGGGGAGACGCTAAACACACCATCACTGGCCATGAGTCCATGATCCGTGGATTTCGTTTCATTTATTGATCACCAGAATGCAGTACAAAGATGGTAAATTACAAAAATATCAGGTATAGTTCTAGTACATCCTGCCAATGGCATGTGACTTTAGTAAATCATATCTATAAATAACAACTTTTTTTCTATTTCAATAAAGACAATTATTCTTCTATTACATTTATAAATAATAATAATAAATAATAATATCTATGGACGCTTCACACGACGTCAATCTAGCCCCTTGCTAAGTAATTTTAAGTACTTGTGTTACAGGTAGAACGGAAATATATATAATAATTTTATACTATACACATATTAAATATTTTTACTATATTATACACAAATTTAATACACATCCCGGGAACACAGAAAACTGTTTGTTTCTTTGGCGGGATTCGAACCCGCGACCTTCCGCTCGAGCAGACCTACCGCTGCAGAGGTCGTCTAACCAGAGTCCCGACCCTAGGCGTCCCCAGCTCATTGCGATTCAGGTCCTCCCCCGGCGCCACCAGTCAGACCTAACTAATTAATTACCCCACGTGACTATACTCCACAATAACAATAGGTACTTTTACTGACTAATGAACAGCTATATTTAGTAATCGTGATAATTTATCCCAACTCCTGGCAAACTTTCCATCTTAGAAGTAAATTAGTTGATACAGCGCCACCTGCCTGATCCAATTGTAAATATAAGCAATTCTTGAATCCTCTAGAAAAGACACAAAATATTTCATTAAAATCGGTTCAGCCGTAGGTACAGCAAGAATTTAGTTACATACACTTTATATTAATATTTAAAAAAAATTAGGGGCCAAATGAAATAAATCCATAAATAAGGCAAATGTTGTAGTAGTAATTTATTAACCACATAAGATATCCTGAAGAGTGGATTACACTTTTATTGGGAGTCAGTTAAAAACATCTACATAATTCATTTAGGGCCGATTTTTCAATCTTCAGATAACTTTTATCTGTCGAATAAACATGTGACTGACATTTGTTTCATACAAAATCTGCCAAAGTCACATATTTATTCCTCAAGTAAAAGTTATCTGACGATTGAAAAATCGACGCTTAAAGAGATATATCTGTCTCAACTTAATCTAAACACAAAGAAATGAAATTCGACCACAATATTTTGTATTTCGTTATAATGTACATTGTACAGTAAATAAGTAACATTTAAATTGGTAACAATATATCGCGGCGTTGTCTCTTTGTGTTAGATTGGATTTCTATAAATTGGATTTGATCGGAGTCTACAAAAGTCCTCTATAGAAAAAATATATAACCGCCTCCTCTATTGGAAGTCAGATAATCTTACCCTTCATTTTTCGCCGTAATTAAGTAAAATCCAGCGCAACCCCTCCTAATATGCAAAGCGCTACAATCAGCTTGTGGACGAAAATATCAGCGCATTTTAAGTTTATGGGCCGATATCGGGAGTCGTAACTCCGGCGGACGTGCGAGGTCGAGGACACGTGTCCTCACACGCTTTTAATAGAATCACTTTATGTCCTTTACAACGCTTTTAAAGCGATTGTGCTGATGCATTTGAGCGCATCTGCTGACATTAGCACAGGAATGTGAACGGTGAACACCTGAAGGTCGCGAGTTCGACACCCGTGCCGCCGTGTGCACCACGATCCACATCTTTGGTTTGGGAAATGGGAGGTTTTTAGAACGAACAAGAAACTAGCTGCAGGAGCGTCTGATGGTGAGCGATTATTGTTCATGGACACTGCAACAACAGAAGTTACAAACTTACAAGTACATTTCTGTTCTGTCACTAACGACCTCGACTAATTCCCGATTTCACCAACGCATGTTAGTGTTAACGGCTTGTTAAAATACCAAGCCTTCTCATTCATTGATAGGAATCACGAGAGGAACAACATAATATTTAACGCATGATTAACTTTAACATTGCTTGGTGAAACACGCCCTAACCTACCGCGATATTTCACACCTGGGGCCTTACACTACAAACTGATTCGATTTTGATTCAGAGTCAATTTTGCCACGTACTCCCGAATAAATTGACGTTTGTTTTTTTTTGTTTCTCAGTCGATTGATATGGTCGGGAGTACAAAAAGTTACGATCTAACGATTTTCTTTATCTCGATTAGTTTCAAAGTAATCCATCAAATAAAATACCAAAAGCCGTTGAGATCGAACTGATTCAATTCTCGATTGTGTCGAGAGTAAGCCCGCTGACGTGCTGCCATGGTTTTTGATGCTGTCAAGCCTTCCCATTCGTGTCTCCTGCGCGACTGATATAAATTTCTGATTTCTCTGGATTGCGATGTTCAGACAATTTTCTCATTCCACGAACATTGATATCTAAATGATGAGGAAAAACAGTTGCAAATATTTGGAATCGCATCCATCACGTCGCCGTATCAACCGCCTACAGCTCCTCAAACTATTTCGATCGGACACAAATAGAGTTTATTAAAATGGCTGTCCCAAATGTAGCTGCTGGCCGTGACGTCAACGGGAGCTGCACATTCCTTGCCCGTTATTTTCAGGAGTCTCCACGCCCCACTCTCGGCAATACTTTTATCGCCGTTGTAATGCCGTTATTGCTTACGAGTACCGCCGGGAGATTACCGCGCGAACACTTTGCAGAAACACATTCACCTATTTAATACCTCTCAAAATATTGTTCAGTGCTAATAGCATTGCGCACATGTTTATAGGAAAGAATATGACTAATGTGTATATTTATAGATTACACCTCTCCCGGTGTAGCAGTTAGTGCCCGTTTGCTACAAAAACCTCTTACCAAGATTTCATGAAATACATATAATTAGGGGTATGAATATGAATAAGAATAAGAATTCATTTATTTCCAAGAAATTTGTACAATTAGGTCTTACAATTATTTAGTAGTGTTCAAAATTTCTGCCTCTTGGGCGTGGAAACATTGTTCAAAAATTGTGCATGCTAAGTTACTGTTAGGTACATACATATTTTATAATTACTTCAATAATTTTACAAATTCATTGTGTCCAGGACTAATCTTTTTCAATACATCATATACATTCAAAATACATTTTTTTACAAGCTTCTAGTTAACTTAAATCAATAATATTATTATTATTTTATAACGTCAAAATAATATACATGCAATGTCAAAATTTAATCTACGTGTCACAACAATTTCTTAGTCAATATTAAGTTCAGCTACAATGTCAACAGCAGTAAGAAATTAAAAAATTAAATAACAATAATCGTACTATTCCATGTCCAGCCATTATATTATCATATAAGTTTACACATAACCAAATAACATAATTAAAGTTAAAAAAGATGATAAGAATTTGTATAATACCTGTTTGAATGTCATTTTAAATTATATTTTAAATTTGTTTGCAACCATTATGTCGTTAAAATATTCTTGAACTGTATAGTAACTTTTTTGTAAAAGCCACTCAGAGAGTGCTATCTTAAATTTATTATATGTATTATTATCATTTTTTATTTTGTCAGGAAGATAATTATATATTTTGACTGTCATGCAATATGCGTTTTTACTGTTAATTGCCGATTTTTGTGTGGGTATATTAATTTTATTTCTAATTCGTCTAAGTCTAGTACTTGTTTCATCATCTTTCTTATCAAACAAAAAATTATATTTTTTAACAAATAAACATGCTTCTAATATATATAAGCTGGCCAGGGGAAGTATTTTAAATTTTTTAAAGAGCGGTTTACAATGTGTTATATTATATTTTACTCCTGCCATAGCTCGAATACATTTCTTTTGGACAATGAACGCTCTATTCTCTATTAACATCTACTGAGTTTCCCCATAATACCAGACCGTATCTTAAAGTTGATGCGACATAGCCATGATAAGATGCCAAGGCAGCTTCTTGAGATACAATATTTTGTATTCTTCTTAGCGCAAATACGAACCTATTAAGTCTGTTGCAAATTTTATCAATATGTTCTTTCCAATTCAAATTTTTGTCTATGTTGATCCCTAAAAATTTTGTAGATGATACACATTTTATCGGGCTTATAATACTCTCTAGATCTTTATCTATATCAAGATTTGTTTTATGAAATTTTATAACTTTTGTTTTTTCTAAGTTAACCTTTAGATTGTTATTATTTAACCAGATACTAACCCTATTTATTTCGTTTTGCACTTCGTCATTTAATGATTTTTTTAAACATTTAATAAGTAACGTTGTATCGTCCGCAAACATGAAACTTTCGTGTTTGGTCACATTAGGCAATTCATTAATATAAATGAGGAACATGGTTGGACCTAAAATACTCCCTTGTGGTACCCCACAATCAATGTTCTTATATTCAGATCGGTAAGAAACCTCTTTATCGTTTTCAATGTTACTTATTTGTACACATTGTTGTCTATTTGTAAGATACGATTCAAACCAATTATATGCATTTCGTCGGATTCCAATTTTTTCCATTTTATCTAATAGACGCTTATAGTTAACAAAATCAAATGCTTTGCTTAAATCGAGAAAAACCGCAGCCACAGATAATCCTTGGTCATGGTATGCGCCACCTTTGTACAGTTTATTGAGTACCAGCGCTGAAAGACTTAGTTTGACTTTCATGTTTCTATGAGAAATGCCCCAACGTTATAAATTTGCCCATGCAATAATTTAAAAAAAAGTAACTCTTTCAGCGCTGGTACTTTCACAGTAAACTCTATATTCGGGATCCATACACACCCTAAAGTATTACAACTCACTTATTTTGCAGCCTGTATAAATTATAGCGTACAGAAGAAGAGAGTTACATAGCCAATGCATTAATATCAACTGCTTTGTGGTAATAGGAATCTCGTGTGCAGCCAGTAATCCTCCACGTGGCGAGTGACGTGGCGATACGGCAGCTAATGGGCTGTGGTGCAGCTTATGCCGCACATTGACTACAAACAGCTTGCGCGGTCGGATAAAGCCGAAGCTATACTAAAACCGTACTCAGGATTCCAATCCTACTGATCTTATTAATGTTTGTATGTGTGGATTTTGATTAAAATTTGATACAATATTAGTTTACATGCTTGACACAACTGCTGTATTTAGCCACATACTTTACGGCTTAATTTCATTTTATGCGTTGCAGGTACTTAGGTAGCGGCAAATACTATGCCATTGTGGCAACATTATATTTATATTAATATTATAAAGTTTGTTTATTTGTTTGTTTGAACGCGCTAATCTCAGGAACTACTGGTCCGTTTTGAATAATTATTTTTTTGTTGGATAGTCCATTTATAGAGGAAGGCTTTAGGCTATATAACATTACGCTGCGACCAATAGGAGCTAAGTGTCTGTGAGAAATGTTGCAAGAACGGGGAGACTTTTGTTGCGCTGCATACACGTTTTAAGAAGAAAAACCACGCGAACGAAGTCGCGGGCACAGCTAGTTTAGTATAAATTCACATTTTGTTAAGGTTTGTATTAAATTGGACCTGAACGGTTCGCGGGACAAACCGAACACAAGTAATACAATAATCTCTAGAATAATAATAATAGCTCCCCTCACTGATTTCGGTGTCGGTAGCAGATTTCATTGAAACCAGGCCAGGTACGCAAGAGTTATTTTATAGTGCCCAAGTGTGTGCGTATACACAAAGACACTCTCTCTTCCTTTTACTCTCATAACCCAGTCTGTCGGTGAACCGACACGACTGGCGAGAGACCAGGCGCAGGACCGACTTTTTACATACCCATCCGACGCATGAATCATTTTTCTTGTCAGACAATCAGGTGATCAGCCTGCATTGTCCTAACCAAACTTGAAAACAACATTTTTTGTTGTTCCAACGCGGGAATCGAACCCACGACCTCCGGATCGAAGGTCTGAACCACAAGACCACGGAGGTGCTATAATGTATTTACTGTAACTAAAGTTTTAGTAATGTTTTATGACGGCAATTTGCATTTTCCTGACATTTGGCAGTTAGACCGGTCACGGCTGATGGGCGACTTTACAGAATTACGAGGCTCAGATATGAGGGTCTGTAATCGGTGGTCCAAACTTTATAGTTATATCTCTCCACACAGAAGCTCAGATCGGCCATTTTATTGGCAGGATGAGAATATCGCCGGACCCGGTGTGCATTTTTGAACCTTATTGTCAAGTAGTAAGAGCGATAAGTGATACACTACATCTGTAAGCGACTATACCTATATAATGTAGTGCTACATACGGGACGATTTAGCCCCGATTTCACCAAACTTATTAAACCCGCAATCGATTTCTTTCTTTCATTGAACGTTAGTGCGGGACAGAGTAACCGAAAAACGTGATCATCGTGTTCATAGACTGCCGGGGTAAGAATAGCACCATCAGGCCGTGCTTCACCAAGCAATGTTAAAGTTAATGCCATGTTAATATACCATGCCATCTCATTCATTGACAGGAAATACGAGAGGGATAACATGATATTTAACATGGCGTTAACTTTAACGTTGCTTGGTGAAACACGCCCTTAACCATCTTTCCGGTGGGTAAAAGGCGATAGAAGGAATATACACCCGGAAGTGGGCAGCAGCGTTTCCGCGGCCATTGTTGTTTTAACCGGGGATGGAATGGATATGACACATCGATCGGATACAGATATGGATTTAAATTATTTCGGATTATCCGTTTGTTTCGGATAGTTTCGGTTACGGATATTAAATTTTGGGGTCCTTTTTACAATTTTAAATACTTTATTTCGGATTCGGTTACGGATAATATTTTATACCGGATATCCGATAGATTCGGTTACGGTTACGGAGCTCCCTAACATCCCTCGTTTTAACACTGCGCTCGCCAACCCGCTTGCCAAGCGTGGCGAGTATAATCATAAGGCAAGTAATTTTCGTCGTCGTCATCGCGTAGACGATGAGCTCAACGTTAAAAGTAACTTTAACGTGTACGAATTTGGGACCATATTCCTTTAAATATATCCAAACTACGGGCTACTGTACTCGAAACTTCTTAAGAAATTCTAAAACTCACAAAATGAGTTCAGAAGTAATTAAAATGATTGTACGTCTTTATGTCTCGGGAGCGAGTGTTTAGAAACCTAATGTCTCTCTATGAGCGTTAACGACTGAAGTGAAATATGGCGTCTGCCTGATATTCTAGACTCAAAATATTAAACAATACACGCCAAGTTGTTGTTTATGATTGTCGGTTTAAAGTGGTGTTTGTCTACCAGAATTTCAGAGTTCATAACTGAGATAGACAAGACGTAAAAATTCAGAGTTCATATCGGATCAGTCAAACGTCTAATGGCTGTTTGGTACCTAAAGAAGACCAAAATATATTAACATCTGTCAAATTTAAATAAATAGCGCATAAAGGCCGTCACAGACATAATATAATTTATAGCTATAATATAATTTATATTAATATGCATCATAGAAAGGCATAATATGACGATAATTTATACATCAAATATTGATGACTGCACACGCAGCTATACTATATATTTTAGATATTCATACTCTTCATATTAATATACTAGCTGTGCCCGCGACTTCGTACGCGTGAAAAAGTGATTTAGGGCAGCAGTTCAAATACATTTTTAGTTTAAGAACACTGCCGTTTGGATATTTAAAATCACTAATTTATAGTAATGCTTCTTTATACACGGTATAAGACGTGCATAGGCAAAAGAAGTAGGCCGATGGAGTAATAATAATAGTTTACTGTCAAATAATGGCCGTTTTTGTCGTGAATGTCAAAATACCTCAAAAGGTATTTTTTCTATGAAAATGCTAACAATTCCTACTACCAGCTCGAAAAATGACCGTGTATTATTAACCGACTTCAAAATAAGGAGGAGGTTCTCAATTCCTCTGTATGTATAATATTTTTTTTTCTTTTATGCGAACGGGACTACTTGATAGTACGCTCATATACGCGACGAAGATCTCTGTACTGAGATTTGTATGGACTTTACGCCGCAGCGACTGCAGACGATGATCGTTTTCACACCGACGCTGCGCTGCTGGCGCCGAGCGCCAAATTTTTTTAAAGTCTACACTCGGTGCGCAATTCCAACTCGGACTTGCCCGGTTTTTTATTTATTAATTACCTACGCTAACAAACACGTAGGCTACTTTGGGACTTTACGGTTAAAGTACTAACTTCCTTTAGACGACAAAATAACAAAAGTCCAAAAGAAAGAAAAAACCCAAACCGTACCTAGCATAAAAACTAATAAATAAAAATATCATGAAAAACATAAATCTTACATATATTGACATAACTTTTCTAATTTAAATGTACCTATGACATCTCATTCATATCTTGAAAACAAACTATCCTACGCCTATACTTTATTAATCGTATTTGCAAAACCTAAGTATAATAATAAATTACTTCGCACAAAGTAATAATTATTTTCACTTGTACTGGAAAATAGGTATTACTTGTGCGAAGTAAATTTAATTGTTCCTTTTAGTTTACCTTTTGAAGTCGTTTTTTTTTTTGTTTAAAATTATTTAATTTTCAGATTTTTAGTGATGGGTATAGACTAAGTAGGGATAATTCTTGAATGATCAGACGACGATTATTTGAGGACGGAAAATGAAAAACAAAAACGATTAGATAAAAAAAAATAGTAGAAAGAGAAAAAGTCTACCGCTGTTCTGGCGTAAGCGAAATTTTTCAATATATATATATATATATATATAGTTTACTGAAACGCGAAATTTTTCAATATTATAGATCCAGGATATGGTGCAAAACCTAACTGTTTGGTAACATATGCTTAGACTACTTCAGAAAAAATCAAAATCAATATATTATTCCACATAAATTTTGAGGATTTCCTTCGATTCCTCACGGATCCCATCATCAGGTCACCATTTGGTGACAATGGGATTAAATTTAAATTATACCCTACACAACATAATTTTTTTTTAAATCGTTTCAGAAACGATGAAGATATCCGCGAAGAAACAAAAAAAACAAACATATATTTACAAATTGAGAAACCTCCTCCTTTTTTGTAAGTCGGTTAAAAATATTATGTTGGTTATTTCATGTTACAATCTACGTATGTGCCAAGTTTCATTTAAATACGTTGAGTAGTTTGGCTAAAATACCGTCAAATATGTAGCTACAATTTTTTGAAGATCCCACGGGAACCCTTTCGTTTTTCGGGATCATAATTTCCAATAATGCTCTTCAGGTCATAACCTACCTGCCTGCCAAATTTCATTTAAATACGTTGAGTAGTTTGGCTGAAATACCGTCAAATAGGTAGCTACAATTTTTTGAAGATCCCACGTGAACCCTTTCGTTTTTCGGGATAACAATTTCCAATAACGCTCTTCAGATTATAAGCTACCTGCCTGCCAAATTTAATTAAAATACGTTGAGTAGTATGGCTGAAATACCGTCAAATAGGTAGCTACAATTTTTTGAAGATCCCACGGGAACCCTTTCGTTTTTCGGGATAACAATTTCCAATAATGCTCTTCAGATCATAAGCTACCTGCCTGCCAAATTTCATATAAATACGTTGAGTAGTTTGGCTGAAATACCTTCAAATAGGTAGCTAAAATTTTTTGAAGATCCCACGGGAACCCTTTCGTTTTTCGGGATAACAATTTCCAATAATGCTCTTCAGATCATAAGCTACCTGCCTGCCAAATTTCATTTAAATACGTTGAGTAGTTTGGCTGAAATACCGTCAAATAGGTAGCTACAATTTTTTGAAGATCCCACGGGAACTCTTTCGGTTTTCGGGATAACAATTTACAATAACGTTCTTCAGATTATAAGCTACCTGCCTGCCAAATTTAATTAAAATACGTTGAGTAGTATGGCTGAAATACCGTCAAATAGCTAGCTACAATTTTTTGAAGATCCCACGGGAACCCTTTCGTTTTTCGGGATAACAATTTCCAATAATGCTCTTCAGATCATAAGCTACCTGCCTGCCAAATTTCATTTAAATACGTTGAGTAGTTTGGCTGAAATACCGTCAAATAGGTAGCTACAATTTTTTGAAGATCCCACGGGAACCCTTTCGTTTTTCGGGATAATAATTTCCAATAATGCTCTTCAAGTCGTAAGCTACCTGCCTGCCAAATTTCATTTCATTCCATATAGTGGTTTTAGCGTGATGCGACGACAAACATTCCCATATGGACAGACAGACAGACAGACAGACAGACAGACAGACAGACAGACAGACAGACAGACAGACATTTTTTTCAAAAATGTTATTTTTAGGTTCTGTGGCTTTTATAGACCCCCTTATTTTAATTTTCACTTAAATATTCTTAATGTACAGACATGACCCCTCTACAGATTTATTATATGTATAGAAATATACAGACATGACCCCTCTACAGATTTATTATATGTATAGATTATATTACCTTTAGCTACGTCTGTGACGGCTTTAACTGAAAATAATTAAAGATTAAAACATATTTTACGCAGGGTTGCCAAAGCAAAATTTGTTTTTAATCTACATATCCTCAGCAGGTATCAGTTTGATGGATCGCCGTGGAAATTGGCACGTCATACCACGTCGTACCTCATCCGTGACGGAAGCCTGTCGCTACCTGCTCCCGAAACCCGGGGACCGACATAATTCAGTGTATTAACGGACACTTCCCCGATGTCTCCGATTTATGCGTCCGCTGATCAAAGCCATCCATCGCGGGAGTCCGGCGGGCGTCCGTCACCGGCGCCGCAATACCTGTCGCCTGTCACCCGACGCCTGACGGACAGCAGGCGCGACCGGCCGCACTAAAACGGTTACGCAGATTTATAGCGAGTTAATAGCGGCGAGGTGAGGAGCTCCATACAAGCTCTTGGAATCATCATCATCATTAATTCAACTTCGACGACCACTACTGGACATATTTTAGGAATTACGAGAGGAACAACATGATATTTAACGAAGGATTAACTTTAACATTGCTTGGTGAAACACCCTGTTTCTCCCCCAAAGTATTTCCACCACCCAATTGCCAATTTTTGGCATCATACGACATAATAATATTATTATTTTAGACACTAAGTATAATTGTTCGTTATAATGTTACATTGTGTTGTATGATGATCAAAATGTTTTCTTTCTTTCACCCCCGGCTGTCTATTATACTCGCCACACTTGGCAGGCCACCCTCGAGCCTTAAGTATATAAAAAATACTAATATAGGACAACGCAAACCCAATATACTAAACATATTGAAGTCATAATCCAGACTAATCGAATATTATGAACGCAGACATAATGCGAACATTGAAGACATCAAACAAACATCATAACTCAAACATGATATATATTGTGAGTGTAACTTTACGCAAATAATAATAAACATGGAGGACTCACTCACATGGAGTCTGCGGCGCTCGGCGTCTCAGTATTTACTTTACCTCTCGCATGACAGACACAAAGAGAGCCCTCGAACATTATATATAGTTATTATTTGAAATTGCGCTGCAAATAATAGATATTATAATGGCGGGATCATCAAATGTGAAATGGCGCCAAGACGTGACCGAGGACCAATGACTCGTGACATTGACAAACTGGATTTTCACAATAACGATTCTCAATTGTTCTCGTCATTTGGTCTCCTACCTGTCAGTATCTCGTCTGCTCCTTGTCGCTAACGCCAAGACATCCCTCGATAGAGATGTTTTCTCGTCAGTCACGACCCGATGCTATACAGCAAATGTTTCATGATAATCAGGTCAGTGCGCGTCACGAGCGGCCGGCGCGCGGCCATCATCGCGGGCGCTGACACCGCCCATCAGCTTTACTGCTCAAAAACGCGATATCTGCGATGAGAGACGCCACTCGAGATTGATTCTATATAAGACTCGAATTCTCAGAAATGGAATATTTTTATCGTATGTTTACATTCATATTAATATAGACAGTAGGGTTATTACCTATAATATTATGTCGATATGATCAAAAGACCTAGTTCCTAGTAATGAGTAGGTATGCATTAGTGAAATCTAAACAATCGAAACAAAACAACTAGACCCGTATTTCGCCCAGCCGTGGGCGAGCCGTTTGATCCGCCAAACCGATCAGACTGCATACGAATTTCTCCGAAACATCACAAATAAACAAAACGTCTGAAAAGTTGACTACGACGTGAACAGACTTTGCATGTCGTATTATGTACAGTGGTGGACATGTTAATTACATTTGTGAACCTTATCACCTTCGTAATTAAGTCGATCGTACAACGGCCGGTCGCAGAGAACGTTCGGAACTTTTCACCGAAAAAGTTTCAGTGAAACCGTAAAAGTGTGTCTGGGAGTCCCCCGGACGGCGGACACTCAAGTCAAGGTCAAGCAATTGTGTCCGGTCTGCCTGTCAGATGGTTTCAAGCCCTCAGTCGATCTGAGATCTAGGCAAATTAAGGTTTTTGGTAGCCTTCTCTGATGAGTGATGATCAGTAGGAGGATGAATATAGCGGACGGCAGCCGCGGTGCCACGCCGTATGTTGGTGTCACGCCGCGTGTTCGACAATAGAGATATCTTCCGACTTATCTTCTGATGTTATCTGGAGTCACGTGGGCTGATGATGATGCCACACAGTAATTAGCTGAACACATGCGACCACCACTCGCTACCCCGGCACAGACATGGGCGCCGCGCCGGGTACGCCGCCCTGCGTCGATTTCAGAGTACGCCGCCGCCGGTGTGCCGGACGGTTCTAGAGGCGTTTTTTCCCCTATGAAAAGGCTATCAACAATTCCTACTATCAGCACACTAAGTGACCGTGTATATTTCTATTACACGAACGAGACTTGGTAGTATACTTACATACCCGCCGAAGATCTCGTGGCGTCACTACCTCAGTTAAGTAGTTTTCAAAGCGTATCAAACAAACGGACATTCGCATTTATAATATCGAAGTAGGGGTTGTAGGCTCGCTAATTGGCCTGTGGGCTATCTAGTCCTCGGGGTGTGGTTGTCTGCCAGGTTAGTTTATATAATTAGAATGCCTACATGTCTTAATAAACGTCTAGGCGTCAAAATGCAGCACAACATGTGCTTGTCTGTTTTATTACAGCATAATCGGATCTTTTTGACAGATTCTGTTATAGTATGCTGTAATAAAAAATCTCATTTTACTTCGTTATTAAAATATTACAGAGCCCTGATTCAAGTAAGTGTAACTTCGTAAGCGAGAAATGCTATCGCAATAGCGTACGATGTTCGAAAACAAAATATATGGGATTTGACATAAGCTTCGCTAAATGACGAGCGAATTCGTTTGTCATTTAGCGAAGCTTATGTCAAATCCCATACATTTTGTTTTCGAACTTCGTTAACGATAAGTAACGATGGCATCTTGGATCAGGGCCCTGGTACGTGCTAAAAAAGAAAGGAAAAAAATAATATATTTGGTAAAATATACACAAAATGACATACTTACTTGACTTAACAAAACACACGAAACTTTACCCAATTGGTGCCCACTTAGCATATTATGTTACAAATATTCATACAATTTAAATATATTATATCTAGCAATATCCCGCGAAACAATTATAACCACAACCTGCAAGCAGATGAGTGAGTGTACGCATAGGCATGCGTTTGATGCACCTCCCTCCTCCCACATTGCTTATGCGTACACTCGCAAGCAAAAAACATGAAAACACCACCACCACACAAGCAATAATGTTAACACGATCGTGCGAAGTCCCACCACCATGCAGGTTGCAAAACTCGACGCGCGTTTCGCTCCGACCCCGGAGCATCCTCAGGATGTTGACTCTGCGAACAATGTTCGTTAAGACTTAACGCCTAAACATGCCTATGCGTACACTCACTCATCTGCTTGCAGGTTGTGGTTATAATTGTTTCGCGGGATATTGCTAGATATAATATATTTAAATTGTATGCTATGGATTTCCGCAAAGTAACGCCTGATTCCATTAACTAGTTACAAATATTTGCAACGCTCATATAATAATATGTTCAGTGCATAGCGCAGAAAATGATTGATAAAATGTTCAGGTGAAGATAAGCTTGCCGACTGCAATGTCACGTAGAGGAAAGTCAATTGTAGACAGTAGACAGTAGACAGTAGACAGACGCATTCTTTAAATATTCTGCAGATACTTGAGCGCTACGTTCAATTCAAAATCGATTATGGTCCAACGAGCTGCATGTCTAAAATGTACCAATTGTGTTTGTGACCGTTCACAGGTGCACACTACAGTCATGAACCTCTACTCTGGGTAACGTTAAGGCTGTAATCGTTGTAAAGTGGATCTAAGTAGACAGTATCCTTATCGTTTTTATCAGCACTTCATGATGATTATTATAAATTATTATCAATTGGTATGATCAAGAAATATAATATTGCACACACAGTGTACATGTCCATAAACTTTGTAGTAACTATTTAGTGACCTATGTCTATAGCAGGCATGTTAGGGAGCTCTGTAATCGTAACCGAAACTATCGGATATCCGATATAAAAAAAATCCGCAATCGAATCCGAAATGAAACTTTTGCTACTGTGAAAAGCAAACCATAATTTAATAGCCGTAACCGAAATTATCCGAAACAAACGGATAATCGGAAATAATTTAATATCCATATTCGTATCCGAAACCGAAATTTCATATCCATTTCATCCCTGGTCTATAGGGTTGAGGCCAAAAGAGCGTAATTTTGTGACAGTCGCAGAATTTCGGTCGTAATAATTCTGCGTTCGGTATCATAGCAAAATCAAAATAATTTTCGTCATTAATTTTCGTCGTCCATGTGAATCAATAAATAATAGTTTTAAAATACTAAAAAAAACGCGTAATTGCAAAGTCGTTACTAGGTATGCAAATTTCAAGTTCAAATCAGGCTTATGGAAATTGGTGAAAATTATGCTCAAAGATTACGTTACACATACATACATACATACATACATACATACATACATACATACATACATACATACATACATACATACAACCCAAGCTTATAAAAGCAAAATTACATTTTTAATTAGAGATTCTCCGACTCACAACTCGTAAAATTAGGCTTGTCTTGGACATTAATATATTATCTATAGTTTATTATCTACTTTGTGTCTATAGGTAGGTACGCAACATGATTTCCGAGGATTTTAAGAGTAAACAAGCTGTAGTAACTTCTTAAAATATAGAATTCAGGTTTACACAGTTCTAGATTGTTTTAACATTTATTTCTGTGCAAAGTAAATACGTTTAGATCATCCATTAGTGCTAATGCAGCTAAACAAAATATTGAAGGAAAGTTTACACGACCGGGCATGTTCCTAGATTCTGTTTAGTATTTTCATAAAGTGAAACATGTTCCGTGGATATCGTACGAAAACAAACAGACGCGGGACGATGTTTTGTTTAGTTTCGCGATGGATCTATATAGAGCAGATCGCAGGTGAACAGTAAACACACGGGCATATTATGTACATCGTACGTGAGGTCCGCCGAGAGGTCGAGGGCAGAACACTTTTTAGATGTCGGTTAATAAAGTAGACCTTACGGAACAACATATAATCTTGTTGCTACAGTCACAAAGTAGATAATAAAGTCTGCTTTAAAATTTACTCAAGTAGGTACTTAGATGTTGCCGCCGGCTGATTACGTAAAAATAGCGATTAGCAAAAATCGCGCGATCCTTAATTTTTGCTACGACACTAGCGGCAAAAACATTTTAGTGGTAATCATAGGAACTACCTACTAATTAAATGTTACGTCGAACAAACATTGACGCCAAATATTTTTTTCTGAATTTTAAAACTTTAAACTGCTTTTTGGCGCTTATTTCCTATTTATTTACCTTTTAACCATCGTTAAAGTTCAAAAGTAAACATTTTTGCAATTGCTTTGCTTTTCCAAGAAATAGGTTACGTAATATACCTAGGTAATGACTCTGCAGGCAAGTTCGTGTGCGCTAAATACCTACCTAGCCTGCGCGCGCTCGCTGTACCGTATATTTTGCTTTAATGAAAATTAGCCTATGACCTCCGATCCGAGTTGTAAGTACCTACTTATTATTTATATATATCTTAAATACCTACCTGGTTCTACAAATATTGTGTTGTATTTCATCAAATTTTAGTCACTTGGTCGGAGCCTATTCAATGCAAACAAACATATTATTATCTTTATAATAATGTAAATATATATTATTCAGTTATTATTGATGAAATAACATTACCTAATTGTTTTCTTTACTATATATTTTATAGCTAAAACGCAATTTATAATACATGTAACGCCATCTGTTAGCTATTGCATGAACTCTCTTGATTCTTTTTGCTACCAGCTGCAGCTGTTGATGGTTGTATTAATACAAAATTAATGAATTAATGTAAATAGAAGCATTAGGATGTTACTACCTATATAATATTCTCAATAAACAACAAGGTTTCTACGCATAATGAAGTGAAAACCCTTCATTTTTTTAAATCACTTTTACTACTCGCCGCTAGATGCCGCTATGGAACATGTTTTTGCTACAATAATATTATTAGGAAAAACGTTGCTACGAGCACATTGAAAGTACTGGTGCCTGCTAACTGGTGTCGTCAATTTTAATGTTATATCATTACAGAATATTATAAATGTGCACATCGACGATCCTGCCAACTGGTGCCATCAATTTTAATCTATCAGCCAATATTTGACATTTACAATACTCTGAATATAATAAATAGTTTCCTTATTCAGAGTTACAATACAAGTAAAATATACCTTCCTCTTCTTCTAAAACACGACAATTACTGTAATGGTGAAATTATGTTATCGGACTCGGATCGGTTGTAAAATTTTATTTAAAAAAAAGTGGCGCTAGTAGCGGTTATTCCTCGCCTTCAGTGCAACATTTTGTCGCATTGTGAGTGCGACGAAGATCCGATAGATGGCGTCTAGAAACACAAACAGACGAATCCTTTACGAACTTCGAACACTGGCGGTCGGGTGTTTTACGTGATGTCCTATGTTATATGTAATGTGTATGTGTGTGTCAGAATGTAGCGTCGTAGCTCCTAAACGATTTTGATCTAGTTTTTTTAGCATGTAAGTATGTAGATATACCTATATTATGTCGCAGTCATCTAAAAATCGCCATTTCACTCAATGAAGCGTTTTTATCGAATGACGACATTATATTGAAAGACTAAAGGAAAACTCGTCATGTTGTTTATTGTAACGTCCAACGTCTTGATTGAACGTCATTTAGCGTAGTTGACGAATTACCTACTTATGGAATATCTAGTTAGGTGACATTTTTTTCTAATTTGCGCTCATACTACCGATATCCATGCTGTCGCAGTATTTTATAACGAGTATCGCACTTTAATGTAGATTTAATGAAAAAAATATCAACACAGTGCTATCAGTGCCAGCTGTTTGACGCCATATTTGTTTTGGTGACTGCTAGCGCCGCAGTGAGAAAAAATTCACCTGACTGACAATACAACATTACAATTCGCTTACTAATTGGACGTTGAGTGACGATTGTTCAATCAATGTTCGGCCTAGTCTTTCAATTTAATGTCGTCACTCGATAAAAACGCTAGTCACTCAATGAAATAGCGATTTCAATTATATGACTGTGACATATACATTGTACAGAGTGATTCATGGTTCGAATAATATAGTATGTAGGGAATGAAGCGTGGAGCATTTTTTCTTTTGGCACCTCATAAATTACTTAATACAACTCAAAAAAAATCAAAGATCTAAAATGACCACAAGGAGTGAATCTTACTATGCTGGGGCTCGCGGGCTCCTAGTCTCACACACGAACGCACTGGGTGAACCTGACCAGGATTGAAACCCATCTATATTGTGACTTTTATGAAGATTTTTTGTCGCTAATTTATAATGTCAATAATTTATAGATAAACAATAAATGCTCTACGCGTCCTTCTCTTCACACTGAATTCGGTTTGGTATATAAACCACGAATCACTCTGTACAGTAAGTAGACAGTAGTGTGTATATGTAAGTAACTTTTATATCACCCAATGAAGTAAGCGCAGATCTACTTTAGTATTACTACAATGTATCTTTCTTTTTAGGTAACAAATGTGCATCTATTCGATTTTTTTTTGTCTAGACTTTTTCAATTCCAGTGCGTGCGATCGGCTGCGAGCTGCCAGTTCACAATGCCTGCGTCTGTCACGTTACACACACGTGCACACGCCGGCGAGATCGGGCTCGCGCAGCCTGCAGCGTGCAGTTGCCGGGGCGACGCGGCCGTTGACCCGCGCCGCCGCCCGCCGCCGCCCGCCGCCGCCCGCCGCCGCCCGCCGCCGCCGCCGCCGCCCGCCCGTCGGACCGGCCGCCCGCCCTGTATTTGTAAACAGAGCTCACGTAACGTTCGTCGCGAGTGTCCCGATCGTGTTAATTCATATCTGCGACCGGAGGGCGGGCGGGTAATGAAGTATGATTGAGAGAAGTTGAGACGAGGGCCGCCCGCCCCGCGCCGCCCTGACTGCTCAGCCTCAGACTTGGTGGCAGGTAAGCTGATTTCACCTTTGGCTTCTAATCGTTACCTCATGTTAGCAAATTTAAGATTATTATCATCATCATAATTTCAGTTGTGACGTCCAAAATCAAAATCAAAACATTTATTCAGAATATTTTTTTACAAAAATGTTTTCTGAACGTCGTTTCTATGTGTTACCCACTGATTCAGGAACTAGTAGCGAGAAGGACCAGCGTAAGAAACTCGCATGGGACCATCTTTTATGAAAAATATGGAAAATTGCTCTTTTTAAATAAAATTTACAAAATATATCAAAACTAAAACTAAATAACAAAATTACATTTATTTTTATAATATATAAAGATAGCCTTGCAGAGGGCTACTTTATTCCCAAAGTATGCTGTCTGTATAGTAAGCTTTTGCACAAAAAAATCTTCGACTTTGTTACATATTGTTTAAAAATATTCCAACGTTTCCTTATCCACTACTGACATGAGTCTACCCAAAGTATTTCATGGCGGGTCTATATTCGCCACGCTTGGCAGGCGGGTTGGCGAGCGCAGTGGTGAAACGCTGTTGCCCATTTCCGGATATATCTCTGTTGTCTTTTCCCCCACGGGAAAGATGGTTGATGGGGAAGTACTATTCTTCTCCGGAACCCCGCGGTTTTTAGATTATTTGTAACTAGTTTTAAACAAACAAGTGAGGGCCTTTGTATATTTATGAATAACAGCTGCATCATATAGAGATATGAAACGTGGGAAGGAAAGAGTGTGATACGAATAAATCGGATATCTGTAATCGAGTGTATCACACTGCAAAGTGCCTGTACACCATAACTATCTCGCAACAACAATTCGACGGGCATAAATTGAATGAATTCTTCAGTACGTAGAAAATCAATAAGATGAGCAAAATCTAAAATAATAATTAGGATAAGTTTTTAAAACTTCTAAGTTTTAAGTTTCAATTAAATAAAATTATACATCTCTCGGTTCTCGCAAAACGATATTTATACGCATCACATTAATTTTCGGTGTAAATATTATAGTTAAATACGAAAGTTTGTTAGTATGGATGGATGCATGAATGAACGTTTGTTACTCTTTAACGCAATAACTTCTAAACAGATTTGATAAAAATTTGTATTTATAAAAGTTTACGTACAGGATTAACATATAGAATACATTTTAAGGTACGGTTCAAGCTTGGCCTACAGTTGGCCAAGCAGGAAAATTTGAAAGCTTTGTAAAGTAACGAAAACGAATAATATATCACACCGCCAATACAATTGACAGTCGATTACTTTACTTTACGGGACTTTAAAACGTCCCTGTAATAAATGTAACCGCTAGTTGCCGACCGTACTGCGCGGAGTCCGGGAGGTCCGCAGACAGGCGCCGGGCCAGTTATCTCTCACGGTTTATGGCCCATAACACTCCACACCATCACACTCAACAGGCGGGAGGCCATCGTAGCAGCCCAACACCATCAGCTATATCGTTCAATTAGTTTTATGTGCAGTAAACTATCGATACATCAACGTAATGTGCTAGTACAGTTTTCGACTAGCATGTATCATCATCGACCTTATTGCTATGGCAATAAAGACCAATAGAAGGGATCTGCTCGCGACTGCACGAAGTACGGAAATAGAGTCACTGCTGGGCTCTAGCCAGAGATGATAATAAACATGGGAAATTAAATTTTATCAATATTACTAGCGCGAGTTATTATTGCAATGGTAATTGATCATGCTGTAAAGTAATCCCTGACGTGAATACGTCTCTTTACTTTCGTATATACGAATATAAACCAATATACCGAATGATAACAAAATAGTGTTGCAGCTATACAGGTGTAGGTATAATAACAGTCTTACTTTTAAGTCTAACAGTCGTAAAGTTTGGGACACGATTATACAACATATTCTCATTCAAAAAATATATTTTTTGTTTTATGTCATTCTTGCGACTAAAAAACATAAATTGTAAAAAGTAAAAACCTTTTTTGTGTTAATTTTTTACCCGACTTCGGCGAAGCCAAAAGGAAGGGTAATGATTTTGGCAGTGTATGTATGTATGTATGTATGTATGTATGTATGTATGTATGTATGTTCCCTCGTAGCGGCTAAACTACTGGTCCGATTTTGATAAATGAGGTGTCAATCGATTTGTATTAATGCCGCGGGTAACATAGGCTATATAATTTTTTGAAAAATTTTGAATTTTGAAAATTATACCTCAAAAACTATCTCCAAAAAAAAATTTATTAAGATATTTGTATCGTGTTTGGTATCAAAAGATAGGTCTTGGCAAGCACATTACGAATATGTATTAATATTTTTTATTTATTATTATATTTTATTGTTAAATTCAAAATTAAGGTTTAAAAGGGACGTACAAGTAGTATCTAGGAGTTGATACTTTCTATGTAATGGACAATTAAATAAAAATATAATAGGTCATTATTATATTTGATGTGAAAACAGAAAAATATTAAATAAAAAAAAGATTAAAAAACTATAACCCGACTTCGCAAAAAATGGGTCTAAAAAGTCTGAAACTAGAAAATAATTCAATTTGAAATCCAGAAATGCATAGGTACAAAAATGGTCAAGCTAGAGCCGTGGACGTACCCGCTAATAAAATCTAAGCATTAGTTCACACCGAAATACGGTAGAAAAAAAATTCAAGGCTCGATGCCAATAGCGGGTGCGACCACGGCTCTACCTTGACCATTTTATGTACCTATGCATTTCTGGATTTCAAATTGAATTATTTTCTTGTTTCAGACTTTTTAGACCCATTTTTTGCGAAGTCGGGTTATAGTTTTTTAATCTTTTTTTTTTACGAAAGTAATTTAAAAAATACATTTTTAAAATGAGAAAAGGTAGTATTATGATATCCCAAAGTTATAGTGACTGCTTTTCTTACACCCTGTAGTACATCTATCGTCCCCGTGAAAATTTCAATTACACATCTAAATAATTAATGAATTTGGAACGCTACGTAAGGACCGTATTCACGAACGATAAAAAGCCGTGTCCATGGCACAGCTGTCACTCGCGTCAAATTATTATTTAAGGCAAACGTTAAAAACTTAACATGCGCTAAGGGCCCATTTAAATCATAAAATCATACCCAAATTCAAATTAATATTATATTCTGAGGCATTTGTAAGTAACTTGTAGCACGCAACGGCTTTGGTTGTGCGTGTGGACTGGCGTAGTACCTCCAAATTGTACAAAGTTACCGACACCAACAAAAAAAAAATATTTTAAACAATGCAGAATACCTATTTACTAATTTTTATTTTTAGCCCTCCGTAAACTTTGTTGAAAATAAATATTATGTCTGAAAAAATATTAAGCGGTCTACACACCAAAGCCGCTGACCCGGCGGCACAGCCCGGCGCGGCGGCTTAGTGCCGGCGGGTTAACCCGGCCTTCAGAATGTCCAAGCCGAACGACTTTGCCGGCGGCACGACAGCCGGGGCATGTGGTGTTCTAGTAATTGCCAATTACTAGAACACCACATGCCGCGAAAAAAAACATAATTTGTGAAAAATTCTTTCACAAATCATGTTTTTTTTGTTGCCGTTATAACAGCAAATTCTAAAAATAAAATAATTATTTAAGGGGGGCTACAAACGTAATTTTTTGTCATTTTTGCGTATTTCGTAATAGCACAAAGAGGTAACGTTATGATTGCCAGTAGACCGGACTGCCCTGGCATATCCAAAGGCACTGGGTAGAGGTAGCACTTGGTCTGATATGAAAATAAAATGTAATATTATACTAACAATACTAACATAATATAAGTTTATATTGTTACTAACACATCTACTAATATTGTTATGGACAGTATTGGTCTGAAATAAAAGTATTTTATTTTTATTTATTTATTTATATTACAAAATGCTAACATTACTTTAGTTTTTGGATTTACGTTGACATACTCGTAATTGGAAGCCTAATATCTGACGCCGGGCTCGGCTGCCGACTGTACCGCGGAGGTTCGCAGGTTTACGGCCTTTCATTTTCTTTTTATGCGTTGGATTTCATTGCCACGCAAAAATAACTAACTAAATTTTAATATGTTACTTAAATACGAAATGTTTTTGTAATGGGCACAATTAAAAAAGAAATGGACAGTTCCCAAAAGTTTGTTGGTGTGACGTGCGACGAAAATCTAGCCTATATGATTGGTGTATACCCCGCTCAATACTCTACCTAGTACTGCGTGTACAAGTTTGATTTGCGGGATTTCCAAATGTTAGCATGTCATGTCACGAAGACCGGCGGGAACCGTCATTATTGTGCTGTGTGTTATGTTTCCGTAATGGCTTATGTTGGTTATAGCATGTCATAATAAAATACGTAATTGCGAGCTAGTGTCGTTCGCTGAAAAAAATATAGGTACTTTCTCATTATCATAAAAATAGCGTGTTATTTGTTCATATTTTACTAAATACTGTCAGTTCATGCGAAGGGAATGTCAGTCGATATCAAAATAACATCGCTCTGTCTTAGCTAGTTCACAAGTTAAGCTGCGGGTTAAAATCTAAATGAGGTTTGACGGCAGTTCGCAGCTGCAAGTTTTAGTGAAAGAATTTGGTATCCCTCTATTTTTACTAATATTATAATGACGAAACATTCGTATTTTTAGGGATCTTATAAAAAGTTGCTGAAAATTGCTATAAACTTGAATACTTTATGCTTCAATATTTTAACATATAAGTTGTTTTTAAATAAAAAATATGTAAGCTCAACTATGTATGTTATTACTTATTATACCTATATTACACGCATACTCGCGACACAATCGATAATCGAATCAGTATGATCTCAACGGCTTTTGGTATTTTATTTGGTGGATTACTTTGATTTTAACCAGAATAAAGAAAATCGTTAGGTCGTAACTTTTTGTATTCCCGACCATATCAATCGACTGAGAATCAAAATTAACAAACGTCGTTCTTAGGGAGTACGATAGAATCTGAATCAAAATCGAATCAGTTTGCAGAGTAAGGCCCCTGGGCTAATATTACGAATATATTTATACATTGACAGCCAAAATCATCCTTTTGGTTTTGTAGCTATAAATACACGGGTAGAAATAAACTGCCGGAATTAAATAATATTAGACGGACGACACGGCTGCATATTTTTAGCGAGACCCAAAAACTCTCACAACAGCCTGTTTTGGAGATAGTAATGAGTTTTGCCGCGAGCGACGAGGGTGGTCGGTTACAGGATACTAAATTAAAAGCCGCCATTTTTAATATCGCATCCTGCAGGAAACAACGCAACACAATGGAGTCTCGCCGTTCGTTTAGCGCGAGTTAGCCCGCATTGTCTGCAGACTGGGTCGAGTGCTCGAGTGTTGAGCACACAGCCTTGTGTTTAATCTTCTAACTGCCTCTTTAAATATGACACATGATACTTGTAGCTGCAGATTTAAGAATATAATCTACGACATTTTAATAATAATAATATAATCTTTTGAGACGTACAAGAAGTAAATTAGTAATTAAATGTTAAGGCAATAACACAAGCAATAGCGATTTATTTAATTGTCAATTGGACTCCTGGGGCCTTACTCTCCAAACTGATTTGATTTTGATTTAGATACGATCTTGCCGCGTACTTCCAAGTAAATTGACATTTGTTTATTTTGATTCTCAGTCGATCGATATGGTCGGGAGTACAAAAAGTTACGATCTAACAATTTTCTTTATCCTGATTAGTTTCAAAGTAATTTAGCAAATAAAATACGAAAAACCACTGATATCGAACGGATTCGGTACTCGATTGTGTCGGGAGTAGGCCCGCTGCTTGTCTGTGGACCCTTTTTATTTTATTTAATTTATTCAATAGATACACCAACAACTTTTGCCAATTACATTAATAACTGAATCTAACACCGTTTGCATAGGTCTAGCACATTAGTTAATTACAGATGTATACAGCATTTAAAGACAGATCTCCATAAATTTTTTGTAAAATTTTTAGTAGTCAGTTTGAGATTTATTTTGATTGGATTTCAATAAGCGTACATTAACTTTAATTAATTAAATAAATAATATTCTTCTTTTTGTCTTACTAATGCGACATAAAAGCAGAATTATATCACAAATACCCTACTTTGTTACAAGAATTAGGATTTTGGTTGGTAGCAAGTAATAGGAGTGCAATGAAAGACCAGTCTAAGTAGATAATAATGACACTAAAATAATATTACTACTCGGAAATGTACGTATTTACGATAATTCCAAAAATGAGTTATCCTTATATGTCTGTATTAAATAGAAATCCCGCGGTTATCAATACGAGCGGACGTCAGCGCCACTATCTGCAGCGCGGCCTGTGCGTGTAATTCAGGAACATCAAACGATAACGCAGTTCCCCGAATATCTGAGAGCATTATCCTCGTCCGTTCAGCGACGACATCAGGGGGGAGAACAGGAGACAGGAGTAATAACCCCCCCACAACGATTTCGGATTTCGTGTTCCGTTAAAACCAGGCCAGCTACGCAGGAATATTTTAAAAATATATACCTATATATTTAACTAGGTACCTAATACGTTTATTGTTTTTTTTTATTAGGATTATTATGTGCTAGGTGATGTTAATGTTAAGACATGAATGGATGTAGCAAAATTCTGATTTCGAGGAACTTGAGTTCAAACTGTTACTTAAACTTTATAGAATACGTCGTAACGTATTAAGTAAATTAATCTAAAGACCCGTCTCTAGAATCAATGTACTTAATACGTTACTACATATGCTAAAATGTTTAATTGACAGTTTAAACCCAATTAACTGGGTAAATTTTACATTTTCTCGAAATTACAATTTTGCTGCATATTCATTCATTCATGTCTTCAATTATTGTTGACCTTAAAATAATGTGGGCATATGGACGCTCTTCCAATTCACATCGTCGCCCAGTGGGACGGTTAACAACCAGGCCAATTCGACGGACGAGAAAACCCAAAACCGAAACCCAGAAAAATTTATTCAGACTTATTTTTATTTTTTATTATAATAATTTAAAAATTTTATTATACTTATTAAATCAATACTATTAGACTTATTAAATTATTTTATACATCGGCAATTGACCATCGATTCGTGAGCCAAACTCTTTAACCACTGGAGCAAATAATAAATATAATAGTAAATGTAATAATTTAAGTATATATACGAAAAATATAACATAGAAAACAAACACCTAAGGTCTCGACATACAAAATAATAGATAAAAAATTACAAAGCAATAGCAACCAGATGTAAAAACCAATAGTATTAATGCTAAAATAAGTTACAATCCACCTAGTTGAAATAAAATTATAATTAAGTTTTAAAGATAAAAGAAATGTATGAACAGAAATAAATTATAAATGTACTAGAAAAATAAACGGGATGTATAAAAACTGTAAGTAAAAATAAAAAATGTTAAGTTAGAGAAATTAATTATATAGGTAAAACATATTAAAAGAAAGTAACAAAATATAGAAATAAGTGTATAGTAAAAGTAAAAACGGAAGAAATGAACAATTTGGAATGTAAAACAATAGTGTATGCAATGTGTTGTGGAGTGGCTGGCGTGGGCCGGCGACGGTGGTGTGGCAGACCACAAATTGGTAAAAATTATAATGTATAAAGATTAGCAATGGCAGCTTAAGGGAGATTCTGCGCTGGGCGCAAGTGTAATACCAATGGTAATAATTGTAAAAAATGGAAATGTTATACATTAGAAAATAGTAAATAAATAAACGAAAATAGCAAGAAGGTAATAGTAAAAGATAAACTGTAAATAAATAAATAATGTAAACCTCATCGACAAAAGAAATGTAGAAATTAATATAGCAAAAAATTGTCCCTGTTTACGATAGGGGGAACAAGCAGGGCCCACTTTTTACATGGGTCAAAAAAAAAAAAAAAAAAAAAAAAAAACCACTGGAGCATGGAGGTTTGAGGACACAGTTATAGTCGACTGATGTAGTTAGTCAGTTAGCGACAATAACGCAGATTCGGCCTCGGCGGCGGATTACGTAGAAATAACGATTACCAAAAATTACGCGATTGATGCGCAATCAATTGTAAAAAAAAAATCTGATCGCTCGCTGTTGTATTTGAACGCACATTTGTTTTATTTTCTCTACGACACTATCGCCAAAAACAAAATGGTATTTTAACTATTAATTAAATATTGTCGTCAAATTATTTTTTCAGAAATTTTAAAACTTTAAACTGTTCTTTTTCAAACGAATATGAATAATAATAATATAATATTAATGGACGCTTCACACCACGTCAATCTAGCCCCGTGCTAAGTATCCAAAGAACTTGTGTTACAGGTACCAGACAACGGAAATATATTTAATATTTTTGTACTATACAAATATTTACTCGTTGCTGCACCATCCTAACACTCCAGAGTATCTCTCTTCCCTTTTTCAACACCTCTGCAGCAGCAACGACAAGAACCTCCGATCAGTCAACAACGAGCTTTTACTTTGCCCTTCCCATAAATCAAGTATCGTCCACTCTTCTTTTAACATACAAGCTATTCTTCTCTGGAATGCTCTTCCTCTGGAAATCAGGACGTCAAACACCAGAGACACATTTAAGCGCAGACTTCGTGACTTTTATTTTAAACAATCGGCAGATTCATAAGATTCTCAGTATTTTATATAAATATATATGTAAGCTTTGACGTTGACAATGACAGTGACAATTTGAGGAAGCGGGATTTCAGCCATTACAGGAAGCCGTCAAGAGAGAATCAAAAACGTGTTAAATCGAATAGTACATTACTATAATTAAATTACTTATTATACAGTTTAATAATCTTATGAAACTCATTAAAGTTTCTGAAATTGATTTGTTTTAAAGTGTTAAATTAGTTTCAAGTTTTATAAGAAAAATGGTAAAGCATGGACATTTAATTGTCGATTCTCTGTTTTAGATGAATCACATTGTGTTATGCTTCAACAAGAAAATAATCCATCAATCTTATAAATCGACAATTATTATACATGTGAAAAAAATATTAACCTTAAACAATGGAGAAATTAAGATTTGAATTTATTATAAAGGCCAAACCAGACGATAACAAGACGAATATTTATGCAATAACTTCCATTACGGATACACAAAACCAAACCTTCGTTGTTCCTAGAGAATATCAATCAGTGCAAAGAAATATTAAAACATGAAATATTTGACAAAATAAAAAAATCCCTTCAGAAAAGACACGATAAGAGACAGGTTTGGATTACATTAACAAAGGAAATGCAATCAATTTATTTTGATAATGAAAACTTACAGTTTGATGGGTATTTACTCGAGAAATTAGAACATAGTCCATTGTTATCAACGGAACCAACATTGTTAAAAAAAACAGAAAATAAAACGAAATTAGCTGCAGAATTTTCAATAGAAAAGTTTTCAAGGAATACCACAAATGTAAAACAATGGTTGGATACTTTTGAAAATGAATGTGCACGTTTACAAATAGATACAGACTTACAAAAAGTAGAAATTCTGAGATTACTATTAGAAGATACCTGCTTAGATTGGTATACCTCAATGATTATCCAACATACTATAGATTCGGATTGGTGTGTATGGAAGAAAAGTTTAAGTGAAACATTCGCTGATAAAGGCTGGTCACCAATTAGATATGCTATGAATTTTAAATATATGCAAGGACAAATGTTAGAATATGCTCTTAAAAAACAAAGACTATTGCTAGAAATAAATAAATCAATAGATACACAGACCTTGATTTATTTAATTGCCTCTGGCCTACCAAACTTCATAATGGATAGAATAGACAGAGAAAGCCTTAAAGAAGTAAATGACTTATTTCAATGCATAAGAGGACTAGAATGTTTAACAAAGAAAAACTTAAACACAGGAAATAAATACAACAAACAAGAAATAAAATATTCAGAAAAAAAAACATGCAGGATTTGTGAAAATAAAGGAAAATTAAACAGATTTCATCCAGAGAGTGCTTGTTGGTATAATTTTGAAAAAAAACTTAATTCTAATTCAATATTAAAAGTTGAATTGTGTAATGAAGATCAAAAAAACTAAAATTCCCTCCACTAATTGAGATTATGGTGATGTTAAATAATACATTAGAAGTCAAAGGCCTGTATGATCCTGGTTCACGAATAACATTAATAAATTCAAAATTAGTTCAGGTAACAAACATAAAGCCAAATTATTACTATAATACAATTAAAACAATAAGTGGAGGGGGTAAAACTAGAGGGTTAATTACACTGGATGCGGAGTTATTAAAAAAAACTACTAAAATAAATGCATTTATCTTTGAAAATGAAAATTTTGAGTATGATCTTATACTAGGATTAGATTCAATACACAAATTTGGGTTGACTCATGATGAGAATTTAAATATCCAAATACAAAAAACAGACGAAAGAGAAACTAAAAATATATTTGAAGATAAACTGATTACGAATAGGGAAATAAATAAAAAAGAAAAAGAATATGCAGTAAACTTTAATGAAGGCATAGATACAAATAAATTTAATATAGATACAGAATACTTAGATACTGATCAAAGAAAACAGATAAACATATTATTGGACAGCTACACGGAAATTTTTGCTAAAAATAAATATGACACTGGAAAAGTGAAGAAGTATGAAGCCTGTATAGATCTGCAAGTCGAAAAATATTGTTATAAAAGACCATATAGATGCTCCATCCAAGATAAAATAGAAATAGAAAATCAAATCTCACTACTTTTAAAACATGAGTTGATTGAGGAGTCTTACAGTCCATTTGGAGCACCCGTTACCTTAGCTTTTAAAAAGGATGAAGGAAAAAAAAGCAGATTATGCATAGACTTCAGAGATTTAAATAAAATAATTACACCTCGATCACAACCATTTCCTCTCATAGAGGATTTAATAACAAAAACAATAAATTGCAATTATTTCACAACTCTGGATATAAATTCAGCCTTTTGGTCCATCCCTTTAAAAATAACAGACCGACACAAAACTGGTTTTGTAACTCAGGAGGGACACTTCCAATGGACCTGTTTACCCTTTGGGCTTAAGACAGCACCAGCTATATTTCAACGGATTTTGGGAAATATAATAAGAAAAAATGGTTTGACAGGATTTGCAGTGAACTTTATCGATGATATACTGGTTTTCTCAAAGACATTTGACGAACATATCACACACATAAAAAAATTGCTAGAGGCTATTCGAGAAGAAGGTTTTAGGCTAAAATTAACAAAATGTAAGTTTGCATCTGATTCTGTTAAGTATTTAGGTCACATATTACAAAAGAATACGATTACACCTCTAAAAGACAATTTGAAATCAATAAAAGATTTTCCTGCTCCTCAGAATAGAAGACAAATACGTCAATTTTTGGGAAAAATTAATTTTTATGGGAAATACATTCCAGGCGTCTCAATAGTTCTTGATCCTTTACATAAATTGCTTAGAAAAGACCAGAGATTTAATTGGACAGAACAGTGTGAGGATGCATTCCAGAAAGTTAAAGATTATCTATGTTCCAAACCAATACTGGCTATTTATGATCCACAAGCACCAATATTTATTTATACAGATGCCAGTGCCATAGGAATAGGAGCAGTTTTGAAACAAATTCAACACAATGGCGAAGAAAAGCCAGTAGCATATTTTTCTAAAAAAATCAATGAATGTCACAAAAATAAAAAAGCTATATTTTTAGAATGTTTAGCCATAAAGGAGAGCATTAAGTTTTGGCAACATTGGTTGATTGGGAACTATTTTACTATATATACCGACCACAAACCCTTAGAAAATTTAAATATAAAAAACAGACCTGATGATGAATTAGGTGATATGTCACATTATCTGTCACAATATAACTGTGAAATAAAATATTTTCCAGGAAAAAACAACACGGAAGCAGATTGTCTCAGCAGAAACCCAGTGTTGGACACTGATGCAAATTATGAAGATAACTTAAGAACGGTAAATATTATTGATATTCATGATATAAAACATGACCAAACACAAAATTTGCAAATAAAAAAACTTGAAAAGAGCCTAATTTTAGAAGATGGTATTTATTATAAAAAATGTGGGAAAAAGAGCAAAAAAATTGTTTTAAGTGAAGACTATAGTAGAAATATATTAAAAAAGGTACATGAAGAATATTGTCATACTGGTATAAATCAAATGGAATCTAAAATAAAACCCTTTTATACTGCACCAAATCTATCAGAAAATATTAAACACATATGCAAAAACTGCGAGATATGCATAAAGAATAAAACAAGGTTAAATAGAAAATATGGATTTATGTCGCAACTAGGTCCAGCTAATAAACCCTTTCAAATAATGTCACTGGATACTATAGGAGGATTCGGGGGTCAGAGATCAACTAAGAGATATTTGCACCTACTTGTAGACCACTTCTCTAGATATGCATATATATTATGTTCTAGGAATCAACATGCTCGAGACTTCATTAAACTTATAGAAAAAATTCCAAGAGAAGAAACAATAGACATTATACTGTCTGACCAATATCCAGCTTTAAATTCAACTGAATTCAAAAATTACCTTCAGAACCGTAATATTCAATTAATACTTACAGCAGTGGACGCACCATTCTCAAATGGTTTAAATGAAAGGCTAAATCAGACTATTGTGAACAAAATAAGATGTAAAATGAATGAATCAAAAGGAAAAACAAATTGGTCAAAAATAGCAGAAGAATGTAGAAATCGCTACAATGAAACAAACCATTCTGTAACAGGATTTTCTCCTAAATATTTGCTATCTGGTGAGTCTACAGATTTGTTACCGCATGAATTAAAAGAAAAACAGCAATTATCAAAATGTTTGGAAGAAGACAGGAAAATAGCACTACAAAGGTCAATAAAATCACATGAATATAATAAAACTTTATTTGCCAAAAATAGATTACAACATGAATTTAAAAAAGGAGATATGGTATATGTTGACTATGGAAACAAATTAAACAAAAAAAAGATGGATGAAATTAGAATTGGTCCATATGAAATTGAAGAAAAGATATCAGATTCAGTTTTCAAAATAAATACTGGTCGTGGTACAAGATCTATTGGACTATATCACGTCACAAAGCTCATTCCTATTCTTGGTGATTTTTAGATTTCAAAGCAATATTTTATTCAACTAGTTGAAAGAAAATTTGCATTCTTGAAGGGGGGAGATGTAAGCTTTGACGTTGACAATGACAGTGACAATTTGAGGAAGCGGGATTTCAGCCATTACAGGAAGCCGTCAAGAGAGAATCAAAAACGTGTTAAATCGAATAGTACATTACTATAATTAAATTACTTATTATACAGTTTAATAATCTTATGAAACTCATTAAAGTTTCTGAAATTGATTTGTTTTAAAGTGTTAAATTAGTTTCAAGTTTTATAAGAAAAATGGTAAAGCATGGACATTTAATTGTCGATTCTCTGTTTTAGATGAATCGTTATGCTTCAACAAGAAAATAATCCATCAATCTTATATATATATTATAGTACAAATATTTATTATTTATTATGTAGTTTATATTTATTAATATTATTATGGTATAGTTCCTATATACGTATATAATATATATTATCTAATTTATGTATAATATTGTTTTATAACGTAATTTATGTTATTTATAGTATGTTTTGTTATTTTTTTTTTATTAGTCTCTTTTTTTTTCACCGGTAGAGAATGCTATACGGCATTAAGTTAAGTTAAATAAATAAATAAATATTTAAGATTTTTATTATATTAATACACAAATTTAGCACACATCCATTACTTAGGAACATTTAAAGCTTTTTGTTCCCCAGGGGGGATTCGAAATTCGAACCCGCGACCTCCGGGTCAAGAGCCAAGCTCTGAACCGCCAGACCACGGAGGCGTCGAATATTGTCGTGTAATTATTTTTCTGAAATTTTAAAACTTTATATTTCAATTTTGGTTCTTATGTCCTGAGCCATTTTTGCAATTGCTTTGGTTTTGCAACACATACGTAAAATAATGAGCCTGCCGGCGTTTTGATAAACCCGCTGTACGTGACCGGCGACACATATATATATAACTAGCTGTGCCCGCGACTTCGTACGCGTGGAACAGTGATTTAGGGCACTTTAGTATTTTTAAATATATTTTTAGTTTATTGGCGCAACCGCTGAGAACGCTAATAGGTACTTCCCAGTGCATCCCAGTGTTGATCCCGATCCAGCAAGTCACGTACCCGGCAAGCCTCTTGGTATGCAGGGTATAATAATAATATATTACTGTCAGGTATATGAGTCAGGTATATATTACTATCCTTTCGGAGCTCGGCAAAAGAAGTAGGCCTTCGAACAATATGTAGAAGTCAGCAAAGGTATTCGAAGTTAGGATAATATTATTCGAATGCACCGTATAGACCCAGACAATTTTTCACGTTAATTTAGTAAAGTATTTAACTTCTATGTCCGTCTGTCTGTCTGGGTGTCAAAACTTTAACACGTGTAGGTATCAAGCTAAAAATCATATTAAAAACTCAGTTCTACTGTCCCTTCTGGCTGTGAAAAGAAACAGGCATCTTGGCCACGTCTACCCAAAGATTCAGCCGTTTATATCGCTAATTTTCGCAATTTTCGACACGCCAAAGGGAACCAAAACCTAAAGGGTACTTCCCGGGAATAGAAATTTGATATGAAGCAACATCTTAACGCACTATTAAAATGTTGCTTCATATCAAATTTAAACGACATAGGATAAATTGCGAAACCATAAAAATATTTTAAATTTTTTCAAGTTATTACCGTTTTTGTCATTAATATTTTGAAGTATTATTAAATTTAAACTTATATTGCAATTACTAAGGTCTTTAAAACGGAACTCTCGGTTAGACATGGGCGCAGCGGCACGCCCCGCCGAGGATCCAGCAGGCTTACTCTCGACACAACTGAGAATCGAATCAGTTCGATCTTAACGGTTTTTGGTGTTTTATTTGGTAAATTACTTTGAAATTATTTAGGATAAAGAAAACCGTTAGAACGTAACTTTTTGTACACCAGACCATATCAATCGACAGAGAATAAAAATAAACAAACGTCAATTTCTTCGGGAGTATGCGGCACGATCGAATCTGAATTAAAATCGAATCAGTTTGGAGAGTTAGGCCCCAGCTCGGCGCGCCGCGCCGATCGGCTTTAGTAGCGTTTTTTATAACCTACCCTAAGTATAATAATAATAATATAAATAAATGAAATTTTGTTTTAAACAAAATATAAAATAAAAAAAGAATAAATTTGAATGTTTGAAGCAGCGCGGTTCCCGCCGCGCTTCATACAAACGTCCAGTATTTTTTTTATTGTCATATATCTTCAAATCAAAGCGACATCTATACGCCATACGCCGTACTTTTAACACGATTATTACTGGGGGCACAGTTAGCGGCTGTGCGTGGTTAAATTCATACTACCGGTACTGCCTGTTAGCACATTTTAATAGTATTTTTTACCCAGCAGTGGGGTGGAGTTCCTTTGGTTGACCTTCGCCAAAATTCCTACCTACCAGCATCTGATACCTACACTACACCCCGACTCGGATGTAAGACGTCACGCATCAGCCTGTATCGCGCGGCGTCGCGATGCGGCGGTCGAATCACGGCGAAACGATTTTAATTTTGCTATATTATGTCCTAAACTATTAATTATACTTGCTAGGTATAAAGGGCAAATATAGTCTTCATGAAATGCTTAAGCCAACTAACGTATTAAAAATGATAAGGATTAATACCGTGATGGTATAAATAGTTTACCAAAAACCGCTTAATTGCCCGTTTTTTTAGATTATCGCGAAAGGCTTTCTTTTAATAATACAGTTAATTAAGTTGATTTATACAATAAATGATAATTTATTTCAATTTGTGAAGCAAGTTCAAAAATACAATTTTTATATTATTATGACACTGTGGAAACACTCTTCTCAGAAAAAAAAATCTGTTAGTTAGGTACTTATTTCAAGTTCTAATCTACTTTAGTGCCACATTCTATTGCTTCGCGTCACTGTGTAAGCGATCCCCCCGCGCCCGCCGCATGAACCGTTCGTCCGCAGCCCGCGCGCGCGAAATTCCTCCGACTTGCTTCCAATTTATCGTCACTGCTCGGCTCCTATGTATCGTAGCGTTATGTTATATAGCCTATAACCTGCCCAGGAATATGGGCTACAATCGTACCAAGTTTGGTTAAAATCCCTTCAGTAGTTTTTGTTCCCATCGCGCACATACAGACAGACAGACAGACAGACAGACAGACAGACAAAAATTTTACTAATTGCATTTTTGGCATCAGTATCGATCGCCAATCATCCTCCAATATGTATTTTGAAAAAATATTCAATGTACAGAATTGACCTCTCTACAGTTTTATTATAAGTATAGATATGTTAATATTTCACCACGTAGGAACACTAGTTTGTTAAAATTAGGGTTGGCTGTCACCGAGACGCGACGAGATGAGCCTATAAAACGACAAAATAAAAATTATTAGGTGCTATACAAAAAGTTGAAGTGGCTTGCGGCGTCTCGCTACGCATATATAAGGTGTAAAAAAATCAGTGATAATACTTTAGGGTGTGTATGTGCCTCCTATGTAGAGTTCACTGTGAAAGTACCAGCGCTGAAGACTTACTTTTGACTTTCATGTTTGTGTGAGAAATTTCCCATACAACCTCTTTCAGGGTTAGTACTTTCACAGTAAACTCTATATAAGGGTTCCATACACACCCTAAAGTATTATCACTCATTAATAGTATAGCCTGTATAATACTATTACTTATTATTATAACGTCGGGCCGCCCCGCGTTAGATAACTTATTCACATGTTTTGTCGGTGTAATGTAAGCAGAGATAAAACATCCGAAAAAAGTTATAATCTTTACTAGGCGATTATGAAATATAGGTTCTACGACCAATACTGAAACCAAAATTACACTTAGGAGCCCTCTTATTCTCTGTCTGTCACTGTCACTGCTCAGCGAAACGACAAGGAAATTACTGACTTGAGCGTCACTTAATTTTGTTTCCTTAGTTCGCAGAACAACAATATCCCCAAACGGAAATATATAATTCTTAGAATAACCCGATTTAAGGAAACACGAAATAAATAAGTAGATGGAAAACCACACAAGAATAATAACCTTTTCACATAAATACCACTCATCATAAATCGTGTTTATATTCTATTAATAGTTATTTATTACCGGTCCTATATACGGCGAGTACTATTGTGGTGTATTGTGTTGTGGTGAGTCAGTGCTTGCGTGTGTTCGGCCAAACAAATGTATACAATATACATGTACAGTGTACACACACGTTTTATCACCGTGAAAATCGACGCTTAATTCGTCGAATGCACGACTGTGTGGAGTACTGTGGGAGCTCGTTGACTTATGGCGCGTTTCAATAACCTATCTGTCTATAACAAAGGATAGGTATTAAAAGTAACAGCGGAAAGCTTTAAATAATCTATGGCGATCTATCTTTCATATTAATTGTTGTCGCATTATTGAACGGCGGCAAATTGCCATTTTGACAAAATTATCTAGGTACACTGATTTCGTTATCGCCGTTGTCTTGTCCGGTAGACATACCGTGTACGAAGCTTGTGAGTTTTTGGTTTTAGCTTTTAAGTATTAACGACTACCTCCGTAGCGTAGTGGTTGAGCGCATTGGTGCTCGAACGAGAGGTCGCAGGTCGAATCCCGCCGAGGGAACAAAAAGTTTTTCAAATCTTCCTGGGTCATAGATGTGTATTAAATTTGTGTATAATATAATAAAAATCTTAAATATGTGTAAAGTATAAAAACATAAAATATATTTCCGTTGTCTGGTACCTGTAACACAAGTTCTTCGGATACTTAGCACGGACACTCAATCATGACGTTTGACCTGGTGTGAAGCGTCCATAGATATTATATTATACATATTATTAAAAAAAGATTAAAAAACTATAACCCGACTTCGCAAAAAATGGGACTAAAAGTCTGAAACAAGAAAATAATGCTATTTGAAATCCAGAAATGCATAGGTATTTTTATACCCATTTTTTGCGAAGTCGGGTTATAGTTTTTTAATCGTTTTTTTTATTTAATATTTTTCTGTTTCCACATCAAATATAATAATTATTATATTTCTATTTAATTGTCCATTACATAGAAAGTATCAACTCCTAGATACTACTTGTATGACCGCATTTTAAACCTTTATTTTGAATTTAACAAAAAAATATAATAATAAATAAAAAATATAAATACATATTCGTAATGTGCTTGCCAAGACCTATCTTTTGCTACCAAACACCAGACAAATATCTTAATTTTTTTTTTTGGAGATAGTTTTTGAGGTATAATTTTCAAAGTCCAAATTTTTTATAAAATTGCATAGCCTATGTTACTCACGGCGTTAATACGAATCGATTGACACATCAGTCATCAACATCGAACCAGTACTTTAGCCGCTACGAGGGAACATACATACATACATACATATACTGCCAAAATCATTACACTTCCTTTTGGCTTCGCCGAAGTCTGGTAAAAAGAAACTAGAAAGCCACAGTATATTAAATTAGCGTTTGTAATGAACGAAATGTTATCTATTCAAGACAACTTTACGTGTATCAATAAACGGGGAAAAAACGTGTGTGTAAACAACCCTTAGTATATTGGGCGACCTTGGCCGGCGCCGCCCCGTCTGGCTATCTACATCATACAATAGCTGCCGGTGCCGGCAGCGCGGAGCCCTTATTAGTTATCAACTTGACCCGCCTAATACAGAAGTGGGTTAAGTTCCGCCTTATTTGTATCACACACTTGTGTAGGCGGGGCCCTTCTTCAAGATGTCACCATTATTATCACTTACGAACTTCGAAAAAAATGTATGGGATTCTACATTAAGTGCCAACTTCACCACATGTTAAAGTAAATCCTCCATTGAATATCATGTAATCCCTCTCGTATTTCCTGCCAATGAATAAAAAGGCATGGTGTTCTAACAAGCCTTTATAACTAACAAGCGTCTCGATTGGGATAACATTAATAAAGGATTAACTATAACATGAGTTGGTGAAATTGGCACTTAGGTTCGACAAATGACAAGCCAATTCGTATGTCACTTAGCGAAGCTTATGTCAAACGCCACACATTTTGTTTTCGAACTTCATAAGTGATATCAGCGAAGGCATCTTGAATCAGGGTCCCGGCCCCCGGGTAAACCATCAATAGATTCGTAGTTTAGTATTTATATTTATTTTTATTATTCGTATTTATTCATAGTAATAGTTTTGTTAACCAGCATATTATTAAGAATCAATCCATTGATACCTCTTTAGAGTCTTTAAGTTTAGGTGCTACGGCGGACGTGGAACATACAGGGTGTAAAAAGAGCGGTCTCTATAGCTTTGAGATACGATTATAGTACATTTACTCTTTTTGGATATGTATTTTTTTTTAATGACAAAAAGTAAAAAATTTTTTTTTTCCTTTTTACCATTTCTTATTTTTTTGTCGCAAAAACAAAAATAAACCAAAAAAAAATTTTTGAAATCTTTGTAAAATAAATATGAAAAAAAATATATTTCTAGAATGAGAAAAGGTATTATGATCATATCCCAAAGTTATAGTGACTGCTGTTTTTACACCCGTTATATAATAATATCTAATAATAATAATAATATCTATGGACGCTTCACACCACGTCAATCTGGCCCTGTGCTAAGTATCCGAAGAACTTGTGTTACAGGTACCTACCAGACAACGGAAATATATTTAATACTTTTATACTATACACATATTTAAGATTTTTATTATATTATACACAAATTTAATACACATCCATCACCTAGGAACATTGAAAACTTTTTGTTCCCTCGGCGGGATTAGAACCCGCGACCTCTCGTTCGAGCACCCAACGCGCTCCACCACTGCGCTACGGAGGTCGTCAAATACGTTATATACATACATACATACTCACACGGGCCAAAAATATGATTAACCTTCGTTTCGGCTTCGTCGCAGTCGGTAAAAAAGACAAGTGTATTATTGAGAGATAGGACAATGTGTTGAAAAAGTGTGGTTTTTATGAAATAAAGTTTAAACAAGTTCAAGTTGTATTTCAACTTGCGGACTTATGAAATTCTTGTTTTTGTTCGCTTCAAAACAGTACCCCACCGGAACAATACTTTTTTTACCCGACTTCGGCGAAGCCAAAAGGAAGGGTAATGATTTTGGCAGTCTATGTATGTATGTATGTATGTATGTTTGTATGTATGTATGTATGTTCCCTCGTAGCGGTTAAACTACTGGTCCGATTTTAATAAATAAGGTGTCAATCAATTCGTAGTGATCCCGCGAGTAACATAGGCTATATAATTTTTTCTACAAATTTTGGATTTTGAAAATTATACCTCAAAAACTATCTCCAAAAAAAATTAAATTAAGATATTTGTCTCGTGTTTGGTATCAAAAGATAGGTCTTGGCAAGCACATTACGAATATCTATTTATATTTTTTACTTATTATTATATTTTATTGTTAAATTCAAAATAAATGTTTAAAATGCGGTCGCACAAATAGTATCTAGAAGTTGTTTAGTTACTTACTCTGTGTTAATTTAACGTTAGTTTAGTGAAAATATAATGTTATAGTTTATGTGAAAACAAAAAAAAATGTAAAATAAAATAAAAGATTAAAAAACTATAACCCGACTTCGCAAAAAAAGGCTCTAAAAAGGCTGAAACAAGAAAATTATTCAATTTGAAATCCAGATATGCATAGGTACAGATATGGTCAAGGTAGAGCCGTGGTCGTACCCGCTATTGGGATTGTATATTTCAACAGCAGACGAATATTATAGATTTGTTTAGCGGGTACGACCACGGCTCTACCTTGACCATATCTGTACCTATGCATATCTGGATTTCAAATTGAATAATTTTCTTGTTTCAGCCTTTTTAGAGCCTTTTTTTGCGAAGTCGGGTTATAGTTTTTTAATCTTTTATTTTTTAAGTAGCATACTGTGGTAATCCAAAGTGACAGCTTCTTGCATACCAAATTTTGACAGAATTCTCCTATAAAGAGCTTACAGTGAAAGTACCAGCGCTGACAGAAGAAATGCCTGAACATCATAAATTTGCCCAAACAATAAGTTGAAAAAAATTAGCCCTTTCAGTCCTGGTACTTTCACAGTAAACTATATACGGGACCCATACACACCCTAAAGTATTATTACTCATTAATATTACCTACAGCCTGAATATGTATGTAACAAGCACATAACATATTCATATAAAATTTTTCGCCAATTGAATAGTTTTCGCTCTATGGAGTGCGGTACACTCGAAAGGCTGAAACGCAATTTAAACTCTTTCACAAGAGTCCACTTGCTAGTTAACCAACATTTTTCAAAGGGGCCACAAAAATAGAGAATTGAAGTTTTTAAAACATTTTTATCATTCAAATGATCTATATAAAATAGAGTAAAAGTTGCGAGACTCCTCACGGAAGTATATCAAGAAGAGAAGTATAGATTCATCTACTCCACATAATATTGGTATTAGAGATGTAACGGATATCCGGTAACTATCCGGTATCCGGCCTATCCGGCCTTGTTTTGACTATCCGGCCGGATACCGGATAGTAATATAGTATCCGGCCGGATACCGGATAGTAATATAGTATCCGGCCGGATACCGGATAGTAAAATTTTAAGAAATCTTATTATTTTATAAAGGCAAATCATACTCCCATAGGTTGTGGACACCCTTTATTTTTATAATCGCACATCAAAAATTTTTGTTTTATTAATTATTAGTTTAATACTCAAAATTAACAAGTGGCAAATTGTGATGAACCAAATTTTACGCGAACGCCCCCGAGTCGACCCGTTCTCCGGTTATGTGCGACCCTGCCAATGCGCCTGAATATTTCCGATCTCGTTCACCGCGCCAATATTCAAATCAAACTTATTATTATATATTATCAAAAGGGCCGAATATCCGGCAGCCGGATATCCGGCGCTCCGGCCTAGTAGCTTGCCGAATATCCGGTATCCGGTATCCGGCCAAACTACTATCCGTTTCATCTCTAATTGGTATCTTTGTAATTTTTCTAACAAAGTCTTTATAATATAAGGTCGCTGACAGATGTAGCACTATTCAACCTTATTACTTGGCAATAAGGATTATGATCCTTTCCACATTGTGTTCCACAGTATCTGTCGTCGACTATGAATAAGTTCTATCTTATTATTGTATAATACTTCTCTACTCCGGACAAACCTTAATGGTTTTTGGAGTATTGAAAAACAACATTTTATGTATTAAAAAAAAATAATTAAAAAAATATATAAAAAATTGTGTACCAGCGACGAAGCTGGTTCTCCTTCAGAGGAAAACTCTAGACTTTATTAAATTAGGAATTTCGGCGATAGTCAACCAAAGAAATCCTAAATTGAACCCTAAGTTACTGCTAGATAGGTACATATTTTACACACGGAGAACAGAAAAATATTCCTTTTCATAAGATAACTAGCTGACCCGTGCCCACTTCGTCGAACATACAAACCGTTTAACCTGGACTTTCACGAATATTTCAAGACCAAAAATAGCCGAATCGGTTCAGCTGTTCTTGAGTTTTAGCGAGACTAAGGAACAGCAATTCATTTTTATATATAAGATTAACGAAAAATAATTACTCAAATTACAATACGTACAAAAGACATCACCTACGCATGAACAATACAATGAAAGGCAGTAGAATTTTAGAAATTTTCAACCAATGCCACCGATACTCAGAACTTACTACTGATGTGTTGTACAAATTGCCGAGTCAGTCCCGAGTTCTATATTTGTGATCTGTACAGTCCCCCGCGCGCTTCGTAACTGTCTGTAGGACGCGGCTCTCCGCCGCTCTCGAGACATAATCAGATGCACTCGCTGCATATTCATGCAGCATGCCCCGCCGAGGGCTTCAGTGCCCCGCGCGGTGCCCCGGTATAGATAATAGATATTGCCTGCCCCACATGGTGTATATTTCGCAGTCATCTGATTGAATCAGCAGCTTATTGAACGACTAGCGCGTTTATGAAATGACGACATTTAATTGAATGACTAAAGGACAACTCGTCAAGTTGTTTAAACGTCCTTTGGCATAGTCGTTGAATGGGATATAGCATACTTTGTAATGTTCGGTAGGTGTAGCTTTGACCATAAGTTCGCAACTTAAAAGGCCTTAAAAATGAGGACCTGAGATGTCACACCTAATGAAAATGAAAATATCAACTATGTTCTATCTGAGCGAGCTGCTTGCCGCCATATTTGTTTTAGTGACTACTAACGCCACTGTGGAAAAAATTAAGTTAATTTCAATCACCACACTAATTTTACGTCCGCTCCATTTAAAGGGCTATGTTACATTCCGCTAACTAGTTTGACGTTGAGTGACGCTTGTGCAATCAACGTTCGGCCTAGTCATTCAATTAAATGTCGCCAACTCGCCATTAAATAAATTTGCTAGACGTTTAATCAAATAGCAGATTCAACCAGATGACTGCGACATATATATTGCCTGCTCTGCCCCGTCTCGGTGCCCCGGGTATAGATATTGCCTGCCCCGCCCCGTTTTGGTGCCCCGGTATAGATATTTGCCTGCCCCACAGCCCCTGAGCCCCGGCGCGGTGAACCGGTAGAGACATTTGCATGCCAAGAGCTTCCGCCGCCGACGTTGCAATATGCAGGTGCTCTTAATTGGAAACTAAGGAAGTACACGGGGATCAGGATTCATTACGTAAACTGTGTGGTTAACTATTCAAAATGTAGTACTTTGTACAGTGTAGAATATACGCAAATACATAAGCCTGAAAAACGTAAACGGTAATTATATTATGTACCTTTTATCCGTAATATGTTACATACTTTACTCAAATAGAAATGTGGCCGGAACTGTACATTTTTCCGCGGTTAGAAGTGACTGAGTCAGAAATAGCAGCAGGACTTGTAGTCTACTCTATGTTTGTGCCAAATTTTGTCATAATAGGAACAATAGTTTCGGAGGCTATTGAATGCAAACATACAAATCATTCTTCCTTATTATATTTGTGTGTAACTAGCATCGATAGAATTTATGGACTTGATTTATGTGGCTACAAAATACCATTCTGAACACGATACAACATTTTGTATCGAACTATCATATTGTTAAAACTTCCCGTATTTCAACTTCAGTTCCATTCGTCCATTCAATACAAGCCAATAGGGTAACTAAAAAATCTATACTAATATTATAAAGCGGAAGAGTTTGTTTTTTTGTTTCAACGCGCTAATCTCAGGAACTGTAAGGTCTGATTTGGACAATTAAATTTTTGTTGGATAGTCCATTTATAAAGGAAGGCTTTAGGCTATATAACATTACGCTGCGACCAATAGGATCGAAGCGTCGGCCAGAAATGTAGCAAAAACGGGGAAAATTATTCACATTTGGGGACTTTCGTTGCGTGCGCTGCATAAACAGTTTAAGTCATGATTTTGAGAAAATTGTGTTCAAACTGTCACTTAAATATTTTAGAATACGTCGTAACGTATTAAGTATATTAATCTAAAGATCAGTCTCTGGAATCAATGTACTTAATACATTACTACATATCCTCAAATGTTTAAGAGACTGTTAAGCTAAATGAAAGTTTTTGCGACATATCACCTTCATCGATTCATGTCTTCAATTCAAATATGTTTCCGAATAAAGAAACGGTATTAGCACTGATAACCGCGACCTGTAGTTCGGGGAACCGCGAACTTCGCTTATCAGTTATCAGAGCACAACGACCTTGCATGCCCGTTAGATGCCTAATTGCCAATTTCGTTCAAATACTATTTAATTATATATATTTATTTAAACGACCTCCGTAGCGCAGTGGTTGAGCGCCTTGGTGTACTTGTGGTTAACAAACATCTTAAATATGTGTATAGTATAAAAAAGTATTGAATATATTTCCGTTGTCTAGTACCTGTGACGCAAGTTCTTCGGATACTTAGCACGGGGCCAGATTGACGTGGTGTGAAGCATCCATAGATTATATTATTATTATTTATTATTAATTTAAGCGTAAAATACATAGTTATTACTATATTCCTTTAATATTTCCAAGTTTTGATGAACGCTGTAGCGGTTGAGCGTCGGTACTTCGTGCTCGAGCGGGAGGTTGAGGGGTTCGAATCCAGCCGAAGAAACAAAAAGTTTCCTGTGTTCCTGGGTCATGGATGAGTATTAATATTATAGAGTCTTAAATATGTGTATAGTATAATAGTATTACATATATTTCCGTTGACCTGTGGCATCCATATTATTATAAAAAAGAAAGAATATACTTTAAAATAACTACTCAGGTACCTATTACCTAACTTGTTATAGAAAACTAGCTGTACCAGCGACTTCGTTCGCGTGGTTTTTGAGTAACTTAAACCGTATAAGCAGCGCACACAACGAAAGTCCCCAAATGTGAATAATTTTACTCGTTTTTGCAACACTTCTTTTTTAAACACAACAATTTTTTTTAACCGGACAAGTAGTTCCTGAGATTAGCGCGTTTAAACAAACAAACAAACTCTTCCACTTTATAATATTAGTATAGAAAAGAGAAAGAATTTACTATAAAATAACTCACATATCTATTACCTAACTTGTTATGGAAACAACGCATTTCATATTTCTGTTGATGTCTAGTATTAATATAGAAGTCTCAAACCCAATCTCACTTGAGAACCTATATGACAGATAAAGAAAACGTTTCATTTCACTTTTAAAAATGAAGAACTTTACTTATGTTACACACTTTTTTTTAAAGGGCAAAAATATAGATTATGCCTATTTCTATGTTTTTCTGTAATTTATAATTTATAAAAACATGTTTACAGATTTCGCAATAACATTACTGATTAGACGTTATGACCCCAATAAGGAAACGTCGCCTATGTGTAAAGCGTGGACGGTGGACAGTCTCTAAGTGCAGCTGACGTTTGTTTACAGTTCACCCGCATCAGCTGGTGCTTATCACCAAGCGCTCTTATCGCTGAGTGTTATCACGGACCAATAATATAAGTATTATCATAATGTATAAAAAATTCTTATCTTTGTTTTGTTAGAGAGTGAACGACCCGGAATTCAAAAAAAGTGTCAATTTCACCAACACAATATGTTACAGTTAACCAAATATCATGTTAACCCTGTCGTATTAAACATTAACATGGTTTGGTGAAATTGGCACATAGTTATTTTTAACGGCTTGTTAAAATAATATTCATTGATAGTAAATACTTGTGGGCACTCACACAAATCGATAATAATCGGGGTTCTCGTATTTCCTAGATTGGCACTACAACATTTACTACAGATTAATCACTTACCAGTTAACTAATCTTCACTACTGTTTATAGGTAGGTATCTAAAGTTTTTAAGTTTTTAAACTCAATGTGACTTACTAAAAATACCTATTGAGTACCTATGTTAAATTTTTAGGGACATCTATCCTAAAATGCAGTGTACACTACATTATTAACTATTGTGCTAAAACTAAGTAAACATTAGATTAATTTTATAACGCAATTACTTATTATAAATATTTTATTGAATTTGAATTAAAGAAATAAAGTTAATAGTTGCATTCACAAGTCTCAACACCCCGGTACATTTCGCTCGCTTCTCTCCTAATCATCATCAGCACCCCGCACTCCCGCGTCACGTTATCAGCCGTAATCAGATAGCGATAAGTCAGTCGACCCGGCGCGGCCGGCGAGATAGCGCGCCCGCGTGGAGCGTGTCGCCCGTACACACACTGAGAGCAGTCGGCACGTGGCATACAATGTAAGTCATTACTCATTTACTCGTGGTCCGATAAACTAGTAGGAAGCGTGCAAATATCAAAACAAAACATAATCTAGTCGCACTCCGTTTTATCCAATTAAAACTAAACTAGAAAACACTAGCTCTTATAGCATTTATTGTTCAATAAAGAACAACGATAAGGGATTAATTTGGTCGAATATATTATTTCCGAATAATTATTTAAGTTATTAATATATTATCTAACAATATTATACAGGGTGTAAAAAGAGCAGTCACTATAACTTTGAGACCACACTAGACCTTTCTTTATTTTGGTATTGATTTTTTTTTGTCAAAAACTAAAAAAAAAAATGATTTATAATTTTCACCATTTCTTATTTTTTGTCGCAAAAAAAAATATTATTGAAATTATTGTAAAAAAAATGAAAAAAAATACATTTCTAGAATGAGAAAAGGTATTATAATCATATCCCAAAGTTATAGTGACTGCTCTTTTTACCCGACTTCGGCGAAGCCAAAAGGAAGGGTAATGATTTTGGCAGTCTATGTATGTATGTATGTATGTATGTTTGTATGTATGTATGTATGTTCCCTCGTAGCGGTTAAACTATTGGTCCGATTTTAATAAATAAGGTATCAATCGATTCGTAGTGATCCCGCGAGTAACATAGGCTATATAATTTTTCGAAAAAATTTAGATTTTGAAAATTATACCTCAAAAACTATCTCCAAAAAAAATTAAATTAAGATAATTGTATCGTGTTTGGTATCAAAAGATAGGTCTTGGCAAGCACAACACAAATATGTATTCAAAATTTTAATTATTTATTATATTTTATTGTTAAATTCAAAATAAATGGTTAAAAATGTGGCCGCACAAAAAGTATCTAGGAAATGTTTAGTTACTAACTATGTGTTAATTTAACGTTAGTTTAGTGAAAATATAATGTTATAGTTTATGTGAAAACAAAAAAAATATAAAATAAAATAAAAGATTAAAAAACTATAACCCGACTTCTCAAAAAAAAGGCTGAAACAAGAAAATAATTCAATTTGAAATCCAGATATGCATAGGTACAGCTGATATGGTCAAGGTAGAGCCGTGGTCGTACCCGCTAAACAAATCTATTATATTCGTCTGCTGTTGAAATACAGGGTGAAATACAATACAATCCCAATAGCGGGTACGACCACGGCTCTACCTTGACCATATCTGTACCTATGCATATCTGGATTTCAAATTGAATTATTTTCTTGTTTCAGCCTTTTTAGAGCCTTTTTTTGAGAAGTCGGGTTATAGTTTTTTAATCTTTTATTACAACCGTTATAGCGAGCGTACTGTGACGTGTTGTGTGTAAACTTCATTGTGTTTGTAAACGAGAGAGTCGTTTACCAATCAATCAATCAATCAATTATTTATTTGCTATAAAAGTGGTACAAAAGATGTTCAATACACATATTACATTAAGAGCTGGCACTTTTAGCTAAACATTAGCATGCAAAATATTCTTATTTTAAGTTTAAGAAGTCTAATTTTACTCGTGTTGACTGTGGACTAATAAATGAGGGTGTAGTGATGCAATAAGTCTGAAAAAGCCATAAAATGTGTTTTGATTGAAGATACCAATGTTTTGTCGTTAGTTTTAAATACAGATATAAAACTTGAAAATAAACTATCTAACGAGTGCCACACTCTACCAATAAAATATATTTGTGTGCGATTGCCCTAATTGCGAAAAAATTTTGGATGTTAAAGTGTATCAAAATTTACACATTTTAGCTTTGTTGTGTTTTGCTGATAAACCTTCATGTGCAGTTATCGACAAAATATAGATAATAATTCGGTGTTGTTATATAGAAATAATTATAACACGGTAAATGTATCTTCCGATAATACGACATAATAATATATAAAGAGAATTAAAAAAAGGCGAGTTTTAATAATAATAACTCAATTTTACAAAGGTAGCCAAAACGCAAAATTTGGATTGTCTATCCATACTAGTCGTCTAGAGATCGGAAGTATTAAACAAACAAAAAGTGTTACGGCTTCAATATTATTATAAAATCAAAACTATTTTACGAACCGGTCTTAGTTGGATCACTTTAGGTATATTTAAGTACCAGGATATATCTTAAAATATTATAATACTCTAGTGGCAACGAATGACGTTACGCTAGTATGTTCGTTCGCGAAATAACTTCTATTTTTGCGATGCTCCTTTTTGTGTTTATTTTCAAGATAAATATCGAGTGACGTGTTGCCTTGAAACTGAACTGAGAACAGCTTCTTATACTCGTAGTTACTAGTTGTTGCCCGCGACTGCATCTGCGTATTATACAGCGGTTATTGATAGATTATATATCATTTAATAGGTGATTTTCCTAGTATTTCAACTGTAAAAGCTACTTACGGCTTAACTCTCTCCCGCCGAGAGGAACCACCTAATCAAGCTACACAAAATCGGAGACAGTGACACCTCTTGATGTAATAGGCCCCTAGCTTTAAGTACATAATAATAATAATTTATTTATTTGCCAAGAATATGGTACAAGTAAGTTGGTCTTTAAATTTATTTGAGTTCTACATATTCTACTTTAATAATATTATTGTAGAATATAAGTATAGTGTGCAAATATTGTCAGTTATAGTTAAAAAAAATTAAAATAGTTAAACATAATTTAAAAGCTTTTTTAGTTTACAATATTGACTAGACTGCTTCAATTACATTACATTACATTTTGATTGATAAATTAAATAATATTGTGAGTATTGGACCGATAGTCATCATATCGATCGTTACACAATCACCTAATTTGTCCATTATTACGCAGTTCGTTGACACGGATCGCGTCGCCTGATTACCTCAATACCGCCATTTTGGGGTTAACTCAACAGCACATTAGTACATCCAATTTCGAGTTCTACATAGATAACAATTATAAAATTACGCATTAATTTGGTTGCAACTCATAAAATATCATAATCTTCGTCTTTTATACTATTATATTTAAGATTTTTATTATATTAATACACAAATTCAATACACATCTATAACCAAGGAACACAGAAAACATTTTGTTCCTTCGACGAGATTCGAACCCGCGACCTCCCGCTCGAGCAATAACGCGCTGAACCAATGCGCTACACAAGTCGTCAATTATAATTTTAGAATTAGAATTCATTTATTTCCAATGAATTTAGTAGTAGTTCCCTTCGTCGCGTTTTCAACACCCACGGGGATGACGCTGGAGATCGGAGTAAGGATAGCGCATCCTTATCCGTCTCCAGCAGGGATGAAACGGATATGAAATTTCGGATACCGATATGGATATTATTTTTGATTATCCGTTTGTTTCGGATCATTTCGGTTACGGATTACATTTTGGTTTCCTTCTTACAGCAACAAAACTTTCATTTCGGATTCGGTTACGGTTACGAATAATTATTTATACCGGATATCCGATAGTTTCGGTTACGGTTAGGGAGCTCCCCAACATCCCTGGTCTCCAGCACCCCACGGATGACAAGGACCTTTATTGAACGGTAACTAAGCGACATTTTAATAAGTTTTTTTTGCAAAAAGATATCAAATATCTTCACTTCTAAAGTTACGACTCCACGTGTCAATGATAAACATTTTATGTTATGGTTATGAATTTGACCGATATGTATGTATGTGACTAAGGATGTTCGTCTGTTCCCTCATAACTTCTAAACTAGTGAGTCCGCTGGTTGTTGGCTACATGACGTCACGTCTAAACAGCTGCAGCGAATATTTTTTTCTTGACCACTGTCAAGAAAAAAAATATTGTAAGACAATATTGTAACAGAGCTGTTAGCACTTTTCAAACTAAATATTAGTAGCTGTTGCCCACAGCTTTGCCTGCAATCACCTGATAATTGCAAGAATTTATTGGAGCGTGTTTTTGTAGTCACTAGTCAGGTTTTAGTTTTTAAACTTTATCTTGTATACTTTCCACAAACACTAGTTTTGTTCTCTCATACGGTCTCACCCCGCGAGGGCTGCGATGTTTGTGGACAGCTTTACTACACGGGGTACGTGTCATTTACACTTGCTTATTTAGTTATACCGATTTTTGTAGTAGGTGTATGTTTTGTAGCGGTGCATACTTGTAACATTATTATTATACGTAAATATTATTCGGTGGCTTCACCCGCGTAAAATAGTTTTCCAAAGAAATACTGTACATTTTTGGGACAAAGCCTATACCCAATTTGATCAAATTTGGTCATTTTTCACTTGCGCGTAAGGAAATGACATAGACACACACACAAATTGAAAAACTTTATATTATTAGTGTGATGATGATGATGATTAGTATGAAATAACAAATAAGTATGACGACAGCAGTTTAACTTATTCACTCAAAGACTGGGATTGACATTTGACACAAACGACAATTGAATATTTAATAGAGCATTAATTAAGTGACTTGGGAATTTGATCACCTTTTAAATTTATAACTAGTTTAATATTTGATCCACTTTTACGAATAAATCGTAAACAGTTATAGTTTGATGTTCCACAAAAATTGGCATTCAAAACTTGATTATTTTATTCGATTATTCCTAATAGAATCATTAAGAACTAACTACTAAACATTAGTGTAGAGCCATGTTTCAGGCCCTCAGCAATCTCCCTGGGTCTGTGTGTAAGCCAGTTGTATCATTATTGACAGTCAGCCATTCACGAAGCTCATTATAAACCTCGTCGAGCTTGAAGCCGCAGCAGACGGCGTAATTGCCTGAAACTAAATTTCCCGACTCCAGTGCGCTTCACGAAAATATTCATTTTGGCGGAAATAAAAAGTAATATGAGACTGAGTATTAATAACTGCAACTGGCAACTGTAATGACAGTTCAATATAAATATCGTATGTTTTGTTTACGCAGTAACTATTTAGTAACATGTGGATTAGTACCGGACGCGAGTTTAGATATATTAAATTGATATAACATATTGATGTTATCACATACCTATCCCATATTTTTGTATTTATTGTCGCAAACGTATGTTGTACTTCATTACTCATTAGCACTTATTTTATCATTTAGCCCTTTTTTGTTTTTATTTTTTATTAATGTACCAAATGTCGTTCTGTTGGTGAGTCAATAAATAAATAAAATATAGGCCAAACTTCGTATGCATTAATAATATATCTTCCAATTAAAATGAAGAATTAATGTAGTTTAATCAATGTTTTATCAAAAACCAAAGGTAGCCTTCTGGATATAAGATTTACCTAAATTTAGTATTGTTTCATTCGGCCCAAGTTTGATATTATAACAGTAATGTGATTGGAAATTTCGTTAATAATAATATCGTTATTTCCTTGCTTTACCATAATTGTCAGTGACAAGTAGCCGACACAAGACACAAGCACAGCGGGCGTTTATTAGGACTCGTCATATTCCTCACTTGTAATTTTATTGCTGTGACAATTGCTTAATACTGTAAGTGGCCAGTGCCCCTCCCTCTGCTGTTAACTGTTGACGATCTCAAGTGAGGGCTACACTAAACACTTGTTAATATTTAACTAGATTGATGGGGTAGTTAATTAATGTTATAATGAACTAGATGTTTGCCCGCGACTACGCGCAATAAGAACTCCCGCTGGAATATTACATCTTGAAAGATATGTCCCTGATGAGTCCAAACTAATCAAAGACAAATCTGGGATCAAGTGTGAGATGGAAATAGGGAGATGCGAAGTAGAAGACGCACTAAGCTATCATGTATATGTAATATAAGATAATACAAATATAACATAGATATAATAGAAACCAGAAAATGTAAAAGTAAAATAGTAAACAAATATGTCAAAAATATTAGGTAAAGAAGAGAAATGTATAAGTAAAGTACTGACTTTAAACAGTTTTTTTCGGACGAAATGTAAAAGTTTGGGTCCGTCTTGTTCCCCTAGTAATATAATATACCAGGAGTATTGTTTACTTGTATAATTTTTAACAATATTATGTTTTACAATGTTTTACTTGTTTACTTATACATTTCTCTTCTTTACCTAATATTTTTGACATATTTGTTTACTATTTTACTTTTATATTTTTTGGTTTCTATTATATCTATGTTATATTTGTATTATCTTATATTACTATACATGATAGCTTAGTGCGTCTTCTACTGATGTATGTTTGTCGATGTATGTGGTTGACGTCTCTTTTACGCAATAATTACTGAATTATTGCGTAAAAGTGACGTCAACCACATACATCGACAAACATACATCTATAGAAACTTTCTTGCTTATTATGATAGCCAGAATTATGAACAGTAGCGTTAGTATCAGACCTTGTTTATCAATTAAAATAAATAGTTTAAAAACATTAGAAAACCACGCTCCAAAGTTCATTACTTGGCCTTTCTCACAAGTGCAAACACGATTATGGTCTTTCTTCGAATTCCAGTACCTATCTTCCGGCTTCATTGTCAGACCTTGAAACCTAATCATCGTCAAAGCTCATTACAAGACTCTTTCTAAGAAATCGAAAAATTGCTATCATACGATGTTCGATCATGAAGTTCCAGCGGGCCTACTCCCGACACAACCGAGAACCGAATCCGTTCGATATCAGTGGTTTTTCGTATTTTATTTGGTGAATTACTTTGAAACTAATCAGGATAAAGAAAATTGTTAGATCGTAACTATTTGTACTCCCGAATATATCGATCGACTGAGAATCAAAATAAACAAATGTCAATTTATTAGGAAGTAAGCGGCATGATCGTATCTAAATCAAAATCAAATCAGTTTGGAGAGTAAGACCCCAGTTCATATAATATGTCGCTTCCATCATCAGATCAGTTCAACAGTACCACACGTATTGTCATTAGAGCTACACGCAACGGCCAATTCTCATTAACATTTCAACCATAGAATCTATTACATAGTTAGTCAGATGCAGATCGATCCAATAAAAGCGTGTTAAAAAATGTATGCTATACTGTCCCTTACCTGTCAAGTGGCTTGCCCAACCTATCAGACAGGAACAGCGGCATGGATGGAAGTCTAAAGTCTTATCAATATGAGGAATACCCTCATATCCCCTTTTATATCCCCTTTTGACGACCTCCGTAGCGCAGTGGTTCAGCGCATTGGTGCTCGACCGAGAGGTTGCGGGTTCGAATCCCGCCGAGGGAACAAAAAGTTTTGAATGTTCCTGGGTCATGGATGTGTAATACAATAAAAATCTTAAATATGTGTAAGTATAGTATAAAAGTATTAAATATATTTCCGTTGTCTGGTACTTGTAACATAAGTTCTTCGTATACTTAGCACGGGGCCAGATTGACCTGGAGTGAAGCGTCCATAGATATTATTATTATTATTATTATATAGAGAGACAAGGGGTGTCTAATATAACGGGTGTGAAAGGAACTAACGTATTTCTCATTCTAGAAATATACATTTCTTCTGTATATTGCTTGCTACATTTCATATTTTGCGATTTGCATCAGGGATGTTAGGAGCTCCGGAACCATAACCGAAACTATCGGATATCCGGTATAAAAAAATGTCCGTAACCGTAATCGAATCCAAAATAAAAACGGATAATATCGGATAGGGGCGGAGCCTCATTGTTTGTTATCTTCTGTTTTCGTCATAAAATTCTCGTAAACAACTGACTTGTGACCAATTTTACAATTGACAGTTCAACAAATTGAAACAAATGAGTTTTGTTACGGTCGTATGAGGTAAGTCGTTTGTATTTCACTTTTGAAATTCCTTAAAAATTTCATATCCATAACCGAAATTAGTCGAAACTACCGGATAATCCGAAATAATGCAAATGGGTGCTAGGTACTCGACAGGCCTTTGTGTTATGGATATGTAGGTTTAACGAGTTAAAGTACAAAGTCAGCATAATATTTTCCCTGTAATCTGATTCAGCGGCTGATACCGAACAAAGGCCCAGCTAGTACCTAGCGTCTCCTACAAGTACACAGCGCGGCTCGCCGTCTGTCGGTGCGTAATTACGCCGAGATTAAATCAGGAGCGGGGAGCGCTCATTATCGCGAGTACAGTCGCGCAGACCACCGGGTGCTTGTGAACGCGACTGTACTGCCGAGTCTCATGCTTGTGGGCACGACAGTACTGGTTAGGCTTAACTCACAGGCGCAAAGAAATATGAAGCCCCAAACAGCTTTGGCGCTGTCATGATTTTATTATTCGTTCATTTTTTATAATTTTGATATGAAACTAGTATAGAGTTGCTTAAAATAAAATAAAGATAATATTGAACCCTTGACATGGTCAAATGAACCGATGTGGGAGCACGCGCTGTCGTTTACTAATAGTATAGCGCAATTTAATAATTCCTAATTTATACTTAAGTAATTAATTTTGCGGGTGTCACAAACCACTGTATCCCTAAAATGCTTGGCTCCGGTTTCTGAATGGCTGATCAAATCGTCAATCTAACGCTACAACTTCGCTCACTCGTTACGTTCATCAACGAGCGTTCAGAATGGCTTGTTGTCTTTAAAAAACCGGGAAATAGTGTACGATTTGCCTTGCACAAATAGAGATGAGTATTATTCTACTTAAAGCATTTGTTGCTTAAAATGTGAAAAAACTTACGCTTTACCTTACTTACCACCAGCTCGGTGCAGACGCGACTGTGTACTGCCGCGTACAGCTGCGCAGATGTCTGGTAAATATAGTCTGTACCATTGTGCGCGAGTGTACTATCGCGTACACTTGTGATTACAACTATTGTACGAGTACCATGTGGATTGTGTTCGTATTGTGTACGGTAAACAATATCGTACGAAACACAACTAGTGGCTGCGACTGTACATAGCGTACACCGAACTCTAAGGCTAAAAAATTGTGAACGCCATTGTACAGTGCACTGTTGCGTACACAATTATTGTAATTTGTAGAGCCGGTGGCGGCGACTGTACGTACGTAGGCAGTCTACGGCAGTAGCGATTTAATACTGAAAATATATCACCTGGGCGTGTTTCACCATACAATGTTAAAGTTAACACCATATTAAATATCATGTTATCCCTCTCGTCTTTCCTGTCAATGAATGAGAAGACCATGCCTTCTCATTTTAACATGGCGTTAACTTTAACATTGCTTGGTGAACACGCCCTTATAATTAGTAACAAAAAATAGAATAAGTAACTGTGGTGGTTTTTAACCGACTACGGCGAAGCAAAAAGGAGGGTTATGTTTTCGATGTATGTTTGTATGTGGCTATGGATTTTCATCTGTTCCGTCATAACTTCTAAACTAGTAACGATAAATTTATTAGACAGGTGTCGTTGGAAGCCTCTAGATCGTCCGCTGATTATAGGCTACATGACGTCACTTTAAAATGGCTACAGCGCCCTCTAGGAGACATAAAGCTAGGATTTTTTTTATCAAATGAAAGAGTTTTGTAAGCACATATTAAATATGTAAATATTTTTAGTTGTTGTTCCCAGCTTTCACTTGATAGTTGCAAAAAAATATAAGAGCGTGTTTAGCAGTCGGGTTTTAGTTTTTTAAACTATATCATGTTTCATTGAATGACACAATTGTTTAATCGAATTTAATACTTGAATACGTCCAGTAGTGGAAGCCATTGTCCCTTATAACCTCACGATTTTAAATCACGGAGGAGGAAACAAAGCTTCGCTACAACTCTACAAAATACATATTCCACACTCTTACAGTTCCTACACATACACAATATACATACACTACACCTACAACTCGTACTACCACGATTTTAGATCTCCCTACCATTACTTCTATAGCCGGCGTATTTGTGACAACCAATGTGATTTAAAATGAACCACGTTACCGCTGTAGACTCTGGGTTTTTATTTTCATTCTAACTCCTTTAACGGAACCGCGTTAAATATTATGCGAGCTATAAACATCGGGCGGAGCGGGGTGAAGGATGGGCGCGGGGCGCGGGGCGCGGGGGGAGTTATTTCAGTCCAGCCTCAACCTTGGTCAGCTGAAACACGCCAAAGTGACGTGAACCGATAGCCCTCAAGATCATCATCAGCTTCAGTTATATGAAGTAACAGAAACGGTAATTAAAAAAAAATCTGCATTTACGAGCATAAGCTAACGTACTTTTTATTATGGTTTTATACCCAGCGGCACCTTAACGCCTCCGTGATCTAGTGGTTTAGATAGCTCTGGACTCGGAGGTCGTGAGTTCGATTCCCATGCACCATTGCTTTGTTGTTTTCAAGTTTGGTTAGAACAATGCAGGCTGATCACCTGATTGTCTGACAAGATGATCCATGCGTCGAATGCGGTCCTGCGTCTGATCTCCTGCCAGTCGTGTCTGTTATCCGTCCCGCTGGGCTACGAGAGTGACCGTAGATACACACTGGGGCACTATAAAAATAAATCCTGCGTAGTTGGTCCGGTTGCAATGAAACCAGGGGCTACCAGCCCTACTACGACTAGCCTTTATAATAGTTACGAATTCGGATGAGTTTGGATGAGGATTTATAAAAGGTAAGGAGTATGTGAAGCCGATGGGTATGGAGTTGTGGCGGTACTACCAGCGCCACAATCCTGCATCGCGCTATCGAAGTTTTCTAAGTCCGGCGCTATACACGACATCTGAAAACTAGTACAGTGGGCTTCGGCCTGACCGAGCATACCATATCGCTCTATCTGAGATCTTCCTTTGGGGCTTCCACTCGTACTCCCACGGAGTAATAGGAAGCCCACGCCACTGTGCAGGAACTCTCAAGCTGAAATCATCGAGCCGTGTACGGCTCGATGGATTTCAGCCTGTAGGCTGTAGAGTGTCCGAACAATTATACACTCTCGAAATACATAACGCTTCTAACAAATCAAATCAAAATATTTTACTTCCAAATGAAACTTAACAAGCTATTTTCGGAAAGTCAACAATAAGGCTACCACACCGGTTCAACCCTAGCCCGCCGAGAAGAACCGGCGTAAGAAACTCGGAACGTAGTTGGGTTAGAAGGTGAACATATTTGGCGATTTACAAGGATAACATGACTATTATTATAGAACTGCTAGTAATGTTTTACAAGCTCCGGACAAACAGGTTTGCGGTCTGTGAGCGTATCGCTCGCGCCTCACCGCAAACCATATAAGCCGATGTTTGTATCACGTAAACTCTGTATACAGGCCCGCCAAGGAGGAAGACCTTTATTCATCATCATCATCAGCCTGAAGACGTCCACTGCTGAACATAGGCCTCCCCCAAGGACTCCCACAACGACCGACCTTTATTAATGTTTATTAATTGCGTTAACTTATAACGATAATGATAATTAACAAGTACAATATTTATTATTTAATATATATAATATAATAATATCAACGATAAAATATTAAATTATTAATCTCTTGTTGAACTCTAGTATATCTATCGTACTTTTCTGTTAAAAAAAGACTATATCCCGACTTCGCAAAAAGGGGTCTAAAAAGGCTGAAATAACAAAATAATTCAATTGGAAATCCAGATAATATGCATAGGTACAAAAATGGTCAAGGTAGAGAAATCTTTTTCATCAATCAAAGTTTTTGAGGTTTCATTTTCAAAATCCAAATTTTGTCCAAAAAATGATATTATAGCCTATGTTACTCGCGGCATCATTACCAATCGATTTTTACCGGAGTTTAGCTGCTGCGAGTGAACTTAGTGTACATACATACATAGACTGCCAAAATCATTACCCTTCCTTTTGGCTTCGCCGAAGTCGGGTAAAAATCGTCCAGCCCCTACTAGGTCTGCAACATTACAAGGTAATAAAAACCACATTTGACCTATTAGGCTATTTCAATTTAAGGATACAAATAAATTTTATACTGTACACCCATATGGACAACAATATTAGTTATCCTCATCAATACTTTCCTATTACAAATAAATATTTTACTCCTAATGACTCAAGAATAATATTATGTACTACCTAAACAATAGTAAGTTAGTTTATAAACAACATTTTATTTCCAAATAAAACTTAACAACCTTTTCTCGGAAAGACAACAATAAAACAAGCTACCACGTAATGCACGCTAAATATAAAACGTGACATTTTAATTGGTAGAAATAAAGTGAGTTTTAGCTTTGTTCACGCTGGATCTGAATGAGAGTACATACAGGTATTGAGTATGCAGTGAAGACAGACAACAATTCATACTATAGGTACGACATACGACCGCTTGTTCTGCCGGTCTATTCGTCATCTCTTAAGGCGCAGCAGAGACTCACATACACAACAGATAGGATCCCCATCCTCTGTGGGAAGCTCAATAGCAATTTCTCGGCAAAAAAAAAAGATGTTGTACCTACTGTATTTAATTAAGTACACCGTGGCCGAACTTTGCTGTTTAATCGTCATCGTGCCGGCCTTAACACGTTGAAGGTAGCAATGAAGACATCAATATCTTCGATATTAAAATCGGAACCCTCGTTTTTTGACGCAGACAAAATTACGAGTACCTGTGCAGCTGTTAAAACTCGGTCATAATAATATTGCAAAGGCTTTTGTTCGGTCAGGTACATCAGGTACAAAACCTTTTTCTGCAGGTGCTGTTGTTCAGGACGATAGGTAAGGCATTATTATATATTATAAAATAACTATTATAATAAAGCAATATATTATTTAAATTTCTGACAAGTAATAAGTTGGGTTCGTTGCAAATAAATGGTAAAGCTAAGCTCTATTAGCCGATTCTGGTAATAAAATCTCAGAATGCGCGATCGTATGTCAACTTTTAACACTTTTAAAATTTGACGATTCGCTAATCCCGCCGAGGGAACAAAAAATTTTCAATGTTCCTACTTCCTGGGTCAAGGATGTGTATTAAATTTGTGTATTAATATAATAAAAATCTTAAATATGTGTATAGTTTAACAGTATTAAATATATTTCCGTTGTCTGGTACCTGTAACACAAGTTCTTTGGATACTTACACGGGGATCTGGCCCCGTGACGACGTGATGTATTTGTGTCGTAGATAATAATGTGAATACGGGCCTAAATTCAAAACGAGATTTGTGAGTTCGTTCTCCAGTCTAGCTCATTGAAGATAATAAAAAGTTTTGATAATATTTTGTATTGCTAAGCGATAGTCGTTATCAGGCAAGGTAATTTTTCTCGGAAGCCATAAGGCCCCATCTAGACGGGAATGCTGATTCATTCATAACAAATTGAGCTTTATTGACCATGTACAATGAAATGAAAAAAAAAATTGAGTCAAGGGACACCCGGATGGAACGAAGTTTATTATTTATTATTTACAAAAAACCTGTATACACTCAACAAAAATAATCGTCGCGACACCACACTGTTCAATGCGAAATAGAAATGAAAATATCTGGCTTGCTTTCTATAAGAGAGAGAGAGACAGACAGAGAAACATGCGACGCCGCACAGCTTACAATAGCTTACTATAGCAAAAAGTGTCGTGACAACTTTTCGTAAGATATTTTTCCGTCTAGCCCCCTTTCACAACGCGCGATAAGGCACTTCGTTCCAAAATTAAGAATTTATACGTTGTGGCCTAGTAGATAAAGCTCAATTTGCGGCTGCCGCGTGGTGATTTCTGCGGCCGTGTAAACACGCCCTAACTCTTTTGTTGTGCTCCGATTTCCGAACTAGTTACTAGCAGTAAGTGAATTATCTTTAGTGCAAAGATAAGAGCCGGCTTCTTATTACCGCATTGAGGCTCGGAGCGTTCGGCTTACTAAATAGTTACCTCGGCGCTCAGACGCGCGTGTGTTTTCAGAAGTGCTAAAATTTAAATAATTGAAGTAAAATTCCAAAAGCGAATTAGTAACTATACTATAAGTAAACTCTAAACTAATTGTTTTCAGTTTTAAAGTGCTTTTAGTGATTTTGTGGATTGTGTTTGCGGTTTTCTTGTCGAATGATAAAAATAATTTTTTACTACTCTTCGAGTTGTGGGTGGTCTCGATGACATATTGCTGATGCTGATGATGAACTATGTCGGCCGATTATCAAAGAGGTGAGGTTTTATATTTTTCGTTTTCAAACTGAACGTGTATTCTAGGTATTTTTTACCTGACTTCGGCGAAGCCAAAAGGAAGGGTAATGATTTTGGCAGTCTATGTATGTATGTATGTATGTATGTAATATGTATGTATGTATGTATGTATGTATGTATGTATGTATGTATGTATGTATGTATGTATGTATGTATGTATGTATGTATGTATGTATGTATGTATGAATGTATGTAGGTATGTATGTTTGTATGTATGTTTAGACGTATGTTTGTATGTATGTATGTTCCCTCGTAGCGGCTAAACTACTGGTCCGATTTTAATAAATGGGGTATCAATTATTGATTGGTGATGATACCGCGAGTAACATAGTATACCTAGGCTACATAAATTTTCGAATAATTTAGGATTTTGAAAATTAAACCTCAATAACTATCTCAAACAAGAATTAAATTATGATAATTGTCTCGTGTTTGATATCAAAAGATAGGTCTTGGCAAGCACATCTATACATATAATAAATCTGTAGAGAAGTCGTGTCTGTACATTGAAGATATTTGAGAAAAAATATTATAGGGGACCTTTATTTACCCAATAGTACCCAAAACAATGATTTTTGGAATTATTGTCTGTTTGTCTGTTTGTCTGTTTGTCTGTTTGTCTGTGGGTTTGTGCACGCTAATCTCAGAAACAGCTTATCCCACGCAAATGTACTTTTTACTAATATGTTGCGGCAAGCTTCACTTAACATTTAGTGTATGTTTCATGTAAATCGGTTTATAAATAAAAAAGTTATGACAATTTAAAAACATCATGTCGTATTTGCTGGACGTTTGTAGGAAGCGCGCGCCGGGCCCGGGAGCGGGAGCCGCGCGCTGCTTCAAATTTTATTCGCAGCGAACGGACCGGGAGAGAATGGCATTCGATAAAAGTGAATTTCATTTATTTATATTATATTATTTAGGGACAATCTAATTTTTTTTCTTGACTTTCTTTATTACGAAAGTTTTTTGTATAAAATCAGTTAGTAGGTACTTTTGCTGTAAAGTCCTTTGTGATAAGTACTGTATGTACATATTTGTTAGCGTAGGTTAGTAATAATAATATAATATAAATAAATAAAAACTGGTCAAGTGCGAGTTGGACTAGCGCACCGAGAGCTCCATACATTTTGATTTGATTACAGCTTGAAGATATTAGAGACCTGAGTATTTGTAATATAAGATTTAATTTAATACCCCAAGACTTATTAGACCCAAGACAATTAGGTTTTGAAAAATTGGCCGGGTTTATACGGGGTATCCCAATAATATTATCCTAATAACTTCTCTAGGTACTGCATGTTGTTCGGGGTCTACTTCTTTTGCTGAGCTCCGAAAGGATGGTAATATATCTAATATACCCTACATACCAAGCGGCTTGCCGGGCATGGATCGGGGTCAACATTGGCAAGTACCTATTAGCGGAAGTCCTCAGCGGTTGCGCCATTTGTTTGTAGTCATGATGGTGTTCTGTGTACTTTTTGATGCTGAGCAGTTATGTCTGACTATTCAAGATAAAGTTACATCTATTGGGGGTAATCCTATGTCTTCATATGGCATGTCCGAGCCATTATTTGACGGTAAACTATTATTAATACTTCATCAGCCTACTTCTTTTAAAACATATTTATTATAACACTGCCCTAAATCATTTTTCCACGCGTACGAAGTCGCGGGCACAGCTAGTAACGAATATGTATTTAAATATTTTATTAATTATTATATTTTATCATTAAATTTAAAATAAACGTTTAAATGCGGTCGTACAAGTACTACCTATCTCGGTGTTGTTTAGTTACTTTCTATGTAATGGTCAATTTTATAAAAATATAATAATTGTTATATTTGACGTGGAAACAGAAAAATATTAAAAAAAAGAAGATTAAAAATCTAAAGCCCGACTTCGCAAAAAATTGGTCCTACCTTGAACATTTTTGTACCTATGCATTTTTGAATTTCTAATTGAATTATTTTCTTGTTTCAGCCTTTTTAGACCCATTTTTTGCGAGGTCGGGTTTTTTTATATAACTCAAAGTAAATTATTACGTTAGGGAGTAAAAGAAACATATGAAACGTAAACATTAAAAAATTACAAATTATGGTCGAATTTCGACTAAGGGCGATCGGGCGGCGTACTAATATTAGTATTATGATAAGTATACTTAATGCGTCAAGCAAAAATTTTGTTATTTGTACCTCTTTTTACGAGGCATGCGCGGACTGAGGAATACGAATTTTCCTATAGTTGTACGTAATTATAAATGAACCATCCTTATAAGTAATGAGTGAACTGTTGGCACTTGGCACTTGTCAGTTGGCACCGCTCGAGCTCTGCGGCTCTATCAGTGTAAGGTGATCAGGTTTGAATATTCATCAGGTCTGGTTCTGGCCATCTGTCAGATCTGTCGCCGCTGGCAGCTGACTAACGTCCGCGGCTGGTGCGGCATAATGATCTGCTAAACATGTTCATACCTACAACACTGTAGTTGTGCAAAGGCGTGTAGACTACTATTTGTTTCGTCTATATAGGCTGTAATATTAATGATAGATAATACTTTAGGGTGTGATGGGGACCGTATATAGAGTTTACTGAAAAAGTACCTGAAAGAAGATGCTGAAAAAGTTACATTTTTTTAAATAATTTATGATGTTGGGTCATTTCTCATAGAAACATAAAATCAAAAGTAAGTCTTTCAGCGCTGGAATTTTCACAGTAAACTCTACATAGGAGGCACATACACACCCTACAGTATTATCTATCATTTATTTTACACCTTGTATAGTATGATAGTCTACAATCTAGATATCCATATCTGTATAGTAATAATATATCTACGGACGTTTCTTCAGTGGGATTCGAACCCACGACCTCCTGCTTGAGCACCGACGTGCTCAAGCTCAACCGCTGCGCTATAGAGGTATCTAGTCTAGAGTATTGCGTATTCTTGCTGTAGTGCTCTGTGTATTGCGCACATACTTGGGCACTATAAAATAACTCCTGCGTAGCTGGCCTGGTTTCGATGAAATCGGCCATCGTCACCGAAATCGGTGTGGGAGACATTATTATTGTATCATAAGGTTACTTTCTTACTTTAGCGCATGTGCATATTTGTTACATCACTAGTAAGCTGTAAATTTTATGTGTTTAATAAAGATATTTATTTAATAATACATTGTAAATGTTGAATAAAATGGAAAGTGAACTAAACATTGCATGGCCACAGAGATTAAATACGATGACATCTGTTTAGATGAAAGGTGACATGACAAAATAAATAACCTTAAATTTATAAACGCAAGTCGATGAAATGTTTTGCAGTTAGAGTGATTTGTAATTTATATTTCTTTTGAAATAAATGACAAAAACCAAATTAGCTAATGCGTGCGTATAATATACGTTTAAAGTGATTAAAGTGTGCACTATTGCCGTAATGTAAACGCCAAGCCCGAAATACTGAATTACACAAGGTAACGCGGTAAGCGTTGTGGGTGAAAACCCACTATATCTACATATAATATTATAATAGCCACAACACAGCGGCGGCATTGTTTACTGAGGATCTATCTGCCAGCCTGGGGAATACCTATGTTTAGATACCTCCGACCGCAGGGCCGGCAGATAACGGACTCATCCACACACCATAATATATAAATAGCCATGTGTGGTAGTAATAATAATATCGGCCAGGTCACGTTGTTCACGGCGTGTACACCTCGCAGCCTCCTGTTGTAGGAGACCAACGAATGTGAATGTTTGTGAGGATGTTTGTCACTGTCATACGCAATAACTAAAGATCACATTTTGATTAAACTTTTCAGTTACGCGTTATAATAACGAATGGGCTAAAACACATTAGACTACAAATATGCCAACATACATAATATAAAAATGATTAAATCAATTTAGGATAGATCATACAAAAATTAGAGTTATATACTAACTATATAACTCTAGTTTCAAATCAAGTAATGAATACGGTAAAACCCTACATAATACCCTATGTAATTTAAACCTGAATAGCCTAACAACATGTCGGATTCCGCTATCTGAATTTGCGTAATTTCAGGGCATCATTACATTAGGAGGAAACCGCAAACTAAAATCGGTCTTCAGTCGGCACGGCTACAATACGGGAATTCTAATTAAATATGCCGGCCAATATTTTCCTGTAATGTCGGTATAAATGTCGGCCGCCGCGATAAGTGCGACACTCTGTTGCAGCGCCGGCCTGCGACATGTCGTGACGGCGCGCCATGACCACGGGACGCCATGGCCCCTAACGCAGAATGCGAGGAGGCGACGAGGCTGAACGAGGAGTACGCGCCCGTCCACCAGGGGAGGAGGATCCTCCCGGAGGACCCGGCGCCGGCGCGGGCGTGGGTCGAGACCGAGGATGCGCCGGGAGACAGCCGCACCAACAGCCCCGGGGAGCACCGGCGGCTGCTGGGCCACGCCGGCAAGTCGACCCCCCGGAGGCAGTACGAGATAAACCTGACCCTGACCAAGAAGAGCCTCAAGTGCCCGCCGCTGACGAAGACGAGTATCGCGAAGACGAAGTTCCAGAGGCGGAAGGAAGCGATCCTCGACGCGCTCCGGCCGCCCTACTTCATCATCTCCATGATCGCCCTCATTGTGAGTACGCCGCAATTAGTTGTGATAATTATATTTCAATTGTCGATAATTTATTGCAATTAATTATCCTCGTGTGAGATAAGAGCGTTTCATTGTGTCGCATTTTGTGAAAATCGGAAAATAAACAAACCACTGATAAGTATTATAGCTTCAACAATCTTAGGAAAATCGCATTAATACGATAAACGAGTTATTTGACTTGAGGTGATGACGTCATTAATTAAAACATTAGTTGACATTTATTTACATTTACCCTACCGAACATTTAATTAAAACAACCCGTACTGATAACATATTATATTCTCCAGGTCCTGCTGCACCTGTGCGGGCCTGAACACTGGCAGGCGCACCTGGAGTGGCTGCCGGGACCGCGCTGGAGCGAGCCCTGGCGCCTGCTGACCTACGGCTTGGTGCACGCCACGCCCATGCACCTCGTGCTCAACTCACTCGTCGCTCTCGCTGTGAGTACTGCTTATGATCATCATCATAATCAGCCTATAGCCTTACTTCGGACAGTCCCTATCCACCCGCTGTTCCTGACAGGCCCATAGTAGAGGTCTTGACGTTTCCGTGGTCCAGTGGTAAGAACTTGTCTCTAGACTCGAGTTGTGGTTTCTCGCATTGCAACGACTTCAAATATTTTCAAGATTGGCTAATACAAAGCAGGCTGATCATGTGATTGTTCACCAAGATGGTCCATGCATCGGATTGGTGTGTAAACGCCTGTTCTCTCACCAGTCGTGTCGGTCATTCTGGTCTGGTATTTGGTCCCACTGGAGAGTAAAGGAAGAGTAAAATGACTCCTGCGTAGATAGCCTGGGTCTATCGAAACCAGCCACCAACACTAAAATAGATGAGGGGAGTTATTATAAAATATGTCATTGTGATCAATTGCTTATGAAGTGAATGTTCTTTCCAGGTGGGCTGGCGTCTGGAGCGCGAGCAGGGCTGGGCGCGCGTGGCGCTGGTGTGGGTGTCGGGCGTGGCGTGCGGCGCGCTGGGGGCGAGCGCGCTGCAGCCGCGCGTCAAGGTGGTGGGAGCGTCCGCCGCCGTGTACGCGCTGCTCACCGCGCACATACCCAACGTCTGCCTGAGGTACTACTTCACAAAACTTGACATTCTTCAGACCGGCAATAAGTTTTAAATAATTAACTAGACAGCTAAAAATAGACACAAATGTGTTTATGCTACTCATATAACGCCATTATTTTAAATAAAGTTTAAAAAGAAAATTGGCTATCAAGTTTCCCTTATATTTTCAATACAAATGTATTCATATCAGAATACATAAGGAAGTCTGACGTTGCAATATTTATTTAAATCAATATCATTTCCAACAATTCTTAGAGTAAATAAGATACCTACGATGAAGCCGAGTACTAATCGAAGTCGTCGCAGGTACGGCCACGTGCCGCTGTGGTGGTTCCGGCCGCTGTCGGTGGTGGTGCTGGGCGCGTCGGAGGGCGTGGCGCTGCTGCACGCGCCGTCCGCCGGCTCGCCCGTGGCCTGGCCCGCGCACCTGTTCGGCGCGCTGCTCGGCCTGCTGCTCGGCTTCCTGGTCTTCACCGGTATGTACTTTGATACTCCGTTCAGTAGGTGTACTCTTGAATCTAATTTCAATAGATCTACTTTGGAATTTAATAGTTATAAATACTCTTGCACTCGACTAGCGCCAAGTTTGATATTACGAGTGGATATGGAATAAATGAAATAAGCGGGCGTCAATCTTTTAAAATTCGATTTAGAAAGCTTAGAATTCTAATAGAAGAAATTGTGTTTTTTTATTGCCTAAATGAGTAGTATTATGCGTTCGGTTGTTCTTTTTATTTACGTTTAGACTACTTAAATCAAATCTCAAGACATTAATTATTGTATATTTAGGCTGACTTAATCTATAAGATGCAATGCCTTTAAATAAAGATAAAAAAATATCTATTGTACCCATATTTTGTAAACTCAGTCAATAAAAATAAAACTTTATTCGCTTCACTTCTCTGTCTTTATTTGTTTGTAGTCAATACAATTTTGTTTCGGTTGTCATATAACTGAATAATTTAAAATGGGATTCAGGCCTTTATGGCTGACAACGCACTAGTATTGATATCATTGATAATATTATTACTGTGCCTATAATTCTTTTACCAGCAATCACGTTCGATTGTTCACACTAGTTAGCTAACGAAGGCTTATTAATTTGTATGAGCTTTCTGCGGCAAATGTGACAGGCTACCAATGCTATATTGGCTAGAGGACATCTAACACTATGTTACCCAATAGACGTCTTTAGTTTACCACTATAAAATGTCCTCTTTATATCCAGGTGAAAACTCGTCGAAGGCCTACATAGAGATCTGTCGGGTGGGCTCGTTCGTCCTGCTGATGACGGGGGTGCTGACTATGGCCGTGTTCTACATCCACAAGTACCAGGTCGAGCTCGGTACCTGATGAAGGTGATTACCGAAGAAGGAAAAGCAATCGAGAAGTGTGGACTCTTAGCCGATCCCAACAGAGGGTAGGTAAAGATACACCGGGCTGAGAAGCGGTCCCTGTGGAACTATGTCTTATGTTCGCTAGTCAAACCGACGTGAACCTCAATACTCATGTAGTCTAGTTATTGATTGTCGAAATGTTTGTACATACGGGTTCTGGTATATGGTAGGGGATAGAATAAGCGTACAGCATAACGATGGAGGAAGATGAAAGAATTGTAACCGAATTGAGTACAATGTACAAACGCGCGCAAAGTTCAGTCTTCCAGTATCCATATTTTGATACGTGTAGTACTGTCGATGGTTTTATTTAAAGCAATTTCGTAAAGTTAAGACGAACTAACCAAAGAAATTGTTAGTATTTTTTCATATGTAACCTCATAGTCTAATTTAATTGTAACAAATACCAAATACCGATATAATAACTGTAGTAACGAACGGTACTTATGTGTTTTTATATTTATACAATTTTTAAAATTTTGTACATATAATATTGAGACTATTTTAAGTGTAAATTGTTATTAGATAGTTATTTTAAATATAAGAACTTAGACGCAACGAATTGACTTATGAAATGCCTTGTTACGATATATGTCAGAGTCTTGGTGAAAAGCCTCTGAGAAGTCATGTTTTATTCAATTTGCTCAGATCCAATTTAATTTAAACGTAGGTAAAAAGAATACAGCATCTAATAAGTCCAATTACTAGTCACTTAATTACCTGATAGTATAGGGGAGACAGAGTATGAAAGTCATAATTTTTATTTACGTTGAGATTACATTGGATGTAAGGCACAAGCAGCTATAAGTGAGAGTGGACTGTCCACTTTTATGTTTCTAGGGGCTTCTCGGCAATCGTTTGAATACACCTTTAGGTGTTTTGTGAAAGGAATGAAGGAATGAAACTGCCAACGCGTTGAGAGCGTTGCAAACCTAGTCCAATATAAGTTTTACTCCTTTTCATTTTGGGCATCTACAATGTGTCGGTATCATATCATTTGAAGATCTTTAGTAAACATATCACAAGATACTTTATAAAGTATAAAAGTATGTTCATTATTTAGACTATACTGACCAACAAAAGAGAGTACTGAACTTTCAAAGTTTAATTTGATTTTCAGTTATGAAAGTTAGAGATTTGAAATTAAGAAACATTTAACAGAGGTTTGTCTGGTTTTTTACTGGTTGATGCTGTAAAATATTTTTTATTTCAATATTTTTAAATATATAGTTTAGAGAAAAATTTGAACTTGTTGTACTTTCTTCTGCAGGCCAGTGTAATAAAAATATGTTATTAAAATGTATATTTATTATTGGTGCAAATGAATTGTGCAGTGCGCACTATATTATGTTTGAAATTGTTAACTTTGCTATTGGTACTCATATGTCGTTATGTGATTGTAGAACTACGATGGTGTTCATGTGAAGACTGTCTTATTTTGAATGTTGAACGTAAAGTCACAAGCTTCTTGTCGTTGTGATTATTTTGTTGATGTCCTTTTGTGATACTTGTTAATAAAGCCATCTTGTATACATACTTCTCCTGTTGTTATCATTCCATCTGACCATAGAACAAAAAACATATTATCCTGTTATAATATTTTATTACTATTTCCTCATAGTTACTTTAAATTTTCTTATCTAAAATTAAAATATTGAGGCAAGTTATTCTCATAAATGAATTTCACTTCGACCGTGAAAATTAATATAAATTATGAATGGTACTACTACGTGAGATCAACGCCGGCGTAAATACTGATATTAAACTAAATAAATATATTCTAAATACGATTACTCCTAACATTTAACATCATACTCCTCTACTGTACAGTATAAACTATAAATGCACTTTAAATGCGACAATTAGATTGTAACACTTCATCACAATATTGCGAACACTTCTCTCAGCAGCCGAGCGCGGTGCAGTGGACCCCGAACTCCGTGCAACGGCACTCCTGGCAGGGCGTGGAGAGTTCAGTGATGATCCTTCCCACGCGATACATCTGTCCGTAGATGTTGCAGCCCGCCAGCTTGGGCAAGCCCAGGCCAAAGGGCTGCGGGGGATGGACGACCTCCACTGGATGTACGTCGTTGTCGTGTCGCGTCGGCTCCGTAACTATTTCTTTCTTAGTAGTAGGCTTGCTCGTGTACGGCGGCTGCGTCGTCTTCACAGTATATCTTCTTGTAGTTGGCGTTGGTTTAGTCGTAGATGGAACTCGAGGACTGGTATCTCTGATTGTATTCGATTCACCGAGTAGTAGATGATCAATTCTAGTGATGGGGTTGGGTATTGGTATCTTCTTGAATGGCACTATTGACGGTGGCATGGGAATAAATTCATTATGTGTGTCGTAGAAATCTTTCGGTGTTGTTTCAAGCCTGGGCGTAGTTGGCCTGAAGGTTTGTTCTGTTGCGCGTAAAGTTGTCTTTTTCGTCGGCGATGAAGTAGTAGATGTTTTTTTGGTATCGTAACTTTCACTAAGTAGTAGCTTCAATACGCTTCCCAGAGAAAACCCTTCATCATCGTCTTCCTCCTCCTCCTCATACTCCAGCGATTGACTACTACTACTACTACTATTACTAATTGATTCAGTAAATATTGGAGGCCTTGTTGTATTTTCCTCTACTTTTTCCGTAGAGAGTAGGGTCTGCTGAGTGGATACCTCTACTCGAGTATTATTTGCTGTAAATGATTCATTCTTTCCCATGACTTTGTTTTCTATTTCCTTCTCTGCCACATTTACTGTGTTATTGGAAGTTATTACATTGGTTACTTCTTTGGCCGTATCACTTGCAGCAACCTTAGAGGATTCTGTATTCGGTTTATTTGAATCGGTCGTTACTACTGGGTATTTCTTATCTAAAATGTAAAAATATTATCTTTTTAACATTGTAAATTATATTTTAATATAATATGAAATATCCCACTTTGTAATTATTAGTCAATTTCATTACTATAATTTAACAACACAGGACTGACTAACACGATGATATAATCGTCTCAGTGCCTTAGTTTAATTATTAGCAACTTCTAAAATCACCGCAACCAGAATTTCATTCAAGGATATAAAAAAAATCTTACCATAATCACATATCAATTCCCCACAGCACAAATCATGTGAGTGCATGCTCGCAGCGTGCCACTTACAGCCGGGTGGTGTATGACAGGGACGGGGCGAGCAGTGCAACTCACTCCACGCGCAGATGCACAGCGAACAACCCATCTGAATAGATACACCGTCCGAGATGTGCTGCCCGGTGCTGGACATACAGTCTTCTGAAAGTAAAAATGTGTCTATGTAGTAACGTGAAAAAAGATAAGCTTGCTAAAGAGTTTTGGTAATAATAAAATCTAACTAAATTCGAGAGAGAATGCTTACTTTGGGTTTTTAAATCAACCCAGTTGATTGTAATTATGTATGTTAAATTATTTTCTAACCTTTGGTGTTTATTTGCATTGATGTTGTCAAGTGTGGCAAAGCAGGACCAGCTGGTGTACTCGGGAATATGGAATAGTATTCGTCGATTGTTCCAGGACCTTTTGGCATGAATCCACCTAAAACAGAGGGTCACTAAGTTAGAACTGACTATATAATGTTATAGGCTAAAAACTCTTGATTTTTATTATTACCTTCTGTCTCTGCTGGTGGAGAAAACAGGCTAGAACCTGATATTCTGCTGTTGTCGCTAGTCGGTTCCGGTCCTTTCATTTCAACTTTATTTCTACTTGTAGTATCAGGCATAAATTTCTGTATTCCTGCTAAAAGTGCATCGGTGAAATTGGCATTACCTGCACTAAAGTTATCGAAGTTAGACAATGAAGGATAGTTTTTGTTTTCTTCTTTCTTTAAAACGAAAATTGGATACTGATTAGGATTGTATTCGTCTTCCCTTTTGATAGGATACTCGTGCTCCTTAGTTTCGAGACCTGGATAATAAACAGGATACTTCTCGTCTTGCGCAACAGATGTGAAGGGTATATTCTCTTTCGGTAACGTCTCATCGTCAACAACTGCATCGGCAGCTACGAAAGGAATTATCCTAAAATAGTTAAACATATTATAGTCATTATAGCTTTCTATAGTCATTATAGATATTCGATATTCTAAAAGAAGAATACTTGAGAAAATAATTAAAATATAATAAGTTAATATCTTACTTTAAATTAGGCAGTGAAGGCGGTAAAGTAGGTTCGTTATAGTCAAAGTCCAATTCGTCTTTCTTTGGCTTTGACGCATTTGCTCCATCGACCAACATTGGAGGTACAGTTTTAGGCCGCGGCGTGGTTAGCGTTTTAGTAGTAATAAGAATGGGCTTGCTTGTATTGGTACGCAATGAACTCGTCACGTTTATGGTAAAACTTTCATTATCATCAAAATCCTCGTTATACACTCTGTTCGTTATTATCTCATCCGGTAAAGAAGTGTGTGCCTCTATGTCTTCTTTATTGAACATAGGTATTCGAGGATGTATTTCAGAGTTTATCCATACGTTATCGTTTATGTTTGTCGTATTGAGAAGCAACGTTGACGAAGAAAGCTCTGTGGTACAGTTAACAGTTCCATTAATGATAATTTTTATAGTCCTTTCTGGTTGTTCAGTAATCATACTCTCTGTAGAACTTTCTGGTGTAGAGCTCTCCTCGGTTACTGTTGTAGGTATTTTTGTAGTTGCTTCTTTCTTTACTTTAGGTAATGGTGTTGTAGTACTATTTTTTTCATCCTTGATAGTGCTAATAGAAGTTTTACTATTTGTAGTATTGGATTTGGTAATATTCTCAGATTTAGTTACCAGATTTTTCTTTACAGTAGTCACCAATGTAGTAGTTGTTGTATTTTTAGTTTTTGTCGCAGGTTTGGCTGTCGTAGTTGGCTGAGTTGTCGTTGTTGGTTTAGTTGTTGTTGTGATCTTGGCTGTCGTTGTTGTTGATGGTTTCTTGCTCGCGTTTGAACTAGCTGCTTTAACAGTTGTCTCGCGTTTAGCGGACTTAGATGTATGGAAGGATCTATTCTCATTTAATGGTACTAGTAGATTATCCTGTTTACTTAAATCGGATATGGTAGCTGAAATAGCAAGGAGGAGGATTAATAGCATTCTAAACAAAAACTTAAAAATAATATTAGAAAAGCTCATGTCGATCATTTGAGACTCGAACTATGTTAAAGGTACTTTTTGTAAAATGTAGGTAATTGTAACGTAACTAAGTGAGATTTATTTTTACTTACTATTGCTGCGGTCGTTGCAAATGTACTTATGCGGGCAGCACTGGCCTGGCAGCACGAGCGGCGTGCAGCCTTTCAGCTTGGGCGCGCATGATTCACTCTGACACAGAATCTTGCCTCCCAGGCAGAAGCATTGCGTGCACTTGTCCGCGCTCAGTGCGGGCACTCGCTCGCCTTCTCCGACCCATTGGCCGTCTTCTGTCTGGCAATCTGAAATATATATATATATATATATATATATATATATAATACATTATCTATTATTATGTTCAAGTATTTTCCGTACAGCTTAAAACTACATCTGTTATATTGTGAGAGATTTTAATTGTTTATTAATTACTGGCTATCCCGTTAATGTTCGTATCGCCTTAGAAATAATTTCCTTAACCGACTTACAGCAGCGACAGCTACAGGAGACCCCGTAGGTGTCGCTGCTGTAATTTGGCAATACACTAAAATTCTCTCGACAACCACTGTACTGAGTGAAAACAGCATGGAGATAGGCATCAGCAAACATACAGACGCGGCGCAAGACTTTTGTCTTATAATATTATTATGTAAGGGTTCTTATTATTTTCTGATCGACTAAAGTACCATGAGGGTTTTGTAAGTGCGACGGTGTGGTATCAACATGCTGGCAGTAGTAGCGCTGCGGGCAGCAGGCGCCGGGCGCGGGCAGCGCGCGGCAGGCGGGCGGCGGCGGCAGGCAGCGCGGCCGCACGCAGCGCCGCGCGCCTCCCAGGCAGAAGCACTGCTCGCAGGCCACGCTCGAGCGCATCGCCGAGCCCGCCGCGTACACCGTGCCGCCCTCCACGCATGCCGGCAGGACCACGCCTGAGCATCAGGTTATATATTGTTCACTAGGTAATAGATAGATAATCTCTATTTATCTAGACTTATTTCAAATTCATGATATTATTAGAAGGAATTTGTAATGTCGAGTCACTCATGACTTAGATTATTCTCTCAGATAACTTATAATAAAAATGGATATTGAAGTAATTTTATGGAATGTTGCCTATTAAATTGAAAATTTGTTTCAGACAAAATAAAGTACATGCTCATAAAAATAGCAGACCTTGGCCCATCGATTCAGGTGTAAAATCGTCCAGCCTCGCAGATGCTCCCTGATCCAACTTTATCACGCCATCTGAAAATATGCAGTTTATCATAATTTGAATTAACTCTCCGTTAACTTTGGAGACCATTGCAACAGTATTTCGCGTGATTTTAGATGTGGGAGACATGCCTGGACAGTGCAGCTCGGGGCAACAGGCCCCGGGCGCGTGCTCCAGGCGACAGCCGGGCGGCGGGTCGGGCAGCGGCGCGCACGCCTGCCGGCGGCACGACAGCGCGCCGCGCACGCACACGCACGCCAGGCACGCCTCGGCACGCACCGCGCCCTCGCCGTGCCAGCGCCCGCCGTAGAGGCAGCCTGCGGGCAGCTCTACCTTCCCTGGAAAGTTGCAACATTTTATGGTACAGGGCCCAAACTACCAGAGACAACTTCTAAAGAAAGGCTATTATTATTTCTATCATTATACTGAACCTACGTATAAACCTTTACATACCTACAAACACATTTTTTTTATTTTGACCCAAGCTGGTTTTGTGTCCATTTTTGTAAAATAAATTTAAATACTTAAATGCGAATGTCTCATAATATCATGTACGATTGGCGTATGACCAGCAGCGATAAATTTGTCCTCGCTAGAGGACCACGGCATGACGGTGCTCTTTCAAACATAATGTGTATTATGATTTAATTTTATTAACTTTACTGTTAGTTACTTACTTGATATCTTGGTATGTTTGATGGAGCGAACGGCCCGACTACCGCTTACATTGCTTGCTGAAAATAACAAATGGATAATGAGTATCGTCAATTTATTGCCAGAGAATCTTTATACAGGTTCAATGCTTAAGTTACGCTGGGAATACATAAATTATACGTAATCTGTGGAACTAATTCGTCGTACGACTGAAGACGTTAAACTAACTAGCTATTTATTTTTATATAACAAAATATATATTACTTTATACTAATATAATAATAAAAGCTCCGTCACTATGATCCTATCTAGATTCGGGTAGGAATTAACTTAAGCAGAGAGTATTTAAGTATAGCAGTATATATAAAATAGGACTACTTGTTACCAAAAGCCGAAGCCGAGGCGCTTTACTTTCAGTTTGATCTAAATCTGGGTGACCACATAAAAAAGAGCAATTCAGTGAGTACGCAAATATTAAATCCCACCACAATATATGTGATCGTTTTCCTCGATCTGTTAGGCGGCCGTCCCTGTTTGTCTTTTTAAAAAAAAAACTACACTTTACACTAAACTACTTTATTAACTTTTACACACACAAACTACACTACGACTTCCCACAGATTATACCGAGTGCTAATAAATGCACTGTTCGCGGCGGCTTCCAGAATCTAACTGAATATTATAATTAATAATTAAAAGAACCTGAGACAAAAATGCTAAGTAAACGGAAAATAGTAAGCGCGTGGTAAAAGTGCTGTATTAGCTTAATATGCTACATACTAGCTAGGGTTGTAACAGCTCCCCCCTTTTGACGGAGCTTTATCTTTTTAAGATGAAGCGAGTAGGAAAAGAATCAACTGATAATGTGTGAGAAGTCTACAAGAAATAGAAAATTATAAAATTACAAATAAAACATTTCAAAGACAAAACATAGAAAAAGACAGAACATAAAAAGAGACAAAACTTAGAAAATAATAAGCTTAGATCTAGAATTATAAATGTGTATATAGAAAAAGTATAAAATTTAAACATTTTTAAAAATTCAAATTTCTATTTGATGAAAACTGTTGCTTATTAACGTCTTTGAAATTTAATTGTCGAATTGGCAAAGAGTGGACAGACTTTTTATCGTCTTCAGATGACGACATTTCTGTCATTTCCATTGAATTAGAAATTTTAGATTTGTTTCTTATAGACTTTTTATTATTACATTGATTAAAAATTTGTATACAGCATCTAGAATTAGATTTCTTATTTGAAAAACATCTGTAAATTTTGTACACAAAATATAAAAATAAACACACAATTAAAACATAAGTAAATGTAGAATAATATTGGCCATATTTAATAAAATGAGATTCCTTTTCTAAATTATTTAATTCATTTTCCATTTGATGTGAAGCATGCTTTAAAGAGTCTAAATTAATTTTACTTAAAGAAATAGGAGATAAATGTGGCAAACTTTTATTAAATATGTCCTTCTTGCAGCAATCATCAGCTGTAATATCAAAACTTATGTCTAAAGGAGTCTTAATTAGAAAAGAATAAGAATTTGTCGGCAATAATTGAACAGTTTTGGAATAACCGACACAATCAGGAGTTAATTTTACAATTCCTGTACCTTGAATGGAATAATCATTAACATCATCATCACAACGAATAGTTAATTTATTTATTTTGGACTGAACAAAAATCCATCTATTATTTTGTAGCTTCTGCCAAATATCAATATTACCAAATAAAAGCTTCGAATTACATTCGGAGGGCAACGAAAGTGTGACCTCGGTTAAAATCTTAGATTCACAATTTGGACTACTAATACAAGAGTAGATATTAAGGCGAATGGTCAAGCAAAATGCGTTTTTCACGACTTTTAGGCTATGTTTTTCAGCTAAATTACAGACTGGGGAAATAAAGAAATTTTGTGTAATTATAAAGTGTATCTTGAAGTATATTGTTGTTGTCGATTTTTTTGATGATCTTTACTCAGTAATCAGAAATACATTTTAGAAAATGCTATGACTCGCGTAAAATGAATATTTTAGGATGGATTTATTTTTGGTTTGGCTTATCCGTTTATAATGAATCTTTGCATGCATGCTTCTTTACTTTGTATCTTGGTGTTCATTGTCGATTTGTAACAAATACTATTGCAAAATAGAAGTTATATCATAAAAGGTCTTTGGTGCCTACTGTAAATCAAACACCACTAGTAAAGTATTTGCTCACAACATTTAATCAGGCGTTTAGTTATGGAATGCAACGTTGCCAGTTCGATGCAAGTCATGCAACCCATGTACAATGCAGCGTTGCCGTTCCGCACGGCGCGCACAGTAATTAGGCAGATAAGAGTAATACAATCTCGCGTGGTCTTGTTTTGACTTGACAAATGACAATTGACATTACCGGCTTGTATAAATTTTATATTATAGTTTGCACATGTTGTGTGATTACGGTTCGACTTTGAAACAAACATAGGTAATAAAAGTATTCCGAAACAAAGTAGGTAACAAACGATTATTGAAGTTGCTATATAAAAAAAGAACTCGTGTTGCAAATCAGACAAAAGCAAAAGAAGCCAAAGCAAATGATATTGAAAAGTAAGTAGGTACCTATCTAATTATAAAATAGACATATTTTTTGTTATTGTACCTATAATGTAAAGAATTTCCCGCGGTCCCATAGACTTAAAATTAGATATGAAGCTGTATTCATGGTGACGATAGGTTCTATTAGGAGTTGGTCGCTATTGAGTTAATAGGTACCTACTTTTAAGTCTATGGAACCGCGAAAAGTCCCCAAAAGATCCCAAGATTCCGCCTGTACAGAAAAGATAAAAATTATGATGATCATCAGATGCATAATTTACAATTATAGTCTACAGACAGTGTCATTGTAATGTAAATGTTTATCATACAGAATACTTATCACAGAGACATCAAACAATTACTCTTTACTGCTACACTATTATACAGTTAAACCTACAGTTATACATAATGTTAAAAAAATTGCTTGCCATGGAAATATGCCATAGCTCTGAAGCTATTAACCTGAGTTCATTAACAATAAAGGAAGCCGTAAAAAATATTAAAAAACCATGTCTTTAGTCAACAAAATATTGGCTCCTACTGCGTGTAAAGTGATTCGTGATTTTGCCTTTACAGTTCATTGACTTGGGTTTTTTTGTTATTAAAAAAAAAAAAATGGCATTAAAAATAAATATTGCTGTATTTGTGTCCTAGCTCAGAACAAGGGTAAAGAGGCAAAAGATCACACATGCTACAAAAATTATTCTGGTAATTTACTAGCTTTTTTTTGACTCGTAGTACCCTTTATTTCCCTGTTTTCTACGTGTATTAGGTACTATTATATTACTCTGACTGAGGTATAACTAATAGTTATACTATTTCATAATTAATAATAAATCAAAACTAAATTTAGTTTTTTCTTTTAGGAGCGTCTACAGGAATATAGTCTGAGATCTTGGTGCAAGGGTTTAAAAAAAGTATAGAAATGCGCGTTAAATATCGGACGGGGACGCCAGCACGTATTCAAAAATAATCCAATCTAAACCTTATGAAAATTATACCGTTGAAAAAGTAGAATGCCGGAATCATTTACTTACAAATTTTTGTAATAAATTTTTAGCATTAAGTACAGATACAAAGTATTCTTTGAAATACAGAAAAAACATAACAAAATGAAGAATATTAGGTACCAGAAAAGTATCATTCAGTACTCAAAAACCTTTATCCGTTCTGCATAAATCAATTGTTGGAAAAAGTCCACGCAACGAAATTAAACGGAACGAAGAAAAACTAATGAAGAGTCGGAAACTGACTCAGAAATATTTAGAGGAGATTGACCCAAGGTGGAACAAACTATGGGGAAAATTGCTCAAAACTGGATATGGCTGAAGATATTATGCTGGAGAATTCAAAAAGAGTATTTTTACAGAATTTAGAGAGAAACGCCGAGGAAAGACAGAAAAAAAAAGCTGAAAGACTTCTATATGGATTGCATACTACCAGAATTAGTGGATCCTAGATATCTGAGAAATATACCCATTAGAGACCCACAGTATATAACAGAGGCTGTCAACAAAAAAATAAAAAAAGTCTAAAAAAAGAAAGTCAGCCCCCTACCATTCAAGCCAACAAGTCCCATTGCCAACAAGGAAAAAAAATAACTTCAAAAATAATAAACAAATCTATTTAAATTAATATTTTTTTTTTAACATCCTGTATGAATCATCGATAGACAAAAGTTCCCTGTGTAAGAAGTAAACTGTAAAAAATTAAACAAAATGTATATAATATAACGGGTATAAAAAAAGAGCAGTCACTATAACTTTGGGATGTGATTATAGGACCTCGACTGATTCTAGAAACTTTATTTTTTGTAAAAAAAAATTTTTTTTGCTATTTATTTTAGTCGCAAGGCTAAACTGTTTGGAACTACGTTCTGCATTAAATAATTAAATTTTATAATTTTTGCCCTAGTACGTAATGAACGTCTTACGCGTGCTATAGACCTCTCAGCGTAATCAGCTGATCGCTGTGTTGTGCACATTGTAGATTGCCTATTGAAAATTTTTAAAACAGTGGATTAAAAGCAAATGACTAGTAGCAATGCATATATCTCTTGCCTGGTTATTCCCCCACGAAGTTATAGTGACTGCTCTTTTTACACCCTGTATATATATAAAGAGTGTAAAAAGAGCAGTCACTATAACTGTGGGATATGATTATATTACCTTTTCTCATTCTAGAAATGTATTTTTTTTTAATAAAAAAAAAATTGGCTTTATTATAATTTTTGCGACAAAAAAATAAGAAATGGTAAAAAAAAATATTTTTTTTTGTTTTTGACACAAAAAAAATACATTTCCGAAATGAGGAAAGGTAGTATAATCGTATCTGAAAGTTATAGTGACTGCTATTTTTACACGCTGTATATACATATATAATATATGTATATATACAGGGTGTAAAAAGAGCAGTCACTATAACTTTGGGATAGGATTATAGGACCTTGACTGATTCTAGAAATGAATTATTTTCATTATTTATTTTTTGAAAAAAAAATTTTTTTTTTCGCAATTTATTATTTTAGTCGCAAGGCTGAACTGTTTGGAACAACGTTCTGGATTAAATTCTTAAATTTTATAATTTTTGCCCTAGTACGTAATGAACGTCTTACGCGTGCTATTGACCTCTCAGCGTAATCAGCTGATCGCTGTGTTGTGCACGTTGTACATTGCCTATTGAAATTTTTTTTAATTTTAAAACAGTGGATTAAAAGCAAATGACTAGTACGAATGGATATGTATCTGGCCTAGTTATTACCCCACGAAGTTATAGTGACTGCTCTTTTTACACCCTGTATATATATATATATATATATATATATCTCCTATATATATATATATATATAGATATATATATATATATATATATATATAGGAGATAACTATGTACATTGTTCATAGTACATGTTATTTGTAACATTTAAATATATTGTTTCTAGCAATATCCTATATATATTAGCAGTCATAAATAATCGTTTGAGCCGTATTCGATATACATTTAAGCTAAAATGACTGGACTAATGTCCCTTATTATATAATAAGGGACATTAGTCCAGTCATTTTAGCTTAAATTTGGCAAGAATCTTGTAATTAGAGATACCCAGCTGTAAGTCTGTAAATAGTTGTATATTGACTCCCCCAAAAGTTGTCTCAAAACCTACATAATATGGTAGGGTGTACGCTACTATTAAATTTCAAGGGTCAAAGAGCATATTTCTTTGTTATACTTTTCTTATCAATTATAAGGTATCTCGAATTCCGAGGTGAACTTACTAAAATGGCTGGACTAATACAAATAATAAGGGTTAAACGGGGATAAAATAAAAAAAATAATCTAAGTAGGTATATATTATTTAGTATATAAAATGTAGCCTCTGTTTATTATTACTCTGCTCAACTCAGAGAAATATGCTAAATGCGCCATCTAGCGAAAATATAATTTGACATCCTAATGCACGCTACATTGAACTACTATTCATAAATAGATGGCGTTAGCTCCACGTCCAAACACTCAAGGTCATTTGCTTGACCATTCGTCTTAAACAATTCACATATAGAATAATTGCTACTAATTAACTTACAATTATTTAGTGAGCTCAGCATAACATAATGCAGTCTGTCGTCGCTTAAGGCGATGTACGAGTCAGAAGGTTGAATTAAGGCGAAGGTATTATGTGACTCATCATGAGGGGTCGGTAAAGGAATATTTTTATATACCATGAACTTGTCCGGCGTAATAAGAGGAATTTGTAAAACAAATACGATTTTATTGTTTACGTAATAAGAGCTAAGTTTAGAAACATCAATTAAAGAATGTATATTTTGTATATTAAGAGCTACAGGAAAATCAAATTTTTTATTTATTTGATTACTATGCTTAACTAGCTCATTATAGAGACTTATAGGACTAATTACGCTAGGATGTAGAATATTTACTTTAGAAAATAAGATAGAATTTAAGGTAGTATCTAGTAAATTAGAAATAGTAAGTAAAGAGCTTTCAATAATATTTAGTAAACTATTTAATTTTGAGGTATATAATAATAAATTATCTGTATCCGTAATTTTAGAAAGAATATTATTCATATTATTAATTTGGGTATTTAATTTAATTTCATTTTGATTTAATTTGTAAATAGTAGTATTAAAATTATTAATAGTGGATTTTATGACGTGTATATTATCACGCATTAAATGAAACATTTCAGATTCGCTCTTTTTGCAAGACTCAATTGCAGCGTCATATTTTCTAGCATCATCAGCGTCTAAAGTGCCGAAGAAAAACTTTAAAATTTCACCACCAAATTCTAATGACCGTTTGACTTTACTTGTCTTATGATCAACAATAATATAAGATAAAGATTGCAATTTAATAAAATTAGATTGAATTAAAATTTCAATAGGACTGGAAATGTCTTTACAAGAACTTAAATCTTGCGATTGAATCTTGTTACAAAGATCGAGAGTATCGTGCAAAAGACTTTGTATTTTATTTAAATAAGGTTCTAGAGTGAATAAATCAATATGTGTAACAACTTTCCAATAGTCATTATAAAAATTAACATAAGTAATAGGTTCAAAATAAATTCCTGGGCTATGCGATATAGGAAGGATATTTGATTCCGCGTCGCTGAGGCAAATGCCATGACAGCATAAAAGTCTGAAAAGAAAGAGACGAAATAGTTTAGGAATTAGCTGGTTTTATCTCGTTAACATGATGTTTAACGTTTTTGCGACCTATCTGTAGAGTCACGTTATGCTTATTATGCACTTTTAGAATTTTATAAGGGCCTTTCCATATAGGCGATAAGGCTTTACGCAATCTGTGATGGTGTTTTAAATACACCATATCACCTGCTTTATAAGTTACTTCACGAGAATTAGAATCATAATATTGTTTAGATCTTTCTTTACTGTTTATAAGATTTTGAATAGCTTTTTCGCGACTAAAGCGCATTCTATATTGTAAAGCACGTATATATTCATTATAAGTAGTATTACTGCTACTTTCATATAAAGAACTTGGAATAGAAGGTTTGTAACCGAATAATAATTCGTGCGGCGTAAAATTAGTAGAAGAATGAGGCGTAGTATTATAAGCTAAAATTGCGGTAAATAAATAACAATGCCAATCATTCTGATTTTCATTCACGAATGATTTTAAATATTCTTTTAAAGTGGCATGTGAGCGTTGTGGCGCGCCATTTGTTTGAGGATGGTAAGGAGTAGTAAATAATGCTTTGACCTTCAAGATTTCTGTTAATTGTTTGAATAAATCAGACGTAAAGGGTGTACCTAAGTCTGTTAAAATCATTTTAGGAAAACCAAAAAGAGACATAAAATGAATTAGATTTCGAGCAATTTCGTCGCTAGTCGACGAGACCATAGGATATGCACTAGTGAATTTACTTACATCATCTTGTAATGTTAAGATGAATTTAAAATTTTGGAAACCCGCTTCGGGTAAAGGGCCTACAATATCGAGAGCTAGTCTCTCAAACGGCTTTGTAGATGTAGAAGTAATCTCCATAGGAGCTTTGTTAGATTTTCGTAAAGGTTTGTTAATTTGGCAAAGTTTACATTTTTTAACATAATATTCTATGTCAGAGCGCATTCCTTTCCAGTAATAACTAGCTTTAATACGTTTATACATCCGTTGTAAACCTGGATGACCCGCAATAGGCGAATCATGATTTTCTTTTAAAATCTTAGGAACTTCTACCGGAGTAGGATATATTAATTGATTTTTGTATATATGTATTTTAATATTACTATTATGAAAAATATAAGAAATCATATTATAAATTTTAGTATAAGCTAGTTTAGAAAATGGATCAGAGAAATCTGAAATAGCAAGATCCGTAATATTTTCACAATCAATTAAAATATTTCTTAATTTTATTAATAAATTGTAAACGTCTTTAAAATGAGTTTCTTCATAATGATGAACTTTAGAAAATAGAAAATAATAATTTTTATCCTTAATATTAATATGCTTAATTGTAAAAGGTTCGCGTTCGGAATTTAGCAACTCGTCAGCATTTTCAAGCTGAGATATTATTTCTTCGCAATGTGGAATAGAAAAATCAAAATCTAGAGATACTGGACATGCGATATTATTTAGTTTAGATAAATGTAATCCTTGAGTACATTCTTCAATAATAGTATTAGAAATAGGAAGTTGATTTGTAAATTGACTTTTAAAATACTTTTCATAGGTTAAATTATTTAAACTTTTAATATTAATAGCATTAACTGGGCATCGAGATAGCGCGTCGGCATTGGAATTAAGACGACCTTGTTTATAAACAATCTCGTAATCGTACTCCTCGAGTTTCAAGCGCCAGCGAATGAGTCTGCTACCGGGATCTTTTACATTAAATAGCCACACAAGTGGTCTATGATCCGTAATAATCTTAAATTTATTACCATATAAGTATGGTCTAAAAGTTTTGACAGCAAATAAAATGGCTAATAGCTCTTTCTCCGTTGTAGAATAATTTCCTTCAGGTTTATTTAAAGTTCGCGATGCATATGCTATCGGCTTGTCCTTTCCTATAGGACCTTGAGACAAAATCGCACCTACGGCGTAATTACTAGCATCCGTGGTGACATTGAAAATTTGAGAAAAGTCTGGATATTGGAGAAGAGGAGCTGAAATTAATTTTTCTTTTAAAAATTCGAATGCGTGCTGCTGTTCCGCGTTCCACTGGAAAACAGCATCTTTCTTTAAGAGACACGTAAGAGGCTTAGTTAACTTAGCAAAATTTTCAATAAATCGGCGATAATAGCCTATCAAACCTAGAAAGGATTTAATATCTTTAGGATTTTTAGGAACGGGAAAATGGGAAACGGCCTTGACTTTTTCGGGATTCGGAGAAACACCTTTATCGGTGATGATATGGCCAAGATAAGTGACTTCGTGTCTTAAAAATTCGCATTTGTCCGGCTGAAGTTTTAATTTATATTGCCGAAACTTGTCGAAAACGCGTTGTAATAATTTTAACATGTGATCTTGTAAATTTTGACTGTAAATTATACAGTCATCAAGATATATAAAACAATCTAGACCTTGTAAACCTGACAATACGGTATTCATTAACCGTTGAAACGTGGCTGGGGCGTTTTTTAACCCGAAAGGCATTCTGGTAAATTCATAATGTCCAGACATGCTTGAATTTGTACTTATTGTGAACCCTGTTTTAGGGGCGTCCTTGGGACAAGTTTTAATTTGATGAAAGCCACTTGTAAGATCTAGTGTACTAAAATATTTGGAATGACCTAGTTGATCTAGGATGTCTGTGATAAGCGGCAGCGGATAGGATTCGGAAACAGAGACGTCATTAAGGCGACGATAGTCTATGACTATCCTCCACTTTTGTTTGCCAGAGGCATCGATTTTTTTCGGGACTACCCAAACTGGGGCGCTCCAAGGCGAAGTAGAAGGGCGAATGATATCTTGATCAAGCATTTTGCGAATTTGGGAATCGACCTCTTCTTTGTGACACTCAGGGAAACGATAGGATTTGACATGGATAGGTGGAGCGTCTCCTGTGTTAATAGTGTTCTCGATGGCACTCGTAAAACTTAAAGGTTCGCCGTCTAAATGAAAAATATCCGTATATGACGAAACACAATCGAGAAGAGTTTTTCTCTCCTCATGATTAAGATGAGAACAGCGAATTAAATTTAAAACTTTGTTTACGCGATCGGATTTAGAACTTGAAATAGAATTAATATTAATACAATTTTCGGAATTATTTAAACAATTACCCTCTAGTGGCGTTAATTTGACATAATAGTCCTTGATTTCGATACTATTCTCAGTAGTATTTAAAATAGAAAGATTCACTTTATTATTAGGTTTAATTTTCACTATGCAATTAGCGACGTAAACACCTTCACATAAGGTATGATCTAGAACGAGAGCTTCATTGTTATGATACAGCTCGGGCGAGAAATTTGATACAGTGCATTCAATAACCGCTTCGGCACGAGCCGGTATGATATAAGTTGGCTGAGTGTAAACAATAGGAATATAATGATTATTTATAGTCATAGATTTAGAAGAATAATCAATGTTAGACTTAAAGAAATTGCAAAAATCGCTACCGATAATTCCGTCGTAATTATTTAAATTTATATCGTCATTTGTCACATGGAACTTGTAATTTAATGTTTCGTTGGATATATTGAATTCCAACTGAAAAGTACCTAATGTCTCAACAGGATTTTCAGAACTATTAATGCCTTTTAATTTCACAATTTCACGTGAAAGAATTGGAATTTGTGACAAACAGGACCCCTTTATAATACTGATAGCTGATCCCGTGTCAACTAGAAAACATAGCATTTCCGGTGCATGCTTAGAATATAAGTAAGTATGAGGTAGTGACACCTTTTTACTATAATTAATTTCGTATATAGATTTAGAAATAGAATTAGGATTTAAGTTAGAATTAAGTAAATTAGAATTAGCGCGACTCAGCTTATGCGACTGAGATGTAGATTTAGGATAATTTACGCTAGATTTAGAATTAGTATAAGATTTTTGTATATTATTTTGACAATTTATTTTGCCATTAAAATTAGTAGAATTTAATTCATTTGATTGAGACGATTGAGACAATTGAGACGATTGAGACATAGAATTAGAATAATTTGAGTTAGTATTAAAAGTAACCTTTTTACATTTTTGGCAATTATTTTTACCATTAAAAATTATAGGACTCAGTTCTTTTGACTGAGATGTAGAATTAGTATGACTCAGCAGCTTTGGCTGAGATGTAGTATTTAAATGACTCAACTCTCTTGGTTGAGATGAAAATTTAGTAGAATTAGAATGACTCAGCATGTTTGACTGAGATGGACTCAACATCTTAGGTTGAGATGGACTCAATCTCGTGGATTGAGATGTAAAATTAGAGTTAGAATGACTCAGCAACTTTGACTGAGATGGACTCAACATCTTAGGTTGAGATGGACTCAATCTCATGGATTGAGGTGTAATTTGACTCAACATTTTACGTTGAGGTGTATAGTTAAAATGACTCAGCATCTTTGGCTGAGATGAACTCAACATCTTTGGTTGAGATGGACTCAATCTCGTGGATTGAGGTGTAGATTTAGAAAAATTAGTATAAGAGTTAGAATATATCGTGTCCTTATGATTTTTATTGGATTTTGGCAGACACGGCACCAAAATCCTTTTTAATTTAAATCATCTTGAATAGATTGAGACTGATGATCATGAATAAAATTATAATTATTAGAGTCTTCACAAAGGTGTGTTGCAACAGTGGCGTGACGACGTTGTGCGTCGTTAGCATTTTCGCGGCGTTTCATATTAAATTGACGCTTGCGACATTCCATAAGCGTGTGACCCACGCTTTTACAATAATTACATGATTTAGCATAAGAATTAGTATTCGACTTAGGAATAAAATTATTTTTAGCATAAGAATTATTATTAGAGTTAGTATTAAAATTAGTATTAGGATTTGAATTTGAATTAGAATGAAATTGAGGATTTACGTGATAAGATTTTTGAAAATTAGGCTTTTTATTTTTAAAACATTCGGATGAAACGTGTCCGAGTTTATTACAAATAGAGCACTGTCTTTGAGACCTACTGCTATTTTTAGATAAATTAAATAATTTCTCCTCGTCAGTGGCATATTGAATTGCATCACTGAGAGTTGTAGGATTTTTACACCTTACAATAGTAGAAATAGAAGAATTTAATCCCAATAAAAATGTATTTAATGCGAGGTCTTCCATAGCGGCTATTCGGCCAGGAAGTTCTTCCTCATTTTTAGTGCTATAATGAATATCTGACTGAATTCTTGTTAAAATTTGTTCGACTCTGAGGGAGTATTTAATTACATCTTCGTTAGGCAATTGCTTAGAATTTTGTAAATCCGACAATAAATGTGTTGCATGTTTCTTTTCACCGAAAGTTGAACGTAAAAAGCTTTTTAATTCTTGCCAACTAGAAAAATTTTTTAAGCTACAAGCAACCTGTGCTTTTCCCTCTAATTGAGAAATAATAAATTTAGATAAAATTAATTGTTGATCGGGGCTAGCTAAAAGCATTGCATTTTCGCAATTTGTGAGAAATGCAGGGAGTGATTCCCTGTCCCCATTATATGGTTTAATAAATTTAGTTAAAAACGTTAAGGTAATTTTTTCGGACATTTTGTTTTCCTCAGATGACTCTCCTTTGACTGACATTAAAATTTATGTTATGCTGAACTTTCTATTAAAAATATAAAAAATTATATTTTAGGATACAGTGAAAATTTAGTAATTTAAAATAGAAATTAGAATTAATTTTAGAATTACAGTCTATAATTTTATTTTGATTTAACAGTTTACGTTTTAGGATTTCACGATTTTTATCACTTTAGGATTTAGCACTTTAAGATTTTGGGACTTTTTAAATTTAGCACTTTAAGATTTAGAAATTAGGATTTAGAATAACTTTGATTTAGGATTTAGAAACACAAAACACTCACAGTAACACGCTGATAACCTGCATGCCGTGGTGTGGGAACTGGAGTCTGCAACTGGAGTCTGCAACGAGACTTTTCCTGGAACTGGGGCGGATCTGTTCTGCCCGGTGTGATGAGTTAGACCTGGAGCTGGAGTGGAGCGGGCTCAGACAGCGCTGCTGCTGAGGCTGCTGATGTTGACCTTCGTCCTGGTGGGGTGTAGCTGGAGCGGGCTCAAGGCTAAGGCCTGAGGCTGACCGTCGTCCTGGTGTGAAGTAGTCGGAGCGGGCTCAAGGCTAAGGCCTGAGGCTGACCGTCGTCCGGTTCTGGAACAAGCTCACGCACAGAGCGGAGGCTTACTGGTATCCAGGTGTAAACTGGCTGGAGCAGGCTCACACAAAAAGCTGAGGCTTATTGTCGTCCAGATGTAGCGGAGCGGGCTCGCGCTTTCAATAGCGGAGTCTTACCGTCGTCCAAAATTTTTAGACAGTGACAGGGGTGCCTGGTTCGGATTCCTGGTCTTTTTGACTCTCGTCGTAAGACTTTCTACGGAATCACACTTCTGACACCAATTTGTTAGGCGGCCGTCCCTGTTTGTCTTTTTAAAAAAAAAACTACACTTTACACTAAACTACTTTATTAACTTTTACACACACAAACTACACTACGACTTCCCACAGATTATACCGAGTGCTAATAAATGCACTGTTCGCGGCGGCTTCCAGAATCTAACTGAATATTATAATTAATAATTAAAAGAACCTGAGACAAAAATGCTAAGTAAACGGAAAATAGTAAGCGCGTGGTAAAAGTGCTGTATTAGCTTAATATGCTACATACTAGCTAGGGTTGTAACAGATCGTAATGGAGGCGGGAGCACTTCGGTTTTATTGCAAACGAGTTCCGCGGAGCGTGGGAACTGCTCGCGGGCAGGGGCAGGGGCAGGGCCGGTCCTGCCGCCCGCCGCAAATAGGTTACGCGGTACCGCACCTAACAGTACCGCACGCGCTGACCGCAACCCAGAATGTATATGGAAGCCAGCAACTGACCTATATGACTCCAAATAGGTAACGCTCTCGTACATTGTATGCGTATATTAAATGATTTATCTATATCTTAAATCTAAGCTGCTCCTAGGTTTGACTAAAATTTAGTATAGTCAATAGGCCAAAATTGGCATTTCTTTCGGTGTTTGCCCGAGTTTTAAAATGGTTGTGGCAGTACAACTAGCACCACAGTTTTGCAGCGCTATCAAAGTCCGGCGCTATATATTCAACATCTGAAAACTAGTACAGTGGGCTTCGGCCTGACTGGGCATACCATCTCGCTCGGTTGTAGATATCCCTTTGGGGCTTTCTCTGTTAACGTGGGAAGACCTATGACTTATCATAATAATACAATGTACAATACTACCTACCTACCACTACTGATATTGAAGATAATAATATCTCTTTTAATGCAACATGTTCATTTGTCCCTAGACACATGACTGGATTGAAAATACAAGTTTATAAAGACTGATCTGTAATTCTGATGTGGATGTATCTAACAGCTGTACTGTACCGGGCGCGGGGTAAAAAGTGGTTTGTGAATAGCGGGCCCGGTGGGCCGCGCCGGGCGGCACGGAGTCTGCCCGCTCCTGCCGTGACGTTAGATCAGAGACCCGATTCTGGAGCCTCTTTTAGTTTCGATCATATGTCTGCCCCGCTTATGCACGCATGATTTGAAGTACGTGCGAGTGGTACAGAGTCGAAACGAAGGTGGAGGCATGACAATCGGGGCCCAGGTGTATGTGTATGTGACCATTCATGTCAGCCAGAACACACACACATTTTACAAGAATTCTAGTTTTTGTAAATTATTTTGCCCAGTGTACCATGAAACCTTCTTTCTACTGTACAATCTATAAGCTGGAATTAGCCACACTGATTCTGTACATGTAAAAAGGTAAACAAATGCGAATAATGCGTATTAATTATTTATTAACTCGCCGACGCGTGTAGTAAGTTCTAGCACTTACTACACGCCTACGATTACTACAAATCTTCGGCGCGAAAATGCCTTGGTACTTATTAACTAATGAACGGTTTCAATAACCGATCTATAGATCGACGACCTCCGTAGCGCAGTGGTTGAGCGCGTTGGTGCTCGAACGTGATATCGCGGGTTCGAATCCTGCCGAGGGAACAAAAAGTTTTCAATGTTCCTGGGTCATAGATATAAGCGTCCATAGATATCTAGAATTCGAAGACAACACAAGATGAAGCTACAATAGTATTCATAAGATCATCATTTGTATCACCATTAAAATATAAAGAAATAACGACATTTGGATAAAAAATCTACAAAACAAATACAAATTAAAAAATCGTTATTTAAATATGTACATAAACCAATCTCATTACTGTCAAGACGCCGCCGCCGACTCATTCGTATACGCGTATCAAGCACAAGGGGGACAGCCTGTCCAAATGAGGTTTACCCAATATTCATCACGTGATCCGTGGTCTAGTGGTTGTGAGCTTCGCTCTCGACCCGAAGGTCGTGGGTTCGATTCCCGCGTTGGAATCGAACCCACGACCATGACCATTCGAACCGGTGGTAGGCGGCATCATGTAGGACAATTCTATAAGTGTTATTTAATAACCTATATGGAAATAAAATGTTTTGATTTGATTGATTTGATTTGGAACAACAAAAAATGTTGTCTTCAAGTTTGGTTAGGACAATGTTTGACAAGAAAGGATCCATGAGTCGGATGGGCATGTAAAAAGTCGGTCCTGCGCCTGTTCTCTCGCCAGTCGTGTCGGTTTACCGTCCCACTGGGTTATAAGAGTAAAAGAAAGAGAGTCTTTGTGTATTGCCCACACACTTGGGCACTATAAAATAACTCCCGCGAAGCCAGCCTGGTTTCAATGAAATCGGCTATCGACACCGAAATCGGTGAGGGGAGCTATTATTAATATTATCACGAGAATCAACTGAGCTAATATCGGAAATTGTCAATGACTGGATATTTGATACTCCGTGTGAGTGTGTGTGTGTGTGTGTGTGTGTGTGTGTGTGTGTGTGTGTGTGTGTGTGTGGTAGTCAATGACCCGCTAATAAGTAACGGTAGCGCCACATCAATATTCATTTAAGGTAGGTCACCTAATGAAGACAAACAAACATCACTTGATCCTCTTTTAAGTTCTAAGATATTTTTTCTCTGTCTGGGAAAACGTTTTTAATTTATAGCGTTCCATGAACTATGTCATTTACACATCACTAAATTGTGTTTTTTTACAAATTTTAAGCATCTAATATATCATATCATAGTTCATACTTCTTCATCAGCGAGAAAAACTTTTCAGTCGATAGTGTTCGATGGACTGTCATAGACATCATCGTAATATACAATATATACATGTGTATGATTACTTTAGGGTAAGTATGTGCTTCCTATGTAGAGTATATACTGTGAAAGTTTATCAATGCTGAAAGACTTACTTTTGACGTTCATGTTTCTATGAGAAATGTCCCAACATCATGAATTTTCCTATACAAATTACAATAAGTAAAAAAGCACCTCTTTCACCGCTGGTACTTTCACAATAAACTCTATATATTTTCACTCATTAAAATTACAGCCTGTATAAGTCATCAACTGCTGCAGCTATGTGTTTTTTTTAATATATTTTAGGTATTTCCAAGCATTATTTATAAAAAACCGTTTACTGTCCTGCACATCAAGTTCAGTTTACTTCTTCTTCCGAATCCGCACAACGATATTTGAATACAGATATTATATTGAACTGTTTGATTCTCTTCGGAGAGGAGAGAAGAACGGCGGTAGCTAGACAGTTAAAGTTTTCACAGATGACTATGAACTACCAAACCAAGACAAATACTAAAAATAAAATAAATCAAATATCTAGGGAGACCGACATACAACAAACGTGATGTTTTTGCTCGTTTTGTACGGAACCCGTCGTGCCAGTCCAACTCGCACTCAGCCGGTTTTTATTATTGAGCTGGCATTTCTGAGACCGATATGAAATAAAATACAGCCAATATGCAATAAACTGTTGGATTTTCCTCGAAATATTTACAAGTCGTAAAACATTCGAGTTGTAAGGGTTTCGGTGTTGTGCTGGTGGATGTCACCGCAGATAATATATGCAAATGTGTGTGCTGACCGCTTTTTATTATCGGCGCCGGTAGAGCACGTGCCGCGGGACTGTGGACCCTGCGCCCCGGAGATAAGGCCCCGCCGCCAGCGCCAGCGCCGGGAATGAATGGGACGTTAAAATGAGTGTACCGGTCATTGAAATCAGGTTTCGCTACTCAATCTATGCGCGTGTAGTGTGTACACAACTGAACGGTCGTCATCGGGGCCCCGATTCTCGTATGATTTTACGCGAGTACGAGCGGAATAGACTGTCGTACGAAACTAAGTTATAAACGCTTAGTACATGCTTCGGTGGGCATTGCAAAGGTAGATAGATAGAGATTTGCAACTAGATACAAAGCAAACCAAGATAGCTTAGCAAATATAACTTTAACGACCTCCGTGTCTCAGTGAAGGAGCGCGGCGGTGCTCGACCCGGAGGTCGCGGGTTAGAATCATGCCAAAAGAATAGCTCGTCAATGTTGCAGGGTCATGGATGTGTGTAAATGTAATAATATCTATGAACGCTTCACACACACCTGACCCGTGTTAAACATCCGAAGAACTTTTGCTACGAGGACCAGACAGCAAAACTTATATAATACTCTTATACTATATACATATTTAAGATTTTATTAAATTATATACCTATACTTATTACACAGTTATGACCAAGGAACACAGCAAAAAGTATGTGATTTGACCTTTTGGCGGAATTCAAAACCGTGACTGATCTGAGCATCAGCTGTACAACAAACTACTTCTGCACCCTACCCTAATCTACAGGCTGTAAAATAAGTGGGTGATAATACTTTAGGGTGTATATGGGGTCCCGTATATAAACTTTACTGTGAAAGTATCAGCGCTGAAAGAGCACTCTCATCATAGGAAATATAGATCTTTAAACCGAACACGGCGCCCTGAAGGTCATCAAAGGTCTTGCGGGTCACTTCATAAGTTGACCTTAGACGCTAGTTACATTTACAGTTACCGCGGTTTGATCTCCCGTTACTCCCCATGGTCCGAACAATGGCGTTTCCCACCGGTCGGCGGTTCGGTGCCGGCCGCTCCCATGACCCATGGAGTCTGACCGTTCTAGTTGGTTTCCTCAACTCCGCAGAGTCGATGAACCTCTTGAGACAAATCGCACGGGCAGGTGTTAGAACGTAATGTATAGTATGTCCGAGATAAATTTAACCTACAAATACAAATCATTTATTTCCAAAAACATACATTAGCCAAATATTACAGTAACGTTCCCCCAAACTAGGCGACGCCTGTCCTAGAACGTAATGTATAGTATGTCCGAGATAAATTTAACCTAAACGTAAACAAACGAAAAACACCGAAATTTTCACATATTTACTTATTGTGCACACTTATCAACATTCAAGGATTATACATTATTACCATACCTTTTATAACAATTAAACGATAAATAATATGTTTAAACGTCAAATGAAAATCTTTCACAGAAAAATACGCCATTTTGACACTGCCGACTGTAGAATATAAGGCTATAGTCTATGGATTCATAGAAAACAATAATCATTGCATTAATATTGGCCAATTGGCATCACTGACTAGTCTTTGGTTGTGTCATAGACGGGTTTGTTTACGTTAGGGTTAAATTTATCTCGGACTGTACAATAGTTGCGTGTGTTATCATACACACTACATACTAAACGGTGTAATATACTCTAACTGCTGCAGTTGCCTAGCACGTTCTACAACCTATGCATATAATCTACTAGGCTTCTAGTAGGACTTAGTTTGTACGTTGTTGTCGTTATAAGTCTTATGCTGGAACGTATTCCAGTCGCAAGGAAATATCGATATTAACGAAAGTTTCAATCACATTATTTTTATGTAAGAAACTTATACAAACGGTACGAAAGAAACAGGAGTGCGATTGAATGTATGGTATCTGACATAAGCTCCGCTAAGTGACGTACGAATTAGATTATCATTCAGTATCAGCGGGCCTACTCCCGACACAGTCGAGTACCGAATCCGTTCGATATCAGTGGTTTTTCGTATTTCTCGAAACTAATCAGGATAAAAAAAATTGTTAGATCGTAACATTTTATACTCCCGACCATATCGATCGACTGAAAATCGAAATAAACAAATGTCAATTTATTAGGAAGTATGCGGCATGATCGTATCTAAATCAAAATCAAATCCGTTTGGAGAGTAAGGCCCCAGTTTAGTTTTTGTTTTCGAAGTGATAACAGCGATGGCATCTTGAATGAGGTCCCTGGTATTTTTATAGCTTGTATAATTATAGAAAACCTTGTATACAAGTAAATTCCCTCTATACAAATAATATTATGAAATATGTAGAATTGTACAACGTACTTATAAGGTTTTCCTGATTACATGATGCTACTGCCCACCAGTCTAAGAAGAATAGCGCTCAAAACAGCTGAGGTCAACAAACTTATCACAAACAGTTTTTACTATCATTTATTTACACTACGGTATTAATGTTATTGCTATTTAATAAATGAATATATTCTTTATTTGCATAGAAATTGTAGATAAAATAAGATATAACTAAAATAAAAACGAACGATATAAATAACTATCCAAAACTATTGCTATTTACCCTATCTACAGTTTGTTATTGATATTTTATGATAATGTCGCGTGTTCCGTTAACATTGACACTCAACATAACCGCCAAGTCTGCCAATAAGCATCAATTCACACAGAGACGACTTATAAAGTACGCACCGAGTCTTCGTATGAACTGACCCTTATAGACAAATTAAATATTAAAAAGCAATACAAGTATTTTGCTACTGAAATCGAAAACAATCTTATAGGGCCCTTAATTCAAAATGGCGTCGTTATTATCAATTACGAAGTTCGAAAACAAAATGTATGGGATGTCACATTAGTGACATACGAATTCATGAACACTTAGCTTATAATATATCAAATATCATACATTTTTGTTTTTGAACATCACAAGTGTTTATAGCGACGTAATCTCGACTAATGACCTAGGTTATTTTGTTTAAACATCTAACTACTAGAAGTTGCATCTGAAAATGGATTTTTTCTACGAGCTGGGCTAAAAGTCTTTGGATCTGACGCTCGATGTTCCTAAAATTAGGGTGGTCTCTATGGTATCGTGATAAGCGGTCAAAATCTTGATTGCGAGTTGTGCGTTCATGAGTAGGTATATAAAACCTTATTTTATTACTGACACACTACAAACATTCTGTTTTTATTGTATTTAAATTTAGAACATTGACGTCACATTTTTTCATGTCACAAACGTTAACTTAGAACGGTGTTATTAATATTAGCTTGCAACAAACCGAGCATTAATTATTATTAAGCTGCCAGCGAGACAGATTTACCAATTTATTTAGGATGCGTACCAAGATGGCAATTTCTGGAGTCGAAAAACCGGTCCCGACCTTCGCGCAAGAGCAGCGAGTCCCGGCTGACACGTCCCGACTGCGAACCGCCTTGACATACCTCTATAATATAAACGCTGAATTTCAAGCGTGTGAGATGTAATTACAAGCTATAAAAACCAAAAAAACTACAGTAGAACTAAATATAGAGATAATGATTCTCTAAAAACTTTTGAGTAGGGGCGTACATACAATATACATACAAGTAATAATCGACGGATTGTCGAGTCGCTACTAGTTAAGTATATTACAATATTATACATATTATATATTTTTGCAATAAACACATCATATTATTTTTGTTTTGAGGGAGACACCGTGAAAAGTGTAACACACTGCTACAGAGTCGAGGGACCTGTTCAAGATGATCGCTATTATCGCTTGCGAATTTCGATAACAAAATAAAGTTACACACTAAATCGCTTGTCTAATTTCCAAGCGAATACTATCTACTATAAATTATACTATATAGATTGTCAAATCTATATAAACCTAATTTCAAATCAAAAAAATTCCTTCACATACAAAGACATAAAAAAGACATAATTAAACAATAACAAAAAAAAAACAGAAATATGTTGAAAAATATAATAAAAATCATGAGGTCTGGGTATGATGATAGGCAATGCACCGATTGCCGAAACGGTATCCACTCAGGATAATGACTGGATACTCCACAGTCCCTGATATTCTGTGGATCCAAGCTGTCAGGCGTTAGACAGTTAATAGCGGTGTATTATACTAATAGATATATTTTAAAATCCTCTACCAGCCTCGGCGGATCAGAGAAGGTTGTTCTCCAGCAAGATTCTTAAACCTGATTGATAATAATGAAGGGAAGCTCAGAAATGAAATAGAATAGATAATAGCCCTTCGATGAGATGCAGGAAGACCGGAATATGCTGTAGGATATCCTTCAGGATGCCGACGACCATTAGCATACGGACAATGGGAGAGACGGGAACACTGTCTACGACGTGACGACAGGAAAAATTCATACAATATAAAAGAGGATTCATACTTTTTTTCCCTATAAATTTAGGGTGTGTCCGATGTAGAGTATACTGTGAAACTACCAGCGCTGAACGACTTACTTTTGACTTTCCTGTTTGTGTGATAAATGCAACAACATCATAAATGCTACCACACAACTATTTAAGAAAAAGTAACTTTTTCAGCGCTGGTAAATACTATATGTATTATACATACCCTAAAGTTTTATCACTCATTAATATTATAGCCTATAGGCGGGAATATTTTCAACGGAATCGATATTGTACTTGTCACTAGTCGTGGTCGTTTATTACCTATATTTAATTAATCAACATTAAGGTAATGACTACGTTCGCTAAAAGAATGCAAGAATTGTTCGTTTTGCTGTAATCAGAAGTAGCCTGTGTTAATCCTTGTGGTCGAGATAAATCAAAATAAGATTTCAGCAAAGTCAGTCCCAAGTCGTTTTGGAGCTCTATGCAAATAGCAAAGAATTAAAACTTTCCTATTCATAATACACAGGCTGTAATATTAATGAGTGATAATACTTTAGGGTGTGTATGGGCCCCGTATGTAGAGTTTACTGGGAAAGTACCAGCGCTAATGAGGTACTCTTGAATCCCAATCCGTATTATAACTAAACGGTATTATATTATTATTTTATACGTATTTATTTATGTATTTAGTAGTTATATATTTATTTATTTTATTTTATTAATTATATATGTATTATAATTTATATTAATTATTGTATTTATTTTTGTAGATGTATTTATTCTGATTTTAATATAATATAGATATAATGTATTTGTATGTTATTGTGCACGCTCTATCTGATATCTTGTATCCCATATCTCTTCCGTAGGGCTGCTGGAAGAAATTTCTTTCAGAAATAAGCAGTACCTTTGTGTCGTCTTTCTCTGTAATTTGTACTATTGTGAAGTGTTTCTTGTGTACAATAAATTGTTAAATAAAAATTAAAATAAATACTTTTTAAAATTATTTTATTGGAAAATTTATAATATTGGGGCATTTCTTATACAAACATGAAAGTCATAAGTAAGTCTTTCAAAGCTGGTACTTTTACAGTGTTACATAATGCTATATATATCATTATTAATTAGGCTTAAAACAATGTAATGTCAAATATGACATTTGACAATGATGCCTATAGATTAGTCCTCTTGGAGAGGCCATAAAGGTGGGACCTAATTAACTAGCTTAAGATATTGCATATTAAGTTAAAGTGTGATAAACGTAATTATACACCTTAAAGTACTATCACTTATTATAATATTACTGCCTGTATAATATGCCATAAGAAAAGCGTATTAGTCAGGGCGTTTTGCACGTGCGATCTGAAGTTGGCACAGTCGGTGGTGTTGGTTTTATTGTGACGGAACCTGTTCTCTCAGCTGTAGTTAGCTCCCCACTGATTTTGGCGATGGTTGCCGGTTCCGTCGGAACCACTTCGGGGTGTCCAACAAGTGTCAGGACAGCAGGCTTACTCCCGACACAATCGAGAATCGTTCGATCTCAACGGCTTTTGGTATTTTATTTGATGGATTCCTTTGAAACCAACCAGGATAAAGAAAATCGTTAAATCGTAACTATTTTTAATCCCGACCATATCAATCGACTGAGAATCAAAATAAACAAATTTATTAGGAAGTACGCGGCACAATCGAATTTGAATCGCATAGACGCATAGATATTTTTATCAGACAACTTACATTGTCCTAACCAGACTTGAAAACATTTTTTTAAAGCGGGGATCGAACTCACGACATCCGTATTTGAAAATCCAAGCTCTAAACCGCTGGGCCACGGAGGTAATATAACCTGTTCTTTCCCGCCTACATAATATTATATACAGTCTTCAGCCGACTGCGGGACATCACATAATTTGCAATACTGTTGTGTTAAATCAGATATACATATTTTAAACCATAATATGAAGACTACCTTTCGCCGAGAATGGATAAATGTAAAAGTAATTTAGACTAATACAATCATACTAAACTTCACCAAAATCCGTTCAGTAGTTGAATGAAAGAGTCACGAATAATCATCAATTCTGCTGGCATTAGATCATAATTTGGCTCAACATTTGAACCTTATAATATAAACAAACACTTTTCATAATTTAAAATTACTTGGTTTGATGATTTGGAATGAGAAAAATATTTAAATAAAATGTTCTAACGGAATAATGATAAAAATGTAAATATAGAAGGGATTATTACAATAAAAATAATTAATGGTTTTTGGTGCATGCAAATGGTGGTCGCGAACTCGACTAGGTTAACACTATATCTATACGCACAAAGACGTCATATTCACGCCTCCGTTGAGAACGGGGATCCGGCTAAAACATGGAAATTTCTCAAATCCCTCGGCGTGGGCAAATGCTCTGAACCGCAAGACTCTCATAATATAGATATAGATTCACTTAATAACCATTTTACTTCCTCTTTTAATCTCGACCCCAAAATTAAATCACAAACGTTAAATTATATTTCTTCGCTACCTATATTGAATTCTGATCCGTTCCTTACTGTTCCAGTTTCCGAGTGTGAGATTAAAAAGCACATCCTTTCCATATCGTCAAACGCAGTAGGAGATGACGGTATCAGTCGTAGAATGATCACACCAATATTAGATATAATTGTTCCTGTTCTTGCACACATTTTTAATTCATGTTTAGAGTCTTGTACCTTTCCTGATGCCTGGAAGGCAGCTTACATAATTCCTTTACCTAAATCCTCCTGTCCTAAGACTGTGTCTGACTTCCGTCCTATTTCCATCCTACCCTTTTTATCAAAAGTTTTAGAGCGAATCATTCATCACCAGCTTACGAAATTTGTTACCCACAACAGCTTACTCAGTCCGTTCCAGTCCGGTTTTCGCACTGGTCACAGTACGACTACCGCATTGGTAAAGGTAGCTGATGATATACGGTCAGGTATGGATGATAAAATGCTTACTATTCTCACACTTCTGGATTTTAGTAATGCCTTCAATTCCATAGACCACGATATTCTGCTAGCCCGGCTTGCATCTTTAAATCTGTCACCATCAATAATTAATTTAATTCGTAGCTACCTTGTAGGACGACGGCAGAGAGTTAAATCATCTGATTATTTCTCCGATTGGAGTTATATCTATGCCGGCGTGCCTCAGGGTGGTGTGCTATCTCCTCTTCTGTTTGCAATTTTTATAAACCCTATAACAATATCGATTTCATCATCCTACCACTTGTATGCGGACGATCTTCAAATATACACACAGTCTCCTTTGGACAATCTGAATTCCGCTTTTGATCTAGTGAATCACGATTTGTCGAATATTTGTGAATGGAGCAAGAATCATGGACTTCTTATTAATCCTATTAAAACTCAATTAATTGTAATTGGTAGCCCCGGGCTAATTTCTAGAGTTGACCATGATTCTTTACCTCCTGTCCTTATAAATGGTGTAACAATACCTTTCAGTAAAGTGGTTAAAAACTTGGGAGTGTACTTTGATGAACATTTATCGTGGACGCATCAATTGCAAGAGATTAGTAGAAAGGTTTTTTCTACCTGGCGTTCCCTAAAACGTCTACGATATGTTCTTCCGATACCCACTAAGGTAGTTTTGGCTGAATCCCTACTCCTTTCCCATTTAGATTATGCAGACGCTTCTTTCACTAACTTGACGGAGGAACAACTGAACAAATTGGAGCGCCTTCAAAACCTGGCTTTGAGGTTTGTTTTCGGTTTACGTAAATTTGACCATATCTCCGAGTATCGCCTCAAGTTAAAGTGGTTGCCAATCCGCTACCGCCGTGACTCTCGTGTTCTCTCCTTCCTTTATAACATCCTATTTGACTCCCATTGTCCCACTTATTTAAAAAGTAATTTTAACTTCCGTACCTCTGACAGACTGGAACTACGATCTATATCTAATCTTCTTCTTGACATTCCTATCCACCGCACTAAATACTTTAATTGCTCTTTCATTGTAAAATCCATTTCCCTTTGGAATTCTTTACCTATCCATATAAGGCAGGCTGAAACTATACATCGCTTTAAAACTCTTATAAAAAATCATTATCTGGAATCATATTGTGTCAACCCTTAACTTATGTAACTAACACTTATTATTATAAATTAAAATATCATGTAGGTTTATCTATTGTATATATATATATTTATATATATAGATATATATATTATATTATATTGTATACATATATTATATATTTATTGTGTTTATGTATTATTTTATTTTATTTACTTTTATTTTATTAAATATACTTTTGCGCAACTCCCATTCTCTAGCATTGTTTTCTCTAACACCATAAGGTTGTCTGGAAGAAATTGCTATCTAGTAATAAGGCCGCCTTTGTGTGCATGTCTGATTTTTGTAATGTATATTTTTTTGTTTTTTTTTGTAACTTGTTGTGTGCACAATAAAGTATATTTGTATTTGTATTTGTATATCTAATATCTATACTAATAAAATCAGCTGGTGTTCAGACCAACTCTATGGGTTGTTGTGACACCTAGCTTTTACTTTGCACTTTTATTTCGAAAAAATAAATAGTTTGTTCCTTTGTTTCAACGCACTAGTCTCAGGATTAATTTATTCATTTATCGAGGAAGCCTTTATGCTATATTATTACATAGTCACACTAAATCTATTGAAAGTAGAGCACCAATGACGAATACTTCAAAATTAAGTGTTTTAATATATGAAGTCGCCGGCACAGCTTTTTACGATTCTTAAGAAGCATAGCAACATTATACATTGGATTTTATAGTCGTTTGTCCACTACTTGTATAAATCACAAAATAATCAGTTTAGTGTAAAAAGTTATGAGACGACAAACACAGACAGTCGCGCGTTGAACTCTTTTACACACAACGCCTATAGCGCGCAGTGGGGACCGAAACTCTACGGACATCTCTCACTCGAGAACGGCCGAACCGATTCGGCTATTTTTAGTCTTGAAATATTGAGAAAGTCCAGGAAAGGTTTAAACGTTGCAATACTGCTTGTAAGCTCAACGAAGAGGGCACGGGTCAGCTAGTTATTGTTATTGAATGTTCTTCTTTTGTTTTATTGAATTTCCATCAAGAACCTACTCATGGTGGAAATTCATGTTACATAGTAATAATACACAATCTACATGCACTTTTTCCACTGAACTAATTATTTTACATTTAATATATTTAAATAGTCGATCAGCTTCGACTAAATCATCGTCAGGTTTAATTATTTTTACTTCCACGACTTTTGATTATTATTTTTTCTACTACGGCGAGGCCAGAGTAATGGTAATAATTTTCAAAGTCTACTCATGTGTTTGTTCCACCATAGTCCTTAAAATTTAATTATCCTAGCAGTAAGGCCGCCACTTTGAACATTTATCTTTTTATTTTATTTTATGTTCAAATAAAGATTTTAATTTTTTTTTAATTGGTGATTAGACTTCAATTAAAGATATTATGTCAATAGGTTCTTAATAATAGCTCGGGTAACATAGGCTATATTATAATTTACGTAAATGTCGGCTAAACTTTTTTTTAAATAAAAATTAGGGTTATCAATTATTATTTAAAACAAATTACCCAATTTAAAGAGCAAAACTTTATAAAATTTAAAGGTTTAATTTATATTTATTTCGACGAACGAAGCTCTACCAATCACATTGCAATTGAATTTCCGATGTATTAGCTATTGATTATAAAAACACTTACCTGTTTGTAGTATAAAATAGTGAACATAGGAAAAACTATTACCTACACTTTACTACCGTTTCTTATTTTTAAACTTTCCGATTCTATAATACAAAGTAAAAAAACCATAAATGAAAAAATATTTTGTAGATATTATTGTCAAAAATGCAGAAAAAATTACTGATGTTAAAAAATTCCACGTACAAAAAATGTGCAAAATCTTTTTACAAATGGACCGACCGTAAAAACCGAAAAAAAGGATAAAAGTGCGAGGATGTGCGGAGTGCGGGGTCGGTGACCCTACCTGCGAGCAGCACGAGCGCCAGCGGCAGCGCGAGCGGCAGCGGGGACATCGTGCGGCGCGGGCGGCGGTGCGCAGCACACTGACCGGCGCACGCGCAGGCCGCAGCGGGTCCCACCACCGGGGGCTAGCGAGGAGGCTCGTCGCGAAGTCGCTGCTACCAGGAAGAATGGGAGGAATGGTGTTTGGGGAAGGTTTTCCGAAGGACAATGTTACAGTAACCGCTTCGAGATAAATATAAGTGGGATTATGTATACTTCTCTGTATATTATTATGATAAAAGTATGCAGAATTTGGTATAATAGTAGCCCAGACATTTGTTCATCATAAATTCCTCTGGACCAGATTGAATATTATGTGAGGAAACTGTATTTGTATGTGCTGTATCTAGACAATCTTACGACATTCCAAAACCGCCTGCCGCAGGAACTACAGTTTTAATTTAAAAAGCGTTATTATATATTGGATAAGACAATACACAATAGATTCCAAACTTCAATGGGGTCCCCATATAAAAGTTTTAGCAGGACGTTTAAGCTCAGCTGCTTATGCTGTTAAAAGAATACGTCAGTTAACAGACATTGATACCGCGAGAATTGTTTATTTTAGCTATTTTCATAGTGTTATGTGTTACGGTATTCTACTGTGGGGACGAGCTGCCGACATTGAGTCGGTTTTTATTCTACAAAAAAGAGCTATTAGGTCCATTTACAATCTGTGCAGTCGTGAGTCCTTACGGGAGTTGTTTAAAGAGATAAATATTATGACTGTGCCTTGTCAATATATATATGAAAATATCTTGTATGTTAGAAAAAATTTACATTTGTTTCAAAGGCGGAATGACGTCCATAATTTTAATACCAGAAATAAAAATAAAATTATCAAACCGCTATTTAGATTGTCCAAAGTTAATACATCTTTTATGGGTTACTGTATTAAATTCTACAACAAAATTCCTTCGGAAATACTACAACTTAATGAAACTAAGTTCAAAACCTGCATAAAACGTACACTATGTAGACAGGCATATTATAAAATAGAAGAATATTTAAATGATAAAAATGCTTGGTCTAACACTATTCCGTTACCTCTAACACAGCCATAATGTTTTCTGCCCTTGGTCATTGCTGTTTAAACAAGCTACTATATTATTATGTATAAAATATGTAAAATTGCTCAATTCAACCAATTATTATGATAAATGTATAAATAAAATATTATGTAAAATTGACATTCAAAAGTGCCACTAATTATCGTCTAATTGAATAAATATATCTGAATCTGAATACAATAATAAATATCTATCTAATAATTTAATAATGAAATATTTGTAATATAATTTTGACATTAATTAGTAAACTATTAAATCTTTGTAATATGTATAATTTGGTAATGTGTGTAAAAATTAATATTTTGATATTTAAACCTCTAATATAAATTTGTAAACTGTTTATAAACTTTAACAATTTTGACGTTCATAAGTGTACTATGATGTGACCTATGTGAATAAATGTTTTTGATTTGATTTGATTTGACAATGCTCCAATAACGAAATACCTTATTTTTAATATTAGTCAGACTAAATATCAAATAACCCGTTAAGATGCCAACCAGATCTTGAAATGAAATTTTTTCTCGCTGTACACAGAATATTATATTCCGCGAGGCAGACGTAACCGAATATCACCGTGAGTACCGAAATTCGTCGATCGTTCGTTGACCAAACCAGATACCATCTCCGCACAGCTTGACCCAAGTGTCGTAAAATTGGTTCTAGAGCACGTTCATTTAACTCAAGTTACATTACAAAAAAGGTATTAGACACATCTACTATACAATCTTTTTTTCTTTTTTGTTTAAGTTTTCATGATCTTCCTACTCGCGCGAATCGTGATAAGCGTAAAAGTAATTGAAGTATCGTTAACCTAAATGATAGATATTCAAATTTATGTCATTTACATACATTATAAAAAGTGCAGTCCCCATTATGGACCCCTGAGGAACTCCTATTATTATTTCATTCTGTGTACAGTCTTTTATGTGCATATTTGTTGCTATGTCAATACTTGAGGACGTAAGACTATAACAATTAAAGAAACATTTGATGATGCACAGTCGCAACGAACTAAAAAAATCTGTTCTACTGCGGACGGTACTCGGTGACGACGAAACAAAATTCAGGGAATGCGAAATGAGACTTGTTTTTACTTGCGATTATGAGAAGCCGTTTATGATTTAATGGGTGATGTGTAATTATGTAACGAAGAGTGTCGGCCGACGGGAGTCCGACGAGTGTCACTTCGCGGAACCCAGGGGACAATTAACACTCCCGAGTTGTAACGACACTAGATTACACGCGCCCAGGGTCACCATGTGTACCCACATACTGGGGACTGACCATCATAGATATTTGATAAGAATAGATTCAAAAATAAGAAGGGATTGATGGTTCCTTATAGTGTTTTTTAAGTCATCCGAGATTACATTTTCATACTAAGCAATAGTATACCAGCTGATTTGTCAGACGATGCTTAGCACAGCAAGATCTAGAGAACCATACCCACAACCTACACCCTGCTGCTACTGGTCTATTTCTTAAAATGTAATTAAAACTAGGTATAATTATTTAAATTTTTAAAGAAAAATAAAATTTTGAAACATAATAGCACAATCACACTATTATTTTTCAAAAAAATATCCAAATAATGCACCTAAAATATTAATGAGTGATAATAGTTAATGGAATCAGACGTTACTTTGCGGAAATCCATAGCATAAAATTTAATATATTATATCTAGCAATATCCCGCGAAACAATTATAACCACAACCTGCAAGCAGATGAGTGAGTGTACGCATAGGCATGCGTTTGATGCACCTCCCTCCTCCCACACTGCTTATGCGTACACTCGCAAGCAAAAGACATGAAAACACCACCACCACACAAGCAATAATGTTAACACGATCGTGCAAAGCCCCACCACCATGTTGCAAAACTCGACGCGCGTTTCGCTCCGATCCCGGAGCATCCTCAGGATGTAGACTCTGCGAACAATGTTCGTTAAGTCTTAAATTATTGCTTGAGTGGTGGTGGTGTTTTCATGTTTTTTGCTTGCGAGTGTACGCATAAGCAGTGTGGGAGGAGGGAGGTGCATCAAACGCATGCCTATGCGTACACTCACTCATCTGCTTGCAGGTTGCGGTTATAATTGTTTCGCGGGATATATCTAGATATAATATATTTAAATTTTATGAGTGATAATACTTTAGAGTGTGTATGGGTCCCGTATATAGAGTTCACTGTGAAAATACCAGCGCTGAAACAGGTACTTTTTTGTTAGGGAATTTCTCATACAAATATGAAAGTCAAAAGTAAGTATTTTAGCGCTGGTACTTTCACGGTATACTCTACATAGGAGGCAAACCTCAATGATTTTACACCTTGTGTATATTCGGCGTCTTAGAGTTTTAACGAGACAAAGGAAACCTGATCAAATTAGAAGAAAAACATAAATTAAAGGTACATGTCAATTGTAATAATATTTATTTAAAAAAAAGCACGGATATCTTTTGATTCTTATGAGAAAAATGTACAGAAATAAAAACGTGGACAACCCTGAAGTAGAGAGGCGTATCGCACGATAGGGCCCACATTACCGCAGATAGGAGACGCCGCCGAGCCGCCGGCGCGACGCGGAAGCGACTCGCATTGTTCGCCAGCCATCTCGCCCGCGCCGCCAGCACCGCCAGCAGTCGGTGGCCGTTTGATCGTAATTATCTACTGGGAATCATAAGCTACGGGGAACTAACGGCGCCGGCAGCAGGGGCTAATTGGTGTGGCCTCTTAATTGATACAAAAACTCAGACCATGAGACCCTTCAGGGCGGACACTAAACATCCCGCGTCCGGCAACCACGTACTCATTTCATTCTAATAATCGTTAATCCGGATCACATCCGAGTGGATGATAACTTTTCTGATTAATTAACGGTTTTAGTTTTGTCCCAACTAATTTTTTGATTTTTTTCAATTATTATTTACTCTGAATTAATTTCTCTATATATATAAATGTGGCTATCGTACTTTTAGTTTAATAATTATAAATGTTAACGTTAGACAAAAATGAAGGAGTTTGTTAACAGAAGTCATAATAGTGTTGTGTTACGCCAGGAACAGCTAAGCAATAGATGGCAATAGTAAGACGTCGGCTTGCACAAAAGTACATGGAAATTAGAAACGTATCGTAAAAAGGCAAGTCACAATTTGATTATTTCTCTTAAATTACTTATCCATATTATTGGAAATAATGCGCTGTTACATAATACTGACACTAGTAATTGTAATAAGTAAATACAACCAAAATCATACACGTACAGTAAAACTAATTTTCTAATATATTTTGGAAATCGTCGGTTTTGGTATAATATTATACTTATTTTAATTCGGGGTATAATATGTTGTAGCCTGTGTGCTGCCATCTGTGGTATAAATCAAGCTATTCAAGACATACAGTCACGGCTCTCGATATACAGAGTTTGCCAAGGTGTAGTTTTAGTACCACTGATGGCTACTAGATGGCAGTGCACCGTCCATAAAAAATAATATAAATCGTTTTGAAATTTCGAGGTTGTGCAAGATAAGTATCGTTTGCATCTTGCAGTGAGTCATCAATGCAAATGTCCAAATTACTTTTTGCAATTGGTGTATATAGAAAATGACGTCATATTTAAATCACTCGCTGATTTGCTTAGCGTAATAATAACAGGGCGGTTTTCTGCCCTGGTAATTAATAGAGCAGTAAGTCAGAAAAAGCGGTTTTGGGAATATGTCACTTATTTACTAAGCTGTAAGTGTCATTTTGTCGAATTATTGATACTTATTAATTGGCAGGGCAGTTTTAGGCGTTACCACTTTTAATAGTATTACTTTTGAACGCGTATATAAACAAACATGAACTCTGTTTATTCAAATACATATATTTTTTTTATTTCCACGAAATCCAGAAGTAATGATAAAGTTTAGACCTCGTTAAGACCTCAGAAAGCCAGAATTTGCATACATACAATACAATACTTCGATGTTGAGTAATGTCTACTTCGGAAGTGAGGGCGTGGTACTGTCAGTCAGTCAGACAGTTCGTGAGTTTTCTCTTGTATTCAAATCTCTAGAACTGTCCATGGTGCTCATTAGTTATTACCATCTACCTATTCAAGATAATAATTTCTATCTAAAAATCGAATAAACTCGTTTGACGATCTCCGTAGCGCAGTGCTTGAGCGAGCTGGTGCTCGGGCCGGAGGTCGTAATTCGAATCCTGTCGATGGAAAATATTATATCATAATTTGATTATTACAAGTACAACGGGTGTAAAAAGAACAGTCACTATAACTTTAGGATATGATTGTAATACCTTTTCTCATTCTAGAAATTATTTATTTTTAATTTTTATTTTGAAATATATATATATTTTTTTTGCTTTTCGTTATTCTTGCGACAAAAAAATAAGAAATGGTAAAAAGTAAAAAATACCTTCTAAATAATTAATTAATAATTCTTTTTACACACTGTTTATCAAATTCAAGCCCCGGTCTACACATTATTCGCGCGTTAAAAAAAATTACGAGAACGCCACAAAATTTCCATAGAGTCCCCAACAGTGCGTTTGTAAATCAACTTTTAACCCTATGTTATTTTAGCGCAGAGTTCTATTTACAGTGTCGGCAATAAAGCGCTCGTGCAAACGAGAGCTAAGGCTCAGTCCACTGCTGGGCCACGCGACTGTTACGTATTACTCACATGTGTATCGTAATACTTTCTCCTGATGGCAATCGATGAATAATTCTATCGGCGCACGCGGCGTTACACAACCGCTCTGTGAACGCGGCTCCAGTCGCCAGCGTCCTCACTCTGCAAATTAAATGGGATTTGAGGATAATTTTGCATATTTTTTTATGCCAAAACGATTATTCTACTTAAAAACACAATTGGCTTCAAATATTTGTATTTGACGAGATAAATCTAGAGCTAGAGCGCTCGATTTTGTCCGTGCAAATAGACGACATGGATCGTATACTTTACCGCAACAAAGGTAGGCTATGTTAGTCCACTTAGGTCCATTCTATATCTGTAATTAATTTCATCAATATGGGTCCGTAGCTTCCGAGCCTAATGTAAACAAACAATCAAATCTTTTTCGTTTTTAATAACATTATCTATAGATGACAAGATATTATTTCTTTATGACATGTTAGGCCTTACGAATCATACTTTTTAATTCCTAAGATATAATAAATTCTAGCTTTCTAAACCGCAAGGCCACAATCAGACCATCAGTACCCAAAACAGACCTGTGTCACAATGTCACGACCTTGTCACGTGACGAGTTGGCCGCATGATGACCACTTGACACTAATGCCGATCGTTAAGTGTTGGCAACACTTGCCATAAGCATTTTATGAGATGTTGCTAAATCAAAGAAATTATTAATTGTATTTGCATCATACCTACCTAGCTGCGCGAACCGCGGCGTAAAGGCATTTTGTTTGAAGATAAACTACGCTCTGCTTCTGCTCTTCAACAGAGCAGAATCCGGTACCTTGAACAGAATACTTGAGGTAAATTTCCACCTCAACCATACCGTTCGGTTCATGAGTAACATAGGTTAGCCCTATTTCAGTACTATACCGCGAAGGAGTCACAATAGATCTAATTGGGTCGCAGCAAATAAATAATTACCCTTCGGAGAAAAATGCTCATTCCTCCATTAAGTCGCAGATAGAAACCAAATTCATGCTTACTCGAAGATTTGTTGGTTAAAAGAAATTAACAAGTATTTAAGTATTTGGCTGTTTTGTTATTGCGAGTCGAAACTTAGTAATTGTTTTAAAACGACTTGTAAGAAAGTTAACTCCATATTGTGGTAGCGTTGTTTACAAATTCTGAAGGCTACTTTTGTCTATATCAGGAAAAAAAGCATAATATACCTCAAATAGATTTAGTTTAAAAGGTTATCATAATCATTGGTCTTAATTAATGACTGTTGTAGAGAAAGTAAAAATGTAATCAATTGAGTTGACAGGTGACAATTAATTACATATTTACATAACCCGCCATACTTTATAGATTGAAGCTTAGATGTTAGATAATACGAGGTTTCCTCGTTACGCAATAAAACTGTGAATACATTAAGTAGTTTATTATAAAAAATATTTTAAAAATATAATATTATGTACAAAACAAAACGATGTGAATATCACAACACGGCGCCTCCTGCTGAGCTCTGCGCGCCTGGTACCTCGCTAATGATAAATAATGACGGTGACGAACGAAAACAGTACAACCACTCAGTACTAGACTCAAATACTCCTAGATACCTCAACTGGTACCAACTCAAGTATTCCAAGATTCCCTTGGATCCCATAGAGCTTACAGTTCAAGTACTAAGTGGTATTACTGTAACAATTTTGATGCGATGATAATAACTTTGGTCTACTGCTGGACGGCGTGGTCGATCTGGCTCTGCAGGTTGTTGATGACCTCCTGCGGCAGCTGGTCGCCGAGGATCTCGAACAGGTTGATTCTCTGGTTGCCGGGGATGGACTCGTACGCCGCCAGCTCCACTCCCTCTTGCACCTGGTGGGGAATAACCAATTTAGTCATGGTGAAGTTTTAAAGGCTTAGGGCGAGTTTCACCAAGCGATGTTAAAGTTAATACTTCGTTAAATATCATGTTGTTCCTCTCGTGATTCCTATCAATGATTGAGAAGGCAATATATTTTAACAAGGCGTTAACACTAACATGCGTTGGTGAAATCGGGACTAAGGGCGTGTTTCACCAAGCAATGTTAAAGTTAACGCCATGTTAAAATACCATGCCTTCTCATTCATTGACAGGAAATACGAGAGGGATAATATGATATTTAACATAGCGTTAACTTTCACATCGCATGGTGAAACACGCCCTTAAGGTATTAACGAAATAAAAATATATACAGTATACACTTTGTATGCCTGATATGATAGAAAAGGCACTTGAATGCAAGTGTATGAAATTAACCACTTGAATAATCAAGTGGTTCATTTCATACATTTGTATAAGCGACTCAATACAATTTCCATACATTTTTTCCAACTTTACCTAACTAACCAATAAAAAAAATTAAAAAAACATTTTATTTTTAAATGAATTTCCAAGCTATTTGCGGAAAGTCAGCAAAAAACAAGCTACCACCGGTAATAGGTACCATTGTAAGTTCATTGCCATGCCCTTATAAAGCTAGCTTAGGTAATTAAGTGCTCTGTAAAGATGATATCGAAATTGCAATAAAAAACTTGCAACTTGCTTAATATGGTGACGCTTACATCTAACCTAATTTGGTAAATTGTTCTACAGTAAAATGCCCGGTGTCCTTTGTCACAATAATATATCACACTCTCGACGGCGGTTAAGTCATAACTCACCGTTTACAAAGTTGTAGCACATTAGTTAAAGTCAGGTCTTCCGCAGACGGCTCCGCAATCTATACTATTGCGGTTTGTGACTATCCGTTACTAACGTAACTCAATCTTTAAGTAAAGAGAGATTTAAACAGAGCGGTGCGTTCATAGATATAATAATAATGTTATTATTATTATTTACCCGACTACATTTTTGGTAGTCTTGTGTATTGTGTATGAAAATTGAAAATTCACTTCTGATACTTCATCTTTTTTAGTCGCAACAATAACAAAAAAACTTTTCGGGAATGAGAAAAGGTATTTGTAATCATATCCTAAAGTTAGTATAACTATTCTTTTACAATCAATATATTTGAACACAATACTAATCTTTATGCATGGATTCATAGTTACAGTTTTTAATACTATAGCGGAGAAAAAGTCCTGCTACTTTTTAATTTTGCAACTGATTACTGTACTTTTTACATTTTTATTTTTATACTTTTCACGACCTTTACTTATTTAAAACCGGCAATATACCGATATGTCTGTGTAGTTAGTATCAGTGGCGAAGGCTAACCTAACCTGTAATAGTAAGTATTTGAATTACGGTCTTTAGAAGGTAAGTGAAGCAGAAGTAGGTATGAAATTGTTAGAGTCCGACGCCACTGGCTAGTATACAGCCTGATTCATGGTTCATATTCTAAGCCAAATATAGTGTGAAGAGAACGCATAGATCATTTTTGTTTTGGCACCTCATATAAGGTACTTAATGTAACTCAAAATATTTAAAGGTCTAAAATGACCACAGGGAGTGAATCTTACTATGCTGCGGCTCGTTGGCTCCTAGTCTATACACACGAACGTACTGGTCGTTGACCTACGACCTGACCAGGATTGAAACTCTTCTGTTTTGTGATTAGGCTTTTATGAAGATCTTTATTCTTGATTTATCGCGTTATGATAAGTGTCCCAGAACTTGTGTTGCAGGTGCCATACAGGAGAAATATGTTTTTGATACTTTTGTGCTATAGAAGTGTTTTGGGATTTTTAGTTGCATTGATAAACAAATTAGTTTTTTAGTTTATATGTAACAAATATTGCCATATAAAACTTGGACATGACATACTTATTATACACATTACACACATTAAATAAATTCGGTATACAATTAAACCTAATAGTTACATAACAGGTATATCTTTTAAGATCTATGTATAAAAATGCTCGCTCTTTACATTTATCCCATCTATAAGTTACAAATTGTATTTCTCGTAAGTGATTACTGTAATCTTTTGAGAAATAAAGAATCTTAAAACCTAAAACCTATTTATATGAACTTAGCTCTATGCGTCCTTCTCTTCAGACTATATTCAGCTTGATGTATGATCCATGAATCAGTATATAGTATTGGAAGACCTTACCTTCTGTATGACGGCGTCGCGCGGTATGAGGGAGGTGCTCTGCGCCTGCTTGATGGCCTCCTTGCTGAAGACCGCGCCCTCCCGCTGCGGCGCCGCCACCACCGCCGCCACCACCGCCGCCAGAGCCAGGCAGAGCACGATCGACTTCATGGTTGTCAGTGCTGGAAGATGGAGAGGTACCATGTATTTTCATGTGGCTTGTAGATTCATCAACAGGCCAAGCATCAGGAACATCGAATGCCAATTGTATTGGCGCTGTCATGTTTTTCATTATTACTATCATAAGATAACGTAACTATTACTGGGGGCCTACTCAAGATGACATCGCTAATAATAATTGTCGCTTACAAAGTTCGATAGCAAAATGTATTTGACATAAGCTACGCTAAATGATCGCGTTTTGGTATGTCATTTAGCGTACCTTATGTGAAATGCCATTATATTTTGTTATCGAACTTTGTCAGCGATAATTAGCGATGTCATCTTGAGTAGGCCCCCTGAACTTTGAAATGTTTATGCTAAGGACGAGGCAATTTCAATTCAACTCCTATACGACAATTCTAATTCTACCGTCAATACTTCTCAAAAATGAATACCGAAAAAAGTTCTAAGTAATCATGCTTTGACACAGCGTTTACAATGTGCGTCTGATAAGATGGCGGCACTATTAGTAATACGTCTGACCTATAGTAATATGTACGCGTAGTTAAAGCACGTAGAGACTATTGGACACTAGCGAGCCGCTGGGCGGTGACGCAACTGGAGTGATTGTGCCCGGGCGGCTCGTCCTCAACACTTGCGCCACAGCACTCAGCAGGCAGACTGCGGTGAAAGTCAGGTGAGATCCTTTTACTAGACTCCGTTCGGCGAATACAAAGGGATAAGCACACAAGGGACATGCTACTAATTTAAAAAACTTTTTTAAGTTACACTAAAGAAATGCCACAAAGAAGGGGCGAAAAGTTAAAACGTCTTCCACAAATATTATGTTAAATGAAAGGGTTAAAGCGCATTATTTTATGACGAAATTCAGTCAAATTACTTTTGTTCAGGTACATAATAAATTGGTTCCAAACCGAATATGTTAATTATTAATCAAACGACGATATCTAATATACATCCTATTCCTAAATTGTTTTGTTAAAAACATTCAATCAATAACGTGTCTTCAGTTGAGATATAACATGTTAAGTTTATAGTTCTAGTTTAAATGGGCACAGGCGAAGGACAGCAGGTATTCTATTATAGGTATAGAGACGAGCTGGGGGGAAATTTCGAAAAGTAAACACACATTTGAATCGTCTGTCTATCTGTCACACATAAAACATGTCATACGAAATGTTTAAAATCTTTGAATTTCATTGCAACTAGTTTCATCCTACGTCGTCCTTTGGAAATTGAAAGTAACTAACAAACGGAAAAATAATAATAGCTCCCCACATATTTTGTGTGTGCGCAATACATAAGAGCACTAACTTTACTTTAGAAAAAGAGACGGTTGACCGACACGACTGGCGAGAGATCAGCTTTAAGATTGACCTTTTAACATGGTCATCCCACACAAAGATCATCTTTCTTGTCAGGAGATAAGCTTACATTGATCAAATCAATCAAAAATATTTTATTTCTAAATGAAACTTAACAGCTATTTTCGGAAAGTCAACAAGAAGGCTGCCACCGGTTGAACCCTAGCCCGCCGAGAAGAACCGGCGTAATAAACTTGGACTGTTCTAATCAAACTTTGTTCTAACCCAAGGATTGAACCCTCCGGACTGAAAAGATCTAAACCACTGAACTACGGAAGTGAAATGACATGGCGCGTATCGACCACATCACTTCCTCCTTACATAAGAGGGAAAGTGCAGCATCACAGACACCAGACACATCACAGATCCTTCTAGTACTCTCGAGATCTAATCCAAACGTAAACAAAGGGACATACACTATAATGCTACCAATTTAAATAACACTTTTTACTTGCAAAAAAGAAATACAATGATATAATTACTTGGTTGAATTTAAGGCTATTGTTTACAAAAACATTCAATTGGATCTAAACACAGAGCATCAGATGTTTCCCGCAATATTGCTATCCGTGTATCGCGCGAGGACCGTACGTTTTGCCGCGAAAAAAATATGTTAAAATTCAATGATTGACACACACACAGAGTTATTTTTCAATATCAGTAAGGATGGCAACGTACTTAAACGAGCTGGCAGTAGGTAAGGACTCACCCGATAGTTGTCCGAGTGTGGCGCGCGCGCAGGCCTCCGCAGCATATAGAGGGCCACCCCTCCCGCGCGCAGGCACCGCCGCTCATAGAGCCTTCCCCCGCGGCCCACCGCCATGTAGAACCCCCCCGCGCTTTCACACAAGGCCCCCACCCCGGTCACCAAACATAGCCAAGTTTATTTCAATTTACATATTTAATTTTTTGTACCGCGCGCCTTAAAAACTTAATGATATTACGGTTGTAAAACTTAATGTAGCTACGTTATTGACGAAGCGAATTCTTACACAATTTAAAATCGATTTACCTCTTTAGGTAAATCGCACCTTTGTGCGTTTAAATTAGTAGCATTATATTGCTGTTGTACCTTTGCTTATGTTTACATGTCATTCGATTGGGAACATAGACCAGTGTACTAGAGCCAATCTCTGATCAGCAGGCTTACTCCCGACACAATCGAGAATCGAATCAGTTCGACCTCGACGGCTTTTGGTATTTTATTTGGTGGATTACTTTAAAACTAACCAGGATAAAGAAAATCGTTAGATCGTAACTTTTTGTACTTTTGTACTACCACATTAATCGATTGAGAATCAAAATAAACAAACGTCAATTTATTAGGGAGGAATCAAAATCGAATCAGTTCGGAGATTAAGGCACCTGTGTACTAGAGTCCAATCTCTGATCAGTTAAACTGATAATATCTCCACTATTCTCTAATTAGCCGAGACCTATCTCAGGTCAGAAAACTAGAAAGCAGCTTTGCTATTAAGTAACTATGAAGCAATTTACATATTATCATTATAAGTAGTATCTGCGACTACCTTACAAATCTCGTGTAAACCGTACATTTTGACGCCATAAAAACCTTTTTTCCTGTGGTCTGCTCTATCATATCTGTGCTTTTTCTTGGCTCTATGATTCTATGCCAAGTTTCATCAAAATCGGTTATAGTTACGGAGCCAATTTAATGCAAATAATCATACGTTTGATCTTTATAATATTAGACAGCAACTAGGCTCGACATTTATGTACACAAATCTGTGTGTAAACAGACAAATATTGTGTTCGCTAACAATATAAGATGGCTGCTTGCTGAGCGCTGTAGACTCACTCAATATTATTTTATTTGGACTGACATGTTAGATCATATATAATAATATATAATCATGGCACTCAATTGTGAAAACTAAATTGCGTTGGGTTTGTTTAATATAACAATGATTATTTTAATTATCTTGTACATATTCTATTTTCAATAATGAATGATGCTACGATAATAAGTACGAACAGTATTAACCGTACTGTTATGATATTGCGTTAACTAAATTAAATTGACTTCTAATAGTTATTTATAATTTAAACTATCCTTTGCCCGCGCCTTCTACGACGAAAATACTTACTAACAAAAGATTATTGGGGTTAAATTTGGCCTATGTTACATATTATATTAAAATACTGATATTATAAAGCTGAAGTTGTTTCTTTGTTTATTTGAACGCGCTAATCTCGGAAACATTTGATCCGATTTGAAAAATGCTATGTATTCGTCACGCTAAGACCAATAATAGAAGCGGAGCACTAATGAAGAATGTTTTCAAATCGGATGCTTTCAGGCGGACGAAGTCGCAGAAGCCCGAGTAGGAACTATTGAAAATTCTGTAAAGTAAAGTAATGGATTGTCAATTGTATTGTCGCTTTTCATACAATTATTATTCGTCAACGTTACTTTACGGAGCTTTCAAATGCTTGGGCTACTAAACTTTTTAATATTTGTCAATCTTAGCAAATTTTATCAAAATCCGCCGAGAAGTTGCTGTGCGATAGAGCTATCCTCGCAAACTTTCACCTAATAGTAGTACAACAAATACTTTGTTTTACATATTTAAATATTCCTGCCGCGCGGCTGCGTGTGCGCGATATAATGACAATTCACAATTGTAGTACTTTGAAACCTTTTTTCTCAATACCTACTGGTCTTTTGGATAAATTACAAAAAATACATAATAATCTTCATTACAATTTACCAAAGGATAACTATTTTATAAATTAATATTTTTGTTTTAATATAGCCTAAAGCAATATGCAAAGTACAACCTTTTTTATGTTTTTTCTTATTATAATATTATTGACGCGAGTGTGAAAATTACTTCAGTATTTTATTTTAAGTAACGCTTACTCTCGGGACTATCGTTTTAGTTAACTTTATTTTATACAATTTCAACATGCTACGGTCAGCGCGATACCCCTATCTAGTTTCTACATACAAATAATTTAATTGTTCAAGGTCATTGGCGTTATACAAAGCCATATTATACAGAATGGCGCGCGGAGCCGTCATGTTCTAACTTCTACTCTGCGCTGGGTGGGGGCCGAGTGGGGGGGGGGGGGGCAATGTAAGGACTTGACTTCATGAATTTTCAGCAGCCATGAATAAACTCCATATTTATTGCTCATCAACGCACACACAAATATAAGACACGGTTTTATATCCGAAATGAAGCGTACGTAGACTAGAGTACTACAGCGTATGTTTTTTAAGAGTTTAGTTGGCTACAGGTTTAGGCCACGGTCCTCCCGTCTGGATATGTATGTATGTATGTACACAACATGCAACAGAAGCCTAAAAGTATATTAGGCTTTGTGCCTAAAATGCTTGTAAGCTAGATAATATAATATGATTGTCGTTATTTCCAAGAAAGTGGTGTACATTATATACTGTTAAGTCTTAAGTCTAGTGAGTTCACAATTTCTACCTCATGAAGGAGATATTATAATTAATTAAAACCCGGTCGCGGTATATTCAAGTCAAAGTCAGAATATTTAACAGTCTCATTGGTATATGCCACAACCTGGGATTCGAACTCTCTCGAGTGCTGATCAACGGTCTACCCACTAGGGCACGGATGCTCATAACCAATGGGCGAAACCAATTTGAATTACAATCCGTAACCGCACTTTAAAATGTGCGGTTACCGCGGTATTCCTTATGTTGTTAGATGTCACGACAACATCTAGTCTACATAATAATAAATATATGTCGCAGTCATCTAGTTGAATCTGCTTATTTCATTGAATGACTAGCGCGTTCATTTAATGGCGTCAAACAGCTCGTACAGATACCAATGTGTTGATATATTTTTTGATTAATTCATTTTAATGTGCGTTATAATAGTAGGACATTTTTAAGTTTAAAAATAAAATATTGAATGGCTATCCTAGTCTCAGTATTCATTGAATTTGTTATTAAAAATAGAATTGCCGCGCTAGTCATTCAATCAAATAGCAGATTCAACCATATTATGACTGCGACATGTACATAGCTACACGCCCCGCAGCCTGCTGGTCTCTAGTGCACCGGGAGCCAGTCGCCCTTGACGTATTAGGGCATACGCTCGCCTCTCATCTAGAGCCACATCATTAGCTCATCTTATTCTGTTTAGAGTCAAGACCGAGTTGCGCCTTTAATAATAATAATAAGAACATTTATTTGACACATTACAAACATTACACTACACAAGAAACTTAGATAATACAATACATTACAATGTCAGGACAGCTAAATTACACAATATATGTAGACAGAAAAACAATATTTATAATTAAAAAAAAAGAACTTAGAGATAGGCGCAATGTATGGATCGGATGGTAGGTAGTGTAATGCCTAACCGTCAAAAAGGAGGAGATATACTGCAGCGGGAACGCCATGCCTGGTATTATTTGGTTCCTAGAAGTCCTTTGAAGGAGAGGATTAAATTTTTCACTTGATCTTCAAGATGTTATTTGTGACTAGATGATTTCCGCTACTTCGTAAAAAAATTAAATCCCGTGGGAGCTGGGATAAAAAGTAGCCTGGGTTGATCGCGAATGTAAACTACTACCATAACAAATTCCATAAAATTCGGTCAGTAGTTATTGCATGAAAGAGAAACGAACATAATATATACCTACACTCTTACAAACTTTCTCATTATTTTAGCAGGTAACTTATTAGTAGTTATATAATTAAACGAAATCATAAAATGAATGCGAAATTGCTAGTAAATCTATGCTGTATGCCGCACAAAAACAGTATTCTGCATACCGCAATACTGCTTAGAATAAGAATATAAAAAATATACAATTATATATCTGTTTTTATTCCTTCTTTCGTTTACTAGTACACCTACCTCGTACACCTATTCGGCATAAGCTACGAATATTCCTTTGGTTCTCGTTATCTAGGATTAGTGTTATGTTGTCTAAGTTAATTTGGCTCAAAAAACAGTAAAACTTTTATAGTCTGTCTTAACTAATACTTCGAGAACAATAATATAGTATCATATTGTCTACATTTATTATTATGTTGTCTTCGACAACTAATATAGTATTCGAGTTCAGCCTCACTCGGAGGCTGTTACGTAACAGTCGGCGGAAACACTCACTGACCGTAATAACCGCTCAGGGGGCTTACCCAACATGCTTTTACGTTTGTCGTTATCGAAGTACGCTATTTAAAAATGTATGGAATTGACTTTTGCGTACGACTAATGACGTCCTTAGTCGTAATCGATATTTGTAGTGCTACCCAACCTGTACATTTTTGTCGGAGACGATAACAGTAAACTTTTACGCTTTCCAATTGACGATAATGTTATATGAAATGGCTACCCAACTTACACATTTTGACATTTTGTCGAACGCTATCTTATACGTTATTGTTTTCAAGATAACGAAGTCTAAAGAGGTGCTTTTAACTCCGATATCGAACAATATGGCGGATATTTATTAATCAGCTGATATTCTTGTTTAGAGTACAATAGAGTTTAGGTGCTTTGCGATTATTGTTGGCCGCACAACACGAATAAACCTAGGAGAGGCGTATATATACAGTAATTGAAGGCAATAGAAGACATTCCCGACATTATTTGTTATCTCCCGATATAAAACATTGATTACTGATTCATATCCTGTTACTGGCTTTGATCCTATCTATACTGTATTGTTAATGTATTACTAATAAGCTGTTGGTTACCCAAACAAAATAATGCCAAAACAATGCCAAAAACTTAGCAGTATTTGGCATAATTAGTGAATTACTTACAAGCAAGTGATCTGTAGGTAGTGCAAACTGCTGTTGAAGACAAGATAATATGAGATTTTGGCAAAATTACTAAGCTTTGGTTGGTAGGTAGGTACTCGGATTTGCAAACATAAAAACCAATGCTAAAGACTGCTAAGTGAAAGAGATGATAATGAAAAAGAAATGCTTACTGTATTAAAAATATTTTAGAACTAGAATTAGGTAAATAGAATAATTCATCAGGAATAAGAAAGCATTCATGAACAAAATGTGGCCAAATGGAACTGTAAAAACAAATCTTAGTATACTAAACTATTTCTCATTATACCTACTGACTAATTAAGTGTAAATAAATACAACAATAATAATTGTTAATAAAACATTTTTTTCCAGTATTTGTAATTCATTTAATTCCTTTAAAGTTAAGTAACTTTACTTGTTAATATCTTAACATATAAAACATTGAAAACTGATTCATAAGCTTCAAATTACTTGTAAAACATTAGAAACTAAATAAGTATTAATATGTTTAATTGTTGTAAATCTTAGCAGTTTTTGGCATAATTAGTTTCAAAGTGAATTACTTATATTAAGCAACATCAAAAGCAAGTGAAAATCTGTAGGTACTGCAAACTGGTAGGTGAAGACAAGATAATATGAGATAAAACGTGGCCAAATGGAACTGTAAAAATTAACAAATCTAAGTATATTAAACTATTTCTCATAATAAATACAACAATAATAATTGTTAATAAAACATTTTTTTCCAGTATTTGTAATTCATTTAATCCCTTTAAAGTTAAATAAATTTACTTGTTAATAACTTAACAACTCACATGATGGTTCCAATCCTACCTAGGATTAGAACCTAGCCTACATGTTCCATAACAAGGTAGGAATTAAAAACCCACCGTATGACGGTGAGTAATAATTATGAAAATGGGATAAAAACACACCAGGCAGTATAAGTAAATATTTATTAATATGAAATGTCAATATTGAAAATTTGAGTGTCCCACGTCATTCTTTGTTTATTTTTCTTTTCAATGCCTTATCGCTGCAGGTCAGCAGGCACTAGATGGTGCAGGTGATGTGTCCTATTAAGGCTGCTGCAGCCGTTGTCTGAAAAAATATATATTATTAGCTTTATCAGGACTTAATATAGATATAGACTTATGTGCTTTCATTCACACAAATATATTAATTATAATTAAACATATCCATTTTGTGATTTCTGAAAACCACTTGTTATTTTATTGTTACCTAGACAGGTGATGATAGTATGTTTATATATGGATCAAGTTATATAAATACAAATAAGTTTTATAAATAATGATTAATTAAACAATGACTTTATACAGTAGTTACTTCAATTATACCCAATATTATTATGCCAATCCCTACATAATATTATGCCAATCAATTTCCCATAAGGGTAGGCCGGCACATAATATCTAAATGTAATAAGATCCTAACATCATACTTCATTCACTAACTCACATGGTTATGTTACGGGTGACGATTTTATTGATCAAGGTACACAGTATGAATGGCTACTTTAGCCATTTGATATTCGTGACTGCGTAGTATATACAAAGTCTCCCATTACTCCCATACGAAGTAGATAATATTATACTTATTAATATCGAATATGATGTTATGATAAATGACTGGCTGCCAGGTAGGTACGGAAAGCCTTAAATTGTATACCTACTAAGCACCACTTTTTTGTTCTACCATAATTATTGTTGCCGTTTGCATAAACATTCCATTTAAACACGTTACATAAAAGTTTTATTTACTTACCTGTGTTGTTGTTAACCTCTATTAATGTATGAATTTCTCCGTGATTGTATTACTGATCTATGGCATCGTGCTTTTTTGCACTCTTCATAGTTTGATTACACATCTTCTTCACTAATTACTAATAGCTTCAATACAAGTTCATTGTTAAAAACATATAAGTAGCAACTCGTCGGCCATTCGGCAGTGTTACCAACTCTCATAAATATTTATGTCCAAACTTACAACAAAAGTCCCAAAATGGTAACAACTACTTAAAAAAAATCCCTAAATTTTCTTATGGCACTGAAAACTATAAATATAATAAAAATAAATTAATACTGATAAAAATGTGATTATGTCCATTATACGTTAAGATACACTACCAACATTATTTTTTATACAGATTGACTTTTAAAATTTTGGTCGTTATAGGTAAGTAAAAAAATAGAGACCCCAAATATAAACCTAAACAATTTTACACCTAAAAACTGCTTGTAGAAATTTTTTGCCACCGAATTTAGGGGAAAAACTTCTAGGTTGGCAACACTGGCACATGGTAGTTTGTTGTCTTGTAACATGATAGTCTAGTGACGGATTTGACAGTTGACACAGTTGACACTTGACAGCGAAAATTACGTTTTAGGGCGCCGGAACCAGAGACAAAACGTTTTAAAAATGACGCCAAGACGAAGCGCAATCTTAGTGCATGTTGGCTACGAAATCAATGTCGCTATCTCAAAACAGATAACGTATCTACAGAACTTTACGTAACTAAGCGATGGCATCTTGGGTAAGGGCCCAGATCTTACTAAATTGTCAAAACTATCCTTCCTACGTCTGTAGTTTTTTAAAATTCTATATTTATATACCATTCGATGAAAAATACAATTAGATAGGCTCAATCTTATGGAAACATACAATATAGTACTTACAGGCTAGGTGCACCTCTTGAAGCTATCGGCATGCATGCATGCATGCATTTATATATAATATAATATGATTTACAATTTACAATGATTTATAAAAACGGATAAACTTGGTTACATACGGTAGTTACATTTGTAAATTCTTAGGTAGTTTGCAGTTTACTTTCCACTTGAAATTTTAGAATATCAGAACCATTCGCAAGATTGATTACAATAGTTCATTTCATAGGGAGTTCATATTAATATATTTACAATTAAAGATAGGTCTCGTCAATTAATGCCTATATAATCTGTAATAGTATAAATTTTAGTTTAGGTTATTCTATTTTATGCTAGAAATTATACTTTTTGTTTGTATAGTACCTAATTATGTTCCAGATTTTTTTTGCTTAAATATTTTTTTATTGGATATAATTTTTTTACATTACGGACAAACTTCAATTTCTATTATAAAAAAATGTTTATAAAAAAAACTACAGTCTTATTACTACTATATTTCGGGATCGTTTAGCAAACATTGCCTGTCATTGGCAACATATTTAATACTTTTATACCATACATGTATTTATGATAATATTTATTATGTCTATGACCCAGGAACACAAAAAACTTTTGTTCCTTCAGTTGGATTGGAACCCGCGATCTCACTCACGAGCTCCATGTGTTTAACCACGTAGGTCGTAATTTTTTTAAATATTGAGTAACAAATTAAGCTTTGAAGATAGGAACGCATCGCAAGCGGATTATCAGTTTCGTAAGTGTATTCCTCGGATAACGTTACCCAACCGCCGACCGCCGACCGCCGACCGCCGCGCCGCGCCGCGTATAAGTTCACGAGCCTTTCTAACGCGCTAATTGCGACGACTGTGTTGATGAATCACTCAACAGGCTGACGCTAATGCTACATTGTTGTTCATTATGTAAACGATAAGTTGGAAGTAAATAAACATATTGACGGACGCTTGAACGTGTAAAATCTATTCTAAGGCCCGTATAAATAAAACAATCTCAAACGCACCTCACTTGATAACCTATTTGACAGATGAAAATAAACTGTTCGTTTCACTTTATTTTGCCTAATATTCTAAGTCCCGATTTCACCAACGCATATTGTTAGTGTTAACGTCTTATTAAAATACCATGCCTCCTCATTCATTGATAGGAATTATGAGAAGAACAACATGATCAACTTTATCATTGCTTGGTGAAACACACCCTAATCTTCATAAACTATTTACAGTGAAGAAATTAAGGATTCTTATATTCAATATGATCACAGCTAATTTGGTTATACCTATTGGTCTATACCCCTATGGGGCTTGTTGGTCTCTGTCATATGGAATTTGTATATTTATATTGTGTGAGTGTGGAACACTGCATCCTGGTAATGTTATAAACGCGATAGTGTGGATGGGTGGAAGATGTTTGAAATTCTTTCACGTAAAAACTACAGAACAGATTTTGATAACATTTTGTATGGTTGTGATTTACATATATAGGTTACTTTTTACCGCATAAAAAAGTACGATTCCGACGGGCTTAATTTTACGCGTACGTAGTTGACGGAACCATCTTACTCTACGTGATGTAGGTAGATGTAATTACTATTCAAACAATAAAAATCATCTGAATACAGCTAGTCCTTTAAAGGTGGGAAGCCCTCGCTATATTCTGTATTCTAGATTGTCCGCACCGAGTGTGTCGTGACGTTATTTATCCGCGCCGTTTGCATAATATTTGCATTTGGCCTGAGCTGAATATGAACGCGTTGCGTAAGGATCACCCAAAAGCCGAAAGTGATTGTAATATATCCAGCTTTCTCTGGCAAATACGACAATCGTGTATTCAAGAATTAACAGAAGCAGTCACAAGTCACAGCTAGCAACACTGCCGCCCTTATCATAAACAACGCAATCGACATTATTTGCGAAAATGGGTTAATAGTATATTCAGAATCACCTCAACCGAAATTTACCACTCAATTTTTAATAGCTGTTATACTTTTCGTTATTTTGTTAATCACAAACAAAATAATATGTAGATCCATTCCAAAGTAATAACTTGTCACAACCATCGTAAAAATATCATAAATAAACTAAATATGTACATATAATATCGCACGTGAAAAGTCCACATAGAAAGGCGCCAAACAAAAAAAAATATTAGTTTCATGAAGAACAATTAGTTCAGAAAAAAATTTATCGTGATTTATTCGGAAGTAACCTCCAAGCAAGTGCGTTGTTTATGATATGGACGGCAGCTAGTTTCTAGCTATTGCGTACAAAAATAAAGTCACACAGGAACCGTAGATTTTGTTGCGGTACAAATTAACTCATTTGTTAACTCAGCAAACTACAATAACAAATTCCATTCAAATCGGTTCAACAGTTTCTGCGGGAATGATGAACAAACATCCATCCGTCCGCCGATACTTACAGCATTTGGCACTTAAAATATAAAATATTGGTAGGGTTTACAAACGTGATTAGTTATTCATTGATCCTCTCTTTGTCTGCCAATTTCTGAAAATTACATGACAGAAAAAGACGAGGACACTGAATAAAAATCAACGCTTTAAATATATTTATTAACGAGTATTCAGCCTTGGCTATCAACATCTCTTCTTTGAGGTTTAGAAGTATCGTGTGTATGTGTGTAACCTGTCGCGACTTGCGACTGGTGGGTGGTGACGTCACGCCCAGCTGGCAGTGGTGTTGGTGTTGGCAGTTGGGAAACTCAAGTCGTTGTTATTTATGGTTCTGTTTGTGTATTTAATATTGAACTTTCATTTTTGTGGCAAAACGTAGTGGAATGGCATGCGAAACGATTTTGATTATGCTCGTGGTGCACTCCTTTTTAATATCTAATTAGTACGCTTCACACCACGTCAATCTGGCTCCTTGGTAAGTATCAGAAAAACTTGTGTTACGGGGACCAGACAAGGGAAACATAATGTTCAACATTTTTTATATTATACACATATTTAAAGACACATCTATGACAAAGGAAGTCCGAAAACTTTTTGTTCCTTCGGTTAGATTCGAATCCGCGCTCCACCACTCGCTAGAGCACCGACACGCTCAACCACTGCGCTACAGATGTCGTTTTTTTTGTCGTTATCATTTTACCCTGCTCCACATTGCTTGGGGAGGGGAACTGGAACCCTTCCTACTCCTCCTTCATTCTTCTGAATAATTTGGTTGCGGGTCATAAGACAGATCTTGGATGTCAAGCACATCTGAGATCATATTTCGTGGCTTACAGACAGGTTACTACTCTGTCGATCCTGGCTACACAGAATTTGCACAGATGGGTCATATTGGGCCTTTTTGAGTTATAAATAGTTACATAATAAACAAAATGGCACTAACTGGAACTATAAGAAATGACCGTATAAGGGGGTGGTTTACCGTATGAGGGGGTGGTATTGACATACATTACTATGTCAATATGGAACTGGTAAGGAGTATGGACAGATTTTGCTTAGCACAGTTGTTCTGCTGCTTATTAAAAAGTTGGCATTTGCATCAGTTACTGGTTGGATTATACAGTAATCTCTGAACGAAGTAACAACTCTTTAAATACTGTAGTGCCTGGGACTAGGCGGTTTTGAATGCGCATTATTCTCCAGCACATACGGCATTCTCTCAACATAGTTGGCTTTAGTCCAGAGGAATGACTGTTCAATACGTCTGGGGCCGACCGAGTGCGGGTTTCCTCACGATATTTCCTTCACCGTTAGAAATTCCGGATAATACACTTGAGATCTGAAAAAGTCTCGTTGGTACATGTCACAACCTGGGAATCGTTCTAACGAACGGTCTATCCACTGGTTCAGTAAGGTAAGATAAATAATAATAATAGCTGCCTACACAGCTTTCAGCGATGCGCGACGTTGTAAGTTTTATTGTAACCAGTAAAGTATGAGTTATTTTATAGCGCCTAAATTTGTGCGTAATATGCAATAGCCCTCTCTCTTCCTCATGTCGTAGCCCGTGGAGCGGACGAACAGTACGACTGGCAGATCAAGCGCAGAACCTACTTTATAAGTCCATCAATGTCCTAACCAGACTAAAACAAACATTATATGTTATTCCGCCGCGGGAATCGAACCCACGGTCTCCGGAGTCGAGAGCTCAGAACTATTGGACCATGTGGAGGCGTCAAAGTTATATGATAGGTTTATCTAAGTGTCAAATAGTTAACATACTTACTTACTTAAATATGATTTACAAATGGCTACCATAAAATAATTTATGACTAGAATAAAGTCGTTTATATTTTTAGATGTTCATAAAAAGCAGCAATGCCCTGATTGAACTTGAAAAAAATAACCTAATTTGAGGAAAATTAAAAAAAAAAGGAATGTATTTTACAGGAAAAATTATACTTCTATCTTCATTTACTGAATTTACCAAAAACAAAGCAAGAAAAACATAATGAAGCTAATAGCCATTATACTAAATATTAAATGTGTATTTTAAAATTTATAAGTAGCCTAACCTAAAAGTTAAGAAATAAAAATTAAGAAGTAATATCTTTATTAAATGAAACAAGGCGTCAGTCTAAAATTTTTATTTGTAAAAAACAATAGATTCAAATAAAATACAAGTGAGCGTGCGCTTGTTGCCCGGGAAAAGTGCTGGTCTTCCGGAGCAAGAAGGAGCATTCCATACCAACCCGGCACCCAGTCCGGAGTACCCGGTACCTCCGAGTACCCGGTACCTCCCAGTACCAGGTACCTCCGAGTACCCGGTACCTCCCAGTAGCCGGCACCCGGTACCCCCGGAGCCGACCGCACCGCCACAGATCCTCCAGACGGCGTCTATTCTACACCTTATCATACTCGAGCCCTCCACGGCGGATGCACGCGAGGGTCGGCTGAACTGACCGCCGCCCCGACGTCGCGCGAGTGCCGACCTCGAGACGGCGCGGACGTTCGGGAGTTCCATCGACGAGGGATATACTATGTCATGTACAATTACTCTACAATATTTAACGGAAATTATCGACAATTACTTTCGGGTTAGATTTCACCAAAGTTAAGCGCTCCACATAAATATCTGGCGACGGAGTCACCTAGCTCGGTAAAACGCAACCACATTGGCACGTCCCGCCGGCGCGGCCCCGCCGAGGCCGGCGGGCGGGGGACAGCTAGCAGAAATGGCAACGTGGCGCGGAGACCGCAGTCACATCTTGACTAGCTCGGTTGCTTACCTATCGATCGTCTACTCGAATTTCTCACTAAAATAAATAACTTAATCTAACACAAAAAGCTATTCGTCTGACGCCGGCTCGGACCGACGTCGCGTCTATGTTCTAAACGTTATAAATAATTTGTCCAGCTAATACAATTTATAAATTCGAGCCATCGCACTGGCACCTACTTATGCTAGGGTTCCTAAACGTGCCCCGACGGGGTCAATTGACATTAATTATAAGACTCCACGTATCTATAAACCTAATAGTCTCTACGATAGTAAAAGTTTCAAAAATGAAACGCAGTACTACGAAATGCTTGACAGATGAGGTTCTCCGAAACTGTTCCGGACGGCGACTTACTTGGAGAGGGCGGTGGCGTATGTGGTCGGCTCTGACGCCTTATCCGAGACGGGGGTCGACTGTTCTACTGATTTCGGCGCGAGAGTGGTTTCAGAGCTTGTTGAGGTCGAGGAGGACTTGTCTGCCTCGACCGAAGCGCTGTTCTTGGCTGGTTCCTCTGAATCGTCGGATTCCTCCTGCAAGATGACTTTAGTCGGGCGTTTGTTGATAGTCGGCACGTAGGATTGAGTTATAATTTCGATGTCCTTCTTGTTTGACTTGTCTGTTTTGTTGTCAGCCTGATCCGACACGTTGTCGATGATGGGTCGTCGGGTGGTCGGTTCTACCTTGTCGTTGGGCGCGGGAGAATCTGTTATGGTGTCGCTCTCCTCGTCTTCTATTTCGACTACTTTTTGTTTGTTGACGGTCCCAGTATTTTTATTTTTAAAAGGCTGTTCCGTGATCGAATTTAAATTCCAGTTATTATTTTTACTCTTGTATCCGGCATTCACTGGAATCAATTCTTCGGAGTTCGAATTCAGCGCCGCGGGGGCTAATGTTTGATATTCGGAATCAGGTTTATCTGTATGGTCTGGCATAGAAGCCACATCGCCGACTAAATTAATTAAATCATTCAAAACGTTGCTATTCTCAGCTCCTTTTGGTCGTAATATTATCGACGATGACTCCTGCCCATTTGGAGATATTTTAATAAGCTCCACAGCTTCTGTTGCACTCTCTTCGGAATAGTACGGTGTCACAATAAATTCAGTCGTCTCGACGTACTCATAAGACCTGTCATCTTTTACAGCTGGAACTTCTGCCAATAATGTAATAACTTCAGAGTCCGATGTATGTTTGGTTGGTAAGGATGGGAATACTGGTAAGTCAGTCGTAGATAGGTAAGCTTTATCTGATTCTTCCTTATCAACAATCCCGTGGGGATTTTGGTCACTAGTTTCGATAGGGAGAGAGCTAAATTCAGTCTGCGATGTAATTTCACCAAGATTTGTAGTAGAACTGAATGCGTCGTCTTTCAAATTAAGTTGCTTGATATTTTCGGTAGTATCATCAATTTTCTCATTAACTGTTGTAGCCGCTTCACTGGATAAGAAAAGAGGTTTATTTAATTCTTTAGACTCTGCTAAGTTTTTGGTTTTAAAAGGCTCGCTTTCTGTAGAAACTTCTTCTGATTCACTTATTATGGGTGACTCCGTGACGTCTAAGAGCTCTCCCGTTGTATCATTTGTTATTAATGATGGGGCGTCTAAGATTTCTTTAGGAATAACAGATCTCAAATCAAGCATCGTGCTTTCACTCGAGGCCGCAGATTGTGTGCTTACCAGAATTTCTTTGATAGTATCGGATGTAGTTTCCACGGATCGTTCAGTAACTGACGATTCGATGCCTGAAATACTCGAAGAAGAGCTTGTCACAGTTTCCTTAATATCCGGCATGGCAGTAGTTACTGGTTTATTTGTTACGTTTACTACATCGTGATCATTTGGTTGTTCATTTTCAATATTTTGATCATCCTCATGATTTCCCATTACGGATAGATCATCTGGTATAGGCGGAAAAGCTGGATTATCTAAGGGCGCCTCTTCCTCTTCTATTATTGGAGCCTTAGTGGTCACAGGAGTAGGATATGTTGCTGGTACTCCCATGAGAGGGATAATGTTTGGTATTTTAGATGAATAAACATCAGTATCACTTTTTTCCTTGGTAGGCAAAACAATTCTAGACATATCATCGGCGTCAGTATTCGCAACGCTTGGAGTATCGACAGACATTGTAGATAGATCTGTTGCTGCCAAGTTGAGGGACGTCGAGGCCTTGACATCAGAGACATCGGGCGATACATCCACATCCGTGACTCGTTCAGAAGTGGCCTCTCGGGGGATGAGAGGTGACTTTGATGATGGGTATTCGACGGCTTCGGCGTCGGATGGGGAGATTACCTCTTTTATCTTAACATCCGTTTTGATCGGAATTTCCGAGACCGGTGTTATTTCTTTGATGGTTATCTCCTGCTTGATGGCCTCTTTCGGCGGCGCGGGCGCAGAGTTTATGCTGGTCTCTTCGATAGAGGAAATACTTGGGTTGGGCGACGAAACACCGGGTAGCGACGTCACACCTGGAATACATGATATAATATTATTGAATTTTGATCTCAATAAATTAACTATAGGTTTATCTAAGTGTCAAATAGTTAACATACTTACTTACTTAAATATGATTTACAAATGGCTACCATAAAATAATTTATGACTAGAATAAAGTCGTTTATATTTTTAGATGTTCATAAAAAGCAGCAATGCCCTGATTGAACTTGAAAAAAATAACCTAATTTGAGGAAAATTAAAAAAAAAAGGAATGTATTTTACAGGAAAAATTATACTTCTATCTTCATTTACTGAATTTACCAAAAACAAAGCAAGAAAAACATAATGAAGCTAATAGCCATTATACTAAATATTAAATGTGTATTTTAAAATTTATAAGTAGCCTAACCTAAAAGTTAAGAAATAAAAATTAAGAAGTAATATCTTTATTAAATGAAACAAGGCGTCAGTCTAAAATTTTTATTTGTAAAAAACAATAGATTCAAATAAAATACAAGTGAGCGTGCGCTTGTTGCCCGGGAAAAGTGCTGGTCTTCCGGAGCAAGAAGGAGCATTCCATACCAACCCGGCACCCAGTCCGGAGTACCCGGTACCTCCGAGTACCCGGTACCTCCCAGTACCAGGTACCTCCGAGTACCCGGTACCTCCCAGTAGCCGGCACCCGGTACCCCCGGAGCCGACCGCACCGCCACAGATCCTCCAGACGGCGTCTATTCTACACCTTATCATACTCGAGCCCTCCACGGCGGATGCACGCGAGGGTCGGCTGAACTGACCGCCGCCCCGACGTCGCGCGAGTGCCGACCTCGAGACGGCGCGGACGTTCGGGAGTTCCATCGACGAGGGATATACTATGTCATGTACAATTACTCTACAATATTTAACGGAAATTATCGACAATTACTTTCGGGTTAGATTTCACCAAAGTTAAGCGCTCCACATAAATATCTGGCGACGGAGTCACCTAGCTCGGTAAAACGCAACCACATTGGCACGTCCCGCCGGCGCGGCCCCGCCGAGGCCGGCGGGCGGGGGACAGCTAGCAGAAATGGCAACGTGGCGCGGAGACCGCAGTCACATCTTGACTAGCTCGGTTGCTTACCTATCGATCGTCTACTCGAATTTCTCACTAAAATAAATAACTTAATCTAACACAAAAAGCTATTCGTCTGACGCCGGCTCGGACCGACGTCGCGTCTATGTTCTAAACGTTATAAATAATTTGTCCAGCTAATACAATTTATAAATTCGAGCCATCGCACTGGCACCTACTTATGCTAGGGTTCCTAAACGTGCCCCGACGGGGTCAATTGACATTAATTATAAGACTCCACGTATCTATAAACCTAATAGTCTCTACGATAGTAAAAGTTTCAAAAATGAAACGCAGTACTACGAAATGCTTGACAGATGAGGTTCTCCGAAACTGTTCCGGACGGCGACTTACTTGGAGAGGGCGGTGGCGTATGTGGTCGGCTCTGACGCCTTATCCGAGACGGGGGTCGACTGTTCTACTGATTTCGGCGCGAGAGTGGTTTCAGAGCTTGTTGAGGTCGAGGAGGACTTGTCTGCCTCGACCGAAGCGCTGTTCTTGGCTGGTTCCTCTGAATCGTCGGATTCCTCCTGCAAGATGACTTTAGTCGGGCGTTTGTTGATAGTCGGCACGTAGGATTGAGTTATAATTTCGATGTCCTTCTTGTTTGACTTGTCTGTTTTGTTGTCAGCCTGATCCGACACGTTGTCGATGATGGGTCGTCGGGTGGTCGGTTCTACCTTGTCGTTGGGCGCGGGAGAATCTGTTATGGTGTCGCTCTCCTCGTCTTCTATTTCGACTACTTTTTGTTTGTTGACGGTCCCAGTATTTTTATTTTTAAAAGGCTGTTCCGTGATCGAATTTAAATTCCAGTTATTATTTTTACTCTTGTATCCGGCATTCACTGGAATCAATTCTTCGGAGTTCGAATTCAGCGCCGCGGGGGCTAATGTTTGATATTCGGAATCAGGTTTATCTGTATGGTCTGGCATAGAAGCCACATCGCCGACTAAATTAATTAAATCATTCAAAACGTTGCTATTCTCAGCTCCTTTTGGTCGTAATATTATCGACGATGACTCCTGCCCATTTGGAGATATTTTAATAAGCTCCACAGCTTCTGTTGCACTCTCTTCGGAATAGTACGGTGTCACAATAAATTCAGTCGTCTCGACGTACTCATAAGACCTGTCATCTTTTACAGCTGGAACTTCTGCCAATAATGTAATAACTTCAGAGTCCGATGTATGTTTGGTTGGTAAGGATGGGAATACTGGTAAGTCAGTCGTAGATAGGTAAGCTTTATCTGATTCTTCCTTATCAACAATCCCGTGGGGATTTTGGTCACTAGTTTCGATAGGGAGAGAGCTAAATTCAGTCTGCGATGTAATTTCACCAAGATTTGTAGTAGAACTGAATGCGTCGTCTTTCAAATTAAGTTGCTTGATATTTTCGGTAGTATCATCAATTTTCTCATTAACTGTTGTAGCCGCTTCACTGGATAAGAAAAGAGGTTTATTTAATTCTTTAGACTCTGCTAAGTTTTTGGTTTTAAAAGGCTCGCTTTCTGTAGAAACTTCTTCTGATTCACTTATTATGGGTGACTCCGTGACGTCTAAGAGCTCTCCCGTTGTATCATTTGTTATTAATGATGGGGCGTCTAAGATTTCTTTAGGAATAACAGATCTCAAATCAAGCATCGTGCTTTCACTCGAGGCCGCAGATTGTGTGCTTACCAGAATTTCTTTGATAGTATCGGATGTAGTTTCCACGGATCGTTCAGTAACTGACGATTCGATGCCTGAAATACTCGAAGAAGAGCTTGTCACAGTTTCCTTAATATCCGGCATGGCAGTAGTTACTGGTTTATTTGTTACGTTTACTACATCGTGATCATTTGGTTGTTCATTTTCAATATTTTGATCATCCTCATGATTTCCCATTACGGATAGATCATCTGGTATAGGCGGAAAAGCTGGATTATCTAAGGGCGCCTCTTCCTCTTCTATTATTGGAGCCTTAGTGGTCACAGGAGTAGGATATGTTGCTGGTACTCCCATGAGAGGGATAATGTTTGGTATTTTAGATGAATAAACATCAGTATCACTTTTTTCCTTGGTAGGCAAAACAATTCTAGACATATCATCGGCGTCAGTATTCGCAACGCTTGGAGTATCGACAGACATTGTAGATAGATCTGTTGCTGCCAAGTTGAGGGACGTCGAGGCCTTGACATCAGAGACATCGGGCGATACATCCACATCCGTGACTCGTTCAGAAGTGGCCTCTCGGGGGATGAGAGGTGACTTTGATGATGGGTATTCGACGGCTTCGGCGTCGGATGGGGAGATTACCTCTTTTATCTTAACATCCGTTTTGATCGGAATTTCCGAGACCGGTGTTATTTCTTTGATGGTTATCTCCTGCTTGATGGCCTCTTTCGGCGGCGCGGGCGCAGAGTTTATGCTGGTCTCTTCGATAGAGGAAATACTTGGGTTGGGCGACGAAACACCGGGTAGCGACGTCACACCTGGAATACATGATATAATATTATTGAATTTTGATCTCAATAAATTAACAGAACTTATAATGCAGGATAAAAACTTTTGAAAACTGCACTACTTTTACAGAATTTAAATATAAAATCTCATCAAAAAAATAACTTGTAAAAAGTGCCGTCTCGCTACTTAGTTCTTTTGCCGTAAAAAGTTGTAAAATCTATGTGATGCCAAATCTATGTAAATCGGTCATATAACAACATATAATATTGATCATATCAATATTATTTAAAATCTTTCATGTTTAAGTAAATAAGTAGATTGAAAGGCAATCTACTTATTTACTTATTGTAGTAGAGTGCAAATATAACTTTGTAATCCTATACATTTATATGGGATTACAAAGTTATTTATGCAGTTGGGGTATCTAGATAGTAGACAGAAATTAGAGTTTTTCCTATATTTATACACTAAACACTACTTGTATTCTAAATTTAAAGCTTCTATGTCTGCTAGAAGTACCTAATACTTTTGATGATCGGTCAGTGAGTGAGTGAGTCAGTGACAAAATTAAGAAACTTTGAGAAGTTGTAATTCTTAAACTTCTGTTTCAAATTGATAGAAATTTTAAATATACCGTGTCTATAAAATGCTTTCTTAGTAACTAAAAATGCAAATGCAAACTTCTATGGCCTGAATTGCTTCGAGAAAAGGATGGTAGGGCCGTGCTCGACTTGACGGGGGCACTGCCGTGGGCCCAGATGGGTAGCGTTAGGTGTTCATGTATTATTTGATCGAGGAGGAGGACCATTTATGGAGGAATCAATCTTTCATGACATGACAACATAAACATATAGTATACACTATTTTTTTCATGAAATTTCATGAGACAGAATCTTAACAAACTTTGTATCAATAAAAAAAAAGTATTTACTTGAATAACATTAATATCTTATTTCTATCTAATTTGCCTAAATGTGGCCTTTCCGAATAAAGCAATATTTATGTAAGTCTGAAGGTACGATTCCACCAAAATAGTGTTCAGAACATTTGTTAGCCAACATTTATTTCAGAATTCCAGCTGTGCCAATTTGTATGTGTTCCAATTTGTTAATGTTGCGTAAGCGAGTCCACCGGAACAAACATCTGTTACGCACAATGTTCGCAACAGTTCAGAACACCGGTGGAAACGCACCTTGACGCTCGATTATAATTTGAACGAAGTGATATATAAATAATTCTCTCTCCTTGTCGACGCTCACCTCTGAGCGGGCAGTTGTCGTACTCCGGGCAGCAGCGGCCGGGCACGAGGCGCGGCCGGCAGTCGTCCCGCAGGAAGCAGGCGATGCGCCGGCACACCACCTCCCCGCCCTGGCAGTAGCACACGCGGCACGGGTCTGCCGCGTCCACCAGCTTCTCCCCGTTGGCGTACACGCGCCCGTCCTGGAAGCAATTGTCATTTTTTTTAATTGTGCCCATTCATCAAACATTTCGAGGAATAAAGTCAGTGATCGTTTTTCTGTATATACACTAAAAAAATACCCATTAGTTACTTATATTTTTAAACAAATATGTTTAACCTTAGTTTGACCTTCAATGAATTCATCACTGGAAAGCATTTAATTCATTTCGTATAGGGATAATTTGAGATTAGTATTTCTTATGACATTTAACACCGTGTTGAATTTTGACAAAGCTCTTTTTTTAATTAATTTTTATGTATTCAATGCTGCCCGCCGATGAAGACGTCATAGGTCCGAAAACTTAAAAAAAAAAAGTAGCCAATGAATTTTTAAATTTATTTATTTTTTTTATTTTTTAATAATATATTCTTAAAATACCTACCCTATTTCAATGAATAAAAAATAACATGTACATGTGATTTTTTTGGACAATGCCCATTCACATTTGTTTATTTCCACAAAAAATTTTTTTTTTTTATTTCCAAATAAAACTTAACGAATTATTCATGAATTTGAAAATAAGCTACCACCGGTTCAACCCGAACCTGTCGCGAAGTACCGGCGTAGCAAACTCCCAAAGTTGCTGTTACAATTTGGTAACGCCTCCGTGGGTGAGCTTGGCTCTTCACTCGGAGGTCGTGGGTTCGATTGACATATTTAGTTGTTTTCAAAATTGAACATTACAGGCCTATTGTTGATCCATGCGTGGGATGGGCATGTATAGAGTGGGCCCTGTGCCTGAACTCTCACCAGTAGCGTCGTTTTTTACGCATACATTTTTCATTACATAAATATAATGTTATGTAAATCCATAAAGTCGAAAATAAAATAAACAACAAATGCATTTCCAAGTACCTGTTCGCAGTCGCACTGGTAGGTTGGGCAGCACTGATCTGGTCGGTGCAGCGCCTTGCAGCCCGGGCGCGGGTCGCAGCGGTCGCGCGCGCACCGCACCTCGCCGGCGGCGCACGCGCAGCGCTCGCACAGCCCGGAGCCCGGCACCGCCGCGCCCGGCGCGTACGTCGCGGCGCCCACCGAGCAGCTGCCTGGAACATTACATAGCAACTGTTAACACGAAAGCCAGCACTTTAACGGTGCAGAAACACTCCATGAAACTAAAAAACCACGAGTTTAATACATATGTGGCGGTACTACTAGCGCCACAATCCTGGTCAGAAAAACTAGTATAGTGGGCTTCGGCCTGACCGAGCATACCATCTCGCTCGGTCGGAGATCTCCCTTTGGGGATATATATAACTCCTTTCGCTATAAAAGTGGCAGCCGCCAGCTCAACCGTAAGCAATGTACATTTTATACGTTGGACTAATATATGAATAAGTATATCACATAAACAAGCTCTTACCTTCAGCTAATCCTAACTCAGTACTTGTCACGTTCGGTAGCGGGCCCACGGGACCTGGAATAGATAGAAAAATAAATAATAAATACTCAGAATATAAAATAATAAAACAGCGTTGTGAACTACTGTGTTCGCAGCATTATGCTGGGTGAACACCTTTTTGGTAAATTTTGTTGTTTTTTTTATACAATATATATTTATCTTGTTGTTTTATATTTTTGTATAAGGGCTCCCACACAAAACCGCGATGCGATGCGATAAGATGCTGCATCTCTTATTTTCATAGTGTAAAAATATCGCATCGCATCGTGGTTTTGTGTTGGAGCCCTTTTTATTTTATTATTTGTACTTAATTCGGCATATTTACATTTTATAATTTACAAACGTTAATAGTAGTGACTCTATTGCAATTTTTTGTATTAAACATAGATTGTATGGGAAGGTAGGCCATGGTCATATAATATTAGAAATTGCAATGCTCGTAACAAATACAATGATATCAGTATTTCAGATAACCCCAAAAAGAACTCTCTCTTACATATCGCATGTTATCGATTTCTGTGAAAGCCTTTCGGAGAATAGTCTTAGGAGCTGAAGCGTTTACTGGAAACAGATTTATCCATTTGCTCGGTGGAGAGTGTCCTCCGAGGGTTACCCGACTTTATGTGGAATAATATATATTATGTATAATCTACCGATAACCTCTGTAGCGTAGTGGTGTCAGTTGGACCTCAGGCCGGAGGTCGCGGGTTCGGATCCTGCCGAGGGAACACGAAGTTTTTCCCGGGAACATATTCCCGGGACATGGATGTGTGTCAAATTTGTGTATTTTATAATAAAAATCTTAAATACGTGTATAGTATAAAAGGTATTAAAATGTATTTTTCCATTTTTTTCATTGTCTGCTACCTATAATACAAGTTCTTCGGATACTAAGCACGGGCCCAGATAGATAGATTGTTAAAATTATCACATTTTATCTAGGTGAACAAATAAAAAACAAGTACTGTACCTCCAGACCAATTAATTATTTAATCGCTAGAGTCCATAGGACTTTCGCGATTAAATAGTTAGTATTTTAGGCCCGTATTAATAAAGAAGTCTCAAACCCAAATTCACTTGAGATCCTATTTGACACATAAAAAAACGTTTCGTTTCACTTTACATATTATTATGTAAAGTACCTACATACTTTAATTATTTCCTTTTCTAAAACGTAAAGATAAAGATTATAAAAATGTAGATTATACTTATTTTAATGTTTCTCTATGATAAATATTAATATTATGGTATAAAAATTAAAATTAAAATACTATGTAACATTAATAAGTTGTTCACTTTTAAAAGCGAAACGAAACGTTGTTTTATCTGTCAAATACCTAGGTTCTCAAGTGAGGTGAGGCTTGAGACTTCTTTATTAACGCGGGCCTTAGACCTTGAAGACTTATAGACCTACAAGGTTCGCGGGCGCCGAGGTTGTGGCACCATGCGGGCAACAACGATCATTGTCAAATCTACTAGATTAGTTCCACTGGATCAGTTTCGTGTTGACATTTAAACAAAAGGCGGCGTGTTTCACCAAGCAACGTTAAAGTTAATCCTTCGTTAAATATCATGTTGTTCCTCTCGTATTTCCTGTCAATGAATGAGAAGGCATGGTATTTCATGCATGGTAAAACACGGCCTTATCATCTTAGATAAGTACGCATAAAAATTCATATTTCTATGGAATCTAAACGATGTGCGCTGTTGTTATTTGCAATCCTCTGTTTGTACAAGTTGTTAGATTGTACGTAAAATATTTACACGTATTAATATAGAATTTAGTGAACCATGTCGCGGCTTCTGCATTATCTCCAAACACAATTAACTCAGTACAACGCCTAAGCTGCTGGATGTATTAAAAACGGCCGGCACTCGGTAATTAATTGGCGCGGGTGCGGGGTGGGGGCGCGGAATGGGGGGGGGGGGGTTGGGGGGTGTTAATTAAGACGACGGTAATTAATACATGAGGGTCTCGAGAGTGCGGCGTGTGGGGAGCTGGAGGCTGGAGGCTGGAGGCTGGGGTCGTCAGCGGGCGGCGCACCACATGTACAATGTTTACATAAACATTGTACATAAACGATGTAACATACAAACATTCGTATGTTACATCGCTAGGGCAGAACAGAACACATTGATTGTAAGAAAATAATAATAATAAAAACTTTAGAGGTGTCAAGGGACACCCGGATGGAACGAAGTTATTATTTTTTATTATTTATTATTTACAAAGAACCTGTACTCACACTCAACAAAAATAATCGTCGCGACACCACACTGTTCAATGCGAAATAGAAATGAAAATATCTGGCTTGCTTTCTATAAGAGAGAGAGAGACAGACAGAGAAACATGCGACGCCGCACAGCTTACAATAGCTTAATATAGCAAAAAGTGTCGTGACAACTTTTCGTAAGAATTTTTTCCGTCTAGCCCCCTTTCACAACGCGCGATAAGGAACTTCGTTCCAATATTTAAACTTTTTTATAAAAAATAAAATAAAATATGTGTATTTCAGGCTTAGCCCATATTTTTTATCCCTAGGCGGGATTCGAACCCGCCTCTCCGGTTTGAGCACAGATGCACTAAACCACTGTGCTACAGAGTTCGTCAAATGTAGTTTGTGGAGTTTCATTTTTCGGTCATTTAAGAATATTACAATATTACTAAATGAGCGAAAAATGTTCGGGATCAATAGATCAGCAATAAGAACATTGTAGTAAATCCTTGTAGCCGAATACTGAAACTGTAATTAAATTAAGTGACGCTCAAGTTTCATGCTATCCTTGTCCTCCCACCGAGCAGCGACAGTGATAGCCTGAGAATAAATTTATTAAAGTATTCGGAAGTCAATTATTTGTAATTTCGCTCGATAAGCCGTGCAATTTTGGATTTTCCAAACGTAAAGACTAAATACTGACCTACATAGTCTTCCATTGTAACTATATTGTCCACCCAGTACACAGTGCTATTTAGGATTACAAATAGCTAATGTTTGAACAATCATTCGCAGCGAGTCATTCATGTCTAACACAATAGGCATATCGCCGTTGTTTCGACAACAACCGCTACGGCGATGCCTCATCACCCAAACACGTAGACACCCAACCCCACGCCGTACATCTCTCGCCTAGTTTCCCAATACAACTCGCTTTACAGTTAAAATCCATCGATGTACAATGTACATACAACAACAGGTTCACCCAACTGTCGTCGCCGAGGCACGCAGGCGCCGAACTCTACGTCGTTCACCGCTCGCCTAGTTCTAAAACTCCTAAAACCTCAGTTCAAATGCATCGATGTATCGTGTGAAAGCGAGAGTGATCACCATTCCGGGATACGGTGATACGGTCTGTCACGGAGGCCCCCGATCGATAGGCCTCCGCCCCCGCGACCCGCGCATCTCTGCTCCTGTTTCACTAAAGGGAACACAAAAATGCGAGCAATCACTTACCTTTTTTAGGCAACCGAAAACAGAGCTTTAAACGTACTTTGCATGACGCTGAACGTAGAACTAAGAATATAAATATAAGGGAATGACAATTATTGTCAGTTGTACTAAAGTAGTGTCAAGAACTTTAGAGCTCTGGATTGTATTGATGTAAAATATAATATTAGATGACCCGTGCCCACTTCGTTGAGCATAGAGACCGTTTAAACCTTCTCCGGACTTCAACGAACATTTCAAGACTAAAAATAGCTAAGTCGGTTCAGCCGATCTCCAGTTTTAGGGAGACTAACGAACAGCAATTAATTTTTAGATATAAAAAGAAGATGTTTTTAATGGCTCACGCACGCTATAGTATAAAATGGTTCTTACTTGACTTGTCTATTTCAGTTATTTTTACAGTCGAATGTCTTACGGCATCCTTTTATGGGGAAATGCAGCCGACATCAACACAATATTTGTGCTGCAGAAGCGAGCAATACGTTCCATTTACAAGATGTCCTTATTTGAATCTCTGAGAGAAAAGTTTAAAGAAATAGCAATACTAACCGTTGCATCTCTATACATTTTGGACAATTTATTCTATGTAAGGAAAAATTTAAATAATTTTAAAACAAAAAGTGACTATCATTGTAGGAACACTAGAAATAAGCACAAGCTCGATATACCTATGATCAGGCTTAGCAAAGTAAGTAAATCTTTTAAAGGGCAATGTATACGCCTATACAATAAAATCCCAGAAAACGTTCAAAATTTTTCCATTAATAAATTTAAAAAAGTAGTTAAAGAACACTGTGTGCTAAAGCTTATTATAAGATAACTGATTTTGTTAATGATTGCACACCCTGGGAATAAGGTGGCCAACCATGATGGCTGCTTATATTTATTTACTATATGTACCCTAACTTTTATAATATTAATGTGTGTATACTATAGATTAAGTTACATTGTAAAAAATATATACTCTTAAAAAAGATCAATTTTCCATCTTTTTGCTAAAAGTTGGCCCCGTCCGAGTTTCTTACGCCGGTTCTTCTCGGCGGGTTAGGGTTGAACCGGTGGTAGCTTGTTTTTCTTGTTGACTTTCCGAAAATAACTTTGTAAGTTTCATTTGGAAATAAAACGTTTTTTATTTTATTTTATTATTTTACTGTAGAACGTCCCGCGCGGGGTAGGGGTCTGTTGATTGAGTTCCCGGATTACTCTCCCCGAGCCTGCGTTACTTAATTAACGGCCTAACTTGATAAGAAGGAAAGCGACAAGCAGCTACTAATAATATTGTAACTAAGAAAAGAAAATCTATCGATCTTACGCTCAACAAGATTTAAAAAGCCAAGTTTAGAGAATAGGTTAGATTGAATACCAAGCCACAATCTAGTATATTTTAAACGTAGCTACCAATTGAAGACTTGAACGGATGAATGTGATAATATTATGTCTAAACATTTTAGTGTTTAAACTGCCACTATTTTAAAGATAATTCTCTATAATCAATATATGTACTTAATGCGTTACTACACATCCTAAAATGTTTAAAATGTATTGTATTCTAAAATGTTTAATTAACAGTTTGAACAAAATTTTGTCGAAATCGGAATTTTGTTACACATCACTTTCATAGATTCATGTCTTCATAAATAAATAAATAAAAAATATTTTATTCAGTAACCATACATTACAATTTTACAAAACATTGGTGGAGACTTCTAATAAATAATAATATGTTTAAACATGATATTCTATATCATAAGATTATTATGAACATCAGTAGCCTAGATCACCCAATCAAGTAAAAGGTTATAATTAGATGGCTTTACAGACGGTATTAATGACACAACTGTAACCGGCAGTTTGTGTAAACACCGCGTTAACGACGTGTAGTGACTACGAGTATTTGGTTTATTTATAAACTGACACGGCATAGTATACAGCCATATAAACTAGGGAAGCTAAAGGATACACGTGTCAGTAATACGGGACAGGAGCTGGCTTCAAAGCCACTGGAATGTACGAGTAAATGGCGCTGCGGATACATTTGCAAGTAATACTGGCATGCAAGTTGTGCCTTCGTTGTATCTGTTCACAAGTTTGGTAACAAATCCTCTGAACGGTCACGCAAGTAAATCAAATGGTGTGCTAGCTTGTATACTAGTTAGTAGTTACAGGCAAGCTAGTTAGCGTACACATGACAGTAGCGGGCTGTCAAGGAGCTGACCGCCGATTCTCGTATCTTGAACTTCGTTTCGAATGTCTGTCCCGGTCGCACGCATCAAATCATACATGAGCGGGACAGAAATACGAAACGAAGTTTGGGGCATGAGAATCAGGGCTTAGGGCTATTCAAGATGCTATCGCTATTAACGCTTACGAAGTTCGAAAACAAAATGTAAGGGATTTGGCATAAGCTTTGCTAAGTGACACATGAACTCGCTTGTCATTTAGCGAACCTTATGTCAAATCCCATTCTGTTGTCGAACTTCGTAAGCGATAAATGCCAGCTACGTGCTTACATTAGCCAAACCACACTCTGATGCGACTAGAATGCAGGTAAGTTTTAATTTAGGATGTTAACTGTAGTATGTAACTGATAAAAACTTACCTGCATTCTAGTCGCATCAGAGTGTGTTTTTTTAATTGATGTAGTATTAGTTTTAATTTTTGTGTGTACTTTTGCCATCGTCATTTTATGTACGAAAATCCTTTGAATAAAAATATAAAAAACGATTATTTATAAAAAAGAGAAGAGAAGATATAAAGAAGGCTTAAATACTTAGCTTAAAGCCTGTACACAAGGTACAGAACCGTCTGTCGGAAAAAATCGGTCAAACTCGTCTCTCACGCTCGAATGATTATTTACGTGTCGTTGGTTTTGGATCGAACCTACATTTACAAAATGAATTCGCTCTACATTCTGGAATGGCTCTACATTTCTCTGTTTGTATTTATAAAGTAATATCGCTTCGAGTATATTCGAGTATTAAAAAACATACGAAGGGGAAATCCAATTATTTACAAGAATAAGGGCATCGCTATACGGAAAACTATAACAGTAATCTATCGGTGCTGTTCGAACGATCTCAAAAAGTTGATTATACTTTTTCATCTTATATTATGTATAACGGGTGTAAAAAGAGCAGTCACTATAACTTTGGGATATGATTATACTACCTTTTCTCATTCTAGAAATGTATTATTTTTTTCATTTTTTTTACAAAATATTCCAAAAAAATTTTTTTTAGCTTTATTGTTATTTAAAAAAAATAAGAAATGGTGAAAAGTTATTTTTTTTGTTTTTGACAATAAATATATAAAATAAAATACTATAAATATATCAAATAATCGTATCTCAAAGTTAAAGTGACTGCTCTTTTTACACACTGTATAAAAATAATTGCTGTTCGTGCGGAAGTCCAGGGAAGGTTTAAACGGTTTGTATGTCCAACAAGTGGGCACGGGTCAGCTAGTCTTATATATAAAAAATGCTGTTCGTTAGACTCACTAAAACTCGAAAACGGCTGAACCGACTCGGGTTTTTTTAGTTTTGAAATATTCGTGGAAGTCCGGAGATGGTTTAAACGGTTTGTGTGCTCAATGAAGTGGGCACAGGTAGTCTATACTAATATTATAAAGACGATAGATTTGCATTTTTGTATTTTTATATGTAACGAATAAAGTAAAAAAGTACTGGACCGATTTTAATAATTCTTTCTTCATTAGAAAGCTACATTATCACTGTATAAGCTATATTTAGTACTAGATTACTATAGAAATCTTTAGAAATTCCTATTAAAACGAACCGAAGGTGTAATTAAAAAAAAATTGCCATAAAATGTTTTTCATCGCATACCTACGCTGCGAAGAGGACATTAATGATAGGACAAAAAAATGTTTCGCTAAAACTACTAACGGCTGAACCAATTCGGCTATATTTAGTCTTGAAATATTCGTGGAAGTCCAGGGAATGTTCAGTCCACTGGTCAGTGGTCAGCTAGTATAATATAAATAGTTTCAATACGGTGGTACTTTCATAAACACTACACAAACGTGTAGTACTCGTAGATTCATTCGTGACTCAACAGTCAATTTATAATTCATTGAATCTTAAGTAAAATAGGAGAATAGGGCTGCTGGGCGGGGGCGTCTAACAAAGGAGTCCTCTCAGTACTCAATAGCGGACACTCGAACTTCTGAGTCGGAGGAGGTCTTATATATAGAGGAGGAGGTCTAATACAATATATTCTGCAGTGGACCCGAGCACTTAAGTACTCTTCGCTTTAATTCCATTTGTAAAACAAGTATACAGAAAACGATTTGAAGACGAACGTTTAATAATTTGCAATACTTTTTGCGTGACGGTGGTCAGTATGTTTAAAACCAGTCTAGCTACGCAGGAGTTATTTTGTGTGCCCAAGTGAGAGCGAAATACATAAGAGCATTTTGTCTTTCTTTACTCTCGTAACCCACGCGTGACCGACACGAAGTCCTGCGTAAGATCAGGCGCAGGATCAACTTCTTACCTTCTCTAAACATTTTTTTATAGTTTCAACGCGGGGATCGAACCCACAACCACTTTACCACGGAGACCTTAATTCTTATTAGTGCTTTATATGCATATAATACTTAGCTACCAATATAATTATTATGTATCGCGTTAAAGTAAGGATCTGATGAGCTGATTGCATCGTGCCAGCGGCTGGCTACCGGAGTATGGACACTGGCGCCAGTGCCGTGATGCTGGCGCCAGCCATCCTGTGTTATTCAACTCCCGGCCATTACCTGTGTCTACACGCATAACAAGTGATTACTGTAACACGTCATTATACAGGCTCCGCTTGTACTTCATCATCATCAGCCTAAGGTATGTACACCTAGCCAAATCGTCGCTTTTCCTTCACAAGCTCGTATCTATAAAACTACAACTTTTCAGTAGATTTTATTATGACATGGATTTTGTTTTAAATGAGGTTCAGTTAAATCTAATCTAAAATCTAAAAAATAATAAAATCGTGAAGGTAAATGTGATACATATGAATATGTCAAAAAGTTATGTTACTTATTATTACTTACTTTCATGTTTGTATGAGAAATGCCCCAACATCATAAATTTTCCCATACAATAGTTAAAAAAATTAACCTCTTTCAACTCTGGTACTTCACAGTAAACTCTATATACGGGACTCATATTATCACTCATTAATATTATAGCATGATCAGGGCTCTGATTCAAGATCGCTATTATCACTTACGAACTCGTTAACAAAAATCTATCCGATTTGACATTAGGTTCGCTAAATGACACACTTTATATGTCACTTAGCGAACATTGTTAAATCCCAAACATTTTTTTTAACTTATTAAGTGATATTAGCGATGGCATCTTGAATTAGGGTCCAGCGCCATTAGCGATTTAGTTTTACTTTATTGACTACAGTTAATGTAAGTAAATAATAATAAAGCCCTTTTTTCCCGATCTATAATTACGAATTTATTAAATTAAAATTGTAATTGAGCCCTACGATGGAGCAAACACACATGCGTAATTATAGATCGGGCAACAAGGACTTTATAATTTACTTACATTAACTGTAGTCAATACATAGACTGCCAAAATCATTGCCCTTCCTTTTTGGCTGTTGTCGGGTAAAAATAATATTATATGATTGTGAAATAAAGCTTGCCACAATTCGCAGTTTGCCCTAAACCTTCGTAGCGTAGCAACTTTGCAAGTACGTACATACTTGTATGTCAATAAAAGGACACGTGCTAAGGGCCCGCTGCGTCCCCGAGCCGCCCTGAGGTCAACCTCCTGACCCTCTCTTGACCCCAAGTCAATAGCGAATCGAGTATGCGTAACGCGCATATTTTGTTGTCGTTGATGTCTTTTCAATAGAATATTATGCGCCAATTGGACCAAAATGTTAAAATTAATCGTTGATATATCAAGTTGCCTCACTCGTTTTTCGTATTAATGAAAAAAATGGCCGCTGTTTACATCACGTCAATCTGATCCCGTGCTAAGTTTTCTAAGAACTACTAGGTATCGGGAATCCCCGCCGGCGGAATCGCGGTTGTATTATATTTCCCGTGGCTCCGTGGGCGGCGGTTGTGTCGGAGTACCGCCGAGTTGTAGTGGGTATGGCTGCGTACACTTACCATCTTAACGTATGCGTATATGCTTAAGTTTTTATTATATTTTACACATATTTAATACAAAATAGACCCATAAACATTTAAAACTTTTTTAGTTTCTTTAGCGGTATTCGAACCGCAACCTTCGTCGTGACCGACGCGCTGTCCACTGAGCCACAGAGGACATGAGCTATTTAGACAAAGAATTACCACTAGCAATTAGCATGGGGCAATTAGGACTAAGGTCGTGTTTCACCAAGCAATGTTAAAATTAATCCTTCGTTAAATATCATGTTGTTTCTTTCGTAATTTCTATCAATGAATGAGAAGGCATTATTAGGTATTTAACAAGCCGTTTACAATGACATGCGTTGGTGAAATCGGGATTTAAGCTATGTTAGGTCGTTTACACATGACGCAGCTGCCACCGCGACGTCATATAAACTGCCTTAATATTAAGTAAATAGGCAGTAGACAGGTCTGACGTCACGACATTAGTCGGTCATAGAATGACTAATGTTTATTGATAACAAGAATATGACGTCATTCATTCCATTAATTGCCTACTATTCGTAAATTGTTTTGAGCGATTTCACACTATGTTGAGTTATGCGTATGATAATAATTTAAGCTGTTCTTTGCCTGACTACGGCGTAGCTAATAAAGGGTAGTAATGAAAAATTATTATGACAGTCTGTGAATGTATGTTTGTTCCATCATAGCGCCTAAACTTGTGGTTCGATGTTAATGAAATAGGTGGCATTCGTATTAATCACCCGGGTAACATATGATATATAATTTGCATACTCGGGTTAGTAAAAAATGTGGTTATTTATTATATGGACAAGCAAAACGAGCAGCGGAACGCCTGATGGCAAGCTATTAATGCTGCCTAGAGGAGTTACAAGAGGGCTTCTGGTTAGCCCCCAATCCTCCCGAAGGATCCGATAACCTCACCCAACGCGTTATTTCACGCCGATTTTCTATAGGTGCTTCCCAGTTGCAAAGTAGTAACGTATCTATCGAAATTTTCGATGTTATTTGATGTATGAACTTAGGCCGAAAGACATAGAAATGTGATGGAAAACTTCGTTATTTCCTTGCAACTAGAACGCACCTTATAACTCAAAAAATGAAAATGAAAATTCTTTTATTTCCAAATAGATTAGAAACTATACTTTTAGAATTGTCTGACATGATGACCTACCATCGGTTCGGAGACTAGCCCTGTGAGAAGAACCGGCGTAAGATATTCGCGCGGGGCCACCTTTTAGCAAAAAGATAGGAAAATTGTTCTTTAAAAAAATATAACATGCAATGTTAACTTAACATAAATTACAATTTACAAAAGTATAGAAGTAGCCCCGAAAGTTGCCACCATATTCCCAGGGTGTGTTATCATTATCAAAATCATTTGTCTTATAATAGGCTTTAGCAGTTAGCACACAAACGTTCTTTAAATCATGGATGTATCATGTTATTAACTTGTACTTTAATTGAGATTTAATAATATCTGTGCTAGTGTGTCGTCTCGTGGTGCAGTCGTTGTAAGCGGTAGGTGCCGGCCGGCCGTGTTAACCGTTGTTGGTAACGGTCCGCCGGTACTTTCACTGTGACCTGCGCCTGCGACGACAAAAAACCGGCGAGCACTTTCGGCGGCAATCAGGCCGACGTAATGAGATCACATGCGTTCATCTTAAATCTTTCATCTGTGTTTAATGACTGGTTGGTGAGAAATTCGCAAAAAAAAAATTAATAAACTTTGGTGTTGCGCGCTTCTGTTCAAAAGAAAGTCCCGCAGGAATCGTACATTTTGCCCAAAGCAATGTAGGCCTATTATTCTTCGCTGTATATCATCAGAATCGTCAGTAGTTTTCAATGCAATAATGAAACAATCAATTATTTCCACTTTCTGATATAATATATTACGTACACAGACCTGTTATGATTAAGAAAATATGTTATCAGTTAAACGAAAAACGATGAAAATATTGCGTATGCTCCATTCCGATTCAATGTGATTTAAATGTAAAGAAAGCATGACATGAGCGTACAAAATCTCGCTGTACACTTGTGCTTAGCCATATATTATTGTTATAATATAATTGCTACCGACGCGACGTACCTACGTCGCGTCGGTAGCAATTATATTATGAAAAAAATATTTTAAAAATGTTTCCAATTTAAATGTCACTTAATCACCGCGCAGTAAAGAAAAACAATGTCAAAAAACATGTGGTCGTATTTCATTTTGTTTACATAATATGTAATTTTTTAACGCCTCCGTGGTCTAGTGGTTTAAAGCCTAGCTCTCGACTTTGTGGGTTCGATTCCCGCGTTGGAACAACAAAAATGTAGTTTCCATGTTTGGTTAGGACAATGCCGATGGGGCTGATCACCTAATTGGTTGACAAGAAAGATGATGCATGCGTCGGATGGGCATGTCAAAAAGTCCTGATCTCCCGCCAGTCGTGTCGTTCATCCGTCCCACTGGGCTACGAGAGTGAAGGAAGAGAGGGGGGTTTCTGTGTATTGCGCACACACTTGGGCACTATAAAATAACTCCTGCATAGCTGGCCTGCATTCAATGAAACCGGCCACCGTCAAAATCGGTGTGGGAGGCGTTATTATTATTATGTATATTTTAATAATAATATAATAACATTGAATCGGAACGGATTATACTGATTCAATGTTTTATCATGTTACAACAATACGATATGATTTTTTTGCAAAATTGAGGAACTTGTTGACTGACACACTTCCGCAGCGCGGCCTTCATCAATATTTACGATCGAGTTCGGTGAACGAGCTCCGCTGCATTCCATACAACATTCGGGGATGAGTTTTGCATTCCTCGGATGTATGTATGAGGAGTGAGGACTGAGGACTAAGGCGCGCAAAATACAATAGATGTCACTAACTATTAAAGTTTAATTATAAATTATAAAATGTAAATATGCCGAATTAAGTACAAATATTGACATTAAAATAATGATATTTTTAAGCATAACATCACGTTAAGTTAAATTCAACTCCTTAATTAAGAAGAAGATACGAAACTAAATTAGTAATTAGTATTTTCCAATAGTGGCGCAAGATTGTTGATTTCCGGAATGTGCCTGAAAATCGAAAAAAAAAAAACAGCCAGTCGAATTGCCAGTATTAGGGTGACACCATTTTATAGTACTAGGTCGTGTCTCTGTTATATGTCTACTTTGTGATATAACTGAGTGAATGTACTGTTGGTTCTTGATGGAAATTCACGTTCACAATAATAACACACAACTTTTTTACACTTTTCCACTTTTTATTATAAGTTTTTACAAAAACACGACCGGTTTCGATTAAATCATGATCAGCTGGTGATGAGTTACTAGTAACTCGTGACTCGTGACCGATTATAAGCATCAAAACTTTAAAGTTGGTGATAAACTTGTACTATTGTGCAAATTGCTAGATCTATACTTGTGTCTACCCAAATATGTGTTGTATCACTTGTGTGTGATCAGATTTAATTGCACAATAATTTCGTCATTATATCAGAACAAAATATAATATGCTCTCAGGTATACATATATCTTACCCAAACACGCATAGGCAAACTTCTATACTTCTGTTATAAACAGGAAAGTTTTGGGAATGTAAGGAGTGAGGACTGAGGTTCTTCTAGGCAGAGTACAGTGCTACTAATATAGCTTTGAAAATTTTTAAAATATTCAATTTTTATTGCAGCAGAATGTACGATTCTTGCCAGATTAAGTAAAGTGAATACTTCGAAGAAAATCTGATAGTTTATTAACCTAAAATATAGTGTAAGTAATATAAAATTACGTTTTACGCCATTTAACCGCTAGCTAATATATTTTAAGGGCGTGTTTCACCAAGCAATCTTAAAGTTAACGCCATGTTAAGTATCATGTTATCCCTCTCGTATTTCCTGTCAACGAATGGGATGACTGGGAGTATTTTAACATGGCGTTAACTTTAACATTGCTTGGTTAAACACGTCCTTAAGGTCTTTAAAAATGTTAAATCCTGTCTCTGAGGGTTAAGCCCACCCCGGATCACTTTGATGCGGGTGAGGGGTGGCGGTCCGCGTAAATCAGATTACGTGACTGACGTGGGTGACATCACACATGTCGGAAGCTTGGGAGCTTCAGGGAGAAAAGATGACCTCTCAAAGGTCAAACCTAGCCCTACTTGTGGGAAGGAGCGGAAGCCCTAAAGGGGAATTACAAACCGTACGGGGGAGTATGCTCGGTCAGACCGAAGCCCACTGTGGTAGCTTTCAGATGTTAAATATATTATAGCGCCGGACTTATAAAACTTCGATAGCGCGATGCAGGATTGTACCGTTAGTTGTACCACCACATACTAATATTTAATGCGAAAATTTGTATGTGTGGATGTATGTATGTATGTACCGTTGCATCGCAATACATTTTGGACAATTTATTAAGGAAAAATTTAAATCATTTTAAAACAAAAAGTGATAATCATTGCAGGAACACTATAAATAAGCACAAGCTAGATAATCATTGCAGGAACACTATAAATAAGCATACCTATGACCAGGCTTAGCAAAGTAAGCAAATCTTTTAAACTTTGCTAAGTATACGCCTATAGTCAATACAATAAAATCCCAGAAAACGTTCAAAATTTTTCCATTAATAAATTTAAAAAGTAGTTAAAGAACGTTTGTGTGCTAAACCTTATTATAAGATAACTGATTTTGTTAATTGTTGCACACCCTGGGAATAAGGTGGCCAACCATAATGGCTGCTTATATTTACTTACTAAATGTATCCTAACTTTTATAATATTTATATGTATAGATTAAGTTACATTGTAAAAAATATATAATTTTAAAAAAGATCAATTTTCGATCTTTTTGGTAAAAGTTGGCCCGAGCGAGTTTCTTACGCCGGTTCTTCTCGGCGGGTTAGGGTTGAACTGGTGGTAGCTTGTTTTTCTTGTTGACTTTTCGAAAATAGCTTGTTAAGTTTCATTTGGAAATAAAAAGTTTTTTTTTTTAATATATTTTTTTTATGTTTGTTACTCTTCACACGAACACTACTAAATGGATTTCGATGAAATGTGTTATAGTAATACATTGGCCAAATAAAAAATACATTTCACTGCAAAAAAAATATACGGTCCCGGGATTTCATTTTGCACGTAGCGGCGGGAGACGTCTAGTCGATAACAACGATAGATAGGTTATTATTAATGCTCTGGATCTGAACACGTGTCCCCCGCTAGGCGGTGCGTGTGACAACCCTGCATGCCACTCGCGGGTGTCGGAATGCCGCCGCGCCCCGGGCAGTAAAGCATGCCCCTAATTACACCCCCCCCCTCCCGCGCCCACACTCATCTCACTTTCACTATTAACCTTGTACATACACTGCCAAAAGAGGGCTAAGCTATAGAAAAATACATGTACCCTACTTTTTGAGATCTCGGGCTGACGTGTTATTTCGTCGAATGAGGTTATCACCCATCGGAGGACCAAGTGAGAGCTGGATTGAGCACCGGAAACGCACTTGTAACTCCTCTGGCCGGCGGTACCCCTTTGACACCAGGGAATCCAACTGCACGATTTCTTGTCCATTTCATAATAATTACAAATTTTGGAAAATATATAACTCGACTACGAAAATTAAATATTATACTATTTTCCTATTAAGAGACTACTGACGATCATTAATTAAGGCGAGGAGTAATCGCAACTAGCGCCACTCTTTTTAAAATAAATTTTACAATGACACAAAGATCTTATTAAAAAAGTAATCGGTTTTAAATTTTGAGTAAATAGTTAAACTAATTTATTATAGTAATATATAATAGTTAAACTAATATTATATATTATATACAGTATAGGATTTAGAGCTGTAATTAAATGCCAATAAATTAGTTTAACTATTTAGTTAAAGTTTGAACCGATTCCTTTTTTTAATAAGATCTTTGTGTCATTGTAAAATTTATTTTAAGAAGAGTGGCGCTAGTTGCGGTTAATCCTCGCCTTAAAATTGAATCAGTACTTTGCGGGCTACGGTACAACAAACATACATGGACTGCCAAAATCATTAGCCCGACAGACATAATATAAGCACCTTAAAGGCGTGTTTCACCAAGCAATGTTAAAGCTAATCCTTCGTTAAATATCATGTTGTTCCTCTCGTAATTCCTATCAATCAATGAGAAGGCATGGTATTTTAACAAGCCGTTAACACTAACAAACGTTGGTGAAATTACGTTACGGTAAAATAAGGACTTAGTCCGGATTTCACCATGTTAGTGTGATGAAGGATTAACTTTAACATGTGTCAGTGAAATTGGCTCTTAGCCTTGCATTTTTGGAGGTTATAATGAGTCTGAGTCAGTCCCCTGCCCGCGGGAAAACCCGCTCGCAGCGGACTGACGCACGCGACTTATTTACCGACGTTTGATGTAATGTTTGTTGATGTTTTGTGCATAATTACTATGTTTGTTGATGGTAATTGTCGAAATATATTTATTTAGTTGAGGTGCGAGCCGCGGCGCCGTGACGTGTCCGCCATATTGGTTGTGTAACGAGCGGGCCTTGACACCCGCGAACCGCGTCCTGGATACCGAATTTAATAGATGCACTCGTGGTTAAACCCCTACTTGGTTTTTTTAACCGACGAAAAAGGAGGAGGTTTCTCAATTCGTTCGTAAATACAGAGTGTAAAAAGAGCAGTCACTATAACTTTGATATACCTACCTTTCCTCATTTTGGAAATGTTTTTTTTGTCAAAAATTAAAAAAAAAACATTTATACTTATCCCCATTTCTTATTTTTCTGGTCCCAAAAATAACAATAAAGCAAAAAAAAAATCTTTTGAATTTTTTGCAAAAAAAATAAAATACATTTCTAGAATGAATGAGAATAGGTAGTATAATCATATTCCAAAGTTATAGTGACTCCTCTTTTTACACCCGTTATAAGCTTTTTAGTACGGAAAATTCACGACTTTATCTATGGTTGCATGTCCATGCCAGCATGTTAGACATTTGTTAGACGGTCATGTGTCCCACGCGCCCGCACCGCCCGCACCGCCCGCGCCCGGACAGGTCCGCTCAGCAGCGCCATACACGGCGATACAACTCGCATGTCGTCTATACTAATGTCTGCAGCTATTATTAGATATTGTAATAATTTTTTCACTCGCCGGACTTATTAGTACCGCAATACAAGTTACGAGAATTTAACCACATTTGTATAAACCACACAAGTAAAGATGACTCACATTTTAAGTAACAGTAACCCCAATATTACGAATTGGAGCGATCGATATTCGACAGACACAAAACAAATGACAACGAGTCAAAATGACCTACACGAAGTATGTCGTCAAAATGTAGTTTATCACATAAATAAATATGTAATGTTGTATTTTTATTGCTTTATTATTATGATAGAAAATAATTTTGTTACTTTACCGGCACCTATACAATTTTGCGTTTGTAACGCCCAAAGGTTGACTGGGAGAGAATGCCGCAAGGCATTAAATCCGCCTTTGTACAGTCTGTGCATGAAGTTTAATAAATAAAATAAATAAGTAAATAATACACTAAAATTGTATGCGAAAGAATGTATGCCTGTTGCATCTGTTACTGCTGATCCCATTAAGATAAAATTTGGTATAGTGATACATGATGTCCATGGAAACGACCTAGGATTGTTGTTAACGCTACAAAATGTGCGGTTCCCGTGCTTTATACGGGTTTAAGCGCATATAAAGTTCATCAACATCTAATCTAGCAGCTTATCAATGAACGAGGTATGTACGTTTGTGAAGATTCAGCTTGGATCTGCTACTATAGATATAAGATAAAATATTAGGTAATAAATGCGTAATTTAGATAAATATTTACTTTTACCCTTTTTCAATTGTGACTATTTGCAATAACAAATTTGCTGTCTCCCGCATTGGGGAGGGGAACTGGAACACTCCCTCATACTCCTCCTTCATACTTCTGATTAAATCCGTTGCGGGTCCCGAGACAGATCTAGCATACCCCTGGGACACCCCGGAGATCATATCAAAGGGTTTTTGAGGTTGGTTACCAGTTTACCACTGTCCATCCTGGCTACACAGGAGTTGCAGTGGTGGTAATGTAAGGTGGGCCATTTGCCCGTAAAAAAAATCACTTGTTAAATATGTTTTTAATTGATTACGCAATTTTTAATGTACATTACTTTTTGTTTGACTGAAAAGAAAAGTAATGAAGAAGTTTTGGAATTAGTAAATGAAAAGAGAGAGATATTAAAAACCATCGAGAACAGGAGAGGAAAGATATAAGGACATTTGATACGGCACGACAACTTTATTAGAGGAATAATTGAGGGAAAGATAGAAGGTAGAAGAAAACGTGGAAGGCCGAGAAGAACTTTTAAAGACCAGGTGAAGGAGAAAGTGTTGGTCGTGTCGTATCAGGAGGTCAAGAGAAGGGCGGAGTGCGGAGAGAAATGGAGAAAACTCCACCGGCAAGAGCGCAGCTCTTAAGTTAGAAGAAGATTACTTTTTGTACCTATTAATCTTTTGTACCTATTAACGATTGTACCTATTAATCTTTTATTTTCTTCAAATTATAAATGCGCAGTTGTAAACTTACCAGCTCTGCAGATAGCTAGATGAAGGGCGGCCACCAGCAGTACTCTTTGGAGCGACGCCATGGCGCCTTTTGTCCTGCAACAAAAAACAATACAATTAATTACAATCTAAGCTTATGTGCATACCAAATGCCAATCGGTACTTTAACTGCCAAATGCTAATAATACTCGTATTGTATTCATAAGTGTTTTCTTTTGTTAATTGTTTGTTTTGTTTTTATTGAAATTTAGGTGCATCACATACAATATTGTACAATTCTAGTTACAAGTTATAACGATGGATTTTCATGAGAAAAGCGTTTCACGAAAAAATTTTCATGAAGAACACCTGGGCAAGTCTCTTAAGCAAAATTTATACAAAATCAAAATCGAATTCAATTTCAGATAACTACGACTCGCGGAACAACATTTCAAATAGAATGTACATTAAAATTAGAGTACAGTAAAGCGGCGTTCTTATCGCCGTTTATCATTGTATTTTTTTTACCTTTACCCAGATGTTCGGTGAGCTCAGGGGCCTAACTCTCCAAACTGATTCAATTTTGATTCAGATTTGATCGCGCCACGTACTTCCCAATAAATTTACGTTTGTTTATTTTGATTCTCAGTCGATTGATGTGGTCGGGAGTACAAAATTTACGATCTAACGATTTTCCTTATCCTGGTTAGTTTCAAAGCGATCCACCAAATTAAATACCTCTCAATCGAACTGATTCGATTCTCGATTGTGTCGGGAGCAACTACTAGTTCAATAATCTCAGACAGGTGATTTCCTAACTTTAAAACCTAAAAGAACTGACGCATACTCGAGCGATAAGACGATAAGAAAGCTTTTGATCTTTTCTAGGAATGTTACGTGTATACAGTTCGCTAAGCGGACAGGTAGCCGGGTCGGAGTGATCAGTAATTACGGAGGAATGCCGGCTCGGGGTCCGCGACCGAGCATCGCCCGCTTATGCACTTTTTGCCTCTTTTTGCCCGCTTTTGCACTTTTTGCTCGTTTTTGCACTTTTTCGTTCATGCTATAATATCGAGCAATCATTACACACGCTTACACAGATGAGGTAAACTACAATGTTTTAAATATGCAGTATTTCTTGCGAGTCTGGCGTGTGACACCGCGTCAAGTATTTTCCTCGTATGACAATATTTTACATAGATAACTATGTGTTTTAGCATACATTAGGGTAATTAAGACATAGATAATGCTCTAGTTTGAATACTAACAGCGATCGTCCCTTATCCCTAGTTAACATATTCTTGGTGGTATAAGAAAAGAAATAACATGAATGTATTTAACAATTAGTGCTACTTATCAAATATTATTGTTGCGCGGCTGCCGAGTCAATCTATTATTTATTTAAAACATAAATTATTTTAATAATATTGATTTGTGCACATATACTTAAGATGTTGTTAGACCGACTGACTTGGCATCTCACAACTCTTTATGGTAGAACAACGTGTAGCTAGACTTGGCATTTTTACAAGTTACGTTTGTGATAGGATGCTTTTTATTTGACGCGGTCGAAGCCACAGGCAAAAGCACTAGCTTATATCTACTAAGATATTAAGTGCTTGGTAGCTTTAAATAACTATTAACACTTGATGAAGATTGATTTGTTAACAGTCACTCAATTGGCACTGGGAATGAGGGATAACTTAAAGTAATACATTGTTAGTTGTCAGTCACACTTAGAGCCCGCTCACACTGAGACACGCGACGCGACGCGGGCCGCAACTACACAAACTACACCACTACATCCGGCTCGAAGGACCATGAAGAGATCTCCAAAAATATATACTATTCAAATGAAACCACAGTTTCTCTATATGATGTGTATTTGTTGGTATCCAATTTCCAATTCGATAACTTAAAACTAATCCTTGCCTTTTATACAATGTAGCTAAAATTTCAATATTTAAATTCAAAAATTAAATAATCTTGACAAATAATAAATCAATTATAAAATCTTTATAAAACAGTAAAAGAGGTTTTAACACAAAATAATACACGTTTCATTACAAAAGTGACCGCAGCGCGGAGCATTCGAACTCTTGTGGATGTCATTTTTTTGTGTGCAGAATGAATAAAGTACAAAGTTCAATTTTGAATTGAAATATAAAAAAGTAAGCGAACTCATCTCGGTAAATAGAAGTGTAGCTAAAGTTCCACTCACATTGCCACAGAATCGACGCGTCGCGATGTTTTCGTGTTTTTCCTTATTGCACATTCATCTCTATTTTCCATTATTAAAGTACAAATTACGATTTTGCATAGCACATGACAAGACAATACAAGATAATAACTTATTTAAACTACCTTTTCCCACTTTGAAATGTTTTTTTTTTTACAAATCAAATTTTTTTGAGGTAAAATCATATTCTAAAGTTATTATAACTAGTATTTTTATACATTTAGTTTAAGCGAGCGTCGTGCTATGTTTTTCAAGTAAATACGTCGAAAAATTATCCATCGTGACGCTTCCGCACCAATGTGAGCGGACCCTTAGTGTTACTAGCGTCACTGTCATATTATGTAGATTGTAGTTGTGTCTGTCCGTCCCTGTGATTGATGTAGAAAGTCCGAGCGCGGGGCATGAAGAGCGACAGTCATTGTCCGATATGTGACCGCGGTCCGCCGCCCGGCCGCGGCCCGCGACCGCTCAGTGTAAACCCCGCCACACATCGCATACATCTTATCGCTTTACAAATCTTATTGTTGAAATATTAAATAGAATATCACTCATATTATTTAAATGGAAGTCCTATTAACAAATACAGGTTTACACTTTACAGTCACTTAAAGACGTATACTATTTTTATCATATACTAGCTGACCCGTACTCACTTCGTTGAGCATACAAACCGTTTAAACCTTCCCTGTACTTTCATAAATATTTTAGGACCAAAAATAACCGAATCGGTTCAGCCGTTCTCGAGTTTTAGCGGGCCTAACGAACAGCAATTCATTTTTATATATAAGAGATGGTAGGAGAAGAAGAAGATTAAGATGGTGTGTCTTATCATTGACGATTTATAGCGCGTTTCAACGACCGATCTACGTTTTCTTATGATCGATATTATTGAAACTTATATTCGTTATAAGATTGCACTTTGTATATAAAAGAAGACAACAAGACCAGCATTCAATCCACCATAGGCAGTATAGATACTATATATAGCATAGCGCCAGTAACTTATAGCAATAGTACAATGGTCGCTCGCGGCCAGCTGTTTGCGGATGGCATGGCCGGCGGTAATTTTCCAATCCCGTTGCCCCCAATTGGATGATCACGCCGCCTTCCGTGTGAAAGTTCACGCCACCCGCCCCCGCCCCGCCCCGCCGCCCGCCCTGCGCGATCCGGCGCGAGGCCGCCCATGGAGTGTTCGTTTGTTTTAAAGACAAATAACATTTACAAGGTTGCTGCAGTTGACGTGTTTCAAACAAAACAATTCCTTGACTTTTTGACGCCTCGCAACTTGACAAAAGGCTTTCAATTATAATTGCAGTGACATTTTTTTATGTAATGAATGACCTATATTATTTTCATTAATTTTAGAAAGTTTTCAGCATTATAACGGGTGTAATTTTCAAGCCGGAGGCGCCATAGATGGCGCCACAAAAAATATCACTGTCACATCTGTTACGTAGTGACATATTCTTAATCGGGGAACCAACGACGGTTGGACGAGCAAGAGGATTAACGCCCTTTTTCCTAACGAACTGAATTTATTTGCAGAATTGCTATTCAAATATTCAATAATCAAGTTAGAATATACTTTGTAGTTGTGAGTTTAATTTAAAAATAACAGTCACTACAAGTTTGGGATATGATTATACTACCTTTTCTCATTTTAGAAACGTATTTTATATAATTTTTTTTTTACTAAAAAAAATTTTTGCTTTTTGGTTATTTTTGCGACAAAAAAATAAGAAATGGACAGATTTTTTTTACTTGTGACAAAAAAATACATTTCCAATATGAGGACAGTTATTATAAAAGTATCTCAAAGTTATAGTGACTGTTCTTTTTACACACTGTATAAAGAAATTAGCAATCTGCACTCCATTCATAAACTTCAAATGTGCCATAACTCATACATACACCTTTGTTGTTCACATTGCATCTAAAGTTTGACACATAGTTCGTCGTTATACAGATTATAACTGAACCACAAGTCCTTCTAATACTTAGCACGGGTCCATATTGGTGTGGTGTAAAGCGTCAGTAGATATTATTATTACAATAGTACATGTACTAGATGTAGTTCGCATCAACAGGGAGAAATCTTAACACATTAGTGAGTATTGAGTGTTGAGAATTGAGCGGTTTTCGCAAGTCACGCCGTTTCTAACTACATCAATATGTCGCATACTTCATACAAATACATACACTTAATACCATCACTACAAATCGTTTTAGAATTATCCTTTTGTTGTATGTGATTATTGTATTATGTTATATTTGTATTTAGTACTTATGTTCAGAAAGCTCGCAGATCTTTATGGTAATGCTTGAGAGTTCTATTTAGGTTTCATTCTCGTTACCGAAAGTGCAGTTTGGTGGAATCTTCTCAAAAATTACCTATATAACCACAATTTTATAAAAAAGTTTATTATATTTTTTATTTGACTGTTTGTCTGTCTACGGAATTTACTGAAAATTAGTTGTGAAGTGTTAAATTCGCAACAGTATGCTGAGTTTTTGCTTATTTTTTGTTGTCTTTAAGTATTTGCTTATTTTTTTTAACAAATATTTCTAAATTTTTGATTATATAAGTCTATGTTACCCTTGCTATTATTAAGAATCTATTGACACCATCTTCCATTAAAATTAATTTATAGATAGTAGCAGTTTAATACAGTGAAGCGTCCATAGATAGATAAACATACATGGTCCCATCTGTTGTCGAAGGAAAATAGGGCAAGGTTCCTGAAGTACTGCCGTAACATATTATGTATTACAGTTAATAAAAGAAATGGAAGTACAAATATTTAATAATAATTAATATTTGTGATAAATAATTGTACATTATAAGAATGAAAATACAAGCCTAACAGGCATGAATTATGGCGATTGTTAAAGAAAAAAAATGAATTAGTAGCATGCAAGGGCCCTGTTAAAGATAGGGGGATGAATGTAATAAAAAAAAACATACATAATATAAACTGCCAAACCCTTTTAATTGGCTTCGCCGAAGTTGGGTGATAACTAATGCATTTGCTTATCCAAAGTCTGCAAATCAATTAGCCATTCTCATTGCACGGTCTACACGTGGAAATCTTCCAAATGCGAAACACGCGTAATTAGTAATGAACGAATTCTCACGAAGTTCAGTCGGAGTTGTCGCGTCGTCAGGCGGAGTTTGTGAATAGCAATATGAAGTTAGGTAATGAGTTAGTAGCGCCGTAGCCACTCGACATTGTTACGACCAACTTTCCGCTGTTTCCTGACTGACATATTAACATTAGTATAACTCAATAAGACAGGTTACCACTAAGTTAATCAGATACATTAATAATTAAAGACATGAGTGGATGAAGGTGATATGTAGCAAAATTCTGATTTCGAGAAAATTTTGTTTAAACTGTTATTTAAACACATAGTACATTGATTCTAGAGACAGATATTTAGATTAATGCACTTAATACGTTACTACATACTATTATCCTAAAATGTTTAAGTGACAGTTTAAACTCAAATTTTTTTATCCATTCATGTCTTCAATTGCTCCCCATACCTTCTAAGTGCAACTAGACCAGCTGGTCGGGGTAGCTACGTACGAGCCCGCTGGCTGATTACGTAAAAATAGCGATAAGCAAAAATCGCGCGATGGTTCATTTGCACACTAGCGCCAAAAACAATTTAGTGGCAATCATATGAACTATTTATTAAATGTTACGTCAAACAAACATTGACGCCAAATTCACCTGAATTTTAAAACTTTCAACTTTTGTACCGCCAAACAAACTATTTATTTATTTTAATAATTTATTATTTATTTATCGTGTTTACGCAACGCACGCACCGGAAGCTCCGAAAAGTAAAAAAAAACTATTTTGAAACATTCATCATTGGTGCTCCTTTCCTTGGTCTGAGCGTGATGCTATATTGACTTTGTCGATAAATGGAATATCCGACACTAATTTTACAATCGCGACCGGAAGTTCACAAACTTCAGCTGTAGCCAATTTCACCAACATGTTAAAGTTAATCCTACATCAAATATCATGTTATCCCTCTTGCATTTCCTGACAATAAATAAGAAGGTATTTTAACAAGCCGTTAACACTAACAAGCGTTGGTGAAATCGGGACTTATAATCTCTATATTATTATTATCTTCTTTTCTCATAAGTATAAAAATGAATTGATATTCCGTATTGAAATATTCGTGGAAGTCCCGGGAAGGTTTGGACGGTTCATCAAAATCGGTTTCTATGCTCAACGAAGTGGGCACGGGTCAGCTAGTATTAGTATAGACGAGATGTCACAAGACGGTTTAAATTGCTTAGTGGCTGAAGCCGTGAGTCATCAGTCAATAGCACAGAGTATACAGACCCCATCACGTCTGCCGAGTCAATATTGGACTAGCGCTCGTCACCTCACGTAGAGGTCAAGTCAGGGCAGGTTCTGGTGGTTAGGTCAGTGGTACAAGTGGTCAACTATGACAAGTAGTACTTACACTTGGCACAAATTTTCAAACCATTAATAATAATATCATATTTAGGCCGAAAGAATCAGGATACGATAATAATGTTATATCCGGGCAACTGGAACACGTTCCTTTAGTAATCTACCACAGATTACTAAAGGTGCGTTCCAGTTGCCATGCCATTAGCTTCAACGTGGTGCGGCGGCGCAGGTTTCCCGCACAAGATCTCCCGGGCCTGTTGTTACAAGTTCCAGGCTATACTCGTCCTCTACTAGCTATTTATAGATCTCCACAGCTCGCCGTAATACATATTGACACCATAACCAGTCTATGAAGAACTAGATGTACCATCGTGTCTTATTAGAAGACCAGGGATGTGACATTGACTAAAAAAATTATGAATTATCATCGTTTTTTTTATTAAGCGCTTTTTTCTGCCGCCTTAGTTTATGTCATAAGTAATTTATTTTAAATAGAAAAAAAATGTTTCATTTACTATTATGTCGTTCAGCAATATTAGAATCAACATCAACGGAATCGAAATAGAACAGCATGTATAAGATAAAACGACAAACTTGAAAAATGGTCGCGGCTGTTACAAAATAATCGATTTTTAGAGAAAAAAATCTATTATTAAAAAAGTCGATAATTTTTTAACATCCATCATCATTTTTTCCCTTCACAACGTATCACGCCTAGGATAATAATTATTAGATGCCTCTACTATCTACTGTTTACCTATTGTATTACAATTAGAGAATTGTCTTATGTATACTATGTAGATTGTAGACAAGGCCTGGTCTATCTGTCTCTACCCTCTATCTCTACATTATCTACATATCAGTGCTAGAGTCACGCGGACGAACGCATGTGGACTTTTTGCTCGGTCGGTGTAGAGTTCCATAGGCCGTAACTCCGTACTCAAATCAAATTATTTTATTTCCATATGAAACTTAACAAGCTATTTTCGGAAAGTCAACGAAAAGGCTACCACCGGTTCAACCCTAGCGCGCCGAGACGAACCGGCGCGGCGGCGTAAGAAGCTGTAAAAACTATGGAGTAGTGTTTACAGTTTCTACTAAAACTGCGTTGCCCGACCGTCTGTCTACCTGTCTCCACGCTCCAGGCTGTGTCTCATGAACCGTGATAGGCAGTTGAAATGTTTACAAATTAATATTATGTATTTCTTTTGTCGCTAAAACAACAATGACGAAAAGATAATTAAATAACTTTCAAATGTAATTTTTGGCATTTTATGTTTTTGAATTTTGTTTTAATTGTATGGATGAAGGAATGAAATGGACGGTAATGTGTGGTGTGGTGGTTTAGGAGCTTCTAATAGTTATGGCCGGCTGATTACGTAAAAACAAAATTATCGCGCGATAAACGCACAATCGATTGCTGAACGTCAAAAAATAGTGTTCATCGCTGGCTGTTGTATTTGAATGCACATTTGCTTCATTTTTACTACGACACTAGCGCCAAAAACAATTAAGTGGCAATCCTATGATTGTTATTTAAATTTTACGTTAAACAAACATTAACATCAAATTCATTTTTCTGAATTTTAAAACTTAAACTGTTATCCTGTTTAATTTGGTTTTTGGTGCCCTTTTGTCAAATGTTAATAGTGCAATTTTTAAGGCTTTTAACCGTCGATAAAGTTCAAGAGCAAAAATTGCGATTTTTGCGATTGCTTTGCTTTTGCAAGATTTACGTAATAAGCCTGCGGAACCTGTTACTATTCCAGATTTAGACGACAAGTTTTTGTATCTCGTCGTAGGGAATTTATTAATGAACAAACTATATATACAGAAACATCCCGTTATACATTATGCATAATACTCTATAATATTTCATGATGGAATGAAATGAAAATGTTACATATTTACGTACGATTCAAGTTTCTTTCTGTCGCGTCTTTAATTAAAGTTTTATGAGTATTACGAACATTTTAATTGTTAATTTAAGTGATAATAATGAATGGACGTGTGATATGGTAAGGTGCCCCCGGGCCCCGCGCCGGGTGGCGTCAGGCCTCGACAGACGCAGTTTCGCGACACAGATACACACCTGACCAAACATAACGCAGCATATACTACACAATTATGCGTAATTATATTTTTCATAAAAAGAAATAACATAGTACTTGTACACGCTTGGCTTGGCAAGCATCTTGGCATCTGCATGCCAAACCGCTTGCCTAACGTGTGCTCCGCAGAGCGTTAGCATAGGAGAACAACATCACGGATTCGCTTGTTTAGCAGATAGTTTGTTTAGCGTGTAAGCTTTTATGATAGACAGCGAAAATATTAATTGTATGTAATTTTAAACTATAATATTACTAGCTCGCGACTTCGTTCGCGTGGTTTAGGAGTGACTTAATCCGTCTATGCAGCGCACGCAACGAAAGTCCCCAAAAGTGAATAATTTTCTCACTATCAAATAAATTTCACACATCAAATAAATTTCTCACTGACGCTTCACTAATATAGCCTAAACTCTTCCGTTATAAATGGACTATCAAAAAAAAATATTTTTTCAAATCGGACCAGTAGTTCCTGAGATTAGCGCGTTTAAACAAACTCTTCCGCTTTATAATATTAGTATAGATTGGTGCGGTATAATGCAGAGTTTCTGTGAAGCGAACAACTAACGCAAAGTAAACAAATTAGTTCTGTTATGTACCTATATTTACTGAACCGCTCGTGCGCGGGCTGGGCCATGGCTGATGAGATTCGACACGCTGTTCGACACGCGTATGACGTCTCCGTACGTTTGGCCGCGACAACGGCAGTCCCAGCAATCATTTCTTCATGCTCTCACTCAAGCAAAGGTACGCCGGCAGTTGAGAGACAAGACTACAACGCACTTGCAACCCCATACACAAATTACTACGTCTATTTCGTAAGCCCCTAGCCTAGCACAGCTATACTCAACCTGCGGCCCGTGGGCTGCATGTGGTCCACCGGCCTTTTTTTATTGGCCCATAAGTAAAAAATGTGAAAACCATTTAAATTTTTATCAAATAAGAATGTAGCCCTAAGGAAATCTTCAATAAGTTTTGAAAGAGTGTTCGGCGTTAAAAGTAAGTACATCGTTATCTTGGAATTACCTACACTTCAATCGATACCTAGTCAGTGGTTTTAGCTTGTGTCCCTCGACACCGGCTGAGACATGTTTGCGGCCCCTATAAAAATACTCAAGTATGGCTGCCCGAGCACAAAACAGAGATTCCTTGCTTATTGCGACAAAGTGTGGGGAGATGGACATTGAGAGGAAAACACGCTTATCCTTCCTAACTATTTATAAGCTAACTTATTTTCGAAGACGAATTTCACATAGTTAATGGTGATTACGTTATCCACATCCTCGAAGCTTCAGAGTAAACATCATACGGCTAACGAGTATCTCATCTAACATTTGAGTGCAGTTTAATGACAGTTTCCTAGTTGTTGACAGCTTGTAAATTGTGCTGTGACGTCATGTTCCCTGAAACTTTATTAGCAAACAGCGGCAGTCGGTAAGTCGCACTTGGGTTGAAGTTGAATTGACGATGACACGGCAGTTACTTCACCAGCAAGCTTACTCCCGACACAATCGAGAATCGCATCATTTCGATCTCAACGGCCTTTGGTATTTTATTTGGTGGATTACTTTCAAACTAACCAGGATAAAGAAAATCGTTAGATCGTAATATTTTGTACTCGCGACCATATGAATCGACTGAGAATCAAAATAAACAAACGTCAATTTATTCGAGTGTACGCGGCACGATTGAATCTGAATCAAAATCGAATCAGTTTGGAGAGTAGGTAAGGCCCCAGAATGGAATACTCTTGCATATCTCTATTTTATTATGGCTGATGGTCAGCTTTATTAAAAAACCAACTCTATTAGATCCAGGGAATTGTAATTCACATTAATCTGGCGAAAATTACAAAGTTCTAAAAATGCATAAATCAATTATTTTTCATTGTCAATCTTTGCATGTTTCTATATTTTAACTTCCAAAAAATAGGTTCTCAATTCAGCCTTTTTTTATGTATGTACAGTTGTACACCGATTACTCCGAGATTTATAATCCGATTTGCCCAATTCGTTTTTTATTGGACGTATAATATTTGCCATTTCGTCCCCTAATAATTTTACATGGTTTCGCCATGTAGTTTTTTTTTATTTAATGTGAACCTTTTTGATTTATTTTTGAACAGTTTGATGATGTATAGGTAAATTGATGATGTAGTTTCAGTACGGCTACGAGTAAGTTCCTCACTTTCGCATTTATTGACCCTCGTAACATAAAAAGGAGGGTGTAATAAGGTGTAATAAAAATGGAGTATGTGTGTGTATCTGTCTGTCCGTCTGTAGCATCGTAGCTACCAAACGGATGAACTGATTTATCCTACCGTAGTCTACTTTAGAGACACTAAAAAGGAAAAACTAAAAAAAAAACTACGTTTGAAACACCGACTTTCACAAATGAAAAGTATAAAATAATATTGTTTTATAATTAAAAAAAAGTACATTATTGGTAAGTACATTATTAAAAAAAATATCCTTTTTAGTTGTGGAAATCGAGTTTTTATATACGATAATATGCGTTGCGTAGTATGAATTGCTCTTTTATCACCTAGCTATCGTAAAACTATGCTATTAAATACGATATTATGACGTCGGTGCTCATTATACATGTTTGGCGGCATCTGTATAGCGACTCGTAATTTCGCCGTCACTGTCGCGGCTGAGGTGTCCGAGTGGTTAAGGAGTTGGACTTGAAATCCAATGGGTTCTACCCGCGCAGGTTCGAATCCTGTCCTCAGCGAACACTTTTCGTACGAATATTCTATTTTTTTTTTGCACATTTATCACTGACAATGCATTAACCCGACGGCCGAATAAAATATAGTAAAAGAAACTGAAAAGCAAAAACAAGGTCTACATTTCTTTTCTCTCTTTTAGATTTAGCCATTTATTATTTTACTTCACTACGTGAATAAAATATAAATATTACTGGAATGTAGGGAAAAGCGGTCGAAAATTATAATAATATTTAGTCATATTTTTAAATTGCAGCGGATTTTCTTAGTAATTTAGTTTATTTTTATCAATTGATCGTGAGATTTTGCTCTTCCGGAACTGAACCAATTATTGTACTGCGACAAACATTTCAAACATTTTCCGCCCGCCCGTCATGTTGGTTCACACAAAATAATTAGTCTCATTAATGGAATTTGATATGTTATCACTTATCACCATCAGGCGACGTAATTAACCTCCACCATCACAGAGAGTGACTGACTGCCGCCCCCAATAAATATTAAGTTACCTTACGTTAGTAACTTGCTGAAATAGTTGCTTTTTTGACAGACTATCATTTGTTATGGAATTGAAATACTTTTTGAAACAAGAAATTAAAAAAAAACTTTGTTCTGACCTTTTAATATGTACCCAGGTATTTATCTCTTGGAATAAAGATTTGTCGACGGGATACAAAATATTATAATACCTACGGTATATACACTTCAATACCAGTGGCCATTATGTCATTTGGGATTAACAATAAACTGCTTCGTAATTAGGCCCTAGAACGGTACAAAGTGAAGGGTATAAACATCTACCCTACTCGTGCTGTTAAAAGTCTAAAATTAAAAGTAATTTGTACAATTACAGTTTAATTCTTTGACAATGACAAAGCTTCGCAAGTTCTGGGTATAATAAGAAGTGCAAGCCTGGGGCGGCAAAGGAGCCCTACAAAGGTTTAAGCGCTACGGTCTACGACAGCTTAATTCAAGGACAATTGTTACTGAACAAAGCTTTGCATTATGAAGTAATTTTGAGGATGTTTGTTACGTCCAACATAAAATGAAAGGTTTACTCGATTTGCATATTTAAAGCAGTTTATCTAAAGAAAAACAATCTCTATTAATTACAAAACGTTCGCCACCATCAAAGACGAAGTCCACATCGTATATTACTATTTTAAATAAATATAATGTTATAATATTTCGTTTTATATTCTTTATGATTCTTAGAAGATCATTACAATTCACAAGAAGTAACATTTTTGTTATTCAAATCTCCGAAATCCAGAGCCAAGCTCGAATCCACTCGACATAGGAAATATATAATCTGATAATGTCGGAACCAAGTCCACCAAGATCCAAGAACATTTCACTTTCATACTTATTCAGCTCCTATCTAAGTATGCCATATCCAGATTCGTAACAGTATTTCTCGTCCATTTCCACGAAACAAGCTCATCCACAAAGCAAGGTAATTAATACATAATTCATGTTATGTTTACTTTCTACTAATTACACGGTGATTTACATAACGCTAACATGACCTTGACAGTACCGGCGCGGGCGGGCGGGGGGGGGGGGACGTCCCGTTACCACAGTCCACAGCTAACTGTTTTGAATTCCGACAAACGCCCGAAAAGGATAATGTCCATCCTAGCGTAACGGCACACTGTGTGAATAATTTGCGAGATAAACATTCATTAGTTTATCTTAAGTTTAGGGTGTGTTTCACCAAGCAATGTTAAAGTTAACGTCATGTTTAATATCATGTTATCCCTCTCGTATTTCCTGTCAATGAATGAGATGGCATGGTATTTTAACATGGCATTAACTTTAACATTGCTTGGTGAAACACGCCCTTAGTCCCGATTTCACCAACGCTTGTTAATGTTAACGGCATGTTAAAATACCATGCCTTCTCATTCATTGACAAGAAATACAAGAGGGATGACATGATATTTAATGAAGGATTAACTTTAACATGCTTTGGTGAAATTGGCACTTTTTCTTTATCGTGGTTAGGATCAAAGTAATCCACCAAATAAAACAAAAGCCGATGAGATCGAACTGATTCGATTCTCGATTATGTCGCTAATCCAAGGTACAACTGGTCCGATTTGATAAATTCTTTCAGTGTTGGACATTTTATCGAGAAGGTCTATAATACGAGTATCATCACGGTGGGACCAATAGGAACTGAACACCAATAAACAACGGTTCAAAATCAGAAGTCGATCCGCGACGGATTCACGACCACAAAATTAATTTCAATCATGTAATAATAATAATATCTATGGACGCTTCACACCACGCTAATCTGGCCCCTTGCTAAGTATCTGAAGAACTTGTATAACAGGTACCAGATAACGAAAAATATATTTAATATATACATATCATATTTAAGGTTTATTTTTAACTAGCTGTGCCCGCGACTTCGTACGCGTGGAAAAGTGATTTAGGGCACTTTAGTATTTTTAAATATATTTTTAGTTTATTGGCGCAACCGCTGACAACTTTCGCTAATTTAATAGTTACTTCCCAGTGTATCCCAGTGTTGATCCCTATCCAGCAAGTCACGTACCCGGCAAGCCTCTTGGTATGCAGGGTATAATAATAATATAGTACCATCCTTTCGGAGCTCGGCAAAAGAAGTAGGTCTTCGAACAATATGTAGAAGTCAGCAAAGGTATTCGAAGTTAGGATAATATTATTCCACCAATCATCCTCCAATATGTATTTTGAAAAAATATTCAATGTACAGAATTGACCTCTCTACAGTTTTATTATAAGTATAGATGAATACACGTCTGTGACCCAGAATGACCCAGAAACTTTGAAAACTTTTTGTTCTCTGCGGGACTCGAACCTGTGACATCCGGCTTGAGCGTCGTCAAAAATGTAGAGCCCAATTTTATTTAACAAATAAGTGACTCATTGTATATTTTTATTTGCCGGTAATTAAGTGACATTTGAACTAGTGGAATTACCTATAGCGCGCTATTATTTCTATATTTACATTCAGATTTAATTAGATGTGTAGAATATATTTGCAATATGTCGACATTGGGGTTGCATTGGTATTTGACAGTTCTCTCATCTTAAAGACGACACTAGCGCCAAGTCGATTTAAAATTGAGTATCGATTATATAAAACAAAATAGTAAAAACGTTCAAAAATAGGCGTACAACAGAGCCTTTTGGACGTTACGGATATGGATATTAATTTTTTTCGGATTATCCGTTTGTTTCGGATAATTTCGGTTACGGATATTACATTTTACAGTAGCAATATTAATTTCGGATTCGGTTACGGTTTTGAATATTTTTTAATATCGGATATCCGATAGTTTCGGTTACGGTTACGGAGCTCCCGAACATCCCTGATCCCAGGCTAGTTGTAAATAATTCTAGCCTAGGGATAATATTGACGAGAGTCTACCGGCCTTCTCTGGAGCACGATGGCAGACACCAGGCCGACGCGTGGCGACCTTCGACCGCGACCAAAAAGGAATTTACAATCAACCAAAATTACACGGCGATTTCGTTCCTACCCCGGAAGTGTACTCGACATTGCGCGGTAACACAACGGCGTAGAGTCCAAAATCCGACGAGAGGCGGAGGATGTGTCATCAGCTCCGAACATCCTTGTACGAAGACGCTCCGCGTTTGTGAGTAATATTACTTAATTGATTAATGTTGTTTTATTATTATTAGCTTATTTGACTGATTACGATGCACGTCACTTGTACCAAAACTTATAATATTGTAACTTAACTAGGCTCAATTTACTAAAACTGAGATGCAGGGTTCTCTATCGTAATTAGAAAGCTTCTATGTCAAGCTTCTAGGACAGATTACCGTAGGATGTCCCTCCACTCGCGAGAAGAATCTGTAGACCTACTCTTTTATTTTAAAAACTATAATCCGACTTCGCAAATAAAGGGAGTCTAAAAAGGCTGAAACAAGAAAATAATTCAATTTCGATACAAAAAAGGTCAAGGTCAAGGGTCGCACCCGCTATTGGTATTATTGAATATTGCAACAGCAGACAAATATTGTGATTTTTATAGGTCTTTTTTTAGATTTGTTTAGCGGGTACGACCACGGCTCTATCTTGTCCATTTTTGTACCTATGCATATCTGGATTTAAAATTGAATTATTTTCTTGTGTCAGCCTTTTTAGACCACTTTTTGCGAAGTCGGGTTACAATCTTTTTAACTTTTATTTTATTTAATTTCAAAGGATTGGGATTGCATTGGAATTAGACAGTTATCTAATTTTAAACACGACACTAGCGCTAATTTGGTATGAAATTGGCACAAGTAAAACTGTCAAATTTCAATCCAATCCTAAAGTTGATTCAATTTAAAATTATAAAACCATTATTACTTCACCGGACCTGCAATATTAAGAGCAGAAACTACATACATCCACTCTGATATTGGCATCATACTGAGGTCGCCATACATAAGAGAAAACGAATTTATATTTAAGTTTAGCCTACAGCACTCCCGACATTACTCCCGACATAATCCAGAATCAAATCAGTTCGATCTCAATGGCTTTTAGTATTTTATCTGGTGTATTACTTTGAAACTAACCAGAATAAAGAAAATCGTTACATCGTAACTTTTTGTACTCCCGACCATATCAATCGACTGAGAATCAAAATAAACAAACGTCAATTTATTCGGAAGAACGTGGCACGATCGAATCTGAATCAAAATCGAATCAGTTTGGAAAGTAGGGCCCCAGATCCCAGGCTCTGAGATGTCATGAGTCACCGGGCCTCGGGGCGCGCATTAGTATGTGCGGGCGGCGGGCACACGACGCGGCGCGGTGCGCACGTCTGCAGGAAGCTGGGGGTTTTCCTCTCGTCAATGTCAGCCGAATTCATTACAATTATATGCTCATCATGGTTATTATTCTAGACTCGTCCGATGACCGATGACGGTATCAGATGAGACATGTAATGGAGCTGTTAGAGATCATATAGGTATTAGGTACGCGCTTCATTATCCACTGTTACCATATCATTATAAAGATTTTCCTCCTAAAATACTAATATTTCCCTTCACTGTGGTAATACCATACAACACAATTTTTTTTACTTAGTGGTACTAGGAAAATTACAAGATACTTAGAATGGGAAGCCTTTTTGAAGTTTGAATGATATTTGAATGATTCATCATTTCAGCTGTGATGTCTACTACAGGACATCAATAAAATTAAATACTATTTATTTAAGGCTACATAAGCCTCCACCAAAGATTTTTTTAAATAAATAAATAAAATAAAAATATCTTTATTAAACACATAAAGGGACATAACACATTATTATTAAGACGAAAGAAAAAAAAAACAATAAATAAAGAATAATAAACTAAACGGAAAGTAAATTCAATCAAGGCTATGCAATGCCCCCGCCATGCATTTAAAGGGAAACCACTCAGGCTTCGACCACGGCGAGCCATGGCGCCTGGTCTTCCGTGGCCCCCTTGGAAGTTTGCGATCGCACGAGGGCACACAAACACAATTCACACTACTCGCTACAAATAAAAGACAACGCATACACACATAGAATGATATACAAATAACAAATGGCAATTTCATGGGGGGTTGCCTATACTCGCCACGCAGGCCGGTTGGAGCGCGGTTTTCACGTAATAACAGTGTCCCTGAAAAGGCTGATGCCGATTCCTGGATATTTCTCTATCACCTTTTACGACACTCGCAGGAAAAATGGTTGATGAATTCTATATTTTAATTATCAAATGTGGTATCAATTAACAATCTGTAAATAATGTAGTAGGTATACAGATACACCTAGTGATTTCTTCCAAAAGAAGTATAACAGGCCACATTCGCAACCGGCCGAGGTGTAGCGAGTAGCAACCAGCAACCAGCGAGATGTAGGGATGGGACTAAGAAAAATGATTAATTAATAATCCATTTAAAAAAAAAATCTTTTATTTTGTCACACCCTTAGCGAGCTGTGTCGACTGCGTAACTCTACATCGTGACCTGCAGGATTACTCCCGAAACAATAGAAAATCGAATCAGTTCGATCTCAATGGCTTTTGGTATTTTATTTGGTGGATTACTTTAAAACTAACCGGGATAAAGAAAATCGTTAGATCGTAACTTTTTGTACTCCCGACCATATCAATCGACTGAGAATAAAAGTAAACAAAAGTGATTTTATTAGGGAGTACGTGGTACGATCGAATCTGAATCAAAATTTAATCCGTTTGGAGATTAAGGATTCAGATGCGTCTATGTGATGGCGAAATTGCTATGTTGAGAAAATGTAACGCTGTGAGGTTAGATATGGTACATGGGCACTGACATGTTATTAAGTATTATTAAATAATACCATAATTACTGCTCTCGTGGTTTTAGGTAACTGCTGTAGGAACATTTGCATGCCACGTAAAAGTAACGTAATCGACTGATAAGTCTATGAAAATTGAAAAGCATCATAGCGCCGATACAATTGACATTCGATAACTTCCTTTTATGGAGCTATCAAATGCTCCTGCTTGGGGTACTGTAGGCCAAGCTGGAACAATAATCAAATTTCGTTATCAAATGTTATTTTTATAGATGATGTCGTAATTTTCATTCAACTATTTCGATAATGTCACGAATACGTAGATGTCAATTGTTTCTGCTAACCTACTTGCTCTATGTAGTTTCGCTCGCATTATTACAATTTACTAACTAGAAATATTTTGGAAGCTTAGCAAAGGATAAGATAAGACCGCCATTTTGTAGTTTCCTCTAGAATCTATAGTCGAAGAAGAAAAAGTATGGAGTCTAGATTTTTAACCCCCGACGCAAAAACGACGGGGTGTTATAAGTTTGACGTGTCTGTGTAAATGTGTATGTCTGTGGCATCGTAGCTCCCAAACGGATGATCCGATTTTAATGCGTTTTTTTTTGTTTGAAAGGTATATCAATCGAGAGTGTTCTTAGCTATGTTTGGTGGAAATGGGTTCAGGTCTTCAAGGTCTCCTTGAAGACCTGAACCCATGGTCTGGAGACTGACCCAAGAGGTCGTTTGTTAGGTATGATAGGAATGTTAACGCTAAGACGTTTATTTATTTAGTTTTATATAGTTTCATTTAGTTTTATTTTGAATTATTGTCTTGCTATTTTTGTGTCCAAAACAATATTTCACGAAGGCCATTTGATGACTTGAGCTATATTACGTCGATGGTTGAAATGTGAATCGAATATAGATAGTAGATACTGTTATTGTTTGCTGTCCTCCATAAATGCGGAAGATCCGCCGCAAGTTTAAATAAATAAAAAAAACCAAATTAAAATATAAAATTTATTTTTTGAAGGTCAATTTTGAACGAGAAGAACTGGCGTAAGAAACTTTTGATTTAAGAAAGTTTGGGGGAAGCAGTGATCAGTGTGATAATTAGGTAGTCTGGTCAGTAGTAGGCTAGTCTTTTGCCGTCAAGAAGTTTACCATTAGTAGGGCTGCCATCTCTAGAACCTGCCTCCCAGGACCGGAAGCGTAATTTCCCCGGATTTTGGAACTTTCACCCCGGACATTTCACTACTTTTTTCATTAACTTACATCTTGATTAAAATCTAGGGGCAGAGACAAATTGTAGTCCGGGTTTCAATCGGACTACAACTTAAACCCCACCCGGACGCTCCCCGGACGGCTTTCAAACTAGGTCAAATTCGGGGAAACCCGGACGGATGGCCCTAACCATTAGTATGTGATCAAACAACGCCCTCAGTAGCTAACAATGGTAACTAATTTGACGCCATGCCAAGTCTAGATCTTCCCGAGCAGTGGCAGGAACTGGCACTCAGCACTCCGTCGCGACTCGCAGTCTGGCAGATGCTCGATGCCGTGGTCCGTGCATGGCACGACCGTATACCGCTTGTATTGATTTCCCGGGATTGCGACACACCACTTTATGTCTCAACAGTTTATAATCTATTGTTGTATCGACATTAGTTCCTTATGTGTGTTTATCCTCTTTTGTTTTGTCTTGAATATAGTATCTGAATATTTAATCACTGAATTTTAAAGGACATTGGTAATAATTAAAGATGGCGACCAACAGAAGTTAGATGTAAGCGTAATTACACCAGCAGGCTTACTCTCAACGGCTTTTGGTATTTTATCTGGTGGATTACTTTGAAACTAACCAGGATAAAGAAAATCGTTAGATCGTAACTTTTTGTACTCTCGGCCATATCAATCGACTGAGAATCAAAATAAACAAACGTCAATTTGTGAACGTGTACGCGCACGATCGAATGGAATCAGTTTTGAGAGTAAGGCCCCTGGACTACAACATGATAGAGAATCTTATGTCTGTAGGAGGGGGCGTAAATACGGTAAAAAATTTATTAATTTTAACAAAATATATTCCTATAAAATATAATGAACCAATTATCTATTTTTATCTTACAATAAATGTGATTAAAAAATGTTTCTAATAATATTTTCAATTTGGGAGTATCATTATTCGGTCCAAAACTATACAGGAAGCGGGTACGCTCAATTACTTCCTTTTATTTGTAGCAAAGGTCTCTGTCATTTTAAACAAAATGTAACGCGACACATCTCCGCGTCTTCTGTTTGATCTCGTGTTGGGGGAAGTGGGTTTGCTGGGGAGGAATAAAGATAAAAGTTGTGCACAAGGAACAAGGAAAACACGAGATATCACGTTTCAAAACAGACAATAATTGATATTATTGAGTCAATCATTTAATCAACGACAGACATGATGATTATACATCGATAATAATTCCCACCGAACCTGCGACGATGGTAGCCGGCGGGATTTATTTCTACTCCCAAGTATATGCGCAAAACAAGCACACTCTCTTAATTAACTAGCGCAACACGGATGAGCGACACGACTAGCGGAAGATCGGGCGCGAAACCGACTTTTACGTGCCCATCCGACGCATCATCTATCTTGTTGGATGATCAGCATGCATTGTCCTAAGAAGACTAGAAAGAAAGCAAAAAAATATTTAGACTAGAACACAAGAGAACAACATAATTTTTTCAACAGGGAGTCAAACAGTAGTCGAGAGCTAAGCTACAAACCTCTAGGTGGAGGCTTTCAATCATAATATCTCTTATGTTATGCCAATCACACTAGCTGGCATAACCGATACACGGAAAACTTATTTGAAGTTCTTCTGCGGGGAATGTGTGCCAAAATGACTCAGCGACCACCGGCCAGCGTAACATAACGGACGCTTCCGGCATTAGACGTCTAGGTTTTAAGTGCTATAGTCACATACTAGGTGCCACGCGTTCACTTATGGGCCGTTTCAACAACATATCTATATAACACTACTAACACTTTAAATCTGTTAGCGGCGCCTTGTACAAGTATAGTTAAGATTGTTTTTATTTTCAAGTTAATTACGTAATTCTTATTGAGAAATAAATATGTATCAAAAATCGTTTAACAAAAAGTATATAGCATGTCTTTGGTATAGATAGATAATTCAATTCAAAAGGGACTTTAATGTATGGCATATTTTATTGAATGTACTGTAGGTTCTTGGTGGAAATTCATGTTATATAGTAAAACACAAACTACTGGCACTTTATTCCACTTTATTTAATTTATGGGTTCGAGGCAAGATATTTTTGGATTCGTAATCGAAGATTAAAGATTACTCTTTTACTAAGACTTCGCTATCTGTCCGTTTGATTATCACCAGTCTGTTCTCAAAAACTGATAGGTAGAGTTCAAATGATGTCATTCTGTTGCGGCTATAAGAATAAAATAAATATTTTTAGGGCTCCCACACAACAAAAGTGATTATTTGCCGTTTTGTACGGAACCGTTTACGCGCGACGCCGCCTTGCCCTTAACACGATTTAACAATAAATAATAGATACAGGAAAATAGCTTGTCCTAGGCTCTCGCATGTAATAAAAGATGCCGGTCAGCTCCGCAACAATACGAGGCGTGTTTGTATACGTTTTCCTCAACCTTTGCCCTCAAGGCGATGCTTGTTCGTTGACCTCACGCCCTAAGGTCTTCCTGCCGCTACAGAATATGACACGCGGAGACCACAACGTGGCGGTGACATCTTTAATGAATGATTATTCAACTAGATGTTGTTCTCAACTCCGTGTAAACTTAAATCCCGCGTATTTTGATGTGATAAAAGGGTTACGAGTATGTATTCAGAATCTAAACCACCATTCCTCATACTCTTTTTTTTTATTTATTAAATCAATAAAAGAATTACATAAAAAACTTAAACTACACAGTGTAAATGGTTTATACATTACTGGTTTTTCCGCACACTGCTAAATGTTAGTCGTCGATTACAGGTAATCTAAAGTAAGTACTTATTTAATATTTATTATTATTAGGTATATTGTACTAGTAATGTTTTAGCGTAAAAGAATAATAAATATCCATATTATATCCAAAATACTGTCGCGTTTATACTATTTGTAAGAATTATGATTAATTTACGTTAATGAATGCCTAAAGATGTGACAACACTAACAGTTTTGCGAATCTACATTTAACAGCTGTAATAAAGAAAACCTGTAATATTATGTATTGAGCCTAACCTAACTATTGACACAAACTATGGATCACATACTAGCGGAATGTCAGCGGTGTGCCAAAGAAAAATTTGACTGCCAACAATAACTAAGCAATAAACGGTGACAGTATAGCGCTAATACTGGATGACAACAAACTGAAAGAAATATTCATGGAATATGCTGCTGAGGTTGTGTACAGAATTGTAGCAAAGCAAATTGGCTCCAGGATTTCAGTATTAAAAAAAACCGGACAAAAAAAAGTGTCAATGAAAGCGTCACTCTCGCTCACGTTGACAGCAAGCGCCTCGCCAGTCGGCACGCCGCACGGTGCACGCGCCGGTCACGTGCTCGAAGAAAACTACCACGTGCACGTGAGCCCATTGTTCTCCGAAGGTCTCACTGTCAACAGTACACCGTGAGAGAAGGGATAGTAACTTCTAATTGAAAACTGTCGCCAGTTATTGCGAGAAAAAACTGTCGATCACTTAATAAGTACATATCTACAATTGAAGACATGAATGGATGGAGGTGATATGTAGCAAAATTCTGAATCCGAGAAAATTGAGTTCAAACTGTCACTCAAACATTTTAGAATACGTCGTACATTCATCTAAAGATCCGTCTCTAGAATCGATGTACTTAATACGTTACTGCATATCCTAAAATGTTTAAGTGAAACACAATTTTCTGGGTTTTTTATATATTACCATGACTGTTCATGTCTTCAATTATTAGTCAAACATTTTTATTCAGAATGAACTTTACAAAAATGTTTCCTGGACGTCGTTTCTACATGATGCCTGGTAGGCAGGTTCGTGAACAAACCCAACGAAAAGATCCGGCAAGAAACTCGCGTGGGGCTCGCATTATAATCAAAGATGAGCTAGCAGCGATCATAGCACCATATTGTACCTTATTTAAGCAAATAAATGATTTTGATTTTGATTTTGATAGTTTTTCTACGGAAATGACAAACGATCTATGAAATCAGTTTGTCTATGATTTTAACATTCATTTAACATAACAGTAATTAGATCCGCCTGGTTAATGCTATGTAGAACATATTTATTCGACTATTTACCCCGAGGTAAAAATTTGAATACTAATTAGGAGATTAAGGCCGTGTTTCACCAAGCAATGTTAAAGTTAACGCCATATTAAAATTCCATGCCATCTCATTCATTGACAGGAAATATGAGAGGGATAACATGATATTTAACACGCCGTTAACTTTAACATTGCTTGGTGAAACACGCCCTAAAGTTATTGTAAACCTAGTAATTATGGAGCCTGTGCGTTGCGCACGGTGACGAATTCGAATGCGCGACAGCGCACGGCGGATTGTCAATTCCGACGGCGCGGAGGAAAGTGCTCAAGAGTGTCTGTGCGTCATCACCATTATGTCCGAAACCGGCACGCCGCAGGGATTAATAAATAAAATTAAACAAGATAAGAAACACGATCTAATAAATTTTTGCAATTATCAAGCAAAGCTGTGAGCAACAGCTAATAATATTGACATATTTGAAATCTGCTGAATCTCTTTCATTTAATACCACATACGATACCGTCAAGATTTTTATTTTACATTTTTACTTTATGTCTCCTAGAGAGCTAAAAATAAAAATTTGTGAACATTCTCCGTTGTCACTCTCATATACAGCTAGCCAGGAGGTTCGTCGCATGGACACGATCTATTGTCTAGCAGTAGACAGTAGACAAAGTGCCTTATAAACATGCAGCCTGGCTCCCGGCGTCTGGCGTCTGGCGAGCGACGCGTGGCGAGTGACGACGTGTTGCACAACCGCCTGCTTTCACTACAATTGTCCAAATTTTAAGTTTAAGAAAGGTAATATTTTAATGGTAACACGTTACACATAGCTATCATCATCACTATTTCAGCTGTGACGTCCACTACCGGACATGAGCGTCCCCCAAAATATTTCATGGGGGGGATTAATCATCTTTCAGCTATTTGCGGAAACGGTTCCATTTCCGGATATATATTCCCTTTGTCGCATTTTACGACACCCACGGGAATACTAATGGGGAGGTTCTATTCTTTAAGTTATAAGGGTTTAATAATATCGTTAGAATTAAAATTAATCTCCTTTTCTTTATTAAAAACTAGCTGACCCGTGCCCATCGTTGAGTAAACCGTTTAAACTACTAACCTAACCTTCCCTGGACTTCCACGAATATTTCAAGACTATATATAATAGCCGAATCGGTTCAGCCGTTCTCGAGTTTTAGCGAGACTAACGAACGGCAATTAATTTTTATAGAATAGAAGAAGAAGAATATTAAATATATAAGTTGTAAATACAACCAAGATGCAAGGTATTGAGTGTTTAAAACGCAAATATATTAAACGGTAAAGTCGAAAAGCCCATTAACCGCGGCCATTTGGCCATCAACAAAACGTCCGCGGAACCATTCAATTTGCTAATAAAAATTAGCCCGCTCTATCTTCTGACCGCCTGGTACCGGGCGGGGGCACAGGAACAGATCACGTAGTACGTGAGCTCCCAAAGTATTGCGGTAATTGTGAATCGTGATCGTCGCTTGACGGAGATATCGCGGTCTAGATCTGCCACACCGATGCATGCCGACGGCCGAGCGCGATAAGAGCCGTATTAACTCGTATGATTCATGCACTGATTCCAATAGTTCTTCTAAGTTTGTTATAATAAATCACGGTAACTTGTACGGCTACCTGCTGTAGGCATGGTGGAAACAAAGAAGATGTCTGGCCGAAGCTCATTTCAGTAGTTTTCAGATAGAGCGCCGAAATGAAATAGGTACTTTGATAGCGCTATTTAGATATTGTGGCGCTAATTATTACTGTTCCGCCACCTAGCCTTATTTTTCTTTTATCTTATATACAAAAATGAATCGCTGTTGTGCTGAAACTCGAGAACGGCTGAGCCGATTCGACAATTTTTAGTCTTGAAATATTCGTGGAAGTCCCGGGAAGGTTTAAACGGTGCATCACAAACTGCTTCTATGCTCAACGAAGTGGGCACGGGTCAGCTAGTATGTTATAAATTGTACTCAAAAGTACTATGCGTATTTTCATACTTATGATACAAATTTTATAATTATTGTTTAACTAACAAAGAAAAAACATACATAAGGACAATGCCCGTTATTTTAAAAGTTGTTTATTTAAACTACTAACCTAAAAGTACAATCTGCAATGTCTGACTCTAGACTAAATAAAACCTTACAAAGATAAACTGAAAATCCCACAGACTCACTATCGAGCGATCAACAAGTGAAATAGCTTCATTAAGATTTTAATTTCCGATAATATTAGTTTGGAAGTGATCCACTCCCCTGAAAATTATTTTCTAAATGTTCATTAGTCTCCAATGATTAGCTATTCAACAGCTTCAAATGTTAAAACATTTGGTAAAAAATACTATTCCTAATATGTTCAGACCTACTTTTTTCTTCTTGTAAACAATAACTACGAGAAGAGATTGAGAAAGTATCGAAAAAAATGTAGTTAAGTTATAACTTAATGCACGGCAAATGTGCATTTCAATTGGTAGCATTACACCTACCTAATTCTAGGTAATAAGTTGTTGTTTAGAGCTCAGTATAACATACTCAATTACACAACTTATTAAGTGACAACATATTCTAAATAAAAAATACTTGTTACTTATTAAGTGATAACATATTCTTAACAAAAAAAGTCTGACTTGTGTGCCTAAACAAAACCTGTGTTGCAAGTGGTAGAGTCTGCTCTACCAGAATTACAAGTTTAGAACAATGGGCAGAAAAAAATGTAACAATCCAATGCTGATTCACGAACGCGTAAATTATAATACAATTCCTGTTATATTTCGAAGCACACGCTAAATTATCTACACTAATATTATAAAATGGAAAGTTATTATGTTTATATGTTTGTTTGCGTTGGCTTTGAAGGTAATAGACCAATTTTGTGATAATACATTAGAGTGTGTAATGGGTCCTGTATTAAGAGTTTACTGTGAAAGTACCAGCGCTGAAACAATATATTTTTTAAATTATTGTATAATTTTTATGATGTTGGGGCATTTCTCTTAGAAACATGGAAGTCCAAAGTACTTCTTTCGGCGCTGGTACTTTCACAGTAAACTCTACATAGGGTCACATACACACCCTAAAGTATCATCACTCATTTATTTTTATACCTTGTAGAGTATTCTGTATTACATAGGCTATTATTATCGGGGTAAAATGTACCGCACGTTATACCTCGAGATTTGCTCTTCTACGTCGTAGCTTTCCATCGACTAGTCCTACTAATATTATAAAAAAAAAATGTAAGTATGGAGAATGGACGTTTGTAACTCTTTCACACAAAAACTGACTGATTTTGATTCAATTTGGTACGGTAGTATGGAATATACATAGGCTACTTTTTACCGACCAAAAAAGTACGGTTACCGCGGGATTTCATTCTACGCGTACGAAGTAGCGGGAAATATCCAGTTGCAAAATAAATCAGGAAAAGCTGATTTCAAAGATAATAACAATAAACTAGAATAGAATTCTGTGACAGTGAGTCACTCCCAAACGAGTATTACATGATGTGGCAATGTTGACACCTGTGTCTGTGTGAATGTGTGAATCCTTCTCACGACCATTACACTAATAACTTCGATTACGTTATGTGTTATACTCAATTTCAAATTAAGTGTTCTCAAGATGGCGCTTAATGTTAATCGGAACGAGGAGAATTGGCGTAATAAGTTTAGTATTATTGAATACTAGCTGACCCGTGCCCACTTAGTTGAGCATGGAAACCGTGTAATCCTTCCCGGGACTTCCACGCATATTTCAAGACCAAAAATAGCCGAATCAGTCCAGCTGATCTCGAGTTTTAGCGAGACTAACGAACAGCAATTGATTTTTATATAGCATATGTTACTCAGTGGTAATGTATCTTTCTAATAAAAAAAATAATTATTAAAATCGGTACTTTTTGAGTTAAGTCGTTACATACAAAAATACAAATCTTTTCTCTTTATAATATTAGTGTAGATAGTGTAGATTAGTGTAGATACAGGCTATAATACTAGTAAATGATAATACTTAAGGGGGTGTAATGGGTCCCATTTATATTGTGAAAGAACCAGCGATGTAAAAGGTACTTTTTTCTTATTATTGTATGGGAAAATTTACGATGTTAAGACATTTCTCAAACAAACATGATAGTCAAAAGAAAGTATTTTAACGCTGGTACTTTCACAGTAAACTCTACATAGGAGACACATACACTCCCTACAATATTATCACTCATTTATTTTACACCTTTTATAGTAGTTGATACCACAACTTATACTCCGGTCACAATACACCTGGGTATCACCCGGGAATCCGTGGTCACTGGGCAGTGATCACCCACATCAATCATTGATCACCCACGTATATGACACAACTGGTAGAGTTCATTTTCTTACATCAGTAGCAGGAGCAATCTACGTCTTCGTTTTATTGTCAAATGTGAATTGCTACAGTCATCATTTTCAATTTTCATATTATAACTATATATCGCCTCCGTGGTCTTGTGGTTCAGAGCTTCGCTCTCGACCCGAAGGTCGTGGGTTCGATTCTCGCGAAGAGTGCTTCTGTGTATTGCGCACACACTTGGGCACTATAAAATAACTCCTGCGTAGCTGGCCTGGTTTCAATGAGATCGGCTACCGACACCGAAATAGGTGAGGGGAGCTATTATTATAATTATCTTTCAAATATTATACGAATTCTCAACTGCCAATGAGCCCTGCTTGGTCTACAGGAGCCCTACCATGAGTTATTATAGCAGAGTAGGTTAATAATACAGCTTTAATGTATTCTGTTTCTATTACAATATGGTAGGTATATTAATTTTCGGAAATTGTCGTTATTTAATGTCATTATATTTGCTTCTGTACTTGGTTAGAGGCTTCCCCTAGATGTCCGTTGCGATCTGTCTATAGTTTTATTAACTGGGATACTTAATTTAAAAGTAATATTGAAGTAAGTACCTCGTGGTAAGTCCCCAGGGGGCCTACTCAAGATGCCATCGCTAATTATCGCTTACAAAGTCCGATAACAAAATGTATGGGATTTGACATAAGGTACGCTAAATGATCGCGATTTAGTATGTCATTTAGCGTACCTTATGTCAAATACCATACATTTTGTTATCGAACTTCGTAAGCGATAAATAACGATGGCATCAGCCCCCAGGGCCCATAATGGATTAATATCACTTACGGAGTTTGAAAATAAAATTTGTTAACAGCGACGGCATCTCGTCTCTGTATTTATACAAGTCTCTAACTCAGTCCCAAGATGCGATCGCGACATCTACTTGAGAACCTATTTGACAGATAAAACAACGTTTCGTTTAAACTGTTTCCGTTCGATACCAGTGGTTTTTTAACCGACTTCCAAAAAAAGGAGGAGGTTCTCAATTCGTCTTTTTTTTTTTTTTTTTTTTTATGTTTGTTACCTCAGAACTTTCGACTGGGTGAACCGATTTGGATGATTTTTTTTTTATTTGAAAGGTGGTGCTTCCCGTTTGGTCCCATTGTCACCAAAGTGGTGACCTGATGATGGGATCCGTGAGGAATCGAGGGAACTCCTCAAAATTTATATGGAAACATATATTGATTTTGATTTTTTCTGAAGTAGCCCAAGCATATGTTACCAAATAGTAAGATTTTGCACCATATCCTGGACCTAAAGTACTGAACAGAACTTCTGAGTCCTTAGAGATACACGTTTGAAGATTGCAGCGTTGTTTAAAGAAATGCAAGCATACGCCACTACGTTAATTACAGTGTTGTACCAGTGCTTACCAAAGTGGTGACCTGATGATGGGATCCGTGAGGAATCGAGGGAACTCCTCAAAATTTATATGAAAACATATATCGATTTTGATTTTTTCTGAAGAAGCCCAAGCATATGTTACCAAATAGTAAGATTTTGCACCATATCCTGGACCTAAAGTAGTGAACAGAACTTCTGACTCCTTAGAGATACACGTTTGAAGATTTCAGCGTTGTTTAAAGAAATGCAAGCATACGCCACTACGTCAATTACAGTCGAACTTGGTCTCATAGTTATGAAAGTGCATGCCTGATAATGGTGTCGTGAGGAATCGAGGGAACTCCTCGAAGTTTATAGGAACACTCATAGTAATTTTATTATTTTTTTCGAGTACCATAAGCATATCCGACTACAAATAAACAAACATAATTTTGAATCAATTGTTAAGGTATACCACATAGATCAGAAACATGCATACAAGACTGCTTAGTCTTTGAAGTTATAAGTTTGGAAATTACGACATCGCTTAAAGTACTGCAAGCATATGCCACTATATCAATTACAGTACTCAACACCACCTCTGTCTTCACCAGATAGTAGGTATCTATATATAGGTACTATCATAACAATATGACGAAATAGGTAAATATTAAAAAGGTAAAAAATTGTTTTAAGCCAAATAAAGAAATGTGAATCGACTAAAAATAATAAAAGAGTTATATAGAAATCATATTCAGTTTGGCTGGTATCGACTTTGATATTATTAAAATTTGTATATCATTTTATAGTCAACTTGATATGTATAATTTTTGCGCTGCTCTGGCGGTAAGTACCTATCCTTACTCAGTCTACCCATAACTAAAAATCTTAAAATAAAATAATTTTAAACAAAAAAAAAACCGACTTCAAAAAGTAAACTAAAAAGCAAAAAATAAATTTACTTTGCACAAAGTAATACTTATTTTCACTTAAGTAAATAAATTTATTCTATAATTTTGAAGTCGGTGCCAAGTAAGTACTTCAACAACCTTACTACAATATCAAATTACTAAATATATGTAGGCAATCACAGAAAATAAGAATCAGAAAAAAATATACAACTATCAATGTAACTATTACTATACATTATGTACCTACCAAAGTACTGGCTTACAAACTAATATTAAATGAAAACAAATTATAAAAGAACGTTAAACTTGGCACCGACTTCAAAATTATAGAATAAATTTATTTACTTAAGTGAAAATAAGTATTACTTTGTGCAAAGTAAATTTATTTTTTGCTTTTTAGTTTACTTTTTGAAGTCGGTTTTTTTTTTGTTTAAAATTATTTTCGTATATTATTTGGTGAATTACTTTGAAACTAATCAGGGTAAAGAAAATTGTTAGATCGTAACTTTTTGTACTCCCGACCATATCGATCGACTGAGAATCAAAATAAACAAATGTCAATTTATTAGGAAGTACGCGGCATGATCGTATCTAAATCAAAATCAAATCAGTTTGGAGAGTAAGGCCATGCTATAATGTTAATGCCTGATAATACTTAGGGATGTGTAATGTCATACACATCACACACCATATTATTATTTTATGTAAAGTTCGTTTTTTAATTATTCTATAAACAAATTTAAGGTCTAAAGTTTTTCAGCGCTGGTACTGAAACTACATAGGGGGCACACACACATCCTAAAGTATTATAACTCATTTGTAAACATTGTACTTATGTTAATATTTCGTTCAGCCTACAAGCCACTGTCTACACACTCGGGCCGGCAACAGGCGCATGCACGGGACGTACACACTACAGACAATGACTTACGCAACTCGCACCGAAACTTGGTATGCCGACGTTACACCGTCTGTTGCATAAGGCGGTAACATACAATATTACTGATACTGATTTTTCTATATCTGCACTGTTTTTAACAAGTTTCTTTTTTTTTAAAAATGCACCTAACGTAAAGGTTAGGGTCCGACTCGTTCCGCCAATAAGAGTATCGGGACAATTGTTTTCTTTATTTGTAAATACATTTTTATTATTATATTTAACATTATTTTAATAATACAATACTATGTATATATCGTCACTTTAATGAGGTTCAGTTATGTACAGTACACATCCAAAATTCATGTCATAATAAAATCAAAAATTATCAAGGTTTTTGATTCTACTGAAAAGTTGTAGATTTTAAGATACGAGGTTGAGAAAGTAAAACTCAATAATTGTACCTTATTTTGAGCAAATAAAATATTTTCTATATTCATAACAAATTCATGTTTTCATATTATTTCTACAATCATAACTCATAAGCAATACTAGATGCAACGATGACTAGGGCTTTATGCCAGGTAGAGCATTTATGATTGAAGCAGGACCTCTTCAGGAGTTAGAGCTCCTCTAGCAAGACGACACGGAGACAAGTGCACATCCAGACTAATGTAGTAATGTCCTAGCTGTTAGCTCCTAATGGACGGAGAGCCTCTAGCAGTCCGGATTCTGCACATTAAAGTATAAACCACGGTAGAGAATAACCATTTAAATTAACATTAAACAATGATCATCCGTTAAAAATGCTGTAAATCTTCTTCTATATTAAACGACCCCAAGAAACATGGCATAACGTTTCATTATATATGTCGGAGTTGAAACGTAAGGCTTGCAAAAGCCTAGCGAGTTTGGTGATATTTGACAAGAGACAACTGTGATTGCCGAAAGTAAAAGAAGTAGAAGACATGTGCCAACTAGGACAGCGATGACAGATGTGACACATTCGGGCAGATCATCGCGGGCAAGGAGCCTTGAAAGATATAGACTTTAGCGGTACTACTAGCGCCACAATCCTGCATCGCGCTATCGAAGTTTTCTAAGTCCGGCGCTATATATACGACATCTGAAAACTAGTACAGGGGGCTTCGGCCTGACTGAGCATACCACCTCGCTCGGTCGGAGATCTCCCTTTGGGGCTTCCACTTGTACTCCCACAAGACCAACTTCGTTTACGTTTCCGCAGTTATCCATGTAATCTCAAAACAAAATATAAGTTATAACAATTATTTGATGGCTCATAATATAAATACGTTCAGTTGTGTGTTATTATTTCCTGACCCTATACAGTGACGTCCACAGAATACCTCGCTCTGTCGGCGAACCGAAATCGCCCCTCACTGATTTCGGTGTCGGTAGCCGATTTTATTGAAACCAGGCCAGCTACGCAGGAGTTATTTTATAGTGCCCAAGTGTATGCGCAATACACAAAGACTCTCATCCTTTTACTGGCATAAACCAGTGGGACGGTAAACCGACACGACTGGCGAGAGAACAGGCGCAGGACCGACTTTTTACATGCCTATCCGACGCATGGATCATCTTTCTTGTTAGACAATCAGGTGATCAGCCTGCATTGTCCTTACCAAACTTGAAAACAACATTATTTGTTGTTTCAACCCGGGAATCGAACCCACGACCACTAGACCACGTTTCATTAGAAATGTAAATAAGATACTTTGGATTATCCGTTTCAAAACACACCGTATCGACAATTCAAAATAGATTGGACAGACGATAGTTCCTTAAATTAAAGACAAACTTTCAGTTGAGAACACTAAAATATTTATTTACATTAATTTCATCTCGGCAACTAGACTTTGCAATATACGGGCACGTTACAAAATAGGCATAATACAACCGGCTCCCCGCCATCTCGCCGCAGGACATTATGAACTTGTCAAGAAGGATGCATGCAGTTTCTAGTACCATTTAATGAAGTAATGAATTTAATACTCGTGGTAAGGTCGGCAACGTCACAGTGTTCGTTTCGATTAGATTTAAAAGAATGAGAAACTAATTCGGTGATACAAGTAGACGTGCAAAAAATATTTTAATTATTTCTATTTATATTGACCAAATAAGCGTGTATACAATAAATAAATTATACCTACTTCAATTCAACTAATAGTACAGATAAAGACGAATAGAAATCGAATTCGATTACCTAAGTTTTGTATGTATGTTAACGTCGGATGAAATAGTCGCTATAAAATAGTCGATTTTTTTTTTTAAAGTTTTTACAAAAAATGTAGTTGCACTATGTATTTTGACTTATGTCGAACTAGATGTTAAGCTACGTTTTTAGACTAAAACATCGTGTGACGACCGACGCGGCGCCGGCGCTGAGGTCATTACTACAATTAAGATTCCCGGCGGCGACGCAGCCTTCGCGATCCCGGCTAATTGCTATTCCGAGTGCTGGCAACCCCGGCCGGCAGCTATCTGCCGTCGCAGCACAGATGCATACATTACGGCCGATGCATAGCTCACTGCACAGGTTAATGCTATTGTGTTGCCACCAAAAAAATAACCTCCAAGTTATGTGTGGAATAACCGTACATAACTGCGCAAATTCCAATTATTTCAAATAATTTAATCATTAAATAACAGAGGATTTTAATACTTCCAGTGAACGTCACAAAAATTTTAACTCGCAAAAAATCGAAAGGCAATCGAAAAGCTCAATCAACCTGAACATTGCCTGTGAACGATTTTGACTCCACGCCAAAAAACATCAAACGTTATTCTAACGCCAAATAAGAATGCAGCTATACAGCTACAAGATACAGATTGGATTGTAAATGTAAAAACAAAAAATATATTGCGCGCTAGAAAATTGTAAATATAAGTTTATTCACCTTCAATTATTAAGATTTAACTACGAGTTATAAAAAATAGTAGGCGAATACGATACTGGCCTTAGATTTAATAAACGCTTAAAATCGTAAAAAACAAACTTTTCAAGAATGGTAAATTAATAATGAATGTTGATAAAATTAGCAAAATAAGGACAGTTTCCTAAATAAGATCGAAAGATATAAATTGTAAGATATTTTTATTATAATTAGGAATAACATGGGTATCAGAGGGCATAATTGGTAAATGTTGTTATAAATCAGAAATAACAATGAGAATTATTAGTCCATTATAACTCACTTTACTTCAAAAACTTTAGAAGCTTTTCACAAAGTACCATCACATAGGTACTTTGTCATAATAAGGTAACGTCAAATCGTTAAAAGTTTGCAGAGTGTAAAAGTTTTCACCGGCGCGTCGTCGGTGCAGCACAATTTGTTGTGACTCACTTCTGCAGAAACTATTTTATCTCGGGTTTTGCAACGGAATTTTAAACTTTGAAATTTAGCACACTCATTATAAATTCCTCACCTTAGCTTTTTACGTCAGTGTTTTAATGAATACATTCTACATAATGGTTTCCTATTATATTTTTCTAGATCCTTCTATTCTTTAAATATTATTTTCCATACATTAATTATTATTGATTTGTCCTAGTGTTTTATCTAAAAACTGACAAAAGACGGCATCAGGGCCATCCTCGTTATGCACTTATTTGGAATTAATGTCTATTAATGTGTGAAGCATCGCGATATTTTTGACAATGGAATAACAGTTTCGGAAGGTCAAGATCCAAGGCGAACGCTTTATTGACGCCTCAGCCGTGGGCCGTGTCCGATCACTGTGTCCAACGGCTATCGGCGAGGGCTGGCAAATGGTGAGGTTTATGAGTGATTCAGATGTAGACCGATACGTAAATTATGACTCATCAGCTCCGCAGAAGAAAGGAGGACAAGATGAGATGAACCGCAAGTTCATCGCAATAATGAGAACAGCCTTAATGATCCCGGTGCTTTTGGAACTAGATCGCGTAAGGATTACGGAGATACTCCGCTCGAATAAACAATTCCGATTTCTGACTTTTAAATTTCGGACGTAACAGAAGCTGATCTAGTTGTATAATAAATTGAAACTGGATTATGCGTTCGGCTAATTTGGGTCAGTTATATCAGTGTCGATACCGAATATAGTCGCTTTTAAATCGTATTAATATTCTGCGGGCTCGCACTAGCATCGCCGGTGCTTCGAATGCCTCTCCGAGTAAACAAAATGTGCATCAAAACGAACGAAACTTTTAAACCGTTCAACGATTGTTCGAGCCTATCAAAACAGTATCACATTAATACAAACAGACAGCGGAATGCAAAACATCGTTTCTGACTTACCGGCTCATGTTGATGTCGTTGTGTGCGGTGTCACAGTATCACTCACTTGGCACTCGGGCACATAGCGTGCGTGCGCGGCGGAGGCTGACGCGCGAGTGCGGCCGGGCGGGCGGCGGCGGCGCGGCGGGACGCGGCGGGGCGCGGCGGGACGCGGCGGGGCGCGGCGCGGCGCGGCGGGGCGCAGGTCGCGCTCATCATGCGCGGGTCATCGACTCACACCTAATTTCTAATTAACAACTGCACTTTTGCAAAGGATGCATCGATAGCTAAATGTTGTGCATTTGCATTACGATTGGTTTCGATTTCAATAAAATTAATTAACAGCTTAGGCTGGTTAATAGAGAACTTAAAATGAAAGTTTCTTGAATATTGAAATAATAAGTTTTACGATACTTTTAGTAGCTTTTACTACGGTGCTATTAGTAACTTAAATATGCAAACTGACAATGAGTGAATTAAAGAACATTATGTCCAATATCCAGATTAGTAGTCCAGAGTTAAAATAAATATTATTACTTGCTACTTTCGAATTTATACTATTTATACCTAATACTATAATGTGTATAGCTTCATTATTTGTATATGCATATCTTTGTTATCTATCTTATTTATATGTATCCTTTTGCTATAAACCTAACTTGGAGTTCCCCAAGGCTCAGTTTTGGTGCCGCTCTCATATAGATTTTTCTGTTTTACTTTCATCACAAAAAACTAAAGAAAGCATAAACAAGTAAAAAACTTAATTGTCTATTATATTTTCTTAATGAATATGACACATTAGGAAAATACATAAAGTATGAGGAGCAATGGCAAAATATTATTATCTTAACCGCAAGCAGGAAAACCCTATTTGTGTCACTGCCAATGTCGCAGGTGTAACAGGAGCCGTGTGGACACGTGTGGTTGCGTGTGGCGACGTGTGGCGACGTGTGGTGGCGTGTGGTGGGGAGGGGTGTTGGATGGGTTACACGAGACAACGCCTCTGAGGGTACAGACTATCTGGTTACTTATGTAGGGTTCTACTCCTTTCAGATTCAATTTAATCTGAACCCCAATTCTCGTATTGTCCAATGACTTGAATTTTACTTTCAATAATAGTAGTTAGTTTTTAAGTATTTTAAATATTATGTATGTTAGTCTTTAAGGTATTTATAATATAAGCCTAAATAAATGGTATTATTTGTGTTATTAATTTAAAAAATCATTTTTTTAAGCTTTGACGTTGTTTTGACGTTTTTATATTTTAAAACTTGATTACTGTAACATTTAATTAGCAGAATCTACTTAAAGAGCGTAAATAAGTAACACAACGGGACATAATTATAATGCTGGCAATTTAAATGTAACTAATGTAACGTTACCGACAACGGTGCTTATTGCATTATTGAAGTAAGATTCTCAATATTAATAAACAAAAAAAAAACCGACTTCAAAAGGTAAACTAAAAAGCAAAAAATAAATTTACTTCGCACAAAGTAATACTTATTTTCACTTAAGTAAATAAATTTATTCTATAATTTTAAAGTCGGTGCCAAGTCCAGTGTTGTTTCATAATTTGTTTTCATTTAATATTAGTTTGTAAGCCAGTACTTTGGTAGGTAGGTACATAATATATAGTAATAGTCACATTGATAGTTGTTTATTTTATTCTGATTCTTTTTTCTGTGATTGCCTACATATATTTAGTAATTTGATATTGCAGTAAGGTTGTTGAAGTACTTACTTGGCACCGACTTCAAAATTATAGAATAAATTTATTTACTTAAGTGAAAATAAGTATTACTTTGTGCGAAGTAAATTTATTTTTTGCTTTTTAGTTTACCTTTTGAAGTCGGTTTTTTTTTTTGTTTAAAATTATTTTATTTTAAGATTTTTAGTTATGGGTAGACTGAGTAGAGATATTTACCACCAGAGCAGCGCAAAAATTATATACCTATATCAAGTTGATTGAATATAAAATGATATACAAATTTTGATAATATCAAAGACGGTACCAGCCAAACTGAATATGATTTCTATATAACTCTTTTATTATTTTTAGTCGATTTACATTTCTTTATTTGGTTTAAAACAATTTTTTCCCTTTTTAATATTTACGTATTTCGTCATATTGTTATGATAGTATATATGGATACCTACTATCTGGTGAAGACAGAGGTGGTGTTGAGTACTGTGATTGATATAGTGGCATCGCTTAAAGTATGCTTGCAGTACTTTAAGCGATGTCGTAATTTCCAAACGTATATTCTTTCTTCAAAGACTAAGCAGTCCTGTATGCCTGTTTCTGATCTATGCGGTATACCTTGATAGTTGATTCAAAATTATGTTTGTTTTTAGACGGATATAAGCATATCGAGTAACATAAGCATGTTACTCGAAAAAAATACAAAATTACTATGAGTGTTCCTATAAATTTCGAGGAGTTCCCTCGATTCCTCACGGCACCATCATCAGGCATGCACTTTGCTAACTATGAGACCAAGTTAGACTGTAATTGACGTAGTGGCGTATGCTTGCATTTCTTCAAACAACGCTGAAATCTTCAAACGTGTATCTCTAAGGACTCAGAAGTTCTGTTCACTACTTTAGGTCCAGGATATGGTGCAAAATCTTACTATTTGGTAACATATGCTTGGGCTACTTGAGAAAAAATCAAAATCGATATAAATTTTGAGGAGTTCCCTCGATTCCTCACGGATCCCATCATCAGGTCACCACTTTGGTAAACACTGGTACAACACTGTAATTGACGTAGTGGCGTATGCTTGTATTTCTTTAAACAACGCTGCAATCTTCAAACGTGTATCTCTAAGGACTCAGAAGTTCTGTTCAGTACTTTAGGTCCAGGATATGGTGCAAAATCTTACTATTTGGTAACATATGCTTGGGCTACTTCAGAAAAAATCAAAATCAATATATGTGTCCATATAAATTTTGAGGAGTTCCCTCGATTCCTCACGGATCCCATCATCAGGTCACCACTTTGGTAACAATGGGACCAAACGGGAAGCACCACCTTTCAAATAAAAAAAAAATCATCCAAATCGGTTCACCCAGGCGAAAGTTCTGAGGTAACAAACATAAAAAAAAAAAAAAAAAAAAACATACAGACGAATTGAGAACCTCCTCCTTTTTTTGGAAGTCGGTTAAAAAGGGAATGAGACTGGTCCACAAGTGATCACTTACTATTGATTAAGTGATTATTTGTGTGCTCCATGGCAGCCTCATGATTTATTATATATATTTTGATATTAAATGATTAGTTGAGATTAATTGGATCGAGTTCTATATTTTTGTTTACGTTCCAAATGTTACGGATAAGCTCCGGATCCAGAAAGTATATATTACTAGCTGTTCCCGCGAATTCGTTCGCGTGGTTTTTGAGTGACTGAAGCCGTTTATGCAGCACACGCAATGAAAGTCCCCAAATGTAATTAATTTTCCCCGTTTTTGCAACATTTCTCACTGACGCTTCGCTCCTATTGGTCGCAGCGTAATGTTATATAGCTTAAAACCTTCCTCTATAAATGGACTATTCAACAAAAAAGAATTTTTCAAATCGGACCAGTAGTTCCTGAGATTAGCGCGTTTAAACAAACAAACAAACTCTTCCGCTTTATAATATTAGTATAGATACAGCCCCGCGGTGCATATACCAAGCCGAATATAGAGTGAAGAGAATGACGCGTAGAGCATTGATTTGGCGCCTTGTATAAATTACTTACCAATCTTACCATCACGTGATAAAAAATACAAAAGTCTAAAATGACCACAAGGATTTTACTCATCTGTTTTGCGACTTTTATGGGGAACTTAAATCGCGATTGGTCACGATATGCAACATTTTCTTTCATAATAACCTTTTCGTGACAATAACGAACATACCGTAAAAAAATTGCGAAATTGGTCAAGCCGTTGTCGAAGCGCACACGACGTAAGAAATTTTGGAGGTCGTTTTTTTACACTTTGGGCTACATTTTTGGGGTTTTAGTAAGGAACCCTACTTTTTTTAAACATATAATATAGCCTATGTTCAGCGCTAGGAATGTAGCTTTCCAACGGTGAAAGAATTTTTCATATTGGTTCAATGGTTTCAGAGCCTATTCCATTCAAACAAACAAACAAACAATCAAACATTACCTCTTTATAATATTAGTATAGTATAGATGAAACTCGAGTGGAGTTTGTATTTCACATGACAAAGATAAGACATGACTTCTTATAAAGGTTCCAATGTAACGTATCAAGCCATTATAGTCCAGTGGTTTGAGCGGCGTGGGTACTCAGAAATATAACAGAACGATAAGTTACACAAACATTCCTTCACTATATTGCGGTTTACATAAGTATTGCTAATTGGTGTATAGTCAGTTAAAACTCGTGTTTAGCAATCTGATTGTATTCAATTTGTTCAAACTATATTTATTATGGCATGGCAGGCGAAATCCGAAACATATCGAAAAAAGCTGAACTGGGGCCTTACTCTCCAAACTGACTCGATTTTGATTCATATTCGATCGTACCGCGTACTTTCCTAAAAATTGACGTTTTTTTTTTGATATGGTCAAAATAAACAATAAAGGGGTACAATAAGTTACAATCTAACGATTTTCTTTATCCTGGTTAGTTTCAAAGCATTCCACCAAATAAAATACCAAAAGCCGTTCAGATCGAACTGATTCGATTCTCGATTGTATCGGGAGTAAGCTTGCTGTTCTAGTTTTTTGGTTAAAAAATGAGTATCTTTATATACTATACTTTTCGTTAGTTTACGATATGTCATCGCCAGGATTGGGTCCTTAACACCAAAACGATCGAATCATGTCATTATGAGGTTTAATTACATTTTATAAATATGTCGGATCGATTCTCGGCTAGGGAAAGTGATTTATGAAAAATCTAGTGACGCAGTTTTTTTGGCAAAGTTTAACTCGCGACTCCTTTCAGCATTCGCTATCTTCTACAGTGTCGGATATCGCCTACCGCCTACCCTTTTCTAAAACTTCACCCTGTATCGTATGTAGATGTTAAAAACTTTGGCGTGTAGTCGTCAAACGTGTAAAATTTGAGAGCTCTCTACCTGCTAAAGGATTATATTCCGTTATAGTACGTCGTGCGAAACGCTGTTCCCCGGCCGTAACGTTACTTTGGTGTAAACACGCGCGGCGGTCGCGTGCGAGGACGAGGGACGTAACGCTGACGAAACGAACACGATGTTCGCCTTGTAAAACGAAATTCACACACACTACGGCACCAGCGTCACTGTGATCGCACGCGGCTAGCTCGTCCACCTGGGGGCCTACTCAAGATGCCATCGCTAATTGTCGCTTACAAAGTTCGATAACAAAATGTATGGGATTTGACATAAGGTACGCTAAATGACATACCAAATCGTACCTATAATATGTCAAATCCCATACATTTTGTTATCGAACTTTGTAAGCGACAATTAGCGATGGCATCTTGAGTAGGCCCCCAGGACTATAGCAGTAAATGTAGAGACGTTAAAAATATATCTTATTTCTTAATTTAAACCTTTTTTTTTGGAAAGTCAACAAAAAGACTACCGGTTCAACCCGAAAAGAACTGGTATGAGATACTGGGACCATCATTGAGCAAAAATATTGAAAATTTATCTATTTTAAAATAGATCTATATATATAAAAGAAAGTCGTGTTTGTTACAACACTTATAACTCGAGAACGGCTGAACCAATTTTCATGGTTTTTGATTCGTTGGATTTGTCTCTTCCCCGAATAGCAGAATACATATTAAAAATAGTGAAAACTTGATGTGTAATGAATAATTAATCATGTAAATAAATGCTCATATTTTGTTCATCAAATGTCAAACATTTGTTGTCAAATGATGTAACATCTATGCGTTCAGAAATCTATTAATGTATGTCAGTTTGTAACTTTCAATTAGCAACGTTTTTCTAAATGCATAATATGACATTTTAAACGATATTTTCTTCTTTTTTTTGGCATTGGCAACGATATCTAGGTAAGTGTGAAAATTCTAAGGATATTAGTAGGCATAATGATAACTGTGTTCCTGTGGAAAGGCAATTAGGTACAGATTATGTTACCAGATCTGGTAGAACTGTAAAACAACCTAAATTGTACATACATGAGAAATTTAATTAGTAAGTTATAGTTTGTAATCAATAATCATGTATATTTTAAGCATTGATATATTGTATGCGTTTCTCGAAAAAGGGAGATGTTACATAATGATATGTCATTATGTAACACTGAAAACGAAAATGCAGATATTATTGATAACTCAAGAACGGCTTTATCGATATGGCTGAAAATTGGTGAGGAAGTAGCTTAGAGCAAGTAGACGGACATAGGATACTATTTATTCCATTTGACAGCGTTTCCGTGAACGTTGCGGGTTCTGCGTTAGGGTTTCGCGTTGTGGGTTCCGCGTTGCGGGTTCCGGATTCCGCGTTGCGGGTTCCCGCGTTGCGGGTTTCGTGTTCCCATGCTGCGCGTTCCGCGTTGCGGGTTCCGGGTTCCCGCGTCGCGGGTTCCTGGTTCCCGCGTTGTGGGTTTCGGGTTCCCGCGTTGCGGTTTCCGGGTTCCCGCGGGTTCCGGGTTCCCGCGTTGCGGGTTCCGGGTTCCCGCGTTGCGGGTTCCGGGTTCCCACGTTGTTTTTTTTTTAGTTGAATTTCATCATAAACTCTTTTTAACCGACTTCCAAAAAAAGGAGGAGGTTCTCAATTCGTCTGTATGTTTTTTTTTTTTTTTTTTATGTTTGTTACCTCAGAACTTTCGCCTGGGTGAACCGATTTGGATGATTTTTTTTTTATTTGAAAGGTGGTGCTTCCCGTTTGGTCCCATTGTCACCAAAGTGGTGACCTGATGATGGGATCCGTGAGGAATCGAGGGAACTCCTCAAAATTTATATGGAAACATATATCGATTTTGATTTTTTCTGAAGTAGCCCAAGCATATGTTACCAAATAGTAAGATTTTGCACCATATCCTGGACCTAAAGTAGTGAAAAGAACTTCTGAGTCCTTAGAGATACACGTTTGAAGATTGCAGCGTTGTTTAATGAAATGCAAGCATACGCCACTACGTCAATTACAGTGTTGTACCAGTGTTTACCAAAGTGGTGACCTGATGATGGGATCCGTGAGGAATCGAGGGAACTCCTCAAAATTTATATGGAAACATATATCAATTTTGATTTTTTCTGAAGTAGCCCAAGCATATGTTACCAAATAGTAAGATTTTGCACCATATCCTGGACCTAAAGTAGTGAACAGAACTTCTGAGTCCTTAGAGATACACGTTTGAAGATTGCAGCGTTGTTTAATGAAATGCAAGCATACGCCACTACGTCAATTACAGTGTTGTACCAGTGTTTACCAAAGTGGTGACCTGATGATGGGATCCGTGAGGAATCGAGGGAACTCCTCAAAATTTATATGGAAACATATATCGATTTTGATTTTTTCTGAAGTAGCCCAAGCATATGTTACCAAATAGTAAGATTTTGCACCATATCCTGGACCTAAAGTAGTGAACAGAACTTCTGAGTCCTTAGAGATACACGTTTGAAGATTGCAGCGTTGTTTAATGAAATGCAAGCATACGCCACTACGTCAATTACAGTGTTGTACCAGTGTTTACCAAAGTGGTGACCTGATGATGGGATCCGTGAGGAATCGAGGGAACTCCTCAAAATTTATATGGAAACATATATCAATTTTGATTTTTTCTGAAGTAGCCCAAGCATATGTTACCAAATAGTAAGATTTTGCACCATATCCTGGACCTAAAGTAGTGAACAGAACTTCTGAGTCCTTAGAGATACACGTTTGAAGATTGCAGCGTTGTTTAATGAAATGCAAGCATACGCCACTACGTCAATTACAGTGTTGTACCAGTGTTTACCAAAGTGGTGACCTGATGATGGGATCCGTGAGGAATCGAGGGAACTCCTCAAAATTTATATGGAAACATATATCGATTTTGATTTTTTCTGAAGTAGCCCAAGCATATGTTACCAAATAGTAAGATTTTGCACCATATCCTGGACCTAAAGTAGTGAACAGAACTTCTGAGTCCTTAGAGATACACGTTTGAAGATTTCAGCGTTGTTTAAAGAAATGCAAGCATACGCCACTACGTCAATTACAGTCGAACTTGGTCTCATAGTTATCAAAGTGCATGCCTGATGATGGTGTCGTGAGGAATCGAGGGAACTCCTCGAAATTTATAGGAACACTCATAGTAATTTTGTATTTTTTTCGAGTAACATGCTTATGTTACTCGATATGCTAATATCCGTCTAAAAACAAACATAATTTTGAATCAACTATCAAGGTATACCGCATAGATCAGAAACAGGCATACAGGACTGCTTAGTCTTTGAAGTTATACGTTTGGAAATTACGACATCGCTTAAAGTACTGCAAGCATACTTTAAGCGATGCCACTATATCAATTACAGTACTCAACACCACCTCTGTCTTCACCAGATAGTAGGTATCCATATAGGTATACTATCATAACAATATGACGAAATAGGTTAATAATAAAAAGGGAAAAAAATTTTTTAAGCCAAATAAAGAAATGTAAATCGACTAAAAATAATAAAAGAGTTTTCTTGTAAGAAATAAAGTATTTAATTTATTGACTAAAAATAATAACATTAACATAATTAAAATAATAATATATACAAATAGTAATAAAATAAACAAATAATAGCTAAAATAACCTAACACACCTCTAGACCTACCTACCTACTCTATAAATAGAAAAACGCCGCCAGGTCGTCCCCCTCTGGCAGAGTACCTAGCAAAAGAGTTATATAGAAATAATATTCAGTTTGGCTGGTACCGACTTTGATATTATTAAAATTTGCATATCATTTTATAGTCAATCAACTTGATATATATAATTTTTGCGCTGCTCTGGCGGTACCTAAATATCCCTACTCAGTCTACCCATAACTAAAAATCTTAAAATAAAATAATTTTAAACAAAAAAAAAACCGACTTCCAAAGGTAAACTAAAAAGAAAAAAATAAATTTACTTTGCACAAAGTAATACTTATTTTCACTTAAGTAAATAAATTTATTCTATAATTTTGAAGTCGGTGCCAAGTACCTATATCAAATTACTACCTATATAAAAGAATCAGAAAAAAATATACAACTATCAATGTAAGTATTACTATATTTTATGTACCTGCCAAAGTACTTAGTTAGGCTTACAAACTAAAATTAAATGAAAACAAATTATGATAGAACGCTGGACTTGGCACCGACTTCAAAATTATAGAATAAATTTATTTACTTAAGTGAAAATAAGTATTACTTTGTGCAAAGTAAATTTATTTTTTTCTTTTTAGTTTACCTTTGGAAGTCGGTTTTTTTTTTTGTTTAAAATTATTTTTATGCTCAACGAAGTGGGCAAGGGTCAGCTAGTTATTTATTATAGTAAAGAAATATAAGCAGCCTTTTAAGGTTGGACACGTTATTCCTAGGGTGTACAATTAACATACAATAAACATTAGCACACAAACGATCTTTAGCTACTTTCTTAAATTTACTAATGAAAAAAAACTTTTCTGGGATTTTAATGTAGTTATAGGCGTATACATTGCCCTTTAAGACATTTACTTACTTTGCTAAGCCTGATCATAAGTAAATCTTGTGCTTATTTCTATAAAAGTTAATCAATATTATCGGTGATGATATCGTTTTGTACATTGTACTATCGAATTGCAGCATCGATAAATCGGGAGGAGACACCTACATTCGAGTCAAATTTTAGCCGAACCCCGAACCTCATGCCGTCTTCACTCTTCAGGCGTGAAGGCTGAAGCTAAATTAAGGCGAAAATCCCAAATTATAACTTTCGCCTGGTCGCGCTCCGGCCAATAGCACGCCCCAGCTGCCATAACGCCCCTGTGACCCCTCGCCTCCTGCGGATAGCATTGACATAACATACATTATAAGATTAATTGGTAAAATATATCTACGCTTTCGCAAAAGAAATAGAAATAGCTGATGTTACTCGCGACATCATTACCAATCGATTGACAATTTGAAATCGATAGGAGCGAAAAGAAAGGCATTTTCGCTTCACCGAAGTCACGTAAACAGCATATTCGACAACGAATTTTAGTAGGACTGGGAAGTTTAAAGAACCTCGGTGATGTTATAAGGAACATGGGAGGAGCCGGGCCACGTGGAGTACTCCGTACTCCGGGGAAAGCAGTTACATAGAACAAATGACTTACAAGTGTGTTGCGTAACTTTTTAAACTGACTTCAATAAACGAGGTTTATCTCAATTCGACTTTTGCAATATTATTTTGTAGCTATACGCGTAAAAAATCGATATAAAAACAACACAAATCGACGTAAATAATTTATTTTGTAGTTATACATTATAAGTGTCGATTTTTTTTTTTTTTTACTTCATAATTTAAAAAAAAATTAACCCGACAGATTTTTTTAAGTATGAATTCTTTAGAATTCGACATTTTGGAAAATACAATAGGTATTTAGGTCGCCCTTTGTAGTAAAAATTGTTTTATGTATGTATGCGACATCCATTAATGATACATCGTAGGGTGTTTAGATATAATTATATTTATCACGGGGTGTTGACGTCTCACGTGGCCCGACGTAAATGTCACGTTAAAATAGACGTAACGTGTTGATCGATGATAACAACCTCACGCCGTGCACAGACATACGAGAGCGGGAATTGCGTTACAAATATTGTGTAGAGTATATCGTGCCTTAACCTTCTAATCCTCGTATCTAAAAAAAATCTAAATGTCGGATCTAAAAAATCAATGTTTTCTCGATACTAATAAAACTTAATTTTTATATACTTTAAGTCAGTAAAAGCTGTATATAAGACGTAACTGAACCTCATTAAAATAATAAAAGTTAAAAAAACTATGACCCGACTTCCCAAAAAAAGGGGTCTAAAAAGGCTGAGACAAGAATAAAATTAAATTTGAAATCCAGAAATGCATACGTGCAAAAATGGTCAAGCTGCCGTGATTGCTTCGCCGAAGTCGGGTAAAAAATGTAGAGTCAATTGCATAAAATCAGTCCCACAGCTGTCTGGATCTAAATATCATCTAGATAATATACAGGATATGAAAAGAACAGTCACTATAACTTTGGGATATGACCTTTTCTAAAAAAAATCTTAAATGAGAAAAAGTTTTATACTTAATCATATCCCAAAGGTATAGTGACTTTACTTTGTGAGTTCTTTTTACACCCTGTATTAGAGGTCAGTATTTAACTATTTGTAACTAGCTGTTCCCGCGACTTTGTTCGCGTGGTTTTTGAGTAACTTAAGCCGTTTATGCAGCAATGAAAGTCCCCAAATGTAATTAATATTCCCCGTTTTTTAAACATTTCTCACTGACGCTTCGCTCCTATTGGTCGCAGCGTAATGTTATATAGCCTAAAGCCTTCCTCTATAAATGGACTATCCAACAAAAAAAGAATTTTTCAAATCGGACCAGTAGTTTCTGAGATTAGCGCGTTTAAACAAACAAACAATCAAACTCTTCCGCTTTATAATATTTTAGTATAAATAACGCGTCACTAAAATCGGGTGGTTTCTCAGTATATGCTAATTTTCTTTTTTTCTCTGGTGAACTTATAGGATCGGTAGATTTAACATTCCGGTCCACGATCGTCGGGTCTAGAAGATTTCTTTCACGAGATGGACTCTACGTTTTTGGACCAACGCACGGTCTTATTTAAATCAATTATTTTATTCACAGGGATGTTATCTCAAATTTAGTTCGTAATTTCATTCTACCACTTAAATGGTGTGTAAAATTAGTTTATCTATACTACTCGTAATATTATAAAGCGGAAGAGTTTGTTTGTTTGTTTGTTTAAACGCATTAATCTCAGAAACTACTGGTCTGATTTGAAAAATTATTTTTTTGTTAAATAGTCCATTTATAGAGGAAGGCTTTAGACGACATTGTTATAATACGCTGCGACTAATAAGAGCGAAGCGACAGTGAGAAATATTGCAAAAACGGAAAAAAATATTCACATTTGAGGACTTTCGTTGCGTGTGCTGCATAAACAGTTTAAGTAACTAAAAAAATATGTAGTTATGAAAGAATTATTTCAAATTCATAGTAACACAAACCAACGTGAGCAATCAAAAGATAATCACGATAGTGTTTTCGACAACCACGCGAAGAAAGTCGCGGGCACAGCTAGTATTTAATACGCACCAAACAATTCAAAACCTATCTCATTATAATCCAAGATGAAGTTGCAGTCAACAATTAAGTATTACATATTATGTTGAATTAGTCCACATGACGAAGCTATTATGCAACATATTGCTGTGGAGACGTCGGCCGTCCGTGGCCCGCCATGCTGAGCCAGCAGCGGCGCTCACGCCACCCCACATGCCAACCGTGAGCAAAGTATTTTACGTGGGGATCCGTATATCAAAATCGGCAAGTAGCTACAAAAAAGTGTATGCCATATAATAGGTGTGTCATGTTAAGTATATAGGGATTTAGGCCCGTAAACAAGTCCCATAAATAATCAGTCTCAAGAATTGCGATCGTAACCTTTACTTGAGAACCGATTTGACTGATAAAACAACGTTTCGTTTCACTTAAAAAAATTGACAACTTTACTTGTTACATACAATTTTTTTTTTTAAATTTAATATTTATTTTTACGCTTCGAAAAGAAAAAAAATAAAGTACGTAACATAAGTAAAGTTGTTCATTTTTAAAAGTGAAACGAAACGTTATTTTATCTGTCGTTAATTTAAGCTAACGTTATTTTCAGTTGACCGTGCGAACGTAACGTGTACGATTATACGGCCATGGAGATCTCAGGCATTACGTAGGTTAAGGATCTAATTCTTTTTGTAATATCAAGACTGAATTTGTCAAAACTTGTCGAAGAAGGAATTGGTATTTCTAAATCGATATTTGAAGAAATATTAAACTTAGAATTTATATACCTTAGGAGTTCTTCTTCTTCTTTTCAAAAATGGCTCCTTAGTAATTTGCCAATATCAGAGTGGGTTGGCGAAGACTCTGCTTTATGAGTAGGTTTTATGAAGAAACAAGAGTACGGTGCACAGGAGTACCTTAGGAGTTATGGCCGCGCAATTCTATAATTACTTGCAATGTCAAATTGACGTCAAAAGAGTGACTTTTGATCTTTTTGATCTTCTCAATCCGCGTAAGTTGAGAAGACATCCAAAGACACTCGTATCGCGGCAGTGCACTAGGAAGTATGGAGGCCAGACATGAGAGCTATATTTTACGTTGCACTCCATCAGCTATATGTAGCCAGCAGGCTCACTCCCGACACAATCGAGAATCGAATCAGTTCCATATCAACGGCTTTTGGTGTTTTATTTGGGGGATTGCTTTGAAACTAGCCAGGATAAAGAAAATCTTTAGATCGTAACTTTTTGTGCTCCCGACCATATCAATCAACTGAGAATTAAAATAAACAAACGTCAATTTTTTCGGGAGTGCACGGCACGATCGAATGTGAATCAAAATCGAATCAGTTTGGAGAGTAAGCCCTGATTCAAGACGCTATCGCTAATTCGTCAAATTCTATACGTTTTTCGAACTTTGCATGTGATGATAGCGATGGCATCTTGGATAAATTACCTGTTTCGTTACGAGGAAATCTCACAGCAGTGATATCATCTATGTAAACTTCAAAGACAGTTTATGTCGTTTTGTATTGCAGTTTTCCCATGAACCATAAACTTTTATGGCAGATGTTTTAACTAGAAAACATTCTTTTATGTGTAACATGACGAGACATATAAATGTGTAAATACATTGTAACAATATTGTAATAAAGTATAAACGTTCATTATTTCATTACTGGAGTACTAACTACTGTCCGCGGCTTCAAAAGTAGAGTACATATCCCATAGGAAGTGGAGAATACTATAATTTATAGGTACAAAAGTAGGCAATATTTTAATCCATAGCTTAAGCTCTCTAATAAAATATTACAATAAATAAAATAAAAAAAGTTTTATTTCCAAATAAAACTTAACAAGCTATTTTCGGAAAGACAACAAGAAAAACAAGCTACACTAACTAACGTAGAGTTTAGATTCTACAATACTAAACTGGATTGGAATCCGTTCAGTAGTTTTACGACAATTTGAAAGGGTCACAAATCACAATCCTCCAACTATAAACTCATTTAACCTTAAAAACTTTAAAATTTATCGTCGAAATTTATACGCTGCGACTGCTTACGTTCTCAGTCTACTTGTGGAACCCCAAAATTTACACCAAAAACACACAAGTAAGCAACACATTAACTTGGTAACACAAATTAGTAAGTCAAATTAAATATATAGTTGTTTATACAACATACGAGCGGTCTGCCAACTCCGCAGAATGTCGCGCGTGCAAGTAAACTGCTTATTGACAGTTTCACGATATGAACTTGTTAGATTAAACATCATCAGAACATTTAGACAACTTGCCAATGCTAATTACACCGACGAACTTCGAAAACAAAAATGTATGGGGTTTAGTAAATCTCTAATTAACGTAGCGAAGTTAATGTCAAGTTATAGTAAGTGCTATGAAACGTCAAAATACAATTACAAACGTCAAAGTTCAATACTTTGAGGAGATTTTTTGACAAATACCTAGCTATTAACCGAATGTACCGCATATAACCCCCTTTGCAGTTCATATCAGTAGAGAGACTTACACTATGCGTCTCGCTCACAATTGCGGGAACAGGATAGAGAAAAACGGTTGTATGAGATATGAGAGGGATAGCGTGCTGTTTTTCCGTCTTCTTTTAAATATATATACTAGTTCTATGTCCTCGACTGATCATTGCAATTTGTTCTGTTTAAATTTTATTTATTTATTTATATTTAGTACACAAACAGGTTACAGTCATTGCGTGACAGATTAAACACTAAGCTTATTGGCTATACTAGACGGCAACCCAAAAAAGTATACATAGCTAAATAATGTTTGGTTGCATGATTAAATTTAAATTATTAACTTATTAATAGGGTACATACAGTAATTAAATAATCTGCGGTTAATATTAGCTTGTGGATGCAAAAAGATTAAAACAACACTAAACTTAACTAATTTAAATCTAAATGATAGAGAAACGAGATTGGAGGATTTTTTTTATTATTATTACGAGTTTGTCACGGGAGGTTGCAAATACTTGGCCTTCATTATTTCAGTAATTGTTTTTTTATACTGCGAGAATTTACAGAAAATATCTACGTCCGAATTTGCAGTTGCTAACTCGTTATAGGCACGACACATTCTGACTAGTGGGTTGTAATATGAGGTATTATTTTTGAATACTTGAATAGAAAATATTTTTGGTTTACGCGTTCTATACCGAGTGTTCATGGTTATTTGTGATAGAAGATTTGGAGCATCAATAGAGGAGTGTAGAACTTTATGCAGGTAAAGCAGATCGTATCTCTCGCGACGGGCACTTAATGGTATCACATTAAATTTATTCAGTTGGATGGTGTAGTCTTTGACCATACGGCCGAAATTACATTTTCGTGAGAGGTACCACAAGCACACTTTTTGAACCTTTTCAATATTTTCTATATGGTTTTTGTAGAAAGGAGACCAAATAGGACAGCCATACTCCAATACACTCCTGACTAAACTGAAAAATAATGCTAGTACACCATGTGGTTTTTTAAAGTCCTTCGTTGAACGTATGACAAATCCTAAAAGTTTGTTACTTTTTTTTAAGATGTGCTCAAAGTGAGGGCGAAAAGATAGTTGTTCGTCGAAAAGGACTCCAAGGTCCTTGACTATCTGCTTTCTGGATAATTGCTTCCCCTGCACGTAATAACAATGGTTGAGAATATTCTTCTTTCGTGTAAAAGATATCACACAACACTTGTCGATGTTAAGTTTCATGTTATTAGATGCACACCAGTCCGATATAACATTTAGATCATTTTGCAACGCAGTAAAATGATGCTCACTAACTACCTCAGAAAAGATTTTTAGGTCATCAGCGTACAGAAGTGCCGGACAAGATAGACGATCAATCAAATCATTAATGAATATGATGAAGAACAGAGGACCAAGGTGAGACCCCTGGGGGACCCCAGATGGAACAGAGACAGGACAAGAAGAGAAACCCTTTACAGTAACCAGTTGGCTACGATTGCTAAGATAAGAAGTTATCCACCTCAATAAATTACCATGAATGCCATAATGTGACATTTTGTAGATAAGCCTCATGTGGTCAACCTTATCGAATGCTTTGCTAAAATCAAGGTAGATGGAATCTGCTTGACCACCTGAGGCAAACACTTGACAAAGATAATTTTTGTACTCCAATAAGTTTGTAAGAGTGGATCTGTTCTTTAGAAAGCCATGTTGTTTGGTTGAAATTAAATTATAAAAGTGGCTATTGAGATGTACATAGACCACCGATTCAAAGAGCTTTGCAATGCCGGATAGTATACTTATTGGTCGATAGTTGGAACACAAAGATCTATTACCTGATTTGTAAATAGGGATAATGTGTGCTCTCTTCCAAGAGGAGGGAAAAATACCACTATAAATGGATTTATTAAACAAGATAGCAAGGGGCTGCGATAACTCTTCAGCACATTCTTTCAAGAATTTTGGAGGTATTTCATCCGGACCAGCGCCCTTCAGCGCGTCCAGTAACTTCAACTTACATAATATGTCTTGCGTACTTATATATATGTTGTTAAGGGTACATGACATAACCTCCGGCATATTCAACTGACCTGAATATGATGGTGAAGCTTTATCATAGACTGACCCAAAATAATCAGAAAAGAGTTCGCAAATTCCCTGACCATCAGAAGAAATATTATCACCAAATGACATCGTGTGTGGGATTGACACACTTCCCTTACGGTCGTTGATGTAGCGCCAAAAAAATTTCGAATTGTTAGCTAACGAGTCTTCAACTGAAGACAAATATGTGTTGTGACACTTAGTGATAAGCGACTTACTTCTGGTACGCAGCAACGAGAAGGTGTCGTAATCTCGGGGATTGCCAAACTTTTTAAATCGCTTATGGAATTTATTTTTCTCTTTGATGCATTTGATAAGTCCCTGATTGTACCATATAGGAAATTTGTTTGAAGTGTTTTTGACAAGTGGCGTGTTTACTGATATTATTTGATTTAGCTGAGTATAAAAAGCAGCAACACATTGATCAATATCATTAGAAGAAAGCAATTCATCCCAGTCGACTCCACATAGCTCTGATCGTATGTCGTTATAATTACACTTATTGAAATTATATCGTTTCTTATTTTTAGGTTTCATAGATGTAGTAGTCAGTAGATTAGAGACATTTATGCAATACGCAATATGATGTGAGTCAACTTTGCATATTGGATCTGTTTCAGTTACGGAGATTGAGGATGGAGGTAAGTTAGATAACACTAGATCTAGAAATCGATTATTCTTATTCGGAATGAGAATAAACTGTGCAAGGCTGCAGATATTCATAGTTTCAAGCAGTAAATCTGCTTTGCGATCCTGAGGTTTGGAAGGCGTATTGACATTACCACGCGATTCCCATATCATGTTTGCAGAGTTAAAATCGCCGAGCAACAGAAATGTATCCTCAAATGACGAGTTTAGTATAACTTTTTGGGAATTATCATGGAATGCGGCTACGTCATCAGCTGACAAATCCGGAGGCAAATAACATAGACAAACATGCAAAGGAGGCCTGTCTGATTTAAGGGGTAGGAATGAAAGCCAAATATCTTCAAACCTACTCTCCCAAGACGTCTGCCGTATTACATTGATATCTTTTTTTACAGCGAAAAGGATACCACCTCCACTAGCTTTAGTTGAGCAAGAATCCTCACGATCCCTCCTGTAAACATTATACCTATCATCTATTGACTCATTATTAAATACACTACTATCAAAATTAGTTTCAGTTAGACATATAATTTCGTAATCATTACTAAGAGTGTTTAAATATATATCTTTAACCTTAGATTTAGCCCTACCTAAATTTTGATAAAATATGCTATACATTGTTGAAAAAAAATAAAAGGCCTAACAAAAACATCCAAATATAAAAATAAAAAGGGGAGAGATAATAAGTAAATAGTTATCGTAACTTAAGTATAGTGTCCATGTTTTTAATAAGTATCGCACTAGTAGACTCGTCCTTGCGAACATAGATCTGGCCGTATTTGATCCACACATATTTGTAGGAGAATTCTTTGGCCGCTTTCCTTGCCGCTGCATGAAGCGCCTTCTGCTCCGGAGACAGATGCTCAGTAACAAAGATCCTGGAACCTTCACCTTCACCCGATATATTGAGATCAGAGGATGTCAAGCCATGTCTTGAATTAGCTTTGTTATACCTGTGGCAAGCCGATAATACTGAGTCTCTCACACGGGTAGAGTTGAAACTCACGATGATGTTACGCGGCCTCTTGGAAGCAGAATTTTGTTTAGCCACTCTGCGACAGGCGTTAATGTGTCCATCTTCAATAGGAAACTGTATTAGATCGCACAGTTTTTTTAATATCTGAATCACATTTTCGTTTTTTCGCTCTGGCACTGCTTGTAACTCGATATTGCAACTGCGTGAAATCTTCTCAAAGCTAGCAAGGCGCGAATTCAATTTAATAATTTCGGTGTTAATTTTTGCATTTTCAGTTTCCAAAGTTTTAATAATTTTTACGCTTTTATCAATATCCGCCCGAAGTGTAGACTGTTCCGCGCAGATGTAGTCAGTGGTTGCCGTAAAATCATCTTTAAGAGCTTTAAGCGCCGTATCCAATTCATTCTTGACCATCAATTTTACGTCTTCCCTAAGAGCCACACGGAAATCAGCCATAAAGGCTGATAAAGTATTATGCAGCTTTTCATCTAAAAGCGTGCTGATTTTCCCCATTGTTACTACATCTTCAAGAACTAATTCATGTGTCGGAGGCGGAGATACAACCAACTGATCAGATATGTCACAAGACATATTGAGAGAGTCATCAGGATACTTGGATAGATGCAGGACATTCTGACGCACAGGGGTGTTGTCAGTGCTATGGGGTCGTCTAGTGACATTACTACAACCAGGGCAAATCCACGTTGACAGGAATTCTGAAGTGAACGCATTAAATTTTTGTTTGTCTATCGCTAGACACTGATAGTGATACTTTCCAATACACAGACGGCATTTAAGAAATTCCTTTGTGTTCAGAGCTCTCTTACAACCGCTGCAGTTCATTCTGAATAAATGTTTGGATGCTAGTGCCTTTTAAAAGTAAGTAGCAACAGTTCCTCACTTTTGACGTACAATACGCAACGCCTGCTAAAAAGTTGTAGCAAATTCCACCCTTCTGCGGCAATGCGATATAACTTACAAGTGATAAGCAATTTCGGCCGCAGCGCTCCCAGCGTAGTGGCCTAACGGTCCGGACCCCGGCCTCGACGAAACGATCCGTGGTTCGAATCTCACACAGTTAAATAAGTTTCACCTTTGGGGACTCCAAAAACCACACAGGGACACAACACTGATGGGGCGAAGCACCAAGGACACTTGGAATTAAAAATTTGATTTATTTGAACAATTCACAAATCACCACAAACACGACCGCTCGCAACCAGGCCGTAAGCGAGAATGAAAATTAAATGTATTTAAATTAAATCGCTCGCAACCAGGCCGTAAGCGAGAATGAAAATTAAATGTATTTAATTTAAATGTATTTAAATTAGTATTTTTATGTTCTGTTTAGGTTACGGATATTTAAATTCTAATATTATTTAGAAACAAAACTAAACGATTTTCGAAGCAAATTGATAAAATATACATATTTTTTGGTTACACACACAATACTATTTTATTTAATGAATACTATGATATAATTAAAAATTTAATGACCATTATAATGATGGTGCTACGCCGCTCTACGCCGCGCTACGCACGTCTACGATTCGCTACGGTGCACCATCACAGATAGTTTACGCTGCCTCAGTGAGTTCATTATCAGAATTACGCAGAATCAACGCGTAATCATTTTCACTTATAGCATACCATTTTAAGGTATACTTGTGTATACCTTATTGGAATTATGACAATAAAAGTATCTACATGAGCACATTCGTACTTGAATTAATGATTCTAATGATCTTTGTCCTTCAATGTATTCATAAGTTTTTGATAACATCTTTTTAAAATCGACTTATACAGCAACACCTGAGCTGGCGGCTATGTACCGTGAATATCTAATCGCAGCGGCGAACGCACAGCCGAGCCGCCGTGACGCACGCCATGCGCAACAACAATGGCTATTGCCGCTATTGCCGACCAGCTCTGACGTCACCGGGAGAGCTGACTCACCTCCTGTCCTGCGCCGGCACCGACACCAGGCATCATCATCAATAGCCCCTCTTTGATATACTTGTTATTTAATGATTGACGGTTGAGGCGATGTCACCAATCCCTCTGGAGTCTGGAATATGTTGTGAGAATAGAATAGATAAAGCTGGGCAATTTTCAATCTAGACTCGCCGCAGCGTGTCTTCAATGGAGCTTGCCTGCCAGCGCCGAGTGTAACCACTTGGTGCCACTTTTGACACTTCTGTAATACTTTGTGCTCCGACCCCTCCGTGGTCTAGCGGTTCAGAGCCTAGCTCTCGAGGTCGTGCCCCGAGCCGAACCCCGCGTTGGAACAACAAAAAATTGTTATTTCCATGTTTGGTTCGGGCAATGCAGGCCGATCACCTGATTGTATGACAAGAAAGATGATATCCGTCCTACTGGGCTAGGAGAGTGAAGGAAGAGGGATTGCTTCTATGTATTGCGCACACACTTGGCCACTATAATATAACTCCTACGTAGCTGGCCTGGTTTCAATGATACCGGTCACTGTCACCGAAATTGGTGTGGGAGGGATTATTACATTCTACTAAATCCTATAATTTTTTTCGTGTCGTAACACTTCATTTTAAAACCTCACCCTATGTGACACGTTTTTATAAACTTAAATATTTGTATGTATGCATGTAACGGAATCTTGAGCATAATTTTCACAAGTTACCAGAAGGCTAATTGAATTTGAATTTTTGAATACGCATCAAGGAACAATGACAACGCAATTGAGCGTTTTTTAAACTATTATTTATTATTTCCAACATAAAGTCCCCCTAATATTTTTGTTAATAGCGAACAATGTTATCAACAGAAAGTGGCAGAAATAATATCGACAGAGCGACACACCTACTCACCCTAACTAACCGGCTATAGCATATTGTTTCCTTCCCACACGACAGCAAGCGAGAGTTTGGGAATCCCAGGCAGCCCCGCAACAGCCAACGGTACGATCATAACTTAGATCCGCGACAGTTCCGTCAATTAAATTCCGATCTTAGGCCCGTAATAATAGTCTCAAACTCTGTCCCAAGAATTGCGATCGTGACTATACTTCAGAACCTATTTGACACATAAAACAACGTTTCGTTGCACTTTTAAAAACAAGTAAATAGTTAATAAAATTTTCAAATAGTATCTCTATTTTCAATTCCGCGCCGCGTCGCGTCTAAGTATGAAAATTACGCTAAATGTGTTTTAAACGATTGCAACGATTTTATTCCCAAAGTCAACCTTGGGAACCACCAGAAAAGTGTATATAAAATTTTAAGTTAGGGTTGCACCAGTGCAGCGGTAGCTTTTTGTGTTGACATTCCTAGAATAACTTTTTAAGTTTTCATTTAGAAATAAAATTTCTTCATTTTCATTTCCAAAAGATGTTAAAACTTCGATCGTAATAACATGATGAAATGATACAATTTAAATATATTATATCTAGCAATATCCCGCGAAACAAACGCGCGTCGAGTTTTGCAACCTGCATGGTGGTGGGACTTTGCACGATCGTGTTAATATCATTGCTTGTGTGGTGGTGGTGTTTTCATGTTTTTTGCTTGCGAGTGTACGCATAAGTAGTGTGGAAGGAGGGAGGTGCATCAAACGCATGCCTATGTGCTTGCAAGTTGTGGTTATAATTGTTTCGCGGGATATTGCTAGATATAATATATTTAAATTGTATGCTATGGATTTCCGCAAAGTAACGCCTGATTCCATTAACTATGATGAAATTATGTGTTTTATCAAAAACTGCATGCGAAACACCGGGTCTAGTAGAAAACAAGTTGCCAAACACCCGCGGGCGCCTCGGATTTCGCGGACTGGACAAATTCGTAAGCCTGTTGAGTGTTGATGTTCTCAACTCGAGCATGTTGGCTCCCTATTGATGACGCGGCAGACGGTACTGACGTGCACACAAGTGTCTAGCAATTTAGGTAACATTTTTAATTATTTTTATTGAGTAATACTTTAGAACTTAAAAGTTGTTATAGTAGGGGAGCACAAGAAGGGATTTGTGCTCGCTTGAGCGCGTCAGATTAAAATACTAGGTATATGTGACACACGTCCCTGGCGATAAGTTTCATAAAAATGTAATCCGACGTATCCTAATAAGGTAGGAGATGCTAAGTTCGTGGTAAGGAAGCTCCAGCCTAAAGTACGGACGATTTGAAACTCGGGTAAGCTCATATGGACTTATATAAAATTTAAAAGTAAATCACTATATTCCCTATCTTCTTATATTCTTCTTATATATAAAAATGAATTGCTGTTCGTTAGTCTCGCTAAAACTCGAGAACGCCTGAACCGATTCGACTTTTTTTAGTCTTAAAATATTCGTGGAAGTCCAGGGAAGGTTTAAACGGTTTGTATGCTCAAACAAGTGGGCACGGGTCAGCGCTATCTTCTATTAGATATAAAAATGAATTGCTGTTCGTTAGTCTCGCTAAAACTCGAGAACGGCTGAACAGATTCGGCTATTTTTGGTCTTGAAATATTCGTGGAAGTCCAGGGAAGGTTTAAACGGTTTGTATGCTCAAGGAAGTGGGCAAGGGTCGGCTAGTCTTATATATAAAAATGAATTGCTGTCCATCTAAAGAAAAAAATAATTCCACTATCGCTTATTTAGCGTACAATAAATAAATACAATTATATTTCATTAGTCTGGTTAATTTGGTAATTTTGTTTACGATCGGATTAAGTAGGCTTAACATGAACAATTGATAACAAGAATAGAGTATAATATTTTCAAACCATACATTTATTTTCTTATGGCACGAAGATGGTTTATTTATACTACATCACATACTACGTAATAGTTAATACAATGTTGTGTTACGTTACAGTGTTACACGGTGGAGGCGATGCAACGACGATAATGTCGTTATCTGCTTATGTGCCTGTAAGTTATCCATAATAATATTATGAAACATTTCTACGATTCTGATTTAAACTATCTTCCTACGACTTGTCATTTTCTCTATTTTTATCTAACCAAACTAACAAATCTAAGGTTCTTTGTAAAGTCTCCTTAACAAAGAACAAAAAGTATGATTCCGTAGAAAACAATGGGGAACGTGGTGTGTGTAGCCCTTCTAATACCTACACTCTAAAATCTAATAATAAATTAAATAAACTTTTTTCATCCATTTTTAACATTTCCACATTTTCGTATTGCAAAATTTTTTGCGCCATTGTAAGTATTAGTTTCGTAATAATATCGATAAAGTCATTACTCGCGTTAACACACGGGGAATCTCAGATTAATAACTAAAGCATAGATACCGGGTAAAAAGCAAGAGCAGAGACATATTTCTGTTCTTGTCTCACTATACGACACATGCTAATGGGAAGGAAAGGGAAGTCTAGCTGTCCGTTACTTTATTTTTTTAGGCTTGTCACCACTTTGGGCGATCACCTCTGTACGAAATTGCTCACAAGTTGCATGTCAGCTAGTTTGAGCTAATTTGATGTCTTTATTCGAGGGACGTCCATAGTCCACATCACATGTCGATAAAAATGAAAATAAATAAGAAGATATAATGTTTGTACTATCTACCACCCAGTATAAATTACTTTCCTCTTAATCTCCGTTGCTTCCGCGTGAGTTTTTAATGATTTGAAAAACCTAAGTCAATAAGCATCTAATCTAAGAAGTATTAGCATCTTATATTCTTAGATATACGTACCTCGGTACTACTATTGCTAAAATATAAAGATTGTAACATTGTGATGCCGTTCAATATTCTGGAGGAATCTAATCTACTAAAACACTATTTAACTACATAAAAGAAACTAGAAAAACAACAGTATATTTAGCGTTTGTAATGGACGTAATGCTATCTATTCAAAACAACGTGACGTGTAAAATCAATTTGACAAAATTAAGAATGTTGAGATAGAGGATATGAATAAAAAGTAAAGTCATATATACTTACACCATAATCAAAAGTCAGGAAGAGATTGCTGTAAGCAGTAACACCGCCTTTATGTACAATTCCTCTTATTGCACTTATCTATACATATAATAAATCTGTAGAGGAGTCGTGTCTGTACATTAAAGATATTTGAGAAAAAATATTATAGGGGACCTTTATTTACGCAATAGTACCCAAAACAATAATTTTTGAAATTTTTGTCTGTTTGTCTGTTTATCTGTTTGTCTGTTTGTCTGTTTGTCTGTGGGTTTGTGCACGCTAATCTCAGAAACGGCTTATCCGATTTAGATGTACTTTTCAGTAATATATTGCGGCAAGCTTCACTTAACATTTAGTGTTTATTTCATGTAATTCGGTTCATAAATAAAAAAGTTATGATAATTTAAAAACATCATGTCGTACTTGCTGGACATTTGTAGGAAGCGCGCCGGCCCGGGAGCCGCGCACTGCTTCAAATTTTATTCGCAGCGAACGCACCGGGGGAGAATGGCATTCGATAAAAGTGATTTTAATTTTTTCATATTATTATTATTATTATTATAAAGGGTTTGTAAATACAACAATAATTTTTGTTTTGTTTTCAAGTAAACTATTATACAATATATCTAATAAATAGAATTTTGATTTACACGTACTATAATTAAACTAAAAAAGTTAGGTCAATATAACTTAGATTTATGTATTTCTTGATCATTTATTTCTTAGTTTTTATACTAGGTAGGACAATCTAAGTTTTTTTTCTTGACTTTCTTTATTACGAAAGTTTTTTGTATAAAATCAATTACAGTAAACGGTAGTAAGCTCAAAAAAAATTTTTTATGGTTTCGCAATTTATCCTTTGTCAGCACTAAATTAAAACGTTGTTGCTTTATTTATCTTTTTAAAGATTCAGAGTTCCCGGGAAGTAGAAGAGTCCCTTTAGGTTTTGATTCCCTTGCAAGTGTCTAAAATGACAAAAATTTGCGACATAAACGGTATCTTTAATGTATCTTTTGGTTGCGGTGGCTAAGAAGTCTGATTTTTTCACAGCTTCAAGGGACAGTTATAGATCCTGAGTATTTGATATGATTTTTAGCTTGATACCTACACATGTTTTTGAGATAAAGGGTTTTGCAATACAGACAGACAGATGGACCACGAAGATAAATCCTATACTAAATTAACGATAAAAATTGGCCGGGAAAATACTGTGTATTCGAATAATATTATCCGAATAACTTCTCTACTATCTACATGTTGTTAGGGGCCTACTTCTTTTGCTGAGCTCCGAAAGGATGGTAATATACCTAACATATCCTACATACAAGCGGCTTGCCGGGCATGTCTCTAACTGGATCGGGATCAACATTGGCAAGTACCTATTAGCGAAAGTCCTCAGCGGTTGCGCCATTCGTTTGTAGTCATGATGGTGTTCTGTGTACTTTTTGATGCTGAGCAGTTATGTCTGACTATTCAAGATATAGTTACATCTATTGGGGGTAATCCTATGTCTTCATATGGCATGTCCGAGCCGTTATTTGACAGTAAACTATTATTATTACTTCATCGGCCTACTTCTTTTGCCTATGCACGTCTATTGTTAAAAATGTATGTTATTAAAACAGATTATTATAACACTGTCCTAAATCACTTTTCCACGCGTACGAAGTCGCGGGCACAGCTAGTCTACTATACAATTGATTGTATTTTATGTTCAAAAAAAGATTTTTTATTCCTTTCTATTTCCATAATACTATTTAAAAAAAACTATTAGATAAAAAGTATAATATTATCATCCAAGTCATTCTTATCATCCCATTTTACTGTACTGCTGGTGTATGGAAATCGTACAGTGCAAGTAATATTTAATGGTGTAACAACACAGACACACACAGACATTTGACATTTCTAGCATTTGGATTGGGATAAGTAAAAAAATGTATTCAAAAATATATTTATTACGTATAATAATATTAAATTAACAGTATAAAAAAAAAACTGCACCAAAAATACAAAAAAGCTCTCTCAGTCTATCAACGCAGCATGCACTCCAGTTACGTAGGAGAGCCATGAATTTGACGATACAAATGGACCGACAGGACCGGATTCATACCTCAGCTTCACAGGAAACCCGTGTGCATCAACATCAAGGTAATACAATATTCTCGTTTGCAATAATTGGGGGTAAATGTTTAGAGCAAACATGACTCTATGTAGCTTCTGGTTTTCCTATGAACTCGAAACATTTTATTTTTGGAGCATGATTTTGTAAAAAACCTGTAAATACCAAATAGCAGATATTTAACTTGGTATGGTAACATGGTATGGTTAAAAATAATAAAAGTTAAAGGTACCGAATATATCTTTTCAAACATAAAGTGATTATTTCGAACGGTTATCGATATAGAAATGTACATCACTATGAGAAACTTAACCTCTTTGTTATGTAAACAAATATTTTTTAATATAATGCAAACACCGCATACTACTAGAAACTATAATAATATACACATACATCTATTAAAATAAATTAGTTCTAGCCTATTTGGATAAATTTACTAAGCCTATAACATTTAAAACATACTTATGAAAAGATATTGTTCCGTCACAGTTTTCTTTTCGAGATGTAGGTATAACTTTTACACGCATTCACTAAGCAAGGCTTTTTCCGAAACAGTTGTGTTGTAAATTGCAAAAACTGTAATAAATCAGATGAGAATTATTATCTACTAGCTGTGCCCGCGACTTCGTACGCGTGGAAAAGTGATTTAGGGCAGTGTTATAATAAATCTGTTTTAAAAATATTTTTAGTTATAAAAACTGTCGTTGAGGTATTTAAAAAACTACTTAATGTTGACAATTCCTACTACCAGCTTGACAAACGACCGTGTACAATTACTATAATGCGAACGGGACTACTTGATAGTACGCTCACATACACGACGAACATCTAAGATTTGTATGGATTTTGCGCCGCAGCGACTGCAGACGATGATCGTTTCCACGCCGACTCTGCTGGTGTGGCGACAATGATATTAAGACAGCGCGTCGCAAAATTTTGCGGTCTTTTCGGTGCGCAAGTCCGACTCGCACTTGCCCGTTTTTTTTATTTATTAATAACCAAACATGTAGGTACTGATTATAAATCACTTCACTGTTAAATTACTAACTTATTTTATACAGAAAAGTAGCAAAATATAGAAAGTCCCAAAAGAAAGAAAACAAACCTAAGTTGTACCTAACATAAAATCCATTCGGTCCATGATAAAAACTAAGAAATAAAAATATAAATCTAACTTATATTGACATAACTTTTTTAGTTTAACTGTAAACACAATACTTGTTATATTGATGTTAATCAAAATTCTATATATTATGCAGTTATCGAATACATAATTTGGAATACAAAATTTGGACAAACAAACTATAAAAATGTACAGTAATAGTAGGCTGTAGTATGAATTTTAACGGACGGAATGAGAACTATAATATAGAATGCAAAATGCTAATGATGCACGCTGAGTATAACTCTCGGATAACGTATTGTATAAATGTAGGTACCTACTCAACTTTGCAATAATTGTATTAAAAGTACGGCATTTGGCCTATAGATAGATTTGTATAAGAGAATACTCTATCAATATTATGATATTTGACAAAAAAACCCATAATAATCACACTGTTAACACATATCCAGGACAGGCCGCAAAAGGCTAGAATTTCAAAAGGTATCTCGATTGGAATCGAGTTGTATCAACAGTTTTCCCCTGTAACACAGTTTAGTAACTATCGAGATGTTTTTAACGTCTATCTTATTAAATAGAAAAAAACAAAAAAAAGAGCAATATATGTATTTATGAAAATCCTAAAACTGTTTTTACGATTCCGTACCTCAAAAGGAAAAAACGAAACACATATTATACGATCATTTCCATGTCCGTCTGTCTGTCAAGACCCTTTTACTCAGAAACGCGTGTTGTGATGAAAATTATATAAAATACTCAGGAACTACTGTTCCTTGAAGCAGTGAACAAATCAGACTTCTTAGCCAATGCAATCAAAAGCAGTCGCTTATGTCGCTAAATTTCGTCATTTTCGACACTCGTAAGGGAATCAAAACCTAAAGGGTACTTCCCGTGAACTCAAAATCATAAAATTTTAAACCAAGCAACGTCTAAAACCATACGTTTTTAGTAACATTATATAGATAGTAAAAAAAAATGTTTTTTTTAAACTTCGTACCGTTTGTCATGAATGTGTTTAATTGAAACTTATAACAAATACTTAGGTCTCTAATATATTCAAGCTGTGACCAAATCAAAATTCTATGTCAATCAGGTTTGTATGGAACTCTCGGTGTGCAAGTCCAACTCGCACTTGGCCGGTTTTTATTTATTTACTTATTACTAACCTACGCTAACAAATATGTATAATACAGTACCTACTTATCACAAAGGACTGTACAGTAAAAGTACTAACTATTTTTATACAAATAACTTTCGTAATAAACTCAAGAAAAAAAATCTTAGATTGTTCCTACCTAGCAAGCCTAAAACTAATAAATAAAAGTCACCCCCGCGGCCCCGGTGCGTTTGCTGCTAATACAATTTGAAGCGGCGCGCGCGCGCGGCGGGCCCGGCACGCGCTTCCTATAAACGTCCAGCAAAAACGACATGATCTTTTAATATTGTCATAACTTTTTTATTTATTAACCGATTTACATAAAAAAAACACTAAATGTTAAGTGAAGCTTGCCGCAATATATTAGTGAAAAGTACATCTTAATCGGATAAGCCGTTTCTGAGATTAGCGTGCACAAACCCACAGACAAACAGACAAACAGACAAAAATTTTAAAAATCATAGTTTTGGGTACTATTGCGTAAATAAAGGTCCCCTATCATATTTTTTTTCAAATATCTTCAATGTACAGACACGACTCCTCTACAGATTTATTATATGTATAGATTACATTATTATAATAATAAAATCTAAAGGAAAATGTTTTCTTCATGTTTTATTGTTGACACAATAATAGGATGGCATATAATGCTACCAAATGAAGTTGTCGCTAATTTCTAAAGAGCTATAAAAATACAGAGACGTTTTTATTTAGTTGGTTTGATACGTTTGACAGACCACCAAAATTTGACAGACCACCAAATCGACCTCTGACCTGGTGACAACGCGAAAAATCATGAAGTTGCTGTCTCTTTTACTCTCATGAATCTTTGCATTTGAAATTTGTTAGATAGATCGCAGTTTTTAGCTCTACTTTTTACACTCCTTCTATGTATATCCTATTTCTATGCGGGGAATCCCCATTGCAATTGGTCTATCATAATAATGACATAATATGGAGCAAGTCACATCGCAATAAAAAGAGGAAGATATTTGTTTTTTTATTTGCTCCAAAATCCATACTGGATCGATTTTTATTCAATTTGGCACAATACAGACCTAACCGACACCTCTTCACGCCATACAATCCAGTGAAGTACTGTCACATTGTACCTATATCGTTTAAACTTTGGCTATAAAACATAGCAGATATATAAGAAATTGAAACGGGCCCGTTAGATACACAGCTACAGTAATATACTAAGAAGAACCGTTTAACCAATTTCGCAACACGCGTGCTTCTGAGAACAACCGGACCACTTGACACCATAGGTCGGCTCGTCAGCCTCGTCAGAGAAACTGACAGTTTTCCTGTCCAAGATGTATGTGGCTGGCTTAGGCCGTGTTTCACCAAGCAATGTTAAAGTTAACGCCATGTTAAAATACCATGAATTCTCAATCGTTGACAGGAAATACGAGAGGGGTAACATGATATTTAACATGGCGTTAACTTTGACATTGCTTGTTGAAACACATGTTAAATTCATTGATAGGAATTACGCGAGGAACAACATGATATTTAACGAAGGATTAACCTTAACATCGGTTGGTGAAACACGCCCTGAGTCCCGATTTCACCAACGCACGTTAGTGTTTTAACGGCAAGTTAAATTACCATGCCTTCTCATTCATTGATAGGAATTACAAGAGGAACAACATGATATTTAACGAAGGATAAAGATTGCAGAATTGTTTCAACTTAAAACTCGTTCAGCTTTGTTCTCACCTACCGGTAAGAATCTAGGTAATTTTTGATCTGGGTATAAATGTACGTTTATTATGTAATACATGTTACCGGCTACGCGTAAAATGAAATCCTGCAGGCACCGGAGGCGACCTGACTCACTCGAGGATGCTGCTATGGTGTCAAGTGGTCCGGTCGTTCTCAGAAGCACCTTTTTCTGCGGTAAAAAGTAGCTCTTATATTATTAATATATTACTATTAATCCAACATGTAAACTTCTAACATACCAAATTTTATCAAAATCCATTCAGTAATTTTTGTGTGAAAGATTAATAAACATCCATCCATACTTACAAGCTTTCGCGTTTATACTCGTAATATTAGTAGGATAGTATACACACTTATTAAGTGTTAAAATGAAATGTACTTTGCACACTTGTACAGAGACCATCTCACTTCTCAGACGTGAATGATCTTTTATATTCTACACGTCAATGGGGGAGGCTGTCGAACCGAAGCCCACTGCACAACTTTTGTACGTCATATTATTACACTAAAAATGATGTAATTATGGACGGAAATTTTGCATGTTAGGGACGCAGAAAAGACTCTTTTGCTTTCCTCGTTGGAACAGTTTTCAAAAAATAGATATTAAATTAAATTTCCTTTATTTCAACCATCAACATAGGTCATATTATAAATTACAATTACATTAAAACTACATTATTACATAAATTATTTTACTAACTTAACTAACTAATATTCAGGTGGATCTGAGCATGTGAATCATTGAGAGATGGTTCACATACTCAAAATCATTATATTGATATTATACCTTTTATTTAAACGTATAATATTCAATAAAATTGTAACCATATTGGTCACGGAAAAGTAATTATTATTTTAATAGTAAAATAAAAGAACCAACGCGATGCAATAATTAGCGGCACTCGTCATCGGCTGAGGTGTCCGAGTGGTTAAGGAGTTGGACTTGAAATCCAATGGGTTCTACCCGCGCAGGTTCGAATCCTGTCCTCAGCGACTTTTGGGCATGCATTTTGCTAAGGCGTTCGCCACTTGTTGTATTTTTAGCTAGGCTTTACTATTTCAATTTATTTTTAACGCCTTCATTGACGTTACTATATTTACGTCAATAGTGTTTCTTATTCAATTAGGAACTGTGTATTATCGCCATATTAGAAACACATTATTTTCTTACACTGACCTCAGTAGTTTAGCAGTATCGTAAAACATTATTGCTATTTTGTATGTTAAGGCGTTCTTTATTATCAATATAAATAATTTAAAATACGCAAATTTGCCAGTAGTTTATTGATTTTTAATTTTAGCTCTGTTGTTATATTTAAAATCAATAAATTACAGATAAAAGAGACAAATATTAATACTTGCCTGTTTAGTAGCTAATGTTTACGCAAATATAGTACTATCAATTATAAATTAAAGTAGATTAAATAGAGGTGGTTCACTTTTATTTATCTCCACGTTTCCGGTGCTTTACTGCAACTGTAATCATGGATACTGACTAGGTGGTAGGTGTCTCAAAGAACTTTTAACACAAGTTCTATAATACTATTAATTTTATTACTAATATTACTCATATAATAATAATATTACTAAGGGCCGATTTTTCAATCGTTAGATAACTTTTATCTGTTGAATAAACATGTGACTTTGACATTTGTTCCATAGAAAGTCTGTCAAAGGCATTTAATTATTCCTTAGATAAAAGTTATCTGACGATTGAAAAATCAGCCCTTGTTAAAACCTCTTTTTTATTTTATATTTTTAATTAAAATTATGTCAATCTCGAATCCGGCTCGAAGGACCATGGGCTACTCTCTACTAATAAAAAACTAGATTTTTACTAGTAGATTACTGTGTACCTATTAATAAATCTCCAAAAAATAAAACTTAAACTCTATACATCGCCACAGCCGAAAAAATACAAGAAAAAATTTCCTTCAATTTTGACATAAGTTTGACATAATTTTAATTAAAAATATAAAATAAAAAAGAGGTTTTAACAGCCCTTATAATAATAATATTACTCACGGGATTAGATTGGCGTGGCATGAAAATGTCCAGATTATAGTTAGGGATTAGATTTGGTGGCCCCTCGTCTGTGGCGCCGTGGTTTTTTGATCCAGTGCAGCGATATCCTATAATTTTACTCTTGGAGCATAAGGTCAAATATAGTAAATACGAGCCGCCCTAAGAAAATTGTAATTCTTTTTAGGTAATTTTGAAAACTAATAAAATAATAACCGTTTAATAAGTGCATTATAAAAGTAAATTCAGTGAATGGGCAACATCAGGTATTTTAAAAAGCAGATTAAAGTTATATGAACTGTATAATATAACTTTAATCTGCTTTTTAAAATATAAGCACCTTACTTGTCAACTATTTTCAATGATTGTATTAAAAGTGGAGTTTTTCCTGATCTAATGAAACATAGTAAATTAATACCTCTTTTTAAGTCTGGTAGTAAGTCGGATCCATCAAATTTCCGGCCTATATCTATTCTACCAACATTAAGTAAAATATATGAAAAAGTAATACTAAATCAGATGCTTGCACACTTTAATATTAATAATATTTTGCACGAAAAACAGTTTGGTTTTAGAAAGGGACGCTCTACAACAGATGCAGGCGTCGACTTGATAAGTTATATTTTTGAAGCTTGGGAGGGATCGCGGGATGCTCTTGGAATATTTTGCGATCTTTCCAAGACATTTGATTGTGTGCAGCACACGACATTGATCAGGAAACTACACCACTATGGGGTAAAAGGCCCAGCTCTCGCCCTTTTGAAATCATACTTGTCAAATAGAACTCAGAGGGTAGAGGTAAATGGGAAAAAATCCATAGGCTCTAAAATAGAGATGGGGGTCCCACAAGGATCTATTTTAGGACCTTTTCTGTTTTTAATTTATATAAATGATCTACCATTCCTTATTAATGAAAAACACGGGATAGTATTATTTGCTGATGATACGTCTCTTATTTTTAATATAAAACGGCAAAATATATGCTACGACGAAGTAAATAGTGCTCTCTCAAAAATAGTACATTGGTTTAATGTAAATAATCTTTTGCTTAATAATAGAAAAACAAAATGTATAAAATTCACATTGCCTAATGTGAGGCAAACTGATACCAATGTACTATCAAATGAGGAATGTATGGAACTAGTGGATACTGCAGTATTCTTAGGTATAACGTTAGACTCAAAACTTCAGTGGGGCCCCCATATAGCTAGGCTGGCCGACAGACTCAGTTCAGCAGCATATGCAGTTAGTAAAATTAGACAATATTCAGATGAATGTACTGCACGTCTAGTGTATTTTAGTTACTTTCATAGTATAATGTCCTATGGTATTCTGCTATGGGGCAACGCTGCCGATATAAATAGTATATTTGTGCTGCAGAAGCGAGCTGTTCGGGCAATCTACAAGCTGGCCCCCAACACTTCACTTAGAGAAAAGTTTAAGGAAACTGGAATATTAACTGTAGCTTCTCAGTATGTTCTCTCAAATGTATTTTATGTTAAGAAAAATATTCATCAATTAAAAAAAATGTGACAAACATAATAGAAATACTAGAAATAAGCATAAACTGGATGTACCAGTGACTAGACTTAGTAAAGTAAAGAATTCGTTTAAAGGTCAATGTATACGCCTTTACAATAGGATCCCAGAAAACGTTTTTTTTTTCAAACAATAAGTTTAAGAAAGTAGTCAAAGAACGTTTGTGTGCAAAAGCATACTATAAAGTTTGTGACTATATGAATGATAGCACACCTTGGGAATAAAGTAGCCCCCTGCAAGGCTTTTTTTTTCTTTTATTTAATTGCATAAAAGTGCAATTTTTATTTTGTAGTAGTATTCACTATTTTATATGTAAACATATTTTTTATATATATTTGTTTTTTAAAAGAGAAATTTTCCATCTTTTTAGTAAAAGGTGGCCCCATGCGAGTTTCTTACGCCGGTTCTTCTCGCTGGGCTAGTTCCCGAACCGGTGGTAGGCATCATATAGAAACGACGTTCAGAAAACATTTTTGTAAAATTTATTCTGAATAAAAATTTTTGACTTTGACTTTGACTTTATATATCATACTATGGAAAAAATAGGTATGTACTACCTATTTATCGTAGATACCTATGGCAAATTATTAACGTAGATATTTTTTATTTTATTTCTCCTCTATGCCATTACTGTTATCTGTGGCGTGTTCAATATCTGTCAGTGTGTTGTCATTTTGTCATAAAAAGTTAGAATACATTTGCTTGCCTTGTCAGTGAATTTACGACTAATCTTAGATCTTTAGCTAATCTTATCCTACTGTCGAAAACTAAAAGGTTCGTAATGATCAAATATCTGCCTTTATCTTAAAATATGATTTAAATTAGTATCCAGTAAGTTCCTAAATTCTAATAAAAACATAATGAATAACTAATTTTACCAAACCTAGAATTAGAAAATTAAACATTGGCCTGCAAAACTGTGATGGAATCTTTTCTCAACATAATAAACAGACGCAAAGAGTCTACGGTAGAAGGATACAAATGATTCGAGTCGCCTGACATTTATCACTGCTACAAAAAGTACAAATTTAGTTGATCCGAGATCAACTGTGCTCACTCGCTGGTGACGGTGACATGAGCACAAACAACAAAAGACGCGGAGCGAGCGGTTCCAGTTGTGCTATCCCTGGAGTGCCCGCACTCGTCAACGTCCCCACCGCGATGTCTTCGGATCTAGCGTCACTGTTCGAGTGCCCGGTGTGTTTCGACTATATCTTGCCGCCGATCCTGCAGTGTCAGAGCGGGCACCTTGTGTGCTCCAGCTGTCGGCCGAAGCTGTCCTGCTGCCCGACGTGCCGAGGTCCACTAGGAAACATCCGAAATCTTGCAATGGAAAAAGTAGCTAGCAACGTTATGTTTCCATGCAAACATTCCAACACCGGCTGTACTGTCACCCTAGTTCACACAGAGAAAGCTGAGCACGAGGAGGCCTGCGAGTTCAGGCCATACTCATGTCCGTGTCCTGGAGCTTCATGTAAATGGCAGGGAGGGCTAGACCAGGTCATGCCTCACTTGATGATGTCCCACAAAAGTATCACAACATTACAAGGAGAGGACATTGTGTTCTTAGCTACAGACATCAATTTGCCAGGTGCCGTGGACTGGGTTATGATGCAGTCATGTTTCAATCACCACTTTATGTTAGTTTTGGAAAAGCAAGAAAAGTTTGATGGACACCAACAATTTTTTGCTATAGTACAACTAATAGGATCTCGTAAAGAAGCTGAAAATTTTGCATACCGATTGGAGCTGAATGGTCACAGTCGAAGACTGACATGGGAGGCCATGCCACGCTCCATACACGAGGGAGTCTCATCTGCAATTATGAACTCAGATTGTCTAGTATTCGATACATCTCTAGCTCAGCTGTTCGCAGACAATGGAAACCTTGGTATAAATGTCACAATTCTACGTACCAACAGCATGTAAGCTGACACCGGAGTAGAATATAATATAATGATCAACAACATTTACTGGAATATTTTTGTGAAAATACAAATTGTACCAACATTTTATTATTATTATTGTGAGCCAAAAACTCTATCTTACTTCAGTTTTATTGTATTTAAAAGTGTGTTCAATTTTAGTGATAAGTAGTCAAAGAAATTTTAGTGGAGCATCCATTTGGGACGGTTGTGAGCATTTTCCACTTCCGATGTCAAGCAGATTGTATTGATGAAAAGGCCTCTGCCCACCTCTGCCACTTCACACATGTATAATCATTTTGTTCAACTTATAAACTGTATATCAATTATTACTATTTTATCAAAACATAATATTATGAAGTAATTACTTGGTAGAAAAAAAATATTATTATGTTTCACGCAGTGACTACTAATGTGAGAGGAGCAACAATCAATTGAAACATTTGGTTTTAATTTGTATGTTTTCTCTAATTCATTATTTTATAGGATTGGTTGTCGAAAGTATAAGTCACGGTCACAGTTTATATTTGTGGAACCCTGTTATAAAGTTTAAACTTTAAATGTCAGGCACACAACAATATGTCATATGGAAGTTAGAGTGAGAATATTTATATTTTTGTAGGCAGCTGGAATGATTTCACAGCATTTGACAAATGCCAGCAGTTATTCCAAATGAACAAATAATGTTAAAATGATATGTATATACAAGTGATTATATTAATATTAAGGATGTATTATGATTTTGAAACAGTGATGGTATGCTGTCTCTGTAGTTCTTAACTATACGACTGATTTAGAAATGTATTGTCAAATGTGCGGGATTGTTTTGATAATAGTTTCTTTTTTTTAAATATTTTCAAATCCCAATAAAATTTATCCCATTTGGCACTGGTAATATCTGTTAATTTTTTATATAGGTATCCTTACCATGCAGGTCATGTTGCCAAAAGTATGGAATGTTATTCAATAAATTCAAAACCAAGCTGTAGTCAAGATTGGATTCAGCCAAAGTACCAAGAGATCATTACAAATATTGTAAGGACCATCTCTACAACCAATTGTTGATTGCTGAAAAAATTTCACATGTAGAAGTTGTGAAAATAAGCAATGTGTAATTATTAAAGTGTAAATAAATTAACAAATGATATTATTTAATTGCCTATTTGTCCAAAATCTTACATTGAAGTAACAGTGATTGATTTGTATAAAGGTTACCACAAACATATTGATGTAATATGCTGGAAAGACGATGATTGTATGAGCGTCTTCATAGAATGTGATCGATTGAAGGTGGTTTGCCAAAGAAACTTGTGAGAATCACACAAATATATTGGATATTATATTTAACATGTCAAAAGAAACGGTAAAATGGATTGAAAGTTAGAAATTATTTCCTAAGATCTCTTATATATTCTCGAATAAACTAATAATGATATCGAGACTAAATATGTGGCGTGCTGCGCGAGCCGCCGCGGCTTGCGTGCTTCACTAGATACTGTCATGTACTTGTATATTTGCATGTGGTAAGGTGCGACGTACATACACAATATTGAAATTGTTAGTTTTAATATAATTTATGTTACTTAACATTAGGTGTACTATAATTTCCGATCAATATTCATTTGGCGTATAGCATTACTTTGTTTAGGATTCTTCACTTATTTTGAAGTTAGGTAATACTGAGTTTATAGATACTGGTTAAAATAAATTTTTATAAAGTATTAAATGTAGTTTCTGTTAAAGGCCTTAAAATGAAAATATATTTAATAAAGGACTGAACAACCGCTGCAACTACATTGCATTGTGTAATCTTTATCCTCAAAAACAAGTCCAGATAACACAGGATACATTTATTTACTCATATAATATGATAACACATTTTATTCAGTAATAAGTTAAGTTGAGATACGCCGTGTGACCGCAGCTCAGGGTTTGGCACCGGTCTGCGGCTGCAGCGGCGCAGGCAGCAGGCAGGCGGCGCCCGGCCCGCCGTCCAGCAGCGAGGGCGACCGCTGCGTCGGGCTAAACGGATCCGGTTCCCGCTGGACCGGGCTAAAAGGGTCTCGGTCCTGCTGGATCGGGTGGAACGCATCCGACTTCACCAGCACAGGGTTGGGTGGACCCGGCTCCTGCCGCACCTGACTGAAGGGATCCGCCTCCTGCCACACCGGACTAAACGGATCGGGCTCCGTCTGCACCGGGCTGAACGGGTCCCGCGCCGGACGCTCCGGACTGTACGGATCAGGCACCCTGGCGAAGTCCGCCCTGGGGACTACCTCGAAGGACTCCGACGTCTCCTGGGTTTTGTCGTTGACCAGGCTGAACTCGTTGAATTTCTCCAGAACTTGCGCGAGCGCGCGGGCTGCGCCAGGGTCCGGCGCGCGTGGAGCGGGCGGGTCGTCGGCCAGGCTGGCGTCGGCGCTGAGGTCGGACAGGTCCAGGTCGTAGTTCACGTCTGCGAGCCCGGGCGCCTCCGCTCCGAACTCGTCCGGAGTCGCCGGCTCGTCGAGGGACTTCGAGTCGAAGGCGAACCCCAGCGGCGACGGCGTCAGCAGCTCGAAGGAGCCGGACGGCTTCACGCGATCCGGCGACTTGGGAGGGCTAGATCTATCCGACAGGAGAAAATCGTTGATGTCGTTCTGGTCCTGGAACAGCGGCGCGGGGGGGTCGGACAGGTGTATCTGCGGGGGCTCGGGGGGGGCGAGGTCCACCAGCGCGGCGGTGAGCGGCGCGCCCAGCCGCGGGATCTCGCGCCGCGGCTTGATAGTGAGCGGCGTGCGGGATAGAACCGCCTGCACCTTCTTTGTGATCTGCTCCTGGGGATGTAACATGGAATTGAGAAGAGAATGTCTGCCGCAGACTGGTGCCTGCGCATGTCGGCTCGTATTGGCAGACAGTCTGCGAATACGAGTCTTTTTTACTTTCTCCATCGCCCCAGTACGTCTATATCTGGAGTATAGTACAGGCCTCACCTCAAAGGTGTTCGCGGTGGCGGCGAGCTGGTCGGCGGCCTGCAGCAGGTCGGGCAGGCCGGCTGCCAGCGCGTCCGCGCGCGCCCGCAGCTCCTCCGCCTCACGCGTCGCGCCGCACAGCGACAGAGTCGCCGCCTGCACAGTACAAAGTGCTAAACTAAATACTACACTATTAATAATTCATATTTTTCTAAACACACTTTTAGATTTCGCCACAACCATTTACTATAGAAGACAGAGATGAAGTATATGATTTTTTGCGATTTGTCAAAGGCGTCTGATGTGGTTGATCACTAAATTTTTATTTAAATTCTCATACAAAAGTTAACTCATACTGGGATCTGCGGCAACTGACTCAGACGGTGTGAGTTACACTTATAGAAAACAGCTGGTCAAAATTAGAGACTACAAGTCAGATACCAAAATTGCGCCAACCGGTGTTCCTCAGGGCTCACACCTGAAACCCCTTTTCTTATTAATGAATGTAAATGACTTGTGTTCTGCTATTACATCCGGATACTAAATGTTCGCTGGCGATCTCAAGTTATATCGTAAAATTAATGACTACTGTAATATCAGATACCATTTAAAAGGCCTGCACAGGGCCATCTATATTACAGTGTAGTAGTGTAGGTATGTGTACCGACCCACGAGCTGCCGCCGATGGAGGCGGGCATGTTCATGTAGCTGTCGAACTCCGTCTGCGCCATGCCCAACGACTCCGCAGTCAGGTTCTCGATGAACGACACCGCGCAGCACTGCAACACAACAACGTCATGTCACGTCACGGTATAACTAAGCAAAGAATAAAACTATAAGTGACCCCGAATTGTCAAGAACACCCGCGATCACGTCAGCCTTTGAATCTAGTTTTTTTGTTTGAAACAAAAGAAAACTATATTTTATTAGGTTCATCCGTTTTAGAGCTACCGACGAATACACTGAGACACGTCAAACTTGTAACAACCCTCTGTTTTTGTGGTTAAAAATAAATTTTATTTAAAAAGCGCCTCATGGCGTAAAATTCATGGACGTAAATTAAATAATCATCAAATTATAATTTTTTTTCATCACCAATGTAATCTAAGCCAGCCAAGTAAGCTTAGGAGCCACACATTAACTGCCTGGAGTATTAAAAATGTTTCCATTGTCTGGTCCCCGTAACACAAGTTATTCGAACATAGCACGGAGCGAGATTGATGGGGATATGAAATCCATACTCTATTATGTTAATACTTCTTTTATTGAAATGTCCATATATTCGTTCTAACAATATGAAATTATGAAGTCTTACTAATCCCTATTTGTTTGTGTTTGTTTTAGATTATTCAACATTTTAATAATGTCCCAGAATAATGTCCCAATACCCAGAGCAGAGTCTACACTTTCTACACAAGCACTTTGACATTGGCCAATTCACCAATAGTTCCATTATTAAAAAAGAAGAAGAAGACGTGGATTTGACATTGGGGTGCTAGTTACCAGGTTGGTGAAGTAGTACCCGGCCTCGCCGGTCATGAGCCGCTGCGCGCGCGTGAACCGCGTCACGAAGTTGATGTTGCTCACCAGCCGCGGCGGGTTGGCCTTCAGCACCTGATGACGACATTCGTATGGATAATACAAAACTAGCATGACCGTGGGGTGCCGGAGTGAGAATAGCACCGCCCCATCAACCATTTTTCTGGTGTCGTAAAAGGTAAAGGAGGAAATATATCCGGAAATGGGCAGCCGCGTGTAAATCGTAAAACTGCGCTCGCCAACCCGAGTGCCGAGCGTTGCGCGTAAACTTTTTTTGTCGTTAAAACGCGAGAATCGAACCCACGACCTCCGAGTCGAGAGCTAGGCTCTAAACCACTGGACCACGGAGGCGATAGATGTCGTTACAGCTACTGGCGAGTACCGTGAATATGAGCGCGGGCAGCAGGTCGTCGGCGGAGGCGGGGCGGCCGGGCGGCGCGGCGAGCGCGAGCGCGTGCGCGGCGGCGCGCGTCACGGCGCGCAGCTTGGCGGCGGGCGCGGGCGCGCGGTCCACGTCCAGCAGCGCCGCCACGCCGCCGTACAGGCGCCGCGCGCCGCCCAGCCGGCAGCCCAGCTGCGCGGCGCCCACCCAGCCCAGCGACGCCATGCGCTCCGCCAGCGCCCGGTCCGCGCGCTCGTCATCCGTGCCCGCCGGCGAGAACACCACGCCCGGCAACCTGCAAACAATTCATTACATTATAAAGTGTATAAATAAAAAAAAAGATTAAAAACTATAACCCGTCCCCTTTGTAAGTTTGCACATACAATGTGTAAATATGTATTTCTATCAGTAAAGAGTCTTCGCCGTCACACTCTGACATTGGCAAATCACCAAGGAGCCCTTTTTTTTAAAAGAAGAAGTAGTATGTATTAGGACGTACTCATGCAGGAAGCCCATGGCGTGCTCCTCCGCCCAATCCACGAGCTGGTCGCGCGTGTCCGCGTCCACGCCGCCGAAGTGCGGCGACGTGTCCATGTACTTGATGAACCGCTGAAACGGAACGGACGAATCAAAGTTAATATTGATCGCTTTGTGAAATTGAGTGAGACTATTGTGTGGGTATAAATAAAAGCCTTCATGATTAAATAGTGCTACGAGAAAAACATCTTGATGATTTCTAAGGGTGTGTATATGGTAGTGTCGCTGCACGCGCTCGGCCAGGTCGTCGACGGGCATGGCGGGCGCGGCGCGCACGACGTCGACGATGAGCGAGTGCACGAAAACGCGCGCGTCGCGCTCGGCCGCGGCGGGCAGGCGCGGCCGGCGTGGTCTGTGTATATCGCACCTGGTAGTGTCGCTGCACGCGCTCGGCCAGGTCGTCGACGGGCATGGCGGGCGCGGCGCGCACGACGTCGACGATGAGCGAGTGCACGATCACGCGCGCGTCGCGCTCGGCCGCGGCGGGCAGGCGCGGCCGGCGTGGTCTGTGTATATCGCACCTGGTAGTGTCGCTGCACGCGCTCGGCCAGGTCGTCGACGGGCATGGCGGGCGCGGCGCGCACGACGTCGACGATGAGCGAGTGCACGATCACGCGCGCGTCGCGCTCGGCCGCGGCGGGCAGGCGCGGCCGGCGTGGTCTGTGTATATCGCACCTGGTAGTGTCGCTGCACGCGCTCGGCCAGGTCGTCGACGGGCATGGCGGGCGCGGCGCGCACGACGTCGACGATGAGCGAGTGCACGATCACGCGCGCGTCGCGCTCGGCCGCGGCGGGCAGGCGCGGCCGGCGTGGTCTGTGTATATCGCACCTGGTAGTGTCGCTGCACGCGCTCGGCCAGGTCGTCGACGGGCATGGCGGGCGCGGCGCGCACGACGTCGACGATGAGCGAGTGCACGATCACGCGCGCGTCGCGCTCGGCCGCGGCGGGCAGGCGCGGCCGGCGTGGTCTGTGTATATCGCACCTGGTAGTGTCGCTGCACGCGCTCGGCCAGGTCGTCGACGGGCATGGCGGGCGCGGCGCGCACGACGTCGACGATGAGCGAGTGCACGATCACGCGCGCGTCGCGCTCGGCCGCGGCGGGCAGGCGCGGCCGGCGTGGTCTGTGTATATCGCACCTGGTAGTGTCGCTGCACGCGCTCGGCCAGGTCGTCGACGGGCATGGCGGGCGCGGCGCGCACGACGTCGACGATGAGCGAGTGCACGATCACGCGCGCGTCGCGCTCGGCCGCGGCGGGCAGGCGCGGCCGGCGTGGTCTGTGTATATCGCACCTGGTAGTGTCGCTGCACGCGCTCGGCCAGGTCGTCGACGGGCATGGCGGGCGCGGCGCGCACGACGTCGACGATGAGCGAGTGCACGATCACGCGCGCGTCGCGCTCGGCCGCGGCGGGCAGGCGCGGCCGGCGTGGTCTGTGTATATCGCACCTGGTAGTGTCGCTGCACGCGCTCGGCCAGGTCGTCGACGGGCATGGCGGGCGCGGCGCGCACGACGTCGACGATGAGCGAGTGCACGAACACGCGCGCGTCGCGCTCGGCCGCGGCGGGCAGTCGCGGCCAGCGCGCGCGGAACTCGCGCTTCATGGCCTCGTTCACCGCCTCCGGCACCTTGAACTCCGGCGCGCGGCGCTCCCCGGCCGGCTCGTCTGAAACCCACCACGGTCATATCGAACTGTTGTACGGGGGCACAAAGTAGATATATAACAGGGACACGACCTAGTACTAAAAAATGGTATCACCCTAATACTGGCAATTCGTCTGGCAATTTTTTTTATAAAGAATTAAATAAAATTAATAAAATAGATAAAGGGTGAAGTCCAGAATCGCCATCTAGCGCCACTATTGGAAAATACTAATAACTAATTTCGTTTCGTATCTTCTTCTTAATTAAGGAGTTGAATTTAGCTTATTGTGATGTTATGCTTAAAAATAAGCATAACATCACATCTTCTTTTAATGTCAATGTTTGTACTTAATTCGGCATATTTACATTTTATAATTTGCAAACGTTACAGTAGTGACATATATTGCAATTTTTTTGGTATTAAACATAGATTGTAGAAATGGTAGTCCATGACGGGGTGTAGGAGTCTTACTCTTGCATTTTATTTAATGTTCACTAAACCTTTTGGTTGTCACTCAATTTAAACACATTTGTCAATTTATATGGCCTTTTATTTTCCCAAAACTGAACACGCAGTGACTGCCCGTCGTCGCAAACATACATAGCTTCCAGACACAAAACCGCTGACACTCGCACGTTCACACATACACCGTCCCTACAGGGCCTTTAAAATCCCCTTTTAAAGAGATCAGCAAGATGGGAAAGTTAGGGTGATCGTGATCGCGTACAGGACAAGGATATAGCAGAACGCTTATTTTTTGCTTTTGGCATAAACCAAACATCTTGTACGAGCCCATACCGAGAAGAATGCACATCAATAATAATAAATTAGCGAACCAATGGTTTCTTTACTGGTTTCTATATAATACTTCAGCATAATCTCTGTCAACACTAAAACATAGAATAAGGCGAACTATCTACACCTTTATTGGTTTTCTCTGACGCCGATACTAGCAAACGTATTTTTCCAAAAAGCGGAGGGTTCTTGGCGGTGTAGGATTTAATCGATGGTATCGAGCTTGCAAAAAGGAGTTGTTAGGTTTTTACGACACCCACGGGAAAAATAGTTGATAAGGGGGTTCTATTCTCACTCCTATGGGTTTTACGGTGCACTAGAACTCACCAGCGCTGCTCCGCTTGAACACGCTAAACTTGAGCAGGTTGCCCTTCTTGTCGCTCTGCTTGAGACGCTTCTCCTCGAACTTGGAGAAGGACGAGTGGCTGGTGACCTTGATGGGCCGCTCCGGCTTCTTCTGCTCGGGCCGGGGCAGTGTGGACGATGAAGCCCTTTCTGAAGAGAACCAAAAACATTAGCCTTCCATCTTTGGCAGTAAGAAAAATGTATAATAATATAGGTATCAGATGACATACATATACAAGTACAGTGCAAATATTGCATTTTTAAGATTACAAGATTTAATAAGAATTGGACATATTATTGAGTTTTAGTAATAAAACCGGCCAAGTGCCAATCGGATTCGCGTTTGAAGTGTTCCGTACAAAACGCATAAAACGTTTGTTAGATGGGAGACGGCCTTAGATATATATTTTATTACTTGTTTTTACAGGGATAATGATAAATAACTTGTGAAAACTGTTTAACTGTCGCGGTTCTTGAGATACAGCCGGGTAACAGACAGATGGGCAGACAGGGAAGTCTTAGTAATAGAGTCCCGTTTTCACCCTTTGGGTGGGGAACCCTAACGGGATACAAGAATACATTATGACGTAGACGTGATGACATACAATCTAATACAAATATTGAATTTTAGCAAGATTACAAGAATCAATAAAATTGATTATGTGTTTAAATAAGAAAATCTACCAAGAGCTCTACAAAAACTGGTAGAAATTATGTAATTTTTTCCATAACATATGACTTACGGGAAAGACATGTATATATTAAACAATTTCAACAAACATTTAGAAATTGAATAAACACAATACATCTGTTATGACTTACATTACACTTATTTAGTAAAAAAAATGTATAGTAGTTGTTTAGGCTTTCAATTAAGGCATAAACTACTTTCTATAGCAGCGAAATGTACAATTGCCGCGTAATAATCATTTACGCTAAGTTAATAGGAAATTAGATAATGAAATCATTAATAAGGTTCATTATTAGTTTCCTATTAACTAATCTAATGACCTGTAATCAGTTCACAAACATTAATTATGACCTTATCCTTCAATCAATCAATCTATAACACTTTGTAAATGTTGGAATTCGATAAAAAACGTCAATATTCATAGTACTTGTACAACTGTGATAAAACAGCTAAGGTCGAGCAAAGGTTCGGTCTACTGTCTAGTCCAAGGTCTTTTACTATCTGTGATCACATCAGAGACAAGGCCACAGGACCTGCTCTGTCCTATTACAACTGGATGTTATAATACTGATTAGAATTGTGGAGATTGATAAGATACATAGATATAGGGAGACTGTAGCCACCTTGACTATAGAGGTCAATAAAACATAATATATATTGTAGGATATATCTGCAAACTGTATCAGTTACATTCATCATCTTGGTAGGATAATTAGGATTTTAATTTCAAAGCAAAAGCTAAGTATGTCTATATTTTATAATACTACTAATATAAATATAAATGTTTGTAAGGATGAATGGATGTTTGATAAACAATAGCTGATCTGTGCCCACTTTGTTGAGCATACAAACAGTTTGTGACAAACTGTTTAAACCTTCCCTGGACTTTCACGAATATTTCAAGACCAGTATTCGGCTATTTTTAGTCTAGCCATCATCTTTTTAGCCATTTTCGACTTTTAGTGAGACTAACGAACAGCAATTCATTTTTATATATAAGAGAAGAAGAAGATTAGATATAGATTAATTATAATTTTATTTTGAATGAAACTATGAGGTTGGCATATCTATGCCATCATCTGCGTAGGCCTACTGCATCATAAGCCTCGTTAAATAATATATAGATTAAAATAAAAAATAGGAAACATCATATTATCCAAAAAGGTACAGTGTTCCCATAGAGTAATGTAATTAAGAATTATGCAGATGGATCTGTGGGCAAATGCTAGTATATTATGCAAAAGAATAAGATATGCAGCCTCTACATAAATGTTCTAGGATGAGATCTGCATGTTAACATGTTTACTTGATGTCATATTACTTGATAACATGTGTCCTCCCTTTGTCTTTTTTAAATGTTTATCTTTGTTGTGTTTATGTCACAAACTTGGGAGTGGGATGTCAGTCAACATCAATATTATTGTAAATATTTTCACATGAAGAATTTGCATTACATTTCTATAATACCTATACAGTATGATATTTTCTTCTAGTACCTACCACATATTCTATTATTGTAAAGTTGGAGCCAAATATAAAACCTCATACCATTTAAAAGTCAGTTTAAGCCCACATACATAAAAGTGTTTTAAATGTTACTAGTATTTCTAAATATCTGAGTCTCAACAAGATTATCCAATTAAACCATATATTATGTTACACCAGAATTGTTACAAGATTTTCAAAAGCTAAAGTATCATGGTCAGCCATTTATTATTTTACAGACATTATAATAATAATTTATGTCTTTATAAGACTATGTCAAAAATTTTATAAACGCAAGCACATGCACTTTTTACTTGGCCATTGCAATAAAAGCAAACTTTCAATTTCAATTAAGGCGAGGATTAACCGCAACTAGCGCCACTCTTTTTAAAATAAATTTTACAATGACACAAAGATCTTATTAAAAAAAGGAATCGGTTCAAACTTTAATTAAATAGTTAAACTAATTTATTGGCATTTAAATACAGCTCTAAATCCTATACTGTATTTACTCTCGTGAGTAATAACTAAAACGGCCGTTTTAGTTATTACTCACGAGATTTATTATATAATATTAGTTTAACTATTATATATTACTATAATAAATTAGTTTAACTATTTACTTAAAGTTTTAACCGATTACTTTTTTTAATAAGATATTTGTGTCATTGTAAAATTTATTTTAAAAAGAGTGGCGCTAGTTGCGGTTAATCCTCACCTTAACTACAATTCCTATTACTCTTATTAACATAGGTAATTATATTAACTTGGTTTCATATAATAAAACCATTGTATATAAAAAATTTATTAATATTTAAAATAAAGTTGTTTACCTGCCCTTCGTTGCCTTTGTTGTAATTTCTGATAACATTCTGAGCAGTAGCCCTGCCACTGTGGATTGCCGTAGAAGTCACATCCGTTCTTGCACATCAAATCGCTCCGGTCGATCCTCAGCGACGGCATCTTGGACGCAAAAATCATATACTTGTAAGATCTTTGTAAATTGTGACCGTACCACATTGTCACCAAATTGAGCAATATAAAATCAGGTTTCGGCCGATTTCCTCCCCTTTAAGATGATATTTTTAATACTCTGCACTCAAACAGACGCCCAAACAGAGACCCCAGGGAAATTTCAGCCCATAGTCGAAGAAATTTTATAATATCGAGTATCACGAATAGCTTCCGTTTCATCGCAAATCACAGGCGCAACGACGGTCGTTCAATGTTTCTCGTCGTTATATAGGCTACTGCTTATCATAATTACACTTGAGCACATAGATAATCGGTAAAGTTATTGTCTCGTTTATACGATGGAAAGATAAATGGTCGCTCTTACCTTTAGTACTTAGTTTTTCATGCTACACGAACAGTTTGGTTTATTGAAATTGTTATGCACTAAAACTCACAAACCCCAGATAATAAGATACCTTAGTTAATCGAACAAAACAAGAAAACGTGTGAAAAATTACGAATTATTATGTACCTAATGTTAATTGGAATTTGCATTCTTTTGACAATAACAATAAATAATAATCTGACACATTTTGTTTGTCAATTGTCATTAATTGTCAAAAAGTTTGACATTTCCTGTTTGGCACAGATTAAACAATTTGTTTACGTATCTAATGTCTACAAACTCAAAATTTTGTTTGCATACAAACTAAACAAAATTTTGAATTATGAAAATAGAATCCATCACCATAGTTATAATATGGGGGAGTCCCACACTTTCCTTAGGTGCGGAACCCTAGAAAGGAAGATTGCATATTGCATCGTGTAATGTGTCGAGCCAGCGAACGGTCGCGCTCCGCGTTATACACGAGCAACAAATATTAATTTATATTTGTGCGAATCGCGCGGCTGATTGCCGCTGCACGTCACCATGGCGCTCGTGGCCAATGAGTTGCTGGCGTTTATCCAGCATGCCATCGACACCATGGACGAGGTCAGCATCATGCAGATCTGCAAGTCTACCTTCAACAGCGAGGAGATTTGCAAGGGCAAGCAGCTGCTGTACGAGACGCTCGGCCAGAGCGCGAATATGACATCGCGGCGCAGAGATGGCACCGAGAGAAGCGTGCAGGACATCATCTCCCTGCTGAAGCAGACGGATCCAGACGACGTGCCGGCATTTGTGGCGAAAGATCTCCATAAGCTGCCGGTGGTGACGATGGACCACGTCGACGTCTCTAGCCTGTTGAAGAACTTCAACAGTATGAAGGCAGAGCTAGACGAGTTGCGAGGTAGGTTGAATGCATCGGAATCCACCATCCGTGATTTGCGTAATGAATTATTGCAAATGAAAAGTAATAATTCATTATGTATGTCACCCGAGCATTCGACCTTCGTAAATACGCGTCGCCGCGGCGCGCAAGCTGACACCTTTTGCGCGTCAGCGGAATCCGACGTGTCACCGACCGCCGCCGCTCCCGCCCGCCTTCCCCTCGAGGTCGAGCCGAAGCTGAGTCAACCAGCGACTCAGCAGAAAAGTTTTGCGGGTGTCACTGCCCGCTCCCCCGCACCTCCCCAGCGGGTGAAGACAAAAGGGGTGATAAAGAGCCGCAAGGCTAAGGATAGCCGTAAGGCAGAACCTCCTCGATCTAACGAGGGTGAGACCAGGAGGTGCGATGAGGAGGGCTTCACACTGGTGGAGAGAAGAAAGAAGAGGAAGCCCGCCGTCCGCAACCACCGCGGCACCGCACCCTGCGGACCCGAGCAGCGTCTGCGGTGTGAAATACCCACCACGCCGCTGTACGTGTCCCGCCTGCACTGGTCCACGAAGGTCGAGGATGTCGTAGGCTACATCTTGAAGAAGACATCCTTCAACTTGAGGGTCGAGCGTCTGGAGTCTCGCCATAAAGTTAGCTTTAGTTCTTTTGTGGTGAGAGTACCGACAAATCGCTTGTCGACCTTCGAGGTGGAGGAGTTCTGGCCGATGGGTGTAGTCTACCGAAGATTCCGGGGGAGACTCCGGAGCGAGGCGCACATCACGTCGCCGTGATTCGTGATGGAATAGTTATAATTAATTGTGTAATAATATGTATGTTAGTCTGTAAGGTATTTATAATATGGGCCTATGCAGCCCGAAATAAAGGTTATTATTATTATATTATTATAATACAATTTAGTACAATTTCTTGTTCTGGATCCTTATAACTTTTTTTTTAGCCATTCAGTTAAGTCCCCTGGGGCCGAATGTCGAAAATGCTTTATAATATCAAAAATAACAATACTGAAACATGTTTGAGTTTTTATTAAGATTTATTGTTTTTATGAATATTCATTTTTCTAAAAGTTAAATTTATTCGAGCTCCCAAAAGCTTTCTTCTTGCCGGCAGCGAATGGTACCAAATGTGGTTTGTCGGCGGGTTCATCAGAAGAACGCTTCCATGTTCCAATATTACGGCAACTGTGAAATATACAATATAATATTATTAACACAGGTAGAAGATAATATAGGTACAACATGTAACAGACATTAGAAACAACAAGTATAAATGAATTATAGTTATAATTTTGAGAAAACTGAATTTGAAATATTGCAAAAATGTTCGAATAACAGCATGTATGCTGACTCTACACGTGGACTTTCATTCCACTAGTTCGTATTCGTAGAAAAATTGCTATTGCCTCTGACATAGATTCTGGTGGTCCTTTGGCACGCGTCTTAGATCATTTGTAGTATATAATCTAAGGCATGCGTAAATAAAAATAACTCATTCAGCGTAGGTGAAACATGTCATCATAGGTATAATCCTTAAATATTATCACTCATTTATTTTAAATGTGTTATAGATATATTTACGTATAGTGACTATCTTTTTATAATGTAATAAGTAATATCTATGTGCCTATCTTGTATGCTGATTGCTGGTGGACGATTGATTAGTGTTCTAGTTACGTACACCTCGACACTTCAATTATCACGACCACGCATTTATGAGATTTAATGACCCATATCTAGTCTATTCATATTAAGTATCGGGATATTTATATATTTGTATGAGTATGAATAGACTTCTTCGCATAAGTCTGTGGGGTTTATAGAACTCAATTTCTATCGGCTTTACCTACAACTCCAATTCGTTTTGAGAACCGTCATCCAAACTCCTGGCTGGAAAAAACCTGGGCTAGGACTTCCCTTAGAAAAAAAACAGCCTTCGCCACTGGGGTATATTACAAACTTCCTTAGCTAGCAAGCTATTGCAATAAATGCAAGAATTTAGCCCAAATCAGCAGCTCTACTCAAAAGGCTACAAATGTTTATATAGGTACGCGATAGGTTCATTTATAACACGACCAAATCATGGTCTTTGCTTTTCTTCTCCAAAGGTCTTTGTGCTCTATAATACGGTCTACCCGTCAGTTTCCATAGCAACCAAGTTTCAACTTGACGTAAACACTCAGGGTTTCAACTCTGGTCAACATTTGATCGTGAACATTTTCCAATGGACTATTTACAAATAACAGATGGACAGTACACTAAAACAATATACACAATGGTAAGCATCATTTAAATATTACATAAAGCGTCTTATATAACTCGTGTATCGGGCCATAAGGAAACAGAGACGTTTATGATAAACAAATTATCTATCAGTCGTTACCGAAAATTGAGCGATCCGTTACGAGTCCAACGACGACGATCGATATCTTTGACAAACGAAAGATAAAAGTGCAATCTTGTAACGATAGCGTTACAATGTTGTTATCAACAGCTAATCTCATATTAAGTAGCTATTAAGTTTTGTACATGTTTCGGCACGCAGGGTCCTCACTCCTCACGACACAACGCTTTTAGGTAATTCTACGGTTGTCATGGTATCTAGGTACGTGTTACAGCTGGGCCCTTATCCAAGATGTCATCGCATCACCTAGGAAGTTCGAAAAAAAATGTATGGTATTTGACATAAGGTTCACTAGTGACAAGCGAAATCGTATGTCACATAGCGAAGCTTACGTCAGATGTAGTTTTGTTTTCGAAATTTGTAAGTGATAATAGCAATGGCATCCAGGGTCCTTGAGTACTTACCTGCTGCGGAAATCATTTATTAATTAAATTCGACTAGTTAAGTAAAGTAATGAGTGACATTTCAATTGGCATAATTATTACACACAATCGGTGTGGGGACCTACAATACGAAGCACAGTCGCCTTACTTATGTATTAGAAGCCCGATAAGTCTTACTCCCACTTTGCTTCGAGGTACTCCTCAAGTGCCACTTTAATACTATATTTATCGTTGACCTTGAATACGTAGGTCTCCGGTAGACTCACCAAGGCTCGTGCTAATGGGTGGTTACTGGTTTGATTAGGTTACAAGGGGTTTGTAAGATTTCTTATTCATCATTCATGGTCTAACGTCGCTTTATCTTCTCAACCTCGTATCTAAAAAAATACAACTTGTCAGTAGAGCCAAAAAACTTAATAATTTTAGATTTTATTTTGCCATGGACTTTGGATGTATACTGTACATAACTGATCCTCATTTAATCCACGTAATAAACAAACAAAATCCACGTCATAATAAAATCTAAAATTATTGATTTTTTTTACTCTAAGTAAGTACTAAAAAGTTGTAGTTTTATAGATTTGTGGTTTGTGAATCTAAAGCGACGATAGCTAGGGTTGAACCGATGGTAGCCTTTTTGTTGACTTTCCGAAAATAGCTTATTAAGTTTTATTTGGAAATAAAATATTTTGAATTTTGAATTTGAATTTGATATACCTACCTATAACGGGTGTAAAAAGAGCAGTCACTATAACTTTGGGATATGATTATACTACCTTTTCTGATTCTAAAAATGTATTTTTTTTTAATTAACAAAAAAATTTTTTTTGCTTTTTCGTTATTCTTGCGACAAAAAAATAAAAAGCGAAAAAGGTTAAATTTTTTTTTTACTTTACAAAAAAAATACAATTTCCAAAATGAGGAAAGGTAGTCAAATCAAATCAAATCAAATATTTTTATTCAGAGTAAATTTTACAAAAATGTTTTCTGAACGTCGTTTCTATATGATGCCTACCACCGGTTCGGGAACTAGCCCAGTAAGAAGAACCGGCGTAAGAAACTCGCGTAGTTATAGTGACTGTTCCTTGTACACACTGTATATTCAACAAGCGCAAAGTAAATGCGTGCGGAACAAGTAACAAGTCGTATGACGTTTGTTTTAGCTCAAGAGTTAAGGCCACGCGTGTGCGGCGTGCCAAATGTTATTATGTGTACTGATTAGTGGAATTAAATCGAATTCGCTTCCTATTGGCCATGAATAGCTGAAAAATCCACTGCAGGGTTAACCACCGCCTTATAACTTAACATCATACACGTGTCGTTTAAAAATATACGTCTTATCTACTACATACTATTAGCTTAAAGTACTTAATGCAAAGCGCATTGTCTGCAACCACACAATGCCCACATGTGTAACACACCACTGTTAGTTACTTGATTGCGTCAATAACTTTATATCTATGGACGCTTCACACCACGTCAATCTGGCCCCATACTAAGCATCCGAAGAACTTGTGTTACAGGTTCCAGACAACGGAAATATATTTAATATTTTTATACTATATACATATATAAGATTTTTATTATATTATACACAAATTTAATACACATCCATGATCCAGGAACATTGAAAACTTTTTGTTCCCTAGGGGGATTCGAACCCGCGACCTCTCGCTCGAGTACCAACCAACGCGCTCAACCCCTGCGCTACAGAGGTCGACAATTCACACGTTTAGGTTAACAATAGTACCTACGTCCGAGATAAATTTAACCTAAACCACAAAGTATACCTAGGTAGTTTATTAAACCTAAACTATATACCATATGCATCGTTTTTGACTTTGAACTTCTCAATACAAAACTTTGCACATGACAGCTGTTTAAAAAACGCGATACTCGTGTACTTGATATTCAACTCATTTTAAAACTAGCTCAGATAGAAATTAATTTATGCATTATTCACATATTAATACACCCATGTAAATATTAGTTTACTTGTGAGTAATTAATATAGTATTGTTGTGAATGCGGAGCTCAAACATTTACGTAATGTTTATGAAATAGTCGATTTAAATCTTACCGCCGCCCACCAGAGTGAGCAAGAAAAATCAGGATATTATAACAGCTCATAAGTAAGCTTACAACAACTGTAAAATCGTCCTTACTATGTAGGTAACTAGTAGGTACTTAGTTCCATCAAAGCATTTGTAAAAGATGTGCCTACTTAAACGTCTAGATGGGATAGGTTAACCATGAATGTACCAATTTTAATTAGGATTTGATGGTTCAGAATATATTGCCACAAGTCTAAATATCTTTTCCTATTGTTGTAAATTATCTCCTCACTGCATATTTACTTAGATGACATCCTTCGGGAAAGTTTTATTTGAACGAAATCATATTATTATTATAACAAAACAAATATTGTTACAGATAAAGGAGGCGAGGTTCGAGGACGCAATAAAGGCTCTGAACGACGCCAGCAACTTCAAACCCAACCGAGCTGGGTTGTCTCTACTCGGCTATTGTTATTTTAGAACACAGTCATTTGTAGAAGCCGCCAACTGCTACGAAAAGCTATCTGCCATGCATCCAGATGTACCCGAATATAAACTCTACTTCGCACAAGCTCTATACGAAGCATCGATGTTCGACGAAGCCTACAAGAACACCGTACAAATAACAGCGCCCGACTTGGAAAGGAAAGTTATCAAACTACAAGCGGCGATTAAATATGGAGAAGACGACACCATCACGGCAAAAACATTAGTGGATTCATTTCCAGCCGACGATCCAGAGAAAGACATAAATCTTGGCTGCTTGCTGTACAAAGAAAATCAGTTTGAGGAAGCGTTACAAAAATTCTCAAGGAGCCTGAACATTTTGGGTTTTAACGCACATCTGCACTACAATGTTGCTTTGTGCTACTTCCGACTAAAGGAGTATCCCCAAGCCTTGAAGCATATCACTATAGTTATTGAAAGAGGCATTAGAGATCATCCAGAATTAGCAGTAGGAATGCAAGCTGACACTTCGGAAGTAAAATCGGTGGGGAATACCTTAACTTTACACGAAACTGCTCTCACAGAAGTGTTCAATCTGAAAGCGGCGATTGAATATCAATTGAAAAATTTCGAAGCTGCGAGAGAAGCTCTATCAGATATGCCACCTCGTTACGAGCATGAATTAGACGCCATAACTCTACACAATATAGCACTGACGTCTATTGACACTAAGCCGAACGATGGGTTTGAAAAACTACACTTTCTATTGCAGCAAGATCCTTTCCCGTCTGAAACTTTCGCTAATTTATTACTTCTCTACTGTAAATTTGAATATTACGACTTGGCAGCGGATATTTTAGCTGAAAATGCTCAATTTACTTACAAATACTTGACGCCGTACTTGTATGACTATTTGGATGCAATCATAACGAGCCAAACTTCTCCGGAAGAAGCATTTCAAAAGTATGAGGATATCGCTTCGAAACATGCAGAACAGTTAAGAAAATTAACAAAAGTCGTGCAAGACAGTCGATCTCAAGGCGACAACGATCAAGTAAAAAAGGCGGTCATGGAATACGAAGAAGCCTTAGAGAGGTACATTCCAGTCGTCATGGCCCAAGCTAAGATATATTGGGACATGGAGGATTACAGCCAAGTTGAAAAAATATTTCGAAAATCAGTTGAATTCTGCAATGAATCTGACGTATGGCGTCTGAACGTCGCCCACGTGCTATTCATGCAGGAAAATAAGTATAAAGAAGCAGCCAGTTTTTACGAACCTATAGTGAAAAAACAGTATGACAATATATTAGATGTCAGCGCCGTAGTCCTCGCCAATTTATGTGTATCCTATATCATGACCTCCCAAAACGAGGAAGCTGAAGACATAATGCGTAAGATAGAGAAAGAAGAGGAGCAGCAGATTTTCGAAGATCCACAGAAGAAGTTTTATCACTTGTGCATAGTGAACCTAGTGATTGGCACTCTGTATTGCGCGAAGGGAAATTACGAATTCGGTATATCGAGAGTTATAAAGTCACTCGAGCCGTTCAATAAACGTCTGGGAACCGATACTTGGTATTACGCCAAGAGATGTTTCCTATCGTTTCTAGAAAATCTTTCCAAGCATTTAATTGTCGTAAAGGATAATACTATAAAGGAGTGCCTGCACTTTCTGGAGGGATGCGAGACTCACGGCCGGCACGTGAGCACCGTCATCGAGAGTCCGTTTCAGGAGGAGGACGCCAATAACAAAGCCAAGCAGACGGTCACATACGAGGCGCGACTGCTTCGCTATATGTTCTACAAGCTGAGGAGCATCGACAGCTCTGTGACCATTAACAAGTACGAAGATTTGAAGTGAGTCCTACCTGAAGGGATTCGCCTTTTGTTGGGTCCAGGCCGTCGAGCGTCTTTGTGCTTTAGCACAAACGGTCTCTCCTCCCCAAACGATATAGATGCAATGGGATAGTCATGATCGAGATCGGGCTCGTTATCCCTGTGCTCTCCCATGTGTTCCTTGCCATTTCTATATCTAAAAAAATATAAAAATTAACATATGAAACCCGTTTATTCGTTACTTTAAGAATAAAATATGTGTTAAGGACACGAAAACCACGTTTCCGCTTCCGTTTCAATAAACATTTAAAGATTTAAGATAACGCGGAAGTTGCAAAAATAAAACAAACTTAGCGTCACTGAACAACTGTAGATAAGGTTATTGTCATTGTAATTTGTCTGAAGAAATGCACTAAAATATAATTCTCTGGTTCCTTATCACAAGGGGAATTTTAATTTATCACTTTATCTATGTTTTTGTCGACACAACATTATTATAGTTAAGAATGAAACATATTGTTTCATAAACACAACATAAGCAAGTGCATTATTTACTTACTTATTAACCAAAACGAAATCATATTTGATGTCTGTCAGCTTCTGAAGGAAGTCGCGTAGCTCCAGCACGACCGCCGGCCAGGGTAGCGCCGGCACTGTCAGCCCGGAGTAGGTGTAGGTGACGCCGGGGTCACCGTACGCGACCTGCTGCCGCGGTAGTGGGTATACTTTACCAAAAACCCTAGAATAATCATTACTTATGCAGCACGACTACGACGAGCAGCACGCGTAATATCACCATTATGAAATGGTTTCTTTCTACAGAAGAGTGGACAGAATAAGAGTCCCCTAGTCCCCAGTAAGTATATGTTAGTATAATCTATTACTAACCGACTTCCAAAAAATGAGGATGTTTCTCAATTCGACCGTGTATATGTTTTTTGTGGACAAAACACCTTTGTACGGTGGTCGGTGTTTATGTTATACATGCAATTAAAATTCTTCAAAATATGTTACCTAATAGAACTTTTAAGTAGGTAAACGAAACGAGTGTAAAGTTAGCAAAAATAAAATACGAAAATTATAATAATAATATACCTACATGGACGCTTCACATCACGTCAATCTGGCCTAGTGCTAACTGCTAAGTATCCTAAGATGTGATCAGGTACCAGACAACGGAAATATAATATTTAAGATTACTGTATTTAATACACAAATATATATGACACATCTATGACCCAGGAACATTGAAAACTATTTGTTCCCTCGGCGGGATTCGAACCCGCGACCTCTCGCTCGAGCACTAACGCGCTCAACCAGTGCGCTTCAGAAGTCGTCAAAATTTATAAATTGTCATGTAAACTTTAAGACTAAAGTAATTGAAAAAAGAAAACAGTCGATTTTTAATGGATTGAAGTAGGACACAAATAAATAAAATTATACAACATGCTGAAAAAATATACTTGCACTTTATACCTAATTTATAGTAAAAAACATACTCACTTATCTTCGATTAAAAGGAACAACTTACTTTATTTTGGCCAAATCGCCTGTAAAATATTCTAAACTTTTGTTAAGTTTCTCGAATATACTATTCGCAATAGATCTTGGGAAGGGAACTGCGTAGTCCAGATCCAATCCTTCATTTTCTATTTTCCTCCAAGAAATATTACTTGTTTCGATAGATTGAAATTCTGACGACATGCTTGACGAATATTATAAACGATCGTCAGATTTGCAATCTTTGAGGGTATTCACGAAATTTTCTCATTTCCTGTGTCGAGTGTTCTTCATAGATAAGAGTAATATTCATTGAGTTATAATATTAGTTAGTAATATTAGTTCAATGGTAATATTTAAGTGTTCTTCGTCAATATCAGAATGATTTACGATAAGTTCTGTTCTTCAGGTCCTTAAAATAATAATATTTTAAGGACCTGAAGAACAGAACTTATCGTCAATAATGATGCGATGCGTAGATTGTTAAAATATTGAATTATTATGTACCTATTTATTTTAAATTGCGTCTTTTTAAAGAAAGGTTTTAAATGACAATCAGCTGATGACAGCAGATCTATATGTCAGCTGCCCACAGATTAGCAATTTTTTACGGATGACTAGTTTTTTTAAACCAGTCTATAGCACAAGACATAAAGAATAAGGTCTATATCTATATTAATCAAAAAGCCTACATATTTTTAAATTTTATTAAATACCTAGGTAATAACAATATGGATTTAAAAACAGTAAGTATTACATATTTACATAATTCCGTTACAATGTGGCTAATTGCCGTTTTGTACACGGCCAAGTATCTATAAAATATTCATCTTTGCAACTTGAGTGAAGTCTATCTATAGGTAACTCTATTTCTATTTAAGTAATTTAAATCTGTAATAAAACTTGAATTTTTCTTACACAGCTCTGAATGGAATACTGGTCTGGCTGATTTCTTCAGAAATCTCTGAACCTCCAACTTCATATCCCCTTTGAATAACTCATCTTGGGTTTGAACAACGAATTTGCTACAAAAAGCTTTTAGACTGTTATTGTTAGTAAGAAATACTTGAGTTACGATATTTAGTAAATTTCTCTCAATGATTTTCTTCTCCTTTGCCAATTTTTCTAGTGATAATTTTAAAAACATATTTTCAGTATGAAGCTCTATGTATGTCTGCTTATGACTTACATCATTACTCGGATTCATTCTTGCTGGTTGCTGTGTAATTTCAACATTTGCAAGAATATTGTTTACCGATGTCTCTGATTTATAATACATATCTACACGCTTCTTTTCTTGTTTTGAAGCCGACAATCCTTTGTCAACTTGCTTACTATTTTTCATCAGACATTTGATCATAAGACAAACTAATATTATGTTAAAAACATTATAGTTAACTTGTGTTCCTTTTGAACTTAGGCAAAGATGTTTAAATGGATGATTACTTTTTAAATAATATAAAATGGTAAAATATTTATAACAAATATTTTTAATAATTATGTATCCATGAGACAAATCAGATTTCAGATTACTTTGCCAGTAAATCCAATTCTGGTTCATGCATAATGAGAATAAAACTATCATACCGAAAAGCATAAACGCAAACACATTTAGTTCTTTCCTCAGCCACAAAATACTAGACTTTTCATTGATAGAATTTGTGTTGCAGTGAAACTCTAAAAAATTACAGATAAACATGTTAAATATCAACATTTGACTAAAAGCTCATTTTATACATGACCACAAAAAAATGGAACTTTCATAATATTAAAGAAATGGTGCAACAGTTGCAACAATATTCAGAAAGATAGTTGTAAGCTTTGAATATTATTTTACCTATTGCATTATTTGAATCTTCATTTTTTACTTGAACAATTTTGTTAATGCATAAAGCTAGCCACAACAGAAAATTCAATGTGAGCAGCCATTTCTGTGCAATATACATATCAAAAAAAAATATTAATCATATAAATTGATACAATGCATATTAAACACAACTAATTTTATTACCAGAACAAAATACTATTACAATAATTTAAATTTATAAACATTGACAAGTGTCATAAATATTTTTAATTTTTCAATGCCTATCATTTTTCAAAAAAATATTTACCTAATAAAGTAAATTATCAAATTATTGTTCTTTTCATTACTTACAAAAGGATACAATAAAATATTTACAAATATATTTAAATTATTATATATTTTGACATATTTACTACTTTATTCCAAGCAGTCTTTGTATTTTAACTTGTATGGCTAGGCCCAGTATTGTAACATTTTTCTTGTACCACTCTTTATTGTAATCAAGATGAGCTTTCCAATTTTTATCCAAAAAAGCTTTATAGAAAACACTCATTTCATCAGCTGTAAGACTTGATTTTCCTTCTGGAAGATTTTTCTTTAAATAATCTTCACGTTCCTGAAAACAATATACAAAAATATTTAATATGAGATTTGTTTTGTTCAACAAGACAATATTATAACAAATTACATGAAAGGATTCATCATAGTAGGTAGCTTTACAAGCTCTGTCTTATATACAACTGTTTCAAATACTATCTCTAAACTTAATTTAAGACTTTGAGTTGGTTGGTGAGACAAAAAGGTTACATAAAGTACTTGCCTTAAAAAACCTTGAATTATGCTGCGTCCAAAAATTTTGATTCCATTCTTGCACTTCTATTCTTAATTCTCTGTATTTCTTTTCAAGAGCAGTTTCGTTTCCTGGCTTTTTAAAGACTATTTTTCGTAAATTAGAAACTGGCTCTGGTGGACCGATCATATCACAGGATATATTGTGGGGCTGGGGTGGCGCCACACATTTTGGATCAGAAAGAGTACTTTGTCCTCGTAACATACATTTTAAAATCAAATTATTGCCTTTGTAAATATTTTTTGTTAACATTTTTAATTTCCTATTCAATATTTTTTCCAAACAAATTGTTTAAAACGTAGTGATTATATTCTCTTTGAAATTGTTTATCAAATAATTCATTTTTATTGAGAATTGTACTGTCACTTGTCAGTCAACTGCACAGATTAAGAATTAGTTACTACGTAACAGATGCGACAGCTATATTTTACCGAGTTTCCAGTTGTTACGTTTTGGCAGCACTGTAGCATCTGTCATTTTGACCGCACACCACAGACCATAGCACATCACAGACTACAAACACACATTGTATAAGTGGTTGAATAATCGAGTCCAGCTATCGATACTTTAGTGAGGTATCGATTTTTTTTGTAGGTAGGTTTTTGTAGTTCAGGTAATTTATTTTTATAATAAGTAATACAAAATAAAAACAGGTTACATTTATCATTTATTTATTGATTTTTTTTCAGAATTTCTAATAAGCCCTGATTGATATAGCAAGAACATTAATATTTAACAGAATATTTTTTTTATAATATTTTAAATAAAAAATATTATAAAAAAAATATTTTTTTTCTTTAAAATAATATTTTATTTTAATATTATTTAGAAAATTCTAGCGCACATTTTCAATAAAACAATACAAAAATGGACCAAAAATAAATTTGATGTGATTCCAATTTTAACGGGTCCCTGTAGCGCCGCTGGTCAGCTCGCTCCACATTGTTGCTGCTACAGATTTTCAGAACGGTGCAAAAGGAATAATATAATATTACAGTTTATGCCGAATCTACAATCTAATACTACATACAGCCTGCCCATACCCGGTCCCGCTATTTTTTGGAAGAAAATATTATCATCGGAAGTAGCAATTTTACAAAATTCAAACCAAAAACGGAAATATTGAACTTTTAATTCTGTAAGTAAGTGTATAAAATAATGAACAATAGTATAGAGTGATAGTGTAAGTTTGGTTATTAAATTTTTTACGTTTAGTTTTTTACGTTAATATAAGCATTTGTTTATAATGTAGTTTTCTATATGTATTATTGTTAATAGTTTACCCCCCTTTATTATTTACTACCAACGAATGCTAAGCAGCCAGGATGCAGGGACAGAGACCGACATTTCGACCGTGTCTCTGGGAAATCTGGTGCAGTGCTCATTTTGTCCTCAAGCCCGTTATTTTAAAAGTCAGAGAGGTTTGAATATTCATGTAGGCAAATGTCACAAACAGCTTTCCTCCGTGACCCCACCACTTCCAAACGCCGCATATCCAACCGATTTTTGGCATGAATTATCCAAATTTAAATGTTCCCTACCAGTTGTAAAGCGGATCCCTAGAGGCGCAAGAGTGCCGGTGGCTCAGAAGCTTGCCGAAACTGTTCGAAAAACAGTACTTGAAAACTCGAGGCAAGCCTGGGAAAAACTCCTCACCTTTCCCTACCGCATTCTACACGTCAATAGAGATCCGCTTAACAATGCCTCCCTCACTTCACGAATAAAAAAGAACTGTTTTTCGGATACCGACCTCAACATACATTTTTCTTCATATTCCTCCACGCCCAAGTATAACGTCGTGAAAACCGTTGAAAATAAACTAAGTATGGGAGACGTTAAAGGCGCAGCGCGGCTCCTTTTTTCCAGTGACACGGTCGCCCCCAACTGCCCAGAAACCCTCGTCGCCCTACAAAACAAGCACCCCACACAAATATCACCTAATCCACCTGCATCTGCCGATGATACAATACCACCTCTTCAAACATCGGCAGACAAAGTTCGAGGTGCCATCATGTCTTTTCTTCCGGGTTCAGCTGGCGGCCTCGACGGTCTTACCTCTCAGCATCTCAAGGATCTAACCAGCTGTTGCTGTGGAGAGACCGGCGAGAAGCTGCTGCATGAGCTCACGAATTTGTGCAACTTGATGCTTCGTGGAGAGGTTGTTACAGACATTGTGGACATCCTGTACGGAGCTAACCTCTGCGCCCTAAAGAAAAGAGATGGTGGTATTCGTCCTATCGCTGTTGGCTCAACATACCGGCGTCTTACAGCCAAACTAGCATGCAAGTCGCTCACTTTCCTGGCGTCTTACTTTCAACCAAAACAGCTTGGTTTTGCATGCAAAGGAGGCTGTGAGGCCGCCGTTCACTCGTTCAGGACAGCTATTCACAATCAGAGCGGCGACGTGTTTTTGAAGGTGGATGTCAAAAATGCCTTCAACTCAGTAGACCGCGTCGCCATGTTGGCCCAAATAAAATTAAAAGCACCTGCCATCTTACCCTTCATGCTCCAATGTTACAATGACCCGACTAAACTTATTTACCAAAACCACCTTATCTCATCCGAAGTTGGTTGTCAACAGGGCGACCCTCTTGGTCCAGCAATTTTCAGTCTTGCCATACAACCGGTCGTAGAGCTTCTAAATTCAAAATTTAATGTTTGGTATTTGGATGATGGTACTTTAGGAAGCGACGCGCATACCGTACTTTCTGATTTTCAGAACCTAATCCATGAGCTCAAAAAAATCGGTCTGGAATTGAACTTGGGGAAGTGCGAACTTTTTGTCCCTGATAATTGTCAGGACAGAGATGCCATTATATCCAGGTTTAAAGATGTGGCTCCACAATTATCCATCATTGACAAAGGTTCGCTCCTTCTCTTAGGTTCCCCTATTCTAGACGAGTCCCTTCCAGATTTTATAGACAACAAATTACAAAATTTCTGTGATACTTTAGACCGCCTTCTCCAAATTAACTGCCATATGGCCTTTACCATAGTTCGTTATTGTTTATTTGTCCCAAAATTTACGTATGTCTTGCGGTGTTGTCAGCTCTGGAAGTTCCCTGAACTTCTAAAGCGTTTGGATGACACCTTAAAACATACGCTTTCTTCTATCCTAAATATAAGTTTCGACCACCGCTCATGGACTCAAGCTACACTTCCAGTAAGGTTCGGTGGCCTAGGCATTCGGAAAGCATCTGACATAGCCCTACCGGCGTTCTTGTCCTCAGTCCATTTCAATCACACAGTCATCTCCAAAATATTAGAGCGCTCAAACTACCCTTTAACCATTCCCTTTGCGGACGAGGCCAAGAACGCCTGGGACATCGTTAGTGCCGGTAGCATTGTGCCCGAAAATACATCTTCCCAAAGGCTTTGGGATGAGCCCATCTGCCGACTGGTACGGAATTGTCTTTTTAACACGTCTTCCAGTCCGGCAGAGCGGGCTCGTCTCTTAGCCGTGGAAAGGTGGGAATCGGGTGTTTGGCTGCAGGCACTTCCATCTGCCAATATTGGAACATTGCTGGACCGCAGTACATTTCAGCTAGCTACTGCCCTGCGTCTTGGTGCCCCCCACGTCGTCCCTCATCAGTGTGTTTGCGGCGCTAACGTAGACAGCTACGGTCATCACGGGCTGTGCTGCACTCGAAGTGCTGGACGCATTTCCCGTCATCACAGCCTGAATGACCTCATCCGTCGGGCTCTTGTCACCGCCGGTGTGCCAGCAATACTGGAGCCCTCCGGTCTGGCGCGCGACGATGGCAAGAGACCCGATGGAATGACCCTGGTTCCCTGGAGTGTGGGACGGGCCCTTGTATGGGACGCAACCTGCGTCGATACTCTTGCTCCGTCTCATGTCCAGGCTACCTCAAGCTGTGCGGGCGCGGCCGCTTACCAAGCAGAGAACCTCAAGCGGCGCAAGTATGAGACCCTTGGCGGTGACATCATATTTGAGCCGTTTGGGGTGGAAACCCTAGGCTCCTGGGGTCCCGGTGCACATAAGCTTTTTAAAGCACTGTCTAAAAAGCTTATGGATTTGACCCAGGACCCTAGAGCAGGGACCTACCTAGCACAGCGGATAGCCATTGCTATCCAACGCGGCAATGCTGTCAGCTTGCTAGGTACTCTGCCAGAGGGGGACGACCTGGCGGCGTTTTTCTATTTATAGAGTAGGTAGGTCTAGAGGTGTGTTAGGTTATTTTAGCTATTATTTGTTTATTTTATTACTATTTGTATATATTATTATTTTAATTATGTTAATGTTATTATTTTTAATTTGTAAAATAATTCAAGTTTGTAAAATAAATAAAATACAATTATGATTTAAAAATATTTTAATAATTATCCTAATAAAACTCTCTAATGTCGTAATCCAACCATCTAGTGATGGTAACACACAAGTCCAGGTTTTCCTGTTTCTAAGGCCACTTGCCTTACTTGAAGTGTGCTCATATTTCAATTGTTTTCATTTCTTTGATGACACAAAAGTTGATCAGTCACTTCTGTAAATAAATAACACAATATTTAAGATGAAAAAACAATACATAAGTTGGCCGGTCACTTAGTCCGGCCATCAACAACAACAAAACAAGGAGGGTTTCTAGTAAAAACTATAGTTAATTAGCAAAAATAGATTAACTAGTTTTGTCCTTCAGCACTATAAGTTGATTACCCTAAATAAAACTGCAATAATATTCTGCTATCAAATATGCTTAAACTGCCATAACACTTGTTTAACATTTATGAAAATACCATCTTTTCATAAATGTTAAACAAGTGTTACATAAATTTTTTGTTGTTTCAATGAAGTTATTGATAACCACAACCTCCAATTCCTGAGCCAAGTTCCAAACCACTAAACCTTGGTATTTCACAAAAATAAAACAATTTCAGTATCTTTTGATATGTTAAAATATCATATAGAATGAGTGTCAAAATGCCATAGTACTTAATACATACCCGCTCTTCCAATGACCAACATTTCATCAGAAGCATTTACATCCTCATTGGAGTTCTCTTTGTAATAATTGTTATCACTAAGGCCTAGGGGTATTTCTGTCTGAAACAAATGAGTACAGTTAAGATTAATATTGATATACAAAAGCAAAAAACATTGGCAAACTTAATGAGTCAAAGATTAAGTATAATTATATTATATTGTTCATACTTTATATTACACTAGCTCTAACTATAACGTGTTAAAAGTAAAACTCACCTGTGAACTAATAGTTGCGTTGCAACCGCCGACACAAGACTTAAATAGTCCCTTAAAACGAAAAATGAAGAAGATTTACACTAAATTAATTAACACACTATAAAAGATTGATATAATGTATCAATAATCTGCGGAGTAATTGAATATTTTGGATCAAATCAAGCAAGAAACGAGGATAAACAAAACACTAACAAACTACACGCGGCCATATTTGAGTTTTGACAACAAAATTACTCTAATCTATGTTTGACAACATAGATCATATTTTGACACTACAAACAGGAAACAGGAACTTTACGTGTGTGACGTCACAAAACGACGCCATTTTGCTTTCGACCGCAGCGCCAAAACGTAACAAATGGAACTACACTGTCAGCCCCCTGGTCAACTGTTATACACAGATTAAGAATTAGTTACTACGTAACAGATACGACAGTGATATTTTACCGAGTTTCCAGTTGTTACGTTTTGGCAGCACTGTCGCATCTGTCATTTTGACCGCACACCACAGACCATAGCACATCACAGACTACAAACACACATTGTATAAGTGGTTGAATAATCGAGTCCAGCTATCGATACTTTAGTAAGGTATCGATTTTTTTTGTAGGTAGGTTTTTGTAGTTCAGGTCATTTATTTTTATTAAGTAATACAAAATAAAAACAGGTTACATTTATCATTTACTTATTGATTTTTTTTCTAAATTTCTAATAAGCCCTGATTGATATATAGCAAGAATATTAATATTTAACAGAATATTTTTTTAATAATTATCCTAATAATACTCTCTAATATCGTAATCCAACCATCTAGTGATGGTAACACACAAGTCCAGGTTTTCCTGTTTCTAAGGCCACTTGCCTTACTTGAAGTGTGCTCTTATTTCAATTGTTTTCATTTCTTTGACGACACAAAAGATGATCAGTCACTTCTGTAAATAAATAACACAATATTTAAGATGAAAAAACAGTACATAAGTTGGCCGGTCACTTAGTCCGGCCAACAACAACAACAAAACAAGGAGGGTTTCTAGTAAAAACTTTAGTTAATTGGCAAAAATAGATTAACTAGTTTTGTTCTTCAGCACTATAAGTTGATACCCTAAATAAAACTGCATTATTATTCTGCTATCAAATATGCTTAAACTGCCATAACACTTCTTTAACATTTATGAAAAGACCATCTTTTCATAATTTCATAAATGAAGTTATCGAAACCACAACCTCCAATTCCTGAGCCAAGTTCCAAACCACTAAACCATGGTATTTCACAAAAATAAAACAATTTCAGTATCTTTTGATATGTTAAAATATCATATAGAATGAGTGTCAATATGCCATAGTACTTAATACATACCCACTCTTCAAATGACCAACATTTCATCAGAAGCATTTACATCCTCATTGGAGTATACCTAGGGGTATTTCTGTCTGAAACAAATGAGTACATTTAAGATTAATATTGTTATACAAAAGCAAAAAACATTGGCAAACTTAATGAGTCAAAGATTAAGTATAATTATATTATACTGTTCATACTTTATATTACACTAGCTCTAACTATAACGTGTTAAAAGTAAAACTCACCTGATTCACAGGACGATAGAGGCATGCCGTGCTCTGTATTTCATCATCCGTAAGGAGAAATGGATTAGAATGTTTAAATATCTTGGCCTTCTTCGTCAAATTGATATTTATGAAAGTGTTTTTCAGTAACAAGTTTTCGAAGTTGCTCTTTAGAGAGACCGATGGATAGTTGGCACCAGGAAGGACAGCCACAGGTTTCTAAAATTAATGTTCTTTGGGAAAGAAAAATGCCGTTTCATGAACTAATAGTTGCGTTGCAACCGCCGACACAAGACTTAAATAGTCCCTTAAAACGAAAAACGAACAACATTTACACTAAATTAATTAACACACTATAAAATATTGATATAATGTATCAATAATATGCGGAGTAATTGAATATTTTGTATCAAATCAAGCAAGAAACGAGGATAAACAAAACACTAACAAACTACACGCGGCCATATTTGAGTTTTGACAACATAGATCATTACAATCATTAGCATAGATCATTAGACACATAAACAAATAGACCATAGACGTGTGTGACGTCACAAAACGACGCCATTTTGCTTTCGACCGCAGCGCCAAAACGTAACAAATGGAACTACACTGTCAGCCCCCTGCTGTTATACAAGTGTCATTGATATTATGTAGGTAATTTTTTTATACCTATGGGCGTGTTCCTTTGAGCGCTCTTTTTACACTGAACGCTCAGATCATTTATAACGCACACAGTCGTTTCTAGCACAATAATGAAATTTTCGATCTGAACGTTTCAACAAACTTTACTGCTAGTGGAACGACTGACAGATGTCAAAATTTAACATTTCCTTTTTATCTCATAAATTCTATTTATATTTTAAATTAACAATAATAACTACATTATAAAAGAATCTATAATAAATTTGCTCGATCCATAACTTAAAAATAACATCGAGATCAGTGAAATCTAAGTAAACGTCAAAAACAAGATGGGATCATTCTAAGCGTTTTGAACAGTTTTTGACAGCTGACACCTGCTTGTGGAACACGAGTAAGAACAGTTCAAAACGATCATAATGATTCTTTAAAGTGCTAAAGAAACGCGAATCTGAACTAAAAAAACGTTATTTTCGTTTACTATCAGCTCCTGGAACACAGGGATAAGGTGCCAAATAATAATATGGTTCCGTTTGACGTCCAAAGTCCTTTATGAGAGTACATCGCTTGCTACCGATTGCAGTCCATAGATGTCGTACCGTACCGTTACCGCTCCCAGCGCCACCTTCCGTTAAATCTGTGAACTAAGTGAAAACCACAAACCGCCATCTTTGATTTATCAGATCATTGTTGCGTCGTTTTTGCAACCATGCAGTCGCTAAAAACTTACTTATTTAAGTTATAAATTTAACTTATCTTTTAATTTTAAAATCTATTTAAAACAAATTTTTGAGTTTTATAAAGTCGTAAAACCGTTACTGATCGTCAATAGAGTTCATTATACAGTTTTTTACCGCGTATCGGGTAGACGTAAATCACGCGATCGGGATATCGCGGTGAAAAGTTCGTCGTTTTGAACTCGTTATTGGCGGTTACTGTAGAAGATGGAGCAGAAAATCTCTTCGCCGTTTGAAATTAGGATCGAAGCAAAGGTTTGCAGCCGCATTTGGTGAGTGACATGATAAATTTTCACGATTATGCGGCGGGTACTAATGATCTACTTCTTGAGATCGTGCCTAATTCGGTGACCTGTTTATCATAATTCATAGCGTGATATCCGAATAGTATAAAAGTAATTAATTAACAAAACATGCTAATTTTAAACTTTTACGACTACCGCCATTTTTGGAACGGAGACGTATTACCTAAAATGTAAACGTATTAATACAATAAACCGCTGTCTTTTACATTTCAAATGGCTATGTAAATATATTAATACAAATATTTCATTACTAAATCGAATTTTCCATCCGTTACATCATTTACGTTTACTTCGCGGAGGGTAGTAAAATATTTTTTGCGAAGTTGTTCAGCTCTTTTCTATTGCTAATTGAGCCAGTACGTACAGTTCTGCAGATATTTAGTTTAAAATACATTATACTTATAACATTTCTGATCGAAATATATCGATGTTTACACTTGTAACATTTGTGATCAAAATAGATCGATGTTTACATTCATAACATTTCTGATCAAAATAGATCGATGTTTACACTGATAACATTTCTGATCCAAATAGATCGATGTTTACACTCATAACATTTCCTATTCAAATAGATCGATGTTTTCACTCATAACATTTCTGAACGAAATAGATAGATGTTTACACTTGTAACATTTGTGATCAAAATAGATCGATGTTTACACTCATAACATTTCTGATCCAAATAGATCGATGTTTACACTCATAACATTTCCGATCCAAATAGATCGATGTTTTTACTCATAGCATTTCTGAACGAAATAGATCGATGTTTGCACTGGAGGTACCTACAACTTTTCCTGACCTTCTATAGGTACGTTAAACGTCTTGACTGTTCGGTTCTAACAGTAGACGCCTGAAAATATTTTTAATAAACATACCCTAAGCCTATATAATATAGCTTAGAAAATTCATGTTTATGCAGACGCAGATATCTAATGCTTGACAAGCCAAGATAAAAAGTAGGCGGACTGGATAACATAAATTCAGGTTACGAACACACAAGTTCTCTGGAACCATAATTAATAAATAAATCGTGGGTATTCGAACAAAAATTATACTGGCGATCCAAGACTTTGCGAGCCATCCTCACTCCTTAAAAAAGAAGGGGGGGGGGGATATAATATATTATATAATATGACCACATTATATATAAGAGATCAAAACTTTACTGATTTTCCTCAAATATTATCAATAAAGTGGTAGAAATCCATTGTACAGTCGACGCCCTCACGATATTAATCAAAGTCATTAGATTTGCAAATCTCGTTCATTTTGTAGTTGTGGCTAAAATACCATTAAATATATAACACAGACTGTTGGTATGCTTGATATATAAATATCGACCGAGATGATGAAATACATGGCCTTCTAGTACAGTACATCAAACCAAGATTCAGGCTTCAACAATTCTAAAGGTTCTAAACTTTGGCTGGTTTTGAACTATAAATGTCAGCTTACCGAGGACATTAAAATTTATAAATAATTGTTGGCTATTACATAATACCAACTGCAGTAGTTCAGGCTATAAATTAGCATCTTAACCTAAATCTCCCGCGCGGGGAAAGGTCGTATCACCTCGCAGTCAAACTGCAAAGTCAATATTTATGGTATACAATACGCTATACAAATTCCCTGTTCAAAAAGTCAGTAAGTACAGAAGGGTTATTACAATACATTAACTAACAGCTGACAGTTTAAGCTGGTCTTCTACCTCTTGGAAGTTAGGACTATAATATCACCTTCGAAACTGAAAAATTTGCCTCCTAACCTTCATCCCGCTGGGACAGGTCGTATAGCCGCGCACTTACACTGCAAGAGTAATATTTAAGGGACACAAAACCTATAAAAATTCCCTGACGAAAGTCAATAGGGACAGTACAAGTTCATTACAATACATTGACTAATAGCTGATTGTTCAAGCAGGTCTTACTCCTCTTGGGACTATAATATCAGTGTCGAAACTATTTACCTCCGGGTATAGCAGGATTGCTGTTGGCTGAAACGCCAAACATTTGCGCCTATTTACTTTACGTATACCAGGTCCTATGAAAATCGGGGCAGTGGTCTGTTTGTCGCACAAACGGATTCAGCTTTACAGAGTATAATATTAATATTATGTCCACTTTGGCCTTCGAGTCATTGTCGACGCGTTCTTTGCCTATGTCCAATATACAAAGTCTAAAGTTTTATAATGGCACACATCATAATACAGATTTCTTAACGATGATATAAAGTCAAGAGCAGGCATACATCCTAATACAAATTTCCTATCAATTATATAAATTCAAGAGGTTTATAATGGCATAGGTACATTATAATACAAATATCCTGTTGATGATATAAAGTGAAGATGTTTATAATACCACATATTCAAATACAAAGATTGATGATAAACAAACAATATGTTTATAATAGCACACGTTCTAATACTAATACAGGTATTGATGATACGCAAACAAGATGTTTATATGATGGCACACATCCTAATATAAGGTTTCTATTGATGGTATACATTCATGAGCTTTATAATGGCATACATTCTAAGACGAGGTTCCTGTCGATGATACGAAGACAAAAGTTTTATAACGCAGATACAGACGCACATCCAAATATGTTGTATTTATTGAAAACCAAGATATTCCAGACGTACTAGAACTCATGGTCTCTTGTCTGTAGTCGACTTTGGGTCAAAATCAGTCCTAGACTTAAGGGTCGAAAGCTCGCACATTACAGCTTCAAAGGCTACATAAAGCTCGGTACACTCACCATGACACTTTAATAAAGTTTTATTCAAAAAATAGATACTGTATATGTGCTAGAGTTTATGGAGTTTCCTGTGCAGCTGGCGGTTGGTCCCTCATGCAGGTCTCGCCTCATAGGGTTTATCAACTTTGCAACCTTCATCACCCCAATCGGGAAGGTTGCTTGCCTAACGCTGGCACGCTACAGCTTCAGTAAAAGTGTATGGAACACTAATCGCAACTACGAAGTTCCTGTCAAATGTAAGACACTGAAGACGTGATGCAGCTTATGGACATCTGTTCCCTAATTGCCGGTCGGTCACCTAGCAAGATCTTTGCGACGATTTCCACAGTCCTGGAAAGGATCAAAGGCGACATAGTCGGTAATATTATAACTTATTTATCTTTAATTCTCAGGAATAAGTCTAGATTTGCAGAGATGTTCTATTACACTATTACATAGCGTATAGTACTTGTACCATCCAGGTAATATATTTTATTCATAGAACCAAAAGTGTCACACGATGGCATCGAATAGTAACTAACTTTTTAACTTTGCAAGACGTTTTTAATTGCATTCAACCCTTACTAGTAGCGGAGTCGATGGTTCTAAAATTTTGTGATACCCCAGTTGCTTGGAATGTAAACTAATCCCCACTGGCGGTGCAATATTTCTATCTTGGTGAACGCCTCAGGTACTTTTACAGTTTTCCTCTCAAAATACGTATTATGTCATAAAGCTATATATATTTTTTTTTACGCTACGCCTGGAAACTTACAGCTTGGCAAAAAAGAGTCTGACGCGGTGACAGCGGGAACTAAAATTTTGCACATGTGGCAACACTACTGAACATGTCAACTACTAGTACATTATATGTCAACAGTCCGTTCACGCAAGCTGTTTACATTGATTAATTATAATCGTAGCTCAAATTAGCTCTTCTGAATTGTTCAGAATGAACAAAACTATTCGTAGTAGTGGTAGAGCAGTGATTTATAAAGTTTTATTGCGATGTTTGGCTCAATATGAAGCAGGACAAATTTTATCACAAATAGGTAATGTTTATCAAAGAACTGCCGATATGACAGGTATTTATCCCTATTTATCAGCCTGAGGTGTGACTATGGGTAGCCACTAGGAATGTGCCAGAGTGGGCACATGGGTCAAGGTAGATGCAAACGACCAGTCAAGTTAAGACCCAATTTATTAATGAATTCAAAAATACATTACCAGTATATTGTGTAAATCTAAACAGTTGCGCAAATACTTAATACGCTTACTAAGATATTATAAGGTAACATACACACTAATGCTTACTACACTACACCACCCCCCTTAGTAAAAAGAAAAAAAAAATCACAAACACATTTTTTTTTTTTTTTACAATACTATAACAAAGTACAATATTTCTTTTTACTATGATTTCTTAAACAACTTAGTTCTATCCTTATGTATTATAACATGCTTACCATTTAGACTTATTTTAACATTAGGTGCAAGATCTTCTATTACAATATATGGACCTGTATATAAGGTATCCAATTTATTTCCAGTTTCATTTTTTAATAACAGTGTGTCGCCTGGTGTATAAAAAATAGGATTAATAGATTTATCATAATTACACTTTCTACGTTGTTTACTTAAAATTAAATTTTTTCTTGCATCATTTTGTGCTTTTTGTAGTCTGTACTTAAATTCAAAAACATAATCTCCAAAATTGTACAATGGTTCAACATCATTACATAAATTATTAGGTAATCTACATCTGTAACCAAACACCAACTCGAAGGGTGTATACTTAGTTTCAGAATGTACCGTAGTGTTATAGGAAAAACACCAGAACTGTAACCATGAACTCCAATTAGATGGATTATTATTAGTTTGTATGCGTAAATACGCACCTAAAACTTTATGTGAGTTTTCTAATGATCCAATGCTCTGGTGATGATAAGCAGTTGCAATAGTTTGAGTTATATTCAAAATTTTACACATTTCTGACATTGTTTTTGAAACAAATTCAGTACCTCTGTCACTAGCAATTTCTTTTGGAATTCCGTACCGTAAAACAAAGTTTTCAGCAAATGTCTTAGCGACTTCCACAGTTGTCTTAGTTTTTAAAGGATATGCCTCCACATATTTACTTAGTTCGCACTGCAGTGTTAAAATGTAAACGAACCCTAAATCGTCTCTGTCTAATGGGCCAACTATATCCAAAAAAACTTTTTCGAATGACGATGATGCTGTGGTTGTAATGGATAGGGGTTGCTTATGAATTTTAGTATATTTTTGTGTTTGACATTTATTACATTTCTCGATATAGCACCTGACGTCTTTTTCTAATGATGGCCAATAATAATATTTTTTAATATTGTTTACCATTCTTCTAACACCTACGTGGCCACTACTAGGCAATAAATGAAAATCGTTCATTATAACTTTCTTTTCGTCATCAGAATAAATTCTTTGTACGTCCTTCACTATACAAATTCTCGGAAACCCATGTGGATTTTCCGCAATATATTTTGATAAAATCTCTATAACTTTTTTATTTTTATTTGTTTTTACTATAACAATTTCTTTTATATTTAATTTATTGCAAAATGATGCCATTTCTTTCAGCAAATCGTCTCGCGAGTTCCCTGATAAAGAATATGAGCTTGCAAATAAATTATTTTTATTTTCACAATAACTAAAATTCTCATTGTGTGATAAACATATCTTTAAATCTTTATTATTCAACATTCTACGTAGACTTCTCTCGGGTAATATAATTAACTCCACGTCCGTTTCAATCTTCTTTAGTACCTCTACCATTTTAGGTTGAGGCCTACTAGTACTATCCAAAGAATTATCCATGGTATCTGTCAAATCCGGTAGTCTGTTCATCATTTTAGATTGAGCGCGAGTAATAACGCACGTCAACTTATTATTCATTTCTTTTAAACCGTCTGATGTAATCGACACACGAGACAACGCGTCGGCAACTACGTTCTCTTTCCCTTTAACGTATTCAACGGTGAAATCATATTCCTCTAATAAAAGACGAAACTTAGTTAAGCGACTCGACGGGTTTACCATATTAAACAGATAAACAAGAGGTCTGTGATCCGTTCTAATAACAAATTTTTTACCAAACAAATACGGCCTAAAATATTTAACAGACCAGACAATGGCTAGCAATTCTTTTTCTACTGTGGCATAATTCAGCTCAGCTTTGTTTAAGCATCGGCTAGCATATGCGATCGGTTTATCGTTGGAATTACTGAGCACGCTACCTATAGCGAAACCAGAACTATCTGTGTGTAAAATAAAATTATTTTCGCTAGAAAAATTTGGGTAATCCAAAATAGGTGGACTAGAAAGCAACTTTTTTAGGGTATCAAAAGCATTTTGGCATTCTGTGGTCCATTGAAACTGAACATTCTTTCTACATAATTTATTCAAAGGCAAAACTATCGCTGCAAAGTTTCTTATAAATTTTCTATAATAGTTACTAAATGCAACAAAACGCTTGACGTCGTCAGCGCAAGTAGGTGTCGGATATCTTTCAATGACTCTTATTTTTTCTGGGTCCGGTAAAATTCCGTCTGCCGATATTGTATGACCTAAGTAAAGAATTTGTCGCTTTAAAAATTCACATTTTAATGGGTTTAATTTTAAATTAACTTTTCTCAAACGGGTGAAAACTGACATTAAGTTTTTATTATGTTCCTCTAAATTTCTACCAAATATTATTAAATCGTCCAAATAAATAATACATTTTTCATAATTAAGACCGGACATGGCAACAGTCATTAGCCTACTGAAAGCCGATGGACTAATTTTCAGACCCATAGGCAATCTACACATCTGGTATTGACCTTTGTCGGTAGTAAATGCAGTATATTTTCTTGAATCCTTCGATAAATTACATTGATAGTAACTTTGGCTTAAATCACAATGGCTAAAATAAAAAGCACCCGATAAGGACTCTAATATATCTGTGATATTGGGGAGAGGAAATTTGTCGTCCTGTAGTCTTTCGTTCAAGTTTCTGTAATCTATGACAACCCTCCACTGAGGTTTGCCGCTACGATCTAACTTCTTGGGAACTAGTAGAAGAGGACTAGACCACTCGCTACTAGTTTTTTCAATAATCCCGTCTTTCAACATACCGTCTATTTGCTTATTAAGTTCGTCTTTTTGTACAAATGGAATTCTATATTGTTTCTTGTACACGGGCGCAGCGTTATTTTTTAAGTGAATAGACTGTTCATACACGTTGGTAACACTAAGTTTGTCACCCGGTAGATGAAAAATGTCTGGATATTTCGCGCAAATTTGTTCAATAGATAACTGCTCCTCTTTATTTAAATATGAACTTAAATTTAGCGATGAAAATAAAGTTTTTATTCTATCTACGTTAACATTCGGCCTGTCAAACTTACAAAATGTATAATTTTCTAATTTATCTATCTTAAGCTGATTTAAATATAGTGAAACTTCCTCGTCAGTCGTATTTAATATTCGTACAGGGATCTTACCATTTATTGGTCGAGCGACCATACTCGCTAAAAATATACCTTGTTTAATTTCCTTTGGGTAAATTACACAATCATAGTCAATACGCGTAGGAATGTATTTAATAACTTCGCATCGCGGTTCTATTGTTACGCTATGCCTATAATAATTTAAAGGTAAGGTTACCGTAGACTGCCCAACGTCAAGAGACAGGGTGTCCCTTTTATAATCTATCACGCCAGCGAACCGTTTAATAAAATCTTGACCTAATATGCCTATCGATTTACATGGTAAATTTTTAAAAACGTAGAACTTATGCGCAAAAAATATATTATCGTAACACAAATTTAAGTAAACATAACCCAACGATTTTAAAGTGCCTCCTATGCCGTGAATATTTAGATCGCAATAGTGTAACTCCAAACTAGTTAAATCTAAAAGTTCGTACTTAATAGCCGACAAGGAAGCCCCTGTATCTACTAAAAACTCTAAATGTAACTTATCAATACTTAAATTAACCCAATTAATACTATCACAAACAAAAATTTGATTAGGAACGAAAAAACTCGTTCGGTTCATTTTCGTTTACCGGCTCGGGATTCGAACCCTGACATTCATCATTTGCCGTAAAATTATTTAAATGCTCATTATTGTTATTAGAATGCATTGCGAAATGTACACGATTTCCTCGAACGTACCTCGCAGGTGCATCGTAACCTGACGCGGCGCGTGCTCGCGAGCCGCGGCCTCCTCGCCCCGCGGAGTTCGACGAAGCTGGAAATTGATGCGGCTGCGATTGCAACATTTCCCTGTTGCTTGGAAAATAAGTATAATAATTTTGTCGCCGAAATCCTCTACCTCTATAGTAAAAACGATTTCTATTATTAAAACGAGAGGGCTGACGGAACGACATAAATTGGTGGTCTGAAGTCGAAACAGACTCGTCTTCGGCTACTCTGATAGCGTCTTTTAAAGATGTTAAATTCCGTGCTGCGATAATTGTCGATAACCGTTGGCTTTCCAAGCCATCCGAAAAACATTTAATAGCGTTTTTCTCGTTAAGGGGGCTCAGTACCTTATACGCTTTTTCATCGCCGTTTGCCTGTGAAATAGTTAGGTCTACAAATAATTTCTCGATTTCCTCACCAAATTCCTTAACAGACTTTCCACCTTGCTTAGCCCTTTGTAAACTAGACTGTAAGGCCGTGTCGGATTTACGAGTTAGCAAATATGTACGCATATCTTTTAGCAACAATTCAACCGAACTATAAGAAGAAGCTAAACGCATCTTTGCTCCACAAGTCAACCTATTTTTTAAAACAAATTTAATTAACAATTTTTTGCCATCATCATTGAGCATTGAATCGTATAACTCGATCGAGTCAATTAATTCTCGAGTTACATCTTCGTCATTGTTCATTTTTGGTAAAAGGCTAACAGCCGTTTTCAAGTCAAACTTTTCAGTCGACATTTTTTTTGGTATGCTACACTCTGGGTCTAAATTAGAAATATTTTCAAAATTTAATATTTTAGAATAACATTCTTCTATAGTGCAACACAAAATTAATAATTCATTAGAAATATTTTCAGGCACAACACTTAAAATATTTTTAAAATCTCTATACAAGCTTTTAGCTTCCGAAATTTTACTCTCAAAGTTTTTACCTACTCTTTTGGAGGGTCCTAATTTAACAATGTAATCCTTATAATAATTTAACTTTTCATAAATGTTCGATAATTCTAATTTTATACTCATAATCTTAATTAATTAATATCAATAAATTTGTTTATAAGACATTAGTACACTTTAGCTCAAAAATTAACATTAAAAAATATTATATATTATTATCAATATCATCATAGTTATACCTTATTGGCTTCACACCTTCGACTCGTCCAGTGCAGCTTCTTGAATTTCTCTGCGACGTCGGTAGCTCAAACGGGACAGGACTCGCTCCAGGGCTTCATTCCGCATCTGCTTCTGCATCCAGCCAGTGTGTAGCCTCTTGTACAGCCAGAAGAATCCAACCAGGACAGCCAGCAGGAGACAGGCACAAATAATGGAGAGAAGGACGTTGTTCGTCTGGATGTGTTCCGATGCAGCCTTAGCGTGGTTGTCACCTCCAGCAGTCTGGGCAATCACCACTTGTTCTTTACTCTGCGTTTTGCCCATAATCTTCGAAGTCCAGTCACGTCGATTGTCTTGTAGATGGCAGGATCACGTCGATGGCAGGATCACGTCGATGGCAGGATCACGTCGATGGCAGGATCACGTTGATGGCAGGATCACGTTGATGGCATGATCACGTTCATGGTAGAGTTCTTAGTCAGTCGCAGGCAGGGTCGCCATGAGGTGTGACTATGGGTAGCCACTAGGAATGTGCCAGAGTGGGCACATGGGTCAAGGTAGATGCAAACGACCAGTCAAGTTAAGACCCAATTTATTAATGAATTCAAAAATACATTACCAGTATATTGTGTAAATCTAAACAGTTGCGCAAATACTTAATACGCTTACTAAGATATTATAAGGTAACATACACACTAATGCTTACTACACTACAAGCCTAATAAGGTTCCTACATATGTTATTACATTGCATATGAATTTATAGTTTTGTTTAAACTATAATTCAGTGATTTTTAGTCTTGTTTACGAACATCTGATTTTGAGGTTATGTTTTTCCGATTGACAATTAATGTATACTTCAACACGAATAACAATGATACTTGAAGTTATTATTACATTATTAAAATTAAATTATTTACATATTATGTGTATTTTTTTGTTTTAGGTAATTAAAACAATTTATGAAGATATTGAACAGCTGGTAATTAACCTCAGAGACGACAGTAGCTGCAGCTGTGAATCATCAGAATCAGAATATGATTCTGAAGTTGCAGGAAGCTCCAGCGATATGACAATGTTTTCAGACGTAGAATATTTCTACGAAACTTTGTTAAACTCTGATTAAAGTAATTATAGAAATACGAAAAAAAAAATATTTAGTTTTATTATATACACACTTTAAAAAAAACTTATGTTATAAGTCATATTATTATAGTAATGCCGTTCACGGCATTACTATAATAATATGACACAAGTATATTATTCATAATATTAGTAGAATGAAACCTATATTTATATTATAAAGCAGAAGAGTTTGTTTGTTTGTTTGTTTGATTAAACGCGCTAATCTCAGGAACTACTAGTGATATTTATATAAAAATAAAAAAAGTTTATTGTTGCCAAAGTTGATTGTATAAAGAAGTAGATACGAATAATGTTTCATAAAATTATAAATACAAATTAGAGTTGCATCATGAGTGAAGCCCTGTTACCCTTGATATGCTGGTTAACCTGTAGTAAGGGTTAACATACCCTTTCCCTCTAGATTTTACATACTGTAAACTTAAGTGTTAAATTTAAAATACATTTTATTAATAGAATAAGACTGTGTGTGTGTTTATATGTCGCATTCATCTGATTGAATCTGCTTATTTAATTGAATAACTAGCGCGTCTTAGACATCGTTTGTCTTTAGGAACGATATCATATTTCAAATAAAATATATTTTATTATAATAATTATTTTGAGTAAGGTAACCTATACTCGTTTAAATAGGTCAAAATTAAAAGTTACAAGTATAAAATTGTTTAAATTTTTATTATTATAATAAAATAAAAGATATTTTATTATAATAATATTATGTTGAGTAAGGTCCCTTTAATCGTTGAAATAGGTCAAAACTAAAAATTACAAGTATTAAAATTGTTTATAGAGGTACTATTGAGGGTTGCCACTAAAAAAGGAAAAGCGACCTCATTTATTCCACACTCTTTTTTGCCAAGCTGTACATCAGTAGTAATTATTGTGATGTCAGATTACGTGAACAAAAATATATTCTTAAATAAAGAATTAAATACTCGACCAGTCTCTTGACACACAGTAATACTTGATAGGTGTAATTGTGATTCTTTTATTACTTTAAAACTTTATCACATTGTTGCATTATTCACAAGCCACCAGAAGATAACAAACACGTCTCTCGTAAAGGACTTTGGACGTCAAACGGAACCATAATATATACATTTTACCTTCCAATAAAATGTGTATTATGTTCCTTAACGTCCAAAGTCCTAATAAGGGCTTCCTGGTGTCCATCCTCATCATTATGAGACACTTACAATGATCTGATATATCAAAGATGGCGGCTTGTGGTTTTCACTTAGTTCACAGATTTAACGGAAGGTGGCGCTGGGAGCGGTAACGGTACGGTACGACATCTATGGACTGCAATCGGTAGCAAGCGATGTACTCTCATATAGGACTTTGGACGTTAAGGAACATAATACACATTTTATTGGAAGGTAAAATGTATATATTATTTTACGGTCACACTTGGCAAATCGATAGTATCTCGATTGTGTAAGACATTACGTTTAAATTTTATTTAAATAGGCTTTTATAAATCACAAATGAAAGGTTCTTTCATATATTTTGAGGTTTTACATGTTTGGACTTGTTCTTATGCCACACACTCCGTACACTGACAAGAGTGTGACCATTTGTGGCAGGATCCTGCATTTTCGGCAGGTTTGGCCCTACATTTTACTCGCTGGCATATTGGTTTGACGTTTTAGAAAATTGGCAGGATTTGGCAGTTTAAAGCAATAATTGTTTTTCCTTTTTTTTATTTGGCAGTACAGACTTTAGAAGGAGTAGGGTGCAGTATTTACAAAATAATTAGACATATAAAACTTGATGAAGATGTTAGTTACTACTAAGAATCTGGTAGAAGTAATGTAAACCTAATTCTAAGTGTTAATAAATTTTGAGGTGCGGTTGGCAAAATCCGAAGTACAAATGGAAACTTAAAATATGTAAATGTTTCATATTTTGAAAAAAGTTTGTTGTGTTTGCCAATGTCGAATGCTGCTTGTGAAAGGAAATTCTTGCAAATTAACCTTAAAAAGACAAAAACGCGAAATAGATTAATTAATAATTATACATATGACTCTATTTTGCATGTAAAACAGTGCATTGGTAAATATGTGAATTCCAGCCAACTAAAGAAATGATCAAAAAAATTACAAAAACGATGTACAAAGAAAGTGATCAATAAGAAAAGATGCTAATACGAATATCAGTTTTATATTTCTAATAAAAATATATAAAATTGTTATCATTTATTTTAAATTTTAAAATAATAAGTATCGGCATTATTTCGGCATTTTGAGTAAAAAAGTTTGGCAGGATTTATCAGTTTCGTGCCAAAGCAGGGCAGGAATCAGGATCTATAATTTGTAGTTGGTCACACTGTGACACTCTGTCTGGCAAATCATCAAGAAGCCATTTCCTAAAGAAGCAGAAGAAGACTTCAAAATGTCAAAAAATTAGGAATTATGTAAAAGAGTTTGAAAAATTAAATTTTCCTTATTTTAGCGTGCATTTATAAATCTCTACTTTAGTTGTATATTAATTCGGAAAGGAGGTATACTTTATCAAAATGGCGAAAGCAAAAAAAGAAATAGAAGATGAATACTCCGCAAAAATAGATTTGTGTGTTACCGACGGAATTATTAAAACTAGTAAGTAAATAGGTCCTTGAGTATCTTATTTACTGTATTTATTTTAACCAATAAATCTACGCACATTTAATTTTTTAATCAGTTAAAAAATTTCAAGCTACATATTGAAATTATTTCTATTTTAACATACATATATTCCTCTTGCCATAACCCCAAGGTGTTTTTGGCCTATATATTACATAAATTAAATGTTTAAGTTTAAAAACTTATTTATGCATAACATAATTGAAATGTTCTTAATTTCAGGCGGAGGAATTTTATTAGGTGGTTTAACTTCGCTGTTGTTTCTGGGCAGGCGAAGGTGGCCAGTCATAGCAGGCATGGGTATAGGCATTGGACTTGCATATGCCAATTGTGAAAACTCATTAAACCCTAAAAAGAGTAATGCCGCATAGAGGAACTTTCATGAAGCTACCAGGTAACAATTTGTTTTAGTAATGTTTAGAAAATAGTTGTTAATTATTCAAATATTGTAATAACACTAGTCTTGTGGTTGCTTCTTTTTCTGTGTATTAACAAAGAAGTAGTGTTTATTTTATGGTTATTAATTCTGTATTTAATAGATTTCTGTTCAAAATGAATTATTATCTAGGCTTTACTAGATTGAAATAACAAAGTAATAGCTGTTTATAGACTTTTTTGCTCATCAGAACTGCAATCAGAACAACAATATTACTAGGTGTATAGTTACGAGATACATATATATATATATATATATATATATATATATATATATATATATATATTTAAATCTCAGACGGCTTCGTGCGTCTTTTCAAACTCGATACTTATTGCATCTCCCACTTCTAGTACGATTTAAAAGTGTCTGCGAGTGAATATTGTTATTTTATTTGCTTAATATGAACTTGGTCGTAATTATATTACATTTAAACACGGTATGCTGATATTCGATTTCAAATAATTCTCGGTCACTTTTGACGACCTCTCTTATTGGTACTTATGTAGCACACTGTATATTATCGTATATTATCGTATATAACTCGTCTTTTTTGACGTCCACTCATACTGGTACTTATGTAGCACACTGTATATTATCGTATATTATCGTATATAACTCGTCTTTTTTGACGTCCACTCATACTGGTACTTATGTAGCACACTGTATATTATCGTATATTATCGTATATAACTCGTCACTTTTGAGGTCCACTCATACTGGTACTTATGTAGCACACTGTATATTATCGTATATTATCGTATATAACTCGTCACTTTTGAGGTCCACTCATACTGGTACTTATGTAGCACACAGTATATTATCGTATATAACTCGTGCATAGTACTATTCTTAGTACGACCATTCAGCGTGGTAATCAAGTGGTGTGCGTATATTATCATATATGCCTTGTGCATTGTGCTTTCTTGCTACGTCCTTTTTTAACCGTAATCATATGGCACATTATATATTTTCATTGATATATCCCACCGATTCTTCCTTTCTGTCAGCTAAATTAACTTAAAAACCACAACATTACTGTAGACCATTGCGTGTTATTTTTATTTAATATTTGGTTAGTCTGTTAGATCAGCTGTATGCCGTTCTGCACGCAATTTATTTTCTATCTTAACCTAGCATTCATAGACTGCGAAACAACATTTAACCGCGTGCCCCGTAAACAAGATTTTAGAGCAAGAGCTAGAAGTCTAGGTCGCAGATCAGGACATGACAGTAAGCACATGTAGGTAGCTGTAGTATCTAGAGATTGTTTTCGTACAGGTACGGCCGAGCGGCAAGAGATGAGAGTAAGTACATGTAGGTAGCTGTAGTATCTAGAGATTGCTTTCGTACAGGTACGGCCGAGCGGCAAGAGATGAGAGTAAGCACATGTAGGTAGCTGTAGTATCTAGAGATTGCTTTCGTACAGGTACTAGGCGGAGCGGCAAGATATGAGAGTAAGTACATGTAGGTAGCTGTAGTATCTAGAGATTGCTTTCGTACAGGTACTAGGCGGAGCGGCAAGATATGAGAGTAAGTACATGTAGGTAGCTGTAGTATCTAGAGATTGCTTTCGTACAGGTACTAGGCGGAGCGGCAAGATATGAGAGTAAGTACATGTAGGTAGCTGTAGTATCTAGAGATTGCTTTCGTACAGGTACTAGGCGGAGCGGCAAGATATGAGAGTAAGTACATGTAGGTAGCTGTAGTATCTAGAGATTGCTTTTGTACAGGTACTAGGCCGAGCGGCAAGAGATGAGAGTAAGTACATGTAGGTAGCTGTAGTATCTAGAGATTGCTTTTGTACAGGTACTAGGCGGAGCGGCAAGACATGAAGCGATAGTGTGCGCTTCACCTGCTTGTGCAATACGATAGCTAACTAAATATGATGCCTCCGTGGCCTTTTCATTGATAGTTTGTGTTACATGCATCATTTTTTTTTGAATTTCCAATAACTGTTCTTTTCTGCGAACAAAAAATGCTTTATTCTTGTCTCTAGACTCGGGGTGTACAGTTTCTAAATATCGGCAATTTGGCAGGTGCTATGGAACTATTAGGAAGCAGTTTACTATATAGCATGCAGAGAGGTGAGCCGTTGGAATCAACAAATCCGAAACTGATAAATGATTCATCATATTTCCTTTTTTTCGTCTTTGAAACCGTGGAACTTGACGTCGTGGCATCATCGTCTGGATCGGTAATTGCTGCATGCTCCGCGCGTACTGCTTTTGAACATTCAGCGTCATTAGAAGATGATGTTGCAACACGTTTAACGCCTTTAAGCCAACGTTCCATTCTTCTTTATTAATAATGTTACATCGTCAGGATGGTGGGGTCAAAATAATTCACAAGGTAGGAACTTATCGCTCCGAACGCTTCAACTGACTGACGAGGCGCGACGCGCGATCGCCGCTTTTATACTTAGTCCTAGACGCAATCTCGAACATTCTCAAAAATACTCGAGTAGGCGCCTTTGATAAACAAAAAGCGGAAATAAAAATACAAAAATGCGTTGTAAACAATCTCGACTTTATGTTTTGAAGTTAGAGCCGAAAGTCGCTTGTTCACAACTATAATGTCTAATTCAGAGGCAGCTTTTATCAAAGGACGCGCGCTCACAATTATTAGTAGGTATGCGCGTGGCGGCGGCGCGGCGGGCGGAGTCAAAACGTTCGACCAGATAGAGGTATTTTCATTTTTTTTTCTAAATTCTTACGAAACCCCTACAGGGGTTTCGCGGAACCCTAGGGTAGGGTAAGCCTCTCATATCTGTAGTGTTTGTGGGTACAAGATATCCATATGAAAGTTCTTTTGAAGAAGATATGCTTATGTGTTCACCGCTACCCACAAACACTACCGGGGAAGAAATTTTTAATAAAATAAACATATTTTTTGAAGAAAATAATCTCAGTTGGAACGATTGCATTGACATTTGTACAGATGGGGCCAAGGCGATGACAGGTAAAACAGCAGGAGCAGTGTCACGCATAAAAAATAAAGCGCCTTATTGTAGTTCCAGCCACTGTATTCTGCATAGACAAGCACTTGCGATGAAGCAAATGCCGTAAAATCTAAAATTAATTATGGATGAAGCGGTAAAAATAATTAATTTTATTAAATCACGACCACTACAATCCCGATTGTTCTCATTATTGTGTGAAGATTATGGCAGCAAACATAAAACACTGCTGCTCCATACAGAAGTTCGCACTTCTGTGTCGGGGCTGTCTCGGGGTAAAACTTTAACAAGGCTATTTGAACTTAGAGCGGAGTTACGAATGTTCCTTTCAGCTGATACTTCTTTTAATTTGAAAGACCGTTTGTATGATAGAACTTGGTTGTTCCGATTGTCTTTTATGGCGGATATCTTTCAAAAACTAAACGAATTGAATTTATCATTGCAAGGTAAACAGACAACAGTGTTCCAGGCCTATAACAAAATATCTGCCTTCAAAAGAAAATTAGATTTTTGGATTGTTTGCGTTGATAAGAGAGAAATAGAAAGCTTTACGTTACTCAGTGAGTTTGTTAGCGATAACGACTCAGAAATGTTTCAAGATGATATGTTTAAAGAATTGGTCCAATATCTCACTTCGATGCGCGCATCTTTTGAAAAGTATTTTCCCGAAGAACAGAATACAAAAATAAAACTGAATTCATGGATTCATAATCCTTTTTTACCCAACTTGCAAAAGCCCGAAAGTATTTCAAACGAGATATATGAATCTCTTTTAGAAATGTCATCAGACATAAGTATGGAGTCACTGTTCAAAACGATGCCTCTCAAAGATTTTTGTGCAGAATTCGTAATGAATATCCAATGCTTGGCAAAATGGCTCTGAATATTCTTCTCCCGTTCCCAACAACATATTTGTGCGAAACAGGATTCTCAACGTATGCAGTAACGAAAACAAAATATCGCAATAGACTGGACGCCGAACCTGATATGAGACTGCAACTGTCTTTTATCAAACCTGACATCAACCAATTAATGAAAAATAAAAAACAGTTTCATACCTCCCATTAGTTAGACTTTTTCTTTTTTAATATCTTGTAATAATGTACTTGCCATGTGGCATGTTAAAGTAAGTAATAATTAGTAACTGTTACATTATACATACTTTTATTATCTTTATTAATAAAGAATACACTTTTAAAAACTATTATTTTATTGTAGGGTTCCGTCAAGTATTTTGCTTTCCAAAAGTGTTCCGCCACCAAAAAAAATTTGAGCACCGCTGGTTTAACATATAATAACAGTTTTTTTTTTCTAATTGAGCAAAACGACAAAAAAAAAAAAACTTAGAAAATAATAATCAGTCTTATAAAATTGCATACACTGCAGCGTCGTCACGGCGCCCGGCCGGCTAATAACTGTCGAGATACTGAAAACAAAACATTACCACACAACTCTCACCCCGCACCTTGAGCGGCCTCTCATCGATGCTGATTTGTTTCTTTTGGCGGACGCAATTAAATCCATCCTTTATATTGATTAAAACATAAAATATTTGTGATATATACGGTACCTAACCTTGAGCGGCCTCTGATCTCTGACGATTTGTTTCTTTTGGCGGACGCAATTAAATTCATCCTTTATATTGATTAAAACATAAAATATTTGTGATATATACGGTACCTAACCTTGAGCGGCCTCTGATCTCTGACGATTTGTTTCTTTTGGCGGACGCAATTAAATCCATCCTTTATATTGATTAAAACATAAAATATTTGTGATATATACGGTACCTAACCTTGAGCGGCCTCTGATCTCTGACGATTTGTTTCTTTTGGCGGACGCAATTAAATCCATCCTTTATATTGATTAAAACATAAAATATTTGTGATATATACGGTACCTAACCTTGAGCGGCCTCTGATCTCTGACGATTTGTTTCTTTTGGCGGACGCAATTAAATCCATCCTTTATATTGATTAAAACATAAAATATTTGTGATATATACGGTACCTAACCTTGAGCGGCCTCTGATCTCTGACGATTTGTTTCTTTTGGCGGACGCAATTAAATCCATCCTTTATATTGATTAAAACATAAAATATTTGTGATATATACGGTACCTAACCTTGAGCGGCCTCTCATCGATGCTGATTTGTTGCTTTTGGCGGACGCAATTAAATCCATCCTTTATATTGATTAAAACATAAAATATTTGTGATATATACGGTACCTAACCTTGAGCGGCCTCTCATCGATACCGATTTGTTTCTTTTGGCGGACGCAATTAAATCCATCCTTTATATTGATTAAAACATAAAATATTTGTGATATATACGGTACCTAACCTTGAGCGGCCTCTCATATCTGACGATTTGTTTCTTTTGGCGGACGCAATTAAATCCATCCTTTATATTGATTAAAACATAAAATATTTGTGATATATACGGTACCTAACCTTGAGCGGCCTCTCATCGATGCCGATTTGTTTCTTTTGGCGGACGCAATTAAATCCATCCTTTATATTGATTAAAACATAAAATATTTGTGATATATACGGTACCTAACCTTGAGAGGCCTCACATCTCTGCCGATTTGTTTATTTGGCGGATGCAATTAAATCCATCATTTAAATTGATTAAAATAAAAAAAAAAACTGATATTCGGTATCATCAAACGCGGAGAATTGAACAGTGACAAAATCGCGTATACAATATACGCCGCACAAAGCGACCTCGCGGTGCGTGCGGCAAGTCGCTGAACTAAATTATGCGCCGGATTTTATTCCCGAAGCAAAAATACGTCCATGCCAAAATTTTTACCAGACACTGGTACAGTAATATGACGGCTACAGAAAAAAAATCAGGGCTCGTCAATCTTGCGTCCGTATACAGGACGCAGTAAATCGGGTAGACGCATGATGGTCGGTAAAAGCCGCCATGTTCGACGCAGCATAGGTAGTGGGATCTATATATATATATATATATATATATATATATATATTAAGTCCTTTATATAATGACCACATCTATAAATTAAGTATAAATTAGTTTTTATTGATCCTTTTCTGTTTGGAAACACAAGTCACATGATTTCTGCTTTAATGAATAGATATATATATTTATCAAAATTTACATTAAAAAAGGCATAAACAAGTTATATGTACCAAATTTTTGTCTATTCATAAACATTTTGTTACAGTTACAAACACCAGGAATCATGAAGGCGCAGCATAACTGGCTTTAGATAAATTATTTAGACATTGTTAATGTTTTATGTTGTACAAAAATACCCTAATGTATTAAAAAATAATAAGGATATTGTCATTTTCTTTACTATGCCATGTATGATGTGTACCATGTTGCCTGACACTAAGCCAGAGCATTTGGTTGGATCCACCTCCAATTGGTTTGTAATAATGGAATCAAATTAATAATTATTTTGTGATTTCATTGTGGAAGTTTGTAACAAAATAATGAACACAATATATTTCAATAGTTTATTGTACAAATCGATACTGGAATATGATATAAGAGATTGGATTTAGCATATTAAAGTAAAAATAACAATAAACATTAGTATTGTATAGAAGAATTCTTAACATCCCATATACATTTCAATTGATTAGGTTCATACACATTTAATCATAGAGAACATAGATAGTCCATTAGATAACAGGCAACACATAATAATAATAAATAATACAACATGCAACACATGATACAATAAAACAAGTCATGTATACATTTGTCATTTAGAAAATATGTAGGTATGTGCACAAAGAATTGAAGTAGTAACAAATGCATTATAACAGCTGATATAAATATCTACATATTAAGAGGGCGAAAACAAGGCAAAGTTTTAGATTGTAATATGTTAGAAATAAAATAAGAGAAAAAAAGGTGGTGACTTTTTTACAAGTCTCATTTGTGGCAAGTTCATACTGTGCTTATCGGCAGTAATCATATTTCATATAGGTACCGAATCATACTCAAAAATCCAGTACAATGTATTACTCAATAATTAATATATCAAAAAATTATAAACGGACTTACCAAGGGGACAATACAAAGTATTTTAAAATAAGCATGCAGTAAAGACGACAGTAACATTCTAGAATTAACCGTTAAGTAATATTTACAGAAACATGAAAATTATAAATAATTCAACAACAAGCAGCCCTGATCACGTCATGCCCTCGAACCATTCAGTTACTTTAATCACAATGTTTACATCTTGTTTCAAATCACAATTGATCTTCGTGCAGTTTAATATCAGGTGACATGTCCTGGGCGCATAAAAATCCTTAACAATATAACCTATAATATTATCCTACCAAAATGTTGCTGGTTCACCCTCTTTCACACTTTGTTGAGCTTCATTGACCGAATCGAATCGCACTTTGTAAGTGCGTGTTGTGAGTTGTAACGCACCAAACTAAAATGAGGTGCGTCCATATGTTAGCTCGACCACAATCTACCATGCTTTAGCAGATCTCTTAAAAGTATTAAACAAGAGGGTGGGTTCGTGGCAACGGTCAATAAAAGTAAATATTTGGTAACATTGACTAGTACATAATATGTAACATGTAACCGCCGAACGTCGGTCACGGCTAATACTCACCAATACTGTGAATGGACCCTTACTACCTACGTGTAGGGCATACAGCCCAGGTTAACGCTGTATATTGTCGGTTATACGATACGCTAGTGCAAATATTATTCTAATCTAAACAATTCACAACAAAAAGTACGAGAGCGAGAAAGGTAAACATTCAAAAAGTGACTTAAATATTACCGGTGGAGGTGAACCCGAGCGAGAAGCTTTTCTTTGGAATTTGTGTGCAAAAATTATTTTCAAAACCCCCCGTAAAGTTACATCTACCATATAATCCTATTATTGTTGATATCATAGGCACTACTGGAATTTCAAAAGGGTGTTATAATTAGATTATACAAGTGAGAAAGACTAGAGCGATCGTGACCGGCGGGCGTGCCCGCACGTGCGTCGCGGCGTGCGGCCCGGTGCATGTTTATACCTATATACATGAATATTGAAAAACCCGCACACTGAAAATATTTCGTGAATATCCGCTAAGTGAGTTATAGAGAAGACAATGTCGATATTAGCACCACGTATTCCTAGAGGATTTAAAGTCACTAATCGTATTAAAGAAAATTATTAGTAAAACTATAGAACCTCGTATACAGGTCGATCTTATGGGTACAGAGAAAGTTGAAAAAAACTACGAGTTCAAATCGACATCAAAAACTATTTGGACCATTAATTTATTCCACAATCGGGACGAAATTCATTTCGCTAAACTAAACCGTCGTGTAAAATCTGTAGAATCTATTATACAAGTGTCCCAACGTGTTACATACATCTCCGTATGATACTCCTTATCTAGCTACTTACTAACTACAAGCGATGGCTTACACCGTAGTATAGCAATTGCGTGCGGAGTGCACTACAATACATTGGTGGACACACAAAGGAAGAAAGAGATAGTTAGAACATACTGAGAGACAGAGAGAGAATATCGCCAAAGCGTCCACTTGCAAACGTTAGGTTTATCCATTACGGCCCAATTGCGCAAAAAAATTTAAAAGTCTAGGTTTGTTAGCCCAGAAATACCTATTTATTTTTATGATATTATCTATAATGAAACAAATTATGAAGTATCATTTTCTTCAAAACGGAACGCATAATATTATCAAATAAAAGAATATTAGAAGATACTGTAAGAGTAACTTTTGTCAATTCCTGTTGCTGTTGTGTTTCACGTACCAATTTTGATCAGCTGGACATGCAAAAATCTCGACAAAGCCCTGCTAATATACAAAGCGACAGAGCGAAGGAAAATCTATACATATGGTCAAACTTAGCAATACATTAATAGAGGGCAGTATATTCGCTTGGATTACAAGTCCTGCATCTTTATTAGGACAAACACGTGGCTTAAAATAAGTCACGGCTAAAACAAATCTTCGACAGCGAACCAAGGTGTCCTGCAGTCTCAATGGAATCTTGTGTCATTACCGCTAGTTCGTGACATGTCTGCAACTTAATAACTATAGATTAGCTACCTTTCACTAAATATTTTAAACTAGCCAGTGTACTGTCACGCTGAATTTTTTTAATGTTGCAATTCATCAAATGTCACACAAAGTCACCAAGATTAAAAAATGTGCAATTCATCCACATGGTTGCATTCCTTTGCACCGTTAATTAGTGACATTTAAATTGGTAGTATTGCGTGTATTGAACCAGCCTAATCTCTGCTATTCCACCAGCAATGAGCGAGGAATGTGTTTGAAGAACCAATAGAATCGCTTCATTTGCCTCGCTCTTCAAAACATATTCTCTTCATAGCTCATTGCCGGTGGAAGAGCAGCCTCAGAGTTATCAAATCCACAAGAGATTCAATTGAGCTTGCAGTTGTCCGGCGGCTCCTGTTGCTCGTCCGAGTGCGGTCACTTGGTGGTCATGTCGGGCCAGTAGTTGACGTAATAGCGGTGCGTGCTGCCCTCGAACAGACGGTCCAGCCAGTTCTCGAGGCCGTCTAGCAGGTTCTCTGTAAAAAGAAACATGTACGGATTAATTTATTGAATTGACGTGTACTCGTGCGCCTCGTATATCGCACGTGCAACATAGATAAGCGTTTTTGTAACATATAAATATAACATTAAAAATAATGTTGTTTAATTATTATATCTATAGTATAGTTATTTTCGTTTAATAAATATATTTTTAATTATTTAAAACTTCAAGTAGACTACTTTCCCATTTTGTCATCATTATAATATAATATTATACGTAGTTGTTGCGTATACGTGCACACCGATGGCGTATACGAGCACACCTCTACATTTGCGTGAATTACCTTGCAGCAGTAGCGGCGGATCGTAGTCTTCGTCGGAGGAGTCCGGATCAGTGGTGAAGCCTATGAACGCGCCGGCCTCGGGGTCGCGCGCGCGCCCTCCCAGCGACCGCGTCATGCGGGACATGCGCTGCAAAAGAAAGTTTTGATTGCCTGTAAAGTTAGTGTGCGGACGTTTAACGTGACAACTTTATTACAAAACATTGATGCAATGATTGCATACTTTTATTAATAAAATTAAATCATTTTCTATCTTTCTTCTCCTCGGACGCACGGGCCAATCGAGTGGAAAAGTGATAGATGCGGCGCAAGCCGAGCGCTCCAGCCGATCGTAACTTTCGCTCGCTCATGCAGTGTGCTCGTTCCGATCCAAACGTCATCCTATTCAGTACGTGCAGCAGGCGTTCATCGATTTATTCGATTAATTATCGATTTTTCACAATAATTGGCTCCGGCCCAATGTGATTTATTGTCCGGCCTTTTCATTAAGGGCGGAGTTTAAACATTTTAATCGATTAAACTAGAAGTAAACATTACAACGCCACAACTGTGGGTTACGTTATGTGGGTATACCTTGTGCGGCTTGGCGCACTCCGGGTGCTTGGCGTGGTAGATGCAGAAGTACTTGCGGTGCGGGTTGAGCGCGAGCACGGTGCCGACCGCGTTGCGCGCGTTCACGCGCAGCTCCGCGCCCGCGCCGCACGCCTGCAGCACGCGCCGGAACCAGCACACTTGCCGCTCCACGCACAGGTACGCCCACACCAGCGTCTTGTTCCTGTAAGTTCATTTAACTATTTAACAAATATCAACGAAAACATTTAGGTTATTGAATGTACTGGGGCCTTACTCTTATTCAGATTCGATCGTGCCACGTACCCCCGAATAAATTGATTTTTGGTTATTTTGATTCTCAGTCGATTGATATGGTCGAGAGTACAAAAAGTTACTATCTAACGATATTCTTTATCCTGGTTAGTTTCGAAGTAATCCAAATTAAAACACCAATAGCTGTTGAGACCGAACTGATTCGATTCTCGATTGTGTCGGGAGTAGGTTCTTGATGGAAACATGTATATTACACAGTAATAAAACTGATTACTTGCACATTTTCCACTTATTAAGTCATTGACTGCCAACAATAAAGTGGAAAAAGTGCAAGTAATTAGTGTATTGTTACTATCACCAAAAACATTTAATGGCTTAAACCATGGAGACTAGAGACAAATCAAGGTGACCCCACAGTCACATCGTGGTAAATTAAAGCACAAGTTTTAAATAACTAAACTTAACTCACTTCACTCCTTCATATAATACACCGTTTGGGACTCTAGCGCCGTTGTGGCCATTTTTGTAACTATCATTGAAGTACTTTCGTCGGACATGTTTTAAGTTTTCTGCTATAGAGATGACACGCTTTATCACTAATATACATCGTACAAACAAATAAATAATAGCGCTATGAAATACTAAAAACTATTTAAGGTAATATCGCCCATTAAAAAAAATACAGTAACTTGTAGGAGCTGCTACTCAACTACACCTTTTTTTGATTTGAATTGATTGATAATTAAAAGTCCTTGATATGATATTTACGTTTATTCCCACGAATGCTAATTACTAAACGATAATGAGTGCGCGGTTTGAATGCTTGATGCGGACTGGGGCCCGCCTTTACCACACAATGCAAATAATTTTGCAGAATCAGCAATGTACGTGCTAGCTCGTACAGTAACTAATGACACATATTTTGTTTACGTTTAGATTCAGTATGAACAACGTTATAATCTTACAAATTCAGTGTTATATCATAATATATTATACTCACTTGCGATACGGCCACACGATCTTGTGGAACTTGGACAGCAGCTGCACTTTACTCTGGGAGTCCACCAGCAGCACTATCGTCCGGCAGCCCGGCTTCTGCAACCTGCACATGACATTATTTATATATAATTAAATACTCACAAAATAGTATATCGTATCTATTCAATACCGTTCTTCGGATACTAAAATGAACGCTAAACAAAAAATTATTTTATTTAATGACAATATTTTTTTATATTATAATAATATTATGACAATACGCGAGCGTAATATATAAGTTTATGCAAAATCAATTTTAGGCAGAAAAAGTGAAATAAATGCTGCTTGCTGGTCTATTGACCTCACAGCTGATTTTAAAAATACCCAGTTTTTAAGTAATAAAGACATTTTGCAAGTCAAACAGCTGAGCGTGATGTCAATTTGCGAAACTTCAGCGGCGACGATTGAGTTTTTTTTTCACTACTAGGCCGTGTTTGTATATCTTTATTTCAAATTTAACTGTTTTCATGTTTCAGCCTTTTTAGACCCCTTTTTTGCGAAGTCGGGTTATATAATTTTAAAACTTTTTTTATTTGATGCATGCACTTGTAAAGCGCCAATCAAAAACCCTTATTTTCTACGCGCATGTCGAACAATGTCAAGTGGTCTACAATTTTTAGAGTTTACTCCTTAAGAAACGATTTGAGTTATAAAGCCCGGTACGGAAATTTTATAAGGAGTAAAATCAAGTGTAACACGAAAAGTTGAGGCGTTACGTAGAAAGAGACAAACATATATATCTGTAGGATTGAACGTGTAAAAGAATGAGATGGAATACTATATAATAAATATGTATAAATTGAACACAATTATTATTATTGTTATGTCTGTGTATAGCTTCCTTGCTCACGGGCAATTAAATCCCGGACCTTTGGAAGGCATGCGTGGGGCCGAAGCCAACACGCAGAGGCCCCGTTACACAATTTTAATTTAAATGTAATGTGACACTAGCCGGCGACTCTCCCTGTACGCCCACGGAGACCCACCGCTTAGTGTAGGACTATTGCAAGGAATGTTTATAAGAAAAGATTATGGGCTATAGGGGTGAGGTGCTAGTGGACTGGGTATCTATGACTATGGAAGGACTATGGCGTCTGCCAGATACCACGTGGTTACATGTATCATAACGTTGGCAGACGGTGACTCGCCAACTCATCGTAATGGGCCCCTTAAAATGGTCGCACGCACGGTGCACCAAGGCGGCAACATTTACAGAGCGGCTTGAGGCAGGAGAGGTGTCGCTGGACTTTATACGCCGATCATTTGCACCCTCAGAGGGTCCCATCACGACGCCCACTCGCCACTTACGCTTCACATCCTCCCTCCGAACACGAAGCTTACGCGACTCCACTCTGACCGGCCGGTTAAGGCAAGTCAGAGGTAGGGGCTGTTCTTCCTCAGTAATCACTCTGGCCGGCCAGTGAAGGCAAGCCGGAGATGGAGAACAGAGTCCTTCCCCTGGGAGCACTCAGGTACGTGCGGTCGCTACTCCCCAACAGCTCGCCACAAGCTGCCCTGCTTATTGTTATTATTATTATTATTTTTTAATTTTCTTTTCTCCCTTGCGGGGTTGTGTTTTGTCTAAAGTTGCGGCGGGCGGGTTATTATTATTATTATTTATATTGTTTTGTAACATACTTTATGTAATACGCTTTATTGAAGTAATATAAATAATCCGAATAATTACAGATATATGTTTGTTTCTCTTATCATTTTAGCAGATGCGTTCATTTACCCTTTTTTTCTATTCGATATATATCATAATTATCGTTCGTAAGGAGTAAACTCCAAACGTGCGTCGTAGCTGACACACACACACTTTTTTAAATAAATTGATAGGTAATAGAAAATAAAGGTTCTTGATTGGTGCTTTACAAGCGCATGCGTCAAAAATGAAGCCAACGAACACGGCCCTAGTTATACTGCTTTCAAACATTTTTTCTACCTTTCGCCTTCACCACAAAGTAGATATATAACAGAGACACGACCTAGTACTAGAAAATGGTATCACCCTAATACTGGCAATGCGACTGGCAAAGAGTGAAGTCCAGGCACATTCCGGAAACCGCCATCTAGCGTCACTATTGGAAAATACTAATTACTAATTTCGTTTCGTATCTTCTTTTTAATTAAGGAGTTGAATTTAGTTTAATGTGATGTTATGCTTAAAAAATATGCTTGTCTTTATTTTTATGTCAATATTTGTACTCAATCCGGTAATATTTACATTTTATAATTTACAAACGTTAATAGTAGTGACATCTATTGCAATTTTTGGGATGGCAGGCCACGCCTTCACATGGCCCAGCGTTATCCAGCCGCAGTACCTGACGAGGCCGTTGTACTTCTCGGCGCGCAGCTCGTGCAGGCGCATCTCGGGCTGCGGCTCGGCGCGCTTGCCGCCGCCCTGCCGCCGCCGCTCCTCCTTCGCGCGCTGCACCGACTCCTCCTCGATACGCCTGCACACGCCCTCACATAACCCGGCGCTATTCAGCCGCAGTACCTGACGAGGCCGTTGTACTTCTCGGCACGCAGCTCGTGCAGGCGCATCTCGGGCTGCGGCTCGGCGCGCTTGCCGCCCGCCCTGCCGCCGCCGCTCCTCCTTCGCGCGCTGCACCGACTCCTCCTCGATACGCCTGCACACGCCCTCACATAACCCAGCGTTATTCAGCCGCAGTACCTGACGAGGCCGTTGTACTTCTCGGCGCGCAGCTCGTGCAGGCGCATCTCGGGCTGCGGCTCGGCGCGCTTGCCGCCCGCCCTGCCGCCGCCGCTCCTCCTTCGCGCGCTGCACCGACTCCTCCTCGATACGCCTGCACACGCCCTCACATAACCCGGCGTTATTCAGCCGCAGTACCTGACGAGGCCGTTGTACTTCTCGGCGCGCAGCTCGTGCAGGCGCATCTCGGGCTGCGGCTCGGCGCGCTTGCCGCCCGCCCTGCCGCCGCCGCTCCTCCTTCGCGCGCTGCACCGACTCCTCCTCGATACGCCTGCACACGCCCTCACATAACCCGGCGTTATTCAGCCGCAGTACCTGACGAGGCCGTTGTACTTCTCGGCGCGCAGCTCGTGCAGGCGCATCTCGGGCTGCGGCTCGGCGCGCTTGCCGCCCGCCCTGCCGCCGCCGCTCCTCCTTCGCGCGCTGCACCGACTCCTCCTCGATACGCCTGCACACGCCCTCACATAACCCGGCGTTATTCAGCCGCAGTACCTGACGAGGCCGTTGTACTTCTCGGCGCGCAGCTCGTGCAGGCGCATCTCGGGCTGCGGCTCGGCGCGCTTGCCGCCGCCCTGCCGCCGCCGCTCCTCCTTCGCGCGCTGCACCGACTCCTCCTCGATACGCCTGCACATCATTATATTTGGAATTATTTATGTAATCAATTGTGTTTATAAATGAATAATTATCAAATGAATAACTGAGAGGGACATAATATTTTGTCCAAGTAAGTTTTGTATTAACATTGTATACTATAAATATACTGAAATAGCCAATTATCATCATCATAATTTTAGCTGGACCTCTTCTACTGGACATAAACCATCCCAAAAGTTTACCCGGCCGCTCACAGCCTGTATAACACTGGATATTTTACTGAGGGTAGGTTGCCTATACTTTTCACGCTTGGCAGACGGATTGGCGACCAATGCCAGCGGGAACACAGCTGCCCATTACCGGACATATAATCCCACCCCCTTTTACGAAACCCACGGAGACCATCGACCATCTTATGGGGAGGTGCTATTCTTGCCCCACGGAATCCAATTATACAACAATAAATAATAGCTCCACTCATCGATTTCGGTGTCGGTAGCCGATTTCAATGAAACCGGGCAAGCTACGCAGGAGTTATTTTATAGGGCCCAAGTGTGTGCGCAATACACAAAAGCAGTCTCTCTTCCTTTTACTCTCATAACCCAGTGGGACGGTAAGTCGACACGACTGGCGAGAGAATAGGGGCAGGGCCGACTTTTTACATGCCTATCCGACGCATGGATCATCTTTCTTGTCAGACAATCGGGTGATCAGCCTGCACTCCTAACCAAACTTGAAAACAACCTTTTTTGTTGTTCCAACGCGGGAATCGAACCCACGACCTCTGGGTCGAGAGCGAAGCTCTGAACCACTAGACCACGGAGGGTATTCAAACTATTATACAACAGGTAATATGTATGTACTAACACGAGGTAGGCCATGAGGTACGCGACGGCCAGCACGACCAGCACGGTGGCGAGCACGGACACGGCGGACAGCGCGTGGTGCGTGCGCAGCGCCCCCAGCGCGCGCTCCGCCCACTCAGCCGCGCGCGCCAGCCCGCGCCACAGCGCGCCGCGCGCCGCCTCGTCCGCCAGCTCCGCCACCCGCGCCTGCGCCGGTCCCACAAGAGGCGTTATTTACAACACTACGGCCCGTATTAATATATAAGTCTCAAACTCAACATATTTGACAAATAAAACAACGTGTCGTTTCACTTTTAAAAGTTTAACAACTTTACTTTTGTTACATACTTAATTTTTTTTTTAACGTAAAAATAAAGATTATAAAAATATACTCATTTTAATGTTTTGCTGCAATCTATAATATGTATATTACGGTATAAAAAGAAAAGAAATTAAAGTACTAAATGTAGCATTAATAAAGTTGTTCACTTTTAAAAGTGAAACGAAACGTTGTTTTATCTATCAAATAGGTTCTCAAGTGAGGTTGGGTTTGACACTTCTTTATTAATATGGGCCTTAGTGCCTAACAATAATGTACACATTTGGATTTAATAATTTCTCGAGAGCCATTATATCCATTGGTGAAAACATCATGAAGATAGGTTCGGTAGTCCTTGAGTTTATCGCGAACAAGGAGACAGACGTGGCCACGTGTGACGTGTCCTACCTCGTACGCGCCGGTGGCGGCGGGCTGCAGCAGGCGGCGCACGAGCGCGTCGAGCGCGCGGCGCGTGGCGTTGAGCCGGTCCTGGTAGCGCGCCTCGTCCTCGCCGCCGCAGCCCGCGCACGTGGGCCAGGTCTCGTTCAGCCACTCGTACTGCACGCGCGAGCTCTCGCGCCGCCACAGCACCACCACGCGGTGCTCCAGCGACAAGCTGTCCACGCCTACAACGCGTTACAAATAATTGAATAAATAACTATGTAATTACATTATACAGAAGCTTTTGATGACCGAAGACAGTCAGTGAAATATATGGAAATTATCAGCTACATTATTATGGAAATTTAAAATTATTTTACTTGTGTTTTTGTCTCAAAGTATATAATATAGTCCTTGAACATATCACAACAATTCATCCGGCTCAAAGGACCATGCGCCTATACACAATATATACCGGAGCTGGATAGCGCTATTCAGATGTAAATTATGTAGAACATTCAAATTAGGATGTAAACTTGACATAAAAAATTCGAATACAAAATATTATGTATTTAAAAACACTAATCGAGGTTTTCACCAACCCTCCCGGGTCTTATTACAGCTATGAATTGACTCTGTTCCAACACCCTGTGTTAGTACGGACCACATACCGGAGGCATTGGCGAGGGCCTGCAGGAAGTCGTACTGCGTGCGCTGGGACAAGTAGGCGTAGCGCAGGCGGTCGGGCGCGGCGCGGGCGAGCGCGCGCAGCGGACTGAGCGCGGGCGAGCCGGGCGCCGCCACCAGCACGCAGCACAGCCGCCGCCGGGCAGCTCGCCACTCCACCGGGCACACCGCCTCCAGCACCGCCTGCGAGGACAGCCGGGGCAGCACCAGCAGCGCGTTCGCGTCGATGAGGTCGCGCAGCGTGTGCGTGGGGATCTCGGCGGTGGCGACCGCGGCGGCGGGCTCCGCGCGGTCCTCCTTCAGCAGCACCATGCTATCCAGCCGCCGCGACACGCCGTAGCGCGCGCGCAAGCTCTCCGTGTCGGGGGAGGACACGTCCACGAACCTGTAACGGTACACGCACGTCAAACAATGCTGGTCTACATTCACATTCAATTACTAGATTCTTTGCTTTAATAAAAAAATATAGAAAAATACATTGCACTTCGAAGTTTGTGTTTTACTATATAATATTATAAATTTCCACCAAGAACCTACAATACATTCAATAACATATTATGTTAATAAAAAAAAATAAACGTGTGCGTGCGTCGGGACACCGGACGGACAGTGATAGATAAGTCATGCCAGTCTGGCGCCGTAACGCGTTACGTTACTAAACGCTTTATCCTACCATAAGAAGTTATTAAAAAAATCGATATCAAATTTTGTTAACACTAAGGGTGAGCCTTAGTGTTAACAAATTTTGATATCACTCACTATATTCAAGTAAAAGCTTGAAGTGATCAATAAACTTAAGAACTCACGCGAAAGACACGCGCTCCCTGTAGTAGAAGGCGGTGACGAGATATCGCAGGCGGATCACCTGCCGGTCCTCGAAGATCAGAGCCTTCACCTTGTTGTCCTCAAAGTCGCTGATGAACGGCTCCATGTTGTTGTCGTTTAGGCTCTTCACCATTTTGTACGGGAACTTCCATCTGATGAAATCTACAATAAAAAACAAAAAATATAATATATTACTTATATATCAAATCGAAATTTAGTACTACAACTTATATATTATGTTGTTATTATGTATATTTGTGATTTGTAATGTGAGAGAAAAAAAGGTTTATTATTATTATTATAGTACTGGAAGTATTTGATAACACAGAAAGTTAATTTCAAGAAACTTACTAGATAGGTTGTCATTTTCTACAAGATTAACCCTAATTACTATTTACTATAATAAATTAGTACATAACATACCCAAAATCTTCGGTAACGATCCGAGGCCATCCTTATACAGATATATTTGCTTATCCAGTATGAAAGCGAGGCAGGGGACTCCGTGCACTCCGATCCGACGGGCCAAGTTAGACTCGTGCGCGGCGTGGACGGTGGCCAGCGTCATGCCGAGCGGCTGCAGCGCCTCTACGAGCCGCCGCCACGCCGTGGTCGAGCGCAGGCAGTCGAAACACCAGTCCGTGTAGAAGAGAACCAGGGCCGGGGTGTGAACACTCTTCTCTAGTATATTGTTCTCAAAATGTCTACAACGGGCAGAAATTATAAATAAATCATAGGTTGTGAGTGTGATCCCCAGCTGTTGAAACAATATAAAATGTTAACTTCAAGTCTAGTTAGGACAAACCTGACAACAAAAAGTCGGTCCTATACCTGATTATTTCGACACTTGATTTGTTAATAAATAAAATTATGAAACCCCCAAATTGCCAGTCAAAAAAGCTGAGAGCAAACTTATGTGTGTGTGTGATCATCACAACCTCATATTTTTGGATTAAAAAAGTAATTAAAAAATTGTGTATGTTTACTGTATCAGTTTTTAATTTGATGATTAATTATATTCATTATTATTTAATTGATGTAAAATGTATTGGATAATAAAGTCCTTTAATATATCAGTGAAAGTGTTGATATGTGTATAATATGTGAAAATTTTGGCCTTTTTGATATGTTTACATTTAGGTCCATTTTAAAAGGGATGTACCTACTATAGTATATAATTTATAGTACATTCTAAATAATGACTGACGAATAATGAATTTAAATAAATAAATAGCATACCTTGTAGTAACTGACAATTTGTGGAACACTGTTATATCATGGTCTTGTGTTCGAAAATGTGTACTGAAGAAGTCAAATGGATCATTGCTGAAAGGAAATAAATAAAAAAATATAACAAATTTACCAAATGATAATAACAATTTATGTACAATTTTGATTGTACATAAATTGTTTAATAGTTAATTTAAGTGACACTCAAAGCACAATGCTCTGCTTGTGATTTCGCCAAACAGTGACAACCTGTGAATAGGAGGACTCCTAACTTTAATATGAGTATTTAGTCATTAAATACTTATCGGACAAAAACATATAATGTAAAGAAAAATAAAATTACCTAAACCTAGCATATTTGCTGTAGTCATGGCGCTGTTTATACATATGGTCATCCTCATTGGTAATGCCATATAAGTCATAAGCTTGCCTCCTCTCCGTGTCAGACAGTAGCTCATATGCTTGTTTGATCTCCACAAACCTTGCTTCAGCATTAGGAGCCTCACTTTTATCTGGATGCCTGCATATTTAAACAATTATTTAAATATATTATCATTTGTTGTTGTCTTTCAATTGATATATCTATATATTTAAAGAATAAAAAGAATAATTACAAAATTGTTTCTTCAAAAAAATTTATAATAAAAGTGTATGAGGAGATAAAAAAAAGTAGGGTTAAGACGAATTTATTTATGTTGGTAAAAATAAGTTGCTGTTGGGTAATTGTTACTTTACCTTTACCTACAAGAGGATCATTCAAACTTGAACATTTAAATGGCAGTGCAATGGCAGATACATAAAAGGCATGCTAAATATTTATTTTTAATCCTTAGTACTAAACATAAATTATTGCAAAATTAAGGGTGCTATTTATTTAACTTTTTAAATATTCAAATTAAACATTAAGATTTATTGTTTGAACTGCTTTATTGAATTAAAATGCAATGCGAAACAATAACAATAGTAATGTTTCTGACACCCATTTAGTATTGATTATATTATTTATTTTGAAGATCCTATTTTTTTTTAAAGTTACTAGTAAAGGATGAGTAAATTAAAATGTGCTTTTGCATACCACTCTTTAGCTAGCTGCCTGTAAGCTTTTCGTATCTCCACTAAAGTAGCTTTTCTATGGATCCCGAGTATTTTGTATGGATCGCCGATCTTCTGAGCAATAACAATTGGAATCACTGCTAATAACAAAAGCATGTACAACCATCTTCCTTTCCAAGTTGTGTTCCTCCATTTCATATTAATGATTAAATTTTTATTAGCCTTTCGCGAAACTGTAGTAGCCCGCTTATTGGAAAATGTATGAGTCAAACCGACATCATAAACAACTATCGAAAGCACACGGCCGACGCATATGAAATATGGATAAATAATTTCATGAATTTGTTATCACTCATTCGTCCGAAAATAGATTGAGATGCCTGTAAAATTGGTAAAAATCTTGGGAAAACTGAAGTCTGAAATCCTGAAAAATGTCAGCCCAGTTTTCTCAAGTGACAGTTGTTTTTTTAATAAGTAGTAAGTACATCTTTAAACCATTGCCACTGTCAAGTTAAAAAAGCCGGAAAATTACAATAAACTTTTAAATATCAGCACCCGTTTTCTAAATTCGAAGTCCAAGTAATAAATAAATAAATAAATCATTAGTGCAACTAACTGTTAATGAACAATAAGTCAGTAGCTTTCTTAGGGTATTTTGAAGAGGACACAAACAAGCGCACTTTGAGCGTGGTGTTAAATGATAATTTACATGGAGAAGGTGTGGTGTATGAGTGTATGTATCCATAACATAGATGAAGAATACATAGATTTGCTACAATACGTCAATAAAGTGTGTGAACGAGATCACAACATACAAAAACTTTAAGGAAGGAAAAGGAAGGCGACAATATAGCCTGTCTTTGTCAGAGTTCCTGTTTTTGTTTGTTGGGCACAACTGCTATGTGCCCAACAAATCAGTTGACAGTTCGGTCACAGCTCGTATCTTCCAGGATTTTTAGTGAATAATAGTGATCTAAGTGGTGAAAATAAAAAGAAATTTAAGTGATACATAATACTAACCCTGCTTTACATGGATATATGTTAAATAATCGGCTGTAAAAGCCGTACTGAGCAAAAAACACGAAATATTTCCTTTCATGCGTAAGTACAATTTTAGTAACAAATACACCTTGCTTTGATAAAATATCGACAGGTTGTGTTCCGTAGCACACTAATAAGCTATTAATAGGTTATTGTGAATAGAAATAATGAATTAAAATGTTATTTAAAATTACAATAATAAATGTATTATCCAACCAATGTATGTGACAAGGTTAAATTGTCATCCTCGAAACAAATGTCAGGCAGTCCGCCATTTTAAACTACTTTTTGACTTAGTAATGTTAAAGATTTTATGGGGATACCAGCTAAGGTACTCATAATTTACCCTAAAAGTGGGGTCTTTTTTAACCTACTTTCAAAAATAGAGGAGGTTTCTCGATTCGACCGTATATATATTATATTTTTAATTTTATTATTAAATCTTAAGCTGTGCAATAGTGAAACTGTTGTTACAGATTTCCAAAGGACTCTTCAACCCGCCAATTATGGATTCGTGCCACAGGCCGACAAAACTAGCAACCAACCAAATATACTCGAGTATGCTCTAGACATTTTGAACAAAGTTGTTTTAGAAAAACAGCAAATATGACATATTTAAACCCGTTACCTATTCCTACGCGTCATGTCATCGAGCAGGTTAGTTACTTTTATGGTATTTATTTACGTACTATAAAAGTGATTATTATAATGTTATAAACATATTATATTCAGAGTCTTGTGTAGAGCCTACTGAAATTTACTTACATATGTTCACTAAAAGTACTATTTTTTTACTGTAAAATAACGATAAAAATGGAAATCTTGACTACATTTAACGAACGCCTCTACTACTCCGATTTTATATATTATTGCTTTGTTTTAGGAAAGCCGAAGAAATATTTATTGGAAGACGTATAGTGAATATAAGTCGTAAAAGTCACTCCAAAAATTTCCATTCATGAACTCTTGAACTGCGGTGAATAGTCGAATGAGATTATATTTATAAATTGTAGTTGGTATAAGAAATAAATTAAAAATTTAAATGTCCCCGGAAATGCTGGTAAGGGATCCACACTATATACAGGCATGAAAAGGAAAATACCAAATGCTTAAACGAGGAGGAAGAAATTCGTGCATCTACTTCCAATAGCAAACGGTATGAATACAGTTACGGAAATAATCATTTTGAATAACGACCCATAAATGTTGTAATATACCAATAATTAAAAAAAAATGCAAATAATAAAATCATTTAAATAATGAATATATGCACAGATTACCTTTAAACACCTTATTTTTTATTTTATATACTTTTTTACATAATATATATACTTTATTAGTGATTTTACATTAATTTACATATTTTTATATTTGTTAAAATACACGACCGGTTTCGATGAAGTCATCGTCGGTGTAGGTATATATTATAATAAAGTGAAAAAAGTGCAAGTACATAGTTTGTGTTTTATTAGTACATAGAAAGAATGTCCGCCAAGAAATTATAGTACATTCGATAACATAAATAGAGTACCGACATACATAAATTATTATTACGTCCGCGTCTGTGATGAAAATAATTATGATTTATGATGTAAAGATGTTTTTTTAAAACCTTGGGTTTTGTTATATGATATGTTTTGGGCATGTAAAGTAGCAGCCAATGCTACTTTTTATGCGCAAATGGGAACCGTTGGTACATTTACACGTCATAAACGTAACATATTATTTCCTGCTTTATCCGTTTCAAATTTCATAATTTAATGGAAACAAATATCTAGATGAACAAACTTTCTCTCTTTAATAAATTTGTATTTTACTGTTCTGTACTAATCTTTGTTAGTCCCGAGTAGTAAGATTCCTGAATAAATTGGGTATATTTAAATAGGGTTGGCAACACAGATATTGTATATACTTTTCGTTTGTCCCTGTCGGCTGTGGCAATGTGTCAAATCTATAGGATTCTTTATCTAAGATCCATAATCATATTATCCCCTCGTCAGTGGTTTGTCATTTTTCAAAAAACCGTTCTCTGTGGAGGCACCCCTGGGTGGTCTCGAATTACGTCATCCGCGCGAGGATCAAATTACAAATATTTCAAATATTTTGTTTATGAGCTTATTTAGATTATATAAACAATATGTCGTTAAAATCGCTATGAAACAAGCTAACATATACTTATGGATTGGTTTAGTTTGGCCTTATAATGTATAACTTATTCCAAATTGAAATTAGGTAAAACTTTTTTTTCCCTATTTTTTGGTATTAAAGTCGTTGAATTAAAAAATATATAAAATATTTTATCCTAAAGTTTTTTTCGTCCTCAGGTTTATTCATATTACTTCCCATTATTAGTAAAAAATAAGACACATTCCATTCATTGTTTCTAAACCACAAGCTTTATAAAAACGCGGTACTTGAACGGGCTCGACCGAGGCAATAAAAAAAGGTCTTGTTTACACTTCAATTCCGAGAACTCCATTGTCGAGTGGCCGGGAATGTTACTCATTGTTTATTATGGTTAATAATCTTATACACAAACGAAAGTTGAAGCGTTAAAACTGTTTTGTTTATTAGAAATCAAACGATGAAAAAAACACTAGTTAATACGAAAAAATTTCAAATCATGTTTGATGCAATAACAATTTTTGTATAAAATATTTACGAAATTCACATTATAATGCATGAAATATTGTTTGTTTATTACTTACCTATCCAATTAATAGCACAAAACACAATTCACAGCACAAAACAAATATATTTTAACAATTTTCTAAAAGACGGTTGGTGTAAAAAAACAACAATGGATGACGTCATTTTCATACGGCTCGTATTTCATACTAACAGTCTCTTTATACTAATAATAATCTTTGCTAACCATAGATTAAAGCAAGTTTTTAAAGGACAATCTATATATTTTTTTAAAAATTGCCGCATCTGTGGCAAAGAAAAACACAAAAAGCCGTCAACTGTTGAGAAATCTATTTTAGTATCGCGCACCCGACTCTAGGAGTCGGCTCCACAGACAGCGGTTTTTTTGACAGCGCTCCTAGAGCGGGCCCCACAGATGAGGGGATCGTCCATGTTCATTGGAGCGAGAGTTGTATTAACGGTCCGACCATTACGGGCGTGTTCCTTTAGGCGCTCTTTTTACTCTGAACGCTCAGATCATTCTTAATGCTAGTGGAACGACTGACAGATGTCAAAATTTAATATTTCCTTTTCCCAAAAATTCTATTTATATTTTAAATTAACAATAATAACTACATTAAAACAGAATCTAGAATAAATTTGTTCTATCCATAATTTAAAAATAACATCGAGATCAGTGAAATCTGTGAAATCTAAGTAAATGTCAAAAACAAGATGGGTAAAAATATGCAAAATGACGTGATTATTCTGAGCGTTTTGAACAGTTTTTGACAGCTGACAGCTGCATCTGGAACACGGGGTACGAACTCAGAATAAAGAATCATATGGAACTGGCATAAGCATGTACTTTGCCTGCATACCTAAATAAACAAAACTGACAACAAACATGGCGGATTAGGGTTGCCCACTTTCTTTTTTTTAAGAATATTGCAGATTTTATACCCCACAACTGAGCTAACTCAAAGAAATTGATTTTTAAACACTTTATAACAAATAAACTAAACAATATACAACAATTTAAATAAATGTTAGCTACTTACCGGTGATTTTGCACAGGCCACAACTTACTACAGAGGACTTCGTGTTACCTAATATAGTGAATTCAGAATTATTTTAAAGTTTTGCGCAGTAATTAAATCGAAAATCACTCAAAAACCCTAAAAATCTCACAATAACAACGTTTGACATGTAAACAAAGTGACATGTAAAATGGCGTCCGTGACAGCAGAAGTATATCAAAGCCAATGAAGGGGGCGTTGATAAAAAGAGTGTAGATACTTATTTCTTACTTAAAACTCTTGTTGTAAGAAAGAGACAGGTAGCCTATTATTATTGCCTTGTGAAATTGAACTATTAGTACAGTTCCTGGGCCCTAATTCTCAGGCCTCGAACTTAGTTTTTACTATCGGTCTGTCCCACTCATGCAAATGAGATTTAGCGCGCGTGCGAGCAGGATATACTAATATTCGAACTTTTTTCCACTGCCTGAGAATCGTGCTCCAGGGCCCTAATTCTCAGTCCTCGAACTTAGTTTTTACTATCGGTCTGTCCCGCTCATGCAAATGAGATTAAGCGCGCGTGCGAGCGGGATATACTAATATTCGAACATTTTTCCACTACCCGAGAATCGTGCTCCAGATCTTTGTTCTGAGGGTACGAACGAACGATATTGCAATGACCATAGATTAGAGTAATTATTTTAATAGAGGGCAATGACATTTGCGATTGGTGTCAATGTCAAATTAAGTGGCACCTGTCATTACCTTATTTTGAAATAATTTGAATTTGATACACATTTTTAAATTAGTTTCAACTTTTGTTGTGATTGGACCTTACTTTTAATAAGATTCAGATATTTCCAAAATTAAAAGTTAATTTAAGTTAATCAAAAAGGTGAGTGAAAATAATTACTACTTTTGATTGCAGAAAGTTGTGGCTAAGACTGAGTTCTACATTTTTCAAAATTTTTAACATTATCTTATACCTGCTTCATGTTTTAGACATGTTAAACAAGTTATGCCTAACCTCTGTGACATTATAATATTACTATTCAAATAAAAGTATCGCAGTATGATGCAGCAGCAGCCAGCAACATTAATATTGATGTAATTTTTATCCCTTTGGTTTAAACTTACAAGACAAGTAGTTATTACAAGTACATTGTTGTTAAGTTATAAAGGAAGTTGCTGTTATCGTTTTATTATGTGTGGCAAATCACCTTTTAAATACTTAAAATGGCTATAATAATTTTATGATGTAACATTTTGCCAGTAACTTTTACCACCTATTGTAGATGATCTTGTTGATAACTTCAAGGTCATCCATTATCACTGAAGTAAATGCAAGTTTGTTTAATTGTCTAGTCGAAATTAAAAAATCAATAAGGGACTAAAAAGTATCCAAAATTCTTGTTTGAGAAACTTATTTTATTTTATATAGATAGAATTTAGATAGATATATATATTTTTTATAAAAGGCTGTATATTATTTTAGACTCCTTATTCTCTTTTTATACTTAATAATATTTGAACAAAATATAATTTGTAAAATTTAAGCCTGAAATGAAAGTGTTGAAACTATAAATCAACTTATTTATAATAATATACTTAGTTCCAGTTCCACCAGCATCTGCTAAAGTTAATCATTAATTAAATATCATGTTATCTAGGTCATTCTCTACACATATAAAGGAGAAAACATTATTTTAGACAAACAATACTATTTTAGAAATTTAAAGTTGTTTTAATGTAGGTATTTAGAAAATAAAGTTTTTATGGTTATTATAATTAGTTTGTGTAGCTTGACCACTGTAGAATTAATGTTAGTTTTTTACACAAGAATAGACATAATGACAGATTGTATGGAAAATAAAGATTCTTTATCAATCTGTAATTTTGTCACTTCTTCTGCTGCTTCAGCTACACATGCTGGCAACTTTAATTTATTCATAAACAATGTGTATATTTGTAGAGAAAAATATTTTGATATTAAATCTAATCCTTTGCCTATTTGTAAGCTTGATTGATTGTTTTTCTCGCTACTTAGGTATATTAGGGTGACAAGTGATGGATGATCATGTGCTGGCAGAAGTGGTCACTTCCCACACGTCAGTGCAAATCTCGTCCATTAGTCCCAATTTGCCAATCAGCTTGTACTCGCGTCAGTGACTCGACACACCCACTGACGTACGTCCGCGTCATCCCGCCTCCCGCTGGATATCGGCTCGTAATCCGAGGCTTATACCGGAAAACACACTTGACCCTCCAAGGTCAGCTATTTTTACACCCTCTCTTGGGACTTGGAACATCGAATTTGCTAAGCGTTAAGTGGCTAACAGGCAACGGCTTCTGTACCATTTACCCTTCAGGGTTCTGTGCACCAAATAAAAAAAAAAACTCAAAACTTTTTAATTTTCATGTAGATTCTAAAATAACACGTATAGAATTGATATACATGATGCCCTCCACCGGTTCGGAAACTAGCTCGGCGATAAGAACCGGCGTAAGAGACTCGTAAAAATCAAAGAGGAAAACATGGTCTTGGAAGGATAGTAGACACTAGTCTTAGTTAATCCTATTAGTTAGTACCTATTACAATTGGTCTATGCTATTACTAAAACTACTGTTTCTTTCACTGGACACACTATATAGCTAGTCTAGGCATGTTGTGTTGTGTACTACAGGAAAATTTATATTTGTTTTCCTGTAGAATTTGCACCAAGGACTTCGCGATTTTATACATCTCGATTCTATTTGTCAGTTGACGAAGCGCGGCGAATCTGTTAAGCGGGAAGCGGCGAAAAGACGTGTGACAGACGTGACGCGCTAATACGTCTGTCTGTCTATCACTAGCCTGTATCTCATTAACCGTGATAGCAAACATGATTAGTATATTGAAGTCGCGGTGCGCGGATCTGACTCGTCGGTATTATTATTAGACCCATTTTCGATTTTCGGCTGTACCGATACATCTTTGAAAGCAAAACATCGTTAAGACAGCGTTAGTTAACTTCAATAGTTTCTACGCGATAACAGCATACGAGTACAAATTGATAATTTACCTTGAACTACCTAGTCAATAGTTATTAGTCAATCGGCAATCGACAACAAATTAGTTAGGTTGTGAATAGTTATCCGACAAGTAACGTTGTGCCACGTCACCTAAAGCTGTTGTTACATTAATTTCGGCGTACGTAATCGTGTTACAAGGTCTCAGTATATTTCATCATATAAATCAGTATATTTAGCAGAATAAAATAATAGCTACGTATTCTTATGACTATCGTATGTCAAGATTTTTTCTCATTCGATAACGTTACGAATACGTGGCTGTAATTTGTCACTGCCCCTCAGGCGCAGCGCACGTGTGAACAATCAGAGGATTATTATTATGCTCGGTGCTTTCTATGTCATGCTGACTCAGGGTGCGCATGCGCTTATTAAACAATAGATGATATATAGGCACTCGTGCAACCTGATAGCAAGTGATTAATTATTAACAGGTGCACTTCCGAAATCCCTCAGAATGAAGGAAATGGGATGGACTAGGGCTGCGTTTCCACCAATAATTGTGTGCAAAAAGTTTCAACTAAAAAGTGCGAGAGAGGAATTTGTTTTTCAGGTATCAATAGAATCGCTTCATTTAAATAGCTTTTAACAAAGTTTTTCTATTAGTTCTCGAATAACACAAAGTATCCTCGCTTATCATGGTGGAATTGCAGCCTCACTCTTAGGTCATATTTCGGAGGCCGTGTGACAAACCACAACTCAAGCTAAACTTAAATAATAATGAATCCCTCACCGATTTCGGTGACGGTGGCCGATTTAATTGAAACCAGACCAGACGGAGGAGTTATTTTTATAGTGCACTCTTTCTTCACTCTCGTAGCCCAGTGGTACAGATAACCGACACGACTGGCTGGAGGTCAGGCGCAGGACCGACTTTGAACTTGAAAACATTATTTTTTGTTGTTCCAACGCGAAATTCAAACTCACGACCGCCAAGTCGACAGCTAAGATTTAAACCACTAGACCGCGGAGGCGTTCTATCTAACAGATACTTAGATTATTATATACTTTCTGGCTAAGACTATATTGTTTGTATTAAATAGATATATTGAGCGCAAACACTGTTAAAATTTATCTAAAAATGAATGAAGGTAAGTCATATTATAATAACTAAGAATAACGTTGTGCCACAGCGGCTCAAATTGTCCAAACAAAATCGTCTCAACTCTCAGCACCCTATATAAGCATCTAAGTACTTATCTTAGTCAAATCTATTGACTTGTGGTTTGGTTGCTAAGCTAACTGATGTTTCAAAATGATAATTCGAAATAACACATGCATTTCTTACTAATTCTCGTTACATTGACGTCAGAGGTAATTCTAACAATTATATTGTTATTAAACTACCAAATCTAGGTTAAAATTGTATGTTATTTAACAGCAATATTATTTAAATACGCACGTAATAAAAATTCTTAGTAGGTAACTAGCGAAAGTGACGGAGGACCCCGAAATAGAAGAAAAAGAAAATTCAAGTTAAATATAACCCGACTTTATACCGAACCTACGAGTCTATTCACTTCATTATCATTGGATCAGTAGTTTAGGTGCTATGGTTAACAGATATGTACATTGTCTGCCAAAATCACTACCTTGGTAAAAAATATTCCGGAGATTAGCAGACTAAAATGTCAATAGTTATCAACACATGCCTACCTGCAAATTAACATATTATTATAAACATCTACTAATATTATAAACGCAAAAGTTTGTAAGTATGGGTGGATGGATGTTTAATACCTCCTGAACGGATTTTGATGAAATTTGGTATGGTAATATTTTACATGCTGGATTAACACGTTTTTACGGCAGCAAAATGTACGGTTCCCGCGTATTTTACGTGTACGAAGTAGCGGGAGGAGTTAAAAGTAACATAATCCGTTAAAACAGATATCAGCCTATCTCTACGAGATGTACTTGAAGTTATCGCGGATTTTCTAAACTATATCTTGCAAGAAAAATGCAAACACATAATACATAAATGCAAATTGAACATTCGACTTATATCTGCATTGTATATTAACAATAGTCGCGATTCTCACGGGCACCACAATAATCTTTATGTTGAGTTAAACAATAATTAAAACGGCGTTAATACTGTCGTAATGAACGATAAGACGTTATCAGTGTGTACGTAATTATCTATCACTAGTCGCTACTCGCTACTGTCGAAGGTGTGAGGTGTTCCCACGAGTAGTATTAAACCACCCGCCGTGTCGAGCAGTAACCGACCCACGCGTGTGACGAGCATCATCTTTCTGCGCGTACGCAGACGTGTTTAAACAGTCCATAGGTACGACTTCTAACTTCTATCCGCCATTATCCAACAGCCATATATAATTAAAAAAAATTGACGACCTTAGCACGGGGCCACACTGACGTGGTGTAAAGCGTAATAGATAAATAAATAAAAATTCAACGAGTCCCGGAAACGTCAGGCGCACGTCAGGGGCTGACTAAAGATGCCCTCGCTATTTATCGATGTTCGATTCGACGAAGTTCGAAAACAAAATGTATGGGATTTGACATAAGCTTCGCTAAATGACAAGCGAATGTCATGGATCAATGCAAGGGGCCGCAGGTCATTCATCATAATAATTTAAAACCCCATAATATTATCTCTGGGCATCGCGCTTGGCAACTGATCATGTTCCGTTCTTTTGCAGCTACCATGGAGGCGCTTTCAGTAGCCCTGCAGCCGTACAAGGAGGTGGTGGGGTCCGTCGCCGCGCTGGTCACCACGGGCCAGATGTTCTCCGGCTGCTTCATGTGCTGGGACATCTACCGGGACGGCACCACCGGCGCCACGCCCTTCATGGTCTTCCTGGGAGGTCTCATCATGTGAGTGTCCTGGTCCATTCGTTACTGGTGGGCCGGTTGAAATAGCAGGCGATGTGTGAGGCGTAGGTGACGTGGTAAGTTCCCACGTCACCTACGTGGTAAGTTCCCTGTTCAAGGTTCAAAGTTCATTTAGGGGTAGGAGTGGGGTATCCAAAGTACTAAGCATGCTGAATCACCGGATCCGGTGGGGCTGAAAAGGTAGTTACGCAGTATGGTATAGACCATATTATTCTAAATTTCGGTAGTTGATGTCATCTATCCTAAACTGAACAAGGTTTAATTAGGCTCATGACATAAAAATTAGACTTTTCGAATCAGATCTCAAGTACTATAAACTGTAAGCTCGAACGGTAAAGGAAAACATCGTGAAGAAACGCGCACACGGATGTTGCCCCAGATGTGTTAGCCAGTTATTCTTCAGGACTAGGCTGGCTATGTTTAGAGAATGCCGCATGTGCTTGGCAACCAAACACACAGACCGAAGGGTTACTTCGCTTAGAGGAACTCATCTAATAACGGATGAGAAGGCCTAAGTTATTTTTCCATTACAGGGGCGCCCTCAATCTCAAGTACGGGTTCATGTTGCGAGACGACAAGATGATCCAGGTGAACTTCCTCGGCATCGCGCTCAGCATCCTCTACGTCATGGTGTTCTACCGCTACACGCCCAACAAGACCTCCGTGTGGGCGCAGCTAGGTGACCAGCTCTAGTATTAAGTCACGAGACAATTTGGGTGCATCCAGGTGACCAACCCTAGTATTAAGTCACGAGACAATTTGGGCGCAGCTAGGTGACCAACCCCAGTATTAAGTCACGAAATAATTTTGGTGCAACTAGGTGACCAACTAGTTGACATATTTATAAACTTTATAATATACAAAGCAGTATTTAAAAAAACTTAACAGAATAACTTAATATCAGCTCTGTGTGTTAGAGTGAGAGAGGAGCCGCTGCCATAAGAGTGAGAGAACGGGAAGCCAGGCAGAATGGCGCCGGAACGCTTAAAGATTATGAAGACGAAGATAACTGGAATCGCCGTCTACGTTATCTTCGACTGTGCTAAATTTTGTACTGCTCCGTTCGTACAATTATCGTTAACTGTACTCGAGGTGGAAGCCCACCACACCACTCGTATGTAGCCAGGACCGACAGTGGTATGACGTCCACTGCGGAACATAAGACTCCCTGCAAGGCACAAAGTGTAGTATAAGGAGTAGTTGCCTATTCTCACCAGGCTTGGCAGGTGGGTGGCGTAGTGTTAACAATATCCGCTGAACAGCCTGTGGTAGCCAATCTCAAAAACCCTTAAGTTGTTGCTTCATGTATTAACATAACGATGACATCCAGGTGGTGCGGGCGCGCTGGTGGCCGCGCTGTTCGTGTACTCCGAGTACGAGGACCCCGCGCTGGTTGAGGGCCGCTTCGGCTCCATCATCACCGCCTTCATGTTCTACCTGGTCTCCGCGCCGCTGCTGGGCCTGGTATGTACTTCCACGTACTGACAATCGCGAGACGCTTGCTTACTACTATCCAACTAAACGAGTTTCTTACGCCGGTCCTTCTCGCTGTGATAGTTTCCGAACCGGTGGTAGGCAATGCCTTCATCATATAGGCACGACGTTTGGAAAATACATACAATAAATTCATTCTTAATAAATTAAGTAATTTTGTTTTTTAATTAATATTATAATTCACGTAGAAGTTCATGCTTGTGACACTTGTAAATACGAAAAGTACCGAATGGATTTAGTTGAAATGTGGTATGGTAGTTAGTGGTTTGGCTCTGGAATAACACTTGTGCTACCTTCTATGAGTACGTACAGTGGTTTCGGGAGCGGAACCGTGAGTAAAAACTATGACTTTACAATGTTTAAATTGTCCTGTACACTTGTGAATACTAAATACATAAATACAAGGAAGTATTGCGAGAAAAATAATATGATCAATATTTAAAACTGTTATGAATTAAAATAATTTGGTTTTTAGTTAAACTTCTATATAATCTTTTAAAAGTAACTTAGCAAAATGCCTTAAATAAGAACATAATCAGCTGAACATATTATGCGCGTTCAGCTATTTACAAAGTCTAATGTTAAAGTTAATTTATTCCTTCGCAAGTAACCGGTTTACAATAAAATAAATGCTCCAACTTATTAATATCTCTATTACCTATTCGACATTAAATTTGGATCCTGTTGGAGAGATAAGTTCTGTTCCACGTATTTTAGATTTAATGACATTTTTCATGGTAAAAAAATACTTAATGGTATAATTTAAAAGTAAATTTTATTGAAGGACTGAAAACTACATTCTTAGTATTTGAATGGAGATGAACATTGCCCACAAACTGCTGGCGATTCATTTGCTTTTGCTTTTTGTACCATAATTTGTTTTGAATAAAAATTATAAAAAAATTAAAATCATATTCATCAATGTATCTCAAAAAGATATACAATATAAATATTGCATCACATTGTGACATGGTATGTCCTATTGCATCATATTACAACTTTTAGATAAATATTTCTGTTCTAAAAAATGACGATTAACTAGATTATATCTGAATAGATTAAAATTTCAAATCACTCTAGATAAGTTATTGAAACTAATGGTGAACTGCAATAATCCCGTGTTATACCTACTCGTATGAATGAAAATGCCGATGATTAAATACGACACACCTTATAGGTACTTTGGATATGATGCTGACGTCGATTTCTTGTAAAGAGAACATCACGGACAAAATAAACCGCTGAGTGGATTGTTTTGTGTTAATTTTGTAGAAAATATATTCTACACTAGCTGTGCCCGCGAATTTGTTCGCGTGGTTTTTGAGTGACTAAAATCGTTTATGCAGCGCACGCAACGAAAATCCCCAAATGTGAATAATTTTCCTCGTTTTTGCAACATTTCTCACTGACGCTTCGCTCCTATTGGTCAAATTTGTTTAAACAAACAAACTCTTCCGCTTTATAATATTAGAATACATGTAATTATTAATATATTTTTACACCTAGCCACAAAGTAGATATATAACAGAGACACGACCTAGTACTAGGAAATGGTATCACCATGATACTGGCAATGCGACTGACAAAGGGTGAAGTCCAGGCACATTCCGGAAACCGCCATCTAGCGCCACTATTGGAAAATACTAATTATTAATTTCGTTTCTATCTTCGTCTTAAGGAGTTGAATTTAGCTTAATGTGAAGTTATGCGTAAAAAATATGCTTATCTTTATTTTTATGTAAATACTAGCTGTGCCCGCGACTCCGTACGCGTGGAAAAGTAATTTAGGGCAGTATTATAATATTTTGACAGCGCGCCGCAAAATTTTGCGGTATTTTAGCCTTTAGGTGCGTAAGGTACTGATTATAAATCACTTCACTGTTAAAGTACTGATTTTATACAGAAAAGTAGCAAAATATAGAAAGTACCAAAAGAAAGAAAACAAACCTAAGTTGTACCTAACATAAAAACCATTCGGTCCATAATAAAAACTAAGAAATAAAAATATGAATAATGAAGAAAAACATAAATCTAACTTATATTGACATAACTTTTTTAGTTTAACTGTAAACACAATACTTATGTTAATCAAAATTCTATGTATTATGCAGTTATCGAATACATAATTTGGACAAAGAAGACTATAAAATGTACAGTAATAGTAGGCTGTAGTATGAATTTTAACGGACGGAATGAGAACTATAATATACAATGCAAAATAATATTATACATTGCTAATGATGCACGCTGAGTTTAACTCTCGGATAACGTATTGTATAAATGTAGGTACCTACTCAACTTTGCTATAATTGTATTAAAAGTACGGCATTTGGCGTATAGATGTCGCTATTATAGTCTGCTCTGCATCGCGCTATCGCTTGTAAGATAGATTTGTATAAGAGAATACTCTATCAATATTATGATATTTGGCAAAAAAACCCATACTTAATAATCTGTTAACACAGATCCAGGACAGGCCGCAAAAGGCTAGAATTTCAAAAGGTATCTCGATTGGAATCGAGTTGTATCAACAGTTTTCCCCTGTAACACAGTTTAGTAACTATCAAGATGTTTTTTAACGTACATGTATTATATTATAAAATAGAAAAAACAAAATAAAGAGCAATATATTTATGAAAATCTTAAAACTGTTTTTAAAATTCCGTACCACAAAAGGAAAAAACGAAACACATATTATAAGATCATTTCCGTCTGTCTGTCAAGACCCTTTTACTCAGAAACGCGTGTAGGTATCAAGATGAAAATTATATAAAATACTCAGGATACCTACTGTTCCTTGAAGCAGTGAAAAAATCTGACCTCTTAGCCAATGCAACCAAAAGCAGTTGCTTTTTTTAGGTATGTCGCTAAATTTCGTCATTTTCGACACTCGTAAGGGAATCAAAACCTAAAGGGTACTTCCCGTGAACTCAAAATCATAAAATTTGAAACCAAGCAACGTCTAAAACCATACGTTTTTAGTAACATTATATAGATAGTAAAAATATTTTGATTTTTTTAAACTTAGTACCGTTTGTCATGAATGTGTATAATTGAAACTTATAACAAATACTTAGGTCTCCTAATATATTCAAGCTGTAACCAAATCAAAATTCTATGTCAATCAGGTTTGTATGGAGCTCTCGGTGCGCAAGTCCAACTCGCACTTGGCCGGTTTTTATTTATTTACTTATTACTAACCTACGCTAACAAATATGTATACAGTACCTACTTATCACAAAGGACTTTACAGTAAAAGTACTAATTGATTTTATACAAATAACTTTCGTAATAAACTCAAGAAAAAAAATCTTAGATTGTCCCTACCTAGCAAGCCTAACACTAACAAATAAAAGTCACCCCCGCGGCCCCGGTGCGTTTGCTGCGAATACAATTTGAAGCGGCGCGGCGCGGCGGCGCGCGGCTCCAAGGCCCGCCGCGCGCTTCCTACAAATGTCCAGCAAAAACGACATGATCTTTTAAAATGGTCATAACTTTTTTATTTATGAACCGATTTACATAAAACAAACACTAAATGTTAAGTGAAGCTTGCCGCAATATATTAGTGAAAAGTACATCTTAATCGGATAAGCAGTTTCTGAGATTAGCGTGCACAAACCCACAGACAAACAGACAAACAGACAAACAGACAAAAATTTCAAAAATCATAGTTTTGGGTACTATTGCGTAAATAAAGGTCCCCTATCATATTTTTTTTCAAATATCTTCAATGTACAGACACGACTCCTCTACAGATTTATTATATGTACTAGCTGTGCCCGCGACTTCGTACGCGTGGAAAAGTGATTTGGGGCAGTGTTATAATAAATCTGTTTTAAATATATTTTTTGGTTATAAAAACTGTCGTTTAGGTATTTAAAAATCTATTTTATAGTATGCTGACAATTCCTACTACCAGCTTGACAAATGACCGTGTATAATTACTATATTGCGAACGGGACTACTTGATAGTACGCTCACATACACGACGAACATCTCTGTACTAACTACTAAGATTTGTATGGATTTTGCGCCGCAGCGACTGCAGACGATTCCACGCCGACGCTGCGCTGGTGTGGAGACAATGGTATTAAGTCAGTCTTCTCAGTGCGCAAGTCCGACTCGCACTTGCCCGGTTTTTTTATTTATTAATAACCTACGCAAACAAACATGTATGTAATGATTACAAATCACATGACTGTTTTTATACAGACAAACTGATTTTATACAGAAAAGTAGCAAAATATAGAAAGTCCAAAAGAAAGAAAACAAACCTAAGTTGTACCTAACATAAAAACTAAGAAATATAAATATCGATAAAACATAAATCTAACTTATAGGTATTGACATAACTTTTTTAGTTTAACTGTAAACACAATATGTTAATCAAAATTCTATATATTATAGTTATAGAATACATAATTTGGACAAAGAAGACTATAAAAATGTACAGTAGTAGTAGGCTGTATGAATTTGAACGGACGGAATAAGAACTATAATATTATAGAATGCAACATATTATACATCTATATCTATATCTATACTTATAATAAAACTCTAGAGAGGTCAATTCTGTACATTGAATATTTTTTCAAAATTCTTATTGGAGGGTGATTGGAGATTGACACAGATACCAAAAATGCAATCAATAAATTTTTTGTCTGTCTGTCTGTCTGTATGTGCACGCATGGAACAAAAACTACTGAAGGGATTTTAACCAAACTTAGTACGATTGTAGTCCATACTCCTGAGCAGGTTATAGGTTATAAAACATAACGCTGAGACACATAGGAGCCGAGTAGTGACGATAAATTTGAAGTTAGTCGAACGAATTTCGACGCGTGTAGACTGCGGGGTGTGCGGGACGCGCGGGGCGATCGCTTATCTACTTACACAGTACACAGCGACGCGATGCAATAGAAACAGTATTTTAACCGACTTTCAAAAAAGGAGGAGGTTTCTCAATTCAACCGTATATATGTTTGTTCGCGGATATCGGGCGTCGGGCGTCGGCGACGCGACGTCGGGCGTCGGCGTCTCGACGTCGGGCGTCGGCGTCGGGAGTCGGCGTCTCGACGTTGCGAGTCGCGGCGTCGGGCGTCGGCGTCGCGGCGTCGGGCGTCGGCGTCGGGTGTTGGTGCCGCGTCGCGGCGTCGGCATCGCGTCGCAGCGTCGGCATCGCGTCGCGGCGTCGGGCGACGACGACGCCCGACTGGTATTTGTCGCAGCGTAATGTTATATTATAGCCTAAAGCCTTCCTCTATAAATGGACTATCCAACAAAAATATTTTTTCAAATTGGACCAATAGTTCCTGAGATTAGCGTGTTTAAACAAACAAACAATTCACATTTCGGGTTTTCGGTTAAGTCAATCAAACACCACGCGAACGAAGTCGCGGGCACAGCTAGTTGCTAATAACACGCTGAGGACCGAATTTCGATTTTCTTAATTAATAATACGAAAATCGATTCTCGGATAACGTATTTTATAAATGTAGGTACTCAACTTTGTTATAATTGCAGTTGGCGTATAGATGTCGCTATTATGGTTCTGAATCTCGCTATCTCTTGTAAGATAGATTTTTATAAGAGAATATTTTATCATTATTATAATATTTGGCAGAAAAACCTATAATAATCACACTGTTAACACATATCCAGGGCAGGCCGTAAATGGTTAGAATTTAACAAAAGGTAGAATTAACAGTTTTCCCCTGTAACACAGTTTAGTAACTATCAAGATGTTTTAACGTCTAACTTATTAAATAGAAAAAAACAAAGAAAAATATTAAAAAAAAATCTTAGAACTGTTTTTAAGGTTCCGTACCTCAAAAGGAAAAAACGAAATACATAATATCCACACACATATTACACACTTCCATGTCCGTCTGTCTGTCAAGGCCCTTTTACTCAGAAACGCGTAAAGGTATAATTAAGATGAAAATTATATAAAATACTCAGGATCTACTGTTCCTTGAAGTAGTGAAAAAATCAGACTTTTTAGCCAATGCAATCAAAAGCTACAGTCGCATAAGTCGTCGCTAAATATCGTCATTTTAGACACTCGCAAGGGAATCAAAACCTAAAGGGTACTTCCCGTGAACTTAAAATCATAAAATTTGAAACCAAGCAACGTCTAAAACCATATTATATTTTTAGTTACATTATATAGATAATAAAAATATTTAGATTTTTTAAAACTTAGTTGTCATGAATGTATTTAATTGAAACTTTTATCAAATACTCAGGTCTCAATATGTCAATCAGGTTTGTATGGAGCTCTCGCTGCGCAAGGCCAACTCGCACTTGGCCGGTTTTTATTTATTTATTTATATTACGTTTCTAACTAATAAATATGTACATACAGTACCTACTTGTCACAGATAACTTTACAGTAAAAGTACTAACTGATTTTATACAAATAACTTTCGTAATAAAGAAACTCAAAAAAAAAACTTAGATTGTCCCTAGCTTATCTAACAAATATAAAGTCACCCCCGCCGGCCCCCGCAGCCGCGGAGCGTTTGCTGCGAATAAAATTTGAAGCGGCGCGGCGCGGCGCGTGGCTCCCGGGCCCGGCGCGATTCCTACAAACGTCCAGCAAGTACGACATGATCTTTTTAAATAGTCATAACTTTTTTATTTATGAACCGATTTACATAAAACAAACACTAAATGTTAAATGAAACTTGCCGCAATATATTACTGAAAAGTACATCTTAATTGGATAAGCCGTTTCTGAGATTAGCGTGCACAAACCCACAGACAAACAGACAAACAGACAAACAGACAAACAGACAAACAGACAAAAATTTCAAAAATCATAGTTTTGGGTACTATTGCGTAAATAAAGGTCCCCTATATTATTTTTTCTCAAATATCTTCAATGTACAGACACGACTCCTCTACAGATTTATTATATGTATAGATATAGATAGATAGATTTGTACTTAATTCGGCATATTTACATTTTATAATTTACAAACGTTAATAGTAGTGACATCTATTGTAATTTTTTTGTATTAAAGATAGATTGTATGGGATGGTAGGCTATGACCTAGCTAATCACACCGCTAGCAAGTCCTAACTAGCAAGGCCTATTCTCGCTCGGCAGGCGGGTTGGCGAGCGCAGTGCTAAAATAACAATGTCAGAGAAAATGCTCATTTCCGGATAAATTTTTCCTCTGTCGCCTTTTACGACTCCCACGGGAAGGATAGTAGGCTCTACATACTCTAAGTACGAGCGTTTGTTTCAGAAAACAATAATGAAGAACAGGAGCACGGAGGGCCTGCCCTTCCCCCTGATCCTGTCCGGCACCGTCGTCACCTTCAGCTGGCTGCTCTACGGCATCATACTCAACAACACCATCATCGTCGTGAGTAGCACAGATCACTTGCCGCTATGTGTACTTTTGGACCTGATTCAAGATCGTTATTATCACTTACAAAGTTGTAGCGCCTCCGTGTAGTGATTCATAGCGCATCCGTGGTCTAGTGGTTCAGAGCTTCGCTCTCGACCCGGTCGTGGTGGAATAATAAAAAATGTTGTTTTCAAGTTTGGTTAGGACAATGCAGGCTGATCACCTGATTGTCTGACAAGAGATCTCTCTTCTATCTATGCGTCGGATGGTCATGTAAAAAGTCGGTCCTGCGCCTGTTCTCTCGCCAGTCGAGTCGGTTTACCGTCCCACGGGTTATGCGAGAAAAAGGAGAGGGTATTTGTGTATTGCGCACACACTTGGGCACTGTAAAATAACTCCTGCGTAGCTGGCCTGGTTTCAATGAAATTGACTACCTACTCCGAAATCGGTGAGTGGAGCTATTATATTTATTATTATTACAAAGTTTGAAAACAAAAATGTATGGGATTTTACAAATTTGCCTGTCATTTACTTTTCGGGGCATTACCACCTGGCTCGGTCCTTTGGGGCTTCAACTGTTCCCGCAGTATCATCGGTAATTTAGATTCAACACAATTCAAATAAATGCATACTGTTACATTATTTTGTTTTTCGCTTTGGACTGGCTTAGGAGTTTTGACCGAACTGTCGAATATAGTTAAAAGTTTCGATTCCTAAATATTTTTCAAAAGAAACCTCTTTGTATTCTCGAATATTCAATAAATTGAAGACATTAATGGATTAAGGTGATGTGTCGCAAAAAAAAATTAGCCAGAGGATTGAGTTTAAACTGTCACTTAAACAGTTTAGGATATAGTAACGTATTAAGTACATCGATTCTAGAGACGGATCTTTAGATTAATGTACTTATTACTTTACGACGTTGAAAAGTTTAAGTGACAGTTTGAACTCAATTTTCTCGAAATTAGAGTTTTGCTTCATATTTATCACCTTCATACATTAATGTCTTCAATTGTTCTTGTGTGTGCATTGATTGAATACGGATATTATGTTTATTGTAGTCTGTAATCGATATCGGCGGCCCTGACTCCTGACTGCGAGCTAAGCGCAGTAAATGCGGTTAATGCGGCTTGCTCGCGATAAGCTGAAAATTGGCGTACTTTGAAACCTTTTTTTCTCAGTACTAGTCTTATTAAAATCCCATGAAATAAAAATAAATTTCTAAAATGAGGAAAGGTAGTATCATCGTTCTCAAAGTTATAGTGACTAATCTTTTTACATCCTGTATATCGTCAAGCTAAGACCAATGAAGAACGTTTCGAAGTCAAGGGTTTTAAGTTGTTTGTCCCACGTCTTGTCCGCACTGGAGGGCACAGATAGTAGTTAATATTTATTGCAATTTGCACGCAGGCTAATAAACCTATCAGTCGCTTCACTTATTACTTATTATGTAGGTAAATAACCCGCCGCTTTTGAATATTAATTTAAATAATGTTTTACAACTTTGTCTCGTCGTTGTCGAAGAGCAAACTACGCGCGTAATAATAAAATTTAGTTACAAAAGTTATTTCCTTGCGACTGGAATGCACCTCTAATGATATAATTATATTATTTTGACGACCTACCCTAGCGCAGTGGTTCAGCGCGTTGGTGCTCGACCGAGAGGTTGCGGGTTCGAATCCCGCCGAGGGAGAAAAAGTTATCAATGTTCAGGGGTCATGGATGTCTATTAAATTTGTGTATTAATATAATAAAAATCTTAAATATGTGTATTGTACAAAAGTATTAAATATATATTTCCGTTCCCTTGTCTGGTACTTGTATACACAAGTTCTTCGGATACTTAGCACATGGCCAACTGGCCATGGCATACCGACTGACGTGGTGTGAAGCGTCCATAGATATTATTATATTATTAAAAAAATATATATTTGAACGTAAATTCTTGTTTCAGCTCCAAAACGTAGTGGTGTTCGCGCTGTGCGCCTTCCAGCTGTCCCTGTTCGTGGTGTACCCCAGCCGGCCCAAGAAGGCCAAGGGCAAGGCCAAGAAGACGGACTGATCCCCGGCCTGGCGCCGCGGGCCCGAGCCCCGAGCCGGTGCAGTAAGGCCCGAGGCAAAAATATTAGCTCTATTGTTGTAAATAAGTGTTTGTACAACAACTGTTTTAAAATAAAGACCGGATACTTTTTAAGTTACTGAAATACAAATTATATAAATATAGATAGCAATTGATGTTACATTATGTAGTCCTGTTGCGTATAATTTAAATTTTTCGTTTGCCAATTTGTAGATAGTGAATTTTATTTGCATTTCAAAACCAGTATTACGCATAATCATCTATATCGCGATTTTTCTGTCCTACACATTGTCTTCCAAGTGTACATAAATATAATATATTTTTAATGAAACGAACAACACAGAGCTGTGACCTCAATGTATTAGAAAATATTTTGTATATTACATTTTACCATTCCACTAACTTTAGTATTATCGCCATTTACGCTACAGTACAAAGTGCGGCAACTCCTCTAGTATTGCAGATGTCGACGGGCAGCGGTAGTTCCCATCAGGCGATTTGCATGAAAAAAGTTGTAAAGAGTTTGTCTTGCCTTCTTATCTTGCATTTATATTTCAATAAAATTGAATGAACCCTATAGTACAATGTAGCTCAAGATATAAAATATTTATCGACATTGTTTATCATTTATCGAACTGTTCAAACACTGTCGACTCTATAAGATAAAATCGTCAGCTTAACTATCTAATGTGATATGTACGAAGTTTGTTATATCAAAATAAATACGTTTTATATTAATGTGTATATTTTTTTTCTATCTATAATTTGTTTATTACATAATATGTTCTCTTTAATCAGGTGAGATTAGATATAAATTATCTGTATCATTTCAAATTACTTCCTCACATAAGTATTTAAGTTTGTATGTATCTCGCATTAATTTTTGGTATGTATTTTACAAATACGAAGCTCAAAAGGAACTTGGGGCCTTTACCCATTGCGAGTCTCCGGGCGGCAGGTCTTAGCGAGGCCCTTTGTCCTATGGAAATGTCTGGACCTTTGTCCTTTGCTTGACGCGAGGCCCCTGCACAGGGACCGATTAATCCGCTATACGGCTGTAGCGGTATCAATACAAACCGTTTTATTTTAAATATCCATATTAAGTGTTTTTAACTATGCTCTTGTCTTAAGCGGTATTAAACCGTTTAATACAGCTGCGCCAATAACCGAAAGAGACAAAAAATTTGTGGTACACGCCGTGGCTGGGATCAAATCTATGAAAAGCGGTTTTTTTCATCCGTGACTTGAGGTTTCAATAGCCTTGCTGTGCATTATGCAACATTGATTTTGTCACTTTAAACATTATATTTTATAATAATTACAATGACAAGTCAAGATTCCGTATAATACAATTCCGTATTATATATATATATATAATATACAATTCCGTATAATTAGAAAAAAAAAATAAGATGGGAATTAACAATCAAAATCAAAACATTTTATTCAGAATAAATTTTTACAAAATGTTTTCTGAACGTCGAGACTATTTGATGCAACTCCGCCACGGTGGAAATATGATGAAAATGTTCGCCCAATATTTAGGCGAAATTTGACAAAATCGAAGGGTCCAAACCAAAAATTTGTCGAAATAGAAACAAAGAAGATAAAAGGGTTTTAAGTTGGCCGCGCCAACGTAACGTCCACGATGGCGCGGCCATGGAAATCTCAGGAACTACGTGGGTTAGAGATCTAATTCTTTTTCTAGTTTGAAGATTGAATTTGGCGAAAATTGTCGAAAAAGAAAAAATAAACTAGAAATCGATATTTTAAGAGATATTTACCTCAGAAGCCGTGGCGGCGCAGACGTGCACTTCGTGTTTCTTTAATGTTGATTATTTCTTTATATCATAAGACTTAGTACAAAAAACTGATACAGGAAGTAAGGGCTTAATTTGTCGAAACTAATGAAAGCAATAAATACAACGAAATGTTATTTAAACAGACAAATCGGACCGAAACAAAAAATAACATGGCCGCGCCAACGTAACGCTTCTTTGTACGCTAATATCTCATTATCTGTAATTGCTAGGATTTCGGTTTTTATATCCATTTATTCGACACATTAACCTGATTAGAATGGCATATTGTTTTACCCTCAGAATGGTTTTCAACGCGTGTAATCTCCAAAAATGTGCTCTCTCGTACAATATTTGAGTAGGGTAACCATAATTTAGATTTTATTTGAGAATACCTTTTACTCTACTAGACGAAAATGTATATATTTCCTTAATAATGCCAACAAACGGAACAATTATTATTAATCATTATTTCACACTTAAACGTAAGTATGTAGTACCTATGCCCGTAAGCGATCAGTTGTAGATAGGATAATAATATTATGTTAGGTAAGTATACTGTACCTAGGCAGGTTACTTAATATTATGCATTTCTTGCCCTTGATCCGTTTTTGCGAAGACGGGTTACAATTCTTTTATACACTCATCTATATTTTTTGTCTCTATTTCTGTCTGTATGTGCAACATCAAAAACCACGGAAGGGATTTTAACCAAACTTATTACGATTGTAGACCATATTCCTAGGCAGGTTATAGGATATATAACATAACGCTACGATACATAGGAGCCGAGCAGTGACGATAACTTTGAAGCAAGTCGATGAATTTCGCGCGCGACTGCGGACGAACGGTTCGGGCGGGGCGCGCGGGGGGATCGCTTACACAGTGACGCGAAGCTATAGAACGTGGCACTAAAGTAGATTAGAACATTAAATAAGTAACTAACATGATTTTATTAAAAAGACAAGTGTTTCCACAGTGTCAATAATATAAAAACTGTATTTTTGAACTTGCTTCACAAACTGAAATAAATTATCATTTATTGTATAAAATCAACTTTTGGTATTATTAAAAGAAAGCCTTTCGCGATAAACTTAAAGAAACGGACAATTTAGCGGTTTTGAGAAGCTATAACGGGTGTAAAAAGAGCAGTCACTATAACTTTGGGATATGATTATACTATCTTTTCTCATTCTAGAAATGTATTTTTTTTTCATGTTTTTTTTACAAAAATTAAAAAATATAATTTTTTTGGCTTTATTATTATTTTTGCGTCAAAAAAATAAGAAATGGTTAAAAGAAAAAAAAACATTTTTTTTTAGTTTCTGACAAAAAAAAATACATTTCCGAAATGAGTAAAAGGTAGTATAATCGTATCTCAAAGTTATAGTGACTGCTCTTTTTACACACTATACAGGGTGTAAAAAGAGCAGTCACTATAACTTTGGGATATGATTAAAGGACCTTTTCTCATTCTAGAAATGTTTTTTTTTCATTATTTATTTTTTAAGTTTTTTTTTTTTTTGCAATTTATTATTTTTAGTCGCAAGGATGAACTGTTTGGAACAACGTTCTGCATTAGATTTTTAAATTTTATAATTTTTGCCCTAGTACGTAATGAACGTCTTACGCGTGCTATTGACCTCTCAGCGTAATCAGCTGATCGCTCTGTTGTGCACGTTGTACATTGCCTATTGAAATTTTTTTAATTTTTAAACAGTGTATTAAAAGCAAATGACTATTACCAATGGATATAACTCTTGTCTGGTTATTACCCCACGAAGTTATAGTGACTGCTCTTTTTACACCCTGTATATATAAATATGCCATTCGATAAAAACGATGAAATGGCGATTTGAATTAGATGAATGCCATCTACCATCACGGTATTAATCCTTATCATTTAAAATACGTTATTCTGCTTAAGCATTTCTGAAGACTACATATTTTGCCCTTTAGACCATGCAAATATAATGAATACTTTAGGATATAGCAAAATTAAAATCGTTTCTCCGTGATTCGACCGGGCGCCGCGTGATGCTGGCTGCTGCGCGACGTGTCTTGCGTCCGAGCCGGGCTGGAGTACTGTTACGTCTATTGGGGTTAATCCTATGTCTTAATATGGCATATCTGAGCCATTATTTGAAACTATTATTATTACTTCATCGGCCTCCGTGTGACCATGTATAAAGAAGCATAATACCCAAAGGACAGTGTTCATAAACTAAAAATGTATTTAAAAATACTAAAGTGCCCTAAATCACTTTTACACGCGTACGAAGTCGCGGTCACAGCTAGTACTTTTATAAACATCATGGATACAGAAATAAATGAAATAAAATCTAGGTCTAAAAAGGCTCAAACAAGAAAGTTAATATTATGCAGATGACTAAAAATGCATAAGTACAATAGTCAAGGTCGGACTCGCTAATAAAATCTAAGCGTCACTTCATACCGAAATACGGTAAAAAAGTGCCTTCTTGAAAAAGCATATTATTCGTCTGCCGTTGCAATAATATTAATTCCAATAGCGGGTCTTAACCACGGCCATGGGTCTCTATGAAAACCGGCGTTACGCCGGCTTGCTTTGCTGCAGGGAATGAGGATACTTGTCGTAGATAAGTATGTACTTAATTTCAAGGGCAAGAAACCCATAATATTAAGTAGCCTGCCTAGGTACAGTATACTTACCTAACATAATATTATTATCATATCTACAACTGACCGCTTACGGGCATAGGTACTAACTACATACTTACGTTTATGTGTGAAATATTTAATAGTAATAATTCCATTTGTTGGCATTATTTAGGAAATAGACACATTTTCGTCTCGTAGAGTAAAAAGTATTCTCAAATAAAATCGAAATTATGGTTACCCTACTCAAACATTGTATGAGAGAGCACATTTTTGGCGATTACACGCGTAAAAACTATTCTGAGGGTAAAACGATATGCCATTCTAATCAGGTTAATGTGCCGAATAAATGGATATAAAAACTGAAATCCTAGCAATTACAGATAATGAGATATCAGCGTACAAAGAAGCGTTACGTTGGCGCGGCCATGTAATTTTTTGTTTCGGTCCGATTTGTCTGTTTAAATAACATTTCGTTGTATTTATTGCTTTCATTAGTTTCGACAAATTAAGCCCTTACTTCCTGTATCAGTTTTTTGTACTAAGTCCTATGATATAAAGAAATAATCAACATTAAAGAGACACGAAGTGTACGTCTGCGCCGCCACGGCTTCTGAGGTAAATATCTCTTAAAATATCGATTTCTAGTTTATTTTTTCTTTTTCGACAATTTTCGCCAAATTCAATCTTCATATTAGAAAAAGAATTAGATCTCTAACCCACGTAGTTCCTGAGATTTCCATGGCCGCGCCATCGTGGACGTTACGTTGGCGCGGCCAACTTAAAACCCTTATAACTTCTTTGTTTCTACTTCGACAAATTTTTGTTTGGACCCATCGATTTTGTCAAATTTCGCCTAAATTTTGGGCGAACATTTTCATCATATTTCTACCGTGGCGGAGCAGTTGTAACGCACACTCATTTTTGCGTAAAATGGTGCGCCAGTCTAGTTGTGACATGATGGAACAAATTCAGCCAATAGCGTTCCGCGGTACTTACTTATCACGCATCCTTTTTTAACACAGAAAAACGAACGAAAATGAACCTTATTCATAAACGGTTTATATAAACCGTTGATTCAGCCGTATATACGGCTGGTGCGCATGTTAGGGTTTTTCAGAGAATCGTATAAATTAAACAGTTTAAAACACCAAAATGGGTAGATAACCTTTTCGGTCCCTGCCCCTGCAAGAGCGAGGCCCCGGGCGTAGGCCCTGTTGGCCGGGTGGCCTAAGGCCGCCGCTGAGGGTAACAATTCGATTACTAAACGAAAACAACGATTGATTTAATATTTTTTATTTATTTACATAAGAAAATTCACCTAATTACATTTGACAACAAAAACTATCTAATACCGTGTATAAAGAAGCATTAAGTAGTATAAATTAGTGATTTTAAATATCCAAACGACAGTGTTCATAAACTGAAAATGTATTTGAACTGCTGCCCTAAATCACTTTTCCACGCGTACGAAGTCGCGGGCACAGCTAGTCTATACTTATAATAAAACTGTAGAGAGGTCAATTCTGTACATTGAATATTTTTTCAAAATACATATTGGAGGATGATTGGCGATCGATACTGATGCCAAAAATGCAATTAGTAAAATTTTTGTCTGTCTGTCTGTCTGTCTGTCTGTCTGTCTGTATGTGCGCGATGGGAACAAAAACTACTGAAGGGATTTTAACCAAACTTGGTACGATTGTAGCCCATATTCCTGGGCAGGTTATAGGCTATATAACATAACGCTACGATACATAGGAGCCGAGCAGTGACGATAAATTTGAAGCAAGTCGGATGAATTTCGCGCGCGCGGCCTGCGGTCGAACGGTTCGTGAGGGGGGCGCGGGGGGATCGCTTACACAGCTGTTTTCTGGGAAGACAAGTGTCAGTGTCATAATAATAATATAAAAATTGTATTTTTGAACTTACTTCACAAATTGAAATAAATTATCATTTATTGTATAAAATCAACTTAATTACATAACTGTATTATTAAAAGAATGCCTTTCGCGATAAACTAAAAAAACGGGCAATTAAGCGGTTTTTGGAAAGCTATTTATACCATCACTGTATTAATCCTTATCATTTTAATACGTTAGTTGGCTTAAGCATTCCATGAAGACTATATTTGCCCTTTATACCATGCAAATATAATGAATAGTTTAGGAAATAGGTATAGCAAAATTAAAATCGTTTCGCCGTGATTCGACCTGGCGCCGCCGGCTGCTACGTCGTTCGTCCGAGCCGGGCTGGTTTAGTGTAGGTATCAGATGCTGGTAGGAACTTTGGCGAAGGTCAACCAAAGGGGGGTGGAGCTCCTTGCACTGCTGGGTAAAAAATACTATTAAAATGTGCTAACAAGCAGTACCGGTGTTTGAATTTAACCACGCACAGCCGCTAACTGTGCTATCTGTGCCTGTGTTATAGGAGACTTTTATTTAAGTATGCAATAGTACCCAAAACAATAATTTTTTGAATTTTTGTCTGTTTGTCGGTGCATTTGTGCACGCTAATCTCAGAAACGGCTTATCCGATTTAGATGTGGTTCAATCATATTATAATGTAGTAATCTTGACTTAATATTTATTAATTCATCTCAATCGGTTCATAAATAACAAACAATTTATGACAATTAAAAAAAATTGCTGGACGTTTGTATGAAGCGCGGCGGGAACCGCGCTGCATCAACCATTCAAATTTAATTTCTTTTTATTTTATATTTTCTTTAAAACTAAATTTCATTTATTTATATTATTATTATTATACTTACGGTAGGTTAATAAAAAAATGCTACTAAAACCGATCGGCCTAACTCTCTAAACTGATTCGATTTTGATTCAGATTCGATCGTGCCGCATACTCCCGAATAAATTTACGTTTGTTTATTTCTAACGGTTTTCTTTATCCTAATTAGTTCCAAAGTAATCTAACAAATAAAACACCAAAAACCGTTGAGATCGAATTGATTCGATTCTCGGATGTGTCGAGAGTAAGCCTGCTGGATCCTCGGCGGGGCGTGCCACTGCGCCCATATCTAACCGAGAGTTTCGTTTTAAATACGTCCTTAGTATGTAATTGCAATATAAGTTTCAATTTAATATCTCAAAACATTAATGACAAAAACGGTAGTAAGTTCAAAAAAATTAAAGATATTTTTATGGTTTCGCAATTTATCCTATGTCGGCAGTCGGCACTATTAAGACGTTGCTTCATATCAAATTTAAAAATTCTGAGTTCCCGGGAAGTAACCTTTAGGTTTTAGTTCCCTTTGGAGAGTTGAAAATTACGAAAATTAGCGACATAATCGGCTGAATCTTTAGGTAGAGCCAGAGGGGACAGAAGATCCTGAGTATTTAATATGATTTTTAGCTTGATACCTACACGTATTAAAGTTTTGACACCCAGACAGACAGACAGACGGACATCGAAGTTTTTTACTAAATTAACGTGAAAAATTGGCTAGGTTCGTCGTGCATTCGAATCCTGACTTCGAATACCTTTGTTGACTTCTACATATTGTTCGAAGACCTACTTTACCGAGCCCCGAAAGGATGGTACTATATTATTATTATACCAAGAGGCTTGCCGGGTACGTGACTTGCTGGATAGGGATCAACACTGGGATTCACTGGGAAGTAACTATTAAATTAGCGAAAGTTGTCAGCGGTTGCGCCAATAAACTAAAAATATATTTAAAAATACTAAAGTGCCCTTAATCACTTTTCCACGCGTACGAAGTCGCGGGCACAGCTAGTATACAATATAAATATTGCATCACATTGTGACATGGTATGTCCTATTGCATCATATTACAACTTTTAGATAAATATTTCTGTTCTAAAAAATGACGATTAACTAGATTATATCTGAATAGATTAAAATTTCAAATCACTCTAGATAAGTTATTGAAACTAATGGTGAACTGCAATAATCCCGTGTTATACCTACTCGTATGAATGAAAATGCCGATGATTAAATACGACACACCTTATAGGTACTTTGGATATGATGCTGACGTCGATTTCTTGTAAAGAGAACATCACGGACAAAATAAACCGCTGAGTGGATTGTTTTGTGTTAATTTTGTAGAAAATATATTCTACACTAGCTGTGCCCGCGAATTTGTTCGCGTGGTTTTTGAGTGACTAAAATCGTTTATGCAGCGCACGCAACGAAAATCCCCAAATGTGAATAATTTTCCTCGTTTTTGCAACATTTCTCACTGACGCTTCGCTCCTATTGGTCAAATTTGTTTAAACAAACAAACTCTTCCGCTTTATAATATTAGAATACATGTAATTATTAATATATTTTTACACCTAGCCACAAAGTAGATATATAACAGAGACACGACCTAGTACTAGGAAATGGTATCACCATGATACTGGCAATGCGACTGACAAAGGGTGAAGTCCAGGCACATTCCGGAAACCGCCATCTAGCGCCACTATTGGAAAATACTAATTATTAATTAATAATTAGTATTTTCCAATAGTGGCGTTTCTATCTTCGTCTTAAGGAGTTGAATTTAGCTTAATGTGAAGTTATGCGTAAAAAATATGCTTATCTTTATTTTTATGTAAATATTTGTACTTAATTCGGCATATTTACATTTTATAATTTACAAACGTTAATAGTAGTGACATCTATTGTAATTTTTTTGTATTAAAGATAGATTGTATGGGATGGTAGGCCATGACCTAGCTAATCACACCGCTAGCAAGTCCTAACTAGCAAGGCCTATTCTCGCTCGGCAGGCGGGTTGGCGAGCGCAGTGCTAAAATAACAATGTCAGAGAAAATGCTCATTTCCGGATAAATTTTTCCTCTGTCGCCTTTTACGACTCCCACGGGAAGGATAGTAGGCTCTACATACTCTAAGTACGAGCGTTTGTTTCAGAAAACAATAATGAAGAACAGGAGCACGGAGGGCCTGCCCTTCCCCCTGATCCTGTCCGGCACCGTCGTCACCTTCAGCTGGCTGCTCTACGGCATCATACTCAACAACACCATCATCGTCGTGAGTAGCACAGATCACTTGCCGCTATGTCTACTTTTGGACCTGATTCAAGATCGTTATTATCACTTACAAAGTTGTAGCGCCTCCGTGTAGTGATTCATAGCGCATCCGTGGTCTAGTGGTTCAGATATGAGGCAGAGGTATGCAGTCTCCAAACCGAAATCACAGACTTACATAACTCTTTGAAATCAATTACTAAAAGATATGAATTATCTCAGTTAGAAATATCTAGTCACATATCTGCGTTGAATACTTTATTAGAAGTGTCTCATTACAATGAAGAAAGAGTTGAGTCTTTATTGAGACTTAACTCAGTGTGTCATTGTAAGGTAAGCTGTTCAACGGATAGTTCTTGTGTTGAAGGTGTGGAAACTCCTACTAAACCCTCCATTAAAGAAAACTTTGTTGCATCATCGGCCACAAGTTCAGGCTTAATCAGTATATACAGCGATGAGCTTGGACGGGGAGTTGGGGTGCAATTGAGTAAGTTGTATGATGGACAGTCAGTGTACAATACCTGTATGCCGGGTGCAACATTTCAAGATATAATTAAAAAGGTTTTATGTACAGCTCACTGTCCTAATACAACACTGGTAATATTATTAGGGAGGCGAGGAAATGTCAATAAAATTCAAATGGAAAATTATATTGAGCATCTAAATAAACTTAAAAATATTAGTAAAATTATATTATTTACGTTTCCTTATATAAAACAGTTGCCACGGGAGAATATTATAAGATATAAGCTCAACAGCCAATTGTATACTGCTGTTAATAATAATTGCATATTATTAAATAAATATGACAATAAAATAAATGTAATTGACATTAATAATATTTTATCTTATAAATTATGTAAATTGACATTAGATAGATATTTTCTATCTTTTTATTATACAAGACTTATAGCTAGTACGCTATACAATTTTTTATATTTAAACTCAGCCAAGAATTTGGCTAGTAAGACAACAACTGCTTCTTTTGAGCAGTCTAGTTATAATAATATGACTTATTATAACAGCTTGGAATATGTTCCAATTAATAATCATTTAAATTAGACTGTAAGACAACAGAGGAAGTCTCTCGCACCATAGTTGTAAGTAATAATACAAATAATATAATTAAACATAATAAACTATGTACACTTACGCTGGTGCATCAAAATATACAAGGTATGGCTAATAAAGAGCTAGAAATTGACTTGTTTTTAAATAATAACAATATAGATATTTTTTGTATTACTGAACATTGGTTCAAAAAAAATGAAATTATATTCAATTTTAGTATGCACCAGCTGGCGAGTTCTTTCTGCAGAGAAAAAGCCATAAGAGGTGGGTCACTTATATTAATTAACAAGAATTTGAAATATAAAGAACGGAAAGACATTGTGAGCCTCTCTACAGAAAGAACAACTGAAATAGCCTGCGTAGAGGTGGGTGACTTTATTATTGTAAGCGTATACAGGCCTCCATTAGGATTATATGATTCATTTGAAAAAAATATGGAAATATTACTAAACAAGGTATGTGCATCTAACAAACAAATACTATTATGTGGCGATTTTAATATAAATATTTTAGAAAGTAATTCTACTACAGTTAGATTCACATCTTTGTTAAAATCATATAACCTAACAAAGTTATTTCTGGAACCTACAAGGATCAGTAGCAACTCTGCAACATGCATTGATAATATATTTAGCAACATAGATCCAATTAATAAAGAAATAATCAACATGCTAAGCTCTGATCACTGTGGACAGCAAGCAATTTTTTATATGAACAATAACTGTAAACAAATAAATAAAGACAGAGGTACATGTATACCAATAAATGTTAAACGTATTGAGAAGTTTAGAGGTAAAATAATGGCTAACATTGGAAAGTTAGAATATCATAATAGCCCAGATAGGGCATTTGATAAATTATTTAAATTAATTAAATATCATTTTGACACCATTTTTACCTCTAAGACAGTAAGAATAAACAACAAAAGTAAGTTTAGCGAATGGGCATCAACAGGTATTTTGAAAAGTAGATTCAAGTTGTATGAATTATATAATGAAAGGACATTTAATCAAAGTGAAGACTTTAAAAATTATGTGAGATTATATTCTAAAACATTTAAGCAAGTTTGCTCTGCAGCTAAATCTCTTCACATTAAAAATAAAATTAAAAATTCAAATAATAAAGTAAAAACAACATGGCAAATAATTGCGACTGAAACTGGAAGAGTCACCACTCGCAACTCAGATTTTAAATTAAATGTAGATAATAAAGTAATTAAATCCGATAATGAAGTTGCTACAGTTTTTGAGAAATTCTTTGCTGACATTCCAGTTTCAACAACAAAAAATTTAATTGCCTCTTCTGTTGATGCTGAATTGCTTCTTACAAAAAATGTAAAAAAGTGTGAAGTTGACTTTCGATTTAAAGAAATAGCACCCCAAGACATAATAAAAACTTTCAATTTATTAAATATTAAGAATACCGCAGATTTATGGGGACTATCAACGAAAGTTATTAAATCGATAGTCGATATTATCGCACCTTTCCTATCAACAATTTTTAATGACTGTATAAAAAGTGGCTCTTTTCCTGATTTAATGAAACATAGTAAAATAATACCTCTTTTTAAGTCTGGTAGTAAGTCGGATCCATCCAATTTCCGGCCTATATCTATTCTACCAACGTTAAGTAAAATATATGAAAAAATTATTCTTAATCAAATGCTAGCACACTTTAATATTAATAATATTTTACATGAGAAACAATTTGGTTTTACCAAGGGACGCTCTACAACAGATGCAGGCGTCGATTTGTTAAATTATATTTTTAATGCTTGGGAGGAATCGCGGGATGCTCTTGGAATATTTTGCGATCTCTCCAAGGCATTTGACTGTGTGCAGCATACAACATTAATCAGGAAACTAGACCACTATGGGGTAAAAGGTCCAGCACTTGCCCTCTTGAAATCATACCTATCAAATAGAACTCAGAGGGTTGAGGTGAATGGAAAAAGATCCTTAGGCTCTAGAATAGAGATGGGGGTCCCACAAGGGTCTATTTTAGGACCTTTTCTATTTTTAATTTACATAAACGACCTACCATACCTCATAAATGAAAAACATGGGATAGTATTATTTGCTGATGATACGTCTCTTATTTTTAATATGAAACGGCAAAATATATGCCATGACGAAGTAAATAATGCTCTCTCAATGATAGTACATTGGTTTAGTGTCAATAATCTTTTACTTAATAATAAAAAAACAAAATGTGTAAAATTCACATTGCCTAATGTGAGGCAAACTGAAACCAATGTGCTATTAAATGATGAACGTATGGAACTAGTGGATACTGCAGTATTCTTAGGTATAACTTTAGACTCTAAACTTCAGTGGGGCCCCCATATTGCTAGACTGGCCGACAAACTCAGTTCAGCAGCATATGCAGTTAGTAAAATTAGACAATATTCAGATGAAAGTACAGCACGCCTAGTGTATTTTAGTTACTTTCATAGTATAATGTCCTATGGCATTCTGCTATGGGGCAGTGCTGCAGATATAAATAGTATCTTTGTGCTGCAGAAGCGAGCTGTTCGGGCAATCTACAAGCTGGCCCCCAACACTTCTCTTAGAGAAAAGTTTAAGGAAACTGGAATACTAACTGTAGCTTCTCAGTATATCCTCTCTAATGTATTATATGTTAAGAAAAATGTAAACCTGTTTATAAGAAAATGTGATAATCATAATAGAAATACTCGGAATAAGAATAAACTTGTTGTTCCAGTGACTAGACTAAGCAAAGTAAAGAATTCGTTTAAAGGCCAATGTATACGCCTATACAATAGGATCCCAGAAAACGTTCAAAATTTTTCAACTAATAAGTTTAAGAAAGTAGTCAAAGAACGTTTGTGTGCAAAAGCTTACTATAAAGTTAATGATTATATGAATGATAGCACACCTTGGGAATAAAGTAGCCCCCTACAAGGCTACTTATATATAGTACATTCTATGTTATTTAGCTTTAGTATTGACATATTTATATGTAAATTTATACTTTTTTTTAAAAAGAGAAATTTTCCATCTTTTTGGTAAAAGATGGCCCCATGCGAGTTTCTTACGCCGGTTCTTCTTGCTGGGCTAGTTCCCGAACCGGTGGTAGGCATCATATAGAAACGACGTTCAGAAAACATTTTTTTGTAAAATTTACTCTGAATAAAAATATTTGATTTGATTTGATTTAGAGCTTCGCTCTCGACCCGGTCGTGGTGGAATAATAAAAAATGTTGTTTTCAAGTTTGGTTAGGACAATGCAGGCTGATCACCTGATTGTCTGACAAGAGATCTCTCTTCTATCTATGCGTCGGATGGTCATGTAAAAAGTCGGTCCTGCGCCTGTTCTCTCGCCAGTCGAGTCGGTTTACCGTCCCACGGGTTATGCGAGAAAAAGGAGAGGGTATTTGTGTATTGCGCACACACTTGGGCACTGTAAAATAACTTCTGCGTAGCTGGCCTGGTTTCAATGAAATTGACTACCTACTCCGAAATCGGTGAGTGGAGCTATTATATTTATTATTATTACAAAGTTTGAAAACAAAAATGTATGGGATTTTACAAATTTGCCTGTCATTTACTTTTCGGGGCATCACCACCTGGCTCGGTCCTTTGGGGCTTCAACTGTTCCCGCAGTATCATCGGCAATTTAGATTCAACACAATTCAAATAAATGCATACTGTTACATTATTTTGTTTTTCGCTTTGGACTGGCTTAGGAGTTTTGACCGAACTGTCGAATATAGTTAAAAGTTTCGATTCCTAAATATTTTTCAAAAGAAACCTCTTTGTATTCTCGAATATTCAATAAATTGAAGACATTAATGGATTAAGGTGATGTGTCGCAAAAAAAAATTAGCCAGAGGATTGAGTTTAAACTGTCACTTAAACAGTTTAGGATATAGTAACGTATTAAGTACATCGATTCTAGAGACGGATCTTTAGATTAATGTACTTAATACTTTACCACGTATTCTGAAACGTTTAAGCGACAGTTTGAACTCAATTTTCTCGAAATCAGAGTTTGGCTTCATATCACCTTCATACATTAATGTCTTCAATTGTTCTTGTGTGTGCATTGATTGAATACGGATATTATGTTTACTGTAGTCTGTAATCGATATCGGCGGCCCTGACTCCTGACTGCGAGCTAAGCGCAGTAAATGCGGTTAATGCGGCTCGCTCGCGATAAGCTGAAAATTGGCGTACTTTGAAACCTTTTTTTCTCAGTACTAGTCTTATTAAAATCCCATAAAATAAAAATAAATTTCTAAAATGAGGAAAGGTAGTAGTATCATCGTTCTCAAAGTTATAGTGACTAATCTTTTTACATCCTGTATATCGTCAAGCTAAGACCAATGAAGAACGTTTCTAAGTCAAGGGTTTTAAGTTGTTTGTCCCACGTCTTGTCCGCACTGGAGGGCACAGATAGTAGTTAATATTTATTGCAATTTGCACGCAGGCTAATAAACCTATCAGTCGCTTCACTTATTACTTATTATGTAGGTAAATAACCCGCCGCTTTTGAATATTAATTTAAATAATGTTTTACAACTTGTTGTCTCGTCGTTGTCGAAGAGCAAACTACGCGCGTAATAATAAAATTTAGTTACAAAAGTTATTTCCTTGCGACTGGAATGCACCTCTAATGATATAATTATATTATTTTGACGACCTACCCTAGCGCAGTGGTTCAGCGCGTTGGTGCTCGACCGAGAGGTTGCGGGTTCGAATCCCGCCGAGGGAGAAAAAGTTATCAATGTTCAGGGGTCATGGATGTCTATTAAATTTGTGTATTAATATAATAAAAATCTTAAATATGTGTATTGTACAAAAGTATTAAATATATATTTCCGTTCCCTTGTCTGGTACTTGTATACACAAGTTCTTCGGATACTTAGCACATGGCCAACTGGCCATGGCATGCCGACTGACGTGGTGTGAAGCGTCCATAGATATTATTATATTATTAAAAAAATATATATTTGAACGTAAATTCTTGTTTCAGCTCCAAAACGTAGTGGTGTTCGCGCTGTGCGCCTTCCAGCTGTCCCTGTTCGTGGTGTACCCCAGCCGGCCCAAGAAGGCCAAGGGCAAGGCCAAGAAGACGGACTGATCCCCGGCCTGGCGCCGCGGGCCCGAGCCCCGAGCCGGTGCAGTAAGGCCCGAGGCAAAAATATTAGCTCTATTGTTGTAAAGAAGAAGGTAGGTGCACAAAACCAAACACAAGTTTAAATTTATTGAATATATTAAATTAATAGTTTTGCCAAAAGTTTAGAGATTATAATTATATTATTCATTAGTATACATACGGTTTATTGGCTAATTATCGTTTGTAGCAGCCAATGTAAAGTATCAGCTCAACTTTACTCACCACCTGCTATCTGACCAACTGTCAACCGAACATTGAAGTCTCACTGCACTAGTTAAACTGTTTTGGATTAAGAATGTCTCAACTGGCTGATATACAAAAGGCACAACAGTCACTAGAAGAATGTGTCACGAAAAAATTTGAAGAGCTCCAGGCCCAGCTTCATTGCGGTGCTGCGAAGGACACAGTAGCCAAAGTCGCTGAAGAGTTTCGGACTTTCCGGGAATTGACATTTTCAATCCTCAGTCTGCTTCGTTCTCAAATTACAGAATGCCTTAAAGCTGTAGATTCTCTTGAAACTAGGTCTCGAAAGAAATCTTTGATCTTCTCCGGCGTGCCAGAGCAGAGTAGTGACAACTGTGTGGCTAGTGTGCTTGATATAATTAATCACAGGTTAGGCATTCAGAACATCACAGTTAACTCAATTAAGTTGTGTCATCGACTGGGTTCCAGTGAGCCAAGCAGACCCCGCCCAATTCTTGTTAAGTTTAAGTCTTATGACTCCAAGGCTGCTGTCTGGAGAGCCAAAACCAAGCTAAAAGGTACTCCTACAACTATAAGGGAGTTTTTGACTAAGACAAGGCAAGCAGTATTTGGTAATGCTAGGCTGCATTTCGGCGTTAGATCAGTTTGGACACAAGATGGTACAGTAGTCATCAAAACTTCAGACGGGAAACGACACAAAGTGCTAACCATTGAAGAGCTCAAGGCTCAAGCCCCTGATGTCAAATTACCCAAAGGTAATCCAAGGTACTGGCAAAAGTAGCTAAATAGTCGCACTAGTTCTATCTTAATATCATTCAAACTGATTATCGTCTGTTGATACACGTGAAAAAACACCTATGTACTCGTATATATACATTGTCACAAACTATTTTCTTATTGTTACGTTTAGAGTGGTAATATTCTGTATCTTCAAATGCTTCAGTTTGTGCTTTTACTTGTTCCAATGTTTGTTTTCTTCTTTTGTAGTCACAATAGGGTAGACGTAACCTATAATCTAATGTATTCTAATTACCCGTTGATTTATTTTATAACTAGCTGACCCTTGCCCACTTCGTTGAGCATAAAAAGAGTTTATGATAAATTCAACTAAAAAAAAACAACGTGGGAACCCGAAACCCGAAACGCGGGAACCCGGAACCCGCAACGCGGGAACCCGGAACCCGCAGCATGGGAACCCGGAACCCGCAACGCGGGAACCCGGAACCCGCAACGCGGGAACCCGGAACCCGCAACGCGGGAACCCGGAACCCGCAACGCGGGAACCCGGAACCCGCAACGCGGGAACCCGGAACCCGCAACGCGGGAACCCGGAACCCGCAACGCGGGAACCCGGAACCCGCAACGCGGGAACCCGGAACCCGCAACGCGGAACCCGGAACGCCGAACCCGCAACGCGGGAACCCGGAACCCGCAACGCGGGAACCCGGAACCCACAACGCGGGAACCCGGAACCCGCAACGCGGGAACCCGGAACCCGCAACGCGGAACCCGCAACATGGGAACCCGAAACCCGCAACGCCGAACCCGCAACGCGGGAACCCGGAACCCGCAACGCGGGAACCCGGAACCCGCAACCCGCAACGCGGGAACCCGGAACCCGCAACGCGGGAACCCGGAACCCGCAACGCGGGAACCCGGAACCCGCTACGCGGGAACCCGGAACCCGCAACGCGGGAACCCGGAACCCGCAGCGCGGAACCCGGAACGCCGAACCCGCAACGCGGGAACCCAAAACCCGCAACGCGGGAACCCGGAACCCGCAACGCGGGAACCCGGAACCCGCAACGCGGGAACCCGGAACCCGCAACGCGGGAACCCGGAACCCGCAACGCGGAACCCGCAACGCGGGAACCCGGAACCCGCAACGCGGAACCCGCAACATGGGAACCCGAAACCCGCAACGCGGAACCTGCAACGCGGGAAACCGGAACCCGGAACGCGGAACCCGCAGCATGGGAACCCGGAACCTGCAACGTGGAACCCGGAACCCGCAACACGGGAACCCGGAACCCGCAACGCGGAACCCACAACGCGAAACCGTAACGCAGAACCCGCAACGTTCACGGAAACGCTGTCGAATGGAATAAATAGTATCCTATGTCCGTCTACTTGCTCTAAGCTACTTCCTCACCAATTTTCAGCCATATCGATAAAGCCGTTCTTGAGTTATCAATAATTTAACTAACACGACTTACTTTTATACATATAGATGTATAGATTACTCCTACTAACATAAGCTAACGCCCGGTGAATGCTCCCGTCACAGTCGGTCCAGCCGATTCGGTGATCATTAGTTAGATGACGATGATGATGATGATGATGATGAAAAGTAGCCTAAATTAATCCTTGTAACTTTAGCTATCTACCAGTGAAAGTCTCGTTAGAATCGGTCCAGCCGTTCCAGAGATTAGCCAGAGCAAAGAGACACGCTGACAGACATACATTTTTTTAAATTGCATTTTCGTTTTCAGTGCCTAGATATCGTTGCCAATGCCAAAAAAAAGAAGAAAATATCGTTTAAAATGTCATATGCATTTAGAAAAACGTTGCTAATTGAAAGTTACAAACTGACACTTCAATACGAATAGATTTCTGAACGCTTAGTTGTTACATCATTTGACAACAAATGTTTGACATTTGATGAACAAAATATGAGCATTTATTTATATGATTAATTATTCATTACACATCAAGTTTTCACTATTTTTAATATGTATTCTGCTATTCGGGGAGGAGACAAATCCAACGAATCAAAAACCATGAAAATTGGTTCAGCCGTTCTCGAGTTATAAGTGTTGTAACAAACACGACTTTCTTTTATATATATGTCATATGCATTTAGAAAAACGTTGCTAATTGAAAGTTACAAACTGACACTTCAATACGAATAGATTTCTGAACGCTTAGTTGTTACATCATTTGACAACAAATGTTTGACATTTGATGAACAAAATATGAGCATTTATTTATATGATTAATTATTCATTACACATCAAGTTTTCACTATTTTTAATATGTATTCTGCTATTCGGGGAGGAGACAAATCCAACGAATCAAAAACCATGAAAATTGGTTCAGCCGTTCTCGAGTTATAAGTGTTGTAACAAACACGACTTTCTTTTATATTTATAGATTTATTATGTTATTTCAAACAAGGAAAAAATCTGTAAGTCTGTTGACATATTGTGACAAGTAACATGTAACAGCTGTCATCTGTCTGACATCTGACATTTGATATTTTATTTTTTTTAAGTTAATGATGGCACGGGTTGCGTTCCAGTTGACGTAAGAAAATGTTTACCATACATAACAAACATTGTAATTTTGTGTTCTTTTTCTTTTCTTCTGTATTTTTTCTTGTAATACTTTAAATAAGTTGTGTCAGTTGGCGGGTGGTTTAGTGACGGGAATAAGTTTTTACTCCTTTTTTTTATTCTGTTATTTAATATTATTATTCGTTTCAGTTAAATTATTTATATTATTTTATATATTATTATTTATATTATTATTATATATTACTTTATTTTGTTATAATAAGTCCGATAATGACTCATATTTAACTGCCAATGATACCTCTGAAAACGACAGCTTCGGTTCTGTGAGTGAAACGTTGGGTGAAATATTATACCAGAACTTTAATTCACTGAGCGGAAATTTTTTAAACATATGCCACATAAATGCTCAAAGCATCCCTAGTCACTTTAGTGACATTATAGAAACGTTTTCTGGAAACAATGTTCATGCCATCCTGATTTCTGAGAGCTGGCTCAAACCTAACCTCTTATCTTCTTCTTATCCTCTGCCCGGCTTCGTTCTGATTCGTAATGATCGGATCGATAGACGTGGCGGTGGTGTCGCCATTTACCTTCGCAGTGATATTTCTTACAAAATAATAGCCTCTTCTTCTCCTCAACAATCTCCTGCTGCAGAATTTCTTTTTCTTGAAGTTCATGTCAAAGGTATCAAGCTGGCTCTGGGCGTCGTCTATTGCCCTCCTTCTACGGATTATTTTGGTGATTTTGAGTCGGTATTAGAACCGATGCTGTCCGAATATACACATCACATAATAATGGGCGATTTTAATACCGACCTGTTAAATAAATCATCATCTCGTTCGCTCAAATTTAACCAAATTATCAACTCATCTTCTCTTCATGTTCTTCCTCTTTTGGCCACCCATCATAACAACAATGGCGAAGATACCTGGCTAGACTTAATTTTAATTTCGAAATGAAATGAAACGAACAACACAGAGCTGTGACCTCAATGTATTAGAAAATATTTTGTATATTACATTTTACCATTCCACTAACTTTAGTATTATCGCCATTTACGCTACAGTACAAAGTGCGGCAACTCCTCTAGTATTGCAGATGTCGACGGGCAGCGGTAGTTCCCATCAGGCGATTTGCATGAAAAAAGTTGTAAAGAGTTTGTCTTGCCTTCTTATCTTGCATTTATATTTCAATAAAATTGAATGAACCCTATAGTACAATGTAGCTCAAGATATAAAATATTTATCGACATTGTTTATCATTTATCGAACTGTTCAAACACTGTCGACTCTATAAGATAAAATCGTCAGCTTAACTATCTAATGTGATATGTACGAAGTTTGTTATATCAAAATAAATACGTTTTATATTAATGTGTATATTTTTTTTCTATCTATAATTTGTTTATTACATAATATGTTCTCTTTAATCAGGTGAGATTAGATATAAATTATCTGTATCATTTCAAATTACTTCCTCACATAAGTATTTAAGTTTGTATGTATCTCGCATTAATTTTTGGTATGTATTTTACAAATACGAAGCTCAAAAGGAACTTGGGGCCTTTACCCATTGCGAGTCTCCGGGCGGCAGGTCTTAGCGAGGCCCTTTGTCCTATGGAAATGTCTGGACCTTTGTCCTTTGCTTGACGCGAGGCCCCTGCAAGAGCGAGGCCCCGGGCGTAGGCCCTGTTGGCCGGGTGGCCTAAGGCCGCCGCTGAGGGTAACAATTCGATTACTAAACGAAAACAACGATTGATTTAATATTTTTTATTTATTTACATAAGAAAATTCACCTAATTACATTTGACAACAAAAACTATCTAAATAACAAGATACGGTGGCCGGCCAGCTCACTTCCACGTTCGTGAGTCCACACTCTCGCGGCCTGTCCCCGAGTCCACGGAGGCAACGTCGGCAATATAAAACGCTGCGGTGTCGCGGCACGCGGCATTACGTAACGTGTTTATATCACAGTCATCTGGTTGAATCTGCTTATTTGATTGTCTAGCGCGGTCATTTAATGGCCTCAAACAGCTCATACGTTGATGTATTTTATGATTAACTAGCTGACCCGTGCCCACTTCGTTGAGCATACAAACCCTGGACTTAAACATTCCCTGGACTTCCACGAATATTTCAAGACCAAAAATAATTAAATCGATTCTGCCGTTCTCGAGTTTTAGTGAGACTTACGAACAGAAATTCAGTTTTATATATTGTAAATATAAATATAAACAAACGTCGAGAGTTTCCTAAAATATATAACTTAAAGGTTGTTGGCAAAATGTCATATTTTGTAATGAATGGTTTCCTTAAAAAAGTTAAAATATTAATTAACTAGCTGACCCGTGCCCACTTCGTTGAGCATAAAAACAGTTTATGATGAAATTCAACTAAAAAAAACAACCCCTAACTCGGGAACGCGGAACCCGCAACGCGGGAACCCGGAACCCGCAGCATGGGAACCCGAAACCCGCAACCCGCAACGCGGGAACGCGGAACCCGCAGCATGGGAACCCGAAACCCGCAACGCGGGAACCCGGTACCCGCAACGCGGGAACCCGGAACCCGCAACGCGGGAACCCGGAACCCGCAACGCGGGAACCCGGAACCCGCAACGCGGGAACCCGGAACCCGCAACGCGGGAACCCGGAACCCGCAACGCGGGAACCCGCAACCCGCAACGCGGGAACGCGGAACCCGCAACGCGGAACCCGCAACGCGGAACCCGCAACGCGGAACCCGCAACGCGGAACCCGCAACGCGGAACCCGCAACGCGGGAACCCGGAACCCGCAACGCGGGAACGCGGAACCCGCAACGCGGGAACCCGGAACCCGCAACGCGGGAACGCGGAACCCGCAACGCGGGAACCCGGAATCCGCACCATGGGAACCCGAAACCCGCAACGCGGAACCCGCTACGCGGGAACCCGGAACCCACAACGCGGGGACCCGGAACCCGCAACGCGGGAACCCGGAACCCGCAACGCGGAACCCGCAGCATGGGAACCCGAAACCCGCAACGCGGGAACCCGGAACCCGCAACGCGGAAACCCGGAACCCGCAACGCGGGAACCAGGAACCTGCAACGCGAAAACCCGGAACCCGCAACGCGGGAACCCGGAACCCGCAACGCGGGAACCCGGAACCCGCAACGCGGGAACCCGGAACCCGCAACGCGGGAACGCGGAACCCGCAACGCGGAACCCGTAACGCGGAACCCGCAACGCTGAACCCGCAACGCTGAACCCGCAACGCGGAAACCGCTACGCGGGAACCCGGAACTCACAACGCGGGGACCCGGAACCCGCAACGCGGGAACCCGGAACCCTCAACGCGGAACCCGGAACCCGCAACGCGGGAACCCGGAACCCGCAACGCGGGAACCCGGAACCCGCAACGCGGGAACCCGGAACCCGCAACGCGGGAACCCGGAACCCGCAACGCGGGAACCCGGAACCCGCAACGCGGGAACGCGGAACCCGCAACGCGGAACCCGCAACGCGGAACCCGCAACGCGGAACCCGCAACGCGGAACCCGCAACGCGGAACCCGCAACGCTGAACCCGCTACGCGGGAACCCGGAACTCACAACGCGGGGACCCGGAACCCGCAACGCGGGAACCCGGAACCCGCAACGCGGAACCCGCAACATGGGAACCCGAAACCCGCAACGCGGAACCCGGAACTTGCAACACGGGAACCCTGAACCCGCGACGCGGAACCCGGAACCCGCAACACGGGAACCCGGAACCCGCAACGCGGAACCCACAACGCCAAACCCTTCCGTGAACGTTGCTGGTTCTGCGCTGTCAAATGGAATAAATAGTATCCTATGTCCGTCTATTGGCTCTAAGTTACTTCCTCACCAATTTTCAACCATATCGATAAAGCCGTTCTTGAGTTATAAATAATTTAACTAACACGACTTACTTTAATACTTACAAATAGCTGATGTATAGATGGAACTAATATAAGCTAACGCCCGGTGAATGCTCCCGTCACAGTCGGTCCAGCCGATTCGGTGATCATTAGTTAGATAACGATGATGATGATGAAAAGAAGCCTAAATTAATCCTTATAACTTTAGCTATCTACCAGTGAAAGTCTCGTTAAAATCGGTCCAGCCGTTCCAGATATTAGCCGGAGCAAAGAGACACGCTAACAGACAGACAGACATTTTTTTAAATTGCATTTTCGTTTTCAGTAGCAAGAAAAAAAAAAGACAGAACAGACAGACGTTAACTTCGCACAAAGACAAATGACGACAAAAGACATAGTGGCGTCTTATCATGACGTTTTCGATTTTTTTTTTAATTGTTCGTGAATTATGACCATGGATCTAACTCCTTCGATCTGATTTTTAAATTAACATTTATAATATATTCTTATTACAACTTATAAGTTAAGTACTTTTTTTAAATAGGTATATTTATAGTTGTTAAAAGATTAATAGATTTTTTGAGTAAGTCTCTAGTGTTTAATAAGAAAAAGTGTTAACTGACGTAACATTATCACGACGTTTATTTCATTAAATCATAATTTGTATATTATATTTAAGATCGTTTATCAGTGAAAGCAAATCGTAAAAAAACTCATATTGGTTATGTTGACAATAAATATCTAATAATTATTAAATAAAGTTTAGTAAATTCTGCAGTTTTAACAAAAAGAAAATATTTATTTTATTATGTCGTCGTTACAACGTTACGTCGCTCATTTTTGATAAACTGTCAAATGTTACCTATTAAAATGACCCGACTATTTATTAGTGGTGGACAAATAGTTTAATGAATCCAAATAGTTTAAGTTTATGTTAATACGTTATTATAGCATTTCATAATTTTTATTTTCCATTTGTAAACAATGTCGTTACCATGACACCAGTGTCATATAAACTGGCAACGACGTGAATCGATTGAGCCCAGGTTCAAACCCCGCGTGACCATCACGTATTTTCTTCTTTTTTCTAATTTTCTGCTTATTTTTTTCAACATTTTCTTTCATAATAACCTTTTCGTGACAATAACGAACATACCGTAAAAAAAATTGCGAAATTGGTCAAGCCGTTGTCGAAGCGCACACGACGTAAGAAATTTTGGAGGTCGTTTTTTTACACTTTGGGCTACATTTTTGGGGTTTTAGTAAGGAACCCTACTTTTTTTAAACATATAATATAGCCTATGTTCAGCGCTAGGAAGGTAGCTTTCCAACGGTGAAAGAATTTTTCATATTGGTTCAGTGGTTTCAGAGCCTATTCCATTCAAACAAACAAACAAACAAACAAACAAACAATCAAACGTTACCTCTTTATAATATTAGTATAGATTTACTTTAATGTGCGATAAAGTAGTACACATTCTGAAATTTTAAAGTGTAAAAATACAATATTAAATGGCTGTCCTAGTATCGGATTCATTGAATTTGTTGGTAAAAGCGGGATTCAATGAACGCGCTAGTCATTCAATTAAATAGCAGATTTAACCAGATGACTGCGACATATATATCGCCTTTACCCAAGTTCCCGTCCTAATTACATCGACGAAGAAAATAACAAAATGTATGGGATTTGACAAGCATCGGTAATGGCGCGCTTCGATAACCGATATTTTCTTGTAGACAGATCAATTATTGAAATACACTTGTGTCACTTAGCGATGCTTATGTCAAATCCTATTTCATATTTTCGAACTTTATCGTCGTAATTAATAGCAACTTGGCTAAAGGCCCAGGTCGCCGTGTAACACTCCGGGGCCCTGATTCAAGATGCCATCGGTATTTATCGCTTACGGAGTTCGAAAACAAAATGTATGGGATTTGACATCAGCTTCGCTATGTGACCTACGAATTCGCCTGTCATTTAGCGAAGCTCGTGTCAAATGCCATACGTTTTGTTTTCGAACTTCGTAAGCGACAAATAGCGACGGCATCTTGAATCAGGGCCCCGTACATTTGTCCGTGTTCTGTGACGTTGTCGTGACGTGAAAAATCACGTCGCCGCGACACTGCAGTTTGACACTGACGACGTCGTCATGTGGACATGTGAACACGCCCGTAGTTACAATATAATCTCCGACAGTAATCAGTTTAAAAACAGCACGTCTCAAAATACAAATTTTGCTAACATATTTGTGCGGAGTGGGTAGTCGAATCGATTCTTGTTTGAAATACAAGCGTTTTATTAAACACAATTTTATTTAGAACTAATAGACAGTTACGTGTGGTTAAAAGGGATCTTAGAAAGCTGCTTTAACGGTATACCTGACAGGTGTGCCTGTACAGGAACCGGACGCATGTAGCACAACATTGCAGGTTTCTATACAGCTCAAGCTTAGCCTACTAAGGTAAATCCCTTCGCACGTAGCTAACTTAATTTACATTGCACATGCGCGGGCGACTCCCGCCAACACAAATAAATACTTACACCTACATCGAGCCCAGGGCCTAACAGTCGTCTAGCCACATGAGTATTGTAGGCGTATCACAGGTATCGTAGTGACAATTTGTTCAATTTATATGGGTTCCATTACGTGGTACGGACCTCCTTGCCTTAAGTGGAAAAACAATGAAAACAGTACAAGTGATAAATGCGCGGCTGCCGTGGACGTTTTGCGACAAGTGTATAGACCATAGGCCCGAGTCTAACATGCCGGTAACTACAACTCGGTAGCGCCCTACACTCGCCGACGAAACTAAAACAAGCGATAAATCTACAGGGATAATGTACAGACGTTCTAACGTGGAAACATCTAAACAATTAAGATTTGGGGGGCTGCCAGACAATATGGCCACGTTAGACGTGCACGGGCTAGCACCGGTAGACTCCCAACATAAACTACTACAACAAAATGTCAACAAAAGAGTTTAATGACAAATCTAATAATTTACAATCAACACAACAGGCATCACAAGTGCGACGTGAAGTTGGGCGCGCGCCGCGGAGGTCTGAAGCTGCCGCCGCTAGCGCCTCACTTCGCGACGATCACCCATACAATTATACTCGAACATTACATACTAGGTATGTATAAACTCTAATCTAAAAACACGGGTATCTACTACGTCGGTATTTCCCATTTAAACCGCGATAAATTCATTAACATTTCATTACCTAAATTTCGATATAAAATGAAACTAAACATTGCAATGTTTAATCCAACGTCCAGAACCCGGACATAATTTTTTTTTATAGATACCAAAGCCATATCATCAGCCTAGTACAGTTATTGCAGTAGAAAATATATACAGTATTAACATACACTTCTAGTATGTAAAGTTCATTGGACACATGATTGGATAACAAACAACAAATGGTTACATAATAAATAACAGTATGCGAGTACTCCACCAAATCTCTCCGACAGCCGGGGCATGTACTGGTAACATGAAAATAGGTATTGATCCTAGAGATCTGGAATATAATCTGTATTAAAATTATGCTTGCGTGGGCGCCGAAAACCATTGACATTGTAATGTCAATAACCTACGATTGTCATGTTAATTAGCCAATGGTTACTAAATAATATGCTGCTAATAATTTTGTTACATAAATAAATTCATTTATAACATTGAACTCTGAAACGAATGACAGCTCTCAGCAGGTTTAGTGCCAATTTCACCAATACATGTTAAAGTTAATCCTTCATTAAATATCACGTTACCTCTCTCGTATTTCCTGTCAATGAATGTGAAGGCATGGTATTTTAACATGGCGTTAACACTACCATGCGTTTGTGAAATCGGGACTGAACATTTTAATATTTTTTTTGTAATAAAAATATGTAATAAAAATTTTTTTTTTGTGCTCAAGGTCGAATTATATTTAAAAAAATAAACATTAAAGTAATTTCAGCGGATTTCCGTCCTGCGGGTTGCTCTGAGCGTCGTTAGCCTCCACATTACTACAAGCTAAGCAGTAGGGTCTGCACAATCACATCGGGATAAACAGCTGAGAAGCGGCTGTATTTTGAGGCGTGTAACTTTCAGCGTCAACCAATTGTTGGAATTGTATTTTGTAGAATAACTTACAAAATGAAAATGATATTATAAATACTACAAACGTGTATTGTCTGGTGTTCGGTCGCTGGCGTACGGCACTTCACAGCGCTCGTGACACCCCCACGCGGTGGAGACCACAATACAATTCCTGGACCTGAAACAATATTAATACAGTCTGTAGAATATTTCAAATTATTATCTGTGGAATACTATTTAATTCTTGTAAAATTTATATAGTAACTTGAACATAAGCATAATTTAATCTTAAGCATAACTTAATCTAAAGATAAACAAAAAGACAATATAATGTAGCATCTAAGGTAAATCACATATGAATTATGTTCAACATATTTACGTTTAGATTTGATTGGATTGACAATATTAACAAACAAGCTACATGTGATCAGATTAATCAATCATGGAAAGGTCTGTCTGACTGGACGTTGAAGCTTTGGACTACCTCCCAAGAGGTGGAGAGACGACCTGAAGTCGCTGGATGCAAGCAGCGAGCGAAAACGGGCTTATGGTAGCTTATGGTAGGGGAGCCGAAGAGGGGATTTTTGTCACTCAAGCTCATGAGATTTAGATAGTATATGTGTCCCACACGCCTCTGGTAATCTAGGCACGATTTTTTAAATTAGTTTGGTGGAGTTAAAAAAGTTTAAATACCTAAGAATCTAATAAATATTCAATGCGTCAGATAAGGTTGGATATGTTAAGAAATAGACACTCTATTACAGAAAGCACGACGATTTTAAAAGTCAGCTAAGCTCATATTCACTTATGTTTAACTTTTAAAGTAAATCATTTTATTTAAATGCTTGAGTTTCTCAAATATTTTATATTCGACTCAGCGTATAGTAGCGAATACTCTATATATAACCTATATTGTAAAACTATTATAATTTTTTTGGAGTTTAAATAAGTATGTGTCCGCTCATTCCACCACTAAATTAAAAAACTATCATATGTTTATTACCTTCTATCATCTGAGCACCAAAACCTACAAGGTCTCCACAATGCTCGAGTAACTTCACGTTTAGCATTCTGGGCTCCCCTACTGTAATTTCCAGCAGTTAACCTCGACGCAACGATGCTGCACGTACCCGTGTGTGTGGCGGCTACTGCTTGAGGAAAGCGTCGTCGAACAGCTCGAGCTCGTGCGCCAGGTAGTTAGCCTTGTTGCGCAGGCGCTTGGCGGCGGCGGCGGCCTCGTCCAGGCGCGCGGCGGCGGCGCGCACGTCCGTCAGCTCCGCGTCCAGCTCCGTCGTCGCCTCGTCCACCAGCCGGCACAGCCGCGCGAACATCGTCGACAGCTCCCTGACACAAACACATTAAGTAGCTTGTAGGGAATCAGCATCTGCATGGTAATACCCGGTACAGTTAGGCCGGGAAATTTATTTTAAATTAGATCGAAATCTCCACTTCGTTTCAACGGAAACACCACGAGCATAGTGATTGGTCAATTTAGGCACCGCTAAGCCCCGCTCCGCGTCAGTGGAAACGCAGGCTAATAGTGTGGGCTTTTATTTTATTTGTAAAAAATAAAAATTTCTAGACAGGGAAAAGGTAGTAGGTTAAGAAAGAATATTAGATTAGAGCTTTGTAATTTATTAGTGTACGAATTGTTATGAAATATATTTTAAAGAGCGAGTTGTTTTACGTAAATAAGTTTTTGTATGCTAATCAGCTCAGTGGATACTCACTGCTGCACCTGGTGGCTGCAGTTGGCCGACGTGAGGTCGACGATGAGCCGCAGCTTCTTGCTGGCGTGCGCTACGTACTGCCGCTTGAACACGCGCTCCTGTGCCTTGGTCGTCCACGTCAGCCGCTCGTACACGTACAGCGCGCCCCACACCGCGCCTGTCACCGCCACCACGCGCCAGCCCACCGTCTTCAGTAGCAGACCGGACAGCAGCAGCCCACCCATCGTGCCCTGCGACGTCAGCGCGCCCATCGCCAGCCGCGACACCATGCCCCACTCCTCCGCCGACAGCGGGCCCAGCCCCGCCGCGCCCGCGCGCACCACCTCAGTAGACGGCGCCGCCGGCCCTATCGACGGAGGGATCTGAAAAACGTTCTGTTATTGATTTGTTCCATAAGCGTACATAGGGCGATAAGACTGCTTTTCCAATAGCAATGAGCGAGGATGCGTTGCGAAGAATGTGTTTTTCAGGAACCAATAGAATTGCATTGGTGCTTGAAAATCACATTCATCGCAACTCATCCACGATCAGTACTGACGGAAATGCAGTTTAAACGGCACTCACCGGCGTGTACTGCGGCGGGTTCTTGAGCGCGATCTTGTTGGTGTTGCGGCCCTGGAAGCGCTGGATGAGCGCCGTGATGCCGTACGAGAAGCGAAAGGAGAGGTCCTCGTGGAAGTCCGCGCACAGGTTGTCGCAGTTGAGGCGGTACAGCACCTCGAAGGGCTGCTGGTGCGGCGCGACGACGGCGGCGGCGGCGGCGCGGCGCTGCGGCGGCAGCACGGCGTACATGCGCTCGGCCATGTCGCCCTGCGCCGCGTCCATCTCGTGGCCGATGTCGGCGGAGAGGCGCTGCTTGAGGCGCTGCCCGAGCCCGGCCTCCACGTGGCGGTGCAGCGCGCGCTTGTACTGGTCCAGCGCCGCGCGCTCGGGCCGGAACGGCGCCGCGTGCTCGTCCACCAGCGCCGACAGACGCCGGATCTCCTGCGACAGCGTCAGCGACACCTGCGACCGCCGACATACGAACACGATTAATATTACAATTATATTCTTCAATCTTGACCACAAAAACGTGGGGTTGGGAACAGTACGAATGTTGACTACTGCCACGAAAATAATTTGTATAATGATTCATGAGTCATGTACATTAACAGACATTAATATTTTGTATCATTGGTATTTTAAGCTATGATAGAACACATTTAACCGTCCACTATCATGACAGCTACTAACTGGCACGTGCGACACCGACCTTGTGCTCGACGCTCTCCACCATCTTGTTGATCTTGTCCTTCATCTGGCGCGTGACGGCGGTGAGCTGGTCCTCCACGGCGGACAGCTGCTCCTGCAGCACGCGCTGCCGCTCCACGCGCGCCGCCTTCTGCGAGCACGCCAGCCCGTACACCTGCAATACAATATATACTTTAATAGTGATACCACGCGGGCGCTGACCTGGTCGAGCGCGGCGCACACGTCGCCGGCAATGCACTTGCCGCGGCGCGAGTGCTGCGCGAACTTGGTGCGCACGGCGGACCGGCTGATGCACTCCGAGAACTCGCGCTCGACGTCCGCGAGCTCACGGCGTGTGACATGTGGGTACGCTGACCTGGTCGAGCGCGGCGCACACGTCGCCGGCGATGCACTTGCCGCGGCGCGAGTGCTGCGCGAACTTGGTGCGCACGGCGGACCGGCTGATGCACTCCGAGAACTCGCGCTCGACGTCCGCGAGCTCACGGCGTGTGACATGTGGGTACGCTGACCTGGTCGAGCGCGGCGCACACGTCGCCGGCGATGCACTTGCCGCGGCGCGAGTGCTGCGCGAACTTGGTGCGCACGGCGGACCGGCTGATGCACTCCGAGAACTCGCGCTCGACGTCCGCGAGCTCACGGCGTGTAACATGTGGGTACGCTGACCTGGTCGAGCGCGGTGCACACGTCGCCGGCGATGCACTTGCCGCGGCGCGAGTGTTGCGCGAACTTGGTGCGCACGGCGGACCGGCTGATGCACTCCGAGAACTCGCGCTCGACGTCCGCGAGCTCACGGCGTGTAACATGTGGGTACGCTGACCTGGTCGAGCGCGGTGCACACGTCGCCGGCGATGCACTTGCCGCGGCGCGAGTGTTGCGCGAACTTGGTGCGCACGGCGGACCGGCTGATGCACTCCGAGAACTCGCGCTCGACGTCCGCGAGCTCACGGCGTGTAACATGTGGGTACGCTGACCTGGTCGAGCGCGGTGCACACGTCGCCGGCGATGCACTTGCCGCGGCGCGAGTGTTGCGCGAACTTGGTGCGCACGGCGGACCGGCTGATGCACTCCGAGAACTCGCGCTCGACGTCCGCGAGCTCACGGCGTGTAACATGTGGGTACGCTGACCTGGTCGAGCGCGGCGCACACGTCGCCGGCGATGCACTTGCCGCGGCGCGAGTGCTGCGCGAACTTGGTGCGCACGGCGGACTGGCTGATGCACTCCGAGAACTTGCGCTCGAAGTCCACGAACTCGAAGTACCGCACCTGGTGCCCGTCCGCCAGCACCGGCGCTGGAACACAACAGGAGTCGTACATTCTATTTTAATTTTGTCTGTTTTTCTGTACCATAAAAATGAGTCCAATAAAGATATTTTTATTTATTTGTTTTATTATATACCAGATTTCGAAATGCCTTTGAGCGATAGCACAAGGCGTAATTCACAATTTGAAGTGCTCGCAAGAAATGTGCCAAAGATATCCACTCACAGGAGACGGGCTTCTCCCGCTCGCGCATGCGCGTGAGCAGCGCCTCCTTGGCGGAGATGAAGAAGATGCGCTCCTCCGCCTCCTTCGGCGAGCACACGCGCAGCTCGCGCGCCAGGAAGTCCACGCAGCGGTTCGCGTGCTGCGTGCGCACCTGCGGGCAGACACAACTTAACTTATGTTTTTTTTTATTAGAAAAACTTACAGCAACACATGAGGGGTATAGTATCAAACCCTACTAAAAAGTTCTTTCAAAAATATCACAGGATACAAATAACGTTCAAGCTTAATCGGATTTTCATACTGGTATGCACTGTTACAGGGGCTTTTTTACTGTTATAGGGGATTTTGAATCTATTTTTGGTGGGCAGATTAGGTACTTTATGTTTTAGCGGGTTTTGGTACGAAACTAGCCAAGCATTTTAAAGCCATTTTTACGAGGTTTCCAACGGTGCTACTAACTCAATACTACGCAATCAGCCACATTTCGTTGGTCAGAAAATAGGTGACGTCTGGTGGCCCTGAGATCTTACTCTACAACTTTTCACGGTATTCAACTAAGTAGCGAGACTTGGCACTTTTTTTAAGTTATGTTTTGATGGAATTATTTATTTCGTTCGACACACAACTGCTTAAATTATATTTCAAGAAATAAATAGGTCAGGACAATATACAGATTTAATGTTCATAACAAATATATATTTAAAATATAAACACTATTAAATATTTTAGTTAACCCTCGACTTTACTAGCCCATAGTCACTTTTAAACGAAAAGAAACTAGATCAAAATTAGTCCATTAATTGAGGAGCTACGGTGCCACAGAATATAACACACAAAAACTTGGACATAATTTATATTCCCTGTATAAATCTGACATTTTGTCTATTCGTTCATGGAAAGAAATCATTTCAATGATGGCACACACGTCCCGTCGATAATGGTTTCATAAGCGTACAAAGGAGTAAGAATTGGTGTCGAGCCAATGTTGATAAACAATTCACCAAAATATCTATAAAAATAAATATTTACATTCTACTGTTTAGCAAAAGATTTGGCAATTATTGTTTGGCAGTCGCCCAGTTCTTCAACAAAGACCCTTCTGATGTATAACATTAAATCATCAATCATCTGTAACATTAATAATAATATCTCCCACACCAATTTAGCTATCTGTGGCCGGTCACTGAAACAAGCCAACTACGTAGGAGTAGATATTAGTATTAGTGCCGAAGTGTGTGCGCAATACATAAGGACTCTCCCTTCCTTTACTCTCATAACCCAGTGGGATGGTTACTCGACACGACTGTATGTAGCGATCAAGGGCAGGACATTTTTAGTAAGTAGACACGCAGGCACCGAACCCACGATTTCCGAGTCGAGAGCCAAGCTCTAACCACTGGGCCACGACGGTAACATTAGTTAACAGTGGACTGACCTGGTCCAGGTACTCGGGCTCGGAGGCGGAGGCGTCCCATCGGTTATTCAGTATGAATATGTTCGGCTGAGAGATTTTCGTTGAAACTTTGTGAAAGAAATTCTTTTCCTGTAAAAATAAATATATAATATGGATTATTTTCAAAAAGTAAAGTACCTATTAAATTTTTTTCAGGCTCAGGGTAATAATAAATAATAAACGATCTATCATTTGTATTCTAAACACAACACAAGCGTTTCTTCAACATTTTGTGGTGTAGTATGTATTAGATAGTATAAGAAAGGATGTATTAGGTTAAATGAGTCAGTAAAAAACGTAACTTCAATCGGGAATGTCTCTTTTAATGTCCCATCCTCATAATTTTCTTTCATCATTTGCATCACCATATTATTATAATATGTACCAGGGATGAAATGGATATGAAATTTCTGATACGGATATGATATTATTTCGTTTGCTTCGGATAATTTCGGTTACGGATAAAGTTTTGGTTACCTTTTTACAGTTGCAAAACATTTATTTCGGATTCGGTTATTTACACATATTTTTTTTCCGATAGTTACGGTTAGCTCCGCTCTCTAACATCCCCGATATGCACGTACCGTGACCATGAGCGTAGACTCGGCGTTGGCGACCAGCACGAAGACGTCGGCGTCGAGGCAGTAGCGGTCGATCCAGTCATCGGTGTCCGCGGTGACGTCCACCCCGGGGCTATCCACCAGCACCACGTCGTCCCGCAGCAGCGCGCACAGCTCGCGCGGCCAGCTCACGCGCACTAGCGCGCACTCCGCCAGCCGCGACGCGCACAGCGCGTGCCCGAGCTGGGACACTGACTGAAACACCAGAGCTTGTTATGACTAAATAATAAATAAATAAAAATATTTCAGACTAAATTTGTCCATAGCTTAGTTAGTAATGGCTTAAACCTATGTTAGTAAAATATAATTATAAATCGGTTTTATTTCTATGCCTATCTGTACCCCATATCTTTGAATTGGACAGTCCACTCTAGAGGCAATCATCTTCAGAATGCTGTTGTCACTGTCACATAGTCTCTGCAGTAGTGCATGAAAGCCGTCGACGGGAGATTCAGCAAACATTTAAACGAGTTGCAGCGCCACGGCAGCCCCAGCAACATTCTGAAGATGTTGTATTGGACACGCAGGACGCTGTAGGTTCGAAGCAAATAGTTAGCATAACAAGTGACAGGACGAAAATCATATAATTATTTTTATTTTTTTAAAGAACATCCGAATTGCGGCAGCATTATAGTAAGTGGAATGATGATGATGTGTTATAGCTAAGAACACTATCGGCATATAGTCGCCAATTGTCATTAGACTTGTTATAAAAACTCTATTGATCATGTTTTTCATTGTTCATCTTTTAAAGGAAAATATTGGTTCATCAGTTTGGAACCACCTACGATTCCACAGACAGACAGACAGACTTACAGACAGACAGACTTACATATACACAGACAGACACGTTTTTGCTTTCGTTGGGGGTTAAAAATAAAATGTGTCAGTCAATCTATATTAAACTGTAAATTTAACTATGATAAATAATTGTACCAAAAAAATCTCTAATGTTTATGTTAGTCACTGGATTAGATTCAAAAAGCAACAAACAATTCAATTCACACAGTCGCAATAGAGTTACATTGATAGAGAAATAAATGTGTATCACATTTACAACTGGTACACACAACACAACATTTTATAATATATCAATGCTCACTCTGACATTTTGTGAAGATGACTCATGACAGAAATAGCTCCTTGCTCAATGTTATAATTACAATTGACATTAGAATTACATCTGCACCACTTTTGGGTTAATGTGCCTATTTTTATAGTGTTATGATATGAGCTCCCAATCCTGTTTTGTTAAAACCATGCCCAAGAAAATAAGAACCAAGCTTTATCCACTAGACGTGTTTCTCAGTTACTTTTTTCTTCGTAACACTTTAATACCTTTCGTAACCTGCATACCTCTTATTGTAACAATGATAAATTTAAAAAATATTTCTAATATATAATTTTATAATATATCAATATAAAATAATACTTTGAAAAATGGTTGTTTTATTGATATCTCACAAAGAAAAACCCGTCAATGCAATATATCACGAATTGGGATACACTGCACTAGATTATAGAGGTTTTGTTACAATCATAATAAAATTCCTACCTGAACATTTAATTTCTCATCTGAGTCCTCAGTCCTTATGTAGGCCTCATCAGTGTCGGATCCTTCAACTTGGAGGAAACAGTTGGTGGTGTGTCCGATGCCGCTGGGCAGTATCTTGTCATGTAACATGGCATTTATCACTGTACTCTTCCCGTTGCTTGTTCTATAATAAACAAAACATTGTTCATCACAGGCTTTTGAAACTCCTACAGGCTTCAAGTTATTTAACTACATTAATTAAAATATAAATAATAAAAGCCTTTATCCACATATTTTTCAAATAATAAAATAATAAGTGATTGTATACTTAAACTTAATAGACAATTAATAAATTAATCAGCAATCACTTCATTTGTCTGTATGCAATTGGTCTAGGACTTACAATTAAAATATAAGATATTTTTTACAAGCGAAACTCACCGACCAAAAAAGGCTACTTTCATGTGATCCCTCTTAAGCACTTCTCGTATGGCCTGCACCTTGCTGACGTATGCCTCAACATTGGCCACATCCTGTGGACTTGCAACTCCATTGTCTCCAGAGACAGCTGTGGTAAATATTTACTTAATGTTATAAGTCTACCATTTTTTTTACATTATAATAGCCTGTTGTTGAGTTAAGATTTGTATTGGTTTGCCATAAATTTTATACTGAGTGGTCTGTGGCCCTTCTCATCCAATCTTGTCCAGCTGTATGTTTTCATATCCCCGGCTTCTATAGCCTTTACTATTTTTCTTTCCTGAATTTAATCAACCTAATATAAAATTTGTAGCAAAAAATAAAACAACTCACCATGCATAAATGCCATTGCATCCTTGACATAGTCGTCAATCTCCACAAATATATCATTGATCTTCTTCTTGGCCCTCACAAATATCTGCAGAGGTGAATCCACATTGGTCATGTTTACACGGACCGTCCCATTATTCATCGCCACATTGTGGGGCCCGTCGCCGGCCATCATCGAAATTGTACGGTTAAGATATGCAGCCATACGGGAAGGAAATAGTCACGGTTTTCGTTAGCGGTAGCTTACACTGGACAACGCCAATAATATTTACGATACCACTTCTATGAGTAAACACAACATGCAGGGTGCAACTGCAACAAAAAATAAACAATATACATAACACAATCTAGCATGCAATCTTCATTTTTATGCTTTACGCACATGTGTGTAGTAATTGCAGCTCACTTATGTCACACTGTTACATTATATTTGTGATAACTGTGTTTATTTAGAATCTTGCAATACCAGATTGTACTACACTAGAAATAAAATAAAATAAGCGAAAGTTTCAAGCTGTGCCCACATTTAATTTTGTTACTACAATATAATATAATAATCGAGCCACACAGAAAAGAATTGTCAAAAATGAACAATCTTTTAAAAATTACAAATATTAGGCTATTTGAATCTGGATTGACCTCTCATGCCTTTTCGCATTCTCATCAGAAATTGGTTTGTTTTTTTATTAGAATTGCACAAAACAGAAGCTCTAAAGTAAGAAGGTATAGCACAAGTGTGTCATGTTACAAACAACACTGTGAGAGGATAGAGCACCTTGTCATCTCGCTGCATCCTAGATGAAGTCTTTCATTTCTGCGGTCCAGTAGCATAAAATTAATAATATGTATAAACTTTTAGACTATTTATAAATCAAGAATAATGTTGTAAGACGTAAAACAACTGACAGCGGCAGAAGTTTAATTAGTAATATCACCAATATTTATCAACTTTTTAGTGTTATTTATATTGCTTAACTATTTATGCACAAGAATGTTCTACTTACCAGATATTTAGAGCGGCATGTTGCATTAAAATTTACATAAAATCGCTAAATAAAAATCAGATTTTGTTAAAATTTCGTTCGGTGACTTTTTTATTTATTTTTTCTGTATTATTAATAGTAGCATAAGATAAGGCATTAGTACAAGCATTATTTGTAAGGAGAGCATTAGACGGCAGTTAAAACTAAAAACTCAGTTTTTAGTACATCAGAGCTAGTCAATAACTTAAAGAAAAATTACTAGAAAGCTTGAATTTTAAACGATATCAGATGTTTGTTAGGCCTAAACGATACGTAATAAAATAATAAATGCTAGAGCCTGCGCCCCTATATACTAATAATAATCTTTGCTGCGCCCTGCGTGTTGAATGGCGAAATTATATTTTTTTACTTTGACTTTAAATGTCAAACTTGACATAAACTCACGGATGGAAATTAGAATTGACATTTTGAATTTTGAAATAAATGGCGGATGGAACGAAGTGAATGTGTACACGAGAGAGACGCTTTGAAGTTCTATAAAATATAAACAATTTGAATTACAATATAGTTAACTAAACTAATCGTAAAACCAAACAGCAACAATGTCGCGATCAGTGCGCGCTGAAACGAGAAATCGCGTCAAAGATGATATCAAAAGAGTCATGCAAGCTGTTGAAAAAGTTCGCCATTGGTAAGCACAGCATGTATTTTACCTCAATATTATTTATATTCAGTATGAAATATTATTTTGATGAATTAAAACATGATCTTCTTTTATTTTTAATTTTGTTAATATTTTTAATTATAGGGAAAAGAAGTGGGTAACAATCGGGGAAACAACTATGAAGATTTACAAGTGGGTTCCGATATCCACCAACGAGCAGAAAAAGAAACATGCAGCCAAACGAGAGAATAAGGAGAACACTCTCACTCCTAAAAAAATGCACGATTCATCGAATTCCAACTTCGGAATGGCTGAGGATTCTAATACATGTATGTTGATTTTGTTAGTTTCTTTAGTTTGTAGATCAGGTTGAATTTCATTCAATCCATTATTTAATGAAAACCTTTGTGTTTGGGTGACCAATAATGAAGGGAAACCTCCCTTGTTTGCTTGTGAGAGAGTATCTCTATGCTAGAGCTAAAGGTGTGCAGAGGTTTATAGAATGCTTACCTGGTAATTAATGTGTAAAACGAAAAATATCCCTCTAAATTTGTTTACAAGTTGTTCCCTGCTTGGCATTACTACAAGTAACTTATTAACAAATTAAGTAATATATACAGAACCCTCATGACTTTGGTTAGGTTATTTACATACTGTACCCAAGAATAATATGTCAGAAATTTACCAGTTAAACTGTCTTTTCAGGTTTCTCAACTGTAAGTGATTCTCAGGGGCCCACTGACTTTACATCATCACAGCTAAATTTTTCCGAAGACTCAAACTCTCAGAGTAGTGGCACCACAACCCCCGCAAAAAGATTAAAAACTGATTGAGCGTTTAATAACACTTATGCGGACTGTAAATAACACAAGAGACTGGAGGAGTGTGGTGATAATACGTGCAACATGACTGTTCCCTGTGCTTGTGACAAATTATATGTGTATATAACAAAGTGTAATATGATGTTAATTTTAATGGTAATGTAATGAGACGATAGGTTTTCTCAATTAAATATTTATTTAAGGCTATACAGACTTTTTGCTCCGGGCTTGTATTGCTGCCTGAGTTTTGTCACATTGTTTTCTAACAATGTAGTTATTAACAACTATAGTTAATGCATTAAAACATGTGGATATACAATAAAAGATAAGGTGAAAAAAAAAACATTATTTTAAATAACAACAAATAATCAGTAGATAATAATTTAATCTAATAATAAGGGTCTATTGATCCTGTGACAGTGGATGATGTGGCCGCAGAGTATATGGATTCCTTCACGGACTGGTCGGAACACTCCTTCTCTTGCACCCCTAGTATATTTGTTACAAAATCCTTCAGTGATATAGTCTGGAAATAAAACAACATTTCAAAAATGGTGTAACCCTCAATTCATTATCAAGGAGTAAAAACTAACTGCTTCATAATGAATTGTAGCTAAGTGCACTTGATTATGTCAGTTTTCATGCCATGAACAAACATTAACATATTTTCTGTCTTTACACTACACCCATGTACAGCATAGGCATTCAATGAACGTATGCGCACCGCAGAAGCCGCGCCGACGCGACGCATGCGCCGCATTGTCGTAACGTTTCATCTGCAGTTAATTAAACGCTGCGCTAGTGCGGCGCAGATGTCACACAATTTCGTTGTCGTTTCGGTATTATCATTAATCGTCGCGCACACGCGGCGCTAGCACAGCGTTCTGATATGTTCCAGTAGATAAACGGTGACAACGCGGCGTCTGCGCTGCGCATACATTTATCGAACGCCACACTACACTGGACAAACGCTAGTTTGAAGGCAGCCTTACCGAACCTTTGATTTCTGAAAGGCTTATCAGATTGTCAATCAGCTAGTATTTGAGTTAAGCCATGTGTGAACGTAGCAAGTGAGCGAAGTTTTTGCAAGTGTTATTCACCAATGAGTGTTCAGAATGGCTTGTTAACTCAAATGTTAGTCAAAAAAAAAGGCTACCAACACCACACACCACAGATTTAATTTTTCTTTAACAATGTGTGTGAAATTAGAATAATTCTAAATGTTAAAAATTTCATAATTTTTAGAAAACCTACAACATTATTTACATATTTTGATTGTACTCATGATGGTAATGTATTATATTATGCTATAGATACCTATCGCTGCAATCTATCTACCATGATCTTCTATGTAGATTCTCAATTTACTTTATTCTTTAAAAAACCTATAACATTATTCACATTTTGTCTGAGCTCTTGTTTATATGTTAAGTTACCTCGGGTAAAAAGGAAAAGTCTTCTTCCACCATGTTGCTTCTGGTCTCCGAGCATACTTCGCACAGTACCGATAGCAGATACCAGCTGAGCTCCGGTGAGAAACATTCACCTGTAGTTGAAATAAAAGTGTTAGAAAAAAAAAATACATGATAAAAATATTTACGTTTGATTTTTCATGATTAAAACTTTCCTAGAAACGCGTTGCCGTTCGTTTTCGTTCGTTTTTAGCACGCTCTTTTTGCTTCAATCAGCGCTGGTTTTCGGTGAGACCGCGGCATAACTTTACTTGTGTTGAAACATTCTGATAGAATATACTGTTGGTTCTTGATGGAAATGCATGTTCACAATAATAAGACACAACTTTTTATTTATACTTTTCCACTTTATTAAGTTTTTAGAAAATAACACTACCGGTTTCGATTAAATTATCATCATCATAAATAAAAAAGTGTGTCTTACTATTGTGAAACATTCTGGCATAATCAAAATGAGTAGGTACCATATTGTGAGAGCACGTGTATGAACCGGTCGCGATCCAGGGCGGGCGCGGCGCGCAGCTCGGCAAAGTGGCGGAAGGCGGCGCGGACCTGATGGTAGAAAGAATGTGAGTACAAGATGTTAATCGTGCAAAAAAAACCCCTCGAATCCTTTCTTCCGCTTTTTTTTCGCTAAGAAAATGCATTACGCATTCCGAGGCAGATGGGGACTAATACCGCGGGTATGTGGGACTCGCCGCGTCCGAAGTCCGCTGAATCCGAGATGGTGAACTGGACGCAGCCTCTACCCACTAAAAACTCGGCGATACTCCATCACTACCGCCATTGGCTGAGCCGCGGGGACACATTACATACATCGGCGACTCCGCCGACGTCCGCCGGAATTCTACCAGGCTCGTCATGGGGGGCATATATCTGACCCCTAGACCAAACAGAGGCCCCACCCCCTCGAATCCTGCATTTTGCTTCGATATGAAAATATCTTGTGTTAATAACAACAGAGACTAAACTACTGCCATACGGAATTTCATCAAAGTCCGATCAGTAATTTATTCGTGAAAGGGACATTTTAATTGGTAGCATTATAGCCGCCAATTCTGTAGCCCAAGCAGGAACATTTAAAAGCTCCGTAAAGTAAAGTAATCGAATGTCAATTGTATTGACGCTGTCAAGCTTTTCATACAAGTGTACTTCACTTTACTTTTATATAAAGGTAATAGGTAGGCTATTATCTACTTTGTGACTCTACGGAGCTTTCAAATGTTCCTCCTTGGGTTAGGTACTAATGCTTTATTAAATAAAGTTTATTTGAACCCTTGTATCAGAACGGAACGATTATAGGTTAGGTTACTTGACCTGCTTGTAACTGTCGCCGAACGCGGGCCGGTGGTTGAGGTACAGCTTCACGAATTCTTCGAAGTCGATCTCGAGTGACGGCTCTCGTTGGTACACCTTGTATTTCGCTTCGGCGATTAGATTTTCACCCTAAACGATAGATATAATATCCAATATTATGTGTGCGCTAGAATCGCTGTATAGAAGTGTTATAATACAAACTTCTGAACACAGCTAAGTAAAAAGCAGTGGGATCCGTCCTGACCGAGCATGTCTCCTCGTTCGGTCAGATATCCCTTTGAGGCTTCCACTATACCTACGTCCGACTGGCAGAGCTCCAGAATGTACTCACCTCGTGTTCGGTGAGGAACAAGCCGAGCGTCCTCATGAGGTCGGGCAGCGCGTCCACTGGTATGTAGTCGCGTACGCGGCGCGCCACGGGCGTGAACGTGCCCTGGCAGAGCACCTGAATGAACGAAAAACTCATCAGCAAAAAAAAAAGTACCTAAACGTTAAAATATGTAAAACTTAGGTACAGTAACTTCATAGGTATAAGCATAAACCAAGGAATAAGTAAGCTGTAAGCAACAACGAAGGATCGTAGAGAAAACTAGCGTTTGTATGCCATACAACCATTACTAACATCCCCAGAGGATTAAGTACATATTCGTATAATAGGATGGTACTTATTTTGGTGAGTTGTGAAGTGATTATATTTTAATCATCACAATACGAATATATTTTGGTGAGAATCAGCATTATCGTCGTCGTCGTTAAAGAGTTTATGAAGCACCTAGTAGATAGGCAGGTAGCGTCATGCCTCATACCTGCACGTAGTAGAACAGGTCTCGGATCTCCTGGAACAGCCAGCCAGGACGGCCGCTGTCGAACAGGCAGTAGTACGGCTCCAGACCATCGCCGCCGCGCTTCGTCGTCGTCTCCACCGACCTAAAATATTTACCGTAAAAACTTTTGGCAGGAATTGCCTGCCTTGACTAGAGAACGATGCAATAGAACAAACAATGAATTGACAGAATAAGGGTCAGTAACAAACCTTGCGCGATGTTCAAGACTAAGAATAAAATTATTTATTTCATCATCACACAACACAATATAAAGGATAAAAAGAGGGAACAAGATGAAACGAGTAACAAAACTAAAGCTAAGTAAGTATATACCTAATATGTTGTGCGACGCCAAAAATGGACCCTAACTCAGCTATACGCAGCGAGCAAGCCCGCTGCACTGGTATTCTGCCAGGGCCAATGAGTGACATCACATTATGGGGTAGGTACAATAATTAAAACATACAATACATGTGTTTCATAGTTAGATCATATTATACTGGTTGGATGAGATCTTTGTAGTAAGTTTATATAAATAATTTAGGGACTAATAAACCATACTTGTAGACGGTTTCCCATTGCGTCACGCAGCAGTCCTTGGTCCCTATGGTGAACAGAACGCCGCACCGCTCGTGGTAACACGAACCCAGCACCTGTTGTACGACAAATGATAATAGTATTTTATTTATTAAGGAAATCTTTCAGATATTATACAGTAATAATAATATAACGCAAATATAGTTTGGTGAGTCATCTTTATTTAAACTATAAGTTAATGACAATAACCTGTGCAACCCAACAAATTAGTATCCGAATACGACTATTTCGGGTGCCATCGGACTCTGTCGGGTGTCATCGGGCCGCGGCGCTAACTAAACACCTTTTTTTACAAATATTCATGACGTGAAGTCAGAACTACGACCATAGGTTACACTTATAGTTGTAGTTCTGAGTAAGTTATGACCGCGACCCGATTATTGCCATTATATACCTGCAGCGGATGTCCAAGCATCGCGACACACTTCCACGGGTTGCCGTCTAGCGGCATCTTCTGCAACCCGATGACGTTCTTGGCGACGAACACAACGTACTGCTGCCGCGTGTCGTCGGCGGTGCATGTGTGCAGGTGCATGCGGCGGACGGGGTGCTCGTGCCGCGGACCCAGCACCGTCGACAGGCACGCACCGGAGGCGTGGTCCACAATCTTGTACTTGAACTGTGAATAGACGTTACCGTAGGTACTGAACTACAGCTCCAGATTGTGTATAGGCACGCTACGGCAGCAGCTGTGGATTATATCCACACGTTAAAGTAGCAATTGTAGCTATGGATAGGCAAATTACAGTGGCAATATTAACTTTTGATAAAATAATCATGATAGACAGCCAATAATAGCGGCTCATTGCCCAATTTTGATTAGAGTAATGGTTTTGTTAATACATATTTGCCTTTTGTATTACTATTTGCACCGCAGAAGCGTAGCGGTAGCGGTAGGTACCAATTTACAGAAAAGTACCTGATCGTTAGCAATCAACACCAGGGGAAGGTCCAGATGGTAGTTCTCAGGATCCAGTCCAGCGGGCGTGGGCCAGGGCACGCTACACAGCGGCAGCGCCGACTGCTCCACCCGGTTGGTGCTCAATATCGTCACCCCGGCGTCACCCACTTCATACACCACCAGCACTCTGTCCAGCCCCAGCGACAGGAGTTTGAACTTCTCGCCGCCGCTTCTCGGCATAAAGAAAAGCGACGTGATGTCCTTGTAGTGCGCTCGGTGCTTGGCGATGAAGTTCCACTCGTGCGTTCCGTATTTATACACGCACACGTTTTTGCTTTTGTCCTAAATATTAAATTATTTTTATAAAAAGTATGTACAAACTCCTATGATTTTAGAGGAGGAGGTACACAGGAGTTATTTTATAGTTCTCTGATAATAAAATCGGCACGACTAGCAATAGACCTCCCAGATTCCAGAACTAACTTTGCATGTCCATCTAAGGCATGGATCATCTTTCTTGTCAGACGGTGAACAGACAGATTTGAAAACATGTTTTTGTGGTTTGTCTAATTCGGGAATCGAACTCGTCGAGATTGTTGCTCTCGAACACTCTAAACCAATAATAGTTCTAGGATGACCTATGTAGAATGTAGATATTTAGTGCATGTTTCGGCCATCTGACATTATATATACATCTGACATGGAATTAATGAAGATTTGACGCTCCACAATTCACACTCACCGCGGTGGCCAGTACCATGGAATCGCTGCTGTACCGGATCTGTGTTATTGCATAGGTGGTATATTTCTTCTCTTCTATTAGTCTCACAAATGACGGATGTAAGAATATTAACTTCCCACAGTCCAAACCACAAGCTAGATGTAGTCCTGAGAAATAAATTAATATAACTACTTAGGTTATAGTTTTGCCGTTTATTGAACATAATATAATAAATAAACTATAACAACATTGGTTATTGGTCCTTGATAGGCTTGATAATTTCAAATTATTCAGACTTCTAGAAATTGGTGAAAATTATGCTAAAGGAGACCGTTACATAAAAAAGGCTAAAAATGAGAGCGGGACGGGACTCTACTGTCTGTCTGTGTGTCTGTCACCCGGCTGCATCTCATGGATCGTGATAGTTAGACAGCTGTAGAGAGATGACCATTGCACATATAATAATATCTACCTATATTCTATTGTTACTGAAATAACAAATTACCAAAAACAAAAGAAAATAAATATTGAAATGGGATACCTATGCAAGTAGGTATATAACAAACGTGATTTTTTTGTTGTTTGTACAGAAACCGGGCCCAATATGATATCGCTATTTATCGCTTACTAAATTCAAAAACAAAATGTAAAAAACGATGGCATCTTAAATCAGGGCCCTGGTTCGACTGGCACATCTTGTTCTTTACGTCATACCCGAAGGAGAGTACTCCAAGCTGGTGACCGCCAGGCGCGGGCGCCGCACGTGCGTCTCCCCGTGTACGGAGTCCGCGTCCAGCGGCGTCACCACGGTGAAGTGGTCGCGCAGGTCCAGCCGCGCCGCCAGCCGCCGCCTTCCGCAGTCCTGCAGCTCCAGCACGCCACCCGCCAAACCCACGCATATCAGCGGACTTAAAACAGAGATAAGACATTATACGTTAGGTGACGAAGAAAGCCCCTAAAGTAGTCCCTTCCCATCGTTTCCAGGGATTTTGTGACCAGGGCGGCAATTCTCAGGCCTCGAACTTAGTTTTTACTATCGGTCTGTCCCGCTCATGCAAGCGAGATTTACCGCGCGTGCGAGCGAGATATACTAATATTCGGAACTATGTTCGAGGCCTGAGAATCGCCGCCCTGCCATGTGGGGGAGTATAGACAACTACACCCATCAATGTCTTTGGGGAAGGCTTGTTTCCTTGCCATGGTAAGCCTTGCCTTAGCAATTTTTTTTGTACAGAAATCACAAGTGCTTATAGGGCAAATAGGTAGCCTCTCACCTCTCTTTACGTTATATCAGCCGATTGTGCAATTCGTGTAACCTGACTTTTATACCTACCAGTTCTAAAAGAGGTAGGTATAAATTTACATTTCCGGGTGGACGGTGATCGCTGTCGCCGCGGAGCTCTTGCAGTCCACGATCGTCTGTTGTTTCCCAGTGAGAAACTCCACATACTTGATTCCTTGATCGCGCGTAGCTTAAATGAGCGATAACATTTTTAAGGTTAAAATTTTTATTATTTAATGTCTTTCCTTTCGTATTCTAACTCGTAAATATAACTATCGTAAATCATCACGTCTTTCACATTAAAAGCAGAAACAGTTGACAATTAGTAACGTTATCGAATGAAAGTAGCATGAAAATCATGACAGCCCCTAGTTTTTATCTGGCGCCTACTCGCCGCTAGGTAGATGCGGACAGCACCTATACTATACGATTCCCTATCAATTGCTTGGGCTATAGAGAGTTAAACAGATTCCGGCAGAAAATAGCGTAAGCGGTGATCGGACGATAGCGAGGTCTTACATTTCAAAATTAGAATATTAAAACTCACAGACGAAGAAGTTTCTCGCTACAAAGGGCTTAGGGTCGGCGGAGAAATCGAAGGGCAGGTTGTGGCGCAACAGCTTCTCGCAGGCCACGCCCGTGCTGGTGTCCGTGCTCGTCTCCACCTGCTCCCAGCATGGGCACACCTTCCGACCTGCAAGGACAATGCATTTAGTTGTACAACATGTGCACACCTTCCGACCTGCAAGGACAATGCATTTAGTGAGATAAGAACTTCAACCTCCATAATACCTGAGTAGGTATGGATTACATAAACCAACATTGTACGATACGACAAAACAGCGTTACGACGATATTTAACGCAGCTGTCGCAAGTTAGAATTCCGCCAAACGAGCAATAAAATATGTACCTATGTGTAATATCATTAAAAAAATGTTTATATAGTCAAGTATGAAATATATTTCCGTTGTAACACAAGTTCTTCGGATACTTAGCACGGGGCTTATTGACGTGCTGTGAAGCATCCATAATATACGAATTGCGAGTACTACTACTAATGATAAGTGACGGAATATTGAAATTTGACTGACATTTAGGGTTTAAAATCTTAACGTTCCGGGGGAAAAGGTCGAAGCTGATCTGCCGTATGCCGCCGAGTTTGTCCCGAATCACGTGTAGCAGCCTCATGTCCTCGTCGTAGAACTTAACCTCGCCGGCCGAGTTGCCCGTCACGATTACACTACAACACGTGTTAATCATACTGTGGGAGTACGAGTGGAAGCCCCAAAGGGAGATCTCCGACCGAGCGAGATGGTATGCTCGGTCAGGCCGAAGCCCCTGTACTAGTTTTCAGATGTCGTATACATAGCGCCGGACTTAGAAAACTTCGATAGCGCGATGCAGGATTGTGGCGCTAGTAGTACCGCCACATCACTCCCCCCCGAAGACCGGAGGTCGAAACTTGAGTCGTCTTGTGCTTGAGTCGCCAGTGCCAGTGAGTCTCAGTGAGTCGGAACTGTGCTGCTGCTGCACGGGCTCCAGTGAGTCGGAGTGCTGCCGTGCGGGCCGATGCTACGTGCTGAACCAGGAGAGATGTGCTCTGCTTGCTGACCGGTCTTGTAGTGAGAGTGCCCGTTGAAGCCGATGAGGGTTCGACCAGGCCGCGCTGCGTTGCGGCTAGTGGACGAAGTACCCGAAGTGGCTGAAGCTGGCTGGCGTGGTGCGGAGGGGCGGAGAGTGATGATGATGAAGGAGGCGTGTTCTGTCGAGGGTCACCAATGTGGGAGTACGAGTGGAAGCCCCAAAGGGAGATCTCCGACCGAGCGAGATGGTATGCTCGGTCAGGCGATCAAGCACAAGACGACTCAAGTTTCGACCTCCGGTCTTCGGGGGGGAGTGATGTAGCGGTACTACTAGCGCCACATCCTGCATCGCGCTATCGAAGTTTTCTAATTTCGGCGCTATATATACGACATCTGAAAAATAGTACAGTGCGCTTCGGCCTGACCGAGCATACCATCTCGCTCGGTCGGAGATCTCCCTTTGGGGCTTCCACTAGTACTCCCCTCACTAGTATTTAAAAGATAAACATTTTAGATTACCCTCTTTTGTGTGCGCGCTGTAAAGTAAAAATGCATAAGGTCGAAAGGTGAACTTTTGTTCAGTCAAATGGGTGAGGGTAAGTACCTACGGGATGCCTTCAACGAACGCGTACTACCAGAGCACTGGTAGGAAGCAACGGTTAAAGCTTATCATCCAGCTATATCGTATGTCAGTGACCAGTGTCACATAAAAATGAGCGACTGCTATACTCGTGTGTATTGGACTAACCCATAGATAAAATATATTACCCGTCAATGCTCTTTATGACGTTGATCGCTCTATTGTCTATGTGCAGCGTTTTGATGAACTGGAGGCGGTCGTAATCCACTACCGCATCGGTGCTCGCGACGCCGTTGCTGTAGATCAGCACGCGGCCTCTGGTGGTGGAAACCAGCACATGGGAGCTCTTCTCCACGAAGGTGTAGCAGGTGTGTCGGCCATGCTCGGGCATGTGTTCCTTTACCATCGGCCGCATCTTCAACTCGTACTCGTCCGTTTCTTTCGTAACCCCTCTCTCGTTAATGATTTTTTTCTAAAAGTTTTTCTCTATTACGCTTATTATTGTAAAATCAGAGGTTTGTGTATCTGTAGAATGTGTATCTTTGACTCAGTTTCAAGCAGAAACAGCTGAACCGACAAAAAAAGAAGATAAGGCGCTAGTGACTACGAGGCTACTATTTACCCGGGATTAACCTGTTACCATCTATAATTCTAGAGTCTGGCGTAGCCTCTGTTCAATTATACGGTTCCCGTGAGATATAAATACTTACCCCCTTTTACGCGTAATAGTTATATCGCGGGTGCGTGTGATATTTAATTATGTAATAAATTGTACACGAACTGCTGACATTCCAATCCACAGCTGATACTTGTCCAGCACGAGGAACTGCTCTGACCGGGCGGGGTTGAAGCCCACGTCCACGACGCCCCCTCGTCCCACAGTGAATGAGTAGCTGGCTGGGAAATGGAAACACCAATATGATATGGCTTCCAATTAGTTACGGGTACTAGATTTGCTACTTGTAACATAGAAGTAAGTAATAATTGAGATATTGGAAAAAAAGTCATCAGTTGCTATTGAATTTTCGGAAGTACCTACTACCGAACAACTTCCGAACAAGTCGTCGCTCGACCAGATAATTATTTTGAGGCGTCACAGTGCAAAGGAAAGTGGTCGGACAGGAATTTGTTGATATTGTAGGTCCATGGGCTACGGTAATCCCTTAGGCCTTATCATTATCGGTGTGCTAATTTCCTCGTCTGTTCCATTACATATCTCACCTTCAGGGGTGTCAAGGCCGTTGGACCAGATCCACCAGTGCACCGTCGCTAGGTCCCGGCAGCCCAGTGTGAGTATAAACCTGGCGTCTGCACTGAGCGCCACCTTGCTCAGTTTCACAGCGCCGTGGGGGCTGAAGACGGTCCGCAGAGGGAACAGGTCGCGAGCGTCCCACACGATGACCGCATCTTCGGAGCCGGAGTCGGCGGTGACCAGCGTCTTGCCGTCCGCGCTCGCCGCTATGTCGGTCACCGTGTGCTTCTGCGGTAGAAAACATCATTAGTATCCGATTGCATACCAAATTTACGAAATTGTTCCAGCACTTTGCGTGTGAAGAAGTAAGAAACATATACATACCTCCACAAAATTAATAATGTTGGTATGAAGTGTGGTATAAATTACGGTCCTACATTTGTGGACCCCGTAACATATTGGAAGGTAAACCATCAAACCACCCGAACATTTGTGTGAATTGTAAACGACTGATTTCGGCACAATGTATTTGTATCAGCGTTTGTTTGTTTCCCAAGGCGCCGCCGTCTTCAGGCTCATGACGACTATGATATATATTGTAGGAGCCACGTACGTGTCCCTGCAGGATCCTCTGCTGGTGCTTGGTCCAGTCGTACAGCACAGCGCAGTTGCCGGCCGCGTACAGCACGCGCGTCTCCCACGGCGCTGCCAGCTTCAGGCTGACGACGCCCGCGCGCCAGTTGTACCCGTACATCCAGCGCACGTTCTGCATCAGGGTTAGAGAGTGATATCTATGTATGTAGGTATATTTCGATGCGATTCAATTTAAATGAGTAAACAAAGCTCGATATTTACCTATATATATTTACTAGATGACCCGTGCCCACTTCGTTGAGCATACAAACTGTTTAAACCTTCCCTGGAATTCCACGAATATTTCAAGACCAAAAATAGACAAATTGGTTCAGCCATTCTCGAGCTTTAGCGAGACTAACGAACAGCAATTAATTTTTATATATAAGAAAGAAAGAAGACTAGCTGACTCGTGACCACTTCGTTGAGCATAGCAACCGTTTAAACCTTACCTGGACTTCCACGAATATTTCAAGACTAAGAATAGCCGAATCGGTTCCGCCGTTCTCGAGTTTTAGCGATACCAACGAACAGCAATTAATTTTTATATATAAGATTAAGAAGATTAAGATTTAAGGTATTTATATTGAACTTTGCTTATCGAGATATTAAAGTTTCTCATAGACAAAAGTACACTTGATTACGTGTTCATCCTCGACCTTTTGAATTTGGTCTAGTTATAACGCATAAGAAACGAGAGATACATAATATATGTAGGTTTATACAGATGGTAACTGGTGGCTGGTCAAATATTCCTCACGGAACGGAGAATCTCTCTGGTGTAGGTACTTACAAACGGCGTGGGTTTGCTGGTGACATGCACGTCGGCGGTGTCCATGACGGGCAGCGACACGCTGTGGAAGCGTGACCGCGACTTGTCGGACTCCGGCTCCGACTGTCGCAGCGTCGGCCATGAGTGGATCTTGTCTGAAAACATTTGACCATAACAAGGCGACGGCAATTGAGTTTCGTTCCCATCAACTGTTTAATTAAAGTGACAGGTACCCTATATGTCATCGCCAACTTATTTAGGCAACTGACATTATTAATATCTTAGGACGTCGAAAGAGGTGTCAACTGTCAATGCTCACAAAAGATTTTTTCTACTTTTTGTAAAATAATGAAATCTGTATGTTCTATTTTCAGCTACAAAAGCCGTTCTAAAAAAATATGCCGGGCTTCGGTACTCACACCTCGAGACTAGGTTAACGTGGTGGATTTCAATCAATAATTGGTGATATAGTAATGAGTAATATAAATTAGAACCCTTTGTAGTCGAGATACGGTGACGAATATTACTTAGTTATCTTCAGTCAAAGGTCAGAGCACCGCAGTCTTTGTCCGGCAGCGCGCGCCGAGCGACGGGCGGCCATGCTGCGCTTCGGGTGTTTACTCGTGTGCTTATATTACTTAAATGTTGTGAACAGCGAAACCATTTTCATTGTGGACCCTATTCCAACGGAAGATGAGGTTAGTCAAAGCTATCATGATGCTGTACCTACTCTGTACGTAATGTAAGTAAGACCGTACGCGGTGCGTCATTTGTCACAGTACAATGTAAATCAAGTGTAAAAAGGCATCAGGGCCCCCAACCTCGTACCTGGAACTTAGTTTCAATCATGAGTCTGTTCCACTCGTGCACGAATGATTTGGACCGTGTGCGAGTGGGACAGATATACAATCGAAACGAAGTTCGAGGCTCGAGTATTACCGCGATAGAACTTCGGACTGCAATTTCATGGACACAAAAACAAGGCAGAAATTTATTCGCGATGGATGAATTCCGCCTTATCTTGTAAAGTTATGTATACAATAGCACTTTTAATACGAGGCCGTTTCATTGTTTACCTACGCCTTAGAGCAATGGAGGTTCTCCTTCAAAGGGAATCCTTAGCCTGTAATCAAGATATCAATGAGGTTCTTCAAATAAAAGGCTTTAAGTGAAGCCCATAGTAATGACGTTGTGCGAAACCCCACTACATTTTTTTTATAGGCGGTTGTGGTTGAACCGCCTTTATCTGTTAATTTTCCGAAAAGAGCTTGTCAGAGTTTTATTTAGTTTTTTTTTATAGCTTCTATTAGGTATATCTACTATTTTATTATCTACTTTGTGATACTATGGAATAATGTGTCTTCTACTTCAGAGGCGCTTCATGCAGCAGTACGGGTACCTGTCGGCGGAGGACGACGGCGGCGCGGTGTACACGGCGGCATCGCTGGGGGAGGCGGTGCGGCGCGTGCAGCGGTTCGCCGGCCTGCCCCCCACGGGGCTCATGGACGCCAGGACCAGGCGGGTCAGTCTACTGTTACCTCATTCTTGAGGAACACACGGCGCATAGCGGTGCTGTAGTCGGCATACAAAATGATGCGGCGCACTACCGCAGCCATTTGTTAGCACTATCATGGCAAACCGTATCCATAATTGAAGCTGATCTACGGTTTCGATCAGTCTATCCCTTTCTAACATGAAAAGAGGGAGACAGGTTGTGAGAGACAGACCATGAAAAGAGAGAGAATCTGTCTCGCAAAATGATGCGGGGAACGGTCGCAGCAATTTGTTAGCACTATCATGGCAAACCGTATCAGTTGAAGCTGATCTACGGTTTCGACCAGTCCCTTTCTAACTTGAAAAGAGGGACACAGATCGTGAGAGACAGAACTTGAAAAGAGAGAGACAGATCGTGACCTTCTGTTCACGAACTCTCTACCGAAAAATCCACGTTCTGCGTAAAAAGTCGTCCTACGTCTGTTAAGTGACTGTAGCTTTAAAGAGAAACTCCATTAGGACCGCCATCTTTTTGAATTTTATTAATCTAAGTCCTAATAAATCTATTTATATAGCTGCCATTTTAAAGGATAGCCTTGTTATTTAAGTCCTGAAAATTGAAGAAAAGACCTTCTCCACTTAAATTTCAGCTTATCAAGAGTCGTCGGTGTGGTGCCAAAGATATCGAAAGCTTCGAAGAATCTTCGAAAAGGTTGAAGAGGTACCTGCTACAGGAAGGGTGGAAAAAACGGTCCATCACCTACAGGTACTTTCATTTTAACAAAAGATAAAAATATATAACAGTTTGTGAGACCTTATCATTAAGAATCAAATTTTTTATTAACCAGAATGTAGACGTAGCACTAAGCTGCACCTATCATCATTATCAAAGGGTAGCGCGCTACACAGGTTTCTCTGTAAATTTTTGCTCTTGTCTAGATATTCCCTCTGTGGCTACTTAATAGCAGTTTAATCTTGCGCACAAGATGTAGGTAGTTTCATTTGGAACTTATCAAGTAAGTAAAACTCTGAAGAATCAATAGAGGACGCTACAACAGCAATAGTTGAAACACAGGGTGAGTCCAAACGAGCGAAACTTTGTGAGCCGTAAGTCGCTGAATTTCAGATTTTGATTCACACGGCGCGGCGACGCAAAATGAGTAGGACTTTATGAAACCGAATGCAGCAGAATCGCTCTTTTGGCCTCTCCCTCAAACATGATGATTAGTTAAATTACTTTTGAACGTCACTCAGAGTGCTGAACGGGTCGCGCACGCTGGCCAAGTCCCGCGTGGAGGCGCTGATGGCGGACGCGCTGGCGGTGTGGGCGCCCCACAGCGGCCTGGCCTTCTCCCCCACCGCGGCCCGGGCCGACATACAGGTCTCCTTCGCCAGCAGGGATCACGGCGACGGGTGGGTACAGTAGCTTATGACGCCCTGTCCAACTGGGCCATAACCTGTTGTTATACACTAGAGCTCGCCTTGAGGCCAAAATTCGACCAAACTAAAAAATGTTTTTTTTTGCCTCGTACACAATAAAAGTATAAATCAAAAATATTCTGTTTCCAAATGAAACTTAAACTTATTCCCGAAGGTCAACTAAAAACAGTTTCAAGCTTAACCGCCGTAAGAATCGCCATCTTATCGAAAAAAGTGAATGTTTTTAAAATATAGGCGTTTGTATTGCCAATGTTTAAATAGTATCTTTCTTGAATAGGTCCTAAGGGCTATATTTTACCGGGACACCATGGTGGCGCTACCGACAAAATGTATACAGCTCTATAGAAACCATACGGATACCGTCAGTAACTCTCTATAGAGCTGATATATGGAATATATCAGCTCTATAGAGAGGAGCGTATAGAGTAGAGGCGACTGGTTGCGCCGCCATGGTGTAACGGTGAAAAATAGCCCTAGGGCTCCCACACAATACCGCCCATTCACATCGCATCGCAAATATCTGCGATCAGATCTGGTTTAGTGTGGGGGCTCCCATATATGCTATGCCGGTGTTGATCACACGTTGACGCGTCTCGCAGGACCCCGTTCGACGGCGCGGGGCGGGTGGTGGCGCACGCGTTCCCGCCGCCGCACGGCGCGATGCACTTCGACGACGACGAGACGTGGGGCGCCGGCGCCGACGACAGCGACGACGTCACGGACTTCCTCGCCGTCGCCGTGCACGAGACCGGCCACGCGCTCGGCCTGTCGCACTCCAGCGTGCAGGCCTCCGTCATGTACCCCTACTACCAGGTGCCCGCGCGGCCGCTGCACGAGGACGACATACAGGGCTTGCGGGCCTTGTATTCCAAGCTGCGTAAGTTTATCCTCGTTTTTAACTCCCGATAAAAAAAAAGCTATATTATGTGTGTGGCATTGTGCTCCCAAACGGATGAACCGAATTTGATCGATAGTATATTGACTAACCTAACCTTGAGATGAGAGAGAGAGAGAGAGAGATCTTGAGGATCTCTATTATGAGAATTGAAAGCAGTAAGCAGTAAGACTGCCCTCTTACAGTTCCTCTTATTGCTCTTATTGTATGTGTTTTTATGTACGTACCACAGAATTCTCTATTTTATTATACTCTAGAACACTACCTGCTTATGAATTACTAGCTGACCCTTGCCCACTTCGTTGAGCATAAAAAGCGTTTATGATGAAATTCAACTAAAAAAAAACAACGTGGAACCCGCAACGCGGGAACCCGAAACCCGCAACGCGGGAACCCGGAACCCGCAACGCGGAACCCGGAACCCGCAACGCGGGAACCCGGAACTCGCAACGCGGGAACCCGGAACCCGCAACGCGGAACCCGGAACCCGCAACGCGGGAACCCGGAACCCGTAACGCGGGAACCCGGAACCCGCAACGCGAGAACCCGGAACCCGCAACGCGGGAACCCGGAACCCGCAACGCGGAACCCGGAACCCGCAACGCGGGAACCCGGAACCCGCAACGCGGGAACCCGGAACCCGCAACGCGGGAACCCGGACCCGCAACGCGGGAACCCGGACCCGCAACGCGGGAACCCGGAACCCGCAATGCGGGAACCCGGAACCCGCAACGCGGGAACCCGGAACCCGCAACGCGGGAACCCGAAACCCGCAACGCGGAACCCGCAACGCGAAACCCGGAACCCGCAACGCGGAACCCGGAACCCGGAACCCGCAACGCGGGAACCCGGAACCTGCAACGCGGGAACCGGGAACCCGCAGCATGGGAACCCGAAACCCGCAACGCGGGAACCCGGAACCCGCAACGCGGGAACCCGGAACCCGCAACGCGGGAACCCGGAACCCGCAACGCGGGAACCCGGAACCCGCAACGCGGGAACCCGGAACCCGCAACGCGGGAACCCGGAACCCGCAACGCGGGAACCCGGAACTCGCAACGCGGAACCCGCAGCATGGGAACCCGAAACCCGCAACGCGGAACCAGCAGCATGGGAACCCGAAACTCGCAACGCGGAACCCGGAACCCGCATCACGGAAACCCGGAACCCGCAACGCGGAACCCACAACGCGAAACCCTAACGCAGAACCCGCAACGTTCACGGAAACGCTGTCAAATGGAATAAATAGTATCCTATGTCCGTCTACTTGCGCTACTTCCTCACCAATTTTCAGCCATATCGATAAAGCCGTTCTTGAGTTATAAATAATTTAACTAACACGACTTACTTTTATACATATAGATGTATAGATTACTCCTACTAACATAAGCTAAGCCCGGTGAATGCTCCCGTCACAGTCGGTCCAGCCAATTCGGTGATCATTAGTTAGATGATGATGGTGATGAAAAGTAGCCTAAATTAATCCTTATAACTTTAGCTATCTACCAGTGAAAGTCTCGTTAAAATCGGTCCAGCCGTTCCAGAGATTAGCCGGAGCAAAGTGACACGCTGACAGACAGACATTTTTTTTTAAATTACATTTTCGTTTTCAGTAAATATCGTTGCCAATGCAAAAAAAAGCAGAAGATATCGTTTAAAATGTCATAATATGCATTTAGAAAAACGTTGCTAATTGAAAGTTACAAACTGACACTTCAATTTTATTTATTTGTATAGATGTATAGATTTGGAAAACCTCCCCAATCTTGGCGTTTCCACTGACGCGGAGCGGGGCGCATAGGAACTTAGTGGTTCCCAAGCGGAGTGGAGCGGAGATTTCGAGCATAGTGATTGGTCAATTCGGGTACCGCAAGCTCCTGTCCGTCTCGCCCCGCGTCAATGGAAACGCAGCCAAACGTCTATAACGTCTAACGGTCGCCATGGTAACGAAGTTGTTTACAAATGGAAAACAAAAATTATGAAATGCATACCGTACATACATACCGTATTTATATCAGCTTAAACTATTTGGATTCATGTTTTTTTTAATCCTAATAATTTTATTAATCCAAATAGTTTAAGCTGATATAAAAACGGTATTTATAGCATTTCATAATTTTTATTTTCCATTTGTAAACAATATCGTTACCATGACACCCGTGTCATATAAACTGGCAACGACGTGAATCGATCGAGCCCAGGTTCAAACCCCGCGTGACCATCACGTATTTTCTTCTTTTTTCTAATTTTCTGCTTATTTTTTTTAACATTTTCTTTCATAATAACCTTTTCGTGACAATAACGAACATACCGTAAAAAAAATTTGCGACGTTGGTCAAGCCGTTGTCGAAGCGCAAACGATGTAAGAAATTTTGGAGGTCGTTTTTTTACACTTTGGGCTACATTTTTGGGGTTTTAGTAAGGAACCCTACTTTTTTTAAACATATAATATAGCCTATGTTCAGCGCTAGGAATGTAGCTTTCCAACGGTGAAAGAATTTTTCATATTGGTTCAGTGGTTTCAGAGCCTATTCCATTCAAACAAACAAACAAACAAACAAACAAACAAACAATCAAATGTTACCTCTTTATAATATTAGTATAGAAGTATAGATATTCCCTGATAGTACGTAATATTTCAGCGACGGAGCAGAGTGAAGTTGAAACGAACGTCGCGAGCTCGTACGCGCCGCCCTTCACTCGGGCGGGTGCTGGCGACTCTGGGGCGGGCGGGGACGAGGCGAGGGCGGGCGGCGCAGGGGAGGGGGAGTACGAGGAGGAGGAGGACATCCCCGACCTGTGCTTCACCAACTACGACACGTTGCAGGTCATCCAGGGCAAGATATACGTTTTCGAAGAGGAGGTAAGGATTGCGATATGATTGAAGAGGTAGGAAAGAGTACAAAAACGGCTGGACTGTACTATGCCACTCGTACTAGCGTTTGAAGTGTACATATACTTTTCTGGCTCGTTTAAAAAAAAATGATTTTAAAACTAGAAATAGAACTAAGTAATTAAAACACGACTTAGAATTACTGTACCTACACAACTGTCTAGACTCTAGTGCAATTAAAAAAGACTGAAGTTGGAATGGAAAAAGACTGAAGGGAGCTAATGACGGATGTTTTAAATATAAGAGAAATAGGATTACTTACTACAATGGAAGAAATATGGACGTGCCTTAGGTTAGGATTACTGGGAATATTGGACAAACATTATTTTTCAAGTTTCGTTAGGACAACATAGGCTCATCACCTGCTTGTCCGATAAGTCGTCCATGCGTCGGATGGGCATGTAAAAAGTCGGTCCTGCGCCTGTTCTCTCGCCTGTCGTGTCCTACTGGGTTACCACAGTAAAAGCGAGAGAGTGTCATTTTGTATTGCGCAGACATATAAAAATTACTTACTTGTGTTGGCCCGGTTTCAACGAAATATGCCACCGAAGTCGAGATTGGTGTGGGGGGCTATTATCCTAGAGATGTTGACAAGAGGTTTCCTGTTGCAGTGGGTGTGGGTGCTGGAGGCGCGCAAGCGGGTGGCGGCGGGCTCCCCGCAGCGCTGGCGCGAGCTGTTTCCCGGCCTGCCGCGCCAGGTGACGCAGGTGCGCGCCATCTACGAGAAGCGGGACGGACACATCGTGCTGTTCCACAGTTAGTTGCTGCTGATTACTTCTATTATTGTTTACTTCACACCGACGATCGCGAAGCCAAAAGGAAGGCTTTGATGACAGAATGATTTCAAGTAAATATGTCATTACCTAAATTCATATTATTGCGTAGACAAATCGCACTTCAACATTTCCTTTTTTTTTAAATAAATCAATCTCTATCTTTCTCATGCTGTGTCCCAGAGCGCAGTTTCTGGGAGTACTCCGCGGACTTCCGCCTCCTGCACCGCGGGCGGCTGACGGACTACCAACTGCCGCGGGGCGTGGGCGAGCTGACCTCGGCCTTCGTGTCCAACTACAACAACCGCACGTACCTGCTGGAGGAGGACCGGTACTGGCGGCTGGACGACCGCATGGACCGCGCGGACCGCGGGCGCTGGGACGCCGGTCGCATCGACGCCGGCTACCCGCGCGACATGGCCGCCTGGCGCGACGTGCCTTACCCCGTCGACGCCGCGCTCGTGTGGGAGGGAGGTCAGTTGTTATTACTATCTATATTACCTACTAGACCCTTACCACTTACTGCTAAAAATCTAAAAATGTTTACACGCTATATAATATGAACCGATACACTTTAAGGGCTTTCTGCTTTAATACTAACGTGAAATTTAAGATAACTACAACGCCACGCATCCCGCTGCATATTACGTATCGACGCACCTACGCATGTACCTGCGGGAGTGCAGATCTGCATCATCGTGCGGGTTTTTTTACTCTTCCAGGCGCGTAGCTGGTAGCTCGCCCGCACCCAAGCGCGGGAAGCACGTTTCTCCGCGTGTAGGCACGTGATCTACATAACTGCGCGTGGGTGCATTTTCTGTGTGTTGGACAGTGCGTGTTTTCTATACAAACGGAGATACTTACGAGCAACGTTAGAACACGCATTCACGCGCTACGCTGCGTAGTGCGGAGCGATGTGAGAATCGCCTAAATGTGTTCATATTCAAACGCGCTTTTTCTCTATCCTAAAACGCGGGGTGCAAAGCGAGTGGCCTGTACCTTTTGTACCTTTAGATAGGAATAGAACTGTATCCTTAGCGAGAATGTAAACATTACAATACTTCCAGACACGTTCTTCTTCCGCGGGCCTCGGTTCTGGCGGTTCGACAACGCGCAGGTGCGCGCGCACGCCTACTACCCGCAGCCCACGGCGCCCATCTGGTTCCCCTGCGCGCCCACGCCGGAGATGGTCTCCTACCTCGCCAACGACGAGCGGTAGACAGTACACAAGGTTCCTTCCTCCTTCCAAGTTGTTCATCGTTGATATCCCGCGGTTCAGTTACTAATTTTGTATTATGTCATGGCGATCTACCCTAGCTACTTATCCACTTATCTATACAGTGTGTAAAAAGAGCAGTCACTATAACTTTGAGATACGATTATACTACCTTTCCTCATTTTGGAAATGATTTTTTTTTGTCAAAAAGTAAAAAAAAATTTTTTTTCTTTTTACTCTTATCGTCGCCGGGCGAGCGTATGCGTACCCAAGCCGCCAACATGTCGGCGGGTAACACGCGCGGGCGCATGTTGCCGACATGATTCTTTTCATACAGGCCGCCGGGTTGTGTCGCCGGGCTGTGTCGGCGGCCCGGCGTGCTCAGTGTGTATTGCGCTATAGACTGACTGATAATGACTAATTTTGTTGTTCAACAACACTTTTTTATATTTATACAAAATAAAAAATACATTGTAATTTTGTGATTATCGCAAAATTAACGCAAAATAGCTGCCATTTGGTCCCCTAAAAATGCTACATAGTTATTAATTTGGCCCTGTAGTTTTTATTAAGTATGAATATTAGGGAAAAAAAACAAGAATTTGATTAGAAAGGCACATGCCAAGTTTCCATAGTAATTTAGGCCCACAGTGCACAGTTCCTGTAAGGCCATCATTGTTTCGTAAATGACTAAAAAGTACGTAATTCGTTCCTAATTCGTTTAATTTCCAACGACAAAAATGCCGACTTGCACAGAATAATGAATAGTAAGAAGTACTATCATAAATTCTGATGTAAATTTTGAATATTGTGTGCATTACTGGGCCTAAAACTGGCATTCCCCTTTCGTTCAAAACGTTATTTCCTTACAACTGGAACGCACCTGCTACCTACTTCATGGAGCTGTTTCTGCTTGGTCTGCAGCTCTTGCCTCTTCTGCTCTAGTAATGCCCGTCATCCGCCTCCGCCTCTAGTCTGTCCACTATGACCTTCTTTATTCTGCATACAACTCTAACGACTACTCCGAGACGTTTAATACCTACTATACTTAAGGAGCCGCTTAATTAAAATATAGGTACACGATGTTAAAAGAACGGTCACTATAATTTTGGTATATGATAATAGGTACTACTTTATCTCATTCTGGATATGTATTTTTTTTATAATAAGTACTTACTTTTTTTTTACTTTTCAAAGAATAAAAAAATCAAAAAGATATTTTGTAAAAATATTTAACAAACAAATACATTTCTAAAGAAAAGGTATTATAATCATATCTCAAAGTTATAGTGAATATTATTTTTAGACCCTGTACAGATTTAGATTTTACGTCGAAAACTATACTAACTAAGCGAGCATTAAATGTTAAAAAAGCTTTAAAAATATAATAGTAACCAGAACACTATAGTTTTATTTCTTCCGATATTCTGACTTTATTGATAGCACAAAGTAGTTTTATAATTAATAGTAAATAAAGAAAAAATTTGTTTATGTATATATTGTCATTGCTTACGTTTTATTGAACACTAACGTTAGTATATTATGTCCCAGGTGAAAAATTTCACTTAGGTACTTACTTTGTGACCTTGTTTAAATTAATATAATCTACTGTTCCAATACCTCTTACGTCTCTCACACAGGAAAATAAAAAAATAATTTTAAAAAATATATCACTTTACTGAAAATCACATGAAGTACTGTGTGTGGTCGCGGCGCGGGAATGTGGCGCTAATACTGTTCAGTGTTCTGTTTGTATCCCGCATACATTTGTACTGTTACATTAAACCTTGCAAGGCTGCTTTTCCACCAATAATGTGCTAGGGCGTTTTTCGAGAACCAATAGAATCACTTCATTTATCCCCGTTCAGCACAGCTCTGATGGAAACGGCTTAGCGGAGCGAGGTTATTGGACGAAACAAGCATATGCACGAGGAATGTGTTCCGAGGGTTGGAATGTGAGGTTTGTGATATATTGCACATCGCACAGGTTTGGTAGAAACCACTGCAGATTTTCTTCGCACGAAAAATTTCTCTCCCACATTATTGGTGGAAACGCAACCTTAATAGAGTAAGCAGGGACAACTGAATAACGTATAAGTTAACATTTGTATAGGCGCGTGAGAATATAAACAGTATTCTTTCGATAACGTTACAAATATGCAGTCAATTGTTCCGGCTAACCCCAGTGAAAAGGCAGAACTTGTGGTCACTTCAAGCGTAAAAGATGGTCCTTTCTAAACAACAAGTAGATAAGGACGCAACATCATTGTAACACGAAAAAAGTTGACACTGGCATTTAATCTGATACAATAAATATAGCTAAGAACTATGCAAAATTAAACGTCACCAAATTATTAAAAAATACCTTACAATAGCCGTAGAACAAGGACAAAACACCAATATCACTTCATAATCGTAAATTGACAGAATAACAATTTTTATTTAGATTTAATAATTTTTTTTATTACAATCTGTGATTTGAAATATAATAATTAACATCAACAATGATAGGACAATCCACGACGGTCGCACCAAAATATTGTATTTTGAGACATGATTTTAATTTGGATATACCTACTTATTATTTACAAAATAACACGGTATTCCAGGCAGAGGGCTGTCGGCGTGTTACATACAACATCTAAGGCAATATACTCCGATCCAATTTAATCTAAACGTGAACGAAACGATTAAATTCGAACAGTTTATGTTGTATTACTTTCTGCACATTTCAATTGGTAGCATTATGTCCTTCACGTTTAGATCTAAATGGATCAGCGGGGCAATTCACAATTCCCGTTCGATTCGAAAACATACCGCGCGGTTATTGGTCAACGCTTAATGCAGTTAGCGTTTATTGGTTGCCGCGAGGAATATATCGAATTCGAGTCGAATAAGGCCTATTGTACACACAAGTTTCCCCGTAAAAATCTAAGGCAGTTGATCATATAAGTTAATTCTCCTCATGTAGGCACGGTTGTCAGTGTTGTATGAATCAACTCTGTGCTCCACACAACACTGACCTATAAAAGGCGGAAAGACTGGGCATAGATTTTCACGGCAAAAAACCTGCGTACGGTCGTGGAAAGAAGTTTAGCACTTTTCGGTCTTATCACGTAGCAATAAGGCACAAAGTAGTAAACCAGATCTGTCAGGCTGTACAATAGGCCTGAGGCTGCGTTCCCACTGACGCCGGAGCGGGGTGGAGAGGAGCTTGCGGTGCCCGAATTGACAAATCACTATACTCGAAATCTGCGCTCCGCTTCAACGGAAACTACTCGAGCATAGTGATTGGTCAATTTGGGCACCGCTAAGCTCCTCTCCGCCCCGCTCCGCGTCAGTGGAAACGCAGCCTTACGCTCGTGAACGACAACTGAGTACATATAACTGTCTTATCTACGCTCGCGAGTGCGCGCCTAGCTGCAGCACGAGGCGGGGTTGGGGTCGCGGCCGGAGCGCTTGGTGATGTTGAGGCGGGTGAACTCCTCCGCCACGGTGGGGTGGATGCCCACCGTGTTCATCAGCTGCTCCATCGTGATGCCGCACCTGGAATGAGCGTGTGTAGGTGTTGAGTAACGTGCCACATTCAATACTTAAAATTAACTGATGTTGCTGAACTGTTAACTGATTAATATTGAACAATGAAAAACATTTTTTTTTTAATTTTATTTTGTAAAAGAGCCTATGCTACTTCAGAATAATGTAGCAGTGTAATGATAAAAAAAATCAGTCCAGTATTTTTTTACTGAATCAGTACAAAACATACAGAAATACATATATCTCTTATAACGGACTGAAAAAATAGGCAGTTTGTGTGTTGCAAGTAAGAGCGTGTTTCACATTAGGCGCTTTCAAACACACGCTTTGTCAACGCGCGTTTTGAGAACCAGGAGATCTGTACAGACAGTGTACTTACTCTGTACTAACTCAAGCACTTTTTCTTTATCCAAAAACGCGCGTCAATAAACGCCTAATGTGTACCAGTTCTTAGTCTATCAGCGTTGTATTCAAGAACCATCAGTGGCTATTTGGACAAGGTTTATTTTATTTTAAATAAATATTGCTAGATGTTACCCTACTTCGTACCGCAATATCTCGCGCGATCCATACGTATTCCTGCTATAATATAACCAATGCTATAATCCAGAAATTTGCGTGAAAAAGCAACAAACATTCATTCTTACAAACTTTCGCAATTATAATTTATAGAGAACTTTAATATTATAGATTTGTTTAGCGGGTACGACCACGGCTCTACCTTGTCCATTTCTGTATCTATGCATATCTGGATTTAAAATTGAATTATTTTCTTGTTTCAGCCTTTTTAGACCCCTTTTTTGCGAAGTCGGGTGTTTTTTAAACTTATTTTATTTTACATTTTTCTGTTTCCACATAAACTATAACATTATATTTTCTCTAAACGTCAAATTAACACACAGAAAGTAACTAAACAATTCCTAGATACTATTTGTACGACCGCTTTTTAAACGTTTATTTTGAATTTTACAATAAAATATAAAAATTAATTAAAATATAAATACATATTTGTAATGTGCTTGCCAAGACCTATCTTTTGATACGAAACACGATACAATTATCTTAATTAAATTTTTATGGATCTCGAAAAAAATTAAATTAAGATATTATGTAATTGTATCGTCGATAATCGATTCGTAGTGGTCCCGCGAGTAACATAGGTTATATAATTTTTCGAAAAAAATTGGATTTTGAAAACTATACCTCAATAACTATCTAGTTATTGAGGTATAGTTTTCAAAATCCTACGAATCGATTGACACCTTATTTATAAAAATCGGACCAGTATTTTCACCGCTACGAGGGAACATACATACATACATAGACTGCCGAAATCATTACCCTTCCTTTTGGCTTCGCCGAAGTCGGGTAAAAAAAATAGTTTTCATTAAAAATGAATATAATGAAACACTCACTTGATGGCGGCGGCGAAGCCCTGTATGACCTCGCCCGCGACGGGGCCCACGAAGTGCAGCCCGAGGATCTTCTGCGGCGCCTCCCGCAGCGCCACCGCCTTCAGGTAGCAGTTGCGGATGTTGCGCTGCGGGATGAAGAACTCTGTGGGCTTGTAGTACGCGTGGTACACCTCCAGCGCGTCCGCGCCGTGGCGGCTCGTGGCCTCCTCCTCGCCGAGCCCCACGCAGCCGTACTCCAGCGGCGTGAAGATCGTGGTGGCCACGTTGTCGTAGTCCATCTGCTGCTGGCCCCCGGCGAACAGGCGGCGCGCGAGCAGGCGGCCGGCGTGGATGGCGACGGGCGTGAGCTCGGGGCGCGCCTGCAGCACGTCGCCGACGGCGAACACGTGCGGCACGTCGGTCTGCTCGGTGGCGGCGACGATCTTGCCGTTGGGCGCGACGGCGCGCACGCCGGCCGCGGGCAGGTCCAGGTCGGCCGTGAGCGCGTACCGGCCCGTCGCCAGCAGCACCGTGTCGAATATGTCCTCGCTTCTGTGGACGTGAATGGGCACACTTAAAATGAACAATTCTCGTAATGTATGTAATCAAAGTCTACCGAAAAGGCGTGACCGATTTTTGTGATGCTTTTGTTGATCTCGTAAGGGTAGCAAAACTCAGGGTGGCGAGGGGCCTTGCACGATTTTGTAAACATTTTTGCTTGTTTGGTGATGTTTTTACAAGAACGTAAAAACATCTACTTGCTTGCTAGGGTTCACATAACTGGGAAAGAGGGAGGTGTTTTAAACGCATGCATATATTTTTTCGTGGGATATTGATAAATAAAATATTATGCTATTGATTTCTGCAAAGTAACGCAAATTCCATTATTTGCCTTTTTTTAGTTGGCTGCTATTGTTGTATTACTCTATGGACCACGCGTTCCATGAACAAACATGGGTTCATGTAACCCATAGTTTGTGGTAGGCATTACGCAAATGTTCAGGATCTCAGATAAGCTAGCATGTACTACTCATCTGCTGTGTCTGGGGTGGGGGAGGGTAGTAACTCACTGCTCGTTAGTCTCCGTGTTGGTCCAGCGCGCGCGCAGCTGCCCGCTCTCCAGCTTCTCCACGGACACGGGCACGGCGCGGTGGTGGAACTTGACGCCGCGGGTCTCCATCTCCGCCACCACCAGCCCGGCCATCTGCTGGTCGAACCCGCGCAGCGGCACCGACCGCACCAGCACCGTGGCGCTGTAGCCCAGCGAGTTGAGGAAACCCGCGCACTCCAGTCCGATGTCTGGAATGAGAGAAAGTAGAATTTAGCACTCTAACCCCCAGACTTTGACGACCTCCGTAGCGCAGTGGTTGAGCGCGTTGGTACTCGAATGAGAGGTCGCGGGTTCGAATCCCGCCGAGGGAACAAAAAGTTTTCAATGTTCTTGGGTCATGGATGTGTATGTGTATAAATTTGTGTATAATATAATAAAAATCTTAAATAGGTGTATAGTATAAAATTATTGAATATATTTCCGTTGTCTAGTACCTGTAACACAAGTTCTTCGGATACTTAGCACAGGGCCAGATTGACGTGGTGTGAAGCGTCCATAAAAAAAAAACAGTTTCTCGAACGCTATTCAAATGAATGATCAACTAACATGCCATTCAAATCAACGACCCATATTGAATGCCGATTGGTGAAAACATAATCAGTCAGACAAGAACGGACAGATATTTTATAATTACATCACGCTCGCTCGCTGATTCAAATCGTATGTCAACTAATCGGTGTCTTTGGTGAATTAACCCTATCTGAGGAATTTTAACAAATCTTGTAAATGAGAGCGTTGTCATTACAAAATATATGTCCGTTTCCTTCTGTCTTATAATATTCCACCAATGAGCGTTCAATATGGGCTGTTGATTTGAATACCATGTTAGTTGATCATTCATTTGAATTGCGTTCGAGAACACGGGGGTTACCCGCGGCAAACTAACGCCAAATCAACTAATCAGTATTCAAATCTCTTGTCAAGTTTATATATTTAGTACCGAATTGAAATCATATCAATAATAATAATAAAACTGGAAAATAAACCCGCGTAGCCGAACCTGACATTTCAGAGACCTCACGCTACCCGAGCGCCCTAGCGGCGATTTCGTGCGCGATAGGCCGCATTCTATCTCTACGAGACGACTCAAAAACAATAGTTCTAGGCTACAACATGCAATCTTTGTGTGACTTGAAAAATAAACTTATTTTCATTCTTTCTTTCAATACTCACATCCAGCGCCGACGACCAGCGTCTTGCCCGGCGGGTTGGACAGACTGAAGATGTCGTCACTGGTCACGCAGTACTCCTTCGCCCCGGGTATGTCCGGGTACACGGGGCGGCCGCCCACCGCGATCACAACGTTGCGAGCCGTCAGCTCCTTTTTGCTGCCGTTTTTCATCGTGGCCACGACGGTGTGCGGGTCCTTGAAGGATCCCAGGCCGTTGATGTAGTCTATCTTCTTCTCGCGCAGGTCCACGCGCGTCACCCAGTTGACGGACTTGATGTGGTTCTGTACAGCCTCCGTCAGCGCCGCCCAGTTGATCTTGACGTCGCCGACCGCTGGCACCTCCCAGCCGTACGCCACGGCCTCCTGGAAGAGCGGCGATAACACAGAATGAGTATTAGCCATACACTTGTAAATATAGACGAGACATATCATGCAATAAGTGTCCTGTCCCAATTTCAGAATGGTTTGGGGCACTCTAGGCTTGCCTTAACATATTATAACATATAATATTATTTAAATCAACATTAATGATTATTATGAACATAAACATTTATCTGTTAAATGTTCATAACCACCGTAGAAATGCGTTTTTTATACAATAATTAAAATACTGGCATAACGATAGACGTAGGAAAAATAACATACGGACAAAATAACCTTTATCAATCTGTCATTTAGTCTACTCTTCCGTAGTAAGGAACCATTTCTCGCGTGCAGCTAGTGATGATGCTGATGTCATTGTATGTTAATTGACCAACCTTGACTGATATAACGGAAATCGATACCGTGACCGGCCGACCGTTTATGTCCTTTTATTGTCGTTCACACTTTACGACATTGTAAATTCACGGCTAACTACTATAATATTATGATAAGGAGTCTTGTTATAATTCCATTCAAAATTAATTGTCCTATTAACGTAGAAATTTACGCAAATCAAACTAGGACATTTTTCCCTAGTTTGTTGGAACGTCAGCGAATGTGATGAAATGATTTACACCTACATGGATTTAGTGACTTCAAACTGTGTGATGCGTTTTATGAAGACTCGACATCTAGGCGTTATTAATCTATGGCTTAATAAGTGAAATTTAAATTGGAACCAATGTAGTGGCCCACCTGTATGGGCCAAATCAAATCTCTATTGCTGTTAGGAACATACTCGTAGTATAGGTGCCTGTTGGGTGAGGCTCTATATTAGAGGACTAGCTGTGCCCGCGACTTCGTACGCGTGGAAAAGTGATTTAGGGCAGTGTTATAATAAATCTGTTTTAAATATTTTTAGTTATAAAAACTGTCGTTGAGGTATTTAAAAAACTACTTTATGTTGACAATTCCTACTACCAGCTTGACAAACGACCGTGTACAATTACTATAATGCGAACGGGACTACTTGATAAATGATAGTACGCTCACATATACGACGAACATCTAGTACTAAGATTTGTATGGATTTTGCGCCGCAGCGACTGCAGACGATGATCGTTTCCACGCCGACGCTGCTGGTGTAGCGACAATGATATTAAGACAGCGCGCCGCAAACTTTTGCGGTCTTTTCGGTGCGTAAGTCCGACTCGCACTTGCCCGGTTTTTTTATTTATTAATAACCAAACATGTTGGTACTGATTATAAATCACTTCACTGTTAAAGTACTAACTGATTTTATATAGAAAAGTAGCAAAATATAGAAAGTCCCAAAAGAAAGAAAACAAACCTAAGTTGTACCTAACATAAAAACCATTCGGTCCATAATAAAAACTAAGAAATAAAAATATCAAGACAAATATAAATGTAACTTATATTGACATAACTTTTTTAGTTTAACTGTAAACACAATACTTATGTTAATCAAAATTCTTTATATTATGCAGTTATCGAATACATAATTTGGACAAAGAAAACTATAAAAATGTACAGTAATAGTAGGCTGTAGTATGAATTTTAACAGACGGAATGAGAACTATAATATAGAATCCAAAATTATATTATACATTGCTAATGATGCACGCTGAGTATAACTCTCGGATAACGTATTGTATAAATGTAGGTACCTACTCAACTTTGCTATAATTGTATTAAAAGTACGGCATTTGGCGTATGGATATATTTGTATAAGACTAAGAGAATACTCTATCAATATTATGATATTTGACAAAAAAACCCATAATAATCACACTGTTAACACATATCCATGGCAGGCCGCAAAAGGCTAGAATTTCAAAAGGTATCTCGATTGGAATCGAGTTGTATTAACAGTTTTCCCCTGTAACACAGTTTAGTAACTATCGAGATGTTTTTAACGTCTATCTTATGAAATAGAAAAAACAAAAAAAAGAGCAATATATTTCTGAAAATCTTAAAACTGTTTTTAAGATTCCGTACCTCAAAAGGAAAAAACGAAACACATATTATAAGATCATTTCCATGTCCGTCTGTCAAGACCCTTTTCTCAGAAACGCGTGTTGTGATGAAAATTATATAAAATACTCAGGAACTACTGTTCCTTGAAGCAGTGAAAAAATCAGACTTCTTAGCCAATGCAATCAAAAGCAGTCGCTTATGTCGCTAAATTTCGTCATTTTCGACACTCGTAAGGGAATCAAAACCTAAAGGGTACTGCCCGTGAACTCAAAATCATAAAATTTGAAACCAAGCAACGTCTAAAACCATACGTTTTTAGTAACATTATATAGATAGAAAAAATATTTAGATTTTTTTAAACTTCGTACCGTTTGTCATGAATGTGTTTAATTGAAACTTATAACAAATACTTAGGTCTCTAATATATTCAAGTTGTAACCAAATCAAAATTCTATGTCAATCAGGTTTGTATGAAACTCTCGGTGTGCAAGTCCAACTCGCACTTGGCCGGTTTTTATTTATTTACTTATTACTAACCTACGCTAACAAATATGGTCTACTTATCACAAAGGACTGTACAGTAAAAGTACTAACTATTTTTATACAAATAACTTTCGTAATAAACTCAAGAAATAAAGTCTTAGATTGTTCCTACCTAGCAAGCCTAAAACTAACAAATAAAAGTCACCCCCGCGGCCCCGGTGCGTTTGCTGCGAATACAATTTGAAGCGGCGAGCGCGCGCGGCGGCGCACGGCTCCCGGGCCCGGCGCGCGCTTCCTACAAACGTCCAGCAAAAACGACATGATCTCTTAATATTGTCATAACTTTTTTATTTATGAACCGATTTACATAAAACAAACACTAAATGTTAAGTGAAGCTTGCCGCAATATATTAGTGAAAAGTACATCTTAATCGGATAAGCCGTTTCTGAGATTAGCGTGCACAAACCCACAGACAAACAGACAAACAGACAAACAGACAAACAGACAAAAATTTCAAAAATCATAGTTTTGGGTACTATTGCGTAAATAAAGGTCCCCTATCATATTTTTTTTCAAATATCTTCAATGTACAGACACGACTCCTCTACAGATTTATTATATGTATAGATTACACAAAACACATACAATATACAACCCAATTCCTTACGTGGACGATGACAATTGAAATACGATCTCCAAAATCACGATTCATTAACCATAAACATGAATACATTATGTTAACACCACATAGTTAATAAAGTGCGAAATGAGGGCACCATTTATGTGTTAGCACGATTGACATAATATTATGAGTTGTGTAAAGTGGCACTCGGATGACTCGCGGAATCTGCGCGCGCGTCGCCGAGTGAACGATAAGAACATAACGATGGTGCATGATAACAAATTATTAATTAAAAACATTGTGTGCTTCTAAAAACGAATATAATGTATCTCAGGAACTACTGGTCCGATTTCAAAAAAATATTTTTTGTTGGATAGTCCATTTATAGTGGAAGGCTTTAGGTTATATAATATTACGCTGCGACCAATAGGAGCGAGGAGTCAGTGAGAAATGTTGCAAAAACGGGGAAAATTATTCACATTTGGGGACTTTCGATGCGTGCGCTGCTTATACGGTTTAAGTGACTCAATATTATATTATATTATGTTGTGTGTTTACGAATTTTCCTTATCACGTTATAAGGTCCAAACGATTAGCCCTTTTAGTGTTAACACGATGTTTGCATAACACATTGTATATGTATGTCTTATACACTTGTTATAATATCGCAAGTCATGTTACACCTACGTTACCTAACGCGAGTGACTCACGGTTGTAATTGTGCTCGTGCGGTGTGCACTTATTTCACAACACGTCTGCCAAGTTCACAGTCGGGATGATCTGCAGAATTCTGACGCAAACATGGCGTTTACTATCAGTATAAGGGTATCTAATAATCGTTGACCGAATCTTTGTAGGTGAAAAGGAGAACATACTGATTCCAATAGTGCAACCCACACGTCACACAAGAAGTCAGGCAGAAATAATATGAAGGAAGAATCTGCCGCCATGCATGCAATGTGCAGGCTTGGGGAGACTAAAGATGTATTGTTCCCGACTGTCGTTTATTTACTAACTTACATTACTAACATTCATCTATACTAATATTATAAAGCGGAAGAGTTTGTTTGTTTGTTTCTTTAAACGCGCTAATCTCAGGAACTACTGGTCCGATTTGAAAAAATATTTTTTGTTGGATAGTCCATTTATAGTGGAAGGCTTTAGGCTATATAACATTACGCTGCGACCAATGGGAGCGAAGCGTCAGCGAGGAATGTTGCAAAAACGGGGAAAATTACATAATTACATTTGGGGACTTTCATTGCGTGCGTTGCATAAACGGCTTAAGTCACTCAAAACCACGCGAACGAAGTCGCGGGTACAGCTAGTACAATATATAGGGAGGTGATGCACATGTCGCAGTCATCTTATTGAATCTGGTTATTTAATTGAATCACTAGGCGGTTATATAATGGCGTCAAACAGCTCGTACAGATAGCAATGTGTTGATATATTTTTTGATTAATTTACTTTAATGTTCGTTTTATTAGTACTCATTCGGAAATTTCGAAGTTTAAAACTATAATATTAAATGGCTGTCCTAGTCTCGGATTCTAATATTTGTTGGTAAAAACAGGATTCAATGAAAGCGCTAGTCATTCAATTAAATAGCGGATTCAATAAGATGACTGCGACACACACACTACAATCGGTCCTACCGAAGCAGCATCTATTATCATTAATGAAGCACTCATCTACTACTAGAACTACTATACAGGATATAATATTAATGAGTTATAATACTTTAGGGTGTGTAAGGGTCCCGTATATAGTTTATTGTGAAACTACCAGAGCTGAAAGAGTTACTTTTTTAAATTATTGTATGGGAAAATTTATGATGTTGGGGCATCTCTCATACAAACATGAAAGTCAAAAGTCTTTCAGCGCTGGTACTTTAACAGTATACTTTACATAGGAGGCAACTACACCCTAAAGTATTATCACTCATTTATTTTACACCTTGTAGACTATTATCCTCTATCTGATGTCAATCTAAATGGCCTAATGATGCGATCAATTAATTTTAATGTAGCAAGTAGCATTTTCTGTAGTCGGTGACGTCATCGTTTTAATGTACAGTCACCATTAGCGCACAACTGCAGTGGAGTCATTTTTAAAGGAGAAAGCCCACTCTCCATAGTGTCTCAGGCCCAATGTGGACATCAAAAAATCGCATTAAAAATGAGTGTTCTAAAATGTTAATAGTATTAGATATCTGAGAAAAAAACTTAAAATGCCGCCATTATTGTAGAAATATATATATTTTTACTTTTTGTCTATTTTATTTTCAAGGCCTTTTCCGACTTTTCAATAATTTATAATAGTAAGATATAATAAGATAGCCCTTGTTGTAGTGCAAGACTTTCAGTTATTGCTACCCAGCAATTGTGGCAAACAAGATTATCGCCTGACACCTAAAACATATTAACATTAATGATAAATATTTTCAACGGTAAAAGATTTAACGATTAAACCATAATGAAAGAAATAATAGAAACATTTTATTATAATATTATGATTACCTGCTGCCGTGCAACCCACTGCTGTACGACACTTAATTCTTCGGGCTCTAAAATACAGTTCTCGGTAACATTATTACCATAACATATTATGTAACAATGTCCTTCAGACATTTTGGTATGCACAATCAAATAGCGTAATCCTTTAATCCAGGGCTAAGTAATCGTAGAAGGAGAGAACAAAACTAGTAAAACAATGACAAAGTCGTACGTGAAAATCCGAAACAAGTTCAGGCGAGAAAGCCAGATTGCGGTGAAAAAAATCGAAAACAAAACAAAACGCATCTTTGAGCAACAAGTGAACGGTCGAAAACATTCGTTTGAAAAATGACATTTCAGTCATCAGTGTTGCCGCTTGTCGCAAAAAAATGAAATCGATAAATCGATTACGTAAAAAATAATCGATATAATATGACTTTTTATTAATCTTTATCGTTTATAGTAACAAACGTAAACATTGGCTTTAAGATAAATGTTGTCTTTTGATTAATTCTTTATAGAATTACCAACAGTGACCCGTTATTTGTATTTACATGAGTTTATTTTAATTATGTATAAATCGATATTTGGATTGATTGATTAGAGTTTTATCATCGGGTAACATTTCACCTCAACGTTCTACTTAGGTTCCAAATAATCCAATAAAATTCCTTTTTTTATTGGAACATTACTGATTATAGTGGCGGTTATTTGAATGTTATCAAAAATCATGTCTCTTTATGGTACATTTCTGGAGAAATTAAGTCTTCTTAAGACGGCTGTCCACTCTGGGCCTGAAATGGGCTTTCTCCTTTCCTTAACGACGTTTTCCCTGATGACCTGTGCTATGAGCAACGAAATTGTGGTCAATGTAACATTTGCCTTTTTGATTTGTAATAATATTCAATTTAACAAGAAAACGGTGATTTCAAAAACTCAAATTCGACTGCAATTTTTATTTTGTTATACCCGGTGTCACTCGCGCATTAAAACTCAAGCTAAAATTTATCGAGCAAAACAATAATTATACAATAGTCTTCTTTTTTACCTTTTTTTTTCTTTTTTTCACCTTCCGTGTAAATCATAATAAAATAAATTTTTATAAACAGCACATATCAAACAATCTCAAATCTGGTTCACCTCGAAAATTAATTTATCTAACAATGAAATTATTTCGATAGATTAGCTGATTCCCACATGACAAAGTCCTGGCAAAGTTTACTGAATGTTGAAATATCAATTCGTTATGCATTTGTTACGCTTAAACGTTTTACTTAATTATGCAAAAACACGTTCTCAGCTTTTATCTCAACTCTCAAGCTATCGTATCCGACAAACAAACGGAGATAGAATTACGGAGACATTTTACATTGTGCAACTACTTGCCTGCCCATATCATACTTTTTTGACGACCTCCGTAGCGCAGTGGTTGAGCGCGTTGGTTCTCGAACGAGAGGTCGCGAGTTCGAATCCCGCCGAAGGAACAAAAGTTTTCAATGTTCCTGGGTCATGGATGTGTATTAAATTTGTGTATAATATAATGAAAATCTTAAATATATGTATAGTGTAAAAGTATTAAATATTATATATTACTGTTGTCCTGTAACACGAGTTCTTCGGATACTTAGCACAGGGGCAGATTGACGTGGTGTGAAGCGTCCATAGATATTATTATTATATTATTTAGGACCGATAACGGAACGGTTAACGGTAACGGTTTTTCTTCTATATTATTTTTGACCGACTTTTCGTATAATAATAATAGCTCCCCTCACCTATTTCGGTGTCGGTAGCCGATTAAATTGAAAACAGACCAGCTACGCAGGAGTTATTTTATATTACCCAAGTGTGTGCGCAATACACAAAGACACTCTCTCTTCCTTTTACTCTCGTAACCCAGTGGGACGGTAAACCGACACGACTGGCAAGAGAACAGGCGCAGGACCGACTTTTCACATGCCCATCCGACGCATAGATCATCTTTCTTGTCAGACAATCAGGTGATCGGCCTGCACTGTGCTATAACCAAACAAGAAAACAACATTTTTCGTTGTTCCAACCCGGGAATCAAACCCAAGACCTCCCGGTCGAGAGCGAAGTTCAGAACCACTAGACCACGGAGGCGCTAGAGTAGACTTTTCGTATGGGCGTGCGTTGCAATATTGCTCAGTATGATTTGTCACCTACAAAAATCAGTGTCGGTTATCGCTCGTAGTTCAAATATCATGTTGTCTCTCTCGTTCCTCGTAATAATAAGAGAGGCTATTTGGACAAACCATTAACACTAATAGGGGTTCATGAAATTGCCACTAAATGATCCCCTAATCTAATCATTCATATCAGCTAGTAGTTACTACCAAGGGCGAGTTCTTTCTGATCAGCATTATCTGATAAACCGTTTATTGAGGCCCTGAATAGTCATTAATTAATTTCAATTATTTCTTTATCACCAGGATGGGATAGTCTGAGAAGATAATATCGTACGTGCGATGCATATTAGGTGTTATTGTAAATAACTTCATGACCGACTATCGTGAATGGACATGACGTGCGAGAATAGACGATAGAGATTAGAGAGCAGACTTAGGTCCGCTAAATGTCAAGCGAATTCGTATGTCGCTTAGCGAAGCTTATGTCAAAACCCATATTGTATTTTGTTTACAAACTTCGTAAGTGATAATTGTCAATTTGTAATATAGGGTTGTCATCCGTCCGGGTTTTCCCGGATTTGTCCTACTTTGGAGAGCGTCCGGGGATCGTCCGGACCGGACGGCTGATATCCGAATTTAGATTTTTTTAGTATTGAAATTTTGTGCAATTTGGTGAGGCGTATTTTTGTTGGTTTTGGGCTCCCAGAGTCCACGTTTTGATGCGTTATGTCCTAGTTTTTAAAAATTGAGTGTCGATTTTATGGAACTATTAAATATAATGTAATTGATAATGTTCACAAGAGAAGCAATGTCATGACAACTAAACTAACAGTGGAGTCGGATTGGCCTTGGGTTGGAATTGAATTTAGTTTCAAGAGTAAGTCGGCTGATCCAATCTCATTTAAGAAAAAAAAAATTAAATTCCACAAAATGAATGCCATACTTATAATGTTGACCGTAAATAAGTTACTGCAGCATTAGTGCTATTGTTACTCTGTTCACATTTGAATTATCAATCCCAAGAAGAAGCCCAAGCACTGATAACTTTGTAAAATGACAAACATCAAATGTTAATAATTTGAGACATGAATGGTTGAAGGTATGTAGCAAATTCATCATTTTGAGAAAATTTTGTTGAAACTGTTCACTTAAACATTTTCGTCGTAAAGTAGGTATTAGGAAAATTAATCTAATGATTGGTCTCTAGAATCAATGTACCTAATATAGTATACTTTACTACATATCCTAAAATGTTTAAGTGACTGTTTAAACTCAATTTTCTTGGTAATTTTTTTTTGTGACATATAACCTTCATTGATTCATGTCTTCAACTGTATGGCTTCTGTCATAATTTTCATACAATTAATTTTCAATAACTTTATAGATATGTAGATAACTTTGTCAATTGTTCCTGGTAACCCCTTTGAATATCAATACTTGAAGTGGACAACAACAAACTTACATGTATGCTCTCTCCCAGTATCGCAGCTTGGTGCATCAGTTTCTTGGGTATGCAGCCCACATTGACGCAGGTTCCTCCAAGTCCCCATTTGGTCCCCTGCGGCGAGGGGGTTACATAGTCCAGCACGGCCACGCGGGCGCCCTGGTTGATGGCCTCCTTGGCGCACGCCAGCCCGCCGGAGCCACCCCCGATGACCACCAAGTCATAATCGTATGTTCCATCTACAATGTCAAAACATAAATGTAATAAATAAATGTAATCACACCAGGAATATAGTAAATTAAAAAAAAACTGTACAGGACTTATGCATAATAATATTCTTATTTGCTATAAGTAGGTACAATAAATTTTAAAATAAACAATTAACCACATAATCCATTATGTAACACAAAAATGACTTTATTGTAAAAACCCTTATTCATTTTATTGTAAAATTTAGACAATGATGTTATTTTAATTTTGTCCTGTTGTTTGTTATTAGTGTGACTTGACAAATAGTTGCTTGCACAATATAAATGTAATTTTTGTACAACATTATTAATATCATCAATTTTCCATAAATGAACTTGACAAAACATACTTGATGACACAATAATATCACAGATCACAAGACAATAACGACAATGACCTGTGTGGGTCAAGCCCAAGGTCGTAGGTTCGAATCCTGCTAAGGGACAAAAAGTTGGAATTCCTTGGACATGGATATGCATTAACACAAGTTACCCCTAATACATGTGCCAAAGGAAATATCCAAAAACTTTTGTTAAGAGGAAACTGTCTGTAAACCTGAATGCGAAGTATCAATAAATATTTTTATAAAATTATAACACAGCTAATATTTGAATTAATTTAATCATATAATGTTCAGTCAGACAAAAAATATATTCTGTGTATAGGTATATGGTTTTAAATGAATTAATAGTATTTACAGTAAATATATTGCCATAAAGCTATCTACAAATATTCCAATGAATAATAGACACTTATTCAGCAACAGGAAAACCAAAAATTTATTAATTAAATGTACATTTCAAAATCCCATTTCAACTTAAACCAAACAATCATATTCACCACAAAACCCATACAATGTGAATAGTCTAGAAGCACCTAAAATATGTGCACATTGACCAGGACCACCATAATTATTTATTGTATAAATATTGATATTGTACATTAATGTGCATTATTAAAGGCAAAATAAATTTACAAGTGGAGCGGACAATTACAACACTGCACATTTGGCCTGTTGAGCTATCAATAGTACCTTGAACATAGGCTATAGGGGAAACCAATTCGGCTGTTCTGCCACAACAAAGCCATCCACCTAACAAAAAAATTTACCAAATTTTTACTACATAATATTGTTCTTATCAGCATTATTAGTATGCCACATTATTCATAAAATACCTAAGATGTATGTTGCACAATGGATAAGTTTCTGGAAGTTTCTACACAAATATACTTTAACATGATCAGATTTTTTTAATGCTACAAATTATCATAGGAGTTGTTCAATACTACATAATACATGCTTATCACAATGTATCAAATTTACATTACTGAATGGATATTACAAACCTTAATACATACCTACTTAATACTCTCTTTTTAGTTCTTTTTGTAGTCATGTATAGGGTCATTTCACTTACATTTTAAAGTTTACAAGAGTAAGCTTTAATGGAAAGTGAAATGAGAATGAGATTTTAGAATTTAGAACATAGTGTAAGACCGTAAAAAATGTAGAATCGTAAAGTCACAATAAAAAAAAAAGTTGCGTCAATACATTTTAAGGTTATTTTTTACAAAAGGAGCAAATAAATCGAAAATTAAGTTAAGAAAAAATAAAATATAAATAAACTTACTAGCAAGGGTTCGTCTTGATAATAAAAAGATATTATCTAATTGTCTATTCGGTTTAACAAATCTTGTAATTCTTGCTAGATTATTAAAAAATGACATTTTGACGTTTACTTTGTGACAGAGACAGTGAATTGTGAAATGCCTCTTGGAAAATAAACTTTCCTAAAGATACGCGCAAACACAAGTTTATTTAAAGTAAAATAAGTGATAGATCACAATGAAATCCGTACTTATCACGGGAGCTAATAGAGGACTAGGCCTCGGTATAGTGAAATACCTCACAAAATTGCGCAAAGCTGAACATGTATTCGCGACCTGCCGGAATGTTTCAGAGGTAAGTTTTATAGTGAATACTAACCGATTGGTGCCATTTTCTGTTATTTTTTAATCACTGTATACAAATTTCACACACTAAACACGAGAATGTCTTTGTTGGACAATTGAAACGCGAATAAGTTAATACATCGGTTGTCGTGTTCTTAAACCGCACGGTACAAATCACTCGATAGAAAGAGACAGTCGACAAGTCGACAGTGAGTGTTCATAGAATATGATGTCATTCATGACGTAGTAGGTAGTATTTAACCCTAGAGAGCCTTTGCACAGTTGATTCCTATAGACTATAGAGTAAATTGGGCACATATTATGATAATTATAATTGCTTAAATAATATATTACTGAACATAATAATTAGAGTTATGAGAATGGATAACGACCACATAACGATGCGAATATTTTATAAATTTTCAAATATATAATAGCTAAGTTCACAACAGACGCGATGCGACGCGCCGCTGCCTTAATTTAAAATGGACAGCTGCATTAATTTACTGCACTAAATGATGTACACATTTTATTAAGAGAATTTAAAGTAAAACGCATCAGGCAGCGCGCCGCATAGCCGGCGTATAGCAGTGAATCGTTAGTTAACTTAGAAGTTAGATTATATACCTACTCATGAGTATGCATCTAACTTAGTTATGGTCTAAATTCTACAAGTCGAACTGTGAAGTCTCAAGTCTGTAACTAGCGCACTCTGTGGATAAACAGCGGCAACTTCGTTGTATATTCGATTCCCAGAATCTACCTCCCAGAATCTTACATAATAATAAGCAACTATTTATTTTCTCAAAGATGTAACATGGATGTAAAGCCATAACCAAAACCGAGTTTAATCTCCTCAAACGGCTAACCTCTTACTCGGCTAACGACTTTGGAGCAACGTGGAAGTTTCAACTACACTTATTACCTGAGATTTCCGGGTGTTGAACACCACCAAAACACTGACTACTCTTACGGAAGTTTAGGACGGAGTCACATGACTTTGAGACGTCGAAAATAACAATAAAATAACACAAAATCTGAAACACACTTGGATTAATTAATCGCATGACACCAACACTTTTAGCACGAGAAATATCAAATACTTATTCAACGTATTTTACACATAGAATCCTTCCGTATAAAAGTGCCTTCTTTGTTATTAATGTTTATGAATTATTTAAGTATGCTATAATTTCAATATATTTCAATAAATAAATATTATGATTTCGCGGCTCGCAGGTACTTATAGTATGTCGTCGACCGTGACGAGGTAAATGCAGTTTCCTAGATTATCATAACCTAGTTATTAGTTGATTCGAAGTTCAATCAGTAGTGATCGTGCAAGTTGTAGGTATCCAGAGCTAAAATTTATTTCAATGTAAGTGAGAGCTCTCTTTACTTGACACGTAGTTTCATAACTTAAGTTCCGATTTCATCAACGCATGTTAGTGTTAACGGCTTGTTAAATTACCATGCATTCTCATTCATTTATGGGAATTACGAGAGGAACAACATGATATTTAACGAAAGATTAACTTTAAAATTACTTATATATTACTTAATATGTTCCTTTACTTACTCGTTACATTAGTTGCTTTTCATGCTCGACTCCTAATAAAATGAATAGCAAAACGCATGCATTAATTACGTTATTTTTTTGGTCTACAGGAGTTGGCGAGTATATCTCAAGAGCATAAAAATCTTCACATTCTTAATTTGGGTAAGAGTTGGAAAGTTATTTTATATTGCCTTTGTGTGCGCGCACTCTCTCGTTCCTCAATCTCGTAGCCCGGTGGGACGGTTAACCGTTATGACTGCCAAAGAACAGGCGCAGGACTGACTTTTTACAGGCCCATCCAAAGCATAGTTCATCTTTCAATCAGGCGATCATCCTGCAATGCCCTGAAAATATTTTTTTTGTTGCTCCATCGCGGGGTCGAGACTTCGAGAGCTAAGCTCTGAACAACTGGACCACAGAGGCGTAATGTTCCCCTGCCCCATCTGACAATGAGTATTGTTACTTATCACACTGAACCTTAATTCCAGATGTAACAGACTTAAGTAAGTACGATCACGTCGCGTCGCAAATATCGTCCGTGACTGGCGGCGGGCTGAACCTGCTGATCAACAACGCCGGCGTCAGCACCCGGTTCACCAAGCTCGGCCTGGTGAAGGCCGATCAGCTGATCGACAACTTCACAGTCAACACCGTGGCGCCGATCATGTTGACAAAGGTACCCTTCACCCGGTACTTGTACTACTTTTCGATTCAATGTGATTTAAACAGAATCAATTCAATCTGGAAGTATGGCAATGCCCCTACCAAGTTGAGCACAGCCTTAGCAGGATATCAGGGGCCTTAATCTCCAAACTGATTCGATTTTGATTCAGATTCGATCGTGTTGCGTACTCCCGAATAAATAGACGTTTGTTTATTTTGATTCTCAGTCGTGTCGTATGGTCGGGAGTACCAAAAGTTACGATCTACCGATTTTCTCTGTCCTGATTAGTTTGAAAGTAATTTCAGTTAATCTTCTACAAAAAGAACTGAGATCCCATTACACAACTTATAAATAATGGAAAGTCTCGCTACTTAGTTATTCTACCGCAAAAAGTTGTGAGATCCATGTTATGCCAAGTCGGGGTTAGTCGGTTGGTCTAACGCTATCTTTAATAATTGATCTTTACAATATTATTAAAAATCCTATAAGTTCTAAATAAATAGTAGATTGACTTGGCAATAGTTAAGTACATAATAATAGTACTACATAGTAAAATCATGTAAATCTACACGTCAACAACCACTGCCGTGGGTTAATCAATGATCATGCTTTGGCATGAATGGGTTACATCGTTCAATGTGACTTCAGAAAACCGCATTAATGCGCTCCATGTTTTGGTAACCCAGTGCAGGGTACCAAACTGGCAACGCACATGTGAGTCGCCTTTATTCCGTGGCGACAGTTAATGCTATATTTTTCGAACGACAATCGAATATTGATTACGTTGTTTAAATATCTATTTTTAATTGACCAACTGTATAAATACAACGTTATGCAAGGTTTTCACTGCACAGTAATTTATGTACCTATAAATCAGTGGGGAAGGGTGTTGTCCGTTAGAGAGAAACCCTGGATGTATAATAGGCAGGAATTTAGATGAGGGTCTTCAAAAGGTAAGGTAAGGGCTGAAGGAATCCGATAGGAATGGTTGCCCATGTCCCATAGACTCAGAATATCCAAAAGATTAACAATGGGTTTGAGCGAGAAGAAAATCTTTTAAGGGTACATATTATTATAACAAGATAAAAAAGAGATAAGCAATCTAATGCCTTGCATGTTGGACCGAAGTCCGTAAATATCTCAATGATTCCGTCATTACGACTGATTATCCATCTCACGATTTAGTTTGTGCTTAAGGCGTTACCACCATTAACCTTGCATCAAACTTCTCGGTAGCGGGGATCAGAGCAGTCCCCCGCCACGACTACCATCCTGCGTAGAAACGGACTCTCTAAAAGCAATCTAATGCCAACTTAACGTAACGTAACCACTTTTAGTCCTAAATTATATATTTATGATGTAGTTACAATTAATGTTCTTTTTGGAGTCGGTGTCAGAATAATATCATACATTTGCTGACTTGTAACTCACCTTCGGTGAGTTTCCGACTTCAAAGAGAATATTAAGTGTATCTAACTACATTATAAAAACATTATTTCTTGGCTTTTAGTTGTTGAAGTCGATAGGTTGAAGAAGAAGGTTTTTTCTAAGGTAGTTTCTTTTTAACCGACTTCAAAAAAAGGAGGAGGTTCTCAATTCGTCTGTATGGATAAATTTTTTTTATGTATGTTCACCGATATTTTCGTCAATTATAGACGGATTTCAATTTTTTTTTGTTGGATAGAGTTCACTTCTGAGGTGGTCCCATTTTTTATTTTTTAGTCCGTCTAGTCGTTACAAGTCGGCACATTTTTATCACATCTCGGTATTTTGGATGTACCTACCTATTGCTTAATCGCGGTGAAGTAGGTAGGTATATTTTTATCTAATAAACACAATTGAATTCAACAATGGTTTTATGTTCTGCGAGTGATTAGAGTATGAATCAGAGAAATAATATTAATTATTACATTCGACAATATACCTACCTATATAACCTACCCTTGTGTTTCAGGCACTACTGCCGCTTTTGGTCCGGGCATCAGAGGCGAGTGGCGACGGACCAGTGGGCGTAGCACGCGCCGCCGTCGTCAACACCAGCTCCATCCTCGGTTCCATCGCCGGCAACGACCAGGGCGGGTTCTACCCCTACAGATGCTCCAAGGTACCCGTGACTACTAGTGCGAGCGTAGAGATTCATGACACTCATGACTCATGAGGCACTTTTAATATGCACGACCTCCACCATTGTTACCTATATAGGTACAGTGGCTTAAGTAGCCCAGTACGATGTGGGTAAGTAAGTACTGTGTGTGAATTTGGTGTTTTTTTAAATGTTTTTTCGACTCTACAGATCAAATTTAATATGACATTAAATTCGACTAAATTAATAAGTCATTTTACCAACCTACTTCTTTATAAGCCGATTAATAAGTGTAGCGCAGTGGATCGCGTTGTTGCTCGAGCAGGAGGTCGCTAGTTCAAATCCCGCCATAGGAACAAAAAGTTTTCTATGTTCTTAGATCCTTGATGTGTATTAAATTTGTGTACATGTTGGCTGTTGTTATAATAAAATTTGTATGTGAACAGTATAAAAAAAGGTATTATTTTTTTAATATTGACTGATAGGCACCTGTAACACAAGTTTTTCGGATACCTAGCACGGGGCTAGATTTACGTGGTGTGAAGCGTCCATAGATATTTACGTTATATTAAATTAGATCCAAACGGAGCATATCACAAAAATAATATTGGGCTATTGGTAATATTATTATCGAAAATTAAAACAAACTTTTTATTACAAACAAAATTTAAACAAACAAAGGTTTGTTTTAATTTTCGTAGGCAAAATTTTGTTGTCTGGACGTTTCTACTATGTCTCATTAGGTACATTCATGGACCAAATATACATGTATTTGGTCTATGGTGTCTACATATATGTATTTGGTCTATGGTGTCTACATATATAATTTGTCTATGGTACATTCAACGCTATTTCGTCAAACACTCATAACAAAAAAATTACATTGAGGTAAAACAGTTTTCAACGGTCTGTAGGTACCTACATCTTGTTAAAAATCACATTGAGGATACAATATGACCTGATTAACGTTTCTAAGCGGGAATTGACCTCAGTGTACCTATGTAGTATGTATTTGGTATTGTTAAACTCAACTAGGTAAATGCTTATTTCGGCTTGATACCTACCGTCTGCAGTCATAATGTATGAAACAGCGTTAATCAGCAGACTGATAAAATACGCAATAAATATGACTGGTGTCGAGCGCTGTTTGATAAAAAGTAACGTATGCACAAAATATACTTAAATAATAATATCTATGGACGCTTCACACCACGTCAATCGGGCCCCGTGCTAAGTATCCGAAGAACTTGTGTTACAGGTACCAGACAACGGAAATATATATTTAATACTTTTATACTATTTAAGATTTTTATTATATCATACACAAACATGACCCATGAACATAATTTGAAAAACTTTTTGTTTCCTTGGCGCGATTCCCGCGACCTCTCACTCGAGTGTCGACTGTCGAGGACCAACGCGCTCAACCACTGCGCTACGGAGGTCGTCTTAAATACAGGTTAATTTATATACATTATTACTAACTGTCCCGTGTCCACTTGAGCATACAAACCGTTTAACCTTTCCCTGGGGGCCTACTCAAGATGCCATCGCTAATAACAAAATGTATGGGATTTGACATAAGGTAGGTACGCTACTTAAATGATCGCGATTTGGTATGTCATTTAGCGTACCTTATGTCAAATCCCATACATTTTGTTATCGAACTTTGTAAGCGACAATTAGCGATGGCATCTTGAGTAGGCCCCCTGGACTTCCATGAACATTTCAAGACTAAAAACAGCCGAATCGGTTTCACCGTTCTCGAGTTTTAGCGAGACTAACGAGCAGCTATTTATTTTTATATATAAGATATAGATAGATTATACATATTTAAATACACAGATATAATTATTGGTTTCAGGCAGCGCTGAACGCGGCAACAAAGAGTATGAGTGTCGAGCTAAAAGACAAGAAGATTCTGGCGGTCGCCATCCATCCCGGCTGGGTGCGCACCGACATGGGCGGGAAGAATGCACCGCTAGACGTCGAGACCAGCATACGAGAACTGTTCAACACCTTGGAGCAGCTGGAGGAGAAAGACAGTGGCAAATTCCTTCAATACGACGGAAAAGAATTGCCTTGGTGAAATAAATATATTTTATTGTTCAAAAACAAAGCGATACGTGTAAGGTTAGGTAATAATTGCTGTCTACGGCACTGAATACTGATTGGCAAGGTTTAGGTAAATATTTTTTTTATTGTAAATAAATGTATTGTTAATTAATGTATAGTTTTGTTCATAGTCCTCGACACTCACATGCCTAATTCATGTCTTAAGCTACTTCTTTTCAATTCGCAGTATAGATCTAGGCTCGAGTGGATGTCGCACTCACATCTAGTGTAAACGAAAGGGATAGCATTCCCTGACACCGGAATCCAACTGCGAATTGGAAAAAATAATTATGCGAGTTGTATCATCGCCAATCACAATAAACAATCTGATTTAATATATCGCACCTTTAATAAAACAACGAAATAACTCAAAATTCGTGTTTTTCGAGATTTTATCAAAAAGTGAAATAACTTTGCAAGCTGCGTTAGTTCACTCGAACAGCCGCTTCAATATGACGAAAATGACGAGTACAGATGATAGTCCGTCTCTTTTTTACAAATCCTCACGACACGTTAATTTGTGTTAAAGCGGATTAATACTGAATAAATCAGTGTTTTACAAAGAGGTAAGTACTTTATTTATTACTTTTTAAATGAAATAATGATTGCTTTGAGACTTACCCCACTTTATGACAAATTTTTCGTATGTCTTCACGTAATAATTCCGATTTAGTGCTGTTTTTTCGAAATTATTTTTATATTATTTAAGTAATATTTGAAATTAGGCCTATTATCTAATTAAAGTTTACCAAAACAAATGAGTATTTTAAGTATTGTTTCCTTATTGTAGTATAGGGTCATGCGGATGCAGAATGCTTTTGGAATTGATTTTGTTTTTTATTAAATACATTGTATACTTTTTGTTTTTGTTAAAGTTATTTCAGTTACTTGCTGAATTTTTTGCCGATTTAAGAAAAGGTATTGGCCTATCTCATTAAGATTTTATATTATATACCTACTAACTATTTAGGTACATTTTATATAAATGTACTGTGGAAAGGCAATCCTCAGCACAGCTTTAATTGTCTTATTAAAACTATTTATTTTACACCTATTTTTATACTAACCCGGGCTTTTTATTAACAGGTTCAGTAATGACATCTTCGAAGGAAAATTGTTTGGTTTAATATGTAGGTATTTATTATTTCAGATACCAAATAATAATGACAGCACAGCTGAGCACATTAAAAATTATAGATTATTATTTTATGTATTTACTAACAGTCATAGTAAAAAAAAAAGAATAGTGAAATATAACTTTACATAAAATTTTAACACCGAGGCCAAAGCTAGGAATCAACATCAAGGAGGAGCCTCTTGATTATCTTCGAAAGCTCACGCTGGTCGTCCAGTTCGTCCTCAAGCTCAAGTTCAGAACTTGAGCTTGAGGACGAACTGGACGACTACTGATTATGATTATTAAAAACAAGAAGGACAAGAAACATTACAGCCCTTGTCTTGAAATAATACTAACTACATTAGTAGGTAGTTATTGATGAAACTGATGAAGATGTTATAGAAAACACTCCTGCGCATACCAGTACAATCGTATCTATGTATCGTCAGACGTTTGATTATGGATAATTTAATAGATTATTCTAAAGCGAACTAATTATGATAATATATTATTAATATTTCAGGTATCAAACTATCATCCTACTAGAAATCGCAGACTGGATAAAAGTTATGAAATATCTCTTTTGTATACTGATGGAAGTTATGTAGATCTTAGTGATATAGATCCAACTGTCGTAAACGTTCAGTCTCAAAAACATTTATATTTTTTATCAATCGAGCTCCTTCTTATTTGATTCTATAAATTCTATGGTGCAAACACTAAATATAAAGGTGTATGTATGTGTAATATACAAATACATTTTTAATTCGGGGCCATACCCATAACGAAGCCTGAAGATAGCATTCATAGTCTCATGGCGAAAGAAATATTAAGAAATTTAAGTTTGGGTCCGATAAACAGAATGATTCTTGATTCATACAAGGTGTAAAATAAATGAGTGATAATACTAGATAATATAAGTAGAGTATACTGTGAAAGTACCAGCGCTGAAAGACTTACTTTTGACTTTCATGTTTGTATGAGAAATGTCCCAACTTCATACATTTTTCTATACAAAAGTACCAGCTGGTACTTTCACAGTAAATTCTGTATACGGGACCCATACACACCCTAAAGTATTATAACTCATTAATATTATAGCATGTAGGTATATTAGCCGAATATGCGTAGTGTGAGGAGAATGACGCGTAGAGGATTTTTTGTTTTGGCACCTCATAATATGAATTACTTAACATAACTTAAAAAAAAATTCAAAGGTCTAAAATGACCAAAAGGAGTGAATCTTATTTTGCTAGTGCTCGCGGGCTCCTAGTCGCACACACGAACGCACTGGTCGTTGACCTAAGACCTGACCAGGATTAAAACTAATCTATTTAGTGACTTATATGGACATCGTTAATCGTGTGACGCAACTAGCGTTATAGTAAATATGTAATTTATATGAGGTGCCAAAACAATAAATAATCTGCGCGTTCTTCTCTTTACATTATAATATTCAATTTGATGTAACTTTAATTAAGAATTTAAAAAAAGTTTAAAAACTATAACTCGACTTTGCAAAAAGGGCCTAAAGGCTGGAATTTGTTTCAGCCTTTCTAGACCCTTTTTAGCGAAGTCGGGGTATAGTTTTTAAACTTTTTTATTTTATGTTTTTCTGTTTCCACATTAAATTAATCATTACGTAGTAAGTAACTAAACAACTCCTAGTCTTCGCAGCAATCGGATAAAAAAATCTACATCTGCTTTAAACGTGCTTGAATTCGTCTCACGATTTGAAAGCTTTAAAAGAAGATTGGGGATATAATTTTTCAACAAACATCGGTTTTAATATTAACATACATTAAGACTTCGTATACCTAACTAATTATAACTTATATTATAACTATTTGTATGGCGAGAAAGGAGCGTATTCAATTTGTATAAGGATATTTCAATAAGACCAGTATTAAGAAAAAATATTTGAAAGTACTAAAATTTTCAGCGTATTTGCGCAAGAAGCTTTATTTACAAAATAAGTATTTTTATTAGATATATTATCTTGCATAAGGTGCTCATTAAATTATTAAAGCAGTTCTATTAGATTATATTGTATTATTTTATATTAAAGGTCATAGAAAGAGTTATCTATAACTAAACAAGGGTTGAAGAAATAAGAAGTAATATTGTTTTTTGTATTATAAATGTTAATGTGCCATACATTTTATGTTATTATTTCTATTATTTAGAAGTTTAGCTAAAATACTGCTTTTAATAATAAAGAATAATTTAAAGTTATGTGTTTTTTACTAATTACTATTATATTATCATATTAATGCTAAAAAAAATGCTCTATATTTATTTTAAAAAAGTAGTTACTAATTTGGTATAAACCCAATTTTTTTTTGCTTTTTACTTCAATACTAAAATAAGTCTTAATGTTTGATTTTCTTAAAATAATATCAACATTAAACTGCAATAATTACAATTGCATCATTTTAGTATGAAAAACGTTTTGTAATAAAGTGAATTAACTGCGAACTTTATTTTAAAAATTATTTTTTCATAATTTCTAATTATAATAAATAAATAATACTAGCGTAATCTGATAGCTAATTAAACAAATTATCTATCAAAGTCTTTAGAATTGACATAGCGGTTCAGATATTTTAAATACAATTTTTTGAAGTGTACTCTGCGAACACGTAAAACTTTAAATGCGTTTTCCCACAAAATGTAAATTTTGAGTTATTTCGTTGTTTTATTAAAGGTGCGATATATCACTTTTGTAAGATTGATACGTACATAAAAATTGTATTCTCATACGATTGTCAATCTACTTATTTATTTAAAACACGGAAAGTTTTTAAATAATATTAATATGATCAATAAAAGATGTTAGACTGACCAACTAACCACGACTTGGCATAACATGGATCTCAAAACTTTTTACGGCAAAAAAACTGAGTAACGAGTCTTGGCATTTTTTACAAGTTAAGTTTTTGATGGGATTATATTTACTGATAAGTAATAATTAGTATAAGTTTCAACTTCAGAGTAGGGCGAGATCCCGAGAGGAGTGTGTTAATATTCTAAACGTAACGAAAGTCAAAGGTCGTCGAAATAACATTAACTTTTAGTTAACTCTAACAGGGTCTCGATGCGCTCGTGTTGTCGTCCATAAATACATAATGAACGGGGACTGCCGCTAGAAGTGAATACTTTATGTAAGGGCCTGGTCCACATCTCATGCCTCGTCACGACGTCAACGTGGAACGGTGCAATATCCCATGAAATACTAGTTTACTCGTAGTACTTAGTGCTAATATTATCTACCTGGTTACCTATTGTTACAAAGTAGATAATAAATAGCTACTGTAAACAATTTTAGAAGGTACGGCGACGAGTTTCGAGTCGCGTGGCGTCGTCGTGACGTGCATTTTTACAGTGACGTGAATTTTTTGTTGTGTAAACGCAACATGCGGCTACGCGGCACCTTTCCACGTTGGCGTTGTGATGTGAACAGACCGTACGCGAGCTTGAATGACTGGCTATACTAAATAAACTTACGTGTAAATACGTTTGTGTTTACTTCTTTCACAAATCCATATATTATTCTGTCGGAACGACCTAGAAGGATGACAAACTTGTTATAATTTTTAACGAACCGGGTATACATAACAAATGTATCGACATATCAACTTAGATATTATATACACATACTTACCTTCAACTTAGACTAAGTTAAAGGTAAGTAGGTAGACTTACCTTCAACTTAGGCTAAGTTAAATGTAAGTAGTGTACCTACTCAGTCGCTTAATGACCTCTGTCTCAGTATTACAGCGATTGAGGTGCTTCAATTTGTAGTTTCGGTAGTACTTTATTATCTCGGTACTTTGTGGTAGTACCTATGTTTATGGAAGTACTCTCACCAAATTTGCAGCACGCCTCTCTGCGAGGACACGCGTCTGAAACCGGGTCCATGAACAAAATAACTACCGAAGTTAGGACTAAAATGTGATCGTGCTGCAGAAATATTAAAAAATACAGTTTGATTGAGTCGTTTTGAAAACTTTATTTGATAACAAGATGTCAAAATAATATTGAGATGCATTGATTAGGGATTAATAAGTCACCCAGCCAGAGATCATAAGAAAATAGTATGTATAGGTTTGTGGTTGGCTTACATATAATACCTACCGATCTTTACGAGGTTTTTCCTCGCGTCTATATGTCTAATGAAGGTATCATTAGATATGTATTCTAAAAAGTGCTTGCAATCGATTTTGAAGCCCACCAGTAGGCCAAGCAGGATCATTGGATAGCTCTGTAAAGTTATCGAATGACAATCGTATGAAATCAACTGACAAGTGATTACTTTACTTTACCACAAAACTTTACGGAACTTTAAAATGTCCCCCAAAAAGTTACACTGCCCCTCTGTGTTCTTTAGTTCGTTACGAACAAGTTACATATCACCTAATAAAAAAAATATAGATTTGATATAAAATCCATCAATTTATACCGTGTTTACACATTAATTCCTGCTTAGTTACTGAAAATGGAGGCTTCTAGTGTTATCCATAACGTTAATAACGTTTGTCTAAAGTTATTAGGGGTTGAAAATAGTTTGAAGTGAACTGTTCCTAGAAAATAATGCTCAAATTGGCGGGGCATTAAAGTGACCCCAGATTTGGGTCAAATCTGGGGTATAGAATTTTGTACATTTCTTAAAAAATAAACAAATCTTAATAAATTTTAAAACCTAGACTGCTTAAACTAAAAAGCTTTTAAATGACAATAATCAAATAAATAAAACTGCCAAGATGGTATCAAAAATTGGATTTATAATATTGTTTTGCTTTATATGATAATGTCAACAATTTGCCAGGTTACAGAGATGGTCACTAGACCTGAATCAAGCATTATGTGTACTTTAAAACAATGATACATTTTTCAGACCTAATCTCCTATCTTATCCACACTACCTACAAAGATATACAGGTAAAGCTAAATATCTACACTCATTAATAAGTTATATACAAATATCATTACACATAAAGATATATACACTTAACTAATAAACTTATCTGTAACCTGAGAAACTTTGATTTTTCCGACATTCGGGACAGTACCATTTGCCTTTAGGCGGCACCATAATACCGACACACTCGAAGTGGAACCACTCGATGGGACAGCCTTCAGCATCACATGCTATCATTTCGGACACTTCATCGTAAGGGCATCTACAGTAACAATAAACACTTTCGCCTTCCCGAGCCTGACGTACGGCAGGCCTTTGGAAAGCATAAGGCAAACTCGAAGTCCCCGAATTCAAATACGTGGGTGGTGGTACAGGAATAGAGTTCTGAACTGCACTAGGCTGATGAATTTGCAAAGCTCCTTCATCACTAGAATCGGAATCGCTGGATTCTAAAGATTCTGAATTCATTAGAATACGCGGTGGCTCAGGGTCTGGAGCAGGTGGGACAGAAAACCTTAATGAGTCGTTGAAATTGAATAACTTCTGTGGTATCATTGATGGTGTTTCTTTTTTAGTTTTATGGGTGACTGGCGATGGTAAATCTTCTTTTCGCCATTCGAGTTTCGGCGGTAGTGTAGGTTTTAGAGCGGACATTACAGTGTTAGGGCTTTCTTCGTCACTTGAATATCCATAAAATTTGTTTGGAACTCTTCTGCGTTTTGAAGACCTTTTCTTATCTTGAGCCGTAGTGTGTGGTGTCACTAAACTTTGAGTTGTTGTAGGTTTCGGGGGTTCGGGAATTTGAACTGTATTGCTTTGCAATGATATTGTTATTTTATTCGGAACCTGTGGTGGTGATTCCTTCATCTCTGGCTCAGCTCTAATGATGTCCTTGGGAATGTGTATTTTGATTGGACCATGTTTACGTGAACTTTTAGATTTCTTTTTCTTTTTACTTTTCTTTTTACTACTGCCAGTTTTGTCTTTAATATTTGGTTGGGTTGTTTCCGATTTACTTTCCTCCTTTAGTAAGTCGGAAGAAGGCATATTAAGATCTAATTTTTGCTCAATCTGAGGGGATTCAGGAACAGGTTCTTTAATAGGTGTAGCACATCGACTGACATTTCCTGATACCGAACCACCTTCAGACACTGTATGCAAAAGTGGATTGCGTTTTTCATTATATGCCTTATTGGCTATTGATTGTGGGTTTTTATCATAAAACTCTTCGTCAGTCTCACTTTCGTCCGTTTCTAGATCTGTTTCAGCAATTGGTGACTCAATTTTTTCAGGAGCTAATACTGGTGTTTCAGACATACCCATAACATCCACGTTTGAACCATTACTTAGTCTTCTATTAGACAAAGATTTTTTGTGCTGTCTACTCTTTTTCTTTTCCTTCCCTGATTCATCTGAAGAATCTGAATCAGATGAGCTGGATGATGAAGAGCCACTACTAGATGAACAGCTGCAATTAGAACCACAAGAACAGCTGGAATCACTATCACTGCTACTGCTACTCGAAGATGATAAGCCATCCAGGCGCTTTTTAATTTTTTTATTCTTCTTTTTGTCAGTGCCAATCCCCTCATCGTCACCGTTTATATCAGCTGGTATGAGGCAATAGTCATGATCTGATTCACAGACATGTTTTTTTATTAGTACTAATGGAGGTGTTTTCTCTTTTTGTTTCTCTGCCTTAGCCTGATACTTCTGAAAGTTGTCCCATATATCTAATACAGTTCGCTCGCTGGGTTTCTCTTCACTTGGTTCTATTTTATCTTCTTTTGGCGAAGAATTTTCAAGGGATTCAATTTTTTTTGTTTCAACTTTTTTCTCTTCATTAACATCAGTTTTAATTTTATTATCATTTTCATTGCTTTCCGTTGTTTTATCGTCAACTTTTTCGTTTTTAATAGTTGGTGCTTGGCCAGTATCAGATTCGTCACTACTGTCACTTTCAGATAAATTTAAAGCTGGCAAATCTACTTCTAACAATAAAGCATCTTTTTCTTTCATTTTCTTCTTTTTACTTTTTTTAGAAACTTGTTCAGTAGCTACCTCACTTTTACTGTCTATTTCCTCTTGGGGTTTTTCATCAACTAAATCAACAACAGGTGTTTGTTCCTTTTGTTCATCTGTTAATTCTTCTGTTGAAGGGGCTGGTTTTTCTTCACTTAAATCTTCTGTAAACAGTTTCTTCCTATGTTCTTCTAAATGTTTATTCAGTAACTTTTTTGATACAAATTTCTCGGTACAGCCTTCTTCTGTGCATAGGTGAGGATATTCTTCAGAGTGAAATCGTTTATGGACTTTTAAATAAACTGCTCTAGAAAACTGTAATGTGCATTCTTCACAAACAAATACTGCTGGTGGATTACAGAAATGATAGACATGTGGCCACTTCTTTTGAAGGCATTTTTTACATGACACACTCTCAGTTCCATGTTTCCAAAAAAGATGATTATTTATATCCGGTTTATTTCTATATGCTATACCACAGCGATAACATAAATGATGTAATTTGTGTTTCCAAACGTGATTTGACAACCGAGCCTGGCTTTGGCAAAACTCTAAACAAACATCACATGTGTGGTGTATCTTTCTAAGATGCACCATTAACCTAAATGACGAGGCAATTGTATCTACTGTACAAAAGCAGCATCTAAACCTAATTTCACATTCGGAATCATATGTTCCAGGACATAAATGGCAAATCAATTCACTATAAGTATAAAAGTTGTTTTTACACATGACACACAACAATATTGTTTTTTGGTGCATTTTACGGTTGTGTAAACAAAGCTCCTTATGAACAGCAGTTTTAAAATAACATTGAAAACATTCAAATAGCTGATTAAAAGTCATCTTCTCACATTTGTCTATACTGTCGTATGTATCCAAATTTATATACACAGTATTTGATTCTTCTGCACCTGACTTCAGTTTAGCTATAATAGTTTCTGGCATCAACTCTTCTGCTGTTATACTGTCAACAGTAGCTGAAAATCGATGCTGGGCAACCATATGCAAGGCAAGCTGCCCGCAATCAACTGCTATCACACGACCATGATTACAATATACACAATTAAATATTGTTGATGAAAGAAATACTTTCAAAAGGTCTTTTAATGGATATTTATCTAAAGGTCGGTCTAGTGTTAATTCAGTAAGTGGGATATCATCAACAGGCTCTGTTTCCTCGACATTAACATCACCTGTTACATCAATATCTTGTAGCTCACATTTTTCAGGTATCTCAGGAACTATTTCTTTTTCAATAGGTTTCTCCTCTTCCTCCATTATTTCTGGTTGAGATAAATTTTGTTCAATATTTTCATTATTAGATGTCTCTTCTAAAATCTCATTTGATGTTGTTGGTAGTGTTAAAGTATCAGGTACCACTTCTTCATTTTCATTTTGATGTTCAACTGTAATATTTCTATCATCAACAGTTAATTTTTCACTTGCATCACTATCAGAGGAATCTTCACTTGACGTATCTTTATCTAAAAACTCTTTGGGCACCCGAACTGTTAACTTTGGGACCCTATTTAAAGTATTTTCATCTTCAAATTTATTATCATATATTGTAGATTTTATTGTGCTATCAGTTTTGTTATCACTGGGTTTCATAGATGCCGGTTCTATATTATTATTGATTAGTGTCTTTACAATAGTTTCTTTATTATTTTCATAAATGGTTGTTTTGACAAATGGGCTATCTGCTCGGTCACATATTGTCATTTTTATTGAAGGTGGCTTCACTGGAGTTAGGTTTTCTAATTGTTTGTCTTTTTCGTATCTCTTTGGAGGTCTTCTGTTACGAGATGGGGGCTTATGAGCATAGTTTTGACCTACTGTAGGATCCACAGTTGAATTTATTATTACAGGGGAATTAGCATTATTTAAACTAAGTTTAAGCTTTATACCAACTTCTTTTTCTTTTTCAATGGAAGGTTCGGGTGACTTGGCAATAACATTTAGTTTAGCAGTAGATACCGGCTCCCTGCTGGGTTCAAGCGAATCACTATCTTCATCATTTTCATCATGCTCATCCCCATTCGATAAGTTCTGAGCCACAGATTGTTGCACTGGGTATTTTGAACATGCAGAAATTGACTCATTGTTTTCTTCATCTTTTTCGTAAATACTATCCATTGAATCATTAGCTGTCCTATTGATAGATTCAGATGAGTTCATTGAACTCACACTTGTATCACAATTTAAACTATCACTAATATTTTTATTACTAAATATATCTTGTGATGGCATTGTAGCCTCTGCTTTAGGTTCATCTAAATCTTTTTTATCACACAAAGTTTGAATGGATCCTTTTACACCAAACCCATTTCCACTGTCTTTCTTTACACTTTTAAGTTTATTCGATTTCAATGAACTTTTACTCACAAGTACAGGCACAGGTTTAGGTTTAACATTGTCACAATCATGATTAAAATAATCGTCTTTTTCACAACATATTTCGTCACATGCACAGCACATTAAATAAAATGTTCCATCATATACACGACTAAACTCTTCCTTTGTATTGAAATTAAATTCTTGCACATTGTGTTTGTTTGTTAGATGTGATGAGAGCTTTTCAGCTTTTGAAAACATTCCTAAACAAAATAAACAGATGTGCCTGTTGTGTACCTCTCTCATGTGAAGAAATAAATTCCAATTCTCATAGTAGGTGCCACATGCCGAACACAGGTAAACTTTTCTGGTGACTCGAGATGGGCCGCTCGTATTTTGTTTCGATTCTGTATAAGTTGTTTCCGGACTTAATGTGGGCTCCTTAGGTTGCGCTCTACAAATAAGCTGATGTTCTTTCAACATAGCCAGCGTTTTGAATGACATGGAGCAACATTTGCGACACTTGAACTTCACCATTGGCTGCAGTCCAAGACTCTGAGCATACTCTTTCAACTGGGGTCCTTTTTCAATTTTACCTTTCTTATATTGTGATAAATGACTTTTAGGCACAAGTCTAGGTACAGGTTTGTCTTTCTCGCTCTCCAACATACTGTCAATGTTGAATTTTGGGTTATGAAACTGTCCATGATCGGCACGCTTTGGTATAAGTTTAGGCACCCGAGGAACATTATTTTTGGGCGTTGATGTGTCGTTGTGCTTGATCACATATGGTTTCTTTCTTTTAGATGGACTGTTGTAAGATAGTGAATTTTCTACAAACGGTCGTTTGCCAAGGTGTATTCTAAGTGGGTTAATCCGTTGCCTGCATTTATCCTCTGGGGCGACTTCGACATGCGGTCGCCGGGGTTCGTACGACAAACTCGACGGGCTGGATGTGTCGGCGGGAACGTCGTGACCATTAGACGTCAATTTTCCAAGACGCTCAGTGTATATATTTGAAAACTGCAATCCGTGTAGTTTTTCGTTGTTTACATTAGCGTCATTACCATCTTCCATAGTTTTCTGAAATACATAACACGTGATCAATTCGAGTACTCACTGAGAAACAAAAGACGTTTAAACAAGCGGAAATCGGAACCGTTCCGAAATACGATAACGACAATAGGGCTATAAAGTAGGTCTCACCTCTGAAATCGTACGTCCAGTACGAGTACAATATGAGAGATTTGTTTCCATGCATCCGTTTGCAAGCACTCCTTACATCAGGCCTATTAACAGGCAGCTGCGGGCTGGTCATTCCCGTAAAATGGCGTCACTTCACCGAACGAGGATTGGTGTTATCGAGGCCATTGTACACTTCGAGTTTCACATTTCTCACTTATCATACACATATTTCGAATGAATTATTAATTATATAATTAAAAACAATCAGATATTAATGTGTCCTACTGTTTATATCCAAACACATTATTGAAAATTGTAGCGCAACGAGAAGCTATGCCTGAAGTTCAACCATAGACTAACGGTATTTTTTTATTTATACATTGAGCCAAAGATTGAAAAAATTGCGATTTTGCAAACACGTGGTATAACTTGTAACCATAAACAACAAATGTGTATGTTGAGGAGCGTGCTTGCGTGTGATGTTTGTGTTGCGATATTTGCAAGGACCACTCTGTTTAAAATGATAAAGACTTAAAGTAGATGCAGTCAATACCAATTTAACAAAATCTCTCAATAACTATTATCTGAAAATTTTAAATGATCTTATAGTGTAGAGTTGTTCTTTAAAATACAGAAACTTAAAATTTAAATATATTATATCTAGCAATATCCCGCGAAACAACTTGTTTCGCGGGATATTGCTAGATATAATATATTTAAATTTTATGCTATGGATTTCCGCAAAGTAACGCCTGATTCCATTAACTATACAGAAACTTGACAAAAATTTCTACAAGACGTCTTTTCTCTAAGGCTTTAGAGCCTTAGAGAGAAGTCGTCTTGTTTCCTTCATCCTTCAAACGAAAGTTTTTATATTCAGAGGTTCAAGTTTCAACGCTTAGCTTTCAGAGTATTGAACAGGTAACATTGTCAATTTGAACTTAAGTGTCCGAATTTAAACTCTATCTTATTTATTATTCTAGTGTTTTATTTGCTGTGCTGTAAACTTTCTTCGAACAAGGATATTCAGATATTATTGGACAATAGAGGTCCGGCCTAATCTTCGTAGTTTGTGATGGCGACAAGACAAGAGCAGTCTTCTTTATTTGATAATGGTAATGAACCGGCCATTTCCATGAACTAAGTTTCCTAGACGTGGCGCTGTGATCGTGCGACAGAATGTTAAATCAACCTACATATCGAAATAATTATTATTTCACTAATATCTAGGATGAAGTATAGCCCATCCATGATTAATATTCTTTATTTTGCACGGATAATACAGAAAGCACATCGTTGTAATAAACAAAATTAGATAAAATAAATAATAATTTCTTTTGTAATCTATGGGTTGATTAGCCATAGTGTATAAACTTTGGCATAGCATAGACAAGTAATGTATATTGATATTTGATGTGTCACTGTCATAAAACAAGTTCTAAGAGTTTGTGAAAGGAGTAGATTTTATTATTTTATGATTTAATTTTTATTTGCTAAAACTATTTTATTTCTTACTTTTAATATAGACCATGCTCAAGCAAGATGATGTCTGATCAGTTTAGAAAAGTAGAACCATATTCACCTAAATCCTCCCCGAGAGGAGCGAGGTCACCAGTGGTCTCGCGACAAGATTCTTCTGGCACCCTCAAAACTACGATTTCACTCGGAAAAAACCCAACCATTGTTCACACCGGTCCATTCTATTTGATGAAAGAACCACCAGGTACGAACCTACTAAATAACTCTATTGACGATTATTCTTGTTTTTATTTTGGTCAACATTAAGTATAAAAAAAACAGTGTAGTAAGTTGTATTAATCAATCTTAATAGCTCAAGTTCTTTTATATTTATTTATTTATTAGTGTTTTTTCGTTATAGGAGAATGTGAACAGACAGGAGCTACAAATTTGATGGCTTATCATGGACTGGAACATTCATACAGTAAGTTTAATGGAAAGAAGCTAAAGGAATCATTATCGTCATTTCTACCAAATTTGCCAGGAATACTTGATGGACCAGGCCAAGAAGATAATAGCACACTGGGATCCGTGATAGCCAAGAGACCCATAGGTGGAAAGGAACTTATACCACTGACGAGTGCTCAACTTGCGGGATTTAGATTGCACCCGGGTCCATTGCCGGAACAGTACAGATATGTTAGTGCCACTCCGCCTAAGCGGCACAAGAGTAAACACAAGAAACACAAGCACAAAGATGGAGCACCACCGGGGCAAGACACACCACTGCAAGGTAATTCTATTAAGCAAAGTGATGCATTTGTATACTATGTCCGATATAAATTGAACCCAAATGTAAACAAACCCGTCTATGACATAGCCAAAAGTGATGCCAATTGGCCAATAATAATACAATGATTATTGTTTGCTATGAATCCATAGACTATAGGCTTATATTCTACAATTGGCTGTGTCAAAATGGCATATTTTTTCTGTGAAAGATTTTCATTTGATGTTTAAATTTATTAATTATTGTTTAATTGTTATTAAATGTGTAATAAAATAATGAAGTATGATGCTTTAATATACCTGTGAAAGTGTTGATAAGTGTGCACAATAAGTACATATTATGTGAAAATTTTTATGTTTTCGGTTTGTTTAGCTTTACATTAAATTTATCAGGGACGAACTATATATATATTTAAAATCTATATCGTCACAAAAAAATAAATATACATTAAACTGATTTTATTCTTCTTCCAGATTCATCCAATCCTGACAATTACGAAAAGAAACATAAAAAACAAAAGCGCCATGATGACGACAAAGAACGCAAAAAGAGAAAAAAGGAAAAGAAGAGGAAGAAACAGAAACACAGCCCCGAGCATGGCGGTCTCACTCCAAACCAACACCCCATCCCTTAACTATTTATTGTGTAGGTTAAGCTGAACTAAATCAAAACCCCTTGTTGTAGATGTAAGTTAGATTAGTTAATGTTTCACACTTCAGTGTAAAATATTGATTAATAGTTTTTTAGCGTAGGGCAAAGCACAATTTATGCTATTCTCATCTTGTTTTAGGCCACTATGAAATTACCTTTTGTACATAACAAAATGTCTAGATACTGTGATTTGTGAAGCACACATATTTACTTGTGCTAACCAGTTTAGATTTTTTTTTGCCACCAAAAAAAATTTATATAATATCAACACCAACAATTTGTACTGTGCCAAGTCCAAATTTTGAAAAATCGAATTGGGGAAATTACGTGTTTATTCGGCTAACTTGTGCTAAATCAAAAAATAAAAATAATAAAAGAAAATTTTATATTAGAAAATACATTTTACCCATTAAAAGACTCCTGCAAAGTACGATTTTATAAGATAGTGTAGTATAAATTGCTGGTGTTTATATATATTTAACAACATTGTGTAATCCAAGACATCGCCTGGACAAGGACATATAAACTGGACTGAAATTAGAGTAATGTGAGTAATATTATATGTATCAACTTATATAATAGGTATTATAGTCTGATGATAGTTATTTTACCTCCAAAGCTTGTGCCTCGAACTAAGCGACGACAGCGCTGGTAAGCAATGTGTTTGGGGTACAGTTTACAGAACAGTACGCTTGAATTGAGTGTTGATTTTATAAAACTAAATGAAACAAGAGTATGCCCGCTGACTTCTTTTGTTCTTCTAAATTGCCTTTTGCAATATTCTGCCAGTGTCGATCATGAAGAAATAATAATCATTTAGTTCCATCAAAACCAACTTGGCGCTAGCATCGCGTCAAGCATATTGCGTTCAAGACTAGAGAACTTAACAATTCCAATGTAAATTTTAATTCAAAAAGTAAAGTATTAAGAGGAAACACTATGGTTGAGAGAAATACAAAATAGGTATTTATAAAATCTATTGCTGTCTCGCAGTGCCTTAGCTAGCCAGCACTAGCGCGATAGAGACAACTGCAACTTGGACTGATTTTACCTATTAAAAGTACCAGAAATCGACGTTTAGGGGATTTCTGTTTCCTCCTCCAAAACTCAACCGATTTAAATATTTTTTTCTGTATTAGCTAAAAAAAGAATTGAGCTAGGTTCCTATTTTTTGCTTTTGTTGATTATTGTAGTCAAATCTGTTTCCTAGATATTTAAACATAGCGGAGAGTCTGGTCATTTTTTTTAGGTTTTTAAACGTCCATATCTCTTTAAATAATTAATTTATTAAAAAAAGGAAAAAATAGGGACGTACAAACAATATCCATAAATATTCAGGAAAAAAATTGTTACTCTAGAGGAATGTTATCCAGGGAGGAAATAGAAATCCCCTAGACCCCTATTTTTTTGTATGGAAAAAAATTCGTGGTGTTTCCTCTTAAATATCAAATCGGTTATCAAGTAGAGGTTGCAATTGTAATGGTCGAGACTTGTTTATTAATGTGGACCGTTCCGTTCCATAAAATTTACACATAATTTTTTTATTTTTTTAAAACCAATTTGGTGCTATTGTCGTGACTGTTCAAGATTACCCAACTACCAAATTCTAATTCCGATCGATTGGAACATTTTGAGTCAGCCCCCTTTCTTAAAATGTTCCAATCGATCGGAATTTAAATTATTAAAGTAATTTCTTTTAATTAAAGTTCATAGAAACTCTGAGGTAAAATAACTTTGAAAGGGCCATAGTCAGTGTTCGTCCCGGTCGATAGCAGTAGCACAGGTTTATTTTTAAAGTAGATAGGTATTTGTTTTCTTTCTACAGCTAGATGTCCAATACTCCTGTCGCCGTATCCTAAGTCTATTATGTTACTAAATATAGTTATCATAATAAACAAATTGAATTTCTAACGCAGTGTTTGTGTTTACATGGAAACATCAATGAAATTATTATGTTGTATAGTACGTCCGAGATAAATTTAACTTAAACGTAAACAAACCAAAAACACCGACATTTTCACATATTTACTTATTGTGCACACTTATCAACACTTGCACCGGAATTTTAAAGAATTACACTTCATTATCCAATACATTTTATAACAATTAAACAATAAATAATATGTTTAAACATGAAATGAAAATGTTTCACAGAGAAAATACGCCATTTTGACGATTAATAATAATAATAATATCTATGGACGCTTCACACCACGTCAATCTGGCCCCGTGCTAAGTATCCGAAGAACTTGTGTTACAGGTACCAGACAACGGAAATATATTTAATACTTTTATACTATCCACATATTTAAGATTTTTATTATATTAATACACAAATTTAATACACATCCATGACTCAGGAACATTTAAAACTTTTTATTCCCTCAGTGGGATTCGAACCCGCGACCTCCGGGTCAAGAGCCAAGCTCTGAACCACTAGACCACGGAGGCGTCAATATAATATTATAATATAAGCCTATAATAGTCTATGGATTCATAGCAAACAATAATCTTTGTATTAATATTGGCCAATTGGCATCACTGACTAGTCCATGGTTGTGTCATAGACGGGTTTGTTTACGTTTGGTTAAATTTATTTCGGACGTACTATGGTAACAAGGTAGATAACTACGTACATGTAAAATATTTATAGACTACAAGCCCATGAACAAAATGAACCTGCGAAATGATCCAACGTGAGTAACGCTTAGAAAGCTGTAACTATATCAGAAGATAACTTTAAGCGCTATGCTGTCATTTGAGTAGTAGAGCAGAAGCAATATATAGCGACACGTCGCTTTCGACCCCTACGCGGAAAAATGTACGGCGGTCATGGGTACAGTATCTATATATATATATATATAGTCAACAGTCATCAGTCAACTGGTTGAATAAGCTATTTGATTGAATGACTAGCGCGTTCATTGAAATCTGTTTTTATCAACAAATTCAATGAATCCGAGACTATGACAGCTATTTAATATTTTATTTTTAAACTTCAATATTTCGGAATGTGTACTTTTATATCGCACATTAAAGTAAATTAATCAAAAAATATATCAACACATTGCTATCTGTACGAGCTGTTTGACGCCATTAAATAACCGCGCTAGTCAGTCAATTGAATAAGCAGATTCAATCAGATGACTGCGACATTTACAAAAAGAATTACACAAATGCCGTACAGTAATAAATTACCTATATTGCTTCTACAATTACCGTTAAATTAAAAGTTTGTACTGACTTCCGACGCCAGCACTTTAGTATAGCACTAGGTTTTTTTGTCATTTATTTTTAATCATCTTTAAGCTATAAAAAAGCCGTACATTAATAATTAGTCGTAGTTCCTCACCTGGACCTGACAAATTCCATTTCCTCATGTATTCTCAACCGCTCAGTAATGACAGCATATCGCTCAGAGTTATCAAATGATATTATTTAAAACTTCGTTTAAATTTTCCATAAAAACGCTAATTTAAAAAAATCTAAATTTAAACACACATATGTGACACATGTTGACGTTAATAGTATTTCAAGTAAACTAAATGAAATAACAGCTCACTTTTCATGAGCTGATATTTCCCGAGACGGATTTCTTGTGCTGACAAGATATCTAGTGTATTGTTGATTGAACGCGGTATTATAATATAATATCTATGGACGCTTCACACCACGTCAATCTGGCCCTGTGCTAAGTATCCGAAGAACTTGTGTTACTGGTACCAGACAACGGAAATATATTTAATACAACATATTATACTATACACATATTTAATATTTTTATTATATTATACGCAAATTTAATACACATCCATGACCCAGGAACATTGAAAACTTTTTGTTCCCTCGGCGGCATTCGAACCCGCGACCTCTCGTTCGAGCACCAACGCGCTCAACCACTGCGCTACGGAGGTCGTCAAATGTCTCTGAATTAGCCACGATTGTTCCGGCGGCATGTGTTAATAAAAGTACCTAACTCGTGTCCCTTTTTCACAGTAAACTCTATACAAGGGATGTAATACGCATCCCTAAATATTGTCACTCATTTATTTTACACGTTGTATAATATTTGTGCACACGAAAGATGTTCGGAATCTCGATAAGCAAATCACCCGAAACAATATTGATATTTTTATACATATACACAAGATAATTGATAGGAAGTGACAATTTTATCTTGAGTATAAACACGGAGTAATCTACAGTGTCGATAGTGCAGTGGTATAGTAAACATGGCTTATGAGTTGAAAGATAAGGTTGTGGTGATCACCGGGGGGGCTATAGGCATTGGTGCCCGCGTAGTGGACCTGCTGGTGGATGAAGGGGTCAAGGTGAGATATACAAAAATTCAAAATTCAAAATATTTTATTTCCAAATAAAACTTAATAAGCTATTTTCGGAAAGTCAACAAAAAGGCTACCACCGGTTCAACCCTAGCCCGCCGAGAAGAACCGGCGTAAGAAACTCGGACGGGGCCATCTTTTAGCAAAACGATGGAAAATTGTTCTTTTTAAAAAGTGTATACATAATATGTTTACAATGTAAAACTTAATGTATCTTAATAATATACGATTACAAAATATGCTCAAATTATTAAATAGACACTGTACAATGTACATAATATTATTCGGTCTACTTACCATGGTCATGAGTTCACGACCATTGTTACCTAATAAGCATTTAAATAAACAGCTTATTATTAATAATAATAATATCTATGGACGCTTCACACCACGTCAATCTGCCCCTGTGCTAAGTATCCGAAGAACTTGTGTTACAGGTACCATACAACGGAAAAATATTTAATACTTTTATACTATACACGTATTTAAGATTTTTATTAACACATCCATGACCCAGGAACATTGGAATTTTTTTTTCCCTCAGCGGGATTCGAACCCGCGACCTCTCGTTCGAGTACCAACGCGCTCAACCACTGCGCTACGGAGGTCGTCAAATATCATATAGGGTTGTGTGACTCGAAAGGAATAAGCATGTAAAAGTTTAGTAGAAAAATGGGTGCGTGTACTTGTGTACGCGCGTGAGAAGTTATACTTCTTTAGCATCATTAAAAAATAGTTTTTTATATATAATTTTATATATATATATTTTCGAGACTTAATGAGCGGTTAAGCAGACGACTTCATACTGTTAATTTTGTGTCACAGGTGCGCGCGCATCTTAAAATTTCACTCTCATCATTTTTTCATAACGCGCCTAAAGAAGTAGGGTAAGTTCGCCTGTTCGCGTCCATCGCCCTATTCGCGTCCATTTTGCGGAGCGCCCTATAAAAATCCTCTAAAATAAGTCAACTAACACACTTATCAAACGAAAAGTCATTACCGATTATACCTAAATGTATAAGTGACACGCACGCATATATAAAAGTTCTGTGCGTCAAACCAATCAATTTAAAAAAATATGTCAATCTCGGACGTTCAATTAGGAAGCGCATATGCGCGGATTTTTAGATAAAAAATAGTGTGCAGAGGCGCGTTTGATAGTAAGTTTTTTAATGTTTTATGTGAATTTTTGGATACATAACAGTTTCTACACGTTTATAGTGAAACAAGGAATAATATTACTTATGAATTTGCTTATGTTTTTTATATTTAACTAATAAAATAAGGTGGACGCGAATTACTACATCGAATTTTACAAAACTTCCACTTTGCGTCCGCATTGGACGCAAACTATACCGATATTGGATATAAATAAACCATATTGCGTCCACTATTTTTTAAACAATTGCTTGTGAAAATAATTTGAAAATAAACAATATGTTTATTATAATACCTAATTATAATTTTTTTTACTAAGACGACGGGTTTTTAATTCTATGACGAGTGAAATGTTCTGTTAAATGTGACGACATATTAAATTCAGATGTAGAAGACGATGATGAGAAAACAGGCTCTGACCTATTAGATAGTGTCAAATAAAATGCACGCAATTTGTTTTGGCCAAAGACAGTCATTTGAATGTGACTAGTGTTATTAATTGAAATTCTAACGCCCGGTTTCTGAAAGGCTGATCAAATTGATCAATTGATCAACGCTGATTGGTGAACATCACTTCGCAGTCACTGTTTTCACCAATGAGCGTTCAGATTAGCTGATTTGATCAATTGATCAATTTGATCATGCTTTCAGAAACCGGGTATAAGGCTATAATATATATACTATAAACATATATGCTTAATACTTGCTATGTTTATAATATGATATATTATAAACATACCTATATCATATTATAAACATAGCAAGGTATCAGATACCTTGCTATGTTTATAATATGATAATTTATGTATTCAATAATTCTTTTAGTTATATAATTAGACAAATATTTTGCAATAATTATAATCATTACCTTGTAATTTTAGTGTAAAGTTTGTATACAGAACTGATTACTGTTCATCTTTAAAGTTGCAATCAATACCTACTTGCCTATAATTACTTAATTTTAAAGCTAAACCAATATTAAGAAGAATTATTTTTTTATAGTAAGTAATTTATTTAATTACTTATAATAATTTTGATTTTTTAATATTAAAATATTCTTATATATAGAAATTGTTAAAATACAATCGTTCTTTACAAATTCTTGAATATATCATCCTTTTTTAAAAATTAAAGGGGTGATATCCTTTTTTAAGCTGCTGGACGCAAACTGGTCCACGGGTGGACGCAAATTGGATTTTGTGGACGCAAACTGGGTAAAACGCCTAATTCCGAAATTTATGTATTTTAAAAGAAAACGCAAGATGTTTCGAACAAAATTGAAAGTTTATCTTAAAATAGACTATATATCGAATACATTACACTAATTTTTCATAGAAATTAGAGCTGGAACTTTTTTATAATCGCCGTCAAACCTGCCAACTGCACTAAATGGACGCGAACTGGCGAAACAACCCTATAACTTCAAAAATATCCAGCATTATCCAGGGAGGAAACAGACAACAGGGGTCGCGTAGACCTCTATTTCTGTATGCAAAAACGACCATTGTGTTTCCGCTGAACGTACGTAACGTAGTACGTTGACCATTTAAGAAAGTTTGAAAAAAAACTTACATACTTACATAAACACTACACATTTGCAATACTTACATCTTTCAAAATGAATTGCTGTTCGTTAGTCTCGCTAAAACTCGAGAACGGCTGAACCGATTCGGCTATTTTTAGACATGAAATATTCGTGGAAGACCAGAGTAGGTTTAAACGGTTTGTATCCTCAACGAAGTGGGCACGGGTCAGCTAGTAATATTATAAAACAAAGTCCTCTGTCGCGTCTGTCCGCGAAGATATATAAACTCAAAGATTGTACAGTGTCTCATGTTATAACACCGTAGCATTTTTACTTAATATTTACTTCATACATTCAGTACGCGTTCGTATCCTATGATTCCCACATAATCAAGCATATTATAATAGCTCCCCTCACCGATTTCGGTGTCGGTAGCCGATTTCATTGAAACCAGGCCAGCTACGCAGGAGATATTTTATAGTGCCCAAGTGTGTGCGCAATACACAGAAGCACTCTCTCTTCCTTTTATTCTCATAACCCAGTGGGACGGTAAACCAACACGACTGGCGAGAGAGCAGGCGCAGGTCCGACTTTTTACATGCCCATCCGACGCATGGATCATCTTTCTTGTCAGACAATCAGGTGATCAGCCTGCATTGTCCTAACCAAACTTGAAAACAACATTTTTATTGTTCCAACGCGGGAATTGAACCCACGACCTCCGGGTCGAGAGCGAAGCTCAGAACCACTAGACCACGGAGATGTCAAAACATATTATGTGGGAAAGCTGATAAAATTAGTTAATCGGAAAAACATCGCATTTATTAGCCAAACCCCCACAAAGACTAATGCATCAATCTCCATGCTGTTTTCTCTCTGCTGCCGTCAGTGCGTCAAGTTCGCAGGGACAACTAGTTCAATCTTTAAAAAATAAAGGTTCTGAAATGTAATACGGGAATTAAATTTCAAACTGAAACTGCAATAGAACACTGTACCAGTTTAATAGCTTATGTGAATAGGTAGGTCTGGGTATCAGTGGCAAAGGCAGGCAGAATTTTTTTTTAGCTATTTATATTCTATGTAAAAGCACGTAAAAGGTAGGATTGGAAGAGAGTCTTCAGAAGTTAAGGGGTAGATAAGTGGATCAGATATTAATAGATAGTAAGTGGGTTAACTTGTAGATACCTATCTTATTATTAAAGCGCTTGTGAGCATCCAAAACATTTAAATATTCATTTTTACGATGCATGAGGTTATCATTTAAACACCCCTTTAAGTAATCCCCGTGAGTAATTTAGAAATGTGGATGAATATCTTCAAAAGTTATGGGGCAGGTAAAATCGATAGTAAATAGTGTTATAGAAACCGCAAGCCTCTGGTACTTCATTTCTTATTTATCACCAAAATTCCATACAAACTTATACATAAGGTTTTAAAGACAGAATTCTAGGCTCTATTACTAGTTTTTTTTTAAATTTTTTCAGCACATAGCACTTCTCGATATACTCGAGCAAGAAGGTATTAAACGCGAACAGAAGTACGGAGCAGACAGGGTGAAGTTTCACCGGTGTGACGTCACGAGCGAGCAGGAGGTCCTGGGGGCGATGCAGGCGGTGCTGGACCAGCACGGCTACATCGACGTCGTCATCAATAATGCTGGAGTTATGAACGATAAGATCTATAAGAAGGAGATTAATTTAAATGTGGTAGGTATGCAAAGGTATTAAAGACACGCGCACGTTACAGGTGCATGAGCGGGATGGACTGAGATTGTATGGACTTCGTTCGCGTGGTTTTTGAGTGAATTAACCGTTAATGCAGCGCACGCAACGAATGTCCCCAAATGTTAATAATTTTCCCCGTTTTTGCAACATTACTCACTGATGCTTCGCTCCTATTGGTCGCAGCGTTATGTTATATAGCCTAAACCTAACCTTTATAAATGGACTATCCAACAAAAAAATATTTTTTCAAATCGGACGAGTAGTTCCTGAGATTAGCGCGTTTATCGATTTATGGATGCTTCACACCACGTCAATTTGGCCCCGTGCTAAGTATCCGAAGAACTTGTATTACAGGTACCAGACAACGGAAATATATTTAATACTTTTATACTATACACATAAGATTTTTATTATATTATACACAAATTTAATACACATCCATGACCCAAGAACATTTAAAAAACTTTTTGTTCCCTCGGCGGGATTCGAACCCGCGACCTTTCGTTCGAGCACCAACGCGCTCAACCACTGCACTACGGAGTTCGATTGAGATTAGAAACGAAGCACTAGAATCAGGGCCTCAATTGTCGTTGCTCGAACTTCGTTTCGAACGACAGTCTATCCCGTTCGTACACGTCATTATCATGTGCGTGCGAGCGGGTCAGAGAGAGTATTGAATATCCAAAGAAACAATATTGGATGTAAGAAAAATGGCCCTGGTAGAGCGGAAACTTAGCCGGTAAGCCTTAACCTCACGCATAAAAAACGGCACTAGAACTCCTTAAGAAGTTCACCATCGTCTGCGATTTGATCTTATTCTGTATGCCAGGTGCCAGTATTATTTACTACTCTACGATTTGTAGAAGCAACGATCCTAATGGCAAAAATTGCCAACTAATTAAATAAATAATTCTTTATTGACACAAAAACATTACTTCGATACTTTTTTTTCATATCAGATGAAGACCCTGGCCCCTGCACAGGCACTAGTGTGAACTGTATTGCAGAGGCCAGTGTCCAAAGTAGATGCTATACACACTTATCACACTTGAAACTTATTAGCATACCACCACCCATCTATACTAATATTATAATGCGGAAGAGTTTGTTTGTTTGCTTAAACGCGCTAATCTCAGAAACTACTAGTCCGATTTGAAAAATCTTTTTTTTGTTGGATAGTTTATATAGAGGAAGGCTTTAGGCTATATAACATTACGCTGCAATCAATAGGAGCGAAGCGTCAGTGACAACTGTTGCAAAAACGGGAAAAATTATTCACATTTGGGGACTTTCGTTGCGTGCGCTGCATAAACGGTTTATTAAGTCATTCAAAAACCACGAAAACGAAGTCGGCACACGGCACAGCTAGTAAAATATATAAGGCAAAACTGTGGCTCCTGAAATAAATGGGTCCAAGTCTACTTCTTTCTTTTTCAGACGGCACTAGTCACGAGCACATTCAAGGCCATCGAGCTGATGCGCAAGGACAAGGGCGGGCGCGGCGGGCTGGTCGTGAACATGGCGTCCGTGGCTGCCATGATGCAGACCCACACGCTGCCCGTCTACTTCGGCACCAAGAGCTTCGTGCTGCAGTTCACCAACTGTATCGGGGTAGGTTTTGAAGTGATAATAGTCATTAAGCCTCACGCCGACTTCAGCGTCGCAGTACGCACGAGTAATTGTTTTTAGGGGGTGGGCAATTAATAGAAACACTGTCTCATAGCGACACGACTGGCGAAAGGACAGACGAAGGTCCATCCGAAAAATAAATATTTTGTCTTTTCAAACATTTCTAACCAAACCTGAAAGGAAAGTTTTAAATTATTAGGTGGTTTTTCCAACCGGCGGGTTGAGAGCAAAGCTCTTATTCACTAGACTACGGTGGCGTTATTTGGAGTGATAAGTTCTTTGGGAGATTATGGGAGAGTTAACAGCATCGTTACTAATAACGTAACGCGTTACGGAGCCAGCTTCCGGGTGGGATTCGTTTCTCTCACGGCAGCGTAGGCAGCTGGCAGGTAGACCTCCGCTTACTCTTAGCGGAGCGGGAGCATGAGGCTGAGGAGTACTTACTTGGAATTAATAATATCTATAGACGCTTCACATCACGTCAATCTGGTACCAGACAACGGAAATATATCTAATACTTTTATACTACATATTATAAGCATATTTAAGATTTTTATTATATTCATACACAAATTTAATACACATCCATGACCCACGAACATTGAAAACTTTTTGTTCCCTCGGCGGGATTCGAACCCGCGATCTCTCGGTCGAGCACCAACGCGCTGAATCACTGCGCTGCGGAGGTAAGCTATGCGCTGATATATTTCAATAAGGCGGTATTGAGAAAAAAGGTAACAAAGTACTTCAACTTTCAGCTTATCGCTCTCACGTAGTCTGCTGCCTGTAGTTGTCACTTCAGTCGGGCGTTTCCGAGACATGTCGAGACACGTGTGTTCTTTATAGGTGACCGGAAAATAGTTGGAGAATTGGGCTGATTCTCCGATTGTTTTAAATATACCTAGACTATATCGGTTCGAGTCATTCGCATATGCGTCAAACCGTACATTTCTATGAATAGTGTCTATATATGTCTAGTGTCTAGGTACTTTATAAGTACATAAATATTATGCATGTTAATTGCATAACATACCGTATCAGGAGATTGATAGCATATTACGTCCACACGTGGATGGTGGTCGATAAGATCGATACGTCAATAATATCTATTATTTCAAAATTTTTATATTGATCTTATCGAATAATCTCAAGAGCAACAAACGTTTTCTTTATTTTTCAAATTCAAATTCCGTATGCGCCATTTAATTTCAATACCTAAGCACTTATTTCACATGAGCCCGTTGAAATTCACAAAATTATTTCTGCTCAATTCACCTTCATCCATTCGTATCTTCAATTGTATTACGAGATTATCTCTCGTGTCTATCTGTTGTGGGTATGTTTAATCTTGAACAGAATAAATAATAAATAATGATAGTTTTATTAATCGACTAGCTGACCTGTGCTAACTTCGTTAAGCATACAAGTAAATAGTTTCACATAATCCTGAACCCGCAACGTGGAACCCGCAACCCCGAACCCGCAACGCGGAACCCGCAATGTTCCTTGTTTTGTTATACCTGTTAAGTTTTTGTAAGTTTTTATTATAGGCATAGTAGGGTTTTCTGGATATGGCCGAATTTCGTACGAATTAATTTTTTATTTTATTTATCGATTTGGAATAAAAAATATTAATCCAAATAGTTTAAACTTATTTATTAGATACTTATTATATAAATGCGGTATTTATTATAGCATTTCATAATATTTATTTTCCATTTGCAAACAATGTTATTACTATGACAACCGTAGATATTCGAGTAGATAACTAAAAACGACATGCGTGCGCGTTCAACTCTATCCCCCCACAAACTGCGAGACTCCGTTTCATTGTGATCTCTTTTGAAATATCCGCTTCTAGTGGATGGTTTTAGGTTTTCAGGACTAGAACTACACAATGTACAGCACATATGGCTTCCATATCGTATTTGTTATGTTATCGAATGAAAATTGCACGAAAATCATGACAACGCCTTTCGAAAATCATTTGATTATGTAACGAATACGTCTTTATCAATCATTCGTTCCAATTCCACTTGAACTGTGGCCGGCGATAGAGCTCAATTTGCTTCAGAAAAACAGGTGCTAACTGTTGCCTTGTCTAAATATTATTCCCCTAACAAACTATTTACAAACGTCACTTGGCCGACATAGACAAAACATTGTAATAATAAAAATAATAAAAATATGTAAATAGGTATTTCTCTTACTATCAGAGTATACGTTTGTATTAAGTACCTACTTATCAAATAGATACGCTTATATTTCTCATTGAATTCACTGTGAATGTAGCAACGTTAAAAATATAGTCTAATATGAAAAATCTTCTTATATATAAAAATGAATTGCTGTTCGTTAGTCTCGCTAAAACTCGAGAACGGCTGAACCGATTTGGCTATTTTTGGTCTTGAAATATTCGTGGAAGTCCTGGGAATGTTTAAACGGTTTTTTTTTATTTTTGAAAGTGGGCACGGGTCAGCTAGTAAGTATAGTATATTTTTCATACCAAAAAATCGGTGTATTACCTATTTTTGTGATTAGAGTGGTAAATCATTATAGCTACTGATTAGTTGAATAAAAGTCTACGTGAAGAATTACCATCATTATCCTTAAATAGAGCTGTAATTCAAATATAATTAGTTTCTCTTTAAAACCTGGTTTAGAAGAAAACAACTTTTCAGATAGAACATAACTCGAGAATCAGGCCAGTAAATGTTTATTTATACTTACATTGGCACCTCCTATGTACAATATACTTGAACGAATTTTTTTTTGCCACGACTCTGCAAATTTGAAAAAATTTGCAGAGTCGTGGCATTCTGTTTTTTTGGTGTACTTCCCAAGCATATTCATCGCCACCTTCTAATTATTAAGGTACAAATTATGATTATGCTTATAGTATGGAGCTAGCGTCGTTCTGTTTTTCATAGTGCATAGGTATACAGGCCGTAATATTAATGAGTGATAATACTTTAGGGTGTCTATGGGTCTCTATAGTATAAGCATAATCATAATTATCTAAAGAATATATTACTTAATAATATAATATTAATATTAAGATTAAAGACGCAACTTCGAGACTGTGCCAATATCAGTGGAGCCTATCACTTCTTATTATCTTCTTTGTTTCTATTAAACGTTGTACATACAAGAATGAACTCTCATGTTCCTGCAGATGAAGGAGTACTACGCGAAGACCGGAGTGCGGGCGATCACCATGTGCTTCGGCAGGACGGACACCAGCCTGCTGGCCGACAACAACCTGTCCAGCCACGACTTGCAGGAGAACGGAGCCCTCGTAGGGCTCATCGAGAATATACCTAATCAGAGGTTTGTAGGCACACCGCAAACAAGATCAAAGAATAGCAACTCCCCATGTTCTTCCCCATCATAGGCAGCAGTGTTTCTGCGGATTTTCAGATCAAAATTGCACTCGCCAACCCGCCTGACAAGCGTGGCGTGTACAGGTAACTCTTTCCCATGAAATACTTTGGGGGAGTATGTCCAGTAGTGGACGACAGAGCTGAAATGGTGATGGTGGTGTTAAAACTTTTATACCACGTCGATCGGGCCCCGTGCTAAGTTTTCTTGTATTACTGGTACCAGACAACGGAAGTATATTTAATGCTCTATATAGGCACACAATATATTTAAGATTTTTACAATGCACATATTTAATACACCCATGACGTTAAAGGACTGAAACCTTTTTATTGGCGGGATCCCAACCGATGCAACCATTGAGACACAGTGGTGGTCACCGAAAGATTAATTATATAACAAAAGCATGTACGTTCTGTATTATATATTTCGGAGGGAGGTTATATGTGAGCGTCTTGATTGTTTGGTATCGTCAGGAAATAATAAGCCGCTCAAACAGTACCTTTATTATTCATCGTATCACAAATAGTTTCACTCTAAAACATTAACTCTGATCGTGGATGCAAACGGATTCATCTCAAGACGTGACGAGGTCAGCTGACATATTGGCTAACGTGTGTGAACATCAGATTCTCACGATATCTTCGGTCTTTCAATCGTCACACCCAATAGAATATCATCACTCCCTTTCAGGTGACCCGTCGACAATGCCCTCCGTCATCGCTGACATAAGTGACACTTGTCAAACGAGCTGTCATAGCCAACTGTCACTAAACACGTCCAAGTGGTTAAACAAGACGTCTGAGATCTTCTTCTTCTCCGACACGGCCATTCTGACCAGTCACACGTCCTCGTGTGCTGCTCCTGTAAAAGAAAAAAAACCAGCTGCAATATCACAAGCCTTTTGCTCGGCCTAACCTGACTCTACAATTTTAGGCCAATTTGCTAGTTTAATCTCTAATAGTAATCTCAACAGATACTTTAACTTCTTTAATGCACAACAATAAACTACGCAAAGTCTCAGGTAATGCCTATATGACCAGGGCTCTTTAGTCGAAATACGTTAGCCGCGTAACACGACGTGTTCTCCCCACGGCTAACACGTGTGTATCACTCATTGAATACACATCATGTGGTCTGTGTAGACCCCAACCTTCCAGCATCACACGCCCGCTGCGCTCCACGTCCTACTTGAGTTGCCCCAAGAGGTACCGACTTTTAATGGTTGCTGCTGCGAAATGATGCTTGGTAGGTCAAATACTGTCATCAGAATTTGACTTCTATGACACGGCTCCATCGCCGACATACGTCAACCGCTTAACACATTTGTGTTAACCGCGGCTGGCTACCCGTGTGCACATGCACAGCGTATGGCCTGTGAAGACCCCGACTCCGCCAGTATCACACTACAGTCAGTAGATAAACAATTATGCTCACCAAATAATTTTGGTTTCGAATGTGATACTTCAACGAAGTACAGACGCCGCCGCGCCACCGCGCTGCGCTGCATCGCTCGCCGCGCTCCGTCGCGTCGTGTCGCGTCGCTAGCGTTGCTCGAAGCTCGATCCACTGTACACAAAATGAAACAGCACAAAAAAATGTTCAGACTATCTAAAATTAAGTTCTTTTAGGGATTTATTTACTAAGACTTTGCTGTGTCTGTCTGTCTTTAATCAGGCTGTATCTCAAGGACAAAAATATCGCCGTTTAAATATCAGAAACAACAATGAGATTAAAATGTTAGATTTCACTATGCAGTAAAATTAATTTCATTTCCTTTCAATGATCTAACTGATTGAATGAAAATAAGCTATTACTTTAGAGTCACACAATAACAAGGGATCAGATTGCACTGTCCTCACTAAACTTGACAAAAATAAACATTTTTAGTTGTACTATCGCGGGAATCGAACCCACAAAGTCGAGTACTAGGCACTAAACCACTGGACCCCAGAGTCGTTCATAATAATAATAATAATAGCTCCCTTCACCGACTTCGGTGTCGGTAGCAAATTTCATTCAAACCAGGCCAGCTACGCAAGAGTTGTTTTATAGTGCCCAAGTGTGTGCGCAATACACAGAAGCACTCTCTCTTCCTTTTACTTTCATAACCCAGCGGAACGGTAAGTTGTCGGTAGCCAATTTCATTGAAACCAGGCCAGCTACGCAAGAGTTATTTTATAGTGCCCAAGTGTGTGCGCAATACACAGAAGCATTCTCTCTTCCTTTTACTTTCATAACCCAGCGGAACGGTAAGTCAACACGTCTGGCAAGAGAATAGGCACAGGACCGACCCTTTACATGTCCATCCGACGCATGGATCATCTTTCCTGTCAGACAGTCAGGTGATCAGCCCGCATTGTCCTAACCAAACCTAAAAACAACCTTTTTTGTTGTTTCAACGTGGGAATCGAACCCACGAATCCGGGTCAAGAGCTGAGCTCTGAACCACTAGACCACGGAGGCAATTCATTCGTCATTCATAATACCTGAAGACTCGCTAGTGCGTTTACAACCTTTTACAAAATCACCAAGTTGGTCGAAGCTAACTGAAGTCACTCAATGAACTTTCTAATCTTCCACCGCATCAGTGGACTGCCACGGCCTCTGAGACTCTTGGATCGTTGAGTGTGTGATGCCTTGTTCACCATTAGTACCAGCTTACATACAGTAACTTCTGAAACATGAAATTAAAATGTGTTAATTCCATAAAACTCATATCACAAACAATATTATCCTGTTGGACGAATTTTAAACTATTCCATATTGCATAATGTTCTAAAAAGTAAAAGTCTGTTAAATCTATAGGTAATATGTATTCCAAATTTACTTTAACAGATATTTTTATAGCCAGCTTAGGAATTTATTTATTCCTAAGCTGTACAAGACATTATTTAAAGATACTCTTTTTTTTTTTCTTTGTTTTAAACTCACCAATGAAAATTACATTTAAGTATGTAGTTTCAAACTACCTACTTATGTTAACCCTCAAGACCCCATGATCAATTTATTGATTTATTGACTACTCTTAAGATTTGTTGTAACTCGAGATTTGTCAAGCTCTCAGCACTTGACTTTAAAACGGACTTCACATAAAAACTAAGGGATGACACATTAATTGCATCCCAAGATTAATTATGACCAAAGCTTTGTTTATTTAACACACATGTGTTGTTGTATTTTGTTTCAACTATTGTAAATGCTCCCGATGGGGACATTCGATCGTGGCATGAATTTCTGCTTGGTTGTGTCCCGATAGAAGATAACTTGTAAAAGCTCTGCATGTTAACCCTAATTAAGTTTTAAACTTTAATAAGTTGTAACTTTAAATAAATTTTTAATTCTTTTTGAATAGTCTTTCTCGCTCCTACAAACTTGTCTACCTACTTACTATCATGTAAACAATATTTACAAAGAACATGTCAATGTTATTGTATAAGCCTGTTTGTTTACAACTTGTGCTCACCTGCATAAGACCTTTACTTGTTGTGTAATAATAATTATTATCATTAAAATCAAACTTTGATTTCTTCTTTATTAACTGTGTTGATTTCACTCTATTAATAAGAATATAGCTAGTATAATAACAAGTTTTAAAACTCACATAATTTAAGTATCAAAATACTGTAAGATCTTTTACTTTGAATCTCTTTTCTGTTATTAATACTGTGATTATAAAACCAGACTAATTCTGAACTTTACAATGAAATAAGTAATGATACTCATACTACCAGTTCACATCTTTGCGAAGCAAGTAGAATAGTCCATAAGATACACAATGCTCATCTGCGTTGGTTGGTTACCCAGCAAAGCTCATTCTATGCATCGGGCAAGCATGCAAGCTATGCAAGGCTATGCATCGTCCAGTCCAGCACTATCCCAGTGTATTGTCCATCTACAAATAAAACAAAACAGCAATACAAACGAACACTAAACTTTAAAGTTTATTTAGATTTTTGGGCAAGCAATTTCATGGAAACTTTGAAATTGTATTTACTTTGAAGGCTTCCAAATTATGAGGAATAAAAAGATTGCTACCACCTGTTACCAAAGCCATCAAGCTTATAACCAAGACCTGTCGTTGACTAGCCACGTCAATCTTGTCATATTATCGTGGTTCTATTGTAAATCGTCACATTCCCCTTGTCAGCACGTTACCATCGTCAGCAGCGCTGTAATCCCATCAATCGTCTTTCTGCTATGCATATACCATGCTGCCTTTGGTAGTGGAGGCTCCGTAATATAATCTGTTCCGTCTCAACGTGATTTGAATGTCCGCAAGGCCATATCCAATCCAACAATTTGTAGGTACCCTGTAACCATCTATCTTGATTTTGCGGGTATATCCCACTCTGATTTCGGAGGGAGGTTATATGTGAGCGTCTTGATTGTTTGGTATCGTCAGGAAATAATAAGCCGCTCAAACAGTACCTTTATTATTCATCGTATCACAAATAGTTTCACTCTAAAACATTAACTCTGATCGTGGATGCAAACGGATTCATCTCAAGACGTGACGAGGTCAGCTGACATATTGGCTAACGTGTGTGAACATCAGATTCTCACGATATCTTCGGTCTTTCAATCGTCACACCCAATAGAATATCATCACTCCCTTTCAGGTGACCCGTCGACAATGCCCTCCGTCATCGCTGACATAAGTGACACTTGTCAAACGAGCTGTCATAGCCAACTGTCACTAAACACGTCCAAGTGGTTAAACAAGACGTCTGAGATCTTCTTCTTCTCCGACATATATATGTGTTATCGCGATTCGGAAATCGCACAACGCCATCTATCGAGAGACATTCAATTTTTTTTTGTTGTTAAATATCACTTATAGAATAATTTCTTCTTAAGTGATGCCCACAACCGGGCTGGTTTCCGCTCAGAAATGACGGCACAGCGCTCAGAATAATTTTATGATATGACTTCCAAGTGTTTAGACGTTGCTTAATTTGTCAGGTAGGTATAATAAATACACGAATTTTAATTGGATCTTTTCACATTTTTCCAAAAAAAACTATTGTAAAACTTAATTAAGTGGAAAAGTGTATATCAAAAAGTTGTGTGTTATTATGATCGAGTGTTCTCAGCTGTTCTGCTGCTGCTCAATTCAGGGGTCACTTGTTCTGTTTATTTCCAGACCCGAGTCTGCCGCCCGGGGCGTGATCGAGGCCTGCCGGCGGGGTGACAGCGGCAGCACGTGGCTGGTGCAGGCCGACAAGCCGGCGCAGGACATCACCGCCACGGTGAAGGAGGCCTACAAGCTGCTCACGGACTTGGTCGATTGATTTTTTTAAAGATCTATTCATTTATTCAGGGATTTTGATCCGAAGATATGTCAATCCCATTGTACCCAATACAATATTAATATTTAATTTACACAGTTACCGTCGATATTGGCAACAATACGGATCAACGAAACAGCTACGTCTGAAATTGGGTCGGAAAGAATAGACTGCACAAGTCCTACCGAATACAAATTAAAAATATTTTTTTTTAAATTACGTTTCGTTTCACTTTTGAAAATGAAGAACTTTACATATTTTACATACTTCAATTTTTTTCTTTTTTAAAATGTAGAAATAAAGATTATAAAAATAAAAATACTTATTTTAATGTTTTTCCATAATCTGTATTATGAATATTACTGTTCAAAAAGAAAAGATATTAAATTAGTATGTAACATTAATTAAGATGTTCACTTTTAAAAGTAAAACGAAATGTTGTTTAATCTGTCAAATAGGATCTCAAGTGAGGTTGCGATTGACATTGTTTTATTTAATTTTAATCGCATGAAAACTCCAGATTTTGAAACTTTCTTCATTGGTTGGTTTTTTTATCACGCTTAGGTGTTATAATATTATTTTTTTATGTCTTGGTGTACAACAATATCTATGTTTTCTCCTCTCTTGTGTAGTGTAAGGTCGATATTGTTAAATAAACGTATATATATTTTTTTATTTTATGTAATAGCCTTCCTCGATGAATTCGCCACAAAGCCTCTCAAATAATTTTCAAATCGGACCAGTAGTTACTACTTTGAGATGTTCGCGTTCATAGTAACAAACAAAGAAGCTCTTCAGCTTTATAATGTTTGTCTTCTTCTTCTTCTTTTTGGGAATGGCTCCTTGGTGATTTGCCAGTGTCAGAGTGTGTTTATAATATTTGTCTGAGAACGAAAGCTGAGAACGACGAGACGTTAAAAGCTGATTACGCAACTTGCGTGGCTTTCACGACCGTGGGCTTCAACTGTCATTGTGACGTTAAATCTTTTTAAAACACGATTTAATATGATTTTTCAATGATTTTATCAAATTAAAAGTGTTTTAAAAAAAAATTACGTCACTATTTACTACGTTAGCCAAGATGTCAGCCGACCTCGTCACGTCTGGATAGATCCATTTACATCAGAGTACTGAGTAAATACTTTAATAAGAAACTTTGTTATTTGTCTAACAAAATACCTGTACAGTCTACGAGGCCTATTATTTCCTGACGATAGAGACTCTTTCATATTTATAAAATGTAACTGTTTTCTTGTTTGTTACGCTCTCACGTGAAAACTCTTAACCACTCATTTACGAGAGTAAGGGCGTGTTTCACCAAGCAATGTTAAAGTTAACGCCATGTTTAATATCATGTTATCCCTCTCGTATTTCCTGTCAATGAATGAGATGGTATGGTATTTTAACATGGCGTTAACGTGTAATTTTAACGTGGTGAAACACGGCCTAAGGCAGAGAGTGCTCTTGGTTAATCGGTGCAGGGAGCCATTATTGTTATTATTAATTGCCAGCGATTAGGTACCTATTACAGTAGGATGTAAGTATTACTAATTATGGGTAAGTATGCTATTATGCGTCATAAAAAATGTAATGTAATGAGCAATAAGCAGTTAGCAGCAATGTGAATGAATGTTAATTCATTTAATTTGATCTTGTATTATTATTGTGCTTAGTAAGTACCTACTCAGTAACTAGAATATGATATATTCCGTTTGCCCGCAACGTAATATACCTACGTGAAGTAGAATACTATCGGCCGGCTTCTGAAAGGCTAATTAAATCTATGATTAGCTCATGTCAATGTTATGTCTCAACAATTAAGTGATATGTCAACTAATTGGTAAAAACTATGGAAGTAATAAGTACTACGTACAACAGGAATCTATATCCAAATATAGTTCAAGAACAAATAACAATTTTCATCCCTTTCTCTATTAAAATAACTTTATTTCAGTTTCAGATTTCGTAAAAGATCTTAATGTTTGGGAAATATGGAAATGAAAAAGGTTTCCTAATGTGAGAATTTGGTGTTTGTTCGTCCGTGTGCCTGTATGTTATTACTTATAATAATAACATGTAGGGTTATGGGACTACTGGGCCCTATTATAACTGGGACCATGGTTTTATACTTAGTTCCCATATCATTTCGTCACTCTGTCAATTTAAGATTTAATTTCGTCGTATATTTTTAATCCGTTTTACTCGGCCAGTTAACAGATCAGTCGCCCTTTAAAAATTATTAAGGAAAGTGTTTTAAATTCGGCCGTAAGATTATTATGTTACTAACGACTTTAATCGATAGATACCTATCTACTAATGAAAACACTCGCTTTTTTATCTTAACCAAAACAACAGTAAGGATTGTTTTATTTAGGAATGTCTGATTTAGAATAAGCTTAAATATAAACTGTGTTTTCTTACCTGATTAATTAAATATACCGCAATAGGTAGCTTGTTGTAATTGTATCACAGTCCAGCTGAGTCCTATTTGCAAGCAAAAACAGGAAATGTATAGTGCCGCAAAAGGCAAGTTTATCATTAACATCTTTGATTAAAATCTAAGTGAAGCAATGATCAGTTGACGTCAGATCACAAATATTTTTTTAAAATCAATGACCATATTTTGTCATATTTCTATATGGTCATTGTCGTCAGAGAGAGATAAGAGGTACAGTTACATCTTTCGCTCGGCTTCGATTATACGACGACAGCTCATTCCTGTTGTACGTAGTACTTATATCTTCCATGGTAAAAACGTATATCTACGTATGGCAATAAAGTGATATGCTAAAGTTGCCTTTTGGAGAATTTAGCTTATCTATGGTATTTTAACATTGCTTTGTTTTGAATCGTAGTTTTAATGTCTATTTATCTAAAAAAAACCTTAAATAACACTTGTGCTAGTTACTATCACACGTAAGGACACACTAATATTATGTGTTGGCACTTGGTTACTACACTCAGATCCAATTGAAAATGCACGTCCGACCCTAGCGATGTGCCGAGTACAGTTTGACTCGATTCAGACTCGATTTCCGCTTCGGATTCGCCTACTCGTATACCAATTTATTTTGATTCGAGTACGCCGGACTCGATTCCGGTAGTCGAGTCAGGAAAAATAGATTCGTACGTAAAATATAATTTAAACAAAATTTAACCGGCTTCAAAACACTAACGAAAAACTGAATAGAGATAATTTCACCGACAAATTGCTACGCAGTTTGGTGGGCTGCATGTCTTAAAAATGCAACTTAAAAAAAAACCAATACTTTTTTTTATTATTTTTATGATTATTATACAATAACTTACATACATAATTATACCGAAAACTAATAATTATTTCTTTTGAGGTCCATGTCAACCGTCTAACGAGTTCAGCCGGACTCGAGTTAATATTCGAATATTTAGTTTTTACTATCGGTCTGTCCCGCTCATGCAAATGAGATTTAGCGCGCGTGCGAGTGGGATATACTAATATTCGGAACTAAGTTCGAGGCCTGAGAATCGCCACCCTGGGCTCGAATCAGGAAATCAAGTCATGATTCGAATACCGCATAAACCGATTCCAGTCGACTTTATCCACTAAAACAGCGTCTTTTTTCTGGATTTCAAATTGAATTATTATATTCGTCTGCTGTTGCAATATTCAATCCTAGTAGCGGGTGCGACCACGATTCTACCTTGACCATTTTCGTACCTATGCAATATGCATATTGATCTCAAATTGAATTATTTTCTTGTTCCAGCCCTCGTTAGCGAAGTCACGTTATATTTTTTTAAACTATCACTTCATTACATATTATAATATTAAATATAGTATAATAACTATATTGAATACGGTAAAATTAACTTACGCTGACGAAAACATTAGCGTATAATCTGTATAATCTCTAGTCCATCTCAGATCCTCGTGTATTTATTTCTATTTACATACTGCAGCACAAAAATAGAGCATGCATATGTTCCATAATGTATGATGTATGGGATAATGTATGGGGCGTTCTTCACATTCACATGTAAACCTACCTATTCCCGTTCGCAGAGCAGGCCAACCTTTTATTTCGTGGTCGAATTATAAACACCACTTTCATGTTATTTTTATCGTAATATTTCTTTAGTATTCGAGGGAAAAATGAATTCTTTGGTACATAGACGAAAGGCCAAGAAAAAATAGCTAAAGCTTCACAAGGAATCAGCCCTTAAATAGGATAAGATATTTTTATAGCAAAAAAGTCACATCTTCTCTCTTCTTCTTCTTATATATAGGGGTAGTGCTAATAAAACTAATTTAAATAAACTACAAAGGCTACAAAACAAAATAATAAAAATAATTTTTCGATACCCATATTTAACACCAACAGCCAAAATTTGTAACGATACTAATATTATGAACATTAAACAACTTTACATCTATAATACTTGTATTTTAATTAGAAAAATAATTGATGGTAAAATTAAAAGTGAATTATCTTTTGTTGTAAAATCACATATAAGCACCCGGAGTAATCGTAGGCCAAATTTGCTAGTCTTACCTAAAATACGTACAAACTATGCTAAAAAGAGCATTACTTTTGAAGGAGCACAACTTTATAATAGTATACCCGACCATATAAAAAATATAAAATCATTTATTAACTTTAAACAAAAATTGTCTAAATATATTCAAAGTCTTGACTAGATATTTGTTATTTAACTACAGTAACGTAAATTTTTTGCAATCTTATAATCAGTAAAAGTTCGAACTGTACCCTTTTTTTTTTAAATAAGTATTCTATTTGTATATTGTTCTCATGTAAGTGGATATTGTATCTTTTATGAGAATAAATTCTTTAAACCTTATATATAAAAATGAATTGCTGTTCGTTAGTCTCGCTAAAACTCGAGAACGGCTGAAAAAAATCGGCTTTTTTTAGTCTTAAAATATACGTGGAAGTACAGGGAAGGTTTAAACGGTTTGTATGCTCTACGAAGTGGGCACGGGTCAGCTAGTTTATATATATTTTTTTATTCCCTTAGCGTAAATAATAGCAAACGTAGATCAGAGAATTAGCTACGGGCCCCGCGCTTGTTTAACCCGGCACTGACTACTATAAACAGACGCGAACCACTGGTTGGGAACTCCTACACTAGGAGTTTTCCCCACTATTCATATTACATGTCAATATACGATTGAATTATTTATAGTTTTTGATTGTTCATGTCGATAAAAACGCTCTCTGTGGGTTACGACCTTAGATATGTTTTTATTCACTAGACTTACTAGTCTAGTGAATAAAACATATCTGATTAATGAAGCGATTTACTGTCTAGCTACTGCTAGACAGTAAATCGCTTCATTAATCTCAATTGTATTTGATGTAATATTAATAGGATAAAATATAAAAAATATACTTACATTACCGGCGGTCTTCGATTTAGATTTATTATTTTACTTATAGTATTTTCTATTCCTTGTTGAGTTTTTACTTACGATAATAATTTACTTTATTTTTTAATTTGTTATGTATTTTTTGTATCTTACGTTTACGTACCTACGTAGTACGTACGTAATTCTACTTTACCAAATTATATACAATAGACAGTTTTAGTAAGACTAACGAACATCAATTCATTATTATATGGATTTTTCTAGTTCAACCTTTTGTTAGCAATATCAGGGAGCTTACTCTCCAAACTGATTTGATTTTGATTCAGATACGATCATGCCGCGTACTTCCTAATAAATTGACATTTGTTTATTTTGATTCTCAGTCGATTGATATGGTCGGGAGTACAAAAAGTTACGATCTAATAAATTTCTTTATCCTGATTAGTTTCAAAGTAATTCTCCAAATAAAGTACGAATAACCACTGATATCGAACGGATTCGGTTTTCGATTGTGTCGGGAGTAAGCCCCCAGACCCTGAAACTTTCGAAACCATAACAAGGCCACACCTCGGACACCTATACATTCTAGTTTCCTAAGGAGAATTGGGATCGATACTGTGTCAAACGCTTTGGCGAGATCTAGAAATACCCCGAGACTATGTTGCGATTGATCTAAAGTAGAAGATATTGTTTCGCACAGAAGCATTACAGCATCCTCAGTAGACCTGTTACGCTGAAAACCGAACTGCTTCTTAGAAATTACATTATGTGATGCCAGAAAACTCGACAAGCGTTTGTTAATAAGTTTTTCCAGTATTTTAGAAAAAATGCATAACAATGATATTGGGGTTACTTTCAAAGTAATAAAACTTGATCGAAACGACTAAATGTATGTTTTAATTGTATTTTTTTAAGGCACGGTAGGTAAATAATTTACATTTAAATTTATGACATTAAAGTGTTTTTTTTTGCGTTTAGATTAAATTGATATAACCTTAGGTATAACATACAAAATTAAAATACTTAGATATAGTAATTAGCAATATAATTATTTTTGAAGAACATTTTAACGACCTTTGCTATTGACATGTGACGTTCTAATAATTTTGAATTGTTTGGCTTTGAACTCGGCCGAGTTTTGGAACAAACTCGACTTGGTGTTTTCAATGTAAAGTACTTATTGCTTTGAACAGTTAAAAACGATAGTAAGAATGAATAAATGAATGTAGAAGAACATGTAATAAGTAATATAAAATTATGGACTTATTTGACCATTAGATGGCAAAATATGTTAGATAAGTATACCTAACATTCTAACTTAACTTTTTATGTTTTAATCGTAATTGCTTGAATATAAAAAATGAAATCTGTATAAATATTCGTTTAAGAGCTATGATCTCTGTTTTTGCATCGAGGAGGTGTTGATAAAAGTAACTGTTCTAATAAGTTAGAAAATCTTTCGGATGCTATGTCGCTACTCACTATATTATATCGAGAGACAGAGACAAAACATATGAAATACCTACTACTTTTAAAATTGTCTGACTCTTAGCAGCAGAGACATACGTCTAACCTGTTACCAAAAATAAAAAATAAAACATCACATTATTGTATTATTTATTTTTCTCTGAATTATAATAAATACTTAATAATATTTAATAAACACACTTACCTACTCCATTCTGAACTTCTGATCCATTTATTACAATGAGAATAATATAACAACATCATATCAACAACATAATACAACAACACAATGCTATCAATTATATTTTCTTATATTAACCCGCCCATTTAAGAAATAAATTACCACCCTAATTAAGTTTCTAAGTTTTGGTTTAGGTTTATGTATCTGATAAAATTAAATATGCTGGCTCATGATTCAAGATATCATCGCCAATATCACTTACGAAGTTCGAAAACAAAATATTTTGACATAAGCTTCGTTAAGTGACATACGAATCTACTTGTCATTTAAAGAACCTTATGTCGAATCCCTTAAATATTGTTTTCGAGCTTCGAAAGAGATAATAGCGATGGCTTTAATCAGGACCCCCCTCATTCGATATCTTCATCAGCAGGAACCATTGACATCACATCACATTGACAGACAGCATTTGTAACAATACGAATGTGAATTATTGTATGAAAGAAAGAGATAGATACAATTGACATACGATTACGTTACAAATACTTAGTTATCGATTGCTCGAAACGATACACTATGTGACGTTCAATCCACATGTTGTCATCCCACCAAGCAGAGACAGGTACAGCATATAGACTGGTGGGCCTCCCAGTGTTACAGTATTCGGCATTTAGCTGGTTATCAAATTCGAGTCAAGAAACGAATGCTTCAAAAGTAGTTAGTTTTGTTTGTTGGCCATCATGATGTCCTGGTATCTCATCCTGCAGGTCTCCGCAATGACGTCGGTGATGTCTTTAGCTGGCAGGTCAGCGTCGATCAGCCAGGTGCTCCCACTGGCACCTCTCTCTATCGCCTCTACACATCCTTTGACTGCGGATTCGACGCTGAAAGAAACACACTTATAGGTGTAGATTTTGTTTTGTCTTTGTCTAGCAAAAACTCTTCCAACCTTGCTGACTATGACAGTAACATTATAAATATTATATTTAATAGGTCATCATTGAAGATATGAATAGAAGAAGGTGATATTGGTGGCAAATGCTGATTTCGAGAAAATTAAGTTCAAACTGCAACTTAAACATTTTAGAATACGTGGTAAAGTATTAAGTACATTAATCTAAAGATCCGTTTCTAGAATCGATGTACTTAATACGTTACTATATCCTAAAAAGTTTAAACCCAATTTTCCGGGCAAATTTTTTACATTTCTCATCATTTTTTTACATTCTGTAATATTTTTTCAAATATAAAAAAAGGTTTTTACTTTTTACAAATGTTGTGAGAATAACAAAAAAGCAAGAAAAAAATAAATATTCATAATATTGAATATAGTAAAATATTAACATAAGTATATTCTATATTTTTGTAATCCTTATTTTAACGTTTTAAAAATAAATTAAAATTAAGAATGTGACATAAGTAAAGTTGTTATTTTTTTAAAGTGAAACGAAACGTTGTTTATCTGTCAAATAGGTTCTCAAGTTGAGGTGGCGATCGCAATTCTTGAGACCAAGTTTGAGATTGTTTCAATAATACGGGCTTTAGTACCTAAAACCCATGGCTGTCAGTTGTCACACACTCCAGGCCAGTGTGGCCAGGGAATCATGACCAATGGCATAAGCCCTTCTACGTGAGGTATGACGTCCGGTATTGAAGATACCAGACGCCGAAGACTAAGAGGCGATTTCACCAATGCAATGAAGCTGGCTGAGTATACGTTAAACTCGCTTTACGCGTTTTCACCAACAAAAACTAAACGCCGAGTTTAAAGTTCTGAACCTGAGATTTCGTCGGCTTAACTTCGTTGAGCGAGCTCAAGAGCTGCCACATACCAAATGTCATGAGATAACAGTTGTGATGGTTGTATTTTAAAATTCTGCATTAATTTGTGTATATTATAGCAATAGGTAACATCATTACACATAAATAGCTCGCTCGCTCAACGAAGTTAAGCCGACAAAATCCCAAGTTCAGAACTTTAAGCTCGGCTTAGCAAGAGCCGCGTTTAGTTTTTGTGGTGAAATGCAATTCCGAGTTTTAAGTGCGTTTAAACGCGTTAAGCGAGTTTAACCTTAGATTAGCCAGCTTATTTGCATTGGTGAAATCGCCCCTAATAACGTTTTTCTTGGATTAACCCCCCGCGACAGAACGCTGGAGTCTGCAATAATATACTCACGATTGGCATGGCAGTAGTTTCATCGCTGCATCTGTTGCCAGGAGTAGGTCTTGGTCTATGACGCCGAGCGAGCTGGACGCGATCAGGTTGGTGTTGGTCTGCCCGTAGCAGATCGCGAGCACCCGGACGCCGGTTCTTGCGTAGTTCATTTCGTGCTGGAAGTAGAATGTTATTGAGTTTACTGTAGCTTCTTGGTGGCAATTTACGTTTATGTCACGTATACAGTATGATATACAAACTAAATGTACTTGAGTTTATATATTGACCTCACAATTCAAAAAGTTATTCATTTCTCATTATTGGGCATTGTTCAAAAAAATCACATGTACTTTTTATATTTTTTTTCGTTGAAATAGGGTATTTTTTAAGAACATAAATAATTTTTTTTTTAAATTCATAGGTTATATTCACTCATCATTAAAAAAATATATTTAAAAAAACTAGTTTTTAAAATATTTTTTAAAATTTTTCGGATCTATGACGTCATCATCGGTGGGCAATTGACCAGCATTGAATACATAAAAATTAAAAAAAAGAGCATTGTCAAATGTCAGCATGAAGTTAAATGTCATAAGAAATACAAACCTCAAATCCCTACGTCTCCTCGTGTTTATTTATTTATATTTGTTTAGTAAATTTTCCTTTAAATCGTATTGATAATGGCTAGTTCACCAAATGCTCATATTAATGTGAAAGCTGATTCGAGAAACTTACCAAAAGTTAAAAACGTAATTATATTTTTGACAGTTTTGACATTGCTCGCGCATTTTTTTTAAAATACGGAATGAAGTAAAGATGAGAGTTATGCTTTTCAGTGATGACGCCATTGAAGGTCAAACTAAGGTTAATCATATTTGTTTAAAAATATAAGTAACTAATGGGTATTTTTTTAGTTAATATACAGAAAAATGATTACTGTCTTTATTCTTTTCATTTCTTCCTCGAAATGTTTTTGCTATGGGCACAATAAAAAAAAATTGACAATCCCCAACGTTATAGTAAAAAAAAGAAATATCTTCAATTTCAGTAGCAGTTCTTGCTATTTTGTTTTGTTTTTCACCATTTTTTAAGGTCATCGGTCATCGGAATTGGTCTTTAACAAATCTATCGCCATGTCATCAACTCAGATATTATGTACTTCACCTTAGACTAAAAGGTAAGTAGTTAGGCTTACTTTCAACTTAATCTGAGTTGTAGGTAAATAGTGCACGCAGTCGCTTAAGCATTACAGCGATTGAGGTGTTTCAATTTGTAATTTTGTAGTACGTTTATTAAAGTCTTACCAAAATACTAGTGAAACAGTTTTGCCCGTATTAGGTAATTCGACTTAAACTATTAGGAATTATGCTGTCGAGTTTACAAATTCAATTTTGGACATTAGCCCCCTTATCAAACAAAGTATATCAACTGGATAAGCTAGATATTTATACAATGATTTCTCATTGTCTGTCAAGTGTCTTCCTAAAGTATCGGACAATAACCTAACATTGTATTCAGGGTGCAAACAGAACAGTCACAATAACTTTGGGATTATATGATTATACTACCTTTTCTTATTCTAGAAATGTATTTTTTTTATTAAAAATAAATATTTTTTTTTGTTATTCTCGCGACAAAATAAAAGTAAATGGTAAAAAAAAAACAGTTTTTGACTATAAAGATAAAGTATCAAAGAATTAATTACGCTACGTACAGACCGTATTCACGTATAACAAACGTCCGTGTACATAACACAGCCACACCCATTTAGTGAGTTTCGTACCCGAAGGATAAAAACGGGAACCTAATTTAAACTAACATTCCGCTGTCTGTCCGTCTGTCTGTCAGAGTGTATCTCAAGAAGCTACAGTAAAATTTTAAAATTATTTACAAATTGTGTATTTCTGTTGCCGCAATAATATCTTCTATACATATAATAAATCTGTAGAGGGGTCATGTCTGTACATTAAGAATATTTAAGTGAAAATTAAAAAAAGGGGGTCTATATAAGCCACAGAACCTAAAAATAACATTTTTGAAAAAAATGTCTGTCTGTCTGTCTGTCTGTCTGTCTGTCTGTCTGTCTGTCTGTCTGTCTGTCTGTCTGTCTGTCTGTCCATATGGGAATGTTTGTCGTCGCATCACGCTAAAACCACTGTATGGAATGAAATGAAATTTGGCAGGCAGGTAGCTTACGACCTGAAGAGCATTATAGGAAATTATTATCCCGAAAAACGAAAGGGTTCCCGTGGGATCTTCAAAAAATTGTAGCTACCTATTTGACGGTATTTCAGCCATACTACTCAACGTATTTAAATGCAATTTGGCAGGCAGGTAGCTTATAATCTGAAGAGCATTATTGGAAATTGTTATCCCGAAAAACGAAAGGCTTCCCGTGGGATCATCAAAAAATTGTAGCTACATATTTGACGGTATTTCAGCCAAACTACTCAACGTATTTAAATGAAATTCGGCAAGCAGGTAGCTTATGACTTGAAAAGTATTATTGAAAATTGTTATCATGAAAAACGTAAGGGTTCCCGTGGGATCTTCAAAAAATTGTAGCTACCTATTTGACGGTATTTCAGCCAAACTACTCAACGTATTTAAATGAAATTCGGCAGGCAGGTAGCTTATGACCTGAAGAACATTATTGGAAATTGTTATCCCGAAAAACGTAAGGGTTCCCGTGGGATCTTCAAAAAATTGTAGCTACCTATTTGACGGTATTTCAGCCATACTACTCAACGTATTTAAATGCAATTTGGCAGGCAGGTAGCTTATAATCTAAAGAGCATTATTGGAAATTGTTATTCCGAAAAACGAAAGGCTTCCCGTGGGATCATCAAAAAATTGTAGCTACCTATTTGACGGTATTTCAGCCAAACTACTCAACGTATTTAAATGAAATTCGGCAAGCAGGTAGCTTATGACTTGAAGAGTATTATTGAAAATTGTTATCCCGAAAAACGTAAGGGTTCCCGTGGGATCTTCAAAAAATTGTAGCTACCTATTTGACGGTATTTCAGCCAAACTACTCAACGTATTTAAATGAAATTCGGCAGGCAGGTAGCTTATGACCTGAAGAACATTATTGGAAATTGTTATCCCGAAAAACGTAAGGGTTCCCGTGGGATCTTCAAAAAATTGTAGCTACCTATTTGACGGTATTTCAGCCAAACTACTCAACGTATTTAAATGAAACTTGGCACAAAGGTAGATTGTAACATGAAATAACCAATATAATATTTTTAACCGACTTACAAAAAAGGAGGAGGTTTCTCAATTCGTAAATATATGTTTGTTTTTTATGTTTCTTCGCGGATATCTTCATCGTTTCTGAAACGATTTTAAATTTTTTTTATGTTGTGTAGGGTATAATTTAAATTTGGTCCCATTGTCATCAAAATGGTGACCTGATGATGGGATCCGTGAGGAATCGAAGGAAATCCTCAAAATTTATGTGGAATAATATATTTATTTTGATTTTTTCTGAAGTAGTCTAAGCATATGTTACCAAACAGTAAGGTTTTGCACCATATCCTGGATCTATAATATCAAAAAATTTCGCGTTTCAGTAAACTATATATATATATATATATATATATATATAAAAATTGCGCCGCTCTGGCTTACGCCAGGCTAGGCTAGGTAGACTTTTTCTCTTTCTACTATTTTTTTTTTATCTAATCGTTTTTGTTTTTCATTTTCCGTCCTCAAATAATCGTCGTCTGATCATTCGAGAATTATCCCTACTCAGTCTATAATACCCATCACTAAAAATCTGAAAATTAAATAATTTTAAACAAAAAAAAACTACTTCAAAAGGTAAACTAAAAGGAACAATTAAATTTACTTCGCACAAAGTAATACTTATTTTCCAGTACAAGTGAAAATAATTATTACTTTGTGCGAAGTAATTTATTATTATACTTAGGTTTTGCAAATACGATTAATAAAGTATAGGCGTAGGATAGGTTGTTTTCAAGATATGAATGAGATGTCATAGGTACATTTAAATTAGAAAAGTTATGTCAATATAAGTAAGATTTATGTTTTTCATGATATTTTTATTTATTAGTTTTCATGCTAGGTACGGCTTGGGTTTTTTCTTTCTTTTGGACTTTTGTTATTTTGTCGTCTAAAGGAAGTTACTACTTTAACCGTAAAGTCCCTAAGTAGGCTACATGTTTGTTATCGTAGGTAATCTATACATATAATAAATCTGTAGAGGGGTCATGTCTGTACATTAAGAATATTTAAGTGAAAATTAAAAAAAGGGGGTCTATATAAGCCACAGAACCTAAAAATAACATTTTTGAAAAAAATGTCTGTCTGTCTGTCTGTCTGTCTGTCTGTCTGTCTGTCTGTCTGTCTGTCTGTCTGTCTGTCCATATGGGAATGTTTGTCGTCGCATCACGCTAAAACCACTGTATGGAATGAAATGAAATTTGGCAGGCAGGTAGCTTACGACCTGAAGAGCATTATAGGAAATTATTATCCCGAAAAACGAAAGGGTTCCCGTGGGATCTTCAAAAAATTGTAGCTACATATTTGACGGTATTTCAGCCAAACTACTCAACGTATTTAAATGAAATTTGGCAGGCAGGTAGCTTACGACCTGAAGAGCATTATTGGAAATTGTTATCCTGAAAAACGAAAAGGTTCCCGTAGGATCTTCAAAAAATTGTAGCTACCTATTTGACGGTATTTCAGCCATACTACTCAACGTATTTAAATGCAATTTGGCAGGCAGGTAGCTTATAATCTGAAGAGCATTATTGGAAATTGTTATCCCGAAAAACGAAAGGCTTCCCGTGGGATCATCAAAAAATTGTAGCTACATATTTGACGGTATTTCAGCCAAACTACTCAACGTATTTAAATGAAATTCGGCAAGCAGGTAGCTTATGACTTGAAGAGTATTATTGAAAATTGTTATCATGAAAAACGTAAGGGTTCCCGTGGGATCTTCAAAAAATTGTAGCTACCTATTTGACGGTATTTCAGCCAAACTACTCAACGTATTTAAATGAAATTCGGCAGGCAGGTAGCTTATGACCTGAAGAACATTATTGGAAATTGTTATCCCGAAAAACGTAAGGGTTCCCGTGGGATCTTCAAAAAATTGTAGCTACCTATTTGACGGTATTTCAGCCATACTACTCAACGTATTTAAATGCAATTTGGCAGGCAGGTAGCTTATAATCTAAAGAGCATTATTGGAAATTGTTATTCCGAAAAACGAAAGGCTTCCCGTGGGATCATCAAAAAATTGTAGCTACCTATTTGACGGTATTTCAGCCAAACTACTCAACGTATTTAAATGAAATTCGGCAAGCAGGTAGCTTATGACTTGAAGAGTATTATTGAAAATTGTTATCCCGAAAAACGTAAGGGTTCCCGTGGGATCTTCAAAAAATTGTAGCTACCTATTTGACGGTATTTCAGCCAAACTACTCAACGTATTTAAATGAAATTCGGCAGGCAGGTAGCTTATGACCTGAAGAACATTATTGGAAATTGTTATCCCGAAAAACGTAAGGGTTCCCGTGGGATCTTCAAAAAATTGTAGCTACCTATTTGACGGTATTTCAGCCAAACTACTCAACGTATTTAAATGAAACTTGGCACAAAGGTAGATTGTAACATGAAATAACCAATATAATATTTTTAACCGACTTACAAAAAAGGAGGAGGTTTCTCAATTCGTAAATATATGTTTGTTTTTTATGTTTCTTCGCGGATATCTTCATCGTTTCTGAAACGATTTTAAATTTTTTTTATGTTGTGTAGGGTATAATTTAAATTTGGTCCCATTGTCATCAAAATGGTGACCTGATGATGGGATCCGTGAGGAATCGAAGGAAATCCTCAAAATTTATGTGGAATAATATATTTATTTTGATTTTTTCTGAAGTAGTCTAAGCATATGTTACCAAACAGTAAGGTTTTGCACCATATCCTGGATCTATAATATCAAAAAATTTCGCGTTTCAGTAAACTATATATATATATATATATATATATAAAAATTGCGCCGCTCTGGCTTACGCCAGGCTAGGCTAGGTAGACTTTTTCTCTTTCTACTATTTTTTTTTTATCTAATCGTTTTTGTTTTTCATTTTCCGTCCTCAAATAATCGTCGTCTGATCATTCGAGAATTATCCCTACTCAGTCTATAATACCCATCACTAAAAATCTGAAAATTAAATAATTTTAAACAAAAAAAAACTACTTCAAAAGGTAAACTAAAAGGAACAATTAAATTTACTTCGCACAAAGTAATACTTATTTTCCAGTACAAGTGAAAATAATTATTACTTTGTGCGAAGTAATTTATTATTATACTTAGGTTTTGCAAATACGATTAATAAAGTATAGGCGTAGGATAGGTTGTTTTCAAGATATGAATGAGATGTCATAGGTACATTTAAATTAGAAAAGTTATGTCAATATAAGTAAGATTTATGTTTTTCATGATATTTTTATTTATTAGTTTTCATGCTAGGTACGGCTTGGGTTTTTTCTTTCTTTTGGACTTTTGTTATTTTGTCGTCTAAAGGAAGTTACTACTTTAACCGTAAAGTCCCTAAGTAGGCTACATGTTTGTTATCGTAGGTAATTAATAAATAAAAAACCGGGCAAGTCCGAGTTGGAATTGCGCACCGAGAGTAGACTTTTAAAATATTTGGCGCTCGGCGCCAGCAGCGCAGCGTCGGTGTGAAAACGATCATCGTCTGCAGTCGCTGCGGCGTAAAGTCCATACAAATCTCAGTACAGAGATCTTCGTCGCGTATATGAGCGTACTATCAAGTAGTCCCGTTCGCATAAAAGAAAAAAAATATTATACATACAGACGAATTGAGAACCTCCTCCTTTTTTGAAGTCGGTTAATAATACACGGTCATTTTTCGAGCTGGTAGTAGGAATTGTTAGCATTTTAAAAAATACCTCAAAACATTTACGACAAAAACGGCCATTATTTGACAGTAAACTATTATTATTACTCCATCGGCCTACTTCTTTTGCCTATGCACGTCTAATACCGTGTATAAAGAAGCATTACTATAAATTAGTGATTTTAAATATCCAAACGACAGTGTTCATAAACTAAAAATGTATTTGAACTGCTGTCCTAAATCACTTTTCCACGCGTACGAAGTCGCGGGCACAGCTAGTACAAAATAAAATTAACATTTATGGGGGGCTCCCATACAACAAAATGAGTTTTGTACGGGACGAAGCACGAATGCTCGAACCCGACGAACTGGACCCCGATTCTCGTAAGTAGAACTTTGATTCGAATATCAGTCTGTCCCGCTCATATGCGCGCTAAATCAGACGTGCAAGAGCAGAATAGACGGCAATTTGAAAAAAAATGAAGTTCGTGGCACGAGAACCGGTGCCCTGAAACGCTCCTGGAACTTAGTTTAGATTTTTAGTCTGTCTCGATCGCACGCGTGTAATATCATGCCTTCCCGAGCGGGACAGACTGATATTCGGAACGTGGAGCGAGAATCGGGGTTTTTTATTAAGCAGGCTAGTTACTTACACCGAGGCAGTTGCTGAAGTGCAGCACGGCGCTCTTGGTGGCGCTGTATATGGGGAGGAAGGGCGTCTGGAACAGGCCGACAATGGACGCGATGTTGACGATGGTCCCTCCCCGCCCGTCGTTGGTCCTCCTCATCAGGTCGTTGGCAATCACAGAGCTTGTGATCAGTGCTGACTGAAAATAAAGGCATTATTACAACATGCCAGTTAATCGATGAACGCTGGCTGCAAGTACATAAAAGCATGCTTCGTTGTCACGTTCCGCCTGAGCTTAGCGTGTCACCGATGCGTCCGAGTTGTTGTATTATCAATGAACTGTTTTGACGACCTCCGTAGCGCAGTGGTTCAGCGCGTTGGTGCTCGACCGAGAGACTGCGGGTTCCCGCCGAGGGAACAAAATGTTTTCAATGTTCCTGGGTCATGGATGTGTATTAAATTTGTGTATTAATATATTAAAAATATGAGTATATAATAAAAGTATTAAATATATATTTCCGTTGTCTGGTACCTGTAACACAAGTTCTTCGGATACTTAGCCCAGGGCCAGATTGACGTGGTGTGAAGCGTCTATAGATATTATTATTATCTGTCAAATAGGTTCTCAAGTAGATGTTTTGATTGAGATTGTTTTATTTACACGGCCCCTAGTATACTGTCCCACAGACGGAAACACTGTTATATTTTTCGGTATAAAGCCTATGAGATAATACATAATATTTATTTATTTATTTTATTTATTTTTTATTAGAAAACCAACAGCTTTACAGTGTTATAATTAGAGATGAAATGGATAGTAGTTTGGCCGGATACCGGATACCGGATATTCGGCAAGCTACTAGGCCGGAGCGCCGGATATCCGGCTGCCGGATATCCGGCCTTTTTGATAATATACAGTGTGTAAAAAGAGCAACTATAACTTTGAGACACGATTATATTACCTTTCCTCATTTTGGAAATGTATTTTTTATTATTATTTTTTTTATTAAAAACTTAATTTTTTTAACTTTTCACCATTTCTTATTTTTTTGTCGCAATAATCTATACTTATAATAAAACTGTAGAGAGGTCAATTCTGTACATTGAATATTTTTTCAAAATACATATTGGAGGATGATTGGCGATCGATACTGATGCCAAAAATGCAATTAGTAAAATTTTTGTCTGTCTGTCTGTCTGTCTGTCTGTCTGTCTGTCTGTATGTGCGCGATAGGAACAAAAACTACTGAAGGGATTTTAACCAAACTTGGTACGATTGTAGCCCATATTCCTGGGCAGGTTATAGGCTATATAACATAACGCTACGATACATAGCAGCCGAGCAGTGACGATAAATTGGAAGCAAGTCGGAGGAATTTCGCGCGCGCGGGCTGCGGACGAACGGTTCATGCGGGGGGCGCGGGGGGATCGCTTACACAGTGACGCGAAGCAATAGAATGTGGCACTAAAGTAGATTAGAACTTGAAATAAGTACCTAACTAACAGATTTTTTTTTCTGAGAAGAGTGTTTCCACAGTGTCATAATAATATAAAAATTGTATTTTTGAACTTGCTTCACAAATTGAAATAAATTATCATTTATTGTATAAATCAACTTAATTAACTGTATTATTAAAAGAAAGCCTTTCGCGATAATCTAAAAAAACGGGCAATTAAGCGGTTTTTGGTAAACTATTTATACCATCACGGTATTAATCCTTATCATTTTTAATACGTTAGTTGGCTTAAGAATTTCATGAAGACTATATTTGCCCTTTATACCTAGCAAGTATAATTAATAGTTTAGGAGATAATATAGCAAAATTAAAATCGTTACGCCGTGATTCGACCGCCGCATCGCGGCGCCGCGCGATACAGGCTGATGCGTGACGTCTTATATCCGAGTCGGGGTGTAGTGTAGGTATCAGATGCTGGTAGGTAGGAATTTTGGCGAAGGTCAACCAAAGGAACTCCACCCCACTGCTGGGTAAAAAATACTATTAAAATGTGCTAACAGGCAGTACCGGTAGTATGAATTTAACCACGCACAGCCGCTAACTGTGCCCCCAGTAATAATCGTGTAAGTACGGCGTATGGCGTATAGATGTCGCTTTGATTTGAAGATATTTGTTTATTTTTATTCTCTGTCGATTGATATGGTCTGGTGTACAAAAAGTTACGTTCTAACGGTTTTCTTTAACCTAATTAATTTCAAAGTAATCTACCAAATAAAACACCAAAAACCGTTAAGATCGAACTGATTCGATTCTCAGTTGTGCCTGCTGGATCCTCGGCGGGGCGTGCCGCTGCGCCCATGTCTAACCGAGAGTTCCGATTTAAAGACCTTAGTAATTGCAATATAAGTTTAAATTAAATAATACTTCAAAACATTAATGACAAAAACGGTAAATAAGTTTAAAAAATTGAAAATATTTTTATGGTTTCGCAATTTATCCTATGTCGTTTAAATTTGATATGAAGCAACATTTTAATAGTGCATTAAGATGTTGCTTCATATCAAATTTCTATTCCCGGGAAGTACCCTTTAGGTTTTGGTTCCCTTTGGCGTGTCGAAAATTGCGAAAATTAGCGATATAAAGTATAAACGGCTGAATCTTTGGGTAGATGTGGCCAAGATGCCTGTTTCTTTTCACAGACAGAAGGGACAGTAGAGCTGAGTTTTTAATATGATTTTTAGCTTGATACCTACACGTGTTAAAGTTTTGACACCCAGACAGACAGACGGACATCGAAGTTAAATACTTTACTAAATTAACGTGAAAAATTGTCTGGGTCTATACGGTGCATTCGAATAATATTATCCTAACTTCGAATACCTTTGCTGACTTCTACATATTGTTCGAAGGCCTACTTCTTTTGCCGAGCTCCGAAAGGATAGTAATATATTATTATTATACCCTGCATACCAAGAGGCTTGCCGGGTACGTGTCTTGCTGGATCGGGATCAACACTGGGATGCACTGGGAAGTACCTATTAGCGAAAGTTCACAGCGGTTGCGCCAATAAACTAAAAATATATTTAAAAATACTAAAGTGCCCTAAATCACTTTTCCACGCGTACGAAGTCGCGGGCACAGCTAGTTACAATAAAGCAAAAAAATTTTTTTTTTTAATTTTTAAAAATAAAAATCATTTCTAGAATCAGATAAGGTAGTATAATCATATCCCAAAGTTATAGTGACTGCTCTTTTTACACCCTTTATAATAATAAGTTTGATTTGAATATTGGCGCGGTGAACGAGATTGGAAATATTCAGGCGCATTCGGGTCGCACGTAACCGGAGATCAGTAAGTAATAATTGTCTAGTTAATATCCGATAATAGAGGTTATCGTTGATTAGCGACATTAGAAACTATTAGAAACTTCAGATTTCTTACAGCGTAGCGTGCCTTGCCGGGGCCTCGTATAAAAATTTGTTTGGGGACCCTTATGAAGGACTAGCTGTGCCCGCGACTTCGTTCGCGTGGTTTTTGAGTGACTTAAAAATTAAGCCGTTAATGCAGCGCATGCAACGAAAGTCCCCAAATGTGAATAATTTTCCCCGTTTTTGCAACATTTCTCACTGACGCTTCGTTCCTATTTGTCGCAGCGTAATGTTATAAAGCCTTCCTCTATAAATGACTATCCAACAAAAAAATATTTTTTCAAATCGGACAAGTAGTTCCCGAGATTAGCGCGTTTATACAAACAAACTCTTCCGCTTTATAATATTAGTAAAGACATAGATTCCTCACAATAGAAAAAAGTACGTCACGTCAGGGGCCCCGCAGGCTGCGTTTCCACTGACGCGGAGTGGGGCGGAGAGGAGCTACCAATCACTATGCTCATGCTGTTTCCGCGGAAGCGGAGCAGTGATTTCGAGCATAGCGGTAAGCTCCTCTCCGCCCCGCTCCGCGTCAGTGGAAACGCACCCTGATTGATTACTTACCACATTGATAGCAATTTCCTTTTTATAAACACTGGGATTGTCGTTCATGATGCCGGCGTTGTTGATGACCACGTCGATGTATCCCTGTTCCTGGATAGTCTCCTGGTAGGCGGCGTCCAGGTCCGAGCTCGTGACGTCACACTTGATGAACTTGGTCTTCTTAGCGCCGTGCTTCCTGTTTAGTTCTGCCTCCAGAGCCTCGCCTTGCTCCACACCTATATCAAGGATGGCGACGTGCTGAAAATAATAATTCGTATTTATTTTTCTGTGAGTTAACTGGGAACTGGCTAAAAAGTTACCATAAACATGATATTGATATATATATATTTTTAACATAACTTTGGTTTAATATCTTTTGATATTTTAAAAGTGAGTGAGGAATAATTTAAGGCAAAGTAGATTTTTGCCATAACATTTCCAGTAAATAAAAAATATCTTGATTATAGATAGGAACTAAAAAAAGGAAAGGGGCTAAATCGCGTAACATTCAGATTCACTAACGCAATTCGCAAGCCACTATTTAATCTCTTGTACGGACGATTTTCTCGAGGCATAGAGTGAGCCAGAGAGTCGGCTCACCGACCGACATCTCAGCCCGACTTTTGACCGAGAACGCCGAGACCGTTTGGGCCTTAAAATCTAATTTGTAACAATATTTTTAGTAGCAAATTTTTTTTAAAGCGCCAAAAAAGGAATTAAAAAACTGACCTTCGCTCCCTTTTCTAACACCGCCCTGGCAACACCCGCGCCTATCCCCGAAGCGGCGCCGGTGATCAGAAAAACCTTGTTGTGGATTTCCTCCATTGTGTTGTAACGCTGAATGTGTTGTAATGTGTTGTTGTTGAACACAGCGCGGACGTTGCGGCACTCGGGACACGTGGGCGGCGGATCCTCAACAACAATAAATATACATTCGGCAACTGCTTTATACGTGCAGCGGCGGGGAACCTTGGAGATAGCGCGTCGGTCGAATTAACGTATGAATGCCGTTGGGATACTTTTGGCATGTTTTTATTTAGGAGAAATATATTAATTGATTGTTTGTCAGGGATATTTTAAGTACGTTATATATACAGTGTGTAAAATATCTGTTACAAAAACTTTGGGATATAAGCTACTTACATCCTCCTCCTCACTATGTATTCTACTTAAAAATTCGGGGTTAGCTGATTATTTAAATTACCAAGTAGCTAATAAAGAATTAAAACTTCATCGCATTTTATAAAATCAGTGGTCAAATTTACCCGATTTATGGTGTTACAACTATTTTAGTGTTGAACATCCTTCTAAGTTTAGAAGTCTGTATTTAATAGAATTTAAAAGGATATCTCTTTATTTTTCTACTATATTTATAAAACACCAGCTGACCCGTGCCCACTTCGTTGAGTATGGAAACCGTGTAAACCTTCCCGGGACTTCCACGAATATTTCAAGACCAAAAATAGCCGAATCAGTTCAGCTGATCTCGAGTTTTAGCGAGACTAACGAACAGTAATTAATTTTTATATAACTTATGTTATTCAGTGGTAAGATAGCTTTCTAATGAAAAAAGAATTATTAAAATTGGTCCAGTACTTTTTGAGTTAAGTCGTTACATACAAAAATACAAATCTTTCCTCTTTATAATATTAGTGAAGATAGTCGCTCAGACTGTCTGTCTGTCCCTAAGAATGCTTGGATTAACAACGTAAGGGCTCTTCAAGATTCCGTACCTAAAGGTTAAAAAAGGGAACCTATTGCTAAGACTTCGATGTCCGTCTGTGGTTTAGTCGCCAAGCTGTATCTTAAGCGTACTAGGCCGGTTTTATTCTGAAAAATTGAGGAACCGGCGCAGAGCCGGGAGAACTCTTTGAGATTTAACCCGACTGCGTGATGCAAAGAAGTGGTATAGTGTGGGTATGTATGTACGTTTCTCTGAAGCACTATACATATACCAAAAGTTAGTCGAACTCAAAATTTTTATACAGAATAAATTTTACAAAAATGTTTTCTGAACGTCGTTTTTTTACCAAGGTTCGGGAACTAGCCCAGCGATAAGAACCGGCGTAACAAACTCGCATGGGGTCACCTTTTACCAAAAAGATTGTAAATTTCTCTTTTAAAAAAATATGTTTACGAGTATAAACATGTTATAGTACTACAACAAAATAATAAGTAAATTTTTATGCAATTAAATAAAAGAAAAAAGCCTTGCCGACTTGCCTTCCTCTCCTACTTTATTCCCAAGGTGTGCTATCATTAATATAATCACAAACTTTGTGGTAAAAGCCTGGGCAGATTTTTTTAAGTTCGTACTTTAGTCGGTATAAGGTTTATAACCGCACTATGGTAATTACTAACGACATAACAATAATAACATAAACTACATGGATCTTACCTACTCTCCAGACTGATTCTATTTTGATTAAAATGTGATACTTGGTACTCCCGAATAAATTGACGTTTGTATTGATTCTCAAGCGATTGATACTCGTATGGCTGGAAGTACAAAAAGTTTTACGATTTTATTTATCCTGGTTAGTTTCAAAGTAATTCACCAAAATAAACATCAAAAACCGTCTAAATCGAACTGATTTGTTTCTCGATTGTGTCGGGAGTAAGCCTGCACATCTAATTATAGTACGTCCGTGATAAATTTACCCATACTAATTAACCACAGTCTAGTCAGTGATGCCAATTGGCCAATATTAACGCAATCATTATTGTTGGCTACATGAATCCATAGACTATAGACTACAGTCGGCAGTCTCAAAATTGCGTATTCTTACTATGAAGGTTTTTCATTTGATGTTTAATTGTTATAAAATGTATTGGATAATGAAGTATGTGTGCACAATAAGTGTGTGAGTGAAAATTTCGATGTTTTCAGTTTGTTTACCTTTAGGTTAAATTTATCAGCGACGCACTATACATAAGGTTAGATAGGATTAGAATAAAACTATAATTTATCAATAATATTTCTTCTGATATTTCTATCAATGTACTTTGGTTGCTAATAAAGTTTTGAAGTTTGAAGTTATCTTGGTTTGAGTTAAATCAAATTAGTATTCAGGAATATTGTTCATAAAATATTTTTCTACATAGTATACGGTCTACTTATATTATAATTATCTATATGTAATACTTAATTTAAAATAAGTAGATAGGTACATAGGAAAGTAAATGTACTAATCTAATTATTTAGCAAACGCCCGAACAAAGCACTAAGTTTTATAATATATTTTTCAATGTATTTTGATTTATTATGTACTAGCTGACCCTTGCCCACTTCGTTGAGCATAAAAAGAGTTTATGATAAAATTCAACTAAAAAAAAACAACGCGGGAACCCGGAACCCGCAACGCGGGAACCCGGAACCCGCAACGCGGGAACCCGCAGCATGGGAACCCGGAACCCGCAACGCGGGAACCCGGAACCCGCAACGCGGGAACCCGGAACCCGCAACGCGGGAACCCGGAACCCGCAGCATGGGAACCCGGAACTCGCAACGCGGGAACCCGCAGCATGGGAACCCGGAACCCGCAACGCGGGAACCCGGAACCCGCAGCATGGGAACTCGGAACCCGCAACTCGGGAACCCGGAACCCGCAACGCGGGAACCCGGAACCCGCAACGCGGGAACCCGGAACCCGCAACGCGGGAACCCAGAACCCGCAACGCGGGAACCGGGAACCCGCAACGCGGGAACCGGGAACCCGCAACGCGGGAACCCGAAACCCGCAACGCGGAAACCCGGAACCCGCAACGCGGGAACCCGGAACCCGCAACGTGGGAACCCGAAACCCGCAACGCGGGAACCCGGAACCCGCAACGCGGGAACCCGGAACCCGCAACGCGGGAACCCGGAACCCGCAACGCGGGAACCCGGAACCCGCAACGCGGAACCCAGAACGCGGAACCGGGAACGCCGAACCCGCAACGCGGGAACCCGGAACCCGCAACGCGGGAACCCGCAACGCGGGAACCCGCAACGCGGGAACCCGGAACCCGCAACGCGGAACCCGGAACCCGCAACGCGGAAACCCGGAACCCGCAACGCGGGAACCCGCAACGTGGAACCCGCAGCATGGGAACCCGAAACCCGCAACGCCGGAACCCGGAACCCCCAACGCGGGAACCCGGAACCCGCAACGCGGGAACCCGGAACCCGCAACGCGGAACCCAGAACGCGGAACCCGGAACGCCGAACCCGCAACGCGGGAACCCGGAACCCGCAAGGCGGGAACCCGGAACCCGCAACGCGGGAACCCGGAACCCGCAACGCGGGAACCCGGAACCCGCAACGCGGGAACCCGGAACCCGCAACGCGGAACCCGCAACGTGGAACCCGCAACGCGGAACCCGCAACGCGGAACCCGCAACGCGGAAACCCGGAACGCGGGAACCCAGAACCCGCAACGCGGGAACCGGGAACCCGCAACGCGGGAACCCGAAACCCGCAACGCGGAAACCCGGAACCCGCAACGCGGGAACCCGGAACCCGGAACGCGGGAACCCGGAACCCGCAACGCGGGAACCCGGAACCCACAACGCGGAACCCAGAACGCGGAACCCAGAACGCGGAACCGGGAACGCCGAACCCGCAACGCGGGAACCCGGAACCCGCAACGCGGGAACCCGGAACCCGCAACGCGGGAACCCGGAACCCGCAACGCGGAACCCAGAACGCGGAACCGGGAACGCCGAACCCGCAACGCGGGAACCCGGAACCCGCAACGCGGAACCCGCAGCATGGGAACCCGAAACCCGCAACGCGGGAACCCGCAACGCGGAACCCGCAGCATGGGAACCCGAAACCCGCAACGCGGGAACCCGGAACCCCCAACGCGGGAACCCTTAACCTGCAACGCGGGAACCCGGAACCCGCAACACGGGAACCCGAAACCCGCAACGCGGAACCCGAAACCCGCAACTCGGAACCCGGAATGCAGAACCCGGAACGCGCAACACGGGAACCCGGAACCCGCAACGCGGAACCAGCAGCATGGGAACCGGAAACCCGCAACGCGGAACCCGCAACGCGGAATCCGGAACCCACAACGCGAAACTCTAACGCAGAACCCGCAACGTTCACGGAAACGCTGTCAAATGGAATAAATAGTATCCTATGTCCGTCTACTTGCTCTAAGCTCACCAATTTTCAGCCATATCGATAAAGCCGTTCTTGAGTTATCAATAATTTAACTAACACGACTTACTTTTATACATATAGATGTATAGATTACTCCTACTAACATAAGCTAACGCTCGGTGAATGCTCCCGTCACAGTCGGTCCAGCCGATTCGGTGATCATTAGTTAGATGACGATGATGATGATGAAAAGTAGCCTAAATTAATCCTTGTAACTTTAGCTATCTACCAGTGAAAGTCTCGTTAAAATCGGTCCAGCCGTTCCAGAGATTAGCCGGAGCAAAGAGACACGCTGACATACAGACATTTTTTAAAATTGCATTTTCGTTTTCAGTACCTAGATATCGTTGCCAATGCCAAAAAAAAGAAGAAAATATCGTTTAAAATGTCATAATATGCATTTAGAAAAACGTTGCTAATTGAAAGTTACAAACTGACACTTCAATACGCATACATTAATAGATTTCTGATCGCATAGTTGTTACATCATTTGACAACAAATGTTTGACATTTGATGAACAAAATATGAGCATTTATTTATATGATTAATTATTCATTACACATCAAGTTTTCACTATTTTTAATATGTATTCTGCTATTCGGGGAGGAGACAAATCCAACGAATCAAAAACCATGAAAATTGGTTCAGCCGTTCTCGAGTTATAAGTGTTGTAACAAACACGACTTTCTTTTATATATATATATAGATATATAGATATAGATATAGATATAGATGTACTTGGTTGCTAATAAAGAGTCTGAAGTTTAAGTAGTAGACGTATTTACGACATATGTACGAGTTTCTTACGCCGGTTCTTCTCGCTGGGCTAGTTCCCGAACCGGTGGTAGGCATCATATAGAAACGACGTTCAGAAAACATTTTTGTAAAATTTATTCTGAATAAAAAATTTTGACTTTGACTTTGACTTTATTTGAACTACTGAAATCGTAGTTCGGGGTTCAAAGTTCAAAAAACAACATAATTAAATAGGCCTACTCTATTAAATGGGATCGTATAGGATCAGATTGAACAGGGTTGGTGAGGTTAGACCTCCCTGCCTCACTCCGCAATCCAGACCATACGCTCGGGATAAGACGCTCAGGATGCCATCGCCTAAGCTCTAGAAAGCAGACGATGACAGGCGTCACTGTCTTAGCATATTATGATACAGAACCTACTCTTCATTTTCTGTTCTTTAGCACTCTTCGATCTATATTCGGTAAACCTTTACTATGTCATTAACTATAAGTAAGCCAAATTTTACAATCCTCGGTTCACACAGTTCTCGTGAAATTAGATCTAGAGTTTTTTCATCACGTATAATATTTAAACAAATATCTTAGGGAAATTAATTATGTTAAAATAAAAATGTTGGCGCCTGATTTTATTTATGCGGTTTCGCACCTACACGACTACAATGATATTATATTATTTTATTAGTATTAAGAGTTTTTGATAAATACGTTTTTTGCCACGAACATAATATAGGCGAAGCTGCGGGCAAAATCTAGTAAATTTGCTATAGGTAGTATAATTTCGTTTATAAATTACCTAATATCTATTATTTCGCCTTAAAAACGTATTACGAACATAATGAAGGAGTATTATTATACCTTAATTCACTTTTATTTGTATTAATTATTTTTTATATCTGTGTTAACTAATTAATGATACGTGCGATTTGGTAATGACAAGAGGACGCCCTGAGGATTGGACTATAATCATTTAATTCTCATCTTATAATATGAAACAGAACACAAATGTAGGAAGTATAGCTAACTGTAAAATAGGTAACTTTTGTTGGTTGTAATAATATTATGTAAGTTATTATTAAGGTAACTGCGGGTAGGCCTGAAGGCTAATTTATATGTATAAAAATGAATTGCTGTTCGTTAGTCTCGCTAAAACTCGAGAACTGCTGAACCGATTCAGCTTTTTTAGTCTTGAAATATTAAAGATTATATCGATAATATCAATTATGATGTTGTTCTCACAACTTTTTACGGCAGAAGGACTAAGTAGCGAGACTTGGTATTTTATATAATGTCAAATTGACCCCCCGTAGGAAAAGAAATATATAGATAAAAGAAAAAAATACATTTTGTTACGTGCCGTTTGCATTTCTCTAAAATTTAGCGCATTACGGCGGCATGGAAGTGAAACGTACATTAGAGACTAATTCAATTGTTTTCATTCCGATGAATTTTCGCACATTCAAAATTCCCCTGTGGACGAACCCACGGAGAGTCCTCAGTGTCGAGAGGTAAGAGGGTACAGACAGACATGTTCGAAATTAAGGACAAGGTGTTCGTCGTGACCGGAGGAGCCTCGGGTATTGGGGCTGGAGTGGTGAGGACTCTGGTGGAGAAGGGAGCTAAGGTCAGTATGAATCCGAATACTGCTAGCAAATACTCTAGAACATATTATTTCCCTCCCTCTTTTTACATCTTCTTTTCCTTTTTTAGTTAGTTTCATTAATAATATAAAATGTAGGGACCACGTAGACTCGTCGCTACAGTAAAAAAAATTCTCCGTCCGAAATTATAGTTTAAACTAAAATGTTATGTTGATACAATGTTGTGACTTTGAACATTGAACATACAATAAATTATGTAATAAAATGTTACTGGGACATCGTAAAAAAAGATTCCTTTATTCTTCATTTCCCCGTGTACATCTGTGTCAATTTCATTAAAATGGCTCTAGTTGTATCAAGGCTTATTGCAAATAAAAAACCTTCCTTTTTACAATATAGGGTACATCCGAACAAATAAAAAAGAAATCCTTACAATGTACATACTGCATACATAGTAGACACATAATAGGAGAAACATGTACACAACTATATACAGGGTGTAAAAAGAATAGTCACTATAACTTTGAGATACGATTGTACTTTTTACCATTTCTAATTTTTTTGTTGCAAGAATAAAAAAGAGCAAAAAACATTTTTTTTGGTAAAACAAATTGATTTCTAGAATGAGAAAAGGTAGTATAATGATATCCCAAAGTTATTGTGACTGTTCTTTTTACACCCGTTATAGGATGCGGATGGAGGAATAATCAAACGCTAATTACATTATTATTAAATTTTTATATTGTGTAATGTCCGACCTGCATAATTAATTAATGCTTGTGTGACGATGCTATTGTTCCACACTAAGCCATGGAAATTGCGATTTCTCTAGGGAAAAAAATAAGTTTTTTTTACTATAATATCATGTTCATCTGCTGGATAGTTAAAAAAAACGTTGGCTCTACTTCACTTAAAAATGCGTTTTGTCTGCACAGGACTGCATACTGACTGACTACATACTGACGAACTAAATAGGCCAAAATTCTTTATCAATCTGCCATTTTATATATTATGGCGAACCCAAAAAGTAGGGTAATGATGTTAGCAGTTAATGTTTGTATTTCGGTGTCCGTTGCGTTGGTGGTAATCGGACCGGGCCCCTGATTACCTAACTCCGGTCGCTTTCCCGTCTCTCGAGATCAACTGTCATTGTGACGTTAAATCTTTTTAAAAGACGATTTAAAAAATGAACATGTCATAATTTTGAAGTTTTAACTTTTTAAATCGTGTTTTAAAAAGATGTAACGTCACAATGGCAGTTGATCTCGAGAGACGGGAAAGCGACCGGAGTTACGTAATCAGGGCCCAGTATCTAATAAGACTACGACGAACCCGATATTTTACGAACTATTATCGAATAGTCTCATTGTTATTGTTCAATTGTTGTTGTATCAACCTCAGTGTTATTGGATTTGTAATGATGGCTCAAGTAACATAGACTACATCATCTGATACCGAATGTTCCATTACAGCACGTGGGCATCCTGGACACGAAGAAAATAGACGGGGTGATGCTGGAGGAGGAGATCAAGAGCAAGCACGGGCTGGACAAGGTCAAGTTCCTCAAGTGTGACGTCAGCAGTGGCGACATCAACGCCTCCTTCGAGACCATCCAGAAGCTGTTCGGCTACATCGACGTGCTCGTCAACAACGCGGGCATGATGCGAGACAGCAAGAACTTCTATCTCAGGGAAATATCTCTCAACCTGGTGAGTGTTACTGTCGAACGGGACCTTTAGATATAATAATAATAGCTCCCCTCACCGATTTCGGTGTCGGTAGCCGATTTCATTGAAACCAGGCCAGCTACGCAGGAGTTATTTCATAAAGCCCAAGTGTGTGCGCAATACACAAAGACACTCTCTCTTCCTTTTACTCTCGTAGCCCAGTGGGACGACCAACACGACTGGCGAGAGAACAGGCGCAGGACCGACTTTTCACATGCCCATCCGACGCATAGATCATCTTTCTTGTCAGACAATCAGGTGATCGGCCTGCACTGTGCTATAACCAAACATGAAAACAACATTTTTCGTTGTTCCAACCCGGGAATCAAACCCAAGACGACGGTCGAGAGCGAAGCTCAGAACCACTAGACCACGGAGGCGTTAGTTAAGAGGCCACTATAAGGGTCATTAACTTGAATGCCATATTAGTTGATCATAGATTTTATTAGCCTTTCCAGTCCTAAGTGACATATGAATCCCACCAAAAACATTTTTATGTAAAAATGTTGCCAAGACGAGTCTATATAGCTTACCCTGTGAAAAAGTTATCAGATATCGTATAAAGCCAAGCTCTAAAGACTACTCGCCCTAAATCTACCAGCACCTTGATCAAAATCTATCAAAAAGTGGACAAATCCCATGTAAACCCAAAGTTCTTGATCTATGCGCCCTTACTTTACTAGGCTTAGCTTCACTTCTCTACATTTCAGTTAAAACGTGATACATACTTGGCCGTTTTGCTACCGTTACGAAGATTTTATAGGCATTCATTTATCGTTTATCCAGACGAAGAATAAGGCGAAATTAATTTCGCCTTATTCTTCGTCGTGCGCCGCGACACCTACCGACGCCCAGCGCCGCGACGCCTACCGACGCCCAACGCCGCGACGCCTGCCGACGCCCAGCGCCGCGACGCTTGCCGACGCCCAGCGTCACGACGCTTGCCGACGCCCAGCGTCACGACGCCTTCCGACGTCTTAAAATTAGCGCGAATATGCAGGCAGCTAATAAGCTGCCTGCATATTCGCGCTAATTTTAAATAAGTGGATAAAAACAAATTTTCCTCCATAAATAATATAATAATATATTTTTCATCTTCGGTAAAAGTCGGTCACCGATTAATAATTGGTGACCGACTTTTTGTAGATGAATAATAGAATATACTGATTGCAGTAGTGCAACGCACTCAACATACATAAAGTCGGACATAAATTATATGGAACAAAACTCTGAACAATTATGGGTCCTACAAAAAGTAGGTCGTAGGTTTCTTATGTACTTGTATATTATATTCCTTTTATAAATTAAAGATCATCAGATCCTTATAATAAATATCCTTTTGAATCCAATATGGTGGTCCAGCATATTGGATACAAAATGGCGGCATTTACATTTTAATAATTTCTTTGTTGGTTTTGTAGCAATAACAGCTTACATACATAACTTCATCTTTCTAAGATTTCCGGAAGTAACCTAAGAATTTTGATGATCTATAAATGAGTCAGTGACGAAATCAGGGGTTTTTACACATCGATAAAATCTAAAGTATTGTAGCTACGACATTCAAACTTTGTATAATTCATGTATTTACTGGTGTCATTATATGTTGAAATTTTCAACTATTTAGCATCATCCAAAGCAAAGTTATGGGAGTTCAAAAAAACGACGAAACCTTTCGAGAAAAGGTAGGTAGTGCCCTTGCGCTTGGCTTGGCTTGTCTTGACGGGGGCACGACCGTGCCCCCAGATTCGCTTATTCGTAGCGAACATTAACTGCCGGTTTCTGCGGGCCTACTCCCGACACAATCGAGAACCGAATCCGTTCGATATCAGTGGTTTTTCGTATTTTATTTGGTGAATTACTTTGAAACTAATCAGGATAAAGAAAATTGTTAGATCGTAACTATTTGTACTCCCGACCATATCGATCGACTGAGAATCAAAATAAACAAATGTCAATTTATTAGAAAGTACGCGGCATGATCGTATCAAAATCAAATCAGTTTGGAGAGTAGAAGGCTATCAAATATATGATTAACAATATAGCATTCAAGTTAACAACCCATATGGAACGGTGAATAGTGAAACAATTAGCAGAGTGAAAGAGAGATACAGGGCGGCGATTCTCAGGCCTCGAACTAAGTTCCGAATATTAGTATATCCCGCTCGCACGCGCGCTAAATCTCATTTGCATAAGCGGGACAGACCGATAGTAAAAACTAAGTTCGAGGTCTGAGAATTAGGGCCCAGATATTATTATAATTACATCACTGATTGAATATACTGTTGGTTCTTGACGGAAATGCATGTTCACAATAATAAGACACAACTTATTATTGTGAACATGCATACACTTTTCCACTTTTATTACGTTTTTATGAGTTTTTACAAAATATTACGATTAAATCCTCACCTCAAACACCTGATGATGATTTAATCGAAACCGGTAGTGTTATTTTGTAAAAACTTATAAAACCGTAATAAAAGTGGAAAAGTGTTAATAAAAAGTTGTGTCTTATTGTTGTAATTACATCACGCTCGCACTCGCAAGTCTGGTTCAAATACCACAGATAAGCTTAATTCACCAAAAGGCACCGAATAGTTGACATACGATTTTAATCAGCCTTCAGAAACCAGCCCTAAGCGACTTCGATCGAATTCGAGTCTCCATAGCGAACATTGTGTCCTCATATTACGCAGTTGTAGTTGCAGTGTCGCGTCAAATATTTAAAATGTTTTTATGGTCGCTTAAAAATGTTAAAATATTTGAACCACTGATAAGTTATTCAGGGTCCTCGTCCTTTTCTGTCAAGTGACATCTCTAACATCAACAAAGGAAGTTTGAATAGCTATTGAGTAAATATTACAAATATAAGTGGACAATGAACAATACATATATTTAAGATTATTAAATAAAATTAGGAAATATAAATATTGTTTACCTTTCGTATACAGATGTCCTTACTCACGCGTCCGTGGTGCCGTGGTATATATAATAGTCACGTTCTTGATCCCCGTGTTAAAGTAACTAAAATGTTGATGTCAAGTTTGGTTAGAACAATGCCGGCGGATCCCCGGGTGTGTAACAATATCAAAGATGATCCATGCACCGGATAGGCATGATCCTAGCCCCTGATTGATGATGCCATCGATATTATCACATATGAAGTTCTAAAACAAAAAGTACTGGATATGACATAAGCTTCGCTAAGTGACGTCATTTAGCAAAACTTACGTCAAATCCCATACATTTTTGCTTTAGAACTTCGTAAGTGATACTCGCGGGAGTTGAATAAGGCCCTTGCGCCTGTTCTCACGCCAGTCCAAGGCAAGCATTCGTCCTGTTCGCCCGTCAATAATAATATAATATAATATCTATGGACGCTTCACACCACGTCAATCTGGCCCCATGCTAAGTATCCGAAGAACTTGTGTTACAGGTACCAGACAACGGAAATATATTTAATACTTTAATACTATACACATATTTAAGATTTTTATTATATTAATACACAAATTTAATACACACACATCCATGACTCAGGAACATTTATAGCTTTTTGTTCCCTCGGCGGGATTCGAACCCGCGACCTCCGAGTCAAGAGCCAAGCTCTGAACCACTAGACCACGGAGGCGTCAATGTATATTGGATATAGTAAAACCCAAACTACTTGCACTTTTTCCACTTTATTTGTTCTTTTACATTAATAATTACTTAAAATACACGACCGGTTTCGACATAATCATCATCAGGTGTAGGTAGAAATATTTTTTTAAATTAAAATTTTCACACTCCGTCACTAATTTATTAAGAGAAAAAAAGTTTAACTTAAAAAGAGAGTAGGTATACATACATTTAGTAAAGCACAAACTACTTGCACTTTTTTCCACTTTATTTGTAATTTTACATTAATAATACTTACTTAAAATACACGACCGGTTTCGACAGCCATCATCAGGTGTCATAGTCATCATATGTCGAAACCGGTCGTGTTTTTGAAGTAATTATTAATGTAAAGTTACAAATAAAGTGGGAAAAAGTGCTAGTAGTTTGTGTTTTATTATATAACATGAATTTCCACCAAGAACCTACAGTACATTCAATAACAAATGTATATTGGAGCAAAAAAAGATATTGTCCTTGTGTATTGTGCACAATTTTAATCACGATAAAAGTAACGTATGCCAGGCCAGCCTGGTGTCAACTGGCCTCCGATACCGAAATCGCTGGGTGCTATTACTTGAGAAACTTTCCATCTTTTTGCTAAAAGGTGGCCCTGCGAGTTTCTTACGCCGGTTCTTCTCGCTGGGCTAGTTCCCGAACCGGTGGTAGGCATCATATAGAAACGACGTTCAGAAAACCTTTTTGTAAAATTTATTCTGAATGAAAATGTTTAACTTTGAATTTCACTTAGACGGCAGTAGTGGCGACCTCGTTCAAAGCCTACGGGCTGATGCGCAAGGACCGGGAGGGGGGTGCGGGGGGCACCATCGTCAACATCTCCTCCATCTCGGGGCTGATGCTGTGCCCGTATGTGCCGGTGTACAGCGCCACCAAGGGCGCCGTGCTGCAGTTCGGGACGTGTCTTGGAGTAAGTATTTATAGTGTACTGGGTGACTATTAAATCCGGTTTGAGAATAGCAGGTACCATATAGTATCTACATTACTTTGACATATGTACTTAGTTACATTTTCTATCTTAGTTAAAATAATTAAACATTGTACAGTAAGTGTGTTTACGTTTCGTTAAATCTATCTGGGACGTACTATACTGCCGTACATCAAACGCCCTCTTAGCTACTGATTACGATTACGATTTTCTACTATTTTCAACAACATTCTGCATACCTATCTTAATTTCATATAAATACCTAATACCTAGTTTAAAAAATCTAAAAAATTTGTATTGTCGGCCTTGGTACGTATGCAAAATTTAATACTTACAACCCAAGCTTATAAAAACCTTTAAAAAACTGAGTATAATATAATTTGTTGTCTTCTTCATGTAGGCGGAAGAGAACTTCTCGCGGACGGGGGTGAGAGTGATAACCATTTGCTACGGACTCACGGCTACCAAGATGTTGAAGGCGAAAAATATTGCGTTCGATGAGGACGTGGAACAAAAGTTACTAGAGGAATTCGGGACGTTGCCAATGCAGAGGTACGTAGTAATAATATCTATGGACGGATAAGTTTTGATTGGACTTTGTATAAAATATTTAAATTGAATGAAGTACGTCAAAATTATTCATTCGCGACCTGGTCCACGTAGAACAGGGAAATAAAACCCTTGTTTAAACATTCTTCTTTCTACTCCTATTGTTTTTAGTGTGACGATAAAAAGCCTAACGCCTCCCTCGATAAATGAGATATCCAACATTGAAATATTTTCAAAATATTTCAAATCAGATCAGTAGCTCCTGAGATTAGAATTTTAGCTTTAAATATTATCAGTATAGAGATATAGTAGATACAGATCCTTAAGCCAGGTTTTCGGTGTACCGACACCGAAAACATTTTTGTTCCTTCGACTGGATTCCAAGTCGCGACCTAAGACTCGAGCAGCGATGCGCTCCACTACATAGACTCATTCTCAATCATCATAAAGTTTTTTATTTAAGTGTGGAGGAAGCAGTAGCTGGGTTCGTGACCAGCTTCGAGCAGGGCGCCAGCGGCTCCACGTGGCTCGTCAGCTCCAAGAACCCGGCCAAGGACATCACCAGCAACGTCAAGAAGTACTACAGCATCCTCTCCGAGGGCATCGCTAAGTAGTTCATTATGTTTCTGGTTGTTGTGTTGTTTGTTGTTAAGCTGTAAATAAATTTGTGTTGTGTTTTCTCTTCTCTCTTTTGCACGTTTCGATGTTTTTTCTAATTCGTATATGGAATAGATAAGTTGTACATACATATTTGGAGCCGATACCCATTACACGCTTTTGAAATTGAAATATTTATTTTCATATTGACATTTAACAAAATACAAAGTCTACCCTTGCAGTAAGTTTATAACAACTAAATAACAAAAAATTTTATACTAATAAGATAACACAACTAAATACTATAGAAACAATTTTTTACCAGCCATTTTTTGGTTTCTGTTTTTAATTTAAATAAAGATATATTTTAAAATCTGGTAAGTGGTTAAATATATTTTCTGACGCGCGCTTTGCTGATGCACGTTTTTGGATAAAGAACAAGCGCGCGCTTGAGTATGTACAGAGTACACTGTCTGTACAGAACTACCGGTTCTCAAAACGCGCGTTTGAAAGCGCATAATGTGTGCCCGCTCTTATTGTTTACTAGCTATGCCCTAGACTTTTTCCACAATATGAAAACCTCAACCATGATTTTGAAACTTTATCCTTTGCCGCTCCGCTCCTTTTAGTCTAAGCGTGATGATACATAGCTTATAACCTTCCTCGATAAACGGGATATCTAACACTGAAAGAATTTTTCAAACCAGACCAGCAGTTCCTAATATTATCTCCTTCAAAGAAACAAACAAATATCCTCAGCCTTATTCCTATAGTATTAGTGTAGATAGTATTGAAATGAAACTATTTTTTCATGCAGTAAATAATTTTATTCTTAAAAATTTCTTATATCATCGTAACTTTCATTATCATTGCTGAATGTGAAATATGTTTCTCTGCCTATCCATCATTATTGTCTTCCAGGATTACACCTGTCGGTTTGCTATTACCATCTAGTGCAGTGGCGTAGCTACGGACTAAAACTAGTCTTTGGATAGCTCGCGGCCCTAAATGGCTAGGATTTAAAAATGAACAAGACCGAGATACGTTCGAGATAAGAATTGAATTTTGAGCTATAATTCTGGGGTGCCCTTAAATACGCCACTGCGCCGGGGGCATATTTCATAACACAAACGTGAACAAAACTCGAAAATGTCCGTACATTATGGAAGACGATATAAACATTCTACACCAGTTTCTCTAATCTTATCTTACGAAATAAAATAAGTTCGATTTTGTACACAACTCTCCAAGAATTATTCTAATAACAATTGTCACGAGTTTCTACTCTAATAACGAAATCTTCGGACTGGAAAATATAACGACAAATTACAACTCAGTGGCAAATCTTCGTATAATAAAGGTATTATACTCAAAACTTTGGAAAAAAAAACCACACATTTTTCGAACTTTAAACCAAAACAAGCCGTACGTAGAGACACGCATTCAGATCTTTAATACCTACGGTACGAGGTAGTTAAGGAGTTACTTAGGAAGATTTTTTTGCAAGGTAGGTATTCTACAAGGGGTGAAATAAATGAGTGATAATACTTTAGGCCCTAAAGTTTAGGGTGTGTATGTGACCTCTATGTAGAGTATCACAGTACCAGCGCTGAAAGACTTACTTTTGACTTTCATGTTTGTATGAGAAATGCACTAACGTCAAAAAAATGTTAAAAAAGTACCTCTTTCTGTGCTGGTACTTTCACAGAAAACTGTATACACGAAACCCATATGCACCCTAAAGTATTATCACTCATTCATATTATAGCCTGTATATAAAGTAACTCCTTAAAGCCCTTAAGTCAGCGTTAACCGACTCTGAACGCAGCGGTCAGTTAAGTTTACTCGATTTCGCATGATGAGTTGTTACCATAATCGAACCCTTGTTAAGGCGAAGCTGGAATCGATCGGAATTCGATGTCATCATGATAATGATTCACCACAAATTATAATAGATTATAGTCGATTTTTAATGAAATAACATCCTCTTTTTAAGAATAAGTTTTAAATAAGTACAACCATATAACGGGATTGAAACTATGTGTATTTTATTTCACTATCCGTACAGTGTTTGAGTGAACAACATAGACACAAGATTTGACATTTATATTATTAATTAAATTAATATTTTCTCCCAGAGTGAAAATTATTGCATGTTTATTGCTTGCGAAGGCACACTATAATGTATATTTAAAATTATTTTAAAAACTACTAAAAATAAACGTTTGACTTATTGACATCGAAATAGAGACTAGATATTTACGTAACAATATCAGCTTTGAAGACGTTTCTAAAACTCATATTAAATTCCCATAGTGAGGTACTGATGCCAACGTCGATAAACCTTTCACTCTTTGGCGGTATTGACATTGAAAATCGACTATTAACATAATAAACAACAACATTCGATTCAAACAAGAAATTCATAGATACCCTCAATTATAATCGTAACTAATCTGATAAAATTTTAATCTAATTTCACTAATTTATTCTTATTTCTTAGGACACTACATTCACTAATAGTTAACTCGATATAACTTTAATAATTTCCTTGGGAAACAAATGTTTATAATATTATCACTTCAATACGATTCTAAGATATGAATAGGATTTTATTTACATTTCCTCGTTAGGATATAAACTTTAATTGATTAACATGCATATGGATTGGTGATTGTCAGAAATGATAGAACAATATTTTACCATAAAAGCGCATCAAGACTAACTCGTGGCAATGTAAATTAAATGATGAAATAAAATTAAAAATGTAGGCAACGCTTATGCTTACAGAATAATATGGACTATGTCTTTGGATGTCATTTATCTTGCAGCTACAGGTAGATAATTAGTTTTGGGGACTGCAACTGTCTTATTAATAGCTCTAGTGATTGATTATTATCTACTTCCAACTTAAATATAATCTCGCTAGTAAATTAGTATCATCTCAATACAATCTCATTTCTCAATGCGCTGTTATGTAAGTTAGTTGTGACAGGTAATTAGGCATTAAGTTAATGAAAACCTCAAATTCAAATTTTCCTTAAAATTTCACACATAACTTTAAAATTTCTGCTTAAAAACACGCAATGAACATTATTATTTTATATAAAAAAACCATTAGAACAAAGAAAAAGATACGACGGACATTATCTTTAATTTCCCACTATAAGTAATGTCAAAAGGTAAAAAAAAAAATATAAACACTGAATATATTTATTTGCTGAATGCAAACGCCCGCGGCCGTCGTTCTTTTTCTTTGAATCAAAATGTTAAAATATTACAAAAGTAAGTGGGTACAGCTTTTATAATTAATTTTAATTAATTATATTTGAACTCGGAATTTCCTATAAAATGGCAGTTATTATCACGTATACGAATTAACGATTAAGAACACAATTTCATTACAAATAAAATTTATTGCCGCAGCGATATTTTTCTGTACGGACTATTTGACTCTTTTGTGTCCAAAGACTTCCAAAAATGAAAAAGTATACTTAATTATTTAATATTTTCCAAAGTTGTCAAACACGTTTTACCTAAGGCTCATGCTTACGACTTTGGAACATATGGGTTCCACAGCCGCAACACGTTTTAATTTCATAGATTTTTATTAACCTACATATTTTAAAGACATATCGCAATGTCAGAGTCAACTAATGCAGATATCGAAGGTCACAAAGGAGCCAAACAATCCTAAAACCTTAACATAGCGACCGCCATGACACCTATAATATCTATTATTATCGAAAGCCATTACACCGTTATCCCTAAACGTCATTCCCTCGTCGACCACACTCACGTCATTCCCTCGCCGGCCACACTCACGTCATTCCCTCGCCGCACTCACGTGACCACGTTGTGCGTTTGTAAAACTAATAAATAACATGCGGTTTATCTGAAGATAAAATAACAAACATACCGACCGCCGGTATTTGGTCCAAAACGGCGATTAATATCTATACTGTACATTTGGACTCAATACGAATTCAAACAACAAATTACCTAGAGAAATCCTCAAGTCAAATTTACAACCATTGTAACTGACCGCCTCGGACCGTCAGCAGTGGTGTTCTGTAACACTGGGACCACACTAGGGGGAACGCTGTCCTTGAAAATCGTATTCAACTTTCGAGAATCGACAGCTTTCGTATTCCGTCAATATCTACGTCGCAACTGTGTGTTGTGACGTCAGTCCAATCTTAAAGTCCGAAAACTCTGTGTAAATACGAACTCACTCAGACTTGTCGAACTCACTTCAACTTGCCGAACTCACTCCGACTGGTCGAATGATACAGAATAGCGCTGCTGCGGAAGGCGTGTATTTAGACATAGACTCTGTGCTGGAGGCGACTCACACCGTGGTGACTCGGTCGACCTCCACGTACCGCACAGAGTCCTCGCTTGGTCAGCAAATCACTTCTTTCTCGTCGAAGATCGCCGTGTCCGACGAGAGACTCTTCAGCCGCTGCTGCAGCGCCGACCGCCGGCGCCGACACGATCGCGCTACCGCTATCTGCAAGTGGAAAGTTTTCTGTTTTAATGATGTCGCTCGCAAAAATATAGAATACAGTTTGATGATGATACTAATTAAGGTCAAATTTAATGATATGTTCAATCTATTGAAGAACGAATTCTTCAACAGATTCACATATTATCATTAAAATTCGTTAAATTACGAGACATTTGTCACTGCCGTTGGGGCACTGCGCGCTGCCGCCGCCCGCAGTACACACCACATTACATACCACAGCAAACGCAGCTAGCAGCGTGCACGCGATGACTGCGAGCGCGTAATGCGGCGGCACGCGGAGCAGCGCCGAGCACTGCGCGAGCCGCTCGTCGCTGCCGTCGGGGCACTGCGCGCTGCCGCCGCCCGCAGTACACACCACATTACATACCACAGCAAACGCAGCTAGCAGCGTGCACGCGATGACTGCGAGCGCGTAATGCGGCGGCACGCGGAGCAGCGCCGAGCACTGCGCGAGCCGCTCGTCGCTGCCGTCGGGGCACTGCGCGCTGCCGCCGCCCGCAGTACACACCACATTACATACCACAGCAAACGCAGCTAGCAGCGTGCACGCGATGACTGCGAGCGCGTAATGCGGCGGCACGCGGAGCAGCGCCGAGCACTGCGCGAGCCGCTCGTCGCTGCCGTCGGGGCACTGCGCGCTGCCGCCGCCCGCAGTACACACCACATTACATACCACAGCAAACGCAGCTAGCAGCGTGCACGCGATGACTGCGAGCGCGTAATGCGGCGGCACGCGGAGCAGCGCCGAGCACTGCGCGAGCCGCTCGTCGCTGCCGTCGGGGCACTGCGCGCTGCCGTCGCACCACAGCGCGGGCGAGATGCACGCGTCCAGCGACGCGCAGCGGTGCGCGCACTCGCCCGACAGCGCGAACACGCCGCCGCGGGGAAGCGCGCGTCTGTAACAGTGCACGAGTAAAAACCAACATGGGATCAATATGAGGGTCCGCTCCCAGCGAGATGGCGATATGGCCTTTTTTTAAGCAGCGATTCTATATTAAACTTTAGTAACAAGAAGATACACGATTTGTTGACAGAAATTCTGTACTGTCAACAGTATACTTACGCTATTTCCTTCAGCTATTTCCGTATTCTTTTGGATGCCCTGGCTTTTAACATGCCGAAAAAACGCTGTTATTAAGGAATTTATTGTTTAAACGTTTTTTCATTTAGTCTCCATTATTGATTACACTAGCAGGCTGCTTTACAAAGCCAACAGGTAGCACCTACCTTCTAGAAAGCTCCAGCCACGTGACGTAATACGAGGCGGTGTGGCTCGCGATGAGCTCCACCGCCAGCGCGCGCGGGCGGTCCATGTCGAAGTGGTCGGGCGCGGGTGGCGGCGCCAGCACGTGCCGCGCCAGCTGGTCCACGTCCCGCGACCAGCCATCGGAGAACACTTCCACCATCTCGTCCTGGAACATCACATTATACTTTAGATAAACGAAGTCGGGTAAAAAGTACTAGGATGCTAATCCAGCTCGTTGGCAATTGTTGGGATGAGAGCTTATTTCACACGCGATAATATTAGGTTCCGGCTGGAAAGGAAGATTACGGTGACTAGAAACTGGAAAGTATCTAATAAAATATATCAGAGTTTATACGTTTGGCGGTAGTGCTATAGAAATGTCAATGCAATCATCAGAAATACTTCTAAGAAATTTCTTAAGGGCTAATAGGCTTGTTAAGAAAAAATTACTAGTTCTACTAAAATATAAAAGACTTTAAAATTAAGGCGGGTTCTCCTTTAGAGAGAAGCCCTTGTCTCAATAATAGGCGAGTATTTGGATAAGGTCTTAATGGCGTTTTAAAAATCCTATAGGAATGGAGTAATAGGAACCCCACGTCACTGTGAGACGGGTTGATGTACATAAGAAAATATGACACTTACATCTCCGTCGGGTGGATTAGGGCAGATGAATATTGGAGACAGGCGTCCAGCGTACACGGCAATTCTGTTCTGTGTCCTGCACATGTGCCGCAGGTCCGGCGCCACGGTGATATTGTTCAGCAGGGTGAAGTTGTCCAGCTCTGGCTCGTGAATGATGCTGCCCTGGATCTGCATGTACAGGTACCTCCCTGGGGACGGGTCGATCAGCCAGGGTCGGTGATCGCACTGCTCCTGGAATGAGAATGTTGGTTCTGAATTTCCCTGATTTTTTAATTTTCCACACACTGTAATAGTCGCTAATAATGGATTGGTAAATTTTGTCTCTTTTCACCTCAAGCAAATGGTGACTTTAGAATTTTTGCAAAGTCCGCATATGAGAGGAAAATACTTCTTTAACACTTTTCGCTAACACTTTCTTCTGCTTTGTACTTTTGTTGGCTGGCATTGTGGGAGCGTGCGTTCACTTACTGACTCCAACACCGGTACACTCGCAGCCAGCCGCAGCTCGCCGCTGGAGCCGTAGACTCTATGGCTCCCCTCGCACAGGCTGTCCAGCCGCACGAACTCCACGGAGGCCTCGAAGCCGAAGGAGCGGAAGTCGTCCGCCGCCGTCATGTTCACCACGTCGAACTTCAGCTCCACCAGCTGAGTCTTTGACGTGAACTCGTAGTCGGTGGCGTCACTGGAAACCATCAATATGCAAGTTAATATCACCAGATCCAAGGAATAGAGAAGAACCTTCCTGGAGAAGCACTAATAATACAAAGAAGATCACGCGAACAGACATACAGACAGACGCGGCGGTGAACATTGTTTTAATCGCCTACGAAAACAGAGATTATGAGTTTGAAGTGTCCTACATTGTTTCTTTGAAAACTAACGTGATCCAGGGTCTTCTTTGCGAATTTTTTGCTTGAAACACCCCTCCATTGTCAAGCAACTCAAAAGTGGCTTTATAGTAATAATAGATAGACCTGCACAGACAGTCCCTGGGCACGGCCGGGCCGCTGTCCCGCCACGGCCGCTCGAACACGCGCACGGCGGCGGTGGGGTCCCCCCCGCAGCGGTACCACGGCGAGTGCGCGGACTGCACCGTCCGGCACAGCCGCCCACCGCTCCGCACCCCCCACACCTTCAGCCGGATCGCTTCACCTGGGTTCGCTTCGAAGCGGTAGGTGCAGCTGAAAATAAAATCAACTAATATGAACCCTGTACCCTGGAAATTTGTTTAAATTAAGATATGAGTATTATGCATAAATCGTGCTGCAAAATAAAATAATTTTAAACGCGAAAATAAATTATACAGAATATATTGATAACTTTTATAAAGTAAATCTTTATAGAGAAAGACGTTTATTAGTCTAATCATAGACAAATTATATTATTATTGTAATTGTCTATGGTGCAATTAGACAAATTTATTCAAATCAGCTATTCCCCCATGTGGGACTTACTACTAAGCCTGTATTAATAAAGAAGTCTCAAACTAGGTCTCAAGGTCTAGTACTCAACTGCGGTTAGGTTATCGAGGTGGTCTATGATTAGAGAGACCGAAATAATTTAAACTTTTTTTTTCCGTATAAATGTCATAGCCCTGGGATTAAATCATGTACCCGACATCTTACTAATCGCTTTTCCATGACGCATGAAAAAAACGAAAAGGCATCGTAAATAAAAAACTTTGAGTTTTCGTAGCAGTGCTACGACTTTGTAGCACCGTGTAGCAGAACATGGCGAAGCGGACACTTTGACATAATCTTAATATATATATTTCTTGTGTGCGTGTGTATGTGACTGAACTCCTCCTAAACGACTGGACCAATTTTGATGAAATTTTTTGTGTGTGTTCGTGGAGATTCGAGAATGGTTTAGATTTACAATTGGAACCGATAGGTGGCGCTGCAGTCAGTATGTCAAGCAATTAATTAATAAGGCAATACGAAGTTTGCCGGGACAGCTAGTAATATTATATTTTTTTGTATTTCACAAGATGTTATAGGATAGTAAACTCTACGCAGTAGGCACATACACACCCTAAAGTAATTATCACTAATTTATTTTATACCTTGTCAAAGTCAAAGTCCAAGCCCAAGCCTTGTCAAAGTAATTTTTTTTTATTCAGAATAAATTTTACAAAAATGTTTTCTGAACGTCGTTTCTATATGATGCCTACCACCGGTTCGGGAACTAGCCCAGCGAGAAGAACCGGCGTAAGATACTCGCATAACGTATAATTCTAATAAGGTCATATACTGTATAAATTTTTTTAAAATAACAATTACCACGTCTTTGCTAAAAGATGGCCCCTTCCGAGTTTCTTACGCCGGTTCTTCTCGGCGGGCTAGGGTTGAACCGGTGGTAGAATTATTGTTCACTTTCCGAAATTAGCTTATTGATTTTCATTTGGGAATAATATATTTTGAATTTTGAGAAGTAGCTCACCTAATATTCCTGTTCCCCCCTCGACCGTACAGGAACACATCGCGTGGCGACGAGAACGTGATGGGTGGGTCCGGTGGCGCCTCTGGGAAGGACCGGGAGACGAATCTCCGGGAGCAGTGGCCTCGGCCCCACGGCTCGCCGTCCTGGTGCAGGTCCACGAACTCGTACAGCGCCTTGAAGAACACTGGCCTGAAATTATATTACGTGTGAGATTACGTACGAAATCTCACGAATCACTTACCTATCACTCTCACGAATCACTTACAATATCGAAAAAAACATCTATGCTGAGCGTTCTTTGTCACTGTAGGAGACGAAACCAAATAAAACCTTCAAACCGAATATGTAATTAAATCAAAAATTGAAACAGTCCGTTAGGCTATGAAAACGTTCAATATAATATTTGTACATAAAACAGTAATGACCACACCATGTTTTATTGAGGTATTTTTTAAAATATCTGTAGTATTTTAAGCTCGTCCTTTTTTGTCTAATTCTTGCAAAAAAAAAACATAATGTCCTATTATATTTTTCTAAGCCAGAGTCCAAAAATCAGAACTCACTTCAATGCCGTTCCCTGCGTCAGCTTCAGCTCCAAGGTCAGCGAGTCTCCCTTGGACAGGAAGCTCTCCGTCCTCGCGCAGGCCCTGGACCTCCTCAGCAGAGCGTGCTCGCAGGTCCTGGGAGCGCGCTCGCGACAGAACCGTGCGATGAGGGTCGCGTTGGTGGGGGGCCGACCCACTATTACTGACTGGGGCGAGGTGGCTCGCGACATCTGTACTGAGCGTTCTTTGTCACTGTAGGAGACGAAACCAAATAAAATCTTTAAACCGACTATGGAATTAATTCAAAAATGGTCTGTACTGTTTCGAGAAAAGGATGGTACCATCCTTTTGCTGCTTGACTTAGCGGGGGCATCACCGTGCTCCCAGATATCCTAATGTTACCCGGGCTATAATTACGAATCTATCGACACCTTTTTCGTTAAATTGAATCAGTAGTGAACAAACCTACTTACATACAAATACTCCCAAAATCATTATACTTCCTTTTGACTTCGTGATAGTCGGGCAAAAATCTTTATGTATTTTAGTTAAAAAAAGAAAAAATATTCATTGATTTCTGTGACTCAGTAGTTACCTAACGTACGTCAGTGCTCAAGGTGACGTTGGTTAGAATCCCGCCAAAAGGAACAAAAAAAATCTGTGTTGCTGCGTCATAGATGAAATATGTGTATATTATAATAATAATATTAAGTTCAAGTAAAGTATGAAAAAAAGTGTCGGTAGAACGTGACACAAGATTCTCGAGAACTTAGCACGGAATATTGTATTGAAAACTTTTCAACAACGTTTACAATATATTATAATATGAAATTACAATAATGAGTTATTTCGTAGTTCTAATATCAATTGTGCGCAGTACATTTGAACCGAATCATTCAGGGTAATTTTCCTTGCAAATAGTCTTTTATTTTCCAACCAATTTACATTGCAAATTTACATTACTGGGCGTTCAATTCTCCGACGGCATAAAATACGATCCGTAAAAGGCAAAGAACGAGGGAATAACTCACCAAAATATATCCGTGCAGCCGGGCGAGATCCTCATGGGACCGTCCCAAATATTCAAATGGCTGCCACAGTACTCGTCCTCGGGCAAATTCGGATTCAACGCGTTCGTCACGAAGAACTTGAGCACCGAAAACCACACCCTGAACCTCGGGGCCGAGAACTGCCGCCTGTAGATAATGTTCCTGCCCGTCGGGCCCGACGTGTCGATGCCCTGCATGTGGTAGAGGCAGGTGGTGTTGGGGGGGAGGGAGTGCTGGGGGTGTTCCAGCACGCCCTTCCCCGTGCCCCGGATCCAGAACTCGCAGGCCCGTTTGTTTTTCGCGTACGTCGGCGATTGCTGATCGACGAATCGGACCTGAAAGTAATGGGATATTTTAGGACTCGTAAGTTTGGTTTGATGTTTATGGTTGAATTATTCATGCCTTGATTTCTTTATGATAAATATTTTTAGTTCTTTTTTCAAATTTGGATTGACATTTAATTAACTAATCGTATCGGTCAGAATTCTATATGAGTTGCTTGGTGTGAAAATTTCACTAAAATATTTATGCCACGTTTTGTCTATGGTAAATAGGAATTCAGTTCTTGATTTTGAATTTATTGTGTCAATAAAGTACTCGTATCGGATAACATTCTATGCCGAATACTGAAATGATTATATTATAGAAAGTAGCGCACAAGACAATGCTGTCCTTGTTATTCCTAGAAGGAGTGACAGTGACACCGTGAAAAATCGGATCCTAGAAAATGTTCAAAATGTTTCAAATAATAAGTTTAAGAAAGTAGTCAAAGAACGTTTGTGTGCAGAAGCTTACTATAAAGTTATTGATCATATGAATTATAGCACACCTTGGGAATAAAGTAGCCCCCTACAAGGCTACTTATATATATAATGTGCTCATCTAATTTAGTTTTAGAATTGACATATTTATATATAAAAAATATATCTTAAAAAAATCGTTCTTTTTGATCCCCATGAAAGATGGCCCCACGCGAGTTTCTTACGCCGATTCTTCTCGCTGGGTTTTGTGACAGGCATAATAATTAGACGCCGTTTAGAAAACATTTTTTGTTTTTGCAATTCTAAATATAAATATTTGACTTTGTGAACTGTCGTTTTAGTAGTAAATATTTCGATGGCTCCTACGTAATCTATATCCTACGACGCAAACATTTGTAACCACTTTGGAACCCCACAGTGGCATGGTCGAAATGCGGACTACATTTCGACCATGCTGGAATGTCCACGACTAGACAAAGTGCGGTCCATTATAATGCATGGTGCCGGCTAATTAGTCTGGCGAGGGCCCAAGCGCTGGAGTGTAGCCGCTAATTTATTAGAGGACCAAACTTTAAACGACAATTATCGCCCGTATGTATTGGTAATTGGGCGTTATATGGAAATATAACTTTTGTATTGGCCTAATGTAATGCGGTTTCAGTGTAATTTGTGAGATTGCTTTTATTTGGAATCAATATATTGCTTTTTCTCTATATTCTTTATTTAAAGGCTATTTCATGATTATTATGCCAGCCCTATTCAATAATCATTATTATAACAAAAATACATTACGCTTAAACTCCCTTCAACATAACAAAACTAATACACCTATCACAAAATTTTACTTTAAAATTTGAAATTTTTATATTATTAGCTGACCCGTGCCCACTTCATCGAGCATACAAACCGTTTAAACCTTTCCTGGACTTCCGCGAATATTTCAAGACTAAAAATAGCCGAATTGGTTTAGCCGTTCTCTAGTTTTAGTGAGACTAACGAACAGAAAATCATTTTTATAAGAAAGAGAAAGAAGAAGATCCGTGGGTAGGTGTCGAAAGGCGACGGAGGTAAAATATCCGGAAATGGTCAGCAGCGAGTCCGCAGACATTGGTTATGTACCGCGATCGCCAACCCGCATACCGTGGCGAGTATAGCTACTACCCCCCATGAAATACAGAGGGGGAGTGTTCGCGCGTTTAGCGCGACCACACACACGCGCCTATAAGCTTGGCAACACAGCACGTTGCACCCCGCCACTAGCGGTGCACGCGGGGGAGCGACGGCCGGACTGCAGCGGTCAGCGAGCGACGGCCGTCTCTCCACTGCTTCACGGAACTCCTCGACAACCAGTACTATTTTTACCGACAATATACCTTATTACAGTTATATTACAGTCCACACTCGTTTATTGAAGCAGAACCCCCAACAGGGAGATTTATATCCACCAGGCCTACTCCCGACACAATCGAGAACCGAATCAGTTCTATCTCAACGGTTTTTGGTATTTTAATTGGTGGATTGCTTTGAAACTAAACAGGATAAAGAACATCGTTAGATCGTAACTTTTTGTGCTCCCGACCATATCAATCAAACGTTAATTTATTCGGGAGTACGCGGCACGATCGAATCTGATTCAAAATTGAATCAGTTTGAAGAGTAATGGCCCTGTAGTGGACGTTACAGCTGAAATAATGATGATGTATTCAAAGAATATTTATTTATAGCGTGATGCCTTACATAATGACTTTATTGATAGGGCAATTTGTACAATGAAACTTCAATTCTTTTGAAGAGCAGTCGACGCAACACGTAACTTGTGAAGTAATAAAACATTTAGGAGACATTAATGAGTTCTACGAGACTTAGTTTGCCTGTATACAGGGTGTAATAGAACAGTCGCTTTAACTTTGAGATACTACCTATCCTCATTTTGGTTTTTATTTCTTTTTTTTTTTTTTTTGTCGCAAAAATAACGAAAAAGCAATAAAAAAATACATTTCTAGAATGAGCAAAATGTAGTATGATCATATTCCAAAGCTATAGTGACTGCTTTTTTACACCGGTAATAATAAAGTACATTGCTCAAGTGTAAGTTTTAATTATTAAGCAGTGTTGATGATAATAAATTATACATAGCTAAGAACTCTCGCGATTACTTTTTCCACCACCAACACCTTTCAAACAAAAAAACTAGATCAAAATCGGTTCATCAGCTCCAGAGGTACGATGCCTCAGATAGGCACACACACATACATATACGCTATACCTACTCTGTTTTCATCGGGGGTTAAAAAGAGTACAGTATATCCACATTTATTTTAGCCACGGACCTTCTATGACATGTTCGCAACTCGAGACACTGTCGTCTCAAGTAGAATTCAATTTAAACCCCTCACTTTGTTAATTAAGTCCCACAATAGTCTGCTGATAAGGGAGAATGGGCCGTCAGCATCGACAATGCGACTTGAACGCCGCGCCCGCCCGCCCGCGCCGTGTGGGACAAAGGGAGTTTGGGAGATAGACACAATTGTCACAGCCTATCTACTAAATTGAATAAAATAACGATTGTGAACACACAAAACGATGTTTATTTGAACACACTATACTATCTTCGGCATTAAATAAATAGTTTAATATTAAAGTTACTTTGTAGGTATAATCTTGGTTGTAGTGTATGTGTCGTAGTCATCAGAATTGAATCTGCTTATTTGATCGAATTACTAGCGCGGACCTTTAATGGCGTCAAACAGCTCGTACAGATAGCAATGTTAATATATTTTTTGATTAATTTACTTTAATGTGCGTTATAATAGTACACATTCGGAAATTTTAAAGTTTAAATATAAAAATGGCTGTAATAGAATTGGATTGGATTGGATTCATTGAATTTGTTGGTAAAACTAGAATTCAATGAACGCGCTAGTCATTCAATCAAATTGCAGATTCAACCAGATGGCTATACGTACACTATGTAGTATGTATACTGATAATAAATAGTCTTGAGTGTATATGTTACAATACGGCGTTTCAGTCTTAGCTAGTCATCCGCCCCGACTGGACGTGTGCTTCTATCGTGAGTTTCGTGACAGTACATTGGCAAGCCTAATATTATGATGGACGAATATTATTATTGGTGATCAATTGTTTTGGCAAATCATGTTGCACAAGAAGAATTTTTTGCAAGCCAATGTTGAACTTTCAGCGTAAAAGAAACAACATGACTTACCTCAACTTCCAACTGGAACCCGTGCAACGACTGCAGCACGGCCGGCTGCAGGAACGTGCCGAACGGGGACGTCGTGAACTCCACCAGCAGCTCCGGGCCGCTCGATATCGCCTCCGGCACCGACACCCCTCCCCCGCAGAACCGTAGGATGATGGGATCCCTGGTCGTGTAGCCGTCGTACACTGTGACGTAGTCCTGCACCTCGTCGCACTGGTGCCAGAACTTGAGCTCCCTCCCGTTATTCTCTCTATCCTGCTGCGACGGAGCGTACAGCGCCTTCTGGCTCCTGATGGATACCAGCTGACCGTTGGGCTGCTTGACCACGATCAGCGCGTGCTTCCCTGGTGGAACCTCGTGCTGGCGCACCGCGTAGTAGCAGGTCAGGTTCCGCGGGTACACACCGGGGAAGTTCGGGGACTGCAGTCTGCAGTTCTTCCGATCGCAGTCGCTGAATATCCGCGAGCAGTAGGTCCCCGAGATCAGATCCCCGAGGTAGAACTCGGGCGTTTTCGCCGGCTTGACCGAGGTCGTGTCGTTTCGTACGTTCGGGGGATACAGCATCGGGCGCAGTTTGAAGAAGGGTCTTTCTGGAAAGGAGATAGCAATATAATTTGGGAGGGTTGGAGGCCTGGTGCCTTAAAATACAAGCAGGAAACTGCTTAGTTTAGGACTCCAGTCTCCCCACAAAGACTGTACTAATTATGCTAAATATTAAAACTGTAATTTGAATGATTGTGGAGAGAAAATAAACAATTTATTATTTAAAAAAAAATACGGGCGCAGTTTGAAAAAGGGTCTTTCTGGAAAGGAGATAGCAATATAATTTGGGAGGGTTGGAGGCCTGGTGCCTTAAAATACAAGCAGGAAACTGCTTAGTTTAGGACTCCAGTCTCCCCACAAAATACTGTACTAATTGTGCTAAATATTAAAACTGTAATTTGAATTATTGTGGAGAGAAAATAAACAATTTATTATTAAAAAAAAAAAAATACGGGCGCAGTTTGAAAAAGGGTCTTTCTGGAAAGGAGATAGCAATATAATTTGGGAGGGTTGGAGGCCTGGTGCCTTAAAAAACAAGCAGGAAACTGCTTAGTTTAGGACTCCAGTCTCCCCACAAAATACTGTACTAATTATGCTAAATATTAAAACTGTAATTTGAATTATTGTGGAGAGAAAATAAACAATTTATTATTTAAAAAAAAATACGGGCGCAGTTTGAAAAAGGGTCTTTCTGGAAAGGAGATAGCAATATAATTTGGGAGGGTTGGAGGCCTGGTGCCTTAAAATACAAGCAGGAAACTGCTTAGTTTAGGACTCCAGTCTCCCCACAAAATACTGTACTAATTATGCTAAATATTAAAACTGTAATTTGAATTATTGTGGAGAGAAAATAAACAATTTATTATTTAAAAAAAATACGGGCGCAGTTTGAAAAAGGGTCTTTCTGGAAAGGAGATAGCAATATAAGTCTGGCGCAGTTTCAAGAAGGGTCTTTCTGGAATGGAGATAGGAATATAAGAAGCGGGAATGGTGTTACGTGTGCAGACATTTCGTGTTACGTCACAAGGATTTCATATTCCAACGACACAATGTCGTGCCGCTATAAATAACTTCCAATCATGTTTTCTGTTCTAATTTGCGTAATCCATGAAATACTTAATGGATAGACCGGCTGGTTCCGATCCGTTCGTTATTAATTTCCTTGTAATTTAATTGTTGTTATGTCACAGACGAGGTCATGCAATTTGTTACGAAACAAGGATTTTGGCGTGAAATACATCTTGATTAAAATATAAGTCTAATGTTTTTAAGTTATAATAATAATATCTATGGACCTTTTTACGTCAATCTAGCCCTGTGCTAAGTATCCGAAGAACTTGTGTTACTGCAGGTACCAGATAACGGAAATATATTCAAGATGTTTTATTATATCAATACACAAATTCAATACACAACCATGACCCAGGAACACAGAAACTTTTTGTTCCTTAGGCGGGAATCGAACCCGTGACCTCTCGCTCAAGCACCAACGCGCTCTACCTAGTGGTTGAGCGCGTTGGTGCTTGGACTAGTGAGGTCGTCAATAGTTATGACTTATGAATATTCTTAATATTCAGTTTTATGGTTCCAAAATGAATATTTGCATTTATTGGTCCACATTTGTAAGCCGTTACTTAATTCCTACCAAATTACCTGTGGGCGGTGAACCGCCATATCGTACGGTGGCTGCATCCCTTCTCAAGACTTTGTACGCCATCCGGAAATCAAAGTTGTAGTTATTCTGCTCCTTGGACAAGTGCAGCAGTCGTATGATGAGGGTGATTGACTTGGTCTCGCTGTAGTATATCGACGGCCCCCACGAGGTCCCGCACCAGGAGCCCCCCACCTGGGGTCTGCTCGCCTCCTGGATCTGCATGTAGCCGTCCGGACACCCGTCGTCCGTGAAGGACGTGAAGCGACCGAGCGTGAAACTGTCGAATAGTATCTGAAACAAATAGAAAATTGTTGTTAGTGTAAGCATGGCCTGCCATCCCATTCAATCTATTTTTAATACAAAAAATTGCTATAGATGTCATTACTATTGACGTTTGTAAATTATAAAATGTAAATATGCCGAATTAAGTAAAAATATTGACATTAAAATAAAAATAAGCATATTTTTTAAGCTTAACATCACATTAAGCTATATTCAACTTAATTAAGAAGAAAATACGAAATAAAATTAGTAATTCTAGTATTTTCCAATAGTGGCGCTAGATGGCGGTATCTGAAATGTGTCTGGAAGTCGAAGAAAACAAAAATAGTCAGTCGAATTGCCAGTATTAGGGTGATACCATTTTCTAGTACTAGGTCGTGTCTCTATTATATATCTACTTTGTTGAGTAAGTATATGTTTCGTTTTGAGCCTAGTATTTAGGATAAGTGTAATGAATGTCTATATTGTAAGTGCAAGTTCTATCTGTTTTCTTTTATATAATTTCTCTTTATAGGTCTGCTGCAAGAGATTTCTTATTCAGAAATAAGCAGTACCTTTGTGTCGTATTTCCATGTAAATTGTTATGTTAGAAATGTTCCTGTATACAATAAACTGAAAAATAAAATAAAATAAATAAAAATTGTTCTTTAGTTACTTAAAGTAGGTTGTAGATTAATGTCCCGTTCCAATAATCAATCATATCTAATTGTTAGAAACCGTACAAAATGTTATAGCGACTCGCTGTTAGCAGCTAGATTGGTTCTTAATCAAATGGATCATTAAATTTTTTTACATGACCACGTTAATTATTATTTATATAACTGATGTAAAAAGACCAGTCACTATAACTCTCCAATATGATAATACCTTTTCTGATTCTGGAAATGTTTTTTTTATTATTTTTTAAGGTATTTTTTTTACTTTTTACTACTTATTATTTTTAGGTCGTGTTGCGACCATAAAAAAAAAGTTGTACAAAAAATATTTCAAATACATTTCTAGAATGAGAAAGGGTATTATAATCATACTAGCTGTTCCCGCGACTTCGTTCGCGTGGTTCTTGAGCGACTTAAACCATTAAATTCAGCGCACGCAACAAAAGTCTCCCCGTTTTTGCAACATTTCTCACTGACGCTTCGCTCCTATTGGTCGCAGCGTAATGTTATATAGCCTAAAGCCTTCCTCTATAAATGGACTATCTAACAAAAAAAGAATTTTTCAAATTGGACCAGTAGTTCCTGAGATTAGCGCGTTTAAACAAACAAACAAACTCTTCCGCTTTATAATATTAGTATAGAAGTATAGATATCCCAATGATGTTATTATAACTGAACTTTAAACTCCCTGTATTTAAGCCTATGGTACCTGGGCTGTTATTAAAAATATATTAACACCCCTTTCATTAAAATCGGATCAGTAGTTTAGGCGCTATGGTGGAACCATAATATACTGACTAAATATCACCCATTTATTTGCCTTCGGAAGATCCTTAATAGTTTTGTGTAGTCATGATGATAGTTGTCACAGAAAGTCAAAGGAAAAGTCGAGTTAGAAATGAAAGTTTTTGGGTAAGTTGATCAGCAAGACAAATAGATTAACTCGTTCCCCAGATGTCACGCGAGGAATGAGCGATTCTTTCCCTATTGTTACACCAAAACCACTACCTCATGATGGATTTACCGCCCAACTGATGCGGCTGACAGAAATAATACGAATTACTCGGGTTATGTTGGTCGGCGGCTCGTTCATTATTCAACGTATGATTTCTTTTGTTACCATGAAAATAGTTTATTCAAAGGTACTTGAAGTAGATAATACTATTGATGACTAAGCAATAACTATGAATGGAGGAAGGATATGTCGCAGAAATCTGATTTCGAGAAAATTGAGTTGAAACAGTTACTAGCATAACTAACAATTAGGTACATTAATCTAAAGAACCGCCTTTAGAATCAATGTATTTGATACGTTACGAAATATCCTAAAATGATAGTTTAAAACTCAATTTTCTCAATCACAACACCATCGAGTTAAGTTAAATGTTAGGAATATAATTATATACGGGTTTGTGTAAAAATTTGGTTCATAATAGAAGAGATGAAATAGTTTTAAATACATTAAGGAAAGGTCACTGCAACGTCACTTATATCGACAAAAATTATAAAAAATAAAGCCAAAAATAAATGTTCTAGATGTGAGTATAAAGCATTTACTAATTGATTGCCAAATATTCAATTCAGTAAGATTGAATGCCCTAATATGTTAAAATAATTATTTATCCGACTATAAAAACACTGTAAAATTTTAAAAGTAATTTATTATTATACTTTTATTTAACACTGGAAATTTTGTTAACATTATAAACAGTAATCGTTAATGATCATAGATGTTAAAGGCGAATTTAAATAAACACAACAAAAATACTATAGAGTACTCTAAAGGTTATGCTCAAAGATTGTTATTAGTCTATCAATGTATCATCACACATCATAAGCCAATTTCACTAACGACTATTAAAGTTATTGTTTGATGGCTCCTACGTAATATATCGTACCTATGTCCAAAGCGCTTGTTTTGTCGATCGATGTTATGTATCTAGTTCTTCGTATATAATATTTAGGCAAATTATGAAAAGGAAACACAATGGCCGTTTTTCCATATAAAAATAGGATATCCTTCCTGAATAATGCAACTAAATTAAAAAAAAATCCTGCATATCTTTATATTATATTATATGTACATCTATTTTTCCTTTTTTCTATAAATTAATTACTGAAAGAGATATGGACGATCAAAAACCAAAAAATATGGGCAGATTTTTGGCTATTTATATGATAAAATGGAAACAAAGAAACATAGCTCAAGCCTTTTTTATAATTAAAAAAATACCTAAATCGATTAAAACGGGTCTCCTAATCGTCAATTTTTTTTTATTATTAATAAGTAATTTCAGTTCAAGCTGCAGTTGTCTTTTTCGGTTTAATGGGGCAGCCGGGCAGGTGCGGACAGCAATAAACTTCACAAATATATATTTTGCATTTCTATAACCCGTGGTGTTCCCTTTTAACATCAGGCGATGGTGAAATTAGTTTCAGTAATAGCTGGCCAAAAATAGAAATATCAAACACAAAGAAATATATCAATAAGTGAAATAACTGATATTTATTCAATAGAACAATAGAGATAAAACAAATAAAATGAATCTAAGAGCCAACAACAACCAACACAATCTCACAATATTAATCATTTTCCTCGGAAATCCTGCGCGAGCCGTAGCGGGGCGCGCTGAACTTACTCCGTATTAATATAAATGGCAATAGTTATGGTGTTCCCGAGTTAAACCATTATAAACAATGACTTTACTTTCTACTTGCTTTAATATTAAATTAATTCTCAGCGGATTAAAGGTTGGATCGATGGACTTAAGAACGAGATGATTACATTTTACTGTGTCCATTTTTTTCTCAAACATTTTCTCTTTAATACTTCTATTTCGTCTTGTTCCGTAAGCTGCTATATTGCTCAAAAACGCCTCCGTGGTCTCGTAGTTCAGAGCTTCGCTCTCGACCCGGAGGTCGTGGGTTCGATTCCCGCGTTGAAACAACAAAAAATGTTGTTTTCAAGTTTGGTTAGGACAATGCAGGCTGATCACCTGATTGTCTGACAAGAAAGATGATCCATGCGTCGGATGGGCATGTATGATGTAAAAAGTCGGTCCTGCGCCTGTTCTCTCGTCAGTCGTGTCGGTTTACCGTCCCACTGGGTTATGAGAGTAAAAGGATAAGAGAGTGTCTTTGTGTATTGCGCACACACTTGGGTACTATAAAATAACCCCTGCGTAGCTGGCCTGGTTTCAATGAAATCGGCTACCGACACCGAAATCGGTGAGGGCAGCTATTATTATTATTGCTCATTCACTCTTGTTTTTAACGTCCACAACATATTAATTTTCCTTATTTTAACCCCAAACTTTTATTTCAACTTTTGTGTTCTGCGGGAAGTGGCCATCAAACAAGAGATTCGTCTTCCTTACGACCGGGGCCCTGTTCGCGACTCACTAGCTTGACGTCTAATAAATAGCCCCATCCTGTCCCCACACCCCACATTCCACACCCCATGTCCCATGTCGCGCGGTGTGTATCGCTGTTCATATCTGTTCATACTATTTCGTTAGTACATTATACGACATTTTATTATGAGTAGTATATTTGTTTCTAAATATCTGTAACTAGCTGACCCTTGCCCACTTCGTTGAGCATAAAAAGAATTTATGATGAAATTCAACTAAAAAAAACAACGTGGGAACCCGGAACCCGCAACACGGGAACCCGGAACCCGCAACGCGGGAACCCGGAACCCGCAACGCGGGAACCAGGAACCCGCAACGCGGGAACCCGGAACCCGCAACGCGGGAACCCGGAACCCGCAACGCAGGAACCAGGATCCCGCAACGCGGGAACCCGGAACCCGCAACGCGGGAACCCGAAACCCGCAACGCGGGAACCCGGAACCCGCAACGCGGAACCCGAAACCCGCAACGCGGAACCCGGAACGCGAAACCCGCACCGCGGGAACCCGGAACCCGCAACGCGGGAACCTGGAATCCGCAACGCGGGAACCCGGAACCCGCAACGCGGGAACCCGGAACCCGCAACGCGGGAACCCGGAACCCGCAACGCGGGAACCTGGAACCCGCAACGCGAAACTTGCAACGCGGGAACCCGAAACCCGCAACGCGAAACTCGCAACGCGGGAACCCGAAACCCGCAACATGGGAACCCGAAACCCGCAACGCGGAACCCGGAACGCGCAACACGGGAACCCGGAACCCGCAACGCGGAACCAGCAGCATGGGAACCCAAAACCCGCAACGCGGAACCCGCAACGCGGAATCCGGAACCCGCAACGCGGAACCCACAACGCGAAACCCTAACGCAGAACCCGCAACGTTCACGGAAACGCTGTCAAATGGAATTAATAGTATCCTATGTCCCTCTACTTGCTCTAAGCTACTTCCTCACCAATTTTCAGCCATATCGATAAAGCCGTTCTTGAGTTATCAATAATTTAACTAACACGACTTACTTTTATACATATAGATGTATAGATTACTCCTACTAACATAAGGTAACGCCCGGTGAATGCTCCCGTCACAGTCGGTCCAGCCGATTCGGTGATCATTAGTTAGATGACGATGATGATGATGAAAAGTAGCCTAAATTAATCCTTGTAACTTTAGCTATCTACCAGTGAAAGTCTCGTTAAAATCGGTCCAGCCGTTCCAGAGATTAGCCGGAGCAAAGAGACACGCTGACAGACATACATTTTTTTAAATTGCATTTTCGTTTTCAGTACCTTGATATCGTTGCCAATGCCAAAAAAAGAAGAAAATATCGTTTAAAATGTCATATGCATTTAGAAAAACGTTGCTAATTGAAAGTTACAAACTGACATACATTAATAGATTTCTGAACGCATAGTTGTTACATCATTTGACAACAAATGTTTGACATTTGATGAACAAAATAATAAGCATTTATTTACATGATTAATTATTCATAACACATCAAGTTTTCACTATTTTTAATATGTATTCTGCTATTCGGGGAGGAGACAAATCCAACGAATCAAAAACCATGAAAATTGGTTCAGCCGTTCTCGTGTTATAAGTGTTGTAACAAACACGACTTTCTTTTATATATATATACTAGCTGACCCTTGCCCACTTCGTTGAGCATAAAAAGAGTTTATGATGAAATTCAACTAAAAAAAACAACGTGGGAACCCGGAACCCGCAACGCGGGAACCCGGAACCCGCAACGCGGGAACCGGGAACCCGCAACGCGGGAACCCGGAACCCGCAACGCGGGAACCCGGAACCCGCAACGCGGGAACCCGGAACCCGCAACGCGGGAACCCGGAACCCGCAACGCGGGAACCCGGAACCCGCAACGCGGGAACCCGGAACCCGCAACGCGGGAACCCGGAACCCGCAACGCGGGAACCCGGAACCCGCAACGCGGGAACCCGGAACCCGCAACGCGGAAACCCGGAACCCGCAACGCGGGAACCCGGAACCCGCAACGCGGAAACCCGGATCCCGCAACGCGGGAACCCGGAACCCGCAACGCCGGAACCCGGAACCCGCAACGCGGAACCCGGAACGCGGAACGCGGAACCCGCAACGCGGAACCCGGAACGCGGAACCCGCAACGCGGGAACCCGGAACCCGCAACGCGGGAACCCGGAACCCGCAACGCGGAACCCGGAACCCGCAACGCGGGAACGTGGAACCCGCAACGCGGAAACCCGGAACCCGCAACGCGGAACCCGGAACCCGCAACGCGGGAACCCGGAACCCGCAACGCGGGAGCCCGGAACCCGCAACATGGGAACCCGAAACCCGGAACGCGGAACCCGCAACGCGGGAACCCGGAACTCGCAACGCGGGAACTCGGAACCCGCAACGCGGAACGCGCAGCATGGGAACCCGAAACCCGCAACGCGGGAACCCGCAACGCGGAATCCGAAACCCGCAACGCGGAACCCACAACGCGAAACCCTAACGCAGAACCCGCAACGTTCACGAAAACGCTGTCAAATGGAATAAATAGTATCCTATGTCCGTCTACTTGCTCTAAGCTACTTCCTCACCAATTTTCAGCCATATAGATAAAGCCGTTCTTGAGTTATCAATAATATCTGCATTTTCGTTTTCAGTACCTAGATATCGTTGCCAATGCCAAAAAAAAGAAGAAAATATCGTTTAAAATGTCATATGCATTTAGAAAAACGTTGCTAATTGAAAGTTACAAACTGACACTTCAATACGCATACATAGATTTCTGAACGCATAGTTGTTACATCATTAGACAACAAATGTTTGACATTTGATGAACAAAATATGAGCATTTATTTACATGATTAATTATTCATTACACATCAAGTTTTAACTATTTTTAATATGTATTCTGCTATTCGGGGAGGAGACAAATCCAACGAATCAAAAACCATGAAAATTGGTTCAGCCGTTCTCGAGTTATAAGTGTTGTAACAAACACGACTTTCTTTTATATATATATATATATATATAAGATAAGAATAAGATAAGATAGATGATTTGTTGATTGTATATAAGAATACTTATATTGATCAAGGAGTGTCCGTGGCTCAGTGGGTAGACCGTTGATTCACAGTTGAGAAGTTACAGGTTCGACTTCTTTCTTGTTGAGTGTACCATGTGTTGAAATGAACGATTTTCATGCCAATAAATGGCACGGTTTTCTAATTGACGTGTTTTTACATATAAAACGTCATTCACGTATTCCGGCTACATGGTGGCAACGCAACCAGAGTTTAACAAACATAATATCTATCTATTATCTAACACACCACAGTAGAAATGGTTTCTTTAGAGGAGAATATACGAAATCACAGAAGTCGGTTTGTCGATGCAATTTGTCAGTATGTTAATAATTGTGTAGACAAAACGTATTTCTTGATATGCGGCTTGATATTAATAAAATTATATAATTAACAATACCTATAATAACAACAGGACATACCGAAAAGTTAATACAATCCCAAATGAGCATAAACAACCTCTATTTGTAGATCTAATATCGAGACAATAGACAATTCTATTTCCAAGAAAATATCCAATGAAACGAAATACATTTCCTTCAGAACGTTATAGCACAATAAACCACCGGTGGTATCGCGTCTGATAAGCATTGCCTTCACGATATCACATTTAAATTTCATCAAACACATGTTGATGTATCTTCTCATACGAACGACTTCGTGTCTCGTGAAATCTCATTTTATACACAGCATCATTCTTATGTAAAGAATATCTTACGCTATTTTGCAACTACTGTTTCTTTCTATTTAATGTTATTGAATGTACTCTCGGTAGAAATGCTACGCAGTAATACTATAAAAACTAGTTACTTGCACTTTTCTACTTTATTTGATTATTCCTTTTCATACAGTTATTTATTTTTTTACACTTTTATGCACTTTTCTTATGTAGATACCACATCACTCAGTCTCGCGTAGTCAGTCATGTGTGAGTAGATAAATAATTTGTAAAAATTTAGCAGATTAATAATGTTTCCAGCTTAGTGATTTTTTACTACTTTGTGCCAAATCAATTTAAAATAAATACTATAATGTTACATGGAGTTTGGTACAACGTGGTTAATCCATATAATAGTATATGGGGGTAAAAATAATTGAACCCAATTTTTTTTATTATTTTAATATATTATTTTAATCAAACTTTACGTGTCTTCAGACAGTCGATATCATAAAACTACAAGTTTTATAATATCGACAAATATTTTCACGTTATTTTACTTCTAAAGTCCTGTTTTTGATAATTACAATACCCTACTATCCTTAGATAACTGTCAACTAAAGTAAGTGAGGATTGATGACTCTTTCCAGTAAAAACTACAGAATTGGGAAATTTGGTATAATAGTTGTAGTTTACTCTTGATCAACCCCTAGGCTACTTTTATTTTGGGAAAAATATCCTATGTGCTATATATGTGTTAATGGTGTACTTCTTAATTCGCATTTAAAATCGCGGCGCAAAAGCTAGCCGTATTAAATGGAGTGACGAGCAACATAATAAAAAATTATATACATTTTCGTTAACTTTACTTGTTCACAGTTCAAGCACGTAAACCTCAACAAAACAGTCATTTGTGTATTGTGATTAGCGTAATATTCCAAAGTAATTTAAACTTGGTAAGGGCTGATAACTGCCGCGGCGAGGCTGCGACGAATTAATCAAAATCAAGATATTCACCCGCGGGACGGACATGTTATTGTTGTTGTTTGTTTCGTCTTTAGGTTTTGAATTTAATTCGTACTTCATATGCCATTTAATTGACGAGATGGAGCTCCTGTGATTTATAGCTATAAACTAACTGTGCCCGCGACTTCGTTCGCGTGGTTTTTGAGTGACTTAAACCGTTCGTGCAACATTTCTCACTGACGCTTCGCTCCTAATGGTCGCAGCGTTTATAACATTACGCTAAAGCCTTTCCTCTATAAATGGACTATCCAACAAAAAATAATTTTTCAAATTGGACCTGTAGTTTCTGAGATAAGCGCGTTTAAACAAACAAACAAACTCTTCTGCTTTATAATATTGGTATAAATGTGTCTTAAATTTGGTGATCACTTTCAACAGTCAATTACGCTGATATTTCAGAAAGATCTAATTGAAATGGTGATGAGAAGATGACAATTGTATAAACTTAATAATACAATATTCTTGTAAACAACACTTTATAATCAACACAGCAAATAATATTGCGCGTAAAAATTAACAGCAACGCGAAAACAGACTACAAACAAATTTTATAACAGGCGCCGCGGCCCGCTGACATGAAATCTTTTATCCTGTAAAAAGAGAAAAGATACGCTATTTGCATTTAAATGTACTGAAAATACAGTCGAGTGTTTCATGAAGAATCTGCTTTAAATATTTACAGCGTAACGAAATATTGCGGATGTTAACCGTTTTGATGTGATCAAAATATAGAAAAAATATTAAAATTCGACTAAATAATTTTTTACATTTGATCACTTGCGGCGCCGGAGTTTGACTGCAGAGGAAATTTTGAAAATAATAAAAATAAAAAAAAAATGGAAAAGGGGGAAAAATTCTACCTGTTCCCATTAAGAAAATGTATTTTTTTTTATTTTTAATATGTATAATAAAAAAAATACATTTCTAGAATGAGTAACGCGACACGTTATAATAAAGAGTATAATATTATGACGAACTCTGTTGTGAACCCAGAGGTCGCGGGTTCGAATCCCACAGAAAGAACAAAAAGTTTTCTGTGTTCCTGGGTTATGGATATGTATTAAATATGTGTATAATTTAATGAAAATTAAAATCTATAAAAGTATTAAATATATTTTCGTTGTCTGGTCCACGTAACTTATGTTCATTTGATACTTAGCACAGGGCAAGATTAACGTGTTGAAAAGCGTCCATAGATATAATATATTCTTACTAGCTGACCCGTGCCCACTTCGTTGAGCAAACAAACAGCATATTTTCTCACCGTTTAAACCTTCCCTGGACTTCCACAAATATTTCAAGACCAAAAATAGCCGAATCGGTTCAGCCGTTCTCGAGTTTTAGCGAGAATAACGTACATCAATTCATTTTTATTAATATAGATACTCCTACGGTTGAGCACTAGATTATTTGGGCATCTAACACCTGTCGGGTCCGGGCTGGCTTATTGTTGTTATCTGTTATCGCAGTTATATTGTAAACGAAAAGAGATGATTGGGCACTTGACGCTTTCATTACATAAATAGATAGTGCCTTGAAATATAAAAATGCTTACTCATAAATAATCGATATTTTTGAATATAGCGTATTGTTTGAAGCATTTTTAAGACTCTAGTCAAAACATCTATTAATACAAGTCTCGTGATTGTGACGTCGCATTTCAGAAATTGCTGCAAAATGGTGATCACTTCGTAGGAATTTACGAAATGTTACGTTTGTAATCAGAGTTACTTACATTCGTAGCACATCATTAGTTTGCGCGTAATTAGGTGCAAACAGGCTATATTTTAATTAACTGTAGAAAATAATAAAAAAGTATAGCTTAACTTATAATAATAAAAAATATGTGACGTAGATAAACTACAATACTTAGGGCGTTTTTCACCAAGCAATGTTAAAGTTAATCCTTGGTTAAATATCATGTTGTTCCTCTTGTAATTCCTATCAATAAACGAGAAGGCATGGTATTTTAACATGCCGTTAACACTACCATGCGTTCGTGAAATACGGACTTAGGTTTTTAGTAAACATATAAAAAATATTCCAACTTTTTTGTTACCTAGAATGAAAATAAATCTTTACTCGTACATAAAATAATTTTTTCATTCTGTCTACCCAATTCTATAGTGACAAATTAGTACAACAAAACCAAGTTTCTACTGATGATGATGATGATGATGCCCGTGATGATGAAACATAACCCGCCGCCCGGCCTGACCGCGCAATCTATATTAGCGCACGACGTCAACACGCCGTGTCTACTACAAGGCTGGAGCTGGAACCAACACAATCTCTGTCGACCGGCGGAATCGAAAATGTATTGTTTACACCGTCTTATCACGCGATAACCGATACCAGCCTATGTGATTAGTGTACCCAGAACAACAGGTCGACACACACAAGCATATATACATTAATATTATTTAAAAGAGATAGTTAAAGAATAAAATAAAGACAACTAGAATCAGAAGATAATCGTGTTAAATAAGCAGTTGTAAAAATGAGTTTATTGCCGTGGAAAGTGGAGGATAAAGTGGTGTTGGTGACGGGCGGTGCCGCGGGGGTAGGAGCAGCTCTGGTGAGAGAGATGGTGGCTCAGAATGCGAGGGTGAGTAGTTAGGTTTGGGTTTAAAGATATTTATTATCATTAAAGCCGAGATGCCACTTACGTGATAACATTGTTTTACCTAAATCTAAGTACATACATTGATTTTTCGTCGTCTGCAATACGTTTTACACAAATAATTAATTTTAACAATGCCAAAATTCACAAATAAACAATATTATATCCCAATTCCATCTAATTTCATTTAAACTAAATATGTAGTTATTTAATAAAACAATTTCATTAATTTCGGTTAACATAATATGTTCTTAAGATCGTTGTACTTAAATGACACTGCAAGGCTGCTGAAGGCAATATGCGCAAAACTTTACAGTATATTTTCCCGTGGTCTACTGTATATCTGTGCCCAATTTTATCAGAATCGGTTTAGTAGTTTCAGAGCCTTTATAATGCAAACAAATATAAAAACAAGTTTTAAGTTTAGAATATTGTCTTTATCTTACCTAGATTCATTATACAGACAGACAAGTGATAATATTTTGGGATGTGTATAAGTCCCGTATACCTTTAAAGAGTTTACTTTGAAAGTACCAGCGCTGAAACAGTAACTTTTTTTAAAATTATTGTATGAGCATATACACTCTATAAACGGGACCCATACACACGCTAAAGTATTATCACAAATTTAATTTACACCTATAGTTAAAAACTCGAGACAAAACTAATAAAAATATTTGGAACTTTGTCTTCGTAAATAGTAAATACCTACAAGACTTCGTTTACATAATTTACTTATTCATCATGTTGGAATATCGCTAGTACGTGCTAGATTAGTTTCCAAACTAGAAGTTTACCTTGAAATATACTTTCACGTCGGCACTGCATCCAATATATATTATATGCTAAATATATTATGCTAAATAGATATTATTCAAATATTATGATTTTTATTATTAAATATTTAATAATATATGATGTGACCTATGTAGATTGTTCAAATAACGAAAATCATTACAATAATCTAATAGCAAAATCGATATTGAATTATCCATTTTTTTATTTTTTCATTTCTACAATATCAATGATTATAATAATAATGAAGACATGAATGATAAATATGTCGCAAAAAAAACCCAGAAAATTGATTTTAAACTGTCCCTTGAAAATTTTAGAATATATTATAATGTAGTAACGTATCAAGTACATTGATTCAAGATACGGTTCTTTAGATTAATGTACTTAATACTTTACGACGTATTCTAAAATGTTTAAGTGACAGTTTGAACTCTATTTTCTCGAAATGCGAATTTTGCTACATGTCCCCTTTATCCATTCATATCTTCTTAATATATTAACCAATAACTACTCGTATACCATAAATCAAATGAACAACTATAAAATATTATAATCATAAAACGGGGATATAACATTATATTATAACATTATTATCTAATTGCAAGTAAACTCCGAGATAACAGTTATAATTATGTCGTCATCACCAAAATTACTGTGCACTATATTATTACGTACACTTGTGTTTATTGGACGATAATAGCTCTAGGTACACTATTATTACAATATTGACAGCGTATGATCATTCTAAAACTTGAAAATTACTTGACGAATTTCAACTGAAATTTGGGTTTCGTCAATAAATAATAATCAAATAAACTATTGCAAATAAACCTAAGAATAAAAACGAGTGATTCTGAAGTAACCTACAGTATTCTAGTTGAAAAGCTACAGCCTACAGTATTTTAGTTCAAATACTGTAGTAACTACTAAGTGGTTACTTCGCTCGGAAACTATCGAAGTCATCATATTTTTAACCGACTTCCAAAAAAAGGAGGAGCTTCCCAATTCGGCCCGTTTTTTATTTATTTACACCGATTACTCAACGGTTTTATCTTTTACTTAGACGTAGAGACACCTAAAAGTAAATAATTAATAAAAAGATACTACGTTAAAAAAACCGACTTCAACAATTAAAAAGCATAAAATAATACTTTACTCCAAAAAGAAAATTAATTGTAAATACATTATTAAAGTATTATTTTAAGTCTCAATTTCACCAACACATGTTTAAGTTAGTCCTTCATTAAATATCATGTTATCTCTCTCGTATTTCCTGTTAATAAACTAGAAGGTATGGTTTTTAACAAGCCGTTAAAACTAACAAGGGTAGGTGAAATCGGAACTAAACCTTTTAGTTGGTGAAGTCTGTCTTTTAAACGTTTTTTTTTAATAAAAACAAGGGCAAATGTAACGAAAACTTAATTTTGCAGCACGTCGCGTTTCTAGACATTGCCGAGCGCGAGGGTAGCGCGTTAGAAGCGGCTCTCTCATCCAAGTTCGGAGCCCTGAAGGCCAAGTTCATAAGATGCGACGTGGCTAGCGAAGCGGACCTGGGGGCCGCGTACAAACAGGTCCTGGACAAATACAATAGACTGGATCTGGTTGTGAACAACGCGGCGGTTGTGTCCAACGACGAGCGAGACTATAGGAGAATGGTCGATATTAACTTTGTAAGTTTGTATAAAGTCAAAGTCAATTTTTTTTAATTGAATTTTACAAAAATGTGAACGTCGTTTCTATATGATGCCTACCACCGGTTCGGGAACTAGCTCAGCGAAAGGAAAGAAACTCGCAGAAGAACCGGCGTAAGAAACTCGCATATTTGCTTTATGTAAGTTTAGCTGACGTCACTGTATACTGCAAGTTTCTCTCTTCTCGACGAGTTAGAGTTGAACCGGTGGTAGCTTTTTGTGTTGACATTCCATAAAAATGTTTTATTTCGAAATAAAATTTTTCATTTTCACTGTATACTTTGGGACTTGTTTTTGACAGTAAATAAAATTTTTCATTTTCACTGTATACTTTGTGACTTGTTTTGACAGTAGATGGAAAACTACGCAGCATAAATCAGGTTGGAGTATAGACTTCATAATAAGGTCTGCATTAACCCGGCATGTACAGCCTGCAGGCTGACCACTTGATTGTCTTATAAGAAATATGATCCATGCGTCGGATGGGCATGTAAAAAGCCAGTCCTGCGCCTGTTCTCTCGCTAGTCGAGTAGGTTAACCGTCCCACAGGGTCATGAGAGTATACACACGCTTGGACACTTGGGCGTCGCGTTTCTTTGTGCTAATCATCATAGCCTATACATGTTCATTTTCCAATTAATAATCTACACTTATTATTATACACTAGCTGTGCCCGCGACTTCTTTCGCGTGGTTTTTGAGTGACTAAAACCGCTTATGCAGCGCACGCAACGAAAGTCCCCAAATGTGATTTTCCCCGTTTTTGCAACATTTCTAACAGACGCTTCGCTCCTATTGGTCGCAGCGTAATGATATATAGCCTATCTCTATGAACTATTCAACAAAATTTTTTTTTTCAAATCGGACCAGTAGTTTCTGAGATTAGCGCGTTTAAACAAACAAACTCTTACGCTTTATAATATTAGTATAGATAATAATATAGAGTACCAATCGGCAGCTATCGTCGCGGCGCGTTAAATTGTCTAGGTAATTTAATACGTAGAAAACGTCCCATTTAACGTAACTGAATGCCTTTTCAGACAGCCACAGTTTCCAGCACATTGAAGGCTCTGGCGCTAATGTCTGCCGGGGCGGGGGGCGCGGGAGGGGCGGTGGTGAATATGTCGTCGCTGCTGGCGCTGAAGCCGGTGCCGCACCTGCCCGTCTACTCCGCCACCAAGTCAGCTGTGCTGCAGTTCAGCAATTGTATAGCGGTATGTCTAATTTTAGTAATGAGTCCAAAAGTAAATACATTTAATATTCATCCAATAATGTTGATAACATTTTGTGTGTGAGATATAGAGTAGACCACGGACGGGAATAACAATACGGTAAAATATATTCGTGTGGGAATTCCTTTAGCGCGGACAAAGCCACAGGCTTTGAAATTTTTTAACTAAATCCTGTAAATATCGATACGAAAATTCAGTAGCCCTAACTGGAACATTTCGAATTTCCGTAAAGTAAAGTAATCGAATGTAAATTGTATTGGTGCTGTCAAGTTCTTACCCGACTTCAGCGAAGCCAAAAGGATGGGTAATGATTTTGGCAGCCTATGTGTGTTTGTACGTATTATAATTATATATATAGTTTCAGCCTTTTTAGACCCCTTTTTTGCGACGTCGAGTTATAGTTTTTTAAACTTTTATTTTATTGCTGTTGTCTTTCGATAACTTTACTTTACGGGGCTATCAAATGTGCCTGTTTGGCCTAGAGTGTTAAACAAGGATCAAGCGCTTTACAAAACGCGGAGTATGATTAATGAATCTGTTATCAGTATTTCAATCTAAAAGCCGAAGCTGCTGTCTCCGGTATTATTGAAAGGAAAATAAGATTCAGGCTAATATTATTTTAATACTAGGCGCCTCAAAGTAGGCGCTGCCTAAGTGCCTATGAAGTTGTTTATAGTTGATAGATAGCCTATGGGATGTTTGACTAGAGGATGTTTGACTAAATGTAATAATTTTTTTTTCAGGCCAGCAAACCCTTCTCAGAGACGCAGGTACGAGTCCTGACCGTGTGTCTCGGGCCGACAGACACGGCCATCATACACAGACATAACTTCACGAAGGACAGCCACATTTCTTCTAGAGTGCCAGAACGACAGAGGTGAGAGTATACCATAAACACTATTAACCTCAAAAGTATCCGACGAAAGTATTTAAATTGTAGTTTCAAAACTGGCCACAATGGCGCTAGAGTCGCACCGGTTATATGGTATGAAGTTAGCGATAAGTCCCGATTCTGGCAACTCGAACTTCGTTTTCAATGTCGGCCTATCCCGGTCCACGCGAGTTAAATCAATTAGATTTTGCTTCTCTTTTTGATTTTCTGTGTAATGAGTCCAAAAGTAAATAAATTTTATATTCATTCAATAACCCAATTGTGGCGCCATCCACCTTAATTTATGCATTTTTAAGGGCCCTTTTTTGTGTATGTGTACACAGATGGCACTCCTTATAGAGGTAAGGTAGTCTAGCACCATGGTACAGATCCTTTAGTCATCGCTAATTACGATGACGAAGTTCGATGACAATCGAGTTTTGACATAAGCTTCGCTATGTCAGCTACGGCTGAATACTAAAACGCTACGCTTAATTAATTTATTCATTAGTAAGGACTAAGTAAGTGGTTAGTATACATTGATGTAAGTTGGAATTAAATAATTTAGACATACCGCTATATAATTGCTGATGAGAAAAGTCCTTCTATTCACAGGCTGTCGCTGTCACTGCTTCATGGAAGCACAACTCAATTTAACTATCGTTTCGCAAACCATTATGGGACATAGGCATTGCTATCGACAATCGTTAGCAATGCCTATGTCCCATAATTTTTTGTTTGGGCTAGCGTTGGTATCTTGAATCTTCGCTTGGCTCTAAGCACAAAGTAGATATAATATAACACGACTTAGTACTAGAAAAAACGTATCACCCTAATACTGGCAATTCTACTGGCTATTTTTTTTTCTTCGATTTTCAGACACATTCTGGAAACCGCCGTCTAGCGCCACTATGTGAAAATACTAATTACTAATTTCGTTTCGTATCTTCTTCTTAATTAAGGAGTAGAATTTAGCTTAATGTGTTGTTATGCTTAAAATATATGCTTACCTTTATTTTAATGTCAATATTTGTACTTATTTCGGCATATTTACATTTTATAATTTACAAACGTTAATAGTAGTGACATCTATTGTTATTTTTTTTTGTATTAAAGATAGACTGTATGGGATGGTAGGCCATGCTCTAAGGTATCCCCCGTGGGTTGTAAAGAACAAACTTTTCCCGCTAACATAGTTTGGCGGATCTGAGGAGGTCATTTAATAGAATTTACGACGGCGAGATTTTGTAGGGGATTGTTTAAGATTGCTTTTGGGACGGAGTTAAGGAAAAGGGATCCATTTAATCTCTGACATTCGTGTCAGATAATATATTATGTACTTCGGTACATAATATATTATGACTATAGACTTAAGGGCGTGTTTCACTAAGCCATGTTAAAGGTAATCCTTCGTTAAATATCATCAGCAATCAAATCGCCGATCATGACTAATTAACTCAAATGTTAGCACATTTGAGTTAATTAGTCACTCTAAACGCTTATAATTATTGGTGAACGTAGCAAGTGAGCGAAGTTGATGCGAGTGGGATTCCCCAATGAGCGTACAGAGGCTTTTTGTACGGTCAACCTTTCAGAAACTGGGGGTTAATGTAGTCATTTTAATTAGTATCATACTAACATAGTGTTAAATTTGATTCAATACTAAAAAAACTTGAGAGGTGTCAAGGGACACCCGGATGGAACGAAGTTATTATTTTTTATTATTTTTTATTTACAAAAAAACCTGTATACACTCAACAAAAATAATCGTCGCGACACCACACTGTTCAATGCGAAATAGAAATGAAAATATCTGGCTTGCTTTCTATAAGAGAGAGAGAGAGACAGACAGAGAAACATGCGACGCCGCACAGCTTACAATAGCTTAATATAGCAAAAAGTGTCGTGACAACTTTTCTTAAGAATTTTTTCCGTCTAGCCCCCTTTCGCAACGCGCGATAAGGAACTTCGTTCCAATTATTATGGACTAAGCCTAAAATAAACATATTTTATTGTATTTATGTGTCATATTGAATCGAACAGCCTATGTATTATAGTCTGTTCCTATTCAATATTCCATTTTTACTGATTGCAAAACTCCCGTTCCAGGGTCAGCTCCGCCGTGTCCGGTATCCTGGACGTCATCAGCTCAGCCACCAGCGGCACCACGTGGGTGATCGCCGACAACCAGCCCGCGCGTGACGTCACGGGCTACGTCCGGGACGGGTTCAACATCGTCTCCGGGGCGACGGACGGTGTAGCTTAGCTCGAGACTGATTTATTTATGTTTATTTTATATTATTTTTTTTATTACATCTTATTAAAATATCATATTATGGTCCCCCGGTTTTTGAAAGGCAAATCAACGATCAAAACGGTTCAAGTCTATTGCCAATTGCCAAATCCAGTACTGAATTTAAACTTGACACGAGATTGGAACGCTGATTAAAAAAAGACGTGTGGTATTCGGGGACGGCCGCGGTAAAGCTACTGCTAATGCCACCTAGAGGCGAGTTGCTGAACTAAAGAGACAAGCGTGATATTTAAAAAAGTCTTTAAAAGTTCTGCTATTCATCGATAGATGGCAATAAAAAGTATCACCGCTGTGCCGGTCGGAGTGGGGGAGTTAGGTTATTTTCGTTACGGAATTTCTGAATTCGGTCTCCACGCTTAAGGCCCGTGATAGAAGCTATGCAATAGCTTAATAAATAAAATAAGTGATTGGTTGATTTGGCGTTGATTTGCCTTTCGGAGGTGTGTTTTTCTGTTGTGTGTTTTGGAATTAATTAAAAAACTTAATTAGATTAATAATTCATATTATTTCTATATGGACTGTGTAATCTATCGATAAATTATTGTAAGATGACATATTTTGTCTGTGCGTGTATATTTAAGTTTGCCAAGTTAATAAAACGCCATCAATATTTGTCGAGCCAAATGGGCGTTATTGATGGCGCGCGGACCCTCCGATATTGGATATCCTGCATAAGACGCCATCAATACGACTGACAGTCCAATCCAACTTAACGATACGTCATAACGTTTATATCTTATTGAAATTTGATGCTTTATAAAAACAGTCCAATAAAGACGAAACAGTTGGAGTAAGATACGCGCAGCAAATGTTGCTAATGTGCCTCGGGAATATATGAAATATAATAATAACTAGTCACCAAAACCTACTAGGTCTAGTAATAATAATAATAGCTCACCTCACTGATTTCGGTATTGGTAGCCGATTTTATTGAAACCGGGCCAGCTACGCAGGAGTTATTGTGCCCAATTGTGTGCGCAATACACAAAGACACTCTCTCTTCCTTTTACTCTCATAACCCATTTCATGTATGAAATTTAATATGACGATTGATAAGATATTAAGTTCGTCGTCGTATTGTGAATAGGTGTAGTAGAGTCTTACCCGAATACGGCGAAGCAAGGAGGGTTATGATTTTGACCTGTATGTATGTAAGTACTCGCGCGATAAAATCAAAATATTTTAAACCCTAACCTAGTAGCCTATAAACTAGATGCATTGTTAAATCAACTTATTCTATGGGTAAAAGCTAATATTTACTGATATCACAAAAAAGAGGTTTTAATTTTTTTTGTATGTATACCGAATACTCTGAGGTTAATAATCCAATTTGCGTTTTATTTTTCGACGCAGAATAGCTGCCATTTGGTGCCATAAAAATAATAGTTTTGGCCCTCTAGTTTTTTTGTTATATTTCACCAATTTCTAGAAGTGATATATATTTAACGGTACGGTTTTTTATACGGATGATTTATGTATACGTAGTTTCAGTAAGATTAATTTAGGAGTTTTTCACTTTGGCATTTATGTGTGACTCTCGACACACAACGGAGGTGGTAATTATAAATATGGTGTCTGTTAGTCTGTCTGTAGCATCGTAGCTACCAAACGGATTTATCTTTGAATTTGACTTAGAGATACAGGGGGCCTACTCAAGATGCCATCGCTAATTGTAGCTTACAAAGTTCGATAACAAAATGTATGGGATTTGACATAAGCTACGCTAAATGATCGCGATTTGGTATGTCATTTAGCGTAGCTTATGTCAAATCCCATACATTTTGTTATCGAACTTTGTAAGCGATAATTAGCGATGGCATCTTGAGTAGGCCCCCAGGACACTCAAGTAAAAAATAAAAAAGATATTACGTTTAAAAAAACCGGCTTCAACTTCCTTTTTATTATTAACTGGTTGTTCCCACAGATAGGTTTAATACTGACCTCTCATATATCTAGATTTAGTTCCTTCTTCTCACTTAAAGAAGCAAAAGTTTAAAGTTATATCTTGTTTATAGGTTTAACTGCCGATTTGTCAAGCGCTTCTTAAAGTTGAGAGCTCTTCAAAACCCAAGCTGCCATTGTCTCCGCTCGGTCGACAAGGATAGCACGCTCCTTAAAATCCTCTGAATTTAGGAAGGAAAGAGGCTGAAGATAAAAAAAAAGATGAAATATATAACGCTCTGCAAAATGTTTTAAAATTCTTACGTTTTCCAAATACATAAAAGGTCGTATCAGTATTTTAGGATTTTAGCCAAGTCCGCGAATTGGCAGGCAAATGCTGCGGTGATCACATAAACGTAACCAAAAATGCAAAAAATGTATATATTTTTTTCTACCTACTACTATACAATACTACTATACTATATAAAATAGTTAATAATAATATCTGGTTTGTGACTTGTAGTTACAACCTATCTATACAAATAAATAAAATGGAAGCGTCTGTTTGTAACTTTCATTTAAAATTAGCAACATTTTCCTAAATGCATATGACATTTTAACTAGGGTTCAGAACCGGGATTTCCCGGTACCGAAAATCCCGGGATTTCCCGGTTCTTTGACTACTGTTATAGAACCGGTTCTCAACGCAAAAGAACCGGGATTTTCGGTATTTTCGGGATTTTTTTTACCTTAACAAAAAATAAACGCAACGGGCTTAGAAAAGTACTTTTGTATTTTAATTACACATTGTGGCATGTCATGTTAAAGGATAATATATTTATTGCTATACAATGATTCAAATATCGTTATACAGTCACTTCCATTAAAGTTTTACATAGATATAAACAATTTTTATAAACGTGAGTAATATTATATTACTAGCTTTGGCCCGCGGCTTCGGGCGTGTGGAATTATTGTATTCGTAGCAAAAAGTTCTTTACCAAATAACACTACAGCTGCAATGTGGTTTAAATAATGTTATAGTAATTAACATATTATGAGTATCATTATATTTTAACCAATGCATATAAAAACTTAATAAATTGTATACTTTTGACACCTTGGGTTACATTATTGGAGTTTTAGTAAGGATCCCTTTTTTTTTTGAAAATATAATAAAGCCTGTGTTCACCGTTGATGGTGTAACTTTCCGACGGCTAAAAACGCTTTCAAATTTTAACTTAAGTTACGATGTTATTCAAAATATTCTTAACTGATTTTACTATCTCAACATATTAAAATAAATCTAGGGGAAATGTCTGCTCATTAAATATATATTTAAGTCAAAATCAAGATTTGGGGTCTATAAATGCCATAGAACCTAAAAATAATAATTATGAAAAAAAGTACTGTCTGTCTGTCGGTCCGTATGAGTCCGTACTGAATGGAATAAAATGAAATTTAGCAGGCCGATACCTTCGAACCTAAAGGGTAATGTAGGATATTATTATCCCAAAAACGAAAGGGTGCCCGTTGGATTTTCAAAAAACAGTAGCTACTTATTTAATGGTATTTCGGTGAAACTACGACGTATTTAAATGAAACTCGGCACAAAGGTAGATTGGACCATGAAATTAATAACAGGATTTTTTTTGTTGGGAAACAAAAAGGTCCCAAGGGATCATAATTATAATTATAAAAAATCTTTTTGCTACTACTTATAAATAAAAAAAAGCAAAAAACCAATTTTATAAGATATCTTTAAGCTATGAATTTTTGATGAATCAATTTATCTGTTGGATAAAACTGTTAACATTTTTGGAAGATCCATCTTTTTAGCCAGTAAAACTCACATCGATATTACATTCAAAGGGTAAAAACTTACTTTACAATATTTGCGTTTAAAATTTTAATTTCTGTCCAAACATTATACCGCATTTCGTGCGATTGGCTAAGCAGAAAAATAATTTTAAAATGTTTTATCCATACTTAATATTATTTCAAACGTGAAACTAACTATGTCTGTTACTTTAAGAGTCATGAACCGTTTTACCGATTTGGTTTAATTTTGGTACGGCGATAAGTTTATAATAAATAGGACTTATGAACGCCGAGGCAAAACTACCGAGCAAAGTAGGATTCAACGTCACGTATATAACGTGACGTAAAATATAATTACTGCTACTTTAACTTATAAAACTCCTCAGTTTTGGTTGGGTTTTTTGTGCTACACAGTATTTTACAATATTATAAGTTTTAATAGATTTACACCGGTAAAATAGTTTTTTGGCTCATGATAGATCGTAGATATAATATGCAATGTTTTATTTACCTATTCAAAATTAATAACTTCGCAAAAGTGGGAGTGAATCTGCTAAGTGTGCCTTATAGGCTGGCAAATCGTTATACATAATATACGCCACGGAAAAAAATATTGTAGTGCGTATGATCTGGCCAGAAACTGAATAGTGGATAGTCATATGATTATTGGTATAACATTATCTTAATCATACTGTAGCCATAGAGTTATTTGTTAAAGAACTTTTTGTTACGAATACTATTTTACGCGCCCGAAGCCGTGGGTAAAAGCCCTAATATTAGAGACGTTAAATTCAAAATATATAAGTATACGATATTTTAATCATTGTGTAGCAAATTAATGTATCATACTTTAACTTGACATGCCAAAATGTGTGATTTATTTATAAAAAGTAGTTTTCGAAGCCATTGTATTTGTTTTTAGTCAAGTAAGAAAAAAAACACAAAAATACCAAAAATCCCGGGAAATCCCGGGAATTCCCGGTTCTGACTAGTGCCGGTACCGAAAATCCCGGTTCCTAAAACTTTACCGGTTCTCGATACCCTAATTTTAACGATACTGAAAACGAAAAGAAAATGCAATTTAATTTTTTTTGTCTGTCTGTCTGCATGTATGTTTGTTCCGGCTAAACTCTGGAACGGCTGGACCGATTTTGACGAGAATTTCACTGGTAGATAGCTAAAGTTATAAGGATTAACTTAGACAACTTTTCATCATCATCAACGCGGGTTCTGCGTTACGGGTTCCCGGGTTGTGGGTTCCCGGGTTGTGGGTTCCCGGGTTGTGGTTTCCGGGTTGTGGGTTCCCGGGTTGTGGGTTCCCGGGTTGTGAGTTCCCGGGTTGTGGGATCCCGGGTTACGGGTTCCGCGTTGCGGATTCCGCGTTGTTTTTTTTTAGTTCAATTTCGTCATAAACTGTTTTTATGCTCAACGAAGCACGGGTCAGCTAGTTTACAATAAAACCACTTTGCTTGCAAAAACAAAGTTGCCAGGGGACATTGACAAGATGTTCCTGTAAATACTTATACAATAAACTGTATAACGTATCATAAATAATGCCAAGCTATTAACTTTCTATACAGAATTATTCATGGTTCATATTATATTAAGCCGAATATAGTGCGAAGAGAATGACGCGTAGACCATTATTTTTTTGGCACCTCATATAAATTACTTACCATAACGCCACCAACGATTAAATAACTCCATAAAAGTTTCAAAAAAGATGAGTTTCAATCCTGGTCAGATCTTAGATCCACGACCAGACGTTCGTGTGTGTCGACTAGGAGCCCGCGAGCCTCAGCATAGTAAGATTCACTCCCTGTGGTCATTTTAGACCTTTGATTTTTTTTTACTTATGTTAAGTAATTTATATGAGGAGCCAGAACCAAAAATGCTCTACGCGTCATTCTCATAACATTCGGCTTAATATATGAATAATGAATCACCCTGTATACAAACCTACTTTAAACGAGAATTGCTTTACACTTCCTTGCTAAAGTTTATCGAGCTAATTTTTTTGTAAAAATAGCACTAAAATGGCGTGAGACGTCGCGTCGAGTTTTGTAAAATATTTTAAGAATTTATATGCCTATATTATATTATCTAGCTTTAAATTTTATGCTATGGATTTCTGTAAAGTAACGCCTGATTCCAATAACTATTAAATATTTACAAAACTCTAACTCACCGGAGTCACGTCCCATGGTGGTGAGGTAAATGTAAATTACACCGAACCCCGTGAAATATGCTCACATTTAACATCATATTATCGCACACTAAATATTACATTTGCGTTGTGGCGTTTAAACCACATGAATCTGATAGCGTTGTAAGTTCTCGGAAGTAATTAATATGAGGGGCCAAATCAAAAAACGTGCTCCACGCGTCATACTCTTTACATTATATTCGGCTTGATATATTAACCGTGGGACACACTGTATTCTAAATAATTTTAACACATCCATGATCCAGGAAAGTTGGACTTTTTGCTCCCTCGGCGGAGTTCGATGTTTCGAACCCGTTACCACCTGCGTACCGTCGCGCTCAGGCTGGAGTGAGCCACATATAAAAAACAGCAGGCTTACTCCCGACACAATCGAGAATCGAATCAGTTCGATCTCATCGGCTTTTCGTATTTTATTTGGTGGTTTACTTTGATCCTTAACTAACCAGGATAAAGAAAATCGTTAGATCATAGTTATTTGTGCTCCCGACCATATCAATCGACTGAGAATCAAAATAAACAAACGTCAATTTATCTGAATCTGGATCCAAATTGAATCAGTTTAAGGCTCCAGGGCCCCATTCTTGTAGCTGCAACTTAAATTCGATCGTCAGTGTGTCCCGCTCGCACACGCGTTAAATTATGCGTGCACGAGTGGAACAGACCGAGTTTCGAAACGAAGTTCGAGGCTCGAGAATCGAGGCCCAAGTCATAAAAATAAGTCGCTACACGAAAAAAAAAGCTAAGGCAAGTTACGTGCACAGCCGATACTTAATTATAAAGAGGAAAGATTGTTTTTTTTGTAAATTTGGGTTGAATAGGCTCCGAAATTGCTGCACCAATTTAAACAATGTTTGGCGTTGACAGAATACATTTTCCAGTGATAAAAAGCAGCCTATGCCCTATTTTCCGTAGTCTGGCAATCTGTGGGAAATTACATGTAAAATCGCAGCCTGAATATAGGGTATAAACATAAATATGTACTAAGTCTTCCCTTTTTATCAGGGATGTAAGGGAGCTTCGTAAACGTAACCGAAACTATCCGATATCCGATTTAAAAAATTATCCGTTACCGAATCCGAAATAAAAGTTTTTCTACTGTCAAAGGTAACCAACATTTAATATCCGTAACCGAAATTGTCGAAACAAATAGATAATACGAAATAGTTTCATATCCGTATACGGATCCGAAATTTTATATCCATTTCATCCCTGCTTTTTATTATAATCGATACATGTTTTGTTTTGTCACCACTTGCAAATTACGTACACAGCAATATTATAATGATCAGGTGCCAGTTAGTAGTAATTTAATAAAATAATTATTATGGTTTATACTGATGTGAGGTGTTTTGCTCAATATTGTTGACTAATAACATTATAGTGAAATTGAGCATCACATTTTGCAGTGCAACAAATTGTCATTCTACATTGATTCTAGAGACGGATCTTCAGATTATTGTATCTAATAATTTAACACGTATTTCAAAATGCTTAAGTGAGAGTTTGAACTCAATTTTCTTAAAATCATGATTTTGCTACATATCACCTTCATTCATTAATTTCTTCAATCATCACTGCTTAGTGTTTATGTTCAGACTGTGAACATAAACACTGAACAGTGAAGAATACAAGTGGAAGCCCCAAAGGGAGATATCTGACCTCACGAGGTGATATGCTCGGTCAGGCCGAAGCCCACTGTACTAGTTTTCAGATGTTGTGTATGTCACATTGGACAGATAGCAATGTGTTAATATATTTTTTGATTAATTTACTTTAAAGTGAGTTATAATAGTACACATTCGGAAACTTTTAAGTTTTAAAATAAAATATTAAATGGCTGTCCTAGTCTTGGACGTAGGTAATTCATTGAATTTGTTGGTAAAAATAGATTTCAATGAACGCGCTAGTCATTCAATTAAATAGCAGATTCAATCAGATGACTGCGACATATTATATATAGCTACTGATAGCGCGATGCAGGTTTGTCACCACAAGACCAATGAAAACCGAATTCGTATGTCACTTAGCGAAGCTCATGTCAAATCTCGTACACTTTGTTTTCGATCTTCATAAGTAATAAAAGGCTCTAGTATATATAATAAAATATTTTGAATTTTGAATTTTAATATTAGTATTATGATATCAAATTTCAGTAAAATCAGTTCAATAGATTTTCCGTGGAAGAGTTACAAACATCATTCAATCCATCCAACTATTCATTTATTATCATAAACTGTCACATTTATAATAGTAATATTATTATGAATCGTATAAAATATTATAATAATTCTACATTATATATATACCAACAGATAAAACACCCTTTTATCTCCACGAAATCCCGACGTTCATCAAAACTCGAAGGGATATTAAGCTAAGTCGATATCAAAGTCAAAGATAAGGAAGGTGCACTTATTGAAAAAGTTTTTTCCTTAACAAGTGCTTGAAATTTAAATTGGCGTTTTTGAGGAAATATTAGATTTTTCCAATTTGAAAAGTTACCGGCGTTAATGCGGGCTGCGAGGGGTTATTACGAAACTCGAGGAACACAAACGTTAATAACATTTCAATATTTACATTTCTAATTTAATTCTTTTTGCTGGGCGAGGAAATTAAATATTAGATGACGTTGGCTCAGTGGCGCGTTGGTTCTCGAGCTGGAGGTCGCGGATTTGAATTTCGAGGAAAAATTTTCAATGTCTGTAGTGTACATTAACACAAGTTCTTCGGATAGCTCAGTGGTTGAGCCGCGGAAACAAAAAGTTTTCAATGTTCCAGGGTAATAATATAATCTAAAAAATCTTAAATATGTGTATAGTATAAAAAGTATTAAGTATATCTCCGTTGTCTGGTACCTGGAACACACCCCGAGCGAGTTTCTTACGCCGGTTCTTCTCGCCGGGTTAGTCCCCGAACCGGTGGTAGGTCATCATGTAGGACAATTCTAAAACTGTTGGTTTCTAATCTATTTGTAAATAAAAGATTTTTCATTTTCATTTACAAGTTCTTTGGATACTTAACACGGGGCCAGATTGACGTGATGTGAAGCGTCCATAGATATTAGATGTTATACTTATCACGGGGCCAGATTGACGTAATGAATTATTTAAGAGGACGCTCATATTGAGAACGATCATACCTTTCACACCGCTTAGTATTAATTTTACGATATATACTTTAAAATATTATACAATTAGTAAAACATGTATTTTTTTACTAGTTAAACTTATAGTGTTTGTTAGCTATTTGTTATAGATTGCTAAAGCAAAGCGGAAACAAATGAAACGAAGATTTAAGAATTTAACAGTCACTATATTGTCCAGAAAAGCACAGAAGGAATACAGTTTGTTTAGGATAGATAGTACAGTTTATAAGACTCGATAGAACACTAATAAAGCGAAAAGGAAACAGAAAATACAAGAAATTTAAGAATAGAAGTAAACGCGTAAATATATAAAGCTCGGTTAAAAAGCTCGCGCGCAGCCTAACGGCGTCGCGTATGCAAATCGACTGACTGTCGTGTTTGTCCTAGCGGCGCGCGCGCACCGGTTTGCAAGTGCCTAGCAAACCTGTATTTCAGCTGCGTATTCTGTGCGTTTAAATAGACGCCACATCAGCCCCCCCGGAGACCGTTAAGGTCGATAAAAATCAGGGAAACGCACTTGACGTCCACTTCGTGTTCGACGCACGTCATTTGAGCTATCGGGTAAAATCATCGTTACTTTATCTTGAGGTACACAGTCGTTTAATTGATACGCTGGTTTTAATCTGTCAATAGAAACGTTGGTAGGTTTACCTCTCATATCAATTTTATAAAATTTTTCACCTCGTTCTAAGACGTTATAAGGGCCAGTATACGCAGCTTGTAAGGGCTTACGTACAGCGTCCTGACGTAGAAAAACATGTGTCGAAGTCGTTAAATTCTTGCTAACAAAAACTGGAGCAGCACCATGATGTATAACTGGTGTAGGCTTAAGATTTCTTATGTTAGCACGTAGACGAGATATGAAATCTGAGTAGTTTAAGACTTCTTTGGGCGAGTTAACGAAAAAGGTGCCTGGTAAGCGTAAGGTTTCCCCATATACCAGCTCTGCTGATGACAGTCCTATGTCTTCCTTTACTGCACTACGTATGCCAAGTAACACAAGTGGTAGTGCTTCGTACCAATCATCGCCATTGTCGTGGCAAGTTATTGCTGCCTTAAGCTGTCTGTGGAATCGTTCAACCATTCCATTCGCCGCAGGATGGTAAGCTGTAGTTTGCAGGTGATTAAAACTAATTATCTTAGCTAGTTCCTTAAACAGGTGAGCCTCGAACTGTTTACCCCGATCTGTGGTTATCTTCTCAGGACATCCGAAGCGTGATATCCAACCAGTAACCAGAGCGTTAGTTACTGTGTCAGCTCGGATGTCTTGGAGCGGCATAACTTCGGGCCAACGTGTAAATCTGTCCACTGCGGTAAGACAATATTTAAAATCATGTGACGTTGGCAAGGGGCCTATAAGGTCTATATGCACATGAGAAAATCTGTTCGATGGAGGAACAAATTCATGTACAGGTGCTCGAGTATGTCGGGAAACTTTTGAACGCTGGCATGCAAGACAAGCACGCGTCCAACTGCTGCAGTCTTTCTTCATATTTGGCCACACGTAATTTTGACTCATCAGCCTTAACGTAGCCTTTACACCTGGATGACTCAATCCGTGTAAGCTATCAAAAGCTTGTCGTCGGAATGACGGTGTCAGGTAAAGACGCGGAGACTGACATGAAACATCGCAATACATTGTCTTACCGGAGGCAGATACTTCTATTTTCTGCAGGTCCAGTGAAGAGTTTCTGCTTCGTAGCAGTTGGAGGAGTTCATCGTCCTCTTCTTGCGAAAAAGCTAAAGCATCAAGATCTATTGATGTCGAAATAGCTTCCACGCGCGACAACGCGTCAGCCACTACGTTGTCTTCTCCAGCAATGTGCCGTATATCTGTCGTAAATTGTGACACAAAATCAAAATATCGGAATTGCCGAGGTGAACAATTTTCTGATACTTTCTTAAAGGCTGCTACGATCGGCTTGTGGTCCGTAAAAATAACAAAGGTTTTACCTTCGACCATAAATTTAAAATATTTTACAGCATCGTATATGGCCAACAACTCTCTGTCGAAGGGGCTGTATTTTCGCTGAGCCGGACTGAGCTTCTTAGAATAGAATCCAAGAGGTTGCCATCCAGAGCTTACTCTTTGCTGTATCACTGCACCTATCGAGCTGTCAGAAGCATCCGAGAAAATTGCTAATTCTGCTGTTGGATTGGGGTGAGCTAGAAGAGTGGCTTCAGCGAGACTTCTCTTGCATTTAAAAAACGATTCTTCCAGGTCTGTGTTCCAGGTTATGGGGCTATTAGCTTTTACAGGTTGACCAGAAAGAAGTTGGTGTAGGGGCGCTTGAATACGAGCTGCTCCTTGCATGAAGCGCCTATAAAAATTGAGCATGCCAAGGAATCTGCGCAATTCCTTAATGGTTTTAGGTGGTGGAAAGTCCTGTATCGCCTTGACTTTTTCTGGTAGCGGCATGGTTCCAGCTGCCGATACTACGTATCCTAAAAATTCCACCTGCGACTCACCAAACACACTCTTCGAAGAATTTACCACCATTCCATGTTCTTGCAGTCTCTGAAAAACTTGACGCAGGTGTTCCAGGTGCTCAGTTTTGGTTCGTGAAGCCACTAGAATGTCATCTATATATGGATAACAGAATTCCAGGTCTCTCAAGATCTCATCCATGAACCGCTGGAATGTTTGAGCCGCATTTCTTAATCCAAAACCCATGAACGGAAACTCAAACATTCCAAACGGGGTTGTTATGGCAGTTTTAGGTATGTCAGCTGGGTTCACCGGGATCTGATGGTATGCACGAAGCAATTCGATTTTACTGAAAACAGTACAACCAAACAGATTATGAGAAAAATCTGCAATATGGCGCACCGGATATCGGTCTGGTATCGTACGTGTATTTAATGCCCTTTATTCGCCACATGGCCGCCACTCATTATTCTTCTTCGATACTAGATGTAGTGGCGATGACCATGGACTATCTGATCTTCTAGCTATACCAGTTCTTACTCACTTCTTACCATGTCTTCGAACTCACGAGTAGCGATGTGGAGTCGATCCGGTGCTAATCTGCGCGGTCTACTGAACACAGGCGGTCCAGGTGTAGTCCGAATATAGTGGAGCGTCTTGTGCTTTATTACGCGTGCTGACAAGTCCCCGGCCGGACGAGTAATATCTGGGAATTGTGAGAGCAAGTCATGATAACGCGATGTACCTATCACAGATTTAATGTGACACAAAGCAGATTGTGCTGGTCGAGCGTGAGTAGTTAGCGACGTTACATTATCTACTAAACGGTGGGCTCGAGCATCAACTAGTAAATTATAGTGTGATAGAAAGTCAATACCTATAATTGGCTTCGTCACATCCGCTATAATAAAACGCCACACAAATGCACGTCTAAGACAAAAATCTAACGACAAAGTTATCCAGCCGAATGTATTAATCGTTGAACCGTTGGCTGCGGAGAGCTCATATTTGGATTTTACACATTGCCTATTTTTAATTAATTTATGAGGATACACACATAAGTCTGATCCAGTGTCCACTAAATATTGAATTTTTGTCTTACTGTCTGTAACGAAAACACGGCCACCTGATACGCTATTGCAGTCGCGCGCTGCCGTCTTCACTGACTGCTGGATCCGTTTCCCTGGCGAAATGTGCAGGGCTCCCGTAGAAAACTTCGTAGAATTCGTACCAAACCGTCGATGGTACCAGCAATGCCCCGCGGCTGCAGCAGAGCGGCTCCGGGACCGGCGACGCCAGTGTGGAGACTGCGTCCGGTTCCTAGAACGCGAGCGGGAACCAGCAGACAACGCCGCCACTTGCCGTGACAGGCTGTCGATGCGCAGCGTGAGCAGCTCGATTGCAGAGGCAGGGGCTGGTGATAGTGACGCCGCCATAGGTATGGGCGGAGGCGAGGTCGCGGCAACTTGAGGCTGGAGCGCAACTTCGTGGATTTTGTCGACAATCTGGGCTACGGTGTCCAGGGGTAGCTCCGACTGAGCCGCCATAATTGCCTGTACGTGGCTTGGTAAGCGATTCGTCCATAGTGAACGAATAAAATCGTCTGATACTTCCGAACCAGCCAGGTCACGCAGGTGTCGCAGGAACTGTGACGGCTTGCGATCGCCTAACTCCTCATGAGTCAACAGCTGTCTCACCCGTTGTTCTTGAGAAGCCGATAGTCGAGGAATTAATTCTGATTTAATTTTGTCATATTTATTTTCCGCCGGCGGTTTATTAATAATGTCTTTCACCTCACACACGTATTTAAAATCTAGATTTGCAACTACGTGATAAAATTTTGTTGAGTCACTCGTCACATTTGACAATGCGAATTGGCCTTCTAATTGTGAAAACCACAACGCGGGCTCGTTTGGCCAAAATGGAGGCACTTTAACACCAACACGGCATACTTCGTCCGATGAGTTTTTAGGTTGTTCATCCACCATTTTTACACTTTTATGCACTATCACGTCGGGGTCACCACTATAGTGTTTGTTAGCTATTTGTTATAGATTGCTAAAGCAAAGCGGAAACAAATGAAACGAAGATTTAAGAATTTAACAGTCACTATATTGTCCAGAAAAGCACAGAAGGAATACAGTTTGTTTAGGATAGATAGTACAGTTTATAAGACTCGATAGAACACTAATAAAGCGAAAAGGAAACAGAAAATACAAGAAATTTAAGAATAGAAGTAAACGCGTAAATATATAAAGCTCGGTTAAAAAGCTCGCGCGCAGCCTCACGGCGTCGCGTATGCAAATCGACTGACTGTCGTGTTTGTCCTAGCGGCGCGCGCGCACCGGTTTGCAAGTGCCTAGCAAACCTGTATTTCAGCTGCGTATTCTGTGCGTTTAAATAGACGCCACAAACTTATGGCAACAACAAAAATTACATTAAATTAAACATTCTAATAGCGTATGAGTTTATACATTACTCATTCAAACAATGCATTATAACCAAATTTGGATACATTTGTAATAACGACCGCCGCCATACAATTTGGATCGACGAGTTAGATCATTATTGCAATGAAGTTGTTTGCATTTATCATTCGCAAATGTAATGTGTTGGGAAAATCCAATAACTCACAAAATATCTGATACAGTAATGTTTGAACCATTAATGTCAGAAATACGGTGAATCATTGTTCTAATTTTAATTCAAATATTTATTTATTTATAATAAAACCCTTTTAATTCTTTTAATTATTTTAATAATTCGCACCATTAAATCCTCTCAATTAAGGAACGTAAGAGGGCAAAGTGAGATAAAAGAATTCAAAGTATATTTGATCAACAATATCGATCGATCTGAAATAAGTTTTTAAATTCATACGTTTTCAAAATACTTAGAAGGCGTTTTAGGAATAATAATTAAAAGGTCAATAGCCCGCACTCCACAGAGTATCTTAGTTAGCGCAATCTTAAGTTTAGTACTGGCTATGCTCAGTTTGTTCTTCAGTTTACTAACTTCCACGAATATTTCAAGAGTAAAAATAGTCGAATCGGTTCAGCCGTTCTCGAGTTTTAGCGAGACTAAAGAACAGCAATTCATTTTTATTCATAAAAAGATAAAAATAAGATAAGATTACTCAAATCATATTGCAATAGGTTTTACGTATCTCCGGCATAAAGTCTTAAATCATTACTCTTCGCTTGGCCGTAGTCAGAACAAAATTGATAGGGTATTATATATATAGGTACAAATGAATAACGATTATTAGCGCCCTGATCATATTGGATTTAGATAGTAATTACATAAACAGTTTTGAATCGCACAATGGAAGCAGGTCACCTGCCTCTGTTCGCTGACCGAAATCATTTGTTCTGCACCAACTGTAATGCGGTTTTATTATCATTTTATGGACGCTATTTTCTGATGACAGTCCTTTCTCATCTGGATAGTTACTGATATTGCTATTTGCAGAGTGGACTCGTGTTGGGGCTATAACGTGTTGTAGTTCAATGTTTTGGGATCTATTTACTGCCTTTTATACAATAATAAATTAGAAGTATGTAGCCATATCAAACGCTTGTCGGTTGAACTTACAATCCAGGGAAGAAGGGATGGATCATTTACGTTTTCGACGAAACATAGCCAGCCATTTTATCTGAAAGGACGAGCAGCGTGTCCTCAAAGACAATTTCTTTGGGGACACTCTGCTCGTCCTTGGACATCTAAACTAGATGGTTTGCAACTGAACGGTGCCGACCACGTTCCTGAAAAGCTACTGAAACGAGTTCGCTCTATAATTTGCCACAATAGAAGCTCCTGGGGGTGAAAATAATGCAAGAAAATATTGTGAATGGAAAAAAACATGTTTAAAAATGACACCCTTAAGTGGCCAGTGTGCCAATTTGGGTACACCTCTATAAAAAACGAATTAAAAATAAATATCGTTTTTTTCATGTTCTGATATTTTTTTAAGTCCTTATTATAATTAAAGAAAAAAAATTTTTAGTTAATACTTGTAGTTTTCCTTTGACCATTAATGGGTTAAAAATTTATCGTTAATATATTATACATACTACACGTATTAGCCCAAATAGTAGCTTGTTTTTCTTGTTGACTTTCCGAAAATAACTTTGTAAGTTTCATTTGGAAATAAAACGTTTTTTATTTTATTTTATTTTAAATAGAAAAGATTTGTTATATAATTATGTTTGTATATTTGCAAAGGCAGGCTCCGATACTACTAGACTAGTTTTATTAAATTTAGCACAGACAGTGTAAGAGTAATAACTTTTATTTTATATTATCGATCTATCGACCTAATACGTCATAACCTGAAGAGGATAATTGTGTTGTCAGTATCTGAATTGAGAATGTTATTAAAACTGTTGTCCTAGTAGAGTCTATACGAATACACAAGTTGTTTCATTGATAAAGACCACGAATTAATAAATTGATAGACATTTAAAATTCTTGTAAAATTAATAACGTCATCGCAACGAGAATTTGAAGTTAAAAATCTCGGCAACTACTACGTATATTGGTATTTTATTCACTCATATTTTTTATTTTCGTAAGAGTTTACGGAGAGCTTAAAGTAAAAAGGAGAAAGCCCACTCTCCATAGTGTCTCAGGCCCAATGTGGACATCAAAAAATCGCATTAAAAATTAGTGTTCTAAAATCTTAATAGTATTAGATATCTGAGAAAAAAACTTAAAATGGCGCCATTATTGTATAAATATTTTTTTTTTTACTTTTTGTCTATTTTATTTTCAAGGTATTTTCCGAATTTTCAATAATTTTATTAGTAAGATATAATAAGATAGCCCTTGTTGTAGTGCAAGACTTGCAGTTATTGCTACCCAGCAATTGTGGCAAACAAGATTATCGCCTGACACCTAAAACGTATTAACATTAATGATAAATATTTTCAACAGTAAAAGATTTAACGATTAAACTATGATGACGAAATAATAGAAACATTTTATTATAATATTATGATTACCTGTTGCGGTGCAACCCACTGCTGTATGACACTTAATTCTTCGGGCTCTAAAATACGGTTCTTCGGTAACATTATTACCACAATATATACAATGTTCTTCAGACATTTTTGTATGCACAATCAAATAGCGTAATCCTTTAATCCAGGGCTAAGTAATCGTAGAAGGAGAGAACAAAACCAGTAAAACAATGCCAAAGTCGTACGTGAAAAGCCGAAACAAGTTCATGCGAGAATGCCAGATTGCGGTGAAAAAAATCGAAAACAAAACAAAACGCATCCACATTGAGCATTGCACAAAAATGACATTTCAGTCATCAGTGTTGCCGCTTGTCGCAAAAAAATGGAATCGATAAATCGGTTACGTAAAAAACAATCGATATAATATGACTTTTTATTCATCTTTATCGTATAAAGTAACAAACGTAAACATTGGTTTACGTTTAAAAAAAGATAAATGTTTTCTTTTGATTAATTCTTTACAGAATTACCAACAGTGGCCCGTTATTTGTATTTTACATGAGTTTATTTTATTTCTTTATAAATCGATATTCGGATTGATTGATTAGACTTTTATCATCGGGTAACATTTCACCTCAACGTTTTATTTAGGTTCCAAATAATTCAATAAAATTCCTTTTTTTATTGAAACATTACTGATTATAGTGGCGGTTATTTGAATGTTATCAAAAATCATGTCTCTTTATAGTACGTTTCTGGAGAAATTAAGGCTTCTTAAGACGGCTGTCCGCTCTGGGCCTGAAATGGGCTTTCTCCTTTGTGACCATTCTTCCAAACTGTGTCTTTATAAATTTAATATCTTGACTACAGGTAAGTGAACGAAACTTTACTTTCAACGTTGTGTTGACATAACAATATTATGATTATTAAGTATATTGTGACGTATTCTCTTCTCCATAACCACTTAAATTTTATCTTGATTTCCCCTAATATTTATCGTTTAATCAAGATTAGATCTGATTAGATAAGTTTTATGATAATGATTTCTAAACGTCATAAATTTGGAAATAATATTTTACATATTAATTCTAAAATAGCTGACCACGTGTCGATTATGAAATCATAGTTTTAGCTGCAATTTATCACGGAAATATGTGATCTAATTGCATAGCAACAGGCTAAGGGCGTGTTTCACCAAGCTATGTTAAAGTTAATCCTTCGTTAAATATCATGATGTTTCTCTCCTAATTCCTATCAAAGAACGAGAAGGCATGGTGTTTTAACAAGCCGTTAACACTAACATTCGTTGATGAAATCGGGACTTAATTAAACATTGCTTGGTGAGACGCGCCGTAAGTCAAATAAACTCTTCTATTGTCTATAGAAGAGTTTATTTTATTATCGGCTGGTTATTTTTTTCATACATGTTTTTATTTTTTATTTTTAAACATAATATTATGTTTACTTTAGACACACTGGAATAAGATCCTATGATCTTTATAGAGATATACCCAACGGGGAATAACCTGCTATAATTCACAATAGATCTCATAATCGCCTGATATAACTAATAACTATGTATTATATTTTTTAATTTATTTATTGTATAGAGGCTTATAACCTACAGGCTATATCAGCCTCATCGTAACATGCACTATGGGATAGTCGCCTGATATAAAAGAGAGAAAAAAAAATTTCTACATACTATAAGAGTTCTTGCAAAAACCACAAGGTTAATCCTTACCAATATTATTGAAGTAAGTTGTATGGATGTGTAATAACAATTGAACGGAATTTAATTTGGTAGTAGGTTAGACTTTACATTGACACACAGGCTACTTTTTAATGCAGCTAAATGTTCCCGCGAGATTTTATTTCGTACGGAGGCGCGGGCTAGTACTTTATACTACACTTTTTCCACAACAAAGAATTTCGAGAGGAGAAAAGAAGTGAATGCCGAGGGTTTAGGGTTAAAAGGGTTTGTTACGTCGCTTTGTAACCGGAGACAATGTCAGCACGTGGAGCCCAAATATTATTCCAACCAATTGCAGTTTGCGAGGAAAGTACAGCATTATATTTGACAGTGAAAAGTAAAAAAAAAATAGGTAGTAAGTTACATTTGGTTTATAGTTATATTCAATAGAGTAGTTAATTTCATGAGTATATAATTAAAATGGATTACTTTTATATAAACAGAGTGATTCATGGTTTATATATTAAGCCGAATATAGTGTGAAGAGAAGTAGAGCATTTTTGTGGCACCTCATATAAATTACTTAACATAACGCGACCAATCACGATTATAGATCTCCATGTCATCCTTTTCCTGATCTTCCGCTAACCGCCACGACTAGCGGAAGATAAGGCACAATGACTATTTACATGTCCATCCGACGCATGGATCGTCTTCCTTGTCAGACAATCAGGTGATCAGCCCGCATTGTCCTAACCGAACTTGAAAACAACATTTTATGTTGTTCCAACCGCCAACGTGGAAATCGAACCCACGACCTCCGGATCGAGAGCGAAGCTCTGTATCACTAGACCAAAATAAAATAAGTACAAACAGCTTTCGGATTTATAATATTAGTGAGATTACTTCAATAATACGCGAATTCCACTTAGGAATTGAATTTGTGTTCTTCAAGTACACCGCCTTTGTAGCTGTTGAGTGATTCGCAACGCTCACAGGAGCTCATGCTCATAACGTAATGTAACATAATATCTAATATGTAATATTATTATAATGATACTAAACATTACTGATACATTTGCGAGAGCTTATATGGAAACTAGACACTTGAAACGAAGACGTAATAACTCGTATTTCATGGATGTTACACTCAATAATATTCATTGGATCTAGGATTTAGTAGATCTATCGACGTTATACACAATCACACAGTACAGTGATTTACAGCTTGGATCTAGAGTGCGGAGGTTGTGGGTTCGATTCCCGTGTTGGAACAACGAGAAAAATGTTATTTTCTAATCTGGTTACAACAAAGCAGGCTTCTTCAGGCATCTTTGACAATAAAGATGATCCATGCATCAGATGGACGTGTCAAAAATCTCATCATACCACTGGTATACGTCGTAAACCAGTGGAATTTAAAGGAAGAGAGAGTGCCCTTGTTGTTGTGTTGTGTTTTGCGCATACACTTGAGGACTATAACTTTGAGCATTGCACGTTGCGCGTTGCGGGATGCATGTTAAACATTGAGCGTTGTGGGTTTAATTAAACTTAAATGCTCAACGAGGTTGCCAAGCTATTTGAGTATAAATCAATCCGTAACTTTGTTGTCTTAAGCGCAATACACACTGAGCCGACAAAGCCCGGCGACACAACCCGCCGGCCTGTGTGAAAAGATTCATGTCGGCAACATGCGCCCGCGCGTGTTACACACCGACATGGTGGCGGCTTGGGTACGCCTGCGCTCAGATGCCCGGCGACGCTCGACCTGTAGTGCTTGTATTTTTTTACGGCAGCCGCCGACCAAATTTTCCGACTAATAAGTGAAGCCGCTAACTAGACCGCCGACAAAAAGTTGCCGACACATGTCGGCGCGGGCCCGGCTGGCTCAATGTGTATTGCTACAAAGTTACGAATGGATTTATAATTTTATACTCAAATAACCTAGTTGAGCGTTTATGTTTATTATTGCGCTATTTCAATTTCAATTCCAATTTCAAACAACAATTAATTAATGTGTTCTGATGAGCCCACCTGCACCAGGTCCCCGTGCACGCCGCCCGCGGCGGTGACGGTGAGCAGGCACACGTACGGCACCAGGTCCTCGCGCGGCCGGTGCAGCTCCATCTCGTACGTGCGCCCGATGTCGCCGTAGTACGTCTTGTTGCAACCTGGGAAGTGAAAGCTGAATGTAATAATGCCTCCCAAACAGATTGACGGAGGCCACGGAAACCAGACCAGCTACGCAGTTGTTTTTATAGTGCTACGTGTGCGCAATACACAGAAGCACTCTCTTCCTTCACTCTCGTAGCCCAGTGGAACGGATAACCGACACGACTGGCGGGAGATCAGGAGCGGGACCGACTTTTTACATGCCCGACGCATGTATCATGTTTCTTGTCAGACATTAAGTTGATCAGCCTACATTATCCTAACAAAACTTGAAAACTTTTTTTGTTGTTCCAACGCGGCAATCGAAGCCACGACCTCCGGGTCGAGAGCGAAGCTCCGAACCAATAGACCACAGAAGCGCTATATATCTCGGAATATACCGGGGGTATTTGACAAAATGCAACTGTGATCCGTGGCTCTCGATTCGAAACGGCCGCGTTGAAACAACGAAAATCGTTATCTTCAAATGTAATCAACGTCATAATCATTAGCTACTCCGGACGTCTACGATCTCTCACGTCAATATATTATTATTTTCGTGTTGGGACAGTAAAGGAAAATAATGTACTTTGGTATTGCGCACACTCTTGGACACTATAAAATGACTCCTGCGTTTGAATAATGAAACGACCTCCGTAGCGCAGTGGTTTTTCAATGTTCCTGGATCATAGATGTATATTAAATTTGTATATAATATACTAAAAATCTTAAATATGTGTATAGTATAAAAGTATTAAATATATTTCCGTTGTCTGGTACCGGTAACACAAGTTCTTCGGATACATAGCACGGGGCTAGATTGACGTGGTGTGAAGCGTCCATAGATTCTTATTATCATTATTAAATCATTAATGGTACTAAAATAAACTGGCCGATTACATTGAAACAAGATCAGGTATCAACCTGATCTTGTTTCAATGTAATCGGCCAGTTTATACCGGACCCTTTTATTTCACTGAATTTACGACGAAATAAAAAGTATTGGAGAAACTTTGCAGCTAGAAGTTCAAACGTGAGCTGTACGTAACAATGTTATGTGCTTCTGAAACAGTTTTCATTAAATTCCATTCGGAAAAATGGTTTGGAACTCATATTTTTCATTCCACAATCGAGAGTCGTGTAGCTAACAAAGTTAAATGCCTTTACAACGTACAGCTAGAATTGTTTTTACTCGAATGCTCCAATGGAAATCGATAGCACGTAGCACATAAACTTCTGCCATGATTTCAACTCTATAAAAAAGCGTTTGACCCTTGTATAACGGTATTTCCCATTTGTTTATCTATCAGGAAACTGAAAGGAATTTGCTATCATACTCGTATAAAGTAATGGCACATGCCGTAACAGCCATAAGGTTTTGTTAGATGTTGTTTATGATTTTTTTGAACACGGAAATTCTTTTAAGGAACCCCACCGGTCTCTAGAGATGTAGATTGTACATACATTTTATGACTGAGAAGTTGCGCGTGACTTTTGACTATATCCCATAAGAAAATATATATACTTCCTACTCCTCCTTTTTCTTTCTTCTGATTAATTTCGTTGTGGGTCCCAAGACAGATTTAGCTTGTCCCTCGGGCACCCCTGAAATCATATCAAAGGGTTTGTCGTGGTTGGTTACGGCTGTCGATCCTGGCTCACAGGAGTTGCAATGGTGGGTGGGAATGTGAGGAAAAAAAATCCCATAGGAATTGTACATTTTGCCGCAATAATAGTCTACGGTAGTCCCCGTATTAGTCAACATTGTACGTGTACCTTTCATCGGAGCCTATTCAATGCAAACAAAAAAAACTCTTTGTAATTATTATTAAATAATATAGATTAATATCTAAAAGTGTAGCTTACATATTGATTTAAAATAATTACAATTGATGTCAGTATTATTACGCTTATCATTTCTAACAAGGGAAACATACAAGAAAAATACCAGACAAGGGAAAGTATGGGACTAATTATTGGAATAAGGGGGAGGAAAGAATCAGGTATAAAATCTTGTTTAGTTGTTCTCAGAAAGTATCCATGACATCGACATTTATTTTACACCCCAGTTACCAAGCCTTATTCTTGGTGACTTGGTGACCTGGATGAGACGTAGTTTGGCATAAACATCACATGTCAGGTGAATCGGCCGCTTCTGGCTTAGAGGAACAGATTTCCTTTATTATTTTCCTTATTTGAGTTCCATTCTTGTTTTCTCTTAGTAAGAGTCATTATTTTTGATATACGATCAAGCGCTTTTCTAGAGGAATAATGCCTGTCATTAAGGAGTTTTCCCGAAAATTTAGAACCGCCGGCCATTTTTCTGGCTGGATTTTCCTTCCTTTTGTAATGTGTAAGAAGGAAACGAATGGGAAAAATATTTAAATACGTCCGAAACCGAAATTGCGAGATTAACATTTTAAATTGTTTTCTTAGTGTTCTGCGTATCTCGACGTGCGTGAGTTGCACAGAGCAATGTTAGTCTGGTATTTTTGTTAATTGATTGTTATTATCTTATTTACTTTTGATTTCGCCGAATTAACGCAAACGTGATAATGATATTTTTGATTGTAATCATTAGATTGTTATCATTTAGTTCTTGATCAGATACATGGCCATTAACCGAAGACACCGCTTGTGTACAATGAGAATAATATTTTTATTATTTTTTGTGCATTGTTTATATGCACAAACGCTGCCCAATGGATGTCCGACCGACTACAGCATACATCTCCTGTTGAGAGACGAGGACGACTGTGGAAGGTACTACAGCTGCAGCAATGGATTCGCTATCTCAATGCCTTGTCCAGAATTGACACTTTTTGATGAAAATCTACAAGTATGTAATTGGGCATACGCAGTGAAATGTGACAAACCTGCAGGTTCCACAACAATCGCTCCTGCTCCTACCACAACAGTTTCTACTTCTACCATAAACGTTTCAACAACAAACAAAGATCCACCGACAGAATCCACATCAGTTCAACCAACAACTACTTCAGTTAGCGAAGAAACTGCGGTAACTGAAGAACAAACTACTCTTGCTATACCAGAGACAACACCAACAACGGAACAACCGACGACAACTTCTCCCGCCACAACCACGGTCATTAATTTAGAACCTGAGGAGTGCACAAAAGAATTCGACACGAATTCGGAAGAAGATTGTGATAAATATTTCAGCTGTGAAGAAGGAGCCAAGTTAGTGCTCAGTTGTAGAAGTGCTAAATTATTCAATTTCAACTTCAAAGTCAATTATGTGAAGGTATTCTAAATTCCCAAAATATTATATTCTAGCAGCATAGTTTATGTCAAACATAATATTTATCTCGAGATTATTATTTGATAGAATTGCTTTATTAGTTCCGGCATGTTTGTCCCAATAAAGTGTGTTAAAATATGATGCTTGTGAGACGCAGTAGATATAATTAAAGTATTAATAAATGTATTAAAGGCTGTATCTTTGTAATGTTGAATTTGTTTTAACTCAGTGTGTCATATTATATTAGATCGCTTGACAAGAAAAATCTGTAAAAGCTTGGACCTAAATAGCAAACATGGCTGCCAAAGTTTGAGAGTAACAAGAGTTTGTGCAACATCGGAGTGGTGTAAAGTTTGCCTTCCCAAGTTCCCGCAGAGCTCTTTACGTGATTGCCGAAGCGATAAATATGTATGTTCATGTACTAAGAACAAAGAAAATACTCTTGAAGTTCAGTTGTCAACGTTTTACGACAAATATTTTCTTTCTTTTCATGTCTGTTGCGTAATGTAAATCTTATCAACATACGTTGAAAGTTTGTTTTCTACTGATTGCATATCAAAGGATCTTTTGGAAAAGAATATAGCCTGAGGATGAGGAAGCAGTCGGGTCGGCGAGGTAGCATCGTGATTAAACCAGGGATCACATTAATGGATGCCGATAGTTTGTCTTATCTCGACGCGAGGTCTAAATTATAAAATCTTCCGCCACTCAACTAGGGTTGATTCTTTCCAAAAGTTTCTTTGTCAAAATTTTGATTGTAGATAAAACTAATTCAACATGTTCGATGTTTATTGTGTACAAATATCCCAAAATATTAAAATTATTTTACCTATAATTTACTATTTTCACGCATAAACGTTTCTAAAAATTATTTAAGTTACAATTTATATATCTTTATGAGTCTCCATAATATTAACTCAATAACGATATCATCATATTTTCCGCGAAATGAGGGTATTTCAAGCCATTTCAATTTTACTCAACCCTATACTTAAGTAAACAGGAGAGCAAGATGAATGAGGTTCTCAAAGGATCTTTCTTCTGACGTATAGCGTCTTATCTGCCACAGCCGGCACACGGCTTATGTACCACTCTCTACACGTGCTCAAGGACTTTATGTAACGCTCTCAAAAGAGGCAGAACGCAAGCGCTAAACACAGAATGAGCTTCAATGTGAGCAGTTACTATTGTTATAATTATAACAATAGTACCTAACTTACTAAAGTTATTTTTAAATCCCGACGCAAATATGACTGGGTGTTATAAGTTTGACGTGTCTATGTAAATGTGTATGTGTCTGTCTGTGGCATCGTAGCTCCCAAACGGATGATCCGATTTTAGTGCAGTTTTTTTGTTTGAAAGGTATATCAGTCGAGAGTGTTCGTTACGTGTGATAGGTATGTTACACGCTAAGTCGGGAGTTTTTTTAATTTTTTATTTATCATTATTACCTTTCTGGCAATTCATATTTTGTCTTATTAATATGTCGTGAATTATAAGAAGAACCTACTGTAAAAATATTAGATACTCAATAATCGTTTAGAATAATTTCGGCGCTAGCATTTAATATGCCAAAACTGAATATGCTGGAATAAATAATTTAAAACTAGCTTTTGCAAGTGAAATTACGCATATTCATAATATGTTATCCTACGGGAACATTCGGGAACTAACTTTGTCTCGTTAATACTTGATCCCATCAAAAACATAACCTGTAAAAAATGCCAAGTTAGAAAGACTACTAAGTCTAGTAGAACTATCTAATACCGTAAAATGTGAGATTCATATGATGCCAAGCTGACCTAAGGCGGTGGGTCTAACATGAAATATTTTTGATAATATTGATATTATAGTGATTATAAGATGTATTATTATACTGATTATATCAATATTATCAAAAATATTTCATGTTTTGAATAAATAATAGATTGATACTCGTATTTTATAAACTAAAAACACTTCTTGTATTCCAAATTTGAAGCTTTTGTGTCTACTAGAAGCGCCTAGTACTTTTGATGAGCGGTCATTAAGTGAGTGAGTGAGTCTGTGACAAAATAAGGAAATTTGGACAAGTTATAATTCTAAAACTTCCTTTTCAATTTGAATTAAATTTGAAATATACCGTATATACAATGCCTGCTTAGTTAATAAAATGCAGGCTGCTAGTTTTATCCACAACGAAGTAATAGGTCGAAAATGGTCTGAACTGTTTCGAGAAAAGTTCAACTTGGCGGGGTACTACCGTGCCCCCAGATACATAGCTAAAACCTCGAATTAGTGAACGTTTAAAATCATATTCAGTAATTAAAACCGGGTTTGCGTGTGCACGTTTGGTAATCTCATTACCCGGTCCTCGTGCAGCGTCACGGACGGAATTGCTGCCATTGATTCTGGCAATTCTGGCATTCAGCCGGATCAACAGAATCCGGGTTTAATTAGACCAAAGTTAATGAAAATTTTATTTCGCTACATCGGTGACCTACTTGTAGCTTTACATTTAATATCTTTTAAGTGGACTAAAATCGTTTTACACAGAAGTTTTAGTGAATATACGTAATTTAGTTTTACTTTGGTACTCGCATATTGACCTAATTTAAAACTTTAAAATAAATTGTCGAGCAGAGAGAGAGAGAGAGAGGTAGATAAAAAAGTTAAATCACGTCTGCTTTATAAAGTAGATCAAAATTGCTTCATTATTTTGAGATTGACTTTGCCACGGACGGACACACGCAGAGAAACAAAACTTATAACACCCGACGAAAACGGAGCAGCCGCTTTCATCGAGGATTATTAAGAGGAAACTCAACGGTTGAGAGAAATACAAAATAGGTATTTATAAAATCTATTGTTGTCTCGCACTGTCTTAGCTAGCCAGCACTAGCGCGATAGAGACAACTGCAGCTCGAACTGAAATTACCTATAAGCAAAAATTCAAAATCGACGTTTGGGAGTTCCCTGTTTCCTTCTCCAAAACTTAACCGATTTAACTATTTTTCTCATTATAAATTTAAAAAAGGCTTGAGTTAGGTTCTCATGTTTTTATTTTATTGTATAATGCAGTCTTGTTTCCTGGATGTTTAAATACAGCTTAGAACTGATAATTTTTTAGATTTTGAATCTCCTTAAATAATTAATTTATTTAAAAAAGGAATAAATAGGGATGTACAAATAATATACACAGATGTTCAGGAAAAAAATTGTTACTCTAGCGGCATTATCCAGGGAGGAAACAGTGGTCGCATTATTTGTGTATGGAAAAACAGGCGTCGTGTTTCCTCGTAAGGCGAGGAATAACCGCAACTAGCGCCACTCTTTTTAAAATAAATTTTACAACAACACAAAGATCTTATTAAAAAAAGTAATCGGTTCAAACTCTAAGTAAATAGTTAAACTAATTTATTGGTATTTAATTACAGCTCTAAATCCTATACTGTATTTACTCTCGTAAGTAATAACTGAAACGGCCGTTTTAGTTATTACTTACGAGATATAATATATTATATTAGTTTAACTATTATATATTACTATAATAAATTAGTTTAACTATTTACTTAAAGTTTGAACCGATTACTTTTTTTAAAAGGATCTTTGTGTTGTTGTAAAATTTATTTTAAAAAGAGTGGCGCTAGTTGCGGTTATTCCTCGCCTTAAGAGAGCAAAAATCCAATTATACGGGTTTTAAATTATTTCCAAATAATATTTTAAAAATGCGAACATAACGAAACGTATCTTTACATTTATCATCTCTACATTTATCATCTGAACATATAAATTCGTTCAATCACCGTATGTGCCCGCAGCCCTGCGGCGGCGCCAGTGCGCTTGTTATCTATTCAACTCGGGCTGCGAGCAATTTGTAAACACTGTGAAGTGTGAACATTCATCGGAACTTGTGGAGCAAAATGTGAGTTGGCTATTTTCGGGGACTTTATAAATTTCACTGTTATTTTGTTGTTCTACAGTGGTGCAGTGCAGAATTTTTTGATTGTCGATTGTTTTAAAAGGTTTGTATGTTTTCGTTAGTACCTACGAGTGATAACAGAAAAATCTTTGGGATTCTAGTTCATATTCTTCGTTATTCCAAAAGCTAATCGAAATCCGAAATCCGAAATTTACGTAGCCCGGGTAACAACCAAGGCTTACGAAGCTATTGATACCAGCTATTTAATAAAAATTAGTTTAGACGCTAACGTGTAACTCACTATAAATACGTTCAAAGAGTGCCAAAATCACAGGCTTCGCAGTCGGCTAAAAAGCCATTGCATTGAAAGCTCACACCAAAACAAAGGCGGCTACATCGATACCATGTCCGAGAGAACAAAAACATAACCATGTAGACTGAGATCCCTCGCACGCCAGACTACCCTTATATTCTTAACGATAAAATGTATATAAATTTGTAATATTGGGCAGCTTGTAAATGACACCGCGGCGGCATGCAGCGGCGCCGCTGCAGTAATCTTCCTAGGATTTATATAGAACCTTACACATGCCGCCGCAGCACAGACTCGCCGTCAACGTGGTATGGTTCCATATAAATCGTAGGGAGATTAATGCGACGGCACCGCTGCCATCGCAAATATTCTATAGTTTTATATAATAATTATTCAATAAAATATTCAATAGTTTTGATCCTCATATTATTTTAGAATCACAAAACAAGATCAATATTTTGTCAGAATGTAATAAAAGTTAAAAGTACAATTTTCCGCAACTTAGCTATAACTTAGCAACCTTGTATTCATAATAACATGAGTGTTGGTTAATCGAAATAAATGATTATTTATTTATTTATACCTAATAGTGGCTAACGGAACAAATTAGCTGGTATGCACAATTCATTGTACATAAGCTAGTACTATAAAATGATATACACTTTATCATTTAGAATATAAGGGTAGTCTGGCGGGCCTGGGATCCTATTCTAGCCCATAGGCGGTGTAGATGCTTTCTCTTTGATAGCAATAATGTGCACTTGGGCAGTGGCAGAGTGGTGGAGCACATTCGGCGCGCCGCCGCCTGTAACACTTTGCCGGAGTTGGTGCATTTCGGGTGATATTGCTTTTTGCGTTTCCCTTTGAGTTCAGATTCAAATTAAATTCCTAGAGAATTGCATTTAATGAAGGTCTGTTCTAGTGTGCGGTGCCTAAGGGGCGATTCACTGAAATGGCAGCGGCCGGCAGCAACGCGAGGGCTTTCAGTGTCAAATAATTAATTTAAACTGCTCCAATTTTAATGAATGGGGCGACAGTCGAATCGTATTAATAGCCCGGGTGACACGGGCTATAAAATTTGCATAATCGAGTTAGGCTCTACTCACACTGGTGCAGAGTCGAAGCGTCACAGCGATTTTACTTTTTCCCGCGTACAAAGCGTACGTTCAAAGGTTGGCAACCCTACATCAGTTATCGCGGGCTTATTTGTTTATGCAAACATTTTTGATCTTATGAGATTTTTTTTACCCTTCATTAGTGTAAAAAATAAAAATATCACCCATTTTTTTTATACGGGGCCCGCCATGGCACGCTACGCCACTATATGCATATACATAATTTGCATAGTTAGAAAATAGATATGAATATGATAATAAAAAACATGAAAGAACGCGACGCTTCGATTGTGTGCCAATATGTTTTGAGCTTAGCAGTAGAGTCGAAGCTTTATATTTCTAGACAATAACTAGGAAAAATCATTTCGGCCGTTTACGTGATGCGCCGCGCCCCCATACTGATCATTTTTGCAAAATCATAATGTGTACCTTATTATTAAGAAAATAGAAATGGCAAATTTATATGGCAATAAACACGTCAAGTTTTAATCTGATAGCGATTACAAATTAGGCTTCAGGCTGTTTGTCCACCGCCGTCTCCGTTACGTCAACAAAATCGTAATGACGGCGACATGGAGACGCCCAAAACGCATAGAAAGAACAAACCATATACATGGTAGAAGTAGAACGTACGAATCGTCGACGCTGCAAATCGATTTTGATCTCAAACTTGTTCAAGCGTCAACTGTCCTACAGTACCTGCTCGTGTTATAGAAATTCGATAAAACCTAACGGCGTCGTTACCTTAGCTATCATTTTTAGTGAAATGTTTTGAAGCGAAGTTCCGAATTCAGTTTCAAACGGCAGCTACATTTATACGGGCAACTTCCGCGAACTCGAACAAGTGCAAACTTCTGAAAGATTCTGCAAACTATAAATTACTGCAAAATATTCCACTTCTGAAACTGCTTGTGTTATGAAGTAAAAAATTACTGCACTTGAGAGTGATTTATCGTTTTTCTGGCAGACTATTGTTCAGAGTTCTTTCGTATTATCATCCAGTAGCTCTTATTCCTGCATAAAAATAATATCATCTTGAAATAGTCTTTCTTACTTAGAAATATTACCAACTTGAACCGTTACCTTATCAACTTAGATTAAGGTTATTCGTTAGGTTTATAATAAGATTTAATATAAACGATACGAACGAAACGCATTTCTTCTGCACGCCTAGTGTGACCACCATAAAAAATCGCAAACATAGATGAAGGAAAGCTGATGAAACTCTGTCATTTTGTATCTACAGTCAGCCAGTAACTCTATTTTTGTGTAGACAAAACGCATTTTGGGACCAGTTTGATGTGGTGAGTGTCGCTTACTATCAATTGATATTACTACTCGTTTATCCATTTCGCAATCAAGTTGATCCTGACAATAACATCTGTCCAGGGCCTCGATCCTCGAACTTCGTTTCGATTGTCAGTCTGTCCCGCACGTGCAAGCAGGACATACATACGAGTACAATCGAAACGCATTTCGAGGCTCGAGAATCGGAGTCAAGGATCCTTATTCAAGATGCCATTGCTAATATCACTTTCAAAGTTCGAAAACAAAATTTAAGGAAATGGACATAAGATTCGCTAAGTGTCATACGAATTCGCTTGTCATTTAGAGAACCATATGTCAAATCCCATACATTGTTGTTTTCGAACATCCTTCGTGATAATAGTGATGGCATCTTGAATTAATAATAATTATATCTATGGATGCTTCACACCACGTCAATCTAGCCCCGTGCTAGGTATCCGAAGAACTTGTGCTACCAGACAACGGAAATATATTTAATACTTTTATACTATACACATATTTAAGATTTTTACTATAATATACACAAATTTAATACTTACCATGACCCAGGAACATTTATTTGTTCCCTCGGCGGGATTCGAACCCGCGACCTCTCGCTCGAGCACCAACACGCTGAACCAATGCGCTACGGAGGTTGTCAATTTGGGGCATAGGCATGGTCTTTTATCCATAGGCTAACCCGTTCGTAAAGTTCCGAGTCCGGATAAGATCGCGCGTAATCTCAAAGACGGAAAATAGGTCAATCAATTGTTCCACAAAAATGTACACAGCGTATGTCGTACAAAAACGAGGACTGGAGGCCTGTAGACCTACTCTTGAAGCCAATTTCAATGAATTGACATTAGAATTAATTGGAATTTGACAATTCATTAACGAATTTGGCGTCGTTTTATTTAAATAAAATATCTGTCAAAGTACAATCGAATATATCGATTCGTTTAAATTAGATTCATTAGACTCCCGACACAATCGAGAACCGAATCAGTTCGATATCAGCGTCTTTTAGTATTCTATTTGGTGGATTACTTTGAAACTAACCAGGATAAAAAAAATCGTTAGATCGTAACTTTCTGTACTTCTGACCATATCAATCGACTGAGAATCAAAATAAACAAACGTTTATTTATTGGAAAGTTCGCGGCACGATCGAATTTGAATCAAATCAGTTTGGAGAGTAAGGCCCCTGATGTAGGGTCCATTGGTGTCTCGATTATTTTTGTCGTGGCTAAAAAATAAAAAAATTGTACATGTCGTTACAATATTATGATACCTAGTAAGAGAAAAGCGTCTTCAGGGATATCGGTCGACCTTATCTTGACGGCTTTATTGCGGATTCGGTTGCGGATCAAGTAACGCTATTTTATGATAGGGAAGGGTTTCTATCTTTTTCCCAAAATTACGGAAAAAAAACTGTTTTCGATTCACGTAACTATTACGTCATAAGTGGTCCATTGCATATTATCACATATCGTCGCTTTACTTTCACAACCCAGTATCTATAAAACTACAACTTTTCAGTAGAGTAAAAACCATAATAATTTAAGATATTATTATAATATGGATTTTTGTTTAAATGAGGTTCAGTTAAGTATTAAATCTAGCTTGTATTAACTTAAAGTCTATAAAATTAAGTTGTTTATACTTAAGGTTAATACAAGCTAGAGATTATCGAGAAATCATTGATTTTTTATAAACGAGATTGAGAAGGTAAAGCGACGATATTGGACTTTCTTTTCAAGTGATAACGCTTCGTTACGTAACGCGTTACATTGTCTGTCAAACGTAGATATGTTTTTAAAAACACCTATATAGTATAATATCTATGGACGCTTCACACCGCGTCAATCTGGCCACGTGCTAAGTATCCGAAGAACTTGTGTTACAGGCACCAGACAACGGAAATATCTATACATAGGGGTCATGTCTGTACATTAAGAATATTTAACTAAAAATTAAAAAAGGGGGTCTATAAAAGCCACAGAACCTAAAAATAACATTTTTGAAAAAAATGTCTGTCTGTCTGTCTGTCTGTCTGTCTGTCTGTCTGTCTGTCTGTCCATATGGGAATGTTTGTCGTCGCATCACGCTAAAACCACTGTATGGAATGAAATGAAATTTGGCAGGCAGGTAGCTTACGACCTGAAGAGCATTATAGGAAATTATTATCCCGAAAAACAAAAGGGTTCCCGTGGGATCTTCAAAAAATTGTAGCTACCTATTTGACGGTATTTCAGCCAAACTACTCAACGTATTTAAATGAAATTTGGCAGGCAGGTAGCTTATGACATGAAGAGCATTATTGGAAATTATTATTCCGAAAAACGAAAGGGTTCCCGTGGGATTTAAAAAAAATTGTAGCTACCTATTTGACGGTATTCCAGCCAAACTACTCAACGTATTTGAATGAAATTCGGCAGGCAGGTAGCTTATGACCTGAAGAGCATTATTGGAAATTGTTATCCCGAAAAACAAAAGGGTTCCCGTGGGATCTTCAAAAAATTGTAGCTACCTATTTGACGGTATTTCAGCCAAACTACTCAACGTATTTAAATGAAATTTGGCAGGCTGGTAGCTTATGATCTGAAAAGCATTACTAGAAAATTATTATCCCGAAAAACGAAAGGATTCCCGTGGGATCTTTAAAAAATTGTAGCTACCTATTTGACGGTATTTCAGCCATACCACTCAACGTATTTAAATGAAACTTGGCACAAAGGTAGATTGTAACATGAAATAACCAACATAATATTTTTAACCGACTTACAAAAAAGGAGGAGGTTTCTCAATTCGTAAATATATGTTTGTTTTTTATGTTTCTTCGCGGATATCTTCATCGTTTCTGAAATGATTTTAATTTTTTTTTATGTTGTGTAGGGTATAATTTAAATTTGGTCCCATTGTCACCAAAATGGTGACCTGATGATGGGATCCGTGAGGAATCGAAGGAAATCCTCAAAATTTATGTGGAATAATATATTGATTTTGATTTTTTCTGAAGAAGTCTAAGCATTTGTTACCAAACAGTAAGTTTTGCACCATATCCTGGATCTATAATATCAAAAAATTTCGCGTTTCAGTAAACTATATATATATATATATATATATATATATCTTTCTACTATTTTTTTTTATCTAATCGTTTTTGTTTTTCATTTTCCGTCCTCAAATAATCGTCGTCTGATCATTCAAGAATTATCCCTACTCAGTCTATACCCATCACTAAAAATCTGAAAATTAAATAATTTTAAACAAAAAAAAAAACGACTTCAAAAGGTAAACTAAAAGGAACAATTAAATTTACTTCGCACAAAGTAATACTTATTTTCCAGTACAAGTGAAAATAATTATTACTTTGTGCGAAGTAATTTATTATTATACTTAGGTTTTGCAAATACGATTAATAAAGTATAGGCGTAGGATAGTTTGTTTTCAAGATATGAATGAGATGTCATAGGTACATTTAAATTAGAAAAGTTATGTCAATATAAGTAAGATTTATGTTTTTCATGATATTTTTATTTATTAGTTTTCATGCTAGGTACGGCTTGGGTTTTTTCTTTCTTTTGGACTTTTGTTATTTTGTCGTCTAAAGGAAGTTAGTACTTTAACCGTAAAGTCCCAAAGTAGGCTACATGTTTGTTAGCGTAGGTAATTAATAAATAAAAAACCGGGCAAGTCCGAGTTGGAATTGCGCACCGAGAGTAGACTTTTAAAAAATTTGGCGCTCGGCGCCAGCAGCGCAGCGTCGCGTCGGTGTGAAAACGATCATCGTCTGCAGTCGCTGCGGCGTAAACTCCATACAAATCTCAGTACAGAGATCTTCGTCGCGCATATGAGAGTACTATCAAGTAGTCCCGTTCGCATAAAAGAAAAAAAAAATTATACATACAGACGAATTGAGAACCTCCTCCTTTTTTTGAAGTCGGTTAATAATACTCGGTCATTTTTCGAACTGGTAGTAGGAATTGTTTTCATAGAAAAAATACCTCAAAACATTCACGACAAAAACGGCCATTATTTGACAGTAAACTATTATTATTACTCCATCGGCCTACTTCTTTTGCCTATGCACGTCTAATACCGTTTATAAAGAAGCATTACTATAAATTAGTGATTTTAAATATCCTAACGACAGTGTTCATAAACTAAAAATGTATTTGAACTGCTGCCCTAAATCACTTTTCCACGCGTACGAAGTCGCGGGCACAGCTAGTATTTAATACTTTTATACTATACACATATTTAAGATTTTTATTATATTAATACACAAATTTAATACACATCCATGACTCAGGAACATTTAAAGCGTTTTGTTCCCTCAGCGGGATTCGAACCCGCGACCTCCGGGTCAAGAGCCAAGCTCTGAACCACTAGACCACGGAGTCGTTGATTTCTAACTAAATAAATAACAGAAATATATAATCATTGATACTTTCGAGTATTTAAGCATTATTTATTACTTTATAAGGAGTTTTTCAATTTCGGCATTAATGGATCTCTTTTATTCGCAGCAATCATCCAGAGATGAATGAATGTATTCCGTTGAATTTACAAAACGGAGATGGCAGATTTGATAAATAATCAGGAATTGCCGAAATCGAACGAGCATTTGATTACCGGCCCATTAAGTGTTTATTTATAGATATTAAATGACGTTTCAAAAATCCGTTCTACTTTTTTTAGATAAATAAATTTATTTCGCAAAGCTCGGTAAATATTAAATTATGTGCCTACTATAATTTTAAGTCAGCATCAAGGTTTAATAATTTCCATCTTTTGGAAGTCGGTTAATTGATCAATCCAGTTAATTGATCGGTTTTTTAATCTACATGTTAGTTATCTAAGTTCGATTATGATCGGTTTTTTAATCTGTCCATTGTATTGTTTTACAATCAGAGGGAGATAACGTGGAAATTGAATATCTAGTTATAAATAAAGATCATTTGGTTTGGTCACAGATTACTAAATAGTTACCCTTTGAACACAACGTGGTGTACTCATTTAAAAAAAAACATGATACGTAGATATATTTTTGCAAATTTGCAGAAGTATGTTCTGTGTGCGACTGTACCTATTTAATCTACAAAATCTCGACAGTCTCTGAGGCCGAATGTGGGTAATACACCCCGAAACAACAAGACTCAGGTCCAATAAAGCCTAGCCTGAATACATAAGGCGAGCTGTTCCCGCAGCCCGGTCACGATCACGGTTTTGACTTAAATATTCGAGACGTACGCGAATTTATGAAGCACATTTACGTTTTACGCAGGCGGCGGGACACAAAAATAAAACGATCCGGAGTAAATATAATATATTGAACTGACCCGTTTTCTTAGTAACAGTTACAGATGAATCTAGCCTAAGGTATGGCTATGTATATGTCGCAGTCATCTGGTTGAATCTGCTATTTAATTGAATGACTAGCGCGTTCATTGAATCCTGTTTTTACAATCAAATTTTAGAATCCGAAACAGCCATTTAATATTTTATTTTTAAACTTAAAAAATTCCGCAGGAGTACTAATAAAACGAACATTAAAGTAAATTAATCAAAAAATATATCAACACATTGCTATCTATCTGTAGGAGCTGTTTGACGCCATTAAGTAACCGCGCTAGTCATTCAATTAAATAAGCAGATTCAATCAGATGGCTGCGACATATATAATGTATGTAGTCTTATGCTGTTGCATTAAAAAGTAATTTACCTACTTATAGGTTCTCATATCTACATAGATTATTAGCGCCCTGATTAAAGATGCCATAGCTCTTAGCACCTTCGAAGTTCAAAAACAAAATGTATGGACTCTGACATAAGCTTGGCTAAGTGAGAAGCGATTTCGCATGTCACTTAGCGAAGCTTATAATCTCATTTTATATGTTTCTTTTCTTCGTAAGTTATTATAGCGAATAGCATGGCGATGGCATCTTGAATCTGGGCCCTGATTTCCTAAAAGTCTATTAAAACGGTAAATTATCGTTTCCTATTTAAAAAAAATATCGCGATTTCCTAGATGGCGGTAATTGCTATCGTTGGTTTTATAGAAAACGTCTTTCACCGCTTTAGTATGGACCGTATAATTATAACGCTACTCCACGAAACCAGAGCTTTATCATCCTGGAAGTCCTAGGTACATGATGAGCTGTTCGGGGTCTGTCTTAATTTGATTGGCGCCAATTTCACGAGCGTACCGGCTCCTAGATATTATTCTCCCCGACGGAATATCAGCATAGATATTATAGGCACAATGGACACATTAAATCTCCTGAACACCTAGTTTCACAGAGAAACTCCGCGCCGTGTCGTTGAAACTTTGTAGATTATACCATCTTTGTCGTATCTTAAACACGTAAAACTTTCACTAAGGCTCATTATGCGAGGAGTTTTTATTCAGTGCGTTAATAATTTGGACCTTGTAAAATCTTACTGAAACTCAACTTAGAGTTTAACAGATTCCACTACCGGACCTTGGCGTTAGAATTGAGGGGGACTTAACTTGAGTAGCTTATTCGGCCGTCATCTGGGGTAGCTTTCTTCCAGTATTTTGAATATTACAGAGATCAGAAAAATTATTCTAAACACTACTTGGGTAAAGAGGCTCTGGGAAATAGATTATGCCATAAATAACGTTTTTAAAAATATTTTAGTAAAAATAATGGGTGAAGGAGTACTCTTGTTTTTTTTTTTTTACTTTGTGTCTATTTGGTTGTTTGGAGAAAAAAACCACTTAATGTAAAATTTGCAGAGGCTCTACACTTCAATTTTAACAACGCCTTGTCGTAACAAATGAGACTCCGAATTCAGTCTCGTTTGTTTCAGCAAGGTTTTGTCTAGTACTGACTTATATACGTGCGCGGATTAAGCTGAAATTTGGAGTACAAACATTGAAAAAAAATCTACGATTCCAACACGCTTGTGTCGGCGCGATACCCCTTTCTCGACATAAAAATAGTCGTTTGAGATCTGCGGCGGTGGAAGGTGTAATATAAATGAGTGATAATACTTTAAAATGTGTATAAATTGCCTTCTATGTAGAGTATTGTGTGAAAGTACCAGCGCTGAAAGACTTAATTTTGACATTCATGTTTCTATGAAAAATGCCCCAACATCATAAATTTGCCCATACAAAAAGTAAAAAAAAACCCATACACACCCTAAAGTATTATCACTCATTAATATCATACAGCCTGTTTATAAAGCTACATTATATCATTATGTAAAGATACCGTTTCAGCGTCGATTACACGTAATATATTATCTACTTTGTGGTAATATGAATAACGGCTTTGTAAACCGTCCTAAGTACGGAACCTACACGCAACTATTTTGGACGGTTGAGTGAACAAATGTAGGGCGCGTAAAAGGCCGAATTACTGCTGACCTCACTCCGAAACTTCTTGAAAACATTTGGGCGGCGTTAAAAGGGAAGGTAACGAAAATATTTTGCACGCGCCATAACTTTCCTACATTTTCCGTGAACTTGTACTTTATTTTCTTCTACAGTTGTATTATTCGGATCTTGGAAAAGATTACATTTCATATTTTACGCACTTACCTAAACTGTTACCTAATTCTCTCTTTCTGTTGCGAATTTCTACAAGTAATGTTTACATAAAACGTAATAGAAACAAATTATTTGTATGCATTTAATTATTTTTTACTACACTTAATTTAATTTTATTATAATTTTCATAAATTATTTAGGACACATCTCGTATTCTTTGGCTACGGAACCACGAGATTACTCTCGCGAGTGGTAACTGGGTTGTCTACGTGGTGCTTATTATAAATTCCGTAATTTCCGTATACAAAACTTTTGAACTAAAATAACGAAAATAATTGAAGACATGAACAGATGAAAGTGATATGTAGCATAATTCTGATTTCGAGAATTTGAGGTCAAAATATCACTTGAACATTTGAGAATACGTCGTAAAGTAGTAAGTAATCTAAAAATCCATCTCTAGAATCAATTTAATTAATACGTTACTACATACGCTAACCTAATACGTTACTATTATCCCAAAATGCTTAAACCCAATTTTCTGGGTATTTTTTTTGCGACTTAACACCTTCATCCATTCATGTCTTCAATTAACAAAAAAACTACAGCAGGTACCAATACAGTAGGTATTGAAATAGCAGGAAGGTATTACCATGGACCAAATATCTTATTGGTCCATGGTATTATTATTATTTTTTAATTTATTTATAGGTACATCATGCACATTTTGTACATAGGCGGACTTAATGCCTCAAGGCATTTTCTACCAGTAAACCTTTAGGTGATTTAGAGATAAAGGTATTACTAAAAAGGTATGAAAGATGTATACCGCGTGCTCCATTTCTTCAGCTTCATCCCGTGTCCTCGAGCACCAGCGCGGGGAATTATATCATTTCATTTCCCGAGAGAATCTTCGAGGTAAAAATTGTCTATTTGTATTCTCTCTGAATATCTCAATTATGCGAGGAGTAAAGTGCTAATTTTATATATTATAACATGTAGACAGCGTAAAAAACTGCTATATATTATAACAAAGTAACTATAAAATAATATATTTTTATAATGTGTAGTTAAATAATGTCATTTTAGAAGTCGGTGTCAGCAAAGGTGATTAGTAATTTTACTTATAGGTCAGCAACTTTAGGATGTCGTTCTGATGTTACAAGATGGTCATCTTGTAAATGCTTATACAATGAACTGAATTATGTATCATAAATAAGCCATAAGCCGAATATAGTGTAAAGAAAAAGATGAGTAGAGCATTATTTGTTTTGGCACATAACTTACTTACAATAACGTGATAAATCACGATTGAAGATCTCCATAAAAGTCACAAAACAGATGAGTTTCAACCCTGGTCAGGTGTTAGATCAACGCTAGTGCGTTCATGTGTCGACTAGGAGCTCGCGAGCCCCAGCATAGTAAGATTCACTTCTTGTGGTCATTTTAGCCCGTTGATTTTTTTTTGAGTTATATTAAGTAATTTAAATGAGGTATCAAAACAAAAAATGCTCTAGGAGCCCTCGTCCTCACACTATATTCGGCTTGATATTATATGAACCATGATTCATTCTGTATAATTATAGGTTAAGAAACTTCTTAGACAAAAGGGATTCTGATAGATTCCCTAGCCTGCATCATAATTAATAACTTGGCATGAGAGTCACCGAAAGGCTTTAAGTGAAGCCAATAGGAATGGTGATAAGAACCCCACGGCACTGGTTTTAAACCGATTAATAATACCGCCCACACCGATGTCGGTGACGGTGGCCGATTTCATTGAAACCAGGTCATCTATGCAGGTGTTATTTTATTGTGTCCAAGTGCGTGCGCAATACACAAAATCACTCTCTCTTCCTTCACTCCCGTAGCCCAGTGGGACGGATTACCGACACGACTGGCGGGAGATCAGTCGCAGGACCGACTTTTTTCATGCCCATCCGACGCATGAATCATCTTTCTTGTCAGACAATTAGGTGATCAGCCTGCATTCTCCTAACCAAACTTGAAAGCAAAATTTTTTGTTGTTCCAACGCGGGAATCGAACCCACGAACTCCGAGTCGAGAGCTAGGTTCTAAACCACTATACCACAGAGGCGTTAAAATCCAAATTAATAAAGTTCTAAAAAGATATCTTCTTGAAATTTTAAATTTCGTGGCATTTTCAAGTTTCACTATGATTGTTAAATCCTACTCGTCGCTAAGTGAGTTTTAAATTCCGAGCGGCATTGTGTTCGGGGACGTAGTAGAGACTCGTGGAAGTAGAAATATGAAGTATTCGTTATACGAAATAAGATACGAAATATATGAGAAGCTAAATTTAATATACGAGTAGATATGATTGATGTTTTGGCCGACTTCAAAACTGAAAAGACTCAATAATTGAAAAAAAAAATCAGGCGAATTATTTTAAATTTACCTTAGGCGTTTATTATGCAGTTTGTAGCCCGAGTTTCCTTCAAAAAATGTTATTTACACTATATATTATAGATACATAAATCATATTTTACTTGTCGGCCAAAACTATTCTCTAATAAAACCACAGTTTGTAACAATTTTCATGCAATAATTTAGCGGAAATTTACAGCTCAAAATTTTGTCATCCGTGAGGTGCCAGAAAAAGAATTGCAATCTTGTCCATGAGTGTCGTAAAAGGCTTCAGAGGAAAACATATCCGGAAATAGGCACCATTGTCTCAGCGGAAGTTGATAAAATAAGCAGACGAAGCCTGCCAAGCGTGGCGAGTATAGGCAACTACCCCACATGGAATACATTATCATCATTTATTCACAAAATGTGGTTTACAAAAGTTGTTACAGGGTATAAATAGTTCAAGCACATCTTACCATAATAATGGTGTGTGAATGGCAATTACTTAACTAATTATTAATATACTTAACAAAAAAAAATACAGATTACAAAATTAATTAAATGGTTTCGTCTGTTGATATTGTATGTATAATAGTAAAATATTATTATTCATTTTTTTAGTTAAATTAAGTTATAAAATGTCAACATAATATTATAGTACAGTCAAAGTTAAAGGTTTTATGATGAAGGTAAGTTAAAGATACAGAATATATTTTTTATATTGTCATTGATAATATTATGTACTACATTTGGGGACGCTTTACTGTGTGTGTTAGTAGGAAGATGATGACATTTTGTGAAATATCTTTAGAACTGTAGTGTGGTTGTAATTCTGACGGTCGAATACTGAAACGATAGTTAAATTAATTAACGCTTAAAAGACACGCTATCCTTGACATTTCCCTAAAGAGTGACAGTGACAGCCTGCGAATAGGAGGACTCTTAACTTTAATTAGCGTTTCAGTATTTGGCCATGAGAAATGTATTTTGTAAAGTAAGCTTAAAGATACCGGTGGCGTGGAATATAATAACTCCTGCGAGTCTTCTGCCCACCGTCCACTAAAATAGTCGTTGAATAAAGTGGTTCAGTACATTAAATATTTTATTGAAGAACCATGCAGCAGTAACACTGTCGTCCTTATCATAAACAACGCGTTTGCTGGGAGGTTATTTTCGAGTAAATCGCGATTTAAGTTTTTTCTATGTTTTGTTGTCATAAAACTGATAGAAATATTTCAAATATTTTGTTTTGTTTTAGTGCCTTCCAATGTGGGCTTTGCATGTGCGATAATATATGTACATATTCAGTTAATGATATTTTTACGATGGTTATAAGTAATTATTAATTTGGAATGGATCCACATAAAATAACGAAAAGCATATTATCAGCAATTAAAATCAGCAGCAGCAGTAGATCTCGTTACGGTGATTACGAATATACTATTAACTCATTCGCCAAAAATGTCGATTGCGTTGTTTATGATAAGGGTGGCAGAACAATACCGAGTGTTAACCTAAAACATTTGCGCAACGCGACATGCGCATGCGCAACGCGAGGTGACGGCGTACAAAAGTAGAAACTGGGAGGAATTTAAATAGAACATTCCAGAGAGAAACAATCGCTCGGCCTGATTTCTGTCTGTACTGTGTATAGTGCAGTGTGTATAACATATAGTCTGTGTAGCCAGGGACGAGGACAAACGTGCAATTTCACGTAATCAGTATTGACACGAAGCGCAATTGAATTCAAGTGATGCTTACTTGCAAAACCTTTCAATTAATGTGCCTTTTTATGAGGCTAAGTTTGGCTCATAAAATACTCATTGAAGGTTTTTGACGACCTCCGTAGCGCAGTTGAGCGCGTTGGTGCTCGAGCCGGATGTCGCGGGTTTGAATCCCGCCGAAGGATTAAAAAAATTACGTTCCTGGGTCATGAATGTGTAATTAAATATGTGAATAATTTAATAAAAAAATCTTAAATATATTATGTATAGTTTAAAAGTATTAAATATAATATTACCGTTGCCTGGTACCTGTAACACAAGTTCTTCGGATACTTAGTACAGGACCAGATTGATGCGGTGAAAGGATCCATCTTCTTCTTATATATAAAAATGATTTGCCGTACGAACTATGAATGAATTGAGAATGGCTGAACTGATTCGGCTATTTTTAGTCTTGAAATATTCGTGGAAGTCCAGGGAGGATTTAAACGGTTTGTATGGTCAACGAAGTGGGCACGGGTCAGCTAGTATTCAATTAATGATATTTAAAATATGCATAACGTTTGATTAAACTATTCAGTTTTTAGACAGCTGTTTGTAATATTAATATTTGTAATATGTGGCTTAGAGTACCCTTGTGCTAAACTCCGGAGGTCGTGTGTTCTATTCCCGCGTTGGAACAACAAAAAATATAAGTCTGGCTGATACACTGATACAGTGAATAAATGTCGTTTATTATTTTATTGCAATGAAACCGGCCATCGTAGTTGATGTTACCGGGAAAAACTTTTACAAATATAGTAGTTTGCTATGCCATAGCCAAAGTTATTAACATTACTAGTAGCTTACAATCGAATTGTGCAATACTTTCTGGTATAATGTCTTCTAATAGAAGTTAGAGTACTATCATTCCCTTTCCTTTGTAAGTTAAACTTGAGGAGGGAGCTATTAACTGTAACACGAAGTTTGATTCGCCGATAACTTAATATTTTATCGTTCATACCCCTGGTTTCCCGAACGATATAAAAATTAAAAATGTATGATCAACTAACATGGCTTCAAATTAACAACCCATATTGAACGCCGATTGGTGGAACATTATCGGAGAGAAGGGAAGGGACATAATATTATATTTTATAATTACTTACATCACGCTCGCATCTGCAACATAAAATTCCACCAGATAAGTTAATTCATGAAATATCTGTCCGTTCCTTTCCACCAATCAGCGTTCAGTATGGGTTGTTAATTTGATTGCCATGTTAGTTGATCGTTCATTTGAATAGCGTTTCATAAACCGAGGTTAGTCGTCGAGACTTATGTGATGTATGTATGTATATTCTGTTGCTTATAACAAAATGAGTATAGCTTAGGGTCAGTTCATACATGTTTCACGAATATTTCCATTATAATATAATATTAATTTGGGCAATTGTATTTTTATTACATAGGGACATTTAACTTGCAATTTATATTTAAATAAACTGTAACTATAAATAGAAACGCATTTCACTAAAATAGTCAAAATTGTGTTAAATAATACTTTCATTTATCCGCTGTGATATATTTTTCCATTGAATTCAATTTTAAACTCACACAAAGGGATAATGAAAACTGTAACATTATAATTAAAACGCCGTATTTGAAACGTAGAGAATTAATTTAAAAAGGCACTCACAAAGCAAATTCTCTTACAAAGTAAATATGCGCGATTATTTACCCAACAGAGGGGTTAGTTCAAACATTCTCGTTTGTAGAGCGGTAATAATGTGAGCGTGTAGGTGTTGGAACTGGTTCACACTGGTTATCCCAGGTCCCATGTTTTGTGCGGTGACCCAAATTTAGCACGGATTTAATTTAAAAATAGTAATCAACTTATTATACTCTACAATACATCGAATAGTAAAAGTAACCTTTATTTTACTTTAAAAAAGGTTTAGGTTACAGATTAATAATAACAGTGGTGTTATCCGGCTCTCCTTCAGAGGAAAAATTGCATGTATATATTACTATAAAAGTTCGAAGTACGGTATATCCTAAGACTTGAGAGTAAGTCTTAGGATTTGCTGACATGAGTTATACATTGTTTTAGTGCCACAGCATATGTTATTGTTATTAGGGTCCAACTATACGTCCAATAATAAACACTTCTAGTTAATCGTATTTGGCTTTATTCACACGTAGATAATACATTATACAGTATCTTATATATAACTAGGTAGGTAGATACAGAGACCTCACCTCTAGGGGCCTCCCTAGGGGACTAATAATCAAGCTATCTTAGGCTTCAATGTCAGACGTCATGTTGACATCTTATTGTTTTAAATCTAATACATAATGACATAGCATTATGTAACAACATGAAATTAGACATTTTCAGGCTTTTACTATTAGAATGTAATACATGCTTTTACCATTAACAGCTAGTACAATTTGGTTGTTGGTCGGGAATAAAACGGAGATTAATTCTTATTTATTAATTTCAGTCATAAACTTAAGTACCTAAATATTTTAATGTAGGTGGCATAGTAATATAGTAGGTTATAATAATATTATAGTGGTGGATTTACTCATTTGTCTTACCTACTTTGTGGTCTTACCAAGACTTATCAAGTGAATGGTAGTAAAACTACTCGTAAGAATCGCAAAATCGTTCGGGCTTTTACTATTTAGAGTTGGTAAATCTTAGGGTTTTCTCATAAATCCGCGCGTTTCACCAAGCAAAGGTTAAATTTAATCCTTCTTTAGATATCATGTTATCCCTCTCGTAATTCCTATCAATGAATGAGAAGGCATGATAATTTAACACGCCGTCAACATTAACATGCGTTGGTGAAACACGCCCTTACAGTAACACATATAACGTCGGAATTTCATTGGAGTTCTTCAAAAGGGAAGAGAAGCTGATCGGATTGCTCATTTTTTCCGTCAACAAGTCAAACAACAAGTCGGTAATTAAATTCCCGCTAGTTTGCTATGTGTTCCCCCCCCCCCCCCGGGCTAACACAAAATAAGAGAACACTTGAAACGAGCTTGCGCCTCTGTTTAGTTATTTAGCATGTGAGAGAATATTCCAAGTAATTACTCGGTGCGGTGGATTTAAAAATAGAATATTAAAATAACCGCGAACGTTAATTTATTTTTCTGGCCATCAGTATGCAGCATTCAGCGCCGGCACGCTCACTTGTCCGAAATTACACTTGCATGTATGAAAATATGCAAATAAAGTTTTAAAAGTAATGGCCGCCTTTCTTTTGGATTTGCACATTTTAAATAATATAAAAAATTAAATGAATAGTAAAAATATGGTTTTATTTCAACTCTGTTTCGACATTTACAATTTAAGCTATAATATAGATTAGTGGGCACTTGACTCTAGTGCTCTGTTTTACATTAAGAATGTTCATAAAGGGAATAAATAGTATACTAATTATAATGTTTGAATATTTAGAAGCACTTTTTGTTACAAAACCTAATTGTGTATTTGACCCTAAATCATCAATACGATGTGGGAGGTAGTTTCAGAGAACAGCGTTACATCTGTATGTAACTTAGCTCTGTTCTCTGAAACTTCGTATCGAAAATCGATGGATGTTAAATAAAAACGATATTTTTTCAGGTGTAGCAAAATTTTGGTGTTGGAATGATGGATTTTGTGTAAAAAATCACTGAATTTAACATAGATTTATATATTTATTAATAGATAAAGAAACTTTATAATGTTGAACGTAATATCGGAAACAAACAAATTAAGACATTAATGGATAAAGGTGATAATATGTAGCAAAATTCTGATTTTGAGAAAATTGAGTTCAAACAGTCACTTACCACATTTTAGAATACGTCGTAAAGTACATTAATCTAAAATCTGTCTCTAGAATCAATGTACTTAATACGTTACTACATATTCAAAAATGTTTAAGTGACTCTCAGTTTTCTGGGTAAATTTTTACTGCGACTATTAATTATTTATCGATTCATGTCTTCAAAATATCTCGACGTGAGACGCATAAGGTCGGATGTCTCTCTCTGGTCGGATACAAACATCCGACCTTATGCGTCTCAAATGTCACTTACATATTATGTAAGTGACATTAGTGGATATGTCACTTACATAATATTATGTATGTGACATTTGAGACGCCATGACAGGCAAAAGACAAAACACAAGACAGTATATATTTAATGTCAATAGATGGTGCTGTACATATCAATAAAGTGTATAATATTTTATGACATTCTAAGACTATTACACTACAGCAGTTTCCACATATCTTTTGGACCTAAATGTGGCAAAGCAAAACGAGCTTGTAAAACTGACAACAAACTATGTTACAAGGATATAATAGGCTAACTAACTATACTGTACAGCCTGAAGTACAATGATGCTAGTTTCCCTGAGCAATTTCAGTCGCAATAATTTAACCTGTGTCATATTACTTTCACAACACGGCAATATGAATGCCGGGTTGTTGGCGTTCAGCTTTATATTTATGGTTGTTCTTGTTATTTCCTACCTTTACGACTCCGTATATATTATAGTGGAGTAATAAAGTTTTTCCGTCGAAGACGGGCGGGTATTTTTCCATCATTTTATACATGTACGTTTGTACAATATGTCCTGTGTAACTTTCAATTTCTATGAGTCTCTATGTAGAGTTTAATGTTGGAGAAATAAATGAAACGTGGATTTCCGATTATAGTATCTATTATATTGTCTATTCATATACAGGGTGTAAAAAGAGCAGTCACTATAACTTCGTGGGGTAATAACCAGGCAAGAGATATATACATTGGTACTAGTCATTTGCTTTTAATCCACTGTTTTAAAAATTTTAAAAATTTCAATAGGCAATGTACAACGTGCACAACACAGCGATCAGCTGATTACGCTGAGAGGTCAATAGCACGCGTAAGACGTTCATTACGTACTAGGGCAAAAATTATAAAATTTAAGAATTTAATGCAGAACGTTGTTCCAAACAGTTCAGCCTTGCGACTAAAATAATAAATTTGCGAAAAAAAATTTTTTTTCCAAAAAAAAAAATGAAAAAAAAAAACATTTCTAGAGTCAGTCAAGGTCCTATAATCCTATCCCAAAGTTATAGTGACTGCTCTTTTTACACCCTGTATAAACTAGTTACACGTTTCAATAAGAATTAATTCTAATTAATTCTAGACGGAGGTTAGGATGAGACTAACTTACAGTCGTTACAAATATAATTATGAGAATGCTTGGAACCAAGGCGTAATCATGCACTCTTGTGTGGTCCCCCTACACTCTATGTAGTGGATTTCACATTATTTGTTTTTACCGCTTCGTAACTCTGTTGAATGTAAAACATGTAAGTGAAAAAATTATTACGATACGACGTGTAGTTTCCGAAATACATTTAATTTAAATTCTCTTCGTGAAAGTCAAATTAGCTGACGTCATTTTCCAACGCCTACTACGGGCCGCGAAATTCAAAATATTAATATCTTTTTCAATGAAACAAAAACTAGTGTATTAGTATTGACAAGCTATACTAGGACAACAGTTTTAATCGATTTTATATTCCTAGTAACATTATACCCCAAAAGAAAGGCGCCTAAACTACTGATTCAATGGAAGAGTTTCTTAATTAATGCCCGAGAAATATAGGCTATATGTACTACAGTGCCTTACTTTTTATTTTTGGGAAGGCCAAGGATTACTGAAGCCTTAATCCGTAAGTCAGATTATATTTTCTAAGCCATGTTAATTGGATCAGCCATGCACCCCTAGTAGTTTGAATTGCGTTATCATGCATGAGCTCAGTTCAATCAATGTGCTAGACATTGATTGAACTGTCAATAGGAGGATTCACAGGCTGTCACTGTCGTTGCTTGGCGGAATAACAAGGATGGCACATGACCTGAGCGTTAGCAACATGTACCTTTTCTATTTGTATTAAATGAAAAAAAATAGCAATCGTTTCAGTAGGCTTAGGCTCGGGACACCATGGCACACAACTTTTTATTTACACTTTTCCACTTTTATTACGTTTTTATAAGTTTTTACAAAATAACACTACCTGTTTCGATTGACCTGATGATAATTTAATCGAAGCCGGTAGTGTTATTTTGTAAAAACTTATAAAAACGTAATAAAGTAGAAAAGTGTAAATAGAAAGTTGTGTATTATAATTATGAACATGAATTTCCATCAAGAACCAACAGTATATTCAAACAGTTAAACAAAAGTATACATAATAATGGTAGTTCATAATAGGCGCATCTAATAATTGTAGTTCATTGACACGAGCGCAGACTCCAGCGCGGCTGATAATGGAATTAGCTGGACACGCGATCGAGCGTGGCCGCGCAGTGCTCCCACAATCGAATTACTCTCGCGGATCTGAACACCTGACCCATTTTATTTATAGCTTTTACACGGAAGCGACGGTGGTCTCGAAAAGATTAGAATATTTTACAATGTTCGAGTTATAACTAAGCACTTCAGTTTTTTTAATTTTCTGGTTCTTGAAATACGAGCTGAGTTGCGATATCCGCCGTCAACTGTTTTGAAACCTCTAAGTAATAGACATTGTTAAATTGAATCAATTGGAACCTGTGACGAAGCTTATAAACGATAACAATTTGAATAGGTGTTCAGGGTCACAAAGTAAATATAAAACAGAGACACAACCTAGTACTCGAAAATGGTATCACCCTAATGCTGGTAATTCGAGTTGGCAATTTTTGTTTTCTTCGATTTCCAGGCACATTCCGAATTTAGTTTCGAATCTTCTTCTTAATTAAGGAGTTGAATTTAGCATAATGTGATGTTATGCTTAAAAAATATGCTTATCTTTATTTTAATGTCAATATTTGTACTAAATTCGGCATATTTACATTTTATAATTTACAAACGTTAATAGTAGTGCAATTTGTTTGTATTAAACATGTATGGGATGGTAGACCATGAAAGGGTGTAAAAAGAATAGTCACTATAACTTGGGGACATGATTATCTAAATTTTTAATCATTAATGCAAACATCATTACTTATTTACTCAACTGACTCAAACTTACAACATTAATTATACTTAGTATGCGCTTACTCTGCTGCAAAGTGCATGGGCTAGTATGGAGCGCTAAGAAAAGCAAACTAGTTCAACGATCCTTTTATTTCTATCTATAGCCTCGGTATATTTTCTCTCGGCATTTTCCCGCAGCCCCATTACAGTATAGGGATATAAGCTAATAAACTTTATCGTGAAAGGTCTAAAATGTGTCGTAATAATGTCATAAAAACTCACTCCGCTTTTAAAGCCTCATCCTAAATGCCTCGAGAGTCGAACTTACCCGCTGAAGATTTAAATTTGTTAAGAATGGGATTTAAAACTGCGAGTTTCCTAGAATTTGCGCCATCGGTATCAATATTCGCTTCCGGGGAAATTCGCTAGCGCAAGTTGCGAAATTTAATTGCCGACGTAACCGAAATTGATTTTTAAATTGAAATGATTTCCATATTTACTGTGGATCTTTGAAAGAAGTTATTTTCGCTTCGACCGTATACGTATAAAGGGCAAAGTTGATTCACTGATGTATCAACAAGAGCGCCCAGGCCAAACCCTTAGAGCTAGAAAATTTAAATTTCACTTACGTAATACATGACGACATAAAGTCTATACATAGCTTGTTCAGTATGGCTAAACACTGCCAGGGATAGAGGACAGTGGGCATCTGGAGGAGGGCTCCACCCGCGGAGGGGTTTTGGAAGACTAAATAAATGTTTATCATATTATGTACATCAACTATTTTTCGTATCGTTATCTTAAAAGAAATAAAGGCTTATTCTAATCATTATTTATCCTAAAAATGGAGCTGAGACGATCAACCAGCATTACGTTCATCCAAAACGAATGTCGTTTGCCATTAAAATTTCGTTCGACGACATCGTAGAAAGAGATAGAGCTATTTGGCTAGAGCATCTACGACATGGTAGATTTCAGGAGCATATTAAATTAAACCATAATAGATATAGTCTTATAGATATAGCATATCGAGATATTCGCACTTTGAGTCCCCCACTTTTGTCATTGATTGAAGCACATTTTTTTTTCATTTTTCACCTCGACGCAACATATTGTATGAAGATACAGTAATTAAAAAAACTTTATACATCGATATTTTCTATCCTATGTACGTCACAATCCAAATTTGAAATAATTTATTGTAATAAACGTTAGAAAGAACGTTTTCCGGATTCATACCCCCGGTTTCTCGACCGCTATTCAAATGTATGATCAACTAACATGGCGTTCAAATCAACAACCCAATTGGTAGAATAATATCAGACAGAAAGAAACCGACCCATATTTTATAATTACATAGCGCTTGCACTTGCAAGATTGGTTCTACTCAAATAAAGTTGATTCAAATCGTATATCTTGGGCGTTTAGATTCCGATCAGGACACATTCCATCGCGAACGTTTGCGTTCTTAATGAAAAAGGTCACCAAATTATGAGACATGTCATAAAATTGAAGACGTACATCATTTGTTGATGGAGTGTACCAAGTTTTTACCAAGATATTTATTGTTTAAAAAATTAAATTTTAATTTGTATTCGGTAGGGCTTGTGCAGTCTATTCTTTCCGACCCAATTTCAGACGTAGCTGTTTCGTGGATCCGTATTTTTGCCAATATCGACGATAACTGTGTAAATTAATATTGTATTAAATAAATAAATAGATTTAAAAAATCGTATATCAACTAATCGGTGTCTTTAGTGAATTAACCTTATCTGTAGAATTTTAACCAATCTTGCTAGTGCGAGCGTGATGTAATTATAAAATATCTGTCCGTTTCTATAATTGGTGGAATATTGTATGATAGTATTCTACCAATCAGCGTTCAATATGGGATGTTGATTTGAATGCCATGTTAGTTGATCATTCTTTTGAATAGCGTACGGGAAACCGGGAGATAGAGTATAATATGTAACTAGCTAGTATAGTATTGCCTCAAAGACAGCCTCATATATTCGTCCCCGCCGGCCCACATTCCCGGAGACCCCATTCCGAACTGTGCGGGAAATTGGTTGATACATAAAACGTTGCAAAATATACGCAACTTTATTGAAAAACCCCGTTTAAGCCCGTATTATGAGGCTTAAAGGATTCCAAAGGTTTTAATCAAAATGTAAATTAAAAGGGATGTTTAAATAAATCGGTAAATCTGCGAAATTTTTTACGTAAAGTGTTCATTTTGATGTGTATGGGACTTATTAACTTATCAACTTTACCGAGTTTTCTTTGGCACCAGGACGGTTCGTTTATAACATTTAATGTTAGATATACGCCTGGTACTTCTAAATAATTTTATTTAATTATTGTTCAAAATGAAATAAGTTGTTAAACATTATAATCTTTTTTATAATATGAATACATAAATCTTGTGGGACACTAACTAAATTATTATAATTTCCTGTCAATCTCTCAAATAAAAAATTTAAATATCATACTATTCCTCTCGTATTTAATGTCAATGAGTGAGAAGATATACATGATATAATGGTATGTTAAGGGCAGGTATTCCTGAAGAAGTAGGCATTTAGCGCAATCACGGCAGCGCGCGCGCTGCCCCGCGCGGACGAAGCGATTGTGAACTCACATGACCCCCGCCAACGACATAGTATACAAATATGCAGTAGGATAACTATAGACATAAATATTACGAGTGAATAGAATCTATTACGCCTTTCACAAAAAAAATATAAATTTAAGTTTTCAGTATGAAATTTGATAGCAAAATAGTTTCGACATGTTTGAGTAAACAAAAACAGTACTAAAACCTAAGTGGCCAACTATATTTAAAAAGTGGGTATTTAATACAGTTTACAAAATTGATAAATGGAATACATCGTTTTACTAAATACTATTACGAACTTATTACTATTGAAATGCAAAAAGCAAACGTTCGCACTTATTTATATGCCACATATCCAAATAAATGGATCGGTCGTTTGGGGTCTCATTTGTGGCCTACTCGATCCCCAGATTCCATCTTGATTTTTTTTTACTGGGGCTGACTAAAGGAAGAGGTGTACTCAAAAACAATTTCAAATTTGGATGAATGGCACTCAAGGATTATCCAATATACAGGGTGTAAAGTAAATGAGTGATAATACTTTAGAGTGTGTATGTGCCTCCTATATAGAGTTTACTGCGAAAGTATATATAGGTATAAGTGTATATAGGTGATAGACTCACTTTTGAGTTTTATGTTTCTACGAGAAATGCCCCACCATCATAAATTTGCCCATACAATAATAAAAAAAAGTATCTCGTTCAGTGCTGGTACTTTCACAGTAAACTCTACATACGGGACCCATACACACCCTAAATTATTATCTCTCATTTATTTTACACCTTGTATACGGGACAACCTCTTTATTATAATGAAAATATAAATTTTGTTGACACAGTACTAAACAGGGTGTAAAAAGAACAGTCACTATAACTTTGAGATACGATTATACTGCCTTTCCTCAATTTGGAAATGTATTTTTTTACACAGTATATAACGGGTGTAAAAAGAGCAGTCACTATAACTTTGGGATATGATTGATACCTTTTGTCATACTAGGAATGTACGTCTTTTTTCATTTTTTTTACAAAATAAAAAATTATTTTTTGCTTTATTGTTATTTTTGTGACAAAAAATAAGAAATGGTGAAAAGTAAAAATTTTCTTTTTAGTTTTTGATAAAAAACTAAATAAAAAAAATACATTTCCAAAATGAGGAAAGGTAGTATAATCGTATCTCAAAGTTATAGTGACTGCTCTTTTTACAGCCTGTATATTTATTATATGGAAAAAGTTTTGAAGGGTATATTTTGAGTAAGGGGATGATTTTCGAAAATCGCACGGTGCCAAAATGTAGAGCTCCTTTGTCCGATTCTAGGGAACCCTCACACAGGAGTGTAGATGCTCTTACGGCTGAGATTTGGCCCGAGGGGAAAATTACCTGAGGAGGAGGGGAAGTTGGTTTCGTGGGAGTGAGTTTGGGATGGGTTTTTTCTCCCGGTTCTAAGGAACCCTCACTCGGGAGTGTAGGTGCTGTAATGGCTGAGATATGGGTGACTATGGAGGGGTCATATATACTATACAGGGTGTAAAAAGAGCAGTCACTATAACTTTGAGATACGATTATACTACCTTTCCTCATTTTGGAAATGTATTTTTTTTTTATTTTTCTTTTGTCAAAAACTAAAAAAACTTTTTTTTACTTTTGACCATTTCTTATTTTTCTTGTCGCAATAATAACAATAAAGCAAAAAAAAAAATTTTTTTTTTAATTTTGTAAAAAAAAATTAATTTTTTTTTTTTAATTTTGTAAAAAAAAACATTTTTAGAATTAGACAAGGTAGTATAATCATATCCCAAAGTTATAGTGACTGCGCTTTTTACACCCTGAAACTCCCCCCCCCCCCCCCCTCCCCACTAACCCGCTATCAGATATTAGTATTTACTTGCCAATACAAACAAAATATGAATTACCATAGCGAAATTCAGTAGTAGTACTACTGATAGTCTTATACTATGGCACTTTTGCTTGCGTTATTTATTGCCCACGACGATCTTGAAATTGTCGCGGAAGACATTGTCACGGAATAAACTGACGCAGGTCCGTCGTCCGTGAACGCCCGCGGACGACTAACAGTAACGGGCTGGGATTGCCACCGCTCTGGCGCATTTCGTAGTTAATAAAACTTTGAAATTAAAACAAACATTTTATCAGAAGTAACTCTACGAATTTTACTAAAAATATTTAGCAGCTTTGTTAAGTACAAAAATCTAATTTAAAATATAAGTAATTTAGTCATGATATTGTAAACCCGTCACGAAAAGAGCTAACTTTACGATTTTTTTCTATCGAGTGAAGTTTATTAAATCTTGTAACTGAATACGGATTTTAATATATTATATCCTTAAATAATACATATATTTATTTCAGAACTCAAAACACTTTTGCATGTGTATCAGGTTGTTTTAAAAAACTTAAAAGCGCGGACTTTGATGGACTACCTGCCCTTAACAAGCCGTTAACACTAACCAGCGTTGGTGAAATCGGAACTAAATCTCGTATGGTTTTTGGATTTTCAGGATGGTCCACTCGCGCGCTTTAGCTTTACGCGTATACGAACGAGTTTCTTACGCAGGTTTTTCACGTCGGGCTAGGGTCGAATCACTGTCAGTGGTACCGTTTATTGTTGACTGGGCGAAAAAAGTTAAGTTTAATTTATAATATTTTTGAATTATTATTGGGATTATATCGAGAATTGTTAAGATAATTGGGTTTTTGTTTATCACAAATCTGTATAATAAACTACTGGGGTGTACCTCGTAACCCGGCGGTCGCGAGCGGCCGCTCGTATTTCAGTTGCGGGTTTACTACACGTCGTAACTGTAAATACTTTTTGTAGTAAATTACTTCTCCTTCGCGTTATGGATCAATACGAAACAGCTAATGCAGATATAACACGTCTGTTACATCGTGGTGAACGTGGCTCTCTAGATATGTGAATAGCACTTGGGAATAAACATAATATATTGGCGAAAAAAAGTATAAGCTTTATAATGTTGTCCTGACAAAAGTGCAATCGTCGGACATGAAAACGCTCTATACAAAGATGCATGATATATGATGTAGCCACTAATGTAGAAAATGTTTGAAGATTATCGAAATAACATTTTATTCACTTAACAGTAGTTGAGTTAGTAAAATATTCTTTCTAGTAGCTTCATAGATTTTTTTAAATTATAATTTTTTTTCTAATTTTCATAATAGTTAGGGTTTGAACGGTGATTTTCATTTTCCATTTATATCACTAATAAAATTTGACGCGTTTTACATTTTTTTTTTGTGAAATAAACGGCAAATGAAAACAAAATAATTATATCTTTCTCTATTTCATAAATGTTATTGTTCTTCTTTGCAAATAATATTTTTGTCTTTTCTGAGCTAGGCTTCTTGCGATGAATCATTGTTTGAAATTGTATTATTGCGCATTAAATCCATTTACTACTTATACGAAAGTTTTGTAAATTTATAAATATGTTTTAATATATTTATTAGTATGTTATGATGTTATGGTACATACTTTATATTGATACTACCTGACCTCGCCACTTCGTTCGCGTGGTTTTTGAGCGACTTAAACCGTTTAAGCAGCGCACGCAACGAAAGTCTCCCCGTTTTTGCAACATTTCTCACTGACGCTTGGCTCCTATTGGTCGCGGCGTAATGTTATATAGCCTAAGGCCTTCCTCTATAAATGGAATATCCAAAAAAAAAAAAATTCAAATCGGACCAGCAGTTCCTGAGATTAGCGCGTTTAAACAAACAAACAAACTCTTCCGCTTTATAATATTATATTAGTATAGATTTACACCTTACCGTAAAACTTCAATAAATACATCATAATATTATTATTTGTACATCAAATATATCAAATACCCTCAAAGTAAGTGTTCACTTACATTACTTTCGTACCTCAGCCTTACGTATTATTATTAGCATGGTCTGAGATCGCAAGTCCGCCAGAGTACCCTTGTGTTTCGTTTCAAAGAACGTTTATGTGCTAAAGCTTATTGTAAGGTCAATGATTTTATTGACAATTGCACACCTTGGGAATAATATGACCATCAGCAAAGTTTATTTAATGTATTCAATGTATACTGTCTGTTGTTTCATTATTTAGATTAAGCTGTTATCTTTTAGAAATAACAATTTTTCATCATTCTGCTTAAAGATGGGACCGTGCGAATTTCGAACGCCGGTTTTTCTCAACGTGTAAGCGTTGAAGAGGTGGAAGGTCATCTAGGACAATTCTAAAAGTATAAGTTTCTAACTTTTTTGTAAAAAAAAACACTTTTTATTTGATATTTTTATGAAAAGTACAATATAGCAATGAGTAATTTGTGTAAAGTTTCCTTTACTAAATTAAATTGTCATTATTTCACTATAGTTAATATACGGAATAATTATTTCAAAGTTTGTACTAACTTGTAGTACAATTTTTCGCATCACCAGCCTGTACCTAAGAATTGACCCACGACACAAACATAGGATATACACTATACAGTGTGTAAAAAAAACAGTCACTATAATTTTGAGATACAATTATACTACCTGTCCTCATTTTGGAAATGTATTTTTATTTATTTTTGTCAAAAACTAAAAAAAAATTTTTTATATTTTTTTCCATTTCTTATTTTTCTGTCGCAATAATAATGAAAGAGCAAAAAAAAATGTTTTTTATTAAAAAAAATTACATTTCTAGAATGAGAAAAAGGTAGGTATAATCATATCCCAAAGTTAAAGTGTCTCGCTAGAACACGAGTACGGCTGAACCGATTCGGCTATTTATAAGCTTGAAATGTTCGTAGAAGTTCAGGGAAGGTTTAAACGGCTTTTATACTCAACGAAGTGGGCACGGGTCAGCTAGTAATATATATATAATTTGACGACCTCCGTAGCGCAGTTGGTTGAGCGCGTTGGCGCTCGAACGAAAGTTCGCGGGTTCGAATCCCGCTGAGGGAACAAAAAGTTTTCAATGTTCCTGGGTCATGGATGTGTATTAAATTTGTGTATAATATAATAAAAATCTTAAATATGTGTATAGTATAAAAGTATCAAATATATTTCCGTTGTCTGGTACCTGTAACACAAGTTCTTCGGATACTTAGCACAGGGCCAGATTGACGTGGTGTGAAGCGTCCACAGATATTATATTTTATATTATATTATATACATATAATACATTTTTTCAGTAAGAACATAATAGGGTAGTCTGGCGGGCGCGGGATCTCGGTCTAGTAGGGTAAGTACTCCACGCGCGCCCCGCCCGCGCCGCCGCAGCGCTGCGGCCGCCCCGCTTGTATCCCTCACTTACAAAACAACCACATTTCCAGATATTCTTAGTGTATTTCTGTATTAGAAGGGATTCGATAAGAAGTTTATTTATCAAAAAAAGAAGAAATGGTAAAATGTAAAAACAAAATTGTTTTAGTTTTTGACAAAAAAAATATTTAAATAACCCGACTTCGACTTTACTCGAACTACTTGGCGGGTACGACCACGGCTCTACCTTGACCATATCTGTACCTATGCATATCTGGATTTCAAATTGAATTATTTTCTTGTTTCAGCCTTTTTAGAGCCCTTTTTTGCGAAGTCGGGTTATAGTTTTTTTAATCTTTTATTTTATTTTACATTTTTCTGTGTTCACATAAACTATAACATTATATTTTCACTAAACTAACGTTAAATTAACACATAGAAAGTAACTAAACAACTCCTAGATACTATTTGTACGACCGCATTTTAAACGATTATTTTGAACTAGCTGTGCCCGCGACTTCGTACGCGTGGAACAGTGATTTAGGGCACTTTAGTATTTTTAAATATATTTTTAGTTTATTGGCGCAACCGCTGAGAACTTTCGCTAATAGGTACTTCTCAGTGCATCCCAGTGTTGATCCCGATCCAGCAAGTCACGTACCCGGCAAGCCTCTTGGTATGCAGGGTATAATAATAATATATTACTATCCTTTCGGAGCTCGGCAAAAGAATTAGGCCTTCGAACAATATGTAGAAGTCAGCAAAGGTATTCGAAGTTAGGATAATATTATTCGAATGCACCGTATAGACCCAGATAATTTTTCACGTTAATTTAGTTAAGTATTTAACTTCGATGTCCGTCTGTCTGTCTGGGTGTCAAAACTTTAACACGTGTAGGTATCAAGCTAAAAATCATATTAAAAACTCAGCTCAGCTACTGTCCCTTCTGGCTGTGAAAAGAAACAGGCATCTTGGCCACATCTACCCAAAGATTCAGCCGTTTATATCGCTAATTTTCGCAATTTTCGACACGCCAAAGGGAACCAAAACCTAAAGGGTACTTCCCGGGAATAGAAATTTGATATGAAGCAACATCTTAATGCACTATTAAAATGTTGCTTCATATCAAATTTAAACGACATAGGATAAATTACGAAACCATAAAAATATTTTCAATTTTTTCAACTTATTACCGTTTTTGTCATTAATGTTTTGAAGTATTATTAAATTTAAACTTATATTGCAATTAGTAAGGTCTTTAAAACGGAACTCTCGGTTAGACATGGGCGCAGCGGCACGCCCCGCCGAGGATCCAGCAGGCTTACTCTCGACACAACTGAGAATCGAATCAGTTCGATCTTAACGGTTTTTGGTGTTTTATTTGGTAGATTACTTTGAAATTAATTAGGATAAAGAAAACCGTTAGAACGTAACTTTTTGTACACCAGACCATATCAATCGACAGAGAATAAAAATAAACAAACGTCAATTTCTTCGGGAGTATGCGGCACGATCGAATCTGAATTAAAATCGAATCAGTTTGGAGAGTTAAGCCCCAGCTCGGCGCGCCGCCCCGATCGGCTTTAGTAGCGTTTTTTATAACCTACCCTAAGTATCTTATCTTAATATATATATTTCTTGTGTGCGTGTGTATGTGACTGAACTCCTCCTAAACGACTGGACCAATTTTGATGAAATTTTTTGTGTGTTCGTGGAGATTCGAGAATGGTTTAGATTTACAATTTTTTTTTTTTTTTTTTTTTTTTTTTTTTTTTTTTTTTTATTTATTTATTACACATACACAATATAATAAAACAAGCTGCACATACATGTTAACAGTATCTAGATAAAAACATATTAAGTAGGCATTATTCAACAAATTAAGATACAAAAGCCAATTAAAATCTGTTTCCTCCAAGTATACAGATATATAACAGATAGGATGGTTATTAAGTAGGTAGGTACATGAATTTCATTATTATTGATTAAGCTAGCTTACCTAAAACTTGCAAAATATTGTACATTTTATGATAGCATACTGTGATGCTTTTATTTAGAATCTCAACATTTTTTAAAGTGTCTAAACTATTACACTTTAATTTCTATTTAAAATAATTTAACTAAAGTCAAATAATTGGTACAGACCTTATAGATCATGGCTATAATTTTTATCTACTATTTGGTTCAAAGGTTATAGTGATTATTTTAAGTAGATTAATCCATTAGGTAGAAGTAGTTATGTAAGTACTTAGTTACTTCAGACAATTTTAGTGTTGCAAATGACTACCTAGTTTGCATGTTTAAATACATATATTTGCTTACTAATTACTATTGTACCTACCACATATAATCGTGATATATATTATAATAATTAACATGTATGGTTTCAAACATTTTTAAAACTCACGACAGATCGTTGTAATTGGCAACTGTATTATGTTAGGTAATACATGCAAATTATGACAAAAAATAAATATTTTTAAAACTTACATATAATGCAGGTTCCATTGGCATCTAAACTAGGCTGAGCCTGTATTTTAGATGCCAAATCCTTCCTTCAAGACTAAATACTCAGTACACATTCACATTTAGAAAGAACATGACACTAGACATTACAGATATTTTTGAACAATTTAATAGTTAAATTTCACATACAGCTAAAAGTAAAATATACATTATTATTAAATTACAAGTAACCAATCCCCTCTAATTTCAACAAGTATCAGAATAATTTTAATAATATAGGTACAACTAGTTATTTTAGCTACCCATATTCTGAGGGTAGTATTCAATGTCATACAAGTTTTTATCGGTAAAACAATGCGACCGTATAGACTGTGAACCTAAGACATTTTATAAAATAAATTCTTAAAAATTCAACAAACATTTAAATGAAAGTTCTTAATAAGTGTTGTCTTGTATTGTTTATATGTGTTTATGAGTGTGTGAGTGGGGTGAGATTTAGTTTAAATGTTAAATATATAATATTATAATTATTGTATTATTATAAGAATGCGATTAGGTGTAAAAACTGCTTACCGGTTGCTATGGCTCACTAATACTACATACCTACTCAACATTAAGTTACAGTTATAAAAAGATTTTCGCATTCTTTATAAGTTAGTGATTTTAAATAAATAGTGAGTTTTTCTTTACATTTCTGGTTTCTTAGATGATAGATATCAATGATGAAGTTTATTTTTTTATACAACATTGGCCCTAAGTACCATTGAAATTTTTTAATGAAACTGGATTTAATTTGCGGCATTGGACAAAGTTTTCTTATATGTCGGGAGGATGAGTCAACAATTGGAACCGATAGGTGGCGCTGCAGTCTGTATGTCAAGCAATTAATTAATAAGGCAATACGAAGTTTGGCGGGACAGCTAGTAATAATATAAATAAATGAAATTTTGTTTTAAACAAAATATAAAATAAAAAAAGAATAAATTTGAATGTTTGAAGCAGCGCGGTTCCCGCCGCGCTTCATACAAACGTCCAGTATTTTTTTATTGTCATATATCTTCAAATCAAAGCGACATGTATACGCCATACGCCGTACTTTTAACACGATCATTACCGGGGGCACAGTTAGCGGCTGTGCGTGCTTAAATTCATACTAACGGTACTGCCTGTTAGCACATTTTAATAGTATTTTTTACCCAGCAGTGGGGTGGAGTTCCTTTGGTTGACCTTCGCCAAAATTCCTACCTAACAGCATCTGATACCTACACTACACCCCGACTCGGATGTAAGACATCACGCATCAGCCTGTATCGCGCGGCGCCGCGATGCGGCGGTCGAATCACGGCGAAACGATTTTAATTTTGCTATATTATCTCCTAAACTATTAATTATACTGAGGTGCGGGGAGCTGGTGTAAATAAGGAACACGACCGTCTTTGATGAACTTATATTTTATTCTGTCTTATAAAGTTATAACAAGTTATAAGCATTGCCCGTCCTCCTAACAAATACATATAAAACTATACTATACACCCCACTTCACCTCTGGGGCAAAAAAAAGAAAAAAAAAATACAATAATTTTTTTTTCTTATACAACACAAAGTAGTAACTTAAGTTTTCTTAAAAAAAACATTAACTATTCTTAACAAACGGTTTCGTTCTATCTTTGTGAACAACATCAAATTTTCCATTTTTCATAATTTTTACATTTGGTTCCTGTTCTTCTATTACAATGTATGGTCCATTATATAAAGTCTCATTTTTCACTAATAACAAATCGTTTGGATTATATTTTACTTTATTTACATTTCTATCATACTTAATTTTTCGTTTTTCTTTACAATTTAACAAATTTTCTCGTGCGTCTCTATTAGCTACTTGTAACCTGTATTTTAACTCTAAACTATAGTTATCTGGATTATACAATGGTTCTATATAAGAAGAAATTGTACTCGGCATTTGGCATGGTTTACCAAAAACTAATTCATATGGGGCATATTTTGTACTTGAATGAACAGTGTTATTGTATGTGAAACACCAAAATGGTAGCCACTGACTCCATGTTTCTGGGTGATTATCACATTGTATACGTAAAAATGAACCTAGATGTTTATGTGCATTTTCAAGTGAACCAATAGTTTGATGATGGTATGCTGTAGAGCTTAGTTTTTCTATGTTAAGTAATTTACATACCTCTTCCATCGTCTCTGAAATGAACTCTGTTCCACGATCTGTAGCGATGACCTTGGGAATACCAAACCTTAAAATGAAATTGTTAACAAAACTTCTAGCTACACTTACCGTTTCCTTATTTCTAAGAGGATATGCCTCGACAAATTTGCTTAACTCACACTGAATTGTTAATATATACTTATTATGTTCTAAATCTATGTCTAATGGGCCTACTATATCTAAAAATACTTTTTCGAAAGCAAAACTTGCCGTTGTTGTTATAACCATCGGTTCTCTTATATACCTAGAGTGTTTCATTTTTTGACACTTTTCACATTTATGAACAAAATTCTTGACGTCATTTTCAATTCCTGGCCAGTAAAATCTACGTTTAATATTATTAATCATTCTGCGTACTCCAGCATGTCCGCTTGTTGGTAGCAGATGAAAGTCATTTATAATAAAATTCTTTTCTTCGTCATTGTCTATCCTTTTTATTCCTCTCAAAATACAAATACGTGGTCCGGACCACTTATCAATACTCTTTATTTCTTCTATCATATTTTTAATGAATAACGCGTTATCTTCTCTTTTTATTATACAAATTTCTTTTATTTCTAATTTTTCACATAATTTTCTCAATTTTTCCACAAAAACGTCTCGCGTGTAGTGTGCTTTAAAATCGAGATTTATACATAATAATTTTTTATTAGCCATAAATGCGAAGCATTCAGATTCGACATCTATGCTTTTATTCTCTCTCATTTTCTTTAATAGTTCTCCTTTAATTAAACACAACTCAACTGATCCGTTCGGTATTTTAAGTATCTCCACAACTTTTGGTTGATCAGGCCAAACGTCAGGTTGAATACTTGGAATACCGCTTTTCTCACTAGCATTATAACTTTCATTTCTACTTTCATTCATCTCTTTAATTTTTCTAGCTTGAGCTCTTGTAGTTACAGCTACTATTTTATCATTCATGTCCTTTAAATCTTGTGACGTTATAACTATTCGTGACAAAGCATCTGCTAGTACATTTTCTTTGCCTTTTATGTAAGTTATTCTAAAATTATACTCTTCTAATTCTAACCGAAACTTTAAAAGTCTACTTGATGGATCCTTAATTCCAAATAGATATATAAGTGGTTTATGGTCAGTTACTATTGTAAATCTACGTCCGTATAAATATGGGCGAAAATATTTCACACTCCAGACAATAGCAAGAAGTTCTTTTTGAATAGTTGGGTAATTTAACTCTGCTTTATTCAAAGGTCTACTAGCATAAGCTACTGGTTTCATATTAATATTACAAAGTACTGAACCTATCGCTGTTCCAGAAGCATCTGTTTGTAATACAAATTCGTTTAAAAAATCTGGATATTGTAGAATGGGTGGTGAAATAAGAGCTTTTTTCAAAATTTCAAATGAGTTTTCGCACTGTTCCGTCCATTCAAATTTAATATTTTTTCTACATAATTTATTTAAACAATTAGTTATATCTGCAAATTTATTTATAAACTTTCTGTAATAATTGCACATAGCTACAAAACGTCTGACTTCATCAACATTCGTTGGTCTAGGATAATTTTGAATACATTTAATTTTTTCTTTGTCAGGTTGTATCCCATCAGACGATATAGTATGATCTAAGTATAATAATTCAGTTTTTAAAAATTGACATTTACTTGGGTTTAATTTCAGATTAACTTTACGCAACCGTTCAAAAATTTTGATTAAATTTTTATTATGAGACTCCAAATTTCTACCAAAACAAATACAGTCGTCTAAATAAATAAAACAATTTTCATAGTTAAGTCCAGACATAGCAACAGACATGACTCTAGAGAAAGCGCTAGGGCTTGTCTTCAATCCCATTGGTAGGCGTTTCATTTGATATTGTCCTGTACTAGTAGTAAATGACGTAATTGGTCTCGAATCCGATTTTAATGAACATTGATAATATGATTGGCTAAGATCTAAATGTGAATAGTAAATAGCGCCAGACAAAGAATCCAAAATTTCTGTAATATTTGGAAGTGGAAATTTATCATCTTGTATTACCTCATTTAATTTCCTATAATCAATCACTAAACGCCAATTATTATTATTTTTATTATCAGATTTCTTAGGCACTAATAAAATTGGACTGGACCATTCACTTTGTGATGGTTCAATTATGTCATCATCTAACATTTGTTTAATTTGTTTCTCTATTTCAGGTTTTAAACTATGTGGCAATCTGTATGGTTTAACATATACTGGATTTACATTTTGTTTTAATTGAATTGTTTGTTCACCTAAGTTCGTGGTAGTAAGCTTATCGCCGGGCAAATGAAATATATCAGCATACTTTGAACAAATGCTTTCTATGCTATGCCGTTCGCTTATACCTAAATGATCAAGTGTCAAAGATTGTAACAATGTTTTTGCACGTGTGGAATTAGAAGTGCACTCGTCAAATGAACATATATTATAATAATTTAAAGACACTAACTCAGGTTCAAATATTGAAATAATTATTTCCTTGTCACTAGTATTCATTAATCTGATAGGTATTATGTTATTTTTAGGTTTTACTATTAATCCAGCTAAAAATAAATTTTCTTGCAACATTTTCGGCATAATCACACAATCTACTTTCACCTCTGAATTTAATTTTATATATTGAATAGTTTCGCATCGCGCTGGTATTGATATATAATCAGTACATAGTTTAGGCGAAGTATATAAAGGTAACAAACTTTGTTGTTTATTATTTAAAATCAGAATATTTTTTTCTAAGTCAATAGTTGAATTAAAATTATTTAGAAAATCTAAACCAATTATTCCGTCTGACTTACAAGGTAAATTGTCAAACAAATAAAATTTATGCTCAAAATAAGTTCCATTAAACGCTTGTAACGTTAAATAAACATATCCTTCTGAATAAGTCTTACCGCCTATACCGTTTATAACTATAGGGTCTCTATGTATTGGAATCCGTTCCGATAAAGAGTTACTACGAATTGCTGATAATGAAGCGCCTGTGTCTAATAACCATGAACATTTTTGAGTACCTATATTTAAGTATATATATTTTACATTATTGTCACAAGTTAAAATATATTGTTTAGGTCCGAAAAAACTGATTCCGTTCATTAGTTTCTCTGTCTTGTGGATTTTCGAATTGTGCTGAACAAATCGTTCGATTATTATTACTATTACCTCTTCCAGTCTTAACTCGACTATGATTTGCACTCACAAAATTATTACGATATTTATTATTATTACCGCGTATAGGGCGGGTACTATTAAATTTCCAATTATAATTATTGTTTACATACCTGCCTCTCGTATTATAGGTGTTATAATGTTGTCCTCGATTTGTATAAAAATTACCTCTAGTCAATTGATCTGTTGGTGGGCGGCTTCTGCGCGGGAATCTAGAGTAATTATTAAAATGGTTACCTCTCTTTTGGACGTTGAAGACGTTATTGGACGTTGAAGGTTGTCCGAGCTCCTCATCCTCGGCCGCACGCACCGCGTCCTTCAGCTGCGAATAGTCCCTGGCTGATATGATGGTACTCAGCCGTCTATTACGCAAACCATCTGCAAACCTTTTAATTGCAAGTTTTTCGTTTATTGGTCTCAATATCTCACAAGCTTTCGGGTTTCCGTCGCTTTGAGCGATAGTGAGGCCTACGAATAAATCTGATAATTTATCACCAAACTCATTGATCGACATGTTATTTTGCGACAAGTTATTTAATTGACTAAGTATAGAGTTAGCTGATTTCTTAGTTAATAAAAAGTTCTTAATGTCTTGAATAAGACTTGTAACATCACTATACTCGCTTTTTAATTTTAATTTAGCAGATTTTGATAATCTTGTTTTTAACACAAATGAAGTTAACAATTTTTTCTGATTAGCATCTTCAAGATATTCATTATACATTTCAATACCATCAATTATTTTTTCAATAGTTAGTTCAGAATTATCCATTACTGGTATTAAAGAAGAAGCAGTTTTTAAATCAAATTTCTCCATATTTGCTATACTTTCAATACAACTACTAATTTTATAAGTCAAAATTTGCTTATATGCTAGTTCTATACGCTCTATCAATATTTCAAAGATATATTCTGAAAGTTCTAAACAACTTTCCTTAGTTTTAAAAACATTAATTATATTTTTATACGCTAAATATAATTCATTAGCTTTTAAAATTTTTTGATTAACATTACATGCATATTTAATTCTTCTAGTAGGGCCCAACTTTCTTAAATTAACTCGAATATCATTCAACTTACTCCAAATTGCTTCTAAATTATGTTCCATAGACTATGTCACTTATTAATAAATCACATATAAAATATTGTTCGTAAAGTGTTCATTTTCTTTTCTTGAAACTGGAGATAGGTACGTATTATACGAAAAGAGTACAAGAGGAGGATTCTCACAGGGGCAAGAGGAAAAATTAAAAAAATATATATAATTACGTTAAAATTAATAATTTGGGGAGGGGGCGCGCATTTTAATTTTTACTTCTAACTTCAGGCCGGATCAGCTCCCTCGTCAGTTCTGCCAAATCTTCCAGACAGCCGTTGCCGCATGCGTATGAAAAACTGTTGATGCATTTTCCTCTCCATCCACTTCCGCTCATTCTGTCTCCATTTTCTTATTATGAAGTAGATTACAGCAGCAATAATAATGACTAACATCACAGCCAGTAATATATTATTCGTAATCACCTGGGGCTGGACTTCATTTCCTTCGCATATTTGTGCCCTATTGGAACCTGCAGCATTTTGGTTTATTTGGACTTCTTTATCTTCTGTTTTGGAATAAGATTTGCCCATTTTCAAAATGTTGAACACTGATCACACACGTTTTTACTTCACGAGGTTCCAAAGTTCTCTCTGTGTCACTCACAAAAGTTTTATAACTCACTAATGTTAAAGTTACTAACTACGAGCACCGAGGCACACAGGAATCCGCCGCGTTAGCGAAAATCGCCGGTCGCCGGCCGGGCACCCGACACTCGCCCACGCCACGGCATGGCAGGGTCGCCATGAGGTGCGGGGAGCTGGTGTAAATAAGGAACACGACCGTCTTTGATGAACTTATATTTTATTCTGTCTTATAAAGTTATAACAAGTTATAAGCATTGCCCGTCCTCCTAACAAATACATATAAAACTATACTATACACCCCACTTCAATACTTGCTAGGTATAAAGGGCAAATATAGTCTTCATGAAATGCTTAAGCCAACTAACGTATTAAAAATGATAAGGATTATTACCGTGATGGTATAAATAGTTTACCAAAAACCGCTTAATTGCCCGTTTTTTTAGATTATCGCGAAAGGCTTTCTTTTAATAATACAGTTGATTAAGTTGATTTATACAATAAATGATAATTTATTTCAATTTGTGAAGCAAGTTCAAAAATACAATTTTTATATTATTATGACACTGTGGAAACACTCTTCTCAGAAAAAAAATATCTGTTAGTTAGGTACTTATTTCAAGTTCTAATCTACTTTAGTGCCACATTCTATTGCTTCGCGTCACTGTGTAAGCGATCCCCCCGCACCCCCCGCATGAACCGTTCGTCCGCAGCCCGCACGCGCGAAATTCCTCCGACTTGCTTCCAATTTATCGTCACTGCTCGGCTCCTATATATCGTAGCGTTATGTTATATAGCCTATAACCTGCCCAGGAATATGAGCTACAATCGTACCAAGTTTGGTTAAAATCCCTTCAGTAGTTTTTGTTCCTATCGCGCACATACAGACAGACAGACAGACAGACAGACAGACAGACAAAAATTTTACTAATTGCATTTTTGGCATCAGTATCGATCGCCAATCATCCTCCAATATGTATTTTGAAAAAATATTCAATGTACAGAATTGACCTCTCTACAGTTTTATTATAAGTATAGATTTAATAATAAAATATAATAATTAATTAAAAAAAAAATTATACATATTTGTAATGTGCTTGTCAAGACCTATCTTTTGATACCAAACACGATACAATTGTATTGTACAATCTTAATTTAATTTTTTTTGGAGATCGTTTTTGAGGTATAATTTTCAAAATCCAAAATTTTTCGAAAAATTATATAGCCTATGTTACTCGCGGGACCACTACCAATCAATTGACACCTCATTTATTAAAATCGGACCAGTAGTTTAACCGCTACGAGGGAACATACATACATACATAGACTGCCAAAATCATTACCCTTCCTTTTGGCTTCGCCGAAGTCGGGTAAAAAAGGAAAGGTATCGTATCTCAAAGTTATAGTGACTGTGAATTTTTACACACTGTAATATAGCCTCTTTCGTTAATATTAGATCAGTAGTAACTTGCTGAAACATACAAACATACTGCCAAAATCATTACCCTTTCTTTTGGCTAAACTGCGCTAAGTGTCATCTCCATTCAAGATTTAGGTTAAAAAACTGTTACATCAGAAACAATCTTGAGAGTTTTTAGGTCGACTGTTTGAATTAAATCCACGATGAAAAGTATCAAGACATGCTCCTCACTGGCAGCCTGCCCGCTGCAGATTACGTCCGACCCCGTCTCGTGCAACTTAACGTTTTATTAAACTGTTGTTAATTGTTTACGTTGTTATTATACACTGGCGCTCCAAAGTTGAAGGAAATTAAATGATTTTATGAGCAACTGTCTGAAATTAACAGTTTTGTTACAGGTTATTAAATAGTTTCCGCAAGTAATTAGACCGCTCTTAACGCAGGCAGGCTTTTTGGTTTAGCGATATTTTAATAATTTGGGAGTCAACTAAAAGAAAAATTATAAGTTTTCTAGCAAAAAAAAAACTAAAATTATGGTTTATGGTTTAAGACTTTTATTCTCATAAGAATTTACACACACTATTTAACAATATGTAAAATCGAGCGTGTTGGTAAATTACTTAAATAAACACTAAAGCTACATTAAAATTAACATTTCAATACGAGATAACATTCAAACACAACGATAAATAAAAATGTTTTAAGCTAGGGTAAGTAGTTGTCATTACGACTTATTCTTAAATTAAAATTAAACTAGTGTATCCGCTTAGGGCTGTACACTCAAAAAAACTTACAAACTCGTCAAATTTGTAACACCTATCTCTTTGCGTCGGGATTAATCACACGAATATTATAAAGACAAAGGTTTATACGTGTGTATGTTTGTAACCTCTTCACGTGCAAACAGATCGATCAATTTTGATAATGTTTGGCATGCAGAAAGCTGACGAACTTGATTAATTTATTTGGATTAATTTAACGGATTTAGTTACTTTTTACTAAAGGCAAAAGTATTTGCTGTTATTTACTAGTTCTGAGACATACAGTTTTATGTTGTAATAAATATCCAAATCCTAGCAGTGAACCTAGTTTTGTGTCAACTTTAATTATTTATTTTGTTGCAAATTCTCTTTCAGTAACTTATATTTTTAGCTTTTGTTAAAAATAATACTGTATTATTTTGAAATTCAAACAGATCTATAGATAGTAAGCGAGTGCTGCTGATATTTCCATTAAAAGCCTTTCTTTTTCGTAACTTCTGAACCTGCCTTTGAACAAGACCCTTGAGCTCTACAAACAAGTTCATAGTGCCTCCGTATTCCAGTGCTATAGAGCTCGGCTCCTAACTGGGAGATCGTGGGTTCGTTTCCCGCGTTGGAACAACAAAAAAATGTTGTTTCCAAGTTTGGTTAGGATTACGTAGGCAGATCACTTTGTCTGACAATAAAGATCCAAACGCCTAGCGGACGTGAACATTGTAATTTAAAAATAAAGTTTTTGAATATCATTTTTACTATGAATATAAAATATATAATATGCAATCACACCAAAACGTAATGTTAAATATTATTTAAATATATATTAGTCAGGGTTCGTGTGAAGTGAAAACCATGTATGGGGACATGGTTTTCACTTGATTAGTATCAAGCTAATTTTTCGTTCGTTTTCATTTGGATGAGCCGCCCAAGAATTTCTTGGACGGAACTCTTGTCTGTGGTAGCAGAGATAGGAAGAATAAAGTTTGTGGAATTGGTGATTCCAAAATATCTATTTTTTTTTTGATTAATGTCAAGATAATGATCTAAATTATCCGAAAAAATATTTGTCCTTCAAAATCTATGGTTTGATCAATGAGTTCCCTCTTGCCAACTTGTATCGATAACAAGGTCATCTTAAATTATTAGTAACCACCTGATTTTGAATTATTACTTTGTTAACAGACATAATTGTCCTACAAATTGCGTGGTACGTTATCCCGGTCCTACGCTCGAAAGTTGAGCTTTTTTTTTATTCTTGGTAACTCTGTTAGCTACCACAATCGAGAGTTCCGTCCAAGAAATTCTTGGGCGACTCATCAAAAATGAAGCTACTCAAGAAAAATTAGCTTGATACTAATCAAGTGAAAATCATGTATGGGGGAACCCTGACTATATGTAATATATATAGGTATATTGCCTAGATGATATGACAATTACAAGATCCGTAGAGCCATCCGATTCGTAGCACCGCTACGCCAAAATACAAAAGGATTACGCCAAAATACAAAAGGATAAGTATACTAATACTAGCTGATCCGCACCCACTATGTTAAGCATACAAACCGTTTAAACCTTTCGAATAATTCAAGGCTAAAAATATCCGAATCGGCTTAGCCGTTCTCGAGATTTAGCGAAATTAAGGAACAGCAATTCATTTATATATAGAAGTTATGATATCTTGGGGGTGCCGGAGAATAAAAACTTTTTTTACTTTTTCGCTATTCTCGCGACAAAAAAAAATTAGATTATGGTAAAAAGTAAAAAAAAAAAATAGTTTTTGACAATAAAATATAGAAAATATACATTTCCATAATAAGGAAAGGTAGTATAATCGTATCTCAAAATTTTATTGACTGTTCTTTTCACACCCTGTATATTCGAAAAAAGCCAGTAGCGTTTCCGCGGACATTGTGATGTTATTTGTAACGAGTGTAAAAACACTAAAAAAACAGTATAAGTTTGGTATATGATTATACTACCTACGGTATTTTTTTTTCTAAATGAAAACATTTAGAAAAAAAATACCGTTTCTTATTTTGTATATAAAAAATAAACAAAATAAGAAATGGTAAAAAGTTAAAAAATACATTTCCAAAAAGGAAGGTAGTATAATATATAATAATAATAATCGTTTATCAAATTCATAGTAACTGTTCTTTTTACTCCTAGCATACATAGTATATAGTATATAGTATAGTTGTTTGCTATTCCCTTTTTAAATAAGAATTAAATGTCACCCAATTTCTGTCATATTGATGTTAACAAATGAGAGTTCGAATCGGGCTCCTGTAACATGCAGTTGTAACTCAATTCCTGGAGTAGGACGGCGGGGTATAAACTCATTCCTCGGAGTTGAAGTTTTAACACGGAGCCCACGAAGTTGGAGCACTTCGCAATCTAATCGTGGTTAACATCGTCTTGTCCAAATTGAAGTCTAGTTTCTAGTAATTGTGTCTTTCTTATAGGACTAGACTGTTCTATGCTTTAAGAGGAAATATCACAGCCTAGAGAAATACAAATTATAAATAAATTTTCCTTTATCTGCACTAAAATACATAGGGAAAACCGTCAGTTATTGGACACCGGATAGTTATTGGACAGTTGATTTTGAATCTCAAAAAATAAGAAAACAACAAATAAATAGGGACATCTACATTTATTGACAAAAATGGCTTTTAATCAACGTTGTTTTAGTTCATATCTTTTCCTAATAGAGAGTAGTAACAAAACGGCAAAAAAATATTTCGCAGAGACTATCACGGTAACGGACAATCGTCGTTAAATATTATTTTTTTCATAAGGTCTGGTCAATTGTTTTGTTGTGATAATGTCGTAGTGGTGTATGTTTTTGTTTTGGCGGTTTGGGAAGTGGTAAGTTATTATACTATTTACATTATTGAACGACTTTTAATTTATAAATGTTACATTTTGAGGCTATTTTAATCTGTCCAATGCTTGTATGACACAATTAAAAAAAAAACAATTATTGGACAGGGTCCAATCACTATATTTTAAAAAAATATGAATGCAAACAATTATTGGACGCTGTCCAATAACTGTCATATATTGTGTCCAATAATTATTTGCTTGGAGGTTGGAGTCTCAAAACAAAATGCCTTAAGGAAAAAAGAAGAATTATGACCAAAAAAATTATATCCAGCACTCAAAGAGCTGAGAGAAACGGAAAACCCGAAGATAAGAGAAATTGCTAGAGGATAATATGATATTCGTCCTTGTATTTTAAATTTAAATGTCCTGAACCTAGGACTTCTTCCGACCACGACTTGGGCCCTGATTCAAGATGCCATCATTGTTATCATTTTCGAAGTTCGAAAACAAAATGTATGGGATTTGAATAAGCTTCGCTAAGTGACATGCGAATTCGCTTGTCATTCAGCAAACCTTAAGTCAACCATACATACATTTTGTTTTCGAACGTCGTGAGTGATAATAGCGATGGCATCTGGAATAAGGACTGGAATAAGGGACAAACACAGGCAAAACAAAATGTACGGAAATTGACTTCTAAATAGAATTCACCCGTCATCTAGCGAAGCTTATGGTCAAATCCCATACATTTTGTTACAATAGCGATAGCTTTTTTAATCAGTGCTCTGTTTTTACAGACTAAACAAAGTATTATTTTCTTATTTAATTTATTTAGTCATTTTATTTTTTGAATTGTTATTTTTTAAATTTTTCATTATCTCAAAATATCGCGGCAGATTAAATTTTAATAATTTGTTGAATGTTTTGTTTATAGAGATTTTATAAATATATAAGCATTAGAATATTTTTTTTAATATAATAAGTTAATATATTAATGTTTTTATGTTGTTCTAATTTTTTTTTTTTATTTTTTTTTATTTATTTACATAGAAAAAGTGTCGTAAAAGTACAATAATTTTCAATGTTAAAAAACCCCAAGCTGGGTTTGTGTTAACACGGATTCGTGAGATAGTACAAGACTTACATAATAAAATAAAACATTTTTTATTTATTTTTTAAAGATAAGCACCCACCTGTTCGGTTTCATTCTGTATTGTCACGTCATTCTATCTTAAATAGGTACGCATCGCATCGTCGCATGTCTGGTGAGCGCGGCGCGCGCGCCAGGAGTGCGTCGATGCAATGTGTCCGTAGTCCATACTGCAAATGCGATACATCGCCTGATCATACGGCGTATATCAACGGTACATTGATGCAAACCGGTATGGCGCTGTGCTGTACAGGGTGATCATTTAAATGTTTACATAAAGTATAATAACTATTATTTAATATTTATTATATGCGTGTATTTTTGTAACCGGTTGTGATACTCGTATTTAAGATATTATACGTTCTAAATAGTATTGTTTCACTATACGCTTTACATTTTGTTCGTTTATTTCATTAATTATTTGTTTCGGTAGTTCATTGTATAGTCGCGGTACAATGTATGCCGATGTTCTTTCTCCATACTTGTTAGTACTTGCTATAGTGATAGCTTTTTTATTTGTAATTTTTCGTAGACACAATTTAGATGTGACTGGTTTAATGACTGTTGTATTAAATATATTTTCTGTAAGAATTAGATATTTAAATTTTGTGTGAATTGGCAATATTTTGCAGAATTCAAATAACTTTCTATAATCTTCTTTAAATTTATTTTTAATTTTGTTTGGAACTATTACTTTTATTAATCTTAGTTGTAAATTATATATTTTATTTAGATAAGTTTTAAAAGTTCTTCCGTAGCTCGTGAGCCCATACGATATTATTGAGTCAACTAATGCGTTATATAAATTAAGTAAAATAGTATAGGGTACTTTATGTTTAATTATGGAAAATTTTGAGAGCAATAGTCTTAGCTTTTCACAAATATGGTCGATATGCGGGCCCCAGTTGAAGTGTTCGTCTATAATGACTCCGAGGTAGGTAGCTTTGTCTGTTTGTTCTATATTTGTGCAAGTACATTTAGATATTTTCGGATACGTATGCAAGCAGTGATGATTATGTGCTATAAGTTTAAGATCTTGCGGTGCCGGTTGTCGTCCAGACTTTATGTGGATAAGTAATATAATTTTGTATAACTATTATCTCCCTATAATTAACCAACTGTCCAATAACTATACATTTTGTCCAATAACTGTGTTTTTTGCTCATATTTTTTAAAACACTGATATTATGCAATTATTTACAAGATATAAGATTTTTGAATCATTCTTATGATAGCTCATTTTATCTAGTTTCATAATATCTCTATAATATCAAAGTAACTGTAATAGCCGAAGAAAAGATTATATTTTTATGAGTTTATTCGCTTAACTGTCCAATGACTGTCGATTTACCCTAGTACGTAATTCGTGCCATATTTATATTACATTACATTATATTTAGGTTTTGATTCTCTTGCGAGTGTCGATGAAAATAAGCGGTAAACCTAAACGGCTATATTTTTACCCGACTTCGGCGAAGCCAAAAGGAAGGGTAATGATTTTGGCAGTCCATGTATGTATGTATGTATGTATGTTCCCTCGTAGCGGCTAAACTACTAGTCCGATTTTGATGAATGAGGTGTCAATTGATTTGTATTAATGCCGCGAGTAACATAGGCTATATAATTTTTTTTTAAATTTTGGACTTTGAAAATTATACCTCAAAAACTATCTCCAAAAAAAATTAAATTAAGATATTTGTCTCGTGTTTGGTATCAAAATATAGGTCTTGGGAGGCACATTACGAATATGTATTTATATTTTTAATTTATTATTATATTTTATTGTTGAAATGAAAATAAAGGTTTAGAATGCGGTCGTACAAGTAGTATCTAGGAATTGATACTTTATATGTAATGGACAATTAAATAAAAATATAATAATTATTATATTTGATGTGGAAACAGAAAAATATTAAATAAAAAAAAAGATTAAAAAACTATAACCCGACTTCGCAAAAAATGGGTCTAAAAAGTCTGAAACAAGAAAATAATTCAATTTGAAATCCAGAAATGCATAGGTACAAAAATGGTCAGACTTTTTAGACCCATTTTTTGCGAAGTCGGGTTATAGTTTGTTAATCTTTTTTTTTTTTTGATTGCGTTAGCTAAGAAGTCTGATTTTTTCACAGCTTCAAGGGATTTGAGTATGTTATATGATCTTCAGCGTGATAACGAGTTACTGAGAAAGACAGACACACAGATGGAGAACAAAGTTATCATATGACGATTCCGGTACGTTACATGACGGGTACTTATTTTTTTTAAACTTTGTTTTTGCTTCAACACAGTAATCTAACTCAGTTGAAAAAAATATCCGAAGCGCTTTCAATGCCTTTGTCCGCGCTGTCACGAGCCGGTCTTGTTTCATATTTCAGTTCAGGATCACAGTGTCAGAGGAACGTAATCAATTTGTAAGCTGTAATCAATCAAAGGAATTAATCTCCATGAAACAAATGCCAGTGTCGCAAATTGTACCCCAACTACTTAGGACGAATAATCAAATATTCTTTGGTACAGATTTAACTCGCGACAAAAACATCGGAGTATAATAAGAACAATCATTTTACCTTTGGGATATGATTATACTACCTTCTCTCATTCTAGAAATGTATATTCTTTTGCTCTTTCGTTATTCTTGCGACAAAAAAAATATAAATGGTAAAAAAAATGTTTATGTCAAAAAAAAAACCAAAATGAGGAAACATAGTTTAATGGTATCTCAAAGTAATAGTGATTGTTCTTTTGACATGTCTGTGACATCATAATTCCCGCACGTATAAACAAGATGGTTTAATAATGAACTATTAAAGTAATTCGTAAAATTAATTTATTTTTAACCTTCGACGAATACAAATGGGTGTTATAAGTTTGACGCGTCTGTATGTATGTATCTGGAATCGTAGCTCTCACACGGATAAACTGATTGGATCTAGTTTTTTAAATTTATAATTCATTAATTTGATAAGAATATGGTACAGTTGGTGTTTTAAAGCTTTTTCAAGCTTAAAACAGAATGATTCAGATTTTTTGTTTGAAAGGTAACATGATCGCGAGTGTTCTTAGCTATTAATTATCAGCATCAGTTCACTCACTGCTTGAAAATTTGACCGGCTGATTACATAAATCGTCAAGAAAATCATTCCTGCGACTTATAAGTACAATAAAACCTTTACCTCATTTTATTTGTGTCAAAAAATGGTTTTAGGAGTAATTATATATACTAATATATAATATAATAATATAGTAGGTATATATAATTACTCCTAATAATAATAAACCTTCATGTCGTCTTTATTTCTATTGTTAATGTTTCCTGTGTAAAATAAATTGTTAAATAAAACAATCGCGAACAGTTAAATATCTCTTCAACTGGCCCACGAGGTATTTAACTGCCGGTTCTGCGGTAAGTGGACAAGTCGCCTCCGTAATCCTTTCGGCGCAGACTGAATCTGGGTTAAGTTAATAAGCGCGGCTGGGTGCAAGCGATACTTATATAAGCGGATCATTTTTGTCACATAACCCGATATCTCATACCATTAGGCTAAGCTGGGATATTAACGTGTCACTTAAAGAACTTCATATTATTTTAACATTAAAATTGTTAAAAATTCTCCTTTTTGTGTGTTACGCACCTCAAGGGTAAAAATGGGACCCTTTTACTAAGACTCTGCTTGAGCTCGTAGCTCAAGAACCGCGATACTGTCAAACTGTTGAAATTTTTACTAAGACTCTGCTTGAGCTCGTAGCTCAAGAACCGCGATACTGTCAAACAGTTGAAATTTTTACTAAGACTCTGCTTGAGCTCGTAGCTCAAGAACCGCGATACTGTCAAACAGTTGAAATTTTTACTAAGACTCTGCTTGAGCTCGTAGCTCAAGAACCGCGATACTGTCAAACAGTTGAAATTTTTACTAAGACTCTGCTTGAGCTCGTAGCTCAAGAACCGCGATACTGTCAAACAGTTGAAATTTTTACTAAGACTCTGCTTGAGCTCGTAGCTCAAGAACCGCGATACTGTCAAACAGTTGAAATTTTTACTAAGACTCTGCTTGAGCTCGTAGCTCAAGAACCGCGATACTGTCAAACAGTTGAAATTTTTACTAAGACTCTGCTTGAGCTCGTAGCTCAAGAACCGCGATACTGTCAAACAGTTGAAATTTTTACTAAGACTCTGCTTGAGCTCGTAGCTCAAGAACCGCGATACTGTCAAACAGTTAAAATTTTTACTAAGACTCTGCTTGAGCTCGTAGCTCAAGAACCGCGATACTGTCAAACTGTTGAAATTTTTACTAAGACTCTGCTTGAGCTCGTAGCTCAAGAACCGCGATACTGTCAAACAGTTGAAATTTTTACTAAGACTCTGCTTGAGCTCGTAGCACAAGAACCGCGATACTGTCAAACAGTTGAAATTTTTACTAAGACTCTGCTTGAGCTCGTAGCTCAAGAACCGCGATACTGTCAAACAGTTGAAATTTTTACTAAGACTCTGCTTGAGCTCGTAGCTCAAGAACCGCGATACTGTCAAACTGTTGAAATTTTTACTAAGACTCTGCTTGAGCTCGTAGCTCAAGAACCGCGATACTGTCAAACAGTTGAAATTTTTACTAAGACTCTGCTTGAGCTCGTAGCACAAGAACCGCGATACTGTCAAACAGTTGAAATTTTTACTAAGACTCTGCTTGAGCTCGTAGCTCAAGAACCGCGATACTGTCAAACAGTTGAAATTTTTACTAAGACTCTGCTTGAGCTCGTAGCTCAAGAACCGCGATACTGTCAAACAGTTGAAATTTTTACTAAGACTCTGCTTGAGCTCGTAGCACAAGAACCGCGATACTGTCAAACAGTTGAAATTTTTACTAAGACTCTGCTTGAGCTCGTAGCTCAAGAACCGCGATACTGTCAAACAGTTGAAATTTTTACTAAGACTCTGCTTGAGCTCGTAGCTCAAGAACCGCGATACTGTCAAACAGTTGAAATTTTTACTAAGACTCTGCTTGAGCTCGTAGCACAAGAACCGCGATACTGTCAAACAGTTGAAATTTTTACTAAGACTCTGCTTGAGCTCGTAGCTCAAGAACCGCGATACTGTCAAACAGTTGAAATTTTTACTAAGACTCTGCTTGAGCTCGTAGCTCAAGAACCGCGATACTGTCAAACTGTTGAAATTTTTACTAAGACTCTGCTTGAGCTCGTAGCTCAAGAACCGCGATACTGTCAAACAGTTGAAATTTTTAAGACTCTGCTTTGACAGTTATATAGCGATACTATTTTAACAGTTGAAATTTTTACGAATGTTCTATTTATATTGCCGCTATAGCATCAATATTAAAAAATCTTTCTTCTTTCTTTTGCCCTTTTTTGCTCGATGTTAAGGACGGCTATCTATCTGTTATAGTCAATGACAGAACTTAAAATATTCACATAATACGTTATAGTACAATAGTATAGATATTTTATTTTAATAATAAATAATAAAATTAATATTTATGTAAGTGTTACCAGAAACGTGATTGTTTTTTGCGTTCTGTAACCCTTTGCGTGCGCGATGTTTTAAAAAAATCTATTGTTTTTTCATTAATAAAAATCAATTTTTCTTAAATCGTTTTTTATGAGACAGAAAAATCTATTATTTATAAATATATTTTTTAGTCAATATCCCTATATCCAATATTCCCCGTATATTTACAATATTGGCCCACGTATGAACAAAGTGTATCCATATTTAAATATAGCCTGCAGCACTCTTCACGCATGTTGGATACCCCTGACCTCCCGGACTACCCGCATGTTTACTGAACAAATTGTAGATCAGTTTGTACTTTGTAGTGTCAGCTGCATAACCGCTAGTTTGTGCCATGGGCCAATTTTTATTACCCGACTTCGGCGAAGCCAAAAGGAAGGGTAATGATTTTGGCAGTCTATGTATGTATGTATGTATGTTCCCTCGTAGCGGTTAAACTACTGGTCCGATTTTGATAAATGAGGTGTCAATCGATTTGTATTAATGCGGCAGGTAACATAGGCTATATAATTTTTTAAAAAATTTTGAACATTGAAAATTATACCTCAAAAACTATCTCCAAAAAAAATTAAATTAAGATATTTGTCTCGTGTTTGGTATCAAAAGATAGGTCTTGGCAAGCACATTACGAATATGTATTTATATTTTTTATTTATTATTATATTTTATTGTTAAATTCAAAATAAAGGTTTAAAATGCGGACGTACAAGTAGTATCTGGGAATTGATCCTTTCTATGTTATGGACAATTAAATAAAAATATAATAATTATTATATTTGATGTGAAAACAGAAAAATATTAAATAAAAAAAAGATTAAAAAGTCTGAAACAAGAAAATAATTCAATTTGAAATCCAGAAATGCATAGGTACAAAAATGGTCAAGGTAGAGCCGTGGTCGTACCCGCTAATAAAATCTAAGCATTAGTTCACACCAAAATACGGTAGAAAAAAAAATTCAAGGCTCGATGCCAATAGCGGGCGCGACCACGCTCTACCTTGACCATTTTTGTACCTATGCATTTCTGGATTTCAAATTGAATTATTTTCTTGTTTCAGACTTTTTAGACCCATTTTTTGCGAAGTCGGGTTATAGTTTTTTATATACGTACCTAAAGTTGCCGAAAATTGTATTCATATCACCTACATTCTGATTAAAAGTTATGTTTAAGCTGTGCGATGAATGAAATTTATCCCGCATTGCACAATGACTTTGTTGTTTCAAAACTCAACAAATATGGATGTTTTAAATGTATTGTGTCATATAACATGTAGATCGTTTAGCGGAAGCACGCGCCGCGCCGCCGCGTAAACAAACCGACGCAAACATTGTGACCTCGGGGTGTGAGGACGGTTCATCTGATGTGCAGGTTGACATTTCAATAGAGCATCGATATTGTGTTATCGTGAAGCACCCGGTTTTATATAACTCGCTGGTTTTTATTTAAAAAAAAAACCTTTTTTTGATTAAAGCCAGCGAGTAACAAAAGCGCTTTGTCAATTTGACAGAAATACGTTTTGTTGCAATGTTCGCGCCATAATTGGTCCATAAACTTTTCCGACCGTTGCCGTTCGTGGTTGGGAAAAGCGGTAGATAAACTACCAGGGCTCTGATTCAAGATGCTATCGCTATTATATAATAATATCTATCGACCAAACGTTCCGTTTTGAACAGGACTGTCCCTTTTTACAATTACGAGTCCCGGTGTCCCCGAAATGAGCTGTGGGACGCATAATTGTCCCGTTTTTAGAAATAGCGAAAAAATGAATAGACGGCCGGCCAAATTGATTGCACGCTGTAACCAACATACTGTACATAATTACTTCACTAATAATTATAGTAAAAATAAAAAAATATTTAGGGGCGGCTGCCATACAGCGAACGTGATTTTTGTCGTTCCTTCCAACTCGTCCTGTGGAACTCTTCGAGTCCGACTCGCACTTAGCCGGTTTTTCACTGACTACCTATTATTTAAATAAACCAATGTCCCGTTTTGAGTCCAAGAATAAGTGGTCACGTTACAACTCGTAAAGCTTATGTCCAGTCCCATACATTTTGTTTTCAAAATTTCGTAAGTGATAATACCGATGACATTTTGAGAGCCCTGAATGGTTCTGGACCAGGGACTGGACGTCGAAGTGTAAAACGACCTCTCACCAGGTGGACAGGCGATGTTCTGAAGGTGAGGGAGACGGTGGATGCAGGCCGCACTGGACAATTTTGAGGGAGTCTTATGTCCAGTAGTGGAGATCCTAGCTAACGAACCACGACGCTTTGAGAAGCAGAGAGGAAAAATCGTCAAGTTTAATATATCATTTAATTTAACTTTTCTATGGCGAAAACTAGTCTGTATACAAATAATAATTAAAGAGATTATTCCCGTCTCAAATTGTACCTGCACGTCTAAGCTCCAGCTATAAAAGCTCAGTATTAGCTTTAGCGAAATAGCCTCGTGTTGCTATTATCTTCGTTGCCGAAAGCACATATTGGTGTAGGGTAACCATATTGGTACACTTACCCGAGCTATATTTTGCATCAAAATATTGGAAATAGCTTTTAAGAGAAACATGCTGGCTGGATTTTAGGATGGAAACTAAATTTGATGTAATATTTGAAGAGCTTCGAATTACGTTGATGCTTATACTGTGTATGTGTTATTTACTAAGTTTGGTGAAAATTAAAGACTAGCTCTGCCCGCGACTTCTTTCGAGTGACTTAAACCGTTTATGCAGTGCACGCTACGAAAGTCCCCAAATGTGAATAATTTTCCCCGTTTTTGCAACATTTCTCACTGACGCTTCACTCCTATTGGTCGCAGCGTAATGTTATATAGCCTAAAGCCTTTTTCTATAAGTGAACTAGCCAACAAAAAATATTTTTTGTAATCGGAGCAGTAGTTCCTGAGATTAGCGCGTTTAAACAAACTAACAAACACGTTTATTTCTCTTTACTGTAACGCCCAAAGGTTGACTGGTAGAGAATGCCATATGGCATTAAGTCCGCTTTTGTACTGTGTGTGCATTAAGTTAAATAAATTAATAAATAAAATTATTATGATAGTTCCAGGCGCCGTACCGCAAGGTCTTACAGTAAACAAAAGTTACTTTGATATTTCTTTTGAATTTTGTAAACTATGATCCCTATTTGCGTAAACAAAAATATTGTACTTTTAATTTGCGTGTAGCAATTGTGTTTTGTTATGTTGTTCGTCCTCTGAACATTCAGCTTATGAATCTTTGATCTACGAGTGTAAAAGTCTCCTATAACAACAGTGACATGGTCACCGCACGGCACTCAATATTCTCTACGTGAGCAATTTCTGATTTGATCAGCATGGAGATGAGTTAACTGATCATCGCTCTCGCATTAACCGTCCACTGCTCGTTTCCTATTTTGATTAGTGCTGAGTGCTCGCCTTTGTCACTACAAGTAATGAAGCCAAACAAAGATAATGATAGGTGAGGCGAAACTCGGTTAATCTTTAGTTATATTACTATTTTTGTTTGTATTATTATATCGACAGAGCTTATAAATCAATAACCCGACTTCGTAAAAAACTGGTCTAAAAAGGCTGAAACAAGAAAAAATTCAATTTGAAATCCAGAAATGCATAGGTAAAAAATGGTCAAGCTAGAGCCGATGTCGGACCCGCTTTTGGGATTGAATATAATTGCAACAGCAGACGAATATTATGAGCTAGCGGGTCCGACCTCGGCTCTAGCTTGACCATTTTTTACCTATGCATTTCTGGATTTCAAATTGAATTTTTTCTTGTTTCAGCCTTTTTAGACCAGTTTTTTACGAAGTCGGGTTATAGTTTTTAAACTTTTATTTTATTTTATATTTTTCTGTTTCCACATCAAATATAACATTATATTTTTACTAAACTAACGTTCAATTAACGCATAGAAAGTAACTAAACAACTCCTAGATACTACCTTTACGACCGCATTTTAAACGTTATTTTGAATTTAACAATGAAATTTAACAATAAATAAAATATTCAAATACATATTCGTAATGTGCTTGCCAAGACCTATCTTTTGATACCAAACACGAGGCAATTATCTTAATTTAATTTTTTTTGGAGATAGTTTTTGAGGTATAATTTTCAAAATCCAAAATTTTTCGAAAAATTTTATACCCTATGTTACTCGCGGTGTCATTACCAATCGATTGATACCTCATTTATTAAAATCGGACCAGTAGTTTAGCCGCTACGAGGGAACATACATACATACATACAAACATACATACATACATACATAGACTGCCAAAATCATTACCCTTCCTTTTGGCTTCGCCGAAGTCGGGTAAAAAGAGATCTTATTTGATTCTTTAACCTTAGCCATAATACTCGAGCTACAGTCCTGTGGATGTAACTATTTCACATCCTTTATAAGGGAATTTGACTTGAGATACTCTTAATTTAAGTAGCGCATGAGCAGCAAAATTTCTGTAACCACTATAAACGCCTAGGTTCTGTTTTAACGCCCTATATTAGGTGCGAATATTATAATATTCCACTTCACTCAAGCTAAACTAATTCAAGATCGATATGAGATAAACAGTTCAGTCAATATTTAGAGCTAATAGTAATCTATCAAACATCCTTCACTCCTGACTTGGCATAATATTAATCTTTAGAGATCCAAACATTTGCCGATCCGCTCCCGGCTCACTCGAGTAGTTAGTGTCAGTGATCTCTGGCGGGTCGTGTGAAATCTTATTCAAGTATCACTAATGAAAGTGTAGTAGCATAAGATACACAGTATGTAAAAACTAACAGTCACTATAAATTTGAGATACGATTATATTGGTTTAGGTACTACCTTTCATTTTCATTTTGGAAATTATTTTTTTGTTAAAAACTATTTTTTTTTACTTTTTACCATTTCTTATTTTTTGGTCACAAGAATAACGAAAAAGCAAAAAAAAAAATTTTTTTTTGGAAAAAAAATACATGTTTTCTAGAATGAGAAAACAGTACAATCATATCCCAAAGTTACGAGGACTGTTCTTTTTACACCTGTTATAGCTAAAATACGTGTTCCTTGGTACGAAAATAAAGCAAAGAAAAGAAAATAAAGGATACGGACGGAGGTAGACGAATATTGAATGATAATTATTGAAACATGAACGGATGAAGGTGATATTAGCGAAATTCTGATTCAGAGAAAATTGAGTCCAAACTGTCACTTAAACATTTTAGAATACGTCGTAACGTATTAAGTACATCAATCTAAAGATCCATTTATAGAATCAATGTACTTAATACGTAACTAGATATCCTAAAATATTTAAGTGACAGTTTAAACTCAATTTTCTGAGTATTTTTTTACGATAAATCACCCTCCTCCATTCATGTCTTCAATTAAATAAAGATTAAAAAACTAAAATTCCGCTAGGTACTAAAACACGCTTTTTTTATCTATATACTAATATTATAAAGAGGTAATGTTTGATTGTTTGTTTGTTTGAATGGAATAGGCTCTGAAACCATTGAACCAATATGAAAAATTCTTTCACCGTTGGAAAGCTACATTCCTAGCGCTGAACATAGGCTATATTATATGTTTAAAAAAAGTAGGGTTCCTTACTAAAACCCCAAAAATGTAGCCCAAAGTGTAAAAAAACGACCTCCAAAATTTCTTACGTCGTGTGCGCTTCGACAACGGCTTGACCAATTTCGCAATTTTTTTTACGGTATGTTCGTTATTGTCACGAAAAGGTTATTATGAAAGAAAATGTTGAAAAAAATAAGCAGAAAATTAGAAAAAAGAAGAAAATACGTGATGGTCACGCGGGGTTTGAACCTGGGCTCAATCGATTCACGTCGTTGCCAGTTTATATGACACTGGTGTCATGGTAACGACATTGTTTACAAATGGAAAATAAAAATTATGAAATGCTATAAATAACGTATTAACATAAACTTAAACTATTTGGATTCATTAAACTATTTGTCCACCACTAATAAATAGTCGGGTCATTTTAATAGGTAACATTTGACAGTTTATCAAAAATGAGCGACGTAACGTTGTAACGACGACATAATAAAATAAATATTTTCTTTTTGTTAAAACTGCAGAATTTACTAAACTTTATTTAATAATTATTAGTTATTTATTGTCAACATAACCAATATGAGTTTTTTTTACGATTTGCTTTCACTGATAAACGATCTTAAATATAATATACAAATTATGATTTAATGAAATAAACGTCGTGATAATGTTACGTCAGTTAACACTTTTTCATATTAAACACTAGAGACTTACTCAAAAAATCGATTAATCTTTTAACAACTATAAATATAATTATTTAAAAAAAGTACTTAACTTATAAGTTGTAATAAGAATATATTATAAATGTTAATTTAAAAATCAGATCGAAGGAGTTAGATCCATGGTCATAATTCACGAACAATTAAAAAAAAATCGAAAACGTCATGATATGACGCCACTATGTCGTCATTTGTCTTTGTGCGAAGTTAACGTCTGTCTGTTCTGTCTTTTTTTTTTCTTGCTACTGAAAACGAAAATGCAATTAAAAAAAAATGTCTGTCTGTCTGTTAGCGTGTCTCTTTGCTCCGGCTAATCTCTGGAACGGCTGGACCGATTTTAACTAGACTTTCACTGGTAGATAGCTAAAGTTATAAGGATTAATTTAGGCTTCTTTTCATCATCATCATCGTTATCTAACTAATGATCACCGAATCGGCTGGACCGACTGTGACTCCCGTCACATTCGCCGGGCGTTAGCTTATGTTAGTTTCATCTTTACATCAGCTTTTTGTATTAAAGTAAGTCGTGTTAGTTAAATGAATTATTTATAACTCGAGAACGGCTTTATCGATATGGTTGAAAATTGGTGAGGAAGTAACTTAGAGCCAGTAGACGGACATAGGATACTATTTATTCCATTTGACAGCGCAGAACCAGCAACGTTCACGGAAGGGTTTGGCGTTGTGGGTTCCGCGTTGCGGGTTCCGGGTTCCCGTGTTGCGGGTTCCGGGTTCCGCGTCGCGGGTTCAGGGTTCCCGTGTTGCAAGTTGCGGGTTCCGCGTTGCGGGTTCCACGTTGCGGGTTACACGTTGCGGGTTCCGCGTTGCGGGTTCCGCGTTCCCGCGTTGCGGGTTCCGGGTTCCCGCGTTGCGGATTCCGGGTTCCCGCGTTGCGGGTTCCGGGTTCCCGCGTTGCGGGTTCCGGGTTTCCGCGTTGCGGGTTCCTGGTTCCCGCGTTGCGGGTTCCGGGTTCCCGCGTTGCGGGTTCCGGGTTCCCGCGTTGCGGGTTTCAGGGTTCCCATGCTGCGGGTTCCCATGGTGCGGATTCCGGGTTCCCGCGTTGCGGGTTCCGCGTTCCCGCGTTGCGGGTTCCGCGTTGCGGGTTCCGCGTTGCGGGTTCCGGGTTGCGGGTTCCGCGTTGCGGGTTCCGCGTTGCGGGTTCCGCGTTGCGGGTTCCGCGTTGCGGGTTCCGCGTTCCCGCGTTGCGGGTTCCGGGTTCCCGCGTTGCGGGTTCCGGGTTCCCGCGTTGCGGGTTCCGGGTTCCCGCGTTGCGGGTTCCGGGTTCCCGCGTTGCGGGTTCCGGGTTCCCGCGTCGCGGCTTCCGGGTTCCCGCGTTGCGGGTTCCGGGTTCCCGCGTTGCGGGTTCCGGGTTCCCGCGTTGCGGGTTCCGGGTTCCCGCGTTGCGGGTTTTGGGTTCCCATGCTGCGGGTTCCGCGTTCCCGCGTTGCGGGTTGCGGGTTTCGGGTTCCCATGCTGCGGGTTCCGGGTTCCCGCGTTGCGGGTTCCGCGTTCCCGAGTTAGGGGTTGTTTTTTTTAGTTGAATTTCATCATAAACTGTTTTTATGCTCAACGAAGTGGGCAAGGGTCAGCTAGTATGATATAATATCATATTGATATACTTTCATAAATAAAACTAGTATAAAATTTCGAACTCCTGCAGTACAAATTCGAATTTAACTTAACCCGTTAAATGTCGAAGTTGATAGTTTTAATTAAAGCTATTTGTAAAATAGAGATAGCGTCGATGGGAGACTGGGGGCCATTTACGACGGGCCCCTGGGTGCCCCTGGCCCACTGGAGGCCATTATGTGTCGAGGCCCATTGTGGCCGGCGTCATTAAAACTTAATAATGGGGGATTTAGGCCCCTCGGGCTGCACTGTTGTACTTCAGGTGGGGAAAAATAAAGGAAAAATTACAGGAAAATAAACCTTCACTTTGAAGTTAGATTTTTTATTTCTTGTGGTGGTGCGTGGTGTCTGATATTATGATTTCTTTATAGATATTATGTTATCTATACTAATATTATAAAGGGGAAGAGTTTGTTTGCTTGTTTGTTTGTTTAAACGCGCTAATCTCAGGAACTACTGGTCCGATTTGAGTCCATTTATAGAGGAGGGCTTTAGGTTATATAACACTACGCTGCGACCAATAGGAGCGAAGAGTCAGTGAGAAATGTTGCAAAAACGGGGAGACTTTCAAAAACTACGCGAACGAAGTCACGGGCACAGCTAGTTTATAGTTCATGGAAGTGGAATATAGTGAATGCCTATGTCGACAAATCACGATGAAAGATTTCCATAAAAGTAAAAAAACAGAAGAGTTTGAATCTTAGTCAGGTCAACGACCAGTGCGTTCCTATGTACATACTAGGAGCCCGCGTGCCTCACCATAGTAAGATTCACACCTTGAGGTGTTTGATTTTTTTTGAGTAATATTAAGTAATTTATACTATGAGGTGCCAAAACAAAAAATGCTATACCTACGCGTCATTCTCTTTCCAATATAGTGGGAAGAGAATGACGCGTAGATATATGGACCATTAATCACCGTGCATAAATGTAGCATATAAATATATTTTATTAAAATAACTTGATGTGCATGTCACACGAATATTTGTTTGATGCCTGCGTATAATTAGATAGATTTATGTTTAGTCTAGACGTATATTATGTGATTGGTCTCTCTCTAGCATTTATCATTTATACACGTAAATCAAGAAGACAAATAAGAAGAGTTATGTATAGTATTACACCTCATGCAGTGAGAACCACTCTAACCAAGACAGCGAGCACTCAGCTTTAACCAATAACGAGACCTAACTAACGCAAATATTACATATTACATTAAATATCACATATTACATTACATAAAGTTTTATTTAATATTTAACCGATATGAAAATGGTTGTAATTACCTTAACAGCTTCGCTTACTCGTGTTTCAATCATGTAATAAATACCAATCAATGCTAATTGTTTAACTTTCACAGTAAACCGACAATTTGTACGCTTAACTTGTAAACTTTTGTTCGAAATTAATTTACGGATCCCCAAAATCCCAAAGTTTTGAAGGTTTTTCTTTTCAATAGATTGAGGGAACAAACAGATAGATCACATCAAAAACATAATTTGTAAGAAATGCCAAGTCTTGCTACTTAGTTCTACTACACGAAAAAAAAGTTGCGATATTATTATCCATGTGATGCCAAGCCGGCGTAAGTCGATCAGTCTAAGAATCTTATAGAGATCCGTATTATTAAAAATCTTTCATGTTTTAAATAAATAAGTAGATTGAAAGAAAGAAATAAGTAGAGCAATCGCATGAAAACACTACGACATAATATTAACTATCTCACAAGTGATACATATTAAATCAATCTACTATTAATTATTTAAAACATAAGATATATTTAATAATATGTGTATGATCCTTATACGATGTTGTTAGACCGACCGACTTATCCCGGCTGGGCATAATATAGGTCTCACAACTTTTTTACGATAGAGAAACTAAATATCGAGACTTAGCGAGAATAAAATTTGAAACATAGCGTGTTTATACAATCACTGTTTAGTAAAAATATAACAAAGTTATAGGGGACCGACAATTGCCTGTTTCGTGAAAAGGATGGTGCGGCCATTTTCAACTTGGCGGGGCACTGCTGTGTCCCCAGATACAAAATATTTAACATTATTACACTAATCTATTGAGTGTGTTTGTCTATCCTTCACACGCAAACGATTGGACCAATTTTGATAATATTTGGTATAAGCTTATACGCTGGATTTAAACATGGGATACTTTGTTATCCCAAAAAACTCACTGTCATCAGAGCAACTACATAATATAATATGTACATGATTACCCCATTCAATAGTTTCTACAACATCAAAGTAAAACCAACCTTACTAAACTTATTAAAACTTTTTAAATACAATTTTATGTTACTAAAACACACTGTTAATTATTCTCTAGTTACAGTACTGCAATTACTTAAAAATCGTAAGACATAATATATTTTAAACTGTATGAAAATGTACCAGTCGATCATATTTTTCTTCCGTCGATCGTCTGTTTGGAGAGTAAGCGGAGAGCACGCGTTACAGGATGAAGCGCTTACAGTATTAGTTTATAGCAGATTCATTTTATGAACGTTTAACGCTGAACTGAGATATTTTTAAATTAAAACGCGCTGTGTTTTAAATTTGCTGCGAGATATTCTCGACTACATAATATCGACTGCGAATATTGCTTGTTATAGTTAGCCTTTAGCTGGAACATGTTACTTTTTTCCGTTTCAAATAAACTGTTTCTGGGTGCGTTAGAAACGGAAAAAATGTTTTTGGAACGAAGTTCGTTATCGTGCGTTGCGAAAGGGGGGTAGACGGAAAAATTAAGACCAAAAGTTGTCACGACACTTTTCGCTGTAGTTGTAAGACGTGCGGCGTGCGCGTGTTTCTCTGTCTGTCTCTCTCTGTCATAGAAAGCAAGCCGCAAATTATTACTAAAATTGAGCCTACTAATTAAGTTTATATTACATTATAATTGTTAATAAAAAAATATATATATATATATATATATTTAATAAATAATAAAAATATTTATATTTCTTTCTCTATTTATCATTAATTCGTAAAGGATTGTTTTAAATAGGTATTCTATCCCTTGACACCTGTGAAGATAGGCTCACACCGATTCCGGTGAAGGTCGCCGATTTCGTTGAAACCAGCAGCTACGCAAAAGTTACTTTTACAATGCCTAAGTGTGCGCAATATACAGAAGCACTCACACTTCACTCTCAAAGCCCAGTAGGACGGGGTTACCCGTCACAGCAGGCACAGGATCGACTTATTACATGCTTTTTTCTCAACAGACAATCAGGTGATTAGCATGCATGTCCTAAACTACAAACTTGAACACAACCATTTTTTGTTTTCAATGACCTCCAGATCGAGAGTCAAGATCTGAACCACCGTTGGGCGTTTAATCATTAATTAAAGTCAAGATCTATCTACAGCTTCGTATATCTCCGAGCTCCTCACTCCGTAGAGGAGATGCGAGCGATCCACGTGATCTTATTAGCCCCTTCACTTTAGTCATTAAGGCGAGGCATTGTGCCCGATCTTGAGTGATGTTGCGAAAATTCCGGCTAAGTGAATTTTAAGGTGAACCACACTTGGAAAAATTCAGACTACGGTGGAAAAATGGAACACTGTTTTTGCATAATTTTAAGAAAAGAAAAGATAATTTTGCGTGCATAAATATACCTTATATTTAGACCTATATTTTTAATAAGAGATGTGACTTAAATTAATGTGTCGCAAAAAAAACCCCAGAAAATTGAGTTTCAAATGTCTGTTAAACATTTGAGGGTATGTAGTAACGTATTCAGTACATTGGTTCTAGAGACGGATCTTTAGATTAATGAACTTAATACGTTAAGACGTATTCTAAAATGTTTAAGTGACAGTTTGAACTCAATTTTCTCAAAATCAGAATTTTGCTACATATCACCTTCATCTATTCAATTATTATATACCATGTCATACGTTTTGATACAACGAACACTATTTCACTTCCAGTTTCTGAAAGGCTGATCTAATCGTCAATCCGCTAACATTTGAGTTAACAAGCCATTCTTAACGCGTATTCGTGAACATAGCGAGTGCGTAAAGTTGTTGCAAATAATGTTTACCATGAGAGTTCGGAATGGCTTGTTAACTCAAATGTAGCTAACATTTGAGTGATGCTGAACGAGGTTCGACGATTTGATCAGCCTTTCAGAAACCGGAGGATAGTGGTTCAAATTACCTGCCTCTTCACTCCTGTAACGCGAGCCCCGATCATCCCGTTTTGATTGCCGCTAGCTAGCAATATTACCCAATACTCAGGTATTAACCGATATTCAGGTATTAACCGATACACTGGTATTACGACAGGTATTGTGCAACTAATAATTTAAAAAGTGACATCTATTTTATAGGGTAGTAAATACTTATTACTAATAACTGTTAGTAACTACACATGTTATGATTTTATTATAATTTTGTAATTTTATTTTAACTAGTTGACTTGTAATTTTATTATAATTGACATTCTTATTATATAGTTAATGGAATCAGGCGTTACTTTGCGGAAATCCATAGCATAAAATTTAAATATATTATATCTACTGCATCCTCATGTCATCCTTGGCAACACAAACACGCGGCTTTTCATAGTTATATTCACAGATTATTTTCTGTCCCTCTTAGTAGAGTAAATTATCAAAAAGAGTTAAACATAATTTATCAAATTGCTAAGGCAAATGGGTACAATCCCAAAATTATTGATAATATGTTAAATATTAAAAATAAAAAAGAATTGGTTAAGATTTTGTACGCAGGGACCTCTGATAAGGAAGTAGTTAGATATAAGTCCAGTTTGACCTACATGGGTGAGGTATCTGCACGTTTATCCAAAATAATGAAAAATAACGATATGCATGTCGCATTTAGGACGAATAATACTTTAAAAAATCAATTATGTAATAATAAAGACCGGATTGATTTAAAGTATCAATCAGGTGTATACAGAATCGATTGTCCTGAATGCGACAGTGTATACGTAGGTCAGACTGGACGTAACTTTGAGACTCGGTATAAAGAACATATCGCGGCTTATAGAAATGGTCATCATGATAAATCACATTTTGCCAAACATCTTTTAGATAGTAGTCACAGTATACCAGATGGTCATTCCTATAAGATATTACATAAATGTGACAAAGGCTTTCGACTGAGCGTGTTGGAACAGTTAGAAATAATTAAAGTAAAGAACAACAATAGAATTGCATTGTTGAATGACCAAACTAACCTTACTTCGTCACCTCTTATTAACTTGTTTGGTGGGGGTACTAGTTGGTAGGGGTAGTAGCTGTAGGGAATATAAGGCGGTGTTTTGGCGGGCGGCATCACTTAACGAACATTGTTCGCAGAGTCAACATCCTGAGGATGCTCCGGGGTCGGAGCGAAACGCGCGTCGAGTTTTGCAACCTGCATGGTGGTGGGACTTTGCACGATCGTGTTAACATTATTGCTTGCGTGGTGGTGGTGTTTTCACGTTTTTTGCTTGCGAGTGTACGCATAGGCAGTGTGGGAGGAGGGAGGTGCATTAAACGCATGCCTATGCGTACACTCACTCATCTGCTTGCAGGTTGTGGTTATAATTGTTTCGCGGGATATTGCTAGATATAATATATTTAAATTTTATTCTTATTATATTTATTTGACTTTAAATTAACTTTTCTTCTTTATAATATTAGTATCTATAAGATATAATATTTCATCCAATATGTATATAAATATTTTATAAACTAAAATAAATAAAACAGTGATTAAAATAATATTAGACTAAGAAATAAATATTTAATAAATAATAATAAAGTTTTCTTATTGTACACATGATGTCGATTTTGGTTAGGGTCCAGGAATACGTCCAATGATCACTTTATTATTTATTGTATTACACGTAATACATTGTACATCTTAAAACTATCATAGGTCTTACTCTCATATGTACTTGGACGACTGATATAGACTCAGGGCATACATTGTTTTAAACCTAATTCATAACAATATCTATATTATGTAACAAAAGAGACTTGGCGCTCGCATCGCTAAATAGATTCAAAAGAAGGCTCGTTTTCAAATCCATCTCACAAAAAAGCAAAATAAAATACAAATGTAAAACCAAGAGATTAACGTGACCGAAACCAACGTTATAGATGAGAGATTGTTGTGAGAAGCTGAAAGGGTTGCGAAGTGTGGCGTGACCCTAATCGAATGTTTCACAACCCGGCCATCTTAACCCATATACCCAATGACTTTAACCTCGTTATACTCTCGATTAGAAAATACTATGTAGAACTTGATCGATTTAACTAAAATGCAACTACAAATGCGACTTTTTGGTAAAACGAACGACTCAAGGCAACAAATTAACTTCTTCTTCTTATTGGATGATTTATCTATACAGGGTGTAAAAAGAGCAGTCACTATAACTTCGTGGGGTAATAACCAGGCAAGAGATATATCCATTGGTACTAGTCATTTGCCTTTAATCCACTGTTTTAAAAATTGAAAAAAATTTAATAGGCAATGTACAACGTGCACGACACAGCGATCAGCTGATTACGCTGAGAGGTCAATAGCACGCGTAAGACGTTCGTTACGTACTAGGGCAAAAATTATAAAATTTAAGAATTTAATGCAGAACGTTGTTCCAAACAGTTCAGCCTTGCGACTAAAAATAATTAATTTCAAAAAAAATTTTTTTTTTTCAAAAAATAAATAATGATAAAAATTCATTTCTAGAATCAGTCAAGGTCCTGTAATCCTATCCCAAAGTTATAGTGACTGCTCTTTTTACACCCTGTATAGTATTCTCCGAGCGAAGTAATCACACTTAAAACACTCAATTGCCCGGCGACAGGCGATTTTACATGTCGCATGGTTGCCTGACTATGAGAGAATGCCGTATGTGCTATACGGCATTCTCACAACAGTCGGCCAAGTCCAGAGGAATGACTGGTCAATACGTCTGGGGCCAACCATGTGCGGGTTTCCTCACGATGTTTTCCTTCACCGTTAGAGCGTCCATATAATGTACCTACTTGAGATCAGTAAAAGTGTCATTGGTACGTGCCACAACCTGGGAATTGAACCTATGCTCTTTAGAGTGCTAATTGAACGGTCTACACACTCACACTCCCTTTGCTGTTTGTTGTTAGAGCGGCAACATAAATACATCATCTGTGAAAATTTCAACTATCTATCACGTTTCATGAGATACAGCCTGGTGACAGACGGATGAACAGGGGGCTGATTCAGAATTCAGAAATGATCGCCATTTGGTATGTCATTTAGCGTACCTTATGTCAAATCCCATACATTTTGTTATCGAACTTTGTAAGCGATTATTAGCAATGGCATCTTGAATCAGCCCCCAGTAGAGTCATAGTAATAGGGGTTTTTCCTTTTGGGTACGGAATCCTAAAAAACTACTGAAATGAAATAGCTGAACAAAAATATAATTTTGGACATCGCCTAATTTGTGTCCGATTTATATCTGAACCGCTGACAACCCTAAATGTAGCTGAGTGTACGAATTCTTTCATCAATTTGAGAGTTCTTTTGATTCTTCAAAGGTTTTTATTGAAAAAACGAATTCAGCTCGAGTAAGGAATCCGATTGTATTACTGGCTTTTGAATTATGACTGACAAATCGAATGTAATTATTGGAGAATCCAAGTGTCTGTCAGATCTTAGTCGGCATAGTTGTAATTCGCCGAATAGCTCTGTTACAGTGCTTGCAATTTACCTACCAAAAACCTTTACCTAACATTAGTAAATATAATATTGATATCTTTTGCACCAGCGCTAAGAGTATTCGTGAACGATTGTCGAACGAAGTTTTTATTGCGTTACGGGAATAACGAAATCATCCTTCTTGTTTGTTATGCTGTTACTCTTCGTATATTTTACCGTGTTATTTTATTTATATATTGTGTGAGCTTTTTTCCATTTTTATTTCTAATCTAAGTAATTTATATTTTGTCTAATGTAGCTGTAAGTTTTCCTTTCAATAAATATAAAAAAATAAAAAACTTATATGTTAAGGTAACATTAAGTGTCAGTCCGTCGTGTGTCGAAGAAAAATTGTACCACACAATCAGCCATCTATCTCCTATCTCGTGGGTGGAATGGAATGGAAAAAATATGTGTGAGTACCGAGTACAGGCAATTCCCCCCCCCCCCCTCCCCATTCAATAATTTGGGTAGGCTTATATCCAGTAGATGACGTGATAGTTGAAATGAGGAAGTGTCTGTTGGATTCGAAATAATGATAACTTTTTATTGACACCAAAAAATTTCAAACATTAGTGTTATGAACCCCCTGCACTAGTGACAACTGTATTGCAGAGGCCAGTGGCTTCGCCCATATTAATTAGGTACATTATAGGTATTATGCCAATACAGATTTGTAAGTAAACTAATAACTAAAAGGAGAAAAAGAAAAAAATTAAGTTCAGGAATGGAGTTTGTGTTGAGTTTTAAGTGGTCTTTCTAATTTATAACAATTGTAATTGTAGCTTGTAAAAAGAGAAGTCACTATAACTTTAGGGTATCATTATTTTTTCTTTTCTCATTATTGAAATGTATTCAGCTTGCAAAAAGGGTATAACTTTGGGTTATGATTATTTTTTCTTTCATTATAGAAAACTAAAAAACAGGTTTTGACTTTTTACAATTTATGTTTTTTTTTGTCGCAAGTACCTATTAACAAAAAAGCAAAAAAATATTTTTTTGTAGTTATGTGAATAAAAATACATTTTTTAAATAAGAAAGTTACTATTTAAATTATATCGCATCGCCTGCCTATTCTTTTTTATCATAATAGTACAATGAATATTGATGATGGAATCAGTCGCAAAACATAATTGAATAGCTAAGTGCAGTTATTAAATTATGTTTTGCGACGGATTTCCTCAAAACTATAATTTCAAATAAAATAAAATTGGATGTCGTAATCCACCTGGAAAGGTCAAGCCGTAAAGTAATACAAGGAAAATAGTGATTGTTTTCTAAAAGTACCTCCGAGCGTAACGTACGTCTGGGCGTACTGGGCGCCGATTCTTGAACTCGAACTTCGATAAGATTGTTAGTCTGTCCCGTTTGCACGCGTCCCGAATCGTACGTGCACGAGAGGGACAGCCTGAGATTTAAAACAAAATTCGGGGCCCTGGGCCCTAATTCTCAGGCCTCGAACTTTGTTTTTACTATCGGTCTGTCCCGCTCATGCAAATGAGATTTAGCGCGCGTGCGAGCTATACTAATATTCGAACTTTTTTCCACTGCCCGAGAATCGTGCTCCTGGAACGTATCGAATCGAGACTCCGTGTCATTGCATTCCTGAACTCGATTACAGAACGGGAATGTTACAAAACGTTATTAAAGTAAATATTTGTTGGAAAATTCTAATTATCCACTGAAATGTTTGTCTAGAAAAACTTTCATTCAAACTGTAATGGAACCGGATTTGCGGAATCCACTCGTATTTTATTGAGATTTTAATACGAATTCTACACATTTTTACTTCCGAATAAAAATTGTTTGAACAGCCTTTGTGTATTATTTATCTTTTGTTGCAACTTTAATAACTTGTTGTGTGCACAATAAAGTATATTTGTATTTGTATTGTAGCAGGGTAAGGCCGTGTTTCACCAAGCAATGTTAAAGTTAACATGTTATCCCTCTCGTATTTCCTGTCAATTAATGAGATGGCATGGTATTTTAACATGGCGTTAACGTTTTCATTGCTTGGTGAAACACGGCCTTACCCTGCTACAAAACAAATACAAATATACTTTATTGTGCACACAATAAGTTACAAAAGAAACAAAAAATATACCTACATTACAAAAATCAACTGCTATAATATAGTAAAAAGACCTAGTGTTTAATAAATTCCTTTGCCACTTCCAATTAGTGTCATACATAGTATGTGAAGGTACCAGCAGTAAATTCAATTATTTGGTCTTTTATGTACGCAACAATAATTGCCGACGCATTTGCGAAGTTAAATTGAACCGAACAGTTTATTCAATTGAGGCGCGGTGCAATTTGCATGGACCTAGATTTTAGAGTAGCCACAACCTGTGTGCGCGGCCTGCATAGTAAACACGCTAAATACTAGAAACTACTCAAGAAAATTCTTGAGGGTTTTTATGCTGTTCTTTGTTTCAACTTTAGTCGGGTCAGTCAGCTACTTTAGAGAGCTGGAGTCGAGTTAATATACCTACTCAAGCAGATCAAGAATTATGTAATTCTTAATTATAACATCTATACAGGGTGTAAAAAGAACAGTCACTATAACTTTGAGATACGATTATACTACCCTTCCTCATTTTGGAAATGTTTTTTTTTTTGTAAATTTTTTTTTTCTACTTTTTACCATTTCTTTTTTTTGTCGCAAGAATAACGAAAAAGCAACAATTTTTTGTAATTTTTGTAAAAAATATATAAAAAATACATTTCTAGAATGAGAAAAATCATATCCCAAAGTTATATTGACTGTTCCTTTTACACCCGTTATTTCGAGGACTGATGTGTATAAAATTAAGTTCCCGCAATAGGAACGCAAATGTTTATGGAGAAAGTAACTAATATTTTATTTACACGAATTCAGAACTCCCAGTTATTATTCCTTCAAATAATGTTACGTCACAATGTAACGGATTTGTATAACAAACGTTTGAAGTTGAATGACATGACAAAAGAATTACAAGAATAAAAACCTCATACAGAAATAACAGCGGTGACCCGTAACTCGAAATATTTTCTTTTCTTAAAAACATATTTGAATACTGGGTTTGGATAGGGATTAAAATAATGTATTCAGTAAGAATGAAGATCTGGAGGATTTTATCAATTTAAGAAAAGAAAAATGCTCATTACATAGATAGAGGTCAAGATATAAAGAAAATTGGTGGTCACCCTGTCGTGAATCTTTTGAATTGTAATAAAAAAGCACATAAGATAAACTGCAGTGGTTTATGGAAAATACGTTTATGGCAAAACGTATTGTTATACAATTTAAACTCAAAAAGAATTTATAGTAGAAAACTGGATGATTTTTATCCTGTCTTAGGAAAAATAGGTTATAATAGTTACTAAGTATCTTCCATAATCTTCCCTATTGAATTTAAACATGCCCAATAACATCCAAGCTATAGCTTGGATGTTATTGGGCATGTTTAAATTCACGTAGTACGTCGTACGTAGGGTTAAATTTATCTGGGACGTACCTACTATGCATACAATATGTGTAAGTATTTCATTGGAGTTGTTGTTAATTACCGAAATTGGCGTACGGGCCCGAAGGGTGAGGCGATGGCGGAGTGGAGCCTTTTACAATACTCAAGCAAGTCATAAATTTTAATGGAAATGTGCCATTTACAAGTCACAAAACAGCAAATACAAGATTTATAGCGCTTACATAATTCAACCAAACTCAATTGTACTGTGACGTCATCATCATCATCACGTCCTCTACTGAACACAGCCCACCCCAAATATATTTTATGTGCTCGCCACGCTGGCGGAAACGCAGCAGCCTATTTCCTCTGTCGCCTTATGGCACCAACGGGGAAGATGGTTGATGGGTGCTGTTCTGTCTCCGGCACCCTACGGAGCTGTTCTCGAGTTTTAGCGAGACTAACGAACAACAATTCATTTTTATATATAAGAGAAGAAGAAGAGAAGAAGATTATGGTTATACTCCGCGACGTCGAGGAGGGCTAAAGTAGTTTATAAAATTGTGGTTATTTTAACTTATATAAATCGATATAGGTCCCTAGATAGACCAAAAAAGAGGAATAAAAATATAACAGAGATGCACCAATTACTTGAAGAGCACAAAAAAGTTATTTCTAAAAGCTAAAGTTACATAATAAAAGATTTAAAACAACTTTGCGAAGGACCAAGACAAGTTTGTGAAGTAGCATTTACAAATTCCAAGGAATTAAAATAAAGTTTCGTTGAAATTGGAAGTTTGAGGAATAAGCTCAAAGATCTGCAACGAACTTAAAGAATCTAAAAGAGAAATTAATTCTAAAAAAGGAAAAGGACAGCACCACTTTTATAGATATTGATCGAACCAGGATAAGATGACTGGAGAAATCTCGTTTGCTAATAACCTATTTACTTACTTGTGATTTGGTAGGTTTAGCCAAGACGCCATCGCTGTACAATATACGAGTACAAAGGCGTAATTAGAAATGAAAAGTAGGTTTTTTTAATTGACGTACTGTAGATACTCATACCCCCGGTTTCTAAAAGGCAAATTAGTGATCAAATCAACTAATCAATGTTCTAATCATAAACATGTGAAAAATATGCACATTGTCACGGCCTTAAATATAATGTTAAGAAGACTCAATACATGGTCTTTGAGGCCGCGGGTGGTAAAACTCCTCAACACGTACCTATTTTAAGCCTTAACGGAATGGCTCTAAGCAGAGTTGAGGAGTTCAAATACCTGGGGCACTTCCTCACCGACGGCCTCAGAGACGACAAAGATATTGAGAGGGAGAGGAGGGCACTGTCTAGAAGAGCGAATATGTTAGCTCGCAGATTTGCTCGATGCTCTGTTGCTGTAAAACTAACACTGTTCAGAGCTTCCTGTACCTCATTGTACACGTGCGCCCTGTGGGGTACATATTATAAAAGGTCTTACAGCGCCCTCACTGTCCAGTACAATAACGCGTTCCGGGTGCTGTTGGGGCTGCCCCGCTTCTGTAGCGCCTCTGGCATGTTCGCAGCGGCGCGCACCGACTGCTTTCAAGCGACTGTTCGCAGGCGGTGCGCCTCGCTGGTGCGCCGAGTGCGGGACAGCTCCAACACCATCTTGGCAACGTACACGTCACTCGTAGTGTCCAACATAGAGGCTTGTAATATTATAAAATGACATAGATAAATTTAAATTAAAAATAAATAAATAAGTAATCATAATGTAATGTAAAACACTAATAGTTATTAACAATAATTTAATGTACCATAATAGAGAATAATAATAGAATATTTAATCAAATGTAATCATATTAATTAACAATACTTTATATTAGTTTGTCGCGTCAACCCGATCGTACGGACGTGTTTTCGGCTGGCGTTATCACGTTAAATAAGTTTTTTAAGTTTATTAATTTAAAATGGGACCTAAGTGTAGTGGATGTAATGAAATAATTTATGATTTACTGTACATGGAATGTGTTCAAGTTTTGTGTAAAAAAGTGTATCACCGTGGGTGCGTTTCAATATCGGATGACCAATTCAAAAATTTATCTGAGGAAGATATGAAAAATTGGATCTGTCCGGAATGTAAAATGAAAACACCCAAAGGGGATAATTCTAATACTCCGATTCGTGGATGTTATGGAACGGATAAATCATTCCCGTCTCCTAATTTCGTAAATATTCAACGAGGTTCGCGTAAGCCTAACAAAGATAATGTTATGTCTTATACTTTGGACATTCAAATACTAGAGGAACTACGCGAATTCAGGTCGGAGATGAGATTGCTGCTGGATGAACAAATAAAATTAAATGAACAGCTTCAATCCAAGCTCCTATGCACTGAAAAAGAGCTGAGAGAATTGAAGGCAGTGGTAAATGGAAGTTCAAAAGAAGCTTACAAAATAGGAGAAGAAGTAGAAAAAAGAAGAGATCAGGATACTGGCACTGGAAAGGATAAATGTAATAAATCTGTGCAAAAAGAAACAAGAAATATTGAGAAAAAAGAATATTCGAAGGTAGTTTTAAAAAATAAACAGGCGATCGACAAACCGAAAAGTGTGGCCACGAAATCCGCGACCGAGGTTAAATCAGCGGAATCAGTGAACAAATCTATGTCAATCGATTATACCGTTAAAATGGATGATGAGAACATGAATAATGGAGGTTGGGTAACTGTTCAAAAAAAGCGTAACAGATATCCTAATAAGGAGGTAAAAAAGGGAGAAAGTACAAGTATAATAGGACTACAAGGTATGGAACGAAAAAAATTTCTTCACGTGTGGCGATTAAAAAAAGACACTTCAATTGAATGTATGGAAAAACATGTCAAGAATATTTGCGGAAATAATATTGAAATTAAGGTAGAAAAGATAACACATAAGACGGATAAAGATTACTCGTCATTCATCATAACTGTTCCGGAAAGTCAATATGACAATCTATGTTCTCCTAAAAATTGGGCAGTAAATATTGAATATTGTGAATGGGTGTGGTTTCGAAAACACTATAGTCCAGCCAAAAAGTAAACATAGAATTATCGAAGTGTTTTATCAGAATGTAAGAGGACTTCGTACAAAAACACAAGAATTCTACACGAATTTAACAAGTTCGTGCTCAGATTTGTTCGCAATAACAGAAACAGGATGCAATTCTGCTATTTATGATTCTGAGTTAATCCCCCCGGGATATTCAATAATAAGATGCGATCGTATGGACGGACGGAAGCACGGTGGAGCGTGTTTAGTGGCCACACCGCGTCTCACGTTGCGGCGAGCGTGCATACCGAGTGACGTCAACATTGACTGTCGGGCGTTCGAGCTGGCCGGTGCTGCGGTGTATTGCCACGAACGTTTTCTGTTTTTTGTATGCGTAGTTTATATCCCGCCAGGTAGTAGTGACAATGAGTATCTGTTGTTATTTAATATTATTGAAGATTTCTGTGGTAAATATAGTAAAATGTTAGTTTTAGGTGATTTTAATCTATACTCGTGTAGTAGTGCTATAAAAGAGTATTTCGAATATTTTGTATCTCATTGTGGATTCGCTCAGAGCAACAGAATAGATAACGTCAACGGGCGTTTATTTTTTTAAATTAATGCCTTGAATTTATGTAATGAATTTTTAACTATTTTTTTATTTTTTTTGTTGTGTAATGTAATTATAATTATTTGTTGATATGGGTCGCAGATACCTGAAATAAATTTATTTTATTTTATTTTACATTTTATTTTATTTATTTTATTTATTTAATCTCTCATTTGTCAAATTCACACGAGAATTGAATATTGATTAGTGGTTATGTTGATTTGCCTTTCCGAAACTGGGGATCAGATTATAAAACAATAATCAGATAGAGTGCACCGAACATCTGCGTAACAAATCGATAAAAAAATACTTAATTAAAAGCGTTTTTAGCGTTTTAAATTGACATTATGTATGTTTCAATAAACACAATGAATTTAGTTTTAAAATAGAAATAGATACTTGAATATTGTTTTGAGATTTACGATGATTTGATAACAAAATAGTTATGTTTCAGGCCATTCACAATTTTCAATTTTCAGGTAACCAGTAAGTTGGATATGAGCTGACTAAGTTGTGTGTAGCCAGCTGTAAAGGAGCGGAATAAAATCCACATGGAGCGATATCTCGCCAGCTGTTGCAGTAACAGCTGGAATTTTAAACGTTATATTTCGCAGGGTACATTATGTATGAGGTATTTACTAAATTAAATCCAATTAAAGCGGTGTATGTAGATTCTAGATTGAATTATGTTAAATCAAAAAAACTTTGGCCTTTTTACTTAATGATTTATACAGTACTAGCTGACCCGTGCCCAATATCGTTGAGCATATAAACCGTTCAAACCTTTCCGGGACTTCCACGAATATTTCAAGACTAAAAATAGCCGAATTTGTTCACCCGCTCTCGAGTTTTAGCGAGACTAACGAACAGCAATTCATTTATATATATAAGAAAGGAAGAAGAGAAGATGTTATCTCCGAGCGAAGTAACCACTCCTTACATGTACCTGTGACAGGTAGTTTTAAATATCGTATACATACACCAGCACATAGGCATTCTCACAATAATGAATGACAGGTCAATACGTCTTGGGCCAACCATTATAAAATGCGGGTTTTCTCATAATGTACTCGTACCCGTAATTAGATTTTAATTTTGCGTGGTTTGAGATTATTGATCGCATTATTTTATACTTGACCTTATTATCATGAGTGGCAGACTCATCTGTAATTTTTAATTGCGTCGAAAGGACTTCCATCAGCATACTAATTGTGATATTTTGGTGAGTTGCAAGGATCAACAAAATTGTACGTGACTGCGAGTGTGTTTGTTACTTCATCACGCGCAAACGGCTGCACCAATTTTTGTAAAATTAGGTATGAAGGAAGCTGGCATCCTGTTTTAATATATAGGTTTCTTTTTAAACCGAAAAATACAGTGTTCATATGAGATGTATTGCGTAGGTTGAATTCACAAGTTCAATTGCTAGTTGAACAATAAAATGCAAAAGAGATGACCATTTCAACTCATCAAGTAATGCAGTATTTAAGCGGTTAAACTTTAAATTGAGGTAAGCAGTTGCAGTTACGTAAGTTGCAGCGGTTGCATCACCGCCTCGCCCGCCTCACCCGCGCGGCGCATTGTTTCATTTCACGTTAGCACCCGCTGCATTTTATCTAGGACGAATATCCTTCCATAATGTAGGCGAATATAGTCCATTTCGTGATACATTTTGCAGTGTTTATTACGTATCCGTGAATATATCCTAGGCTTTCGTTTGCTAGTTATATCGGTTTGGTTCCGGTTTTCCGGAATTTTATCTATCACTAGCTGTGCCCGCGACTTCGTACGCGTGGAAAAGTGATTTAGGGCAGCAGTTCAAATACATTTTTAGTTTATGAACACTGTCGTTTGGATATTTAAAATCACTAATTTATAGTAATGCTTCTTTATACACGGTATTAGACGTGCATAGACAAAAGAAGTAGGCCGATGGAGTAATAATAATTGTTTACTTTCAAATAATGGCCGTTTTTGTCGTAAATGTTTTGAGGTATTTTTTCTATGAAAATGCTAACAATTCCTACTACCAGCTCGAAATTATATTATTAACCGACTTCAAAAACAGGAGGAGGTTCTCAATTCGTCTGTATGTATAATATTTTTTTTTCTTTTATGCGAACGGGACTACTTGATAGTACGCTCATATACGCGACGAAGATATCTGTACTGAGATTTGTATGGACTTTACGCCGCAGCGACTGCAGACGATGATCGTTTTCACACCGACGCTGCGCTGCTGGCGCCGAGCGCCAAATTTTTTAAAAGTCTACTCTCGGTGCGCAATTCCAACTCGGACTTGCCCGGTTTTTTATTTATTAATTACCTACGCTAACAAACATGTAGCCTACTTAGGGACTTTACGATTAAAGTACTAACTTCCTTTAGACGACAAAAAAACAAAAGTCCAAAAGAAAGAAAAAACCCAAGCCGTACCTAGCATGAAAACTTATAAATAAAAATATAATGAAAAACATAAATCTTACTTATGTATATTGACATAACTTTTCTAATTTAAATGTACCTATGACATCTCATTCATATCTTGAAAACAAACTATCCTACGCCTATACTTTATTAATCGTATTTGCAAAACCTAAGTATAATAATAAATTACTTCGCACAAAGTAATAATTATTTTCACTTATACTAGAAAATAAGTATCACTTTGTGCGAAGTAAATTTAATTGTTCCTTTTAGTTTACCTTTTGAAGTCGTTTTTTTTTGTTTAAAATTATTTAATTTTCAGATTTTTAGTGATGGGTATAGACTGAGTAGGGATAATTCTCGAATGATCAGACGACGATTATTTGAGGACGGAAAATGAAAAACAAAAACGATTAGATAAAAAAAAATAGTAGAAAGAGAAAAAGTCTACCTAGCCTAGCCTGGCGTAAGCCAGAGCAGCGCGAAATTTTTCAATATATATATAGTTTACTGTTTAATTTTTCAATATATATATACATATATAGTTTACTGAATATATGAAATAGTATTGAAAAATTTCGCGCTGCTCTGGCGTGAGCGCGAAATTTAAATATATATATAGTTTACTGAAACGCGAATTTTTTTGATATTATAGATCCAGGATATGGTGCATAACCTTACTGTTTGGTAACATATGCTTAGACTACTTCAGAAAAAATCAAAATCAATATATTATTCCACATAAATTTTGAGGATTTCCTTCGATTCCTCACGGATCCCATCATCAGGTCACCATTTTGGTGACAATGGGACCAAATTTAAATTATACCCTACACAACATAAAAAAAAATTAAAATCGTTTCAGAAACGATGAAGATATCCGCGAAGAAACATAAAAAAACAAACATATATTTACGAATTGAGAAACCTCCTCCTTTTTTGTAAGTCGGTTAAAAATATTATATTGGTTATTTCATGTTACAATCTACCTTTGTGCCAAGTTTCATTTAAATACGTTGAGTAGTTTGGCTGAAATACCGTCAAATAGGTAGATACAATTTTTTGAAGATCCCACGGGAACCCTTACGTTTTTCGGAATAACAATTTCCAATAATGCTCTTCAGGTCATAAGCTACCTGCCTGCCGAATTTCATTTAAATACGTTGAGTAGTTTGGCTGAAATACCGTCAAATAGGTAGCTACAATTTTTTGAAGATCCCACGGGAACCCTTACGTTTTTCGGGATAACAATTTCCAATAATGCTCTTCAAGTTATAAGCTACCTGCCTGCCGAATTTCATTTAAATACGTTGAGTAGTTTGGCTGAAATACCGTCAAATAGGTAGCTACAATTTTTTGAAGATCCCACGGGAACTCTTTCGTTTTTCCGGATAACAATTTCCAATAATGCTCTTCAGATTATAAGCTACCTGCCTGCCAAATTGCATTTAAATGCGTTGAGTAGTATGGCTGAAATACCGTCAAATAGGTAGCTACAATTTTTGAAGATCCTACGGGAACCCTTTCGTTTTTCGGGATAACAATTTCCAGTAATCCTTTTCAGATCATAAACTACTTGCCTGCCAAATTTCATTTAAATACGTTGAGTAGTTTGGCTGAAATACCTTCAAATATGTAGCTGAAATTTTTTGAAGATCCCACGGGAACCCTTTCGTTTTTCGGGATAATAATTTTCTAGTAATTCTTTTCAGATCATAAGCTACCAGCCTGCCAAATTTCATTTAAATACGTTGAGTAGTTTGGCTGAAATACCGTCAAATAGGTAGCTACAATTTTTTGAAGATCCCACGGGAACCCTTTCGTTTTTCGGGATAATAATTTCCAATAATGCTCTTCAGGTCGTAAGCTACCTGCCTGCCAAATTTCATTTCATTCCATACAGTGGTTTTAGCGTGATGCGACGACAAACATTCCCATATGGACAGACAGACAGACAGACATTTTTTTCAAAAATGTTATTTTTAGGTTCTGTGGCTTATATAGACCCCCTTTTTTTAATTTTCACTTAAATATTGTTAATGTACAGACATGACCCCTCTACAGATTTATTATATGTATAGATTATATGTATAGATAGCTGTGCCCGCGACTTCGTACGCGTGGAAAAGTGATTTAGGGCAGCAGTTCAAATACATTTTTAGTTTATGAACACTGTCGTTTGGATATTTAAAATCACTAATTTATAGTAATGCTTCTTTATACACGGTATTAGACGTGCATAGACAAAAGAAGTAGGCCGATGGAGTAATAATAATAGTTTACTGTCAAATAATGGCCGTTTTTGTCGTAAATGTTTTGAGGTATTTTTTCTATGAAAATGCTAACAATTCCTACTACCAGCTCGAAATTATATTATTAACCGACTTCAAAAACAGGAGGAGGTTCTCAATTCGTCTGTATGTATAATATTTTTTTTTTCTTTTATGCGAACGGGACTACTTGATAGTACGCTCATATACGCGACGAAGATATACTGAGATTTGTATGGACTTTACGCCGCAGCGACTGCAGACGATGATCGTTTTCACACCGACGCTGCGCTGCTGGCGCCGAGCGCCAAATTTTTTAAAAGTCTACTCTCGGTGCGCAATTCCAACTCGGACTTGCCCGGTTTTTTATTTATTAATTACCTACGCTAACAAACATGTAGCCTACTTAGGGACTTTACGATTAAAGTACTAACTTCCTTTAGACGACAAAAAAACAAAAGTCCAAAAGAAAGAAAAAACCCAAGCCGTACCTAGCATGAAAACTTATAAATAAAAATATAATGAAAAACATAAATCTTACTTATGTATATTGACATAACTTTTCTAATTTAAATGTACCTATGACATCTCATTCATATCTTGAAAACAAACTATCCTACGCCTATACTTTATTAATCGTATTTGCAAAACCTAAGTATAATAATAAATTACTTCGCACAAAGTAATAATTATTTTCACTTGTACTGGAAAATAAGTATCACTCTGTGCGAAGTAAATTTAATTGTTCCTTTTAGTTTACCTTTTGAAGTCGTTTTTTTTTTTGTTTAAATTATTTAATTTTCAGATTTTTAGTGATGGGTATAGACTGAGTAGGGATAATTCTCGAATGATCAGACGACGATTATTTGAGGACGGAAAATGAAAAACAAAAACGATTAGATAAAAAAAAATAGTAGAAAGAGAAAAAGTCTACCTAGCCTAGCCTGGCGTAAGCCAGAGCAGCGCGAAATTTTTCAATATATATATAGTTTACTGTTTAATTTTTCAATATATATATACATATATAGTTTACTGAATATATGAAATAGTATTGAAAAATTTCGCGCTGCTCTGGCGTGAGCGCGAAATTTAAATATATATATAGTTTACTGAAACGCGAATTTTTTTGATATTATAAATCCAGGATATGGTGCATAACCTTACTGTTTGGTAACATATGCTTAGACTACTTCAGAAAAAATCAAAATCAATATATTATTCCACATAAATTTTGAGGATTTCCTTCGATTCCTCACGGATCCCATCATCAGGTCACCATTTTGGTGACAATGGGACCAAATTTAAATTATACCCTACACAACATAAAAAAAAATTAAAATCGTTTCAGAAACTATGAAGATATCCGCGAAGAAACATAAAAAAACAAACATATATTTACGAATTGAGAAACCTCCTCCTTTTTTGTAAGTCGGTTAAAAATATTATATTGGTTATTTCATGTTACAATCTACCTTTGTGCCAAGTTTCATTTAAATACGTTGAGTAGTTTGGCTGAAATACCGTCAAATAGGTAGATACAATTTTTTGAAGATCCCACGGGAACCCTTACGTTTTTCGGAATAACAATTTCCAATAATGCTCTTCAGGTCATAAGCTACCTGCCTGCTGAATTTCATTTAAATACGTTGAGTAGTTTGGCTGAAATACCGTCAAATAGGTAGCTACAATTTTTTGAAGATCCCACGGGAACTCTTTCGTTTTTCCGGATAACAATTTCCAATAATGCTCTTCAGATTATAAGCTACCTGCCTGCCAAATTGCATTTAAATGCGTTGAGTAGTATGGCTGAAATACCGTCAAATAGGTAGCTACAATTTTTGAAGATCCTACGGGAACCCTTTCGTTTTTCGGGATAACAATTTCCAGTAATCCTTTTCAGATCATAAACTACCTGCCTGCCAAATTTCATTTAAATACGTTGAGTAGTTTGGCTGAAATACCTTCAAATATGTAGCTGAAATTTTTTGAAGATCCCACGGGAACCCTTTCGTTTTTCGGGATAATAATTTTCTAGTAATGCTTTTCAGATCATAAGCTACCAGCCTGCCAAATTTCATTTAAATACGTTGAGTAGTTTGGCTGAAATACCGTCAAATAGGTAGCTACAATTTTTTGAAGATCCCACGGGAACCCTTTCGTTTTTCGGGATAATAATTTCCAATAATGCTCTTCAGGTCGTAAGCTACCTGCCTGCCAAATTTCATTTCATTCCATACAGTGGTTTTAGCGTGATGCGACGACAAACATTCCCATATGGACAGACAGACAGACAGACAGACAGACATTTTTTTCAAAAATGTTATTTTTAGGTTCTGTGGCTTATATAGACCCCCTTTTTTTAATTTTCACTTAAATATTGTTAATGTACAGACATGACCCCTCTACAGATTTATTATATGTATAGAAGATATTATCATATTCTAAGATAGTGGAACCCAAATTAAAATTTATTTACTACAAAATAAGAAACACGTTTCATTGTAAGCTATCGAATTTCGAGCTGCACCGGGCTGCATGGCTTCGCTTTTGCAATGAAACGTGTATCTTCTTATGCAATAAATAAAGTTTAATTTTGAAGTGCTGTTTTAAAAAAGCCAAATCTCGTTTCAGTGCAAGCTTATCTTAACTGTGGTCACTCGAAGTTACCAATGATAACGAGAATGGCTTAATATCGACACAATTGAGAATTGAATCAGATCGATCTCAACGGCTTTTAGTGTTTTATTTAGTAGATTGCTTTGAAACTAATCAGGAAAAAGAAAATCGTTAGATCGTAACTTTTTGTACTTCCGACCATATCAATCTACTGAGAATGAGAATAAACAAAAGTCAATTTATTGGGAAGTAAACGACACGATCGAATCTGAATCAAATTTAAATCAGTTTGAGAGTAGACCCAAGTTTATAAGTCGACAATAATTGGTAAATACCAGTTATGCTTCTTCAGAGGGTGGCATAAAAAATATTTTACTTCTCTCTTAATCTCAATATTTGTACTACCTGTATCAGGTAGCGGTCTGGTTGAGGGTTTCAAAAGGTAAGTCAATCATAGGAATGAAGTTAACCCCACACTATTGGTTAATACAGTGAATAAACAATGAGAAAATCAGCAACGAAAGCAGGAAATGATAAATGATTCAATATTAACACTCACGGTATGCTCACGTTAATAAAACAACGCATTTCCCAACTCTTAAATCAAAATGATCGACAGATTTGTGCAATACGATATGTTATTATCAGGGGAGGTTTTTATTGAAAACTGTTTTTGGGTCAGTGTGTCGACTCGCGACAGTAAAATACAAATTGTTGTTTCATTTCGAATGATCACAACTTTATGATCTATAAAAATAGCTGTTTTAGACATAATGGACGTTGCAAACGGCATGGAAAAGCCGTTCAGATTCTTTTATATGATCAGAATTAAAGGTGGTCGTTGCGAAAATCAGGCGGTCTCCGTCATCCGTGTTCCAGTCCAGTCTTGGAACTCGTCGCCAATATCGTGGGGTCGATCAGGCGTTGGAACAACAACAAAAATTCGTTTGTCACATTAGGACAATGCAGACTAATTACAAATTTGTATAATATAAATATAATAATAATAACGGGTGTAAAAAGAACAGTCGCTATAACTTTGCGATATGATCATACTACATTTTCTCATTCTAGAAATGTATTTTTTTCAATTTAACTAAAATATTTTTTTTGTTTTTCATTATTCTAGAGACAAAAAACAAAAGAAATTGAAAAAAAAAAACATTTCTCAAATGTGGAAAGGTAGTATGATCCTATCATTATATTATAGTTACTGTTCTTTTTACACCTGTATAATATAAACAGTACTCAATACAATATAATCACTGTAAGATGTAATTTTGTTTATTTAAATAAAAAAATTAAAAAAAAATAAAGTACTCACGCGTGCAATGCCTCGGCTCGTCGGACGCATCGCCGCAGTCGTTGCCGCCGTCGCAGAACCTGTTGATGGGCACACACTTCTTGTTCCCGCACTGGTACTCCGAGATGCGACATCTCGTGTCGTTGCCGTGCAGCACCGGCAGCGGCTCCGGCGCCGGGATCACGTTCGAGTCGAGATGGCGCGGGGAGTCGGTGACCACGTCGCAGTCCGTGAACTGTAGCGCGGCGACCACGAGTATGATAACTTTCATGATCGCGAAATCTGTAACAAGACAATTTTATTTAGATTATACTTAACTATTAATTAATTAATTCCGAATTAATTTTACAATTTTATTACTTAATGTCGAATCTAAAAGGTGTAAAATAAATTAGTGATAATACTTTAGGGCGTACGGTTGCTTACTATGTAGAGTTTATTATGAAAGTACCAGCGCTGAAAGACTTACTTTCGACTTTCATATTTGTATGAGAAATGCCCCGACATCATAAATTTGTCCATACAACATTTTTTTTAATGTTTCAGCACTGGTACTTTCACAACAAACTATACAGAACTCATACACACCCTATAGTCATTAATATTACAGCCTGTCGGCCATCGAGAAAAACCGGCCTAAAAACTCTCGCTGAGGCCGTCCTTTACTAAAAAGGTGGAAATCTGATATTTTCTTTAGACTTCGGCAAAATAATTTTTAAATCATACTAGGCGGATCAATTATAAAGTTAAAGTTTGTGATTGATCCGCGTAAACGGCATTTAACCAGTTAAAAAAAAGCGATATGTATGAAGCAAACAACCTGAATTAACACATACCTACACACACTAGTTTTATTAAAAAAAATACAGGGTTTCCTTGGATACGGTTTTTAAACGGACGGAGAGCTACGGCCAAAATCATGATCATATAATCAAAATTTCTATAATAAATAATCAAATATTTTTAGTCCTAGAACAAGGAGTGTTCAGTAAACGGTCGAGTAAAAACAGCGTAATATATGAATTCTCGTATGACAATAATTTTCAGCTTCGACCGAACCATATTCATTACGATTGCAGCGCGTTGAAAAACAGGAAACTTATTCTGTGAGCGCTCCGAACACAAAGCGATATCGCATCACATTAAACTCGTCATGAATGCGAGAGTCGAATTCGCGTCATATTCCTCGCAGCACTTTCGAGCGACAGACTACAAACGTTAATGGATAACGTCTAAACGGTCCGACGCAATTTAAATCTGAGAGGTTGTTAATGCATGAAATGTTCCACGTTTCGTGTTCCTGTGCCATGTTTTCGTCTGCAACCAATAATTGCCCCTTATTATCTGATACTAATGGGAAAAAGTAAAAAAAAAGTTTTGTCTGACAAAAAAAAACATTTTGCGACGACCTCCGTAGTGCAGTGGCACAGCACGTTGGTGCTCGACCGAGAGGTTGCGGGTTCGAATCTCGCCAAGGGAACAAAAAGTTTTCATTGTTCTGGGGTCATAGATGTGTATAAAATTCGTGTATTAATATAATAAAAATCTTAAATATGTGTATAAAGTATTAAATAAAATTCCGTTGTCTGGTACCTGTAACACAAGGTCTTCGGATTCTTAGCATAGGGCTAGATTGACGAGGTGTGAAGCGTCTATAGATATTATTATTATTAATAAGAGTATTGACTCCACTGTCTTTGTAATATTATACACAAGGCTAACACACATCCACGACCCAGAAACACAGAAAACTTTTTGTTCCTTCGGAGAGATTCACACCTGTGACCTCCGGCCCGAGCACCAATGTGGTCAACCACTGCCCTACGAAAGTCGTCAATTCATTTCATTCATTTTCAATTATTATATGATATCTGTCCCTCTCTTTCTCTCTGAAAAATGTTTCACCAATCACCACACACTAAAATAGCTTAAACAAACTTACTGCGCCGCTTAGAAGGATGTGAAGGTCATACAACAATTTATCAGGTCCCTGTATATTATCATCAGATAATCAAAAAACATTTAAAACTGAATTTATCTGATAAATTTTATTTTTTTATAAATTTATTATTGTATTGTAATTTACTTTCTTCTTTGTTCTTCTATATTATTTTATTTTTATTTATTTATTTAACTTAATGCACAAACAAATGTACAAAGGCGGACTTAATGCCGTATGGCATTCTCTGCCAGTCAACCTTTGGGCGTAACAGAAACAAAACTGTATAGGTGCCGGTAAAGAGAATTAATTATACTAATAACCACAATAAAATAAAAACCAACAAAACATATTTTCTAATAACATAAATAATGTTATAAAATACTATACATAAAATAGATATATTTATATATATTATACATAAAATAGATATTATATTTTATATAAACTATACCATAATAATATTAATAATTAAAATATAATAAATAACAGATATAAATACTACATTATATAAAATAAAAAACAAATACTGAGAATTCTAAGATTCTGCCAATTGTCTAAAGTAAAAGTCACGAAGTCTGGACTTAAATGTGTCTCTGGATTTTGCCATCCTGATTTCCAGAGGAAGAGCATTCCAGAGAAGAATAGCCTGTATGTTAAAAGAAGAGTGAACGATACTAGATTTATGGGAAGGGCAAAGTAAAAGCTCGTTGTTAACTGATCGGAGGTTTTTGTCGTGGCTGCTGCAGAGGTATTGAAAAAGGGAAGAGAGATACTCGGGAACGTTAGGATGGTGCAGCAAGGAGTAAAGCATGCACAATGCCCGCACAGAGCGTCGTTGACGAACTGGCAACCAGTGCAACTTGGTGCGATAAGAAGAAACATGATCGAATTTTCGCAGGTTGAAGATAAATCTTAAGCAACTATTGAAAAGACGATCAAGCTTATTGAGTTTGTCAACGTTAAGATCGAAACAGCACACGTCACCATAGTCAATTATTGGGAAAATAAGGGATTGTACAAGCATTATCTTAATCTGGATTGGAAGGAAATTTTTAAGTCGGTAGAGGGACCTCAAGATCCCCGTTACTTTAGAGGAAATGTCGGTGATATGGGTTTGCCAAGTAAGAGAGGAGTCGATATGTAAACCAAGATCTTTAACGCTAGTACTAAAATTAATTACAGACCCACTGTACATAACAGGTGGAAGAGTCCCTAAGTCTACTTTACACAGAAATCTAGGACTACCCAACAATATAGCCTGGCATTTAGTAGGATTTACGTTTAATCCAAAGTTATCACACCAGTCTTTTATCATGCTTAAATCGTGATTTACCTTCTCAATGGCAGTTGATAACTGTTCCATTCCTGCCTGGCTATAAAGTTGCAGGTCATCGGCATAAAGACGATACGTACTACGAAGTCTTTTGGTGATGAGATTTATAAAAATACTGAAAAGTAAGGGAGATAAAATACCGCCTTGAGGAACGCCAGCGTCAATATTGTGCCAGTTAGAGGACAACCTATCCATGCGCACTGACTGCTGACGGCCACGAAGATAAGAAGAAATCCAAGTTAATGCTTCAGATGAGATCAAAAGACCGGAAAGTGCGGCCAATAGGATGTCATGATTGACATGATTAAATGCATTTGAAAAATCTACAAGTACTAAAACGGTAATCATAGAGTTCTCAAAACCTGCTCTTATATCACCTGTCACTTTTAACAGGGCGGAGGTAGTGCTATGTCCAGGTCTGAAACCAGACTGAAGTGGGGAAAGTAAGTGATTTCGGTAAACAAACCCGGACAACTGTTTAAAGACACAGGCTTCAAGAACTTTTGATAGGAAGGGAAGGATGGAAATAGGGCGAAAATGTGAAGGGTGTGTAGGGTTGGGGATTTTTGGAAGTGGACGAACAAAGGCTTTCCGCCACATGTTCGGAAATTCAGATGAATCGAGGGAGAAATTGATAATGTGGGTAATGACAGGAAGGAGTTGGACTTGGATGGTGGTAATCATACGGCGACTTATGTCATCACATCCCATGGCTTTAGAAACAATGGACTTGATTGTCTTGTCGATCTCACCTAAAGTAATTGGAGAAAAATAAAATGGGTCTATATTGGAACGAGGTAGGCTGTTTAAATAACAAATGGTCTGGGATTTGGTAAGATCATCTAATGCCACTGTTGCAGAGAAGTGATGATTTAAATCATCAGGGCTAATGTTACTAGGCAGGTCATGGAGATCATGTGACTTACCTATACCAATTGTAAGTCACATGATCTTTTTATTAGTTATTACTATACCAATTGTAAGTCACATGATCTTTTTATTATTGATTATATTATTATTGTTTTTTAGCACTATATATTTTACGTGTTTGCATGCAGTACTACACCTGTAATTAAGGTTGCATTTAACTCTATTGTAACTAATTGTGTTTGTAGTATTCGTGTATTATAATATATGGCTCGCCAACGTATCACCACCTAATGCTATGTCCTATCTCTTTGACAGCTCTAATAGGAATGCCCCCCTCCTCTGAGTGACCATACGCTCGAGACACTGACAGTTAAAGTGTCAACTGTCATAGTGACATACACTACAGTGTTGTTTAATATTGTATCAATGTATTCCTTGTTGGTGTGTCAAATAAATAAACTTGAATTCCATGTTAGTTGATCATACAGAAGCGACAGAAACCGGCCGACTGTCTTTACTATTACGTGTTTCCATAGTTTCAACAGCTTTGAGTTTATCCGGGCTAATATGTGAAGTATTCATATCGGCCTTAATGGGGATTTGATGATAGTGTAGGAATTACTCCCCCTAGTTATTATGAAACTTCATTGTTTACTTGAGGGCTGAACCCACCCGTTTTGTCACGAGGGTTCTGACACTGTCACGTTCGGGTCAGCTTACACAAAGACGCGACACCGCGCAGATATCTATTCTATCTGACTACTATTCCAAAAGGTAAGGTCATGATTTTGGGATCCGATGTATCAATTAAAAATTAAAATATGTATGTTCCACTTGTAGCACTTAAACTACTGATTTGAGAGATGGAGGAGCGCATAGAGGATGTTTATAAAGGCTAATCGATTTAGAACCACGTCGTTCACGGTAGCGTGTAGACAAATCCAGCCGTAATATCCGGCACCATCTATTTGGATTACGCCGATGTTTGCGGATCCAATTTCTTTGTAGGCTTTAGATAAATCTAATGCTTTGGTTAGATTCGGTTCATGTCTCTGAACTACGGGATATGTTTTCTTTTATATACTAGCTTTTGTCCTCGTAAAACGTAAACGTAAAACCCAATATGATATTTGATTTTACAGAGTAAAACAAAAATAATTTACTCTCATTTATAATTGCGAACAGCACTCTTCAGACCTGTTAACATATAGTTCACCGTTCACTGTAAAACATATTTTATTTGATTGTACTCTTTTGGATCTGAAAGACAGTTATTTAATTTTAGTAATGATAGGTAGGTTTTGTTAACTAATCCAGATAGTATGTGTACAAATGTTCTAAAATTCCTCAAATATTGTAATGTTTTATTTACTTTCATGTTGTATTCGCTGATAACCCTAATAGTTCCAAGCGACCTTAAATAAATATGTATTATAATATATATTAAATAAAATACCATGATGGTAAATATTTCACAGGAATAATGTAGCATTGTATTAATGAAAGAGCTATCGAAATTTATCTATACTAATATTATAAAGAGGTAACGTTTGATTGTTTGTTTGTTTGTTTGAATGGAATAGGCTCTGAAACCACTGAACCAATATGAAAAATTCTTTCACCGTTGGAAAGCTACATTCCTAGCGCTGAACATAGGCTATATTATATGTTTAAAAAAAGTAGGGTTCCTTACTAAAACCCCAAAAATGTAGCCCAAAGTGTAAAAAAACGACCTCCAAAATTTGTTACATCGTGTGCGCTTCGACAACGGCTTGACCAATTTCGCAATTTTTTTTTACGGTATGTTCGTTATTGTCACGAAAAGGTTATTATGAAAGAAAATGTTGAAAAAAATAAGCAGAAAATTAGAAAAAAGAAGAAAATACGTGATGGTCACGCGGGGTTTGAACCTGGGCTCAATCGATTCACGTCGTTGCCAGTTTATATGACACGGGTGTCATGGTAACGACATTGTTTACAAATGGAAAATAAAAATTATGAAATGCTATAAATAACGTATTAACATAAACTTAAACTATTTGGATTCATTAAACTATTTGTCCACCACTAATAAATAGTCGGGTCATTTTAATAGGTAACATTTGACAGTTTATCAAAAATGAGCGACGTAACGTTGTAACGACGACATAATAAAATAAATATTTTCTTTTTGTTAAAACTGCAGAATTTACTAAACTTTATTTAATAATTATTAGATATTTATTGTCAACATAACCAATATGAGTTTTTTTACGATTTGCTTTCACTGATAAATGATCTTAAATATAATATACAAATTATGATTTAATGAAATAAACGTCGTGATAATGTTACGTCAGTTAACACTTTTTCTTATTAAACACTAGAGACTTACTCAAAAAATCGATTAATCTTTTAACAACTATAAATATACATATTTAAAAAAACTACTTAACTTATAAGTTGTAATAAGAATATATTATAAATGTTAATTTAAAAATCAGATCGAAGGAGTTAGATCCATGGTCATAATTCACGAACAATTAAAAAAAAAAATCGAAAACGTCATGATAAGACGCCACTATGTCTTTTGTCGTCATTTGTCTTTGTGCGAAGTTAACGTCTGTCTGTTCTGTCTTTTTTTTTTCTTGCTACTGAAAACGAAAATGCAATTAAAAAAAAATGTCTGTCTGTCTGTTAGCGTGTCTCTCTGGAACGGCTGGACCGATTTTAACGAGACTTTCACTGGTAGATAGCTAAAGTTATAAGGATTAATTTAGGCTTCTTTTCGTCATCATCATCGTTATCTAACTAATGATCACCGAATCGGCTGGACCGACTGTGACGGGAGCATTCACCGGGCGTTAGCTTATGTTAGTTCCATCTATACATCAGCTATTTGTATTAAAGTAAGTCGTGTTAATTAAATTATTTATAACTCAAGAACGGCTTTATCGATATGGTTGAAAATTGCTGAGGAAGTAACTTAGAGCCAGTAGACAGACATAGGATACTATTTATTCCATTTGACAGCGCAGAACCAGCAACGTTCACGGAAGGGTTTGGCGTTGTGGGTTCCGCGTTGCGGGTTCCGGGTTCCCGCGTTGCGGGTTCCGGGTTCCGCGTCGCGGGTTCAGGGTTCCCGTGTTGCAAGTTCCGGGTTCCGCGTTGCGGGTTTCGGGTTCCCATGCTGCGGGTTCCGCGTTGCGGGTTCCGGGTTCCCGCGTTGCGGGTTCCGGGTCCCCGCGTTGTGGGTTCCGGGTTCCGCGTTGCGGGTTCCGCGTTCCCGCGTTGCGGGTTTCGGGTTCCCGCGTTGCGGGTTCCGGGTTCCCGCGTTGCGGGTTGCGGGTTCCCGCGTTGCGGGTTCCGGGTTCCCGCGTTGCGGGTTCCGGGTTCCCGCGTTGCGGGTTCCGGGTTCCCGCGTTGCGGGTTCCGGGTTCCCGCGTTGCGGGTTCCTGGTTCCCGCGTTGCGGGTTCCGGGTTCCCGCGTTGCGGGTTCCGGGTTCCCGCGTTGCGGGTTTCGGGTTCCCATGCTGCGGGTTCCGCGTTGCGGGTTCCGGGTTCCCGCGTTGCGGGTTCCGGGTCCCCGCGTTGTGGGTTCCGGGTTCCCGCGTAGCGGGTTCCGCGTTGCGGGTTTCGGGTTCCCATGGTGCGGATTCCGGGTTCCCGCGTTGCGGGTTCCGCGTTCCCGCGTTGCGGGTTCCGGGTTCCCGCGTTGCGGGTTCCGCGTTCCCGCGTTGCGGGTTCCGCGTTCCGCGTTGCGGGTTCCGCGTTCCCGCGTTGCGGGTTCCGGGTTCCCGCGTTGCGGGTTCCGGGTTCCCGCGTTGCGGGTTCCGGGTTCCCGCGTTGCGGGTTCCGGGTTCCCGCGTTGCGGGTTCCGGGTTCCCGCGTTGCGGGTTCCGGGTTCCCGCGTTGCGGGTTTTGGGTTCCCATGCTGCGGGTTCCGGGTTCCCGCGTTGCGGGTTCCGGGTTCCCGCGTTGCGGGTTTTGGGTTCCCATGCTGCGGTTTCCGGGTTCCCGCGTTGCGGGTTCCGCGTTCCCGCGTTGCGGGTTCCGGGTTCCCGCGTTGCGGGTTCCGGGTTCCCGCGTTGCGGGTTGCGGGTTCCCGCGTTGCGGGTTCCGGGTTCCCGCGTTGCGGGTTCCGGGTTCCCGCGTTGCGGGTTCCGGGTTCCCGCGTTGCGGGTTCCGCGTTCCCGCGTTGCGGGTTGCGGGTTTCGGGTTCCCATGCTGCGGGTTCCGGGTTCCCGCGTTGCGGGTTCCGCGTTCCCGAGTTAGGGGTTGTTTTTTTTAGTTGAATTTCATCATAAACTGTTTTTATGCTCAACGAAGTGGGCAAGGGTCAGCTAGTTCATACATAAAAAAGAAATCTCTTAAGTTCTACTCTTTATAATAGCAGGTATGTAGTATACATGGTGGTTTATGGTTTATATATTAAGCCGAATATAATAGTGAGAAGAGAATAAGGAGTAGAACATTTTTTGTTTTGTTACCTATAAATTACTTAATATAACTTAAAAAAATCAAAGGTCTAAAATTATGCTGGAGCTCGCGGGCTCCTAGTATATACACACGAACGCACTGATCGTTGATCTAAGGCCCGTATAAATAAAACAATCTCAAACCCAACCTCACTTGAGAGCCTATTTGACAGATAAAACAACGTTTCGTTTCACTTTTAAAAGTGAACAACTTTATTAATGTTACATAGTACTTTATTTATTTTCTTTTTATACCGTTATATTCATATAATAGATTACAGGAAACAATAAAATAAATATAATGTATATTTTTATAATCTTTATTTTTACGTTCTAAGAAAGAAAAAAATTAAAGTATTTAACATAAGTAAAATTCTTCATTTTTAAAAGTAAAACGAAACGTTTTATTTTATCTGTCAAATAGGTTTTCAAGGTGAGGTTGGGTTTGAGATCGTTTTATTTATACGGGCCTAAGACCTGACCAGGATTGAAACTCATCTGTTTTCCGACTTGTATGGAGATCTTTATTCGGGATTTGTCGGGTTATTGTAAGTAATTTATATGAGTTAAACAAAAGATGCTCTACGCGTAATTCTCTTCACACTATATTCGGCTTACATATTAACAGCCTGTATTAAAGGGTTTATTGTTTTAACCCAGACTGGCGCAATCCACCTTTTAAACAACATTTTAGAATGATAAATATAAACGAAGCTCTTTCACCAAGCAAATGCGGCTTGCTCCTAATGTTTGTCGCGGGTATTACGTACACCACTCTAGAAATATGTACTACTATATATCAAAGGGAACATTTACTCAAAGGCTACAAACTCCCTTGATTTACCGTTCCACATATCTTACCTGCTTGAATTAGTTCTATTTTGGCGCTGCATTTGAATAATTGATTCCCTATTCAATGTTCTAGTATACAACGCGATATTATCGCCTCCGTGGTCTAGTGGTTGAGAGCTTCGCTCTCGACTCAGAGGTCGTGGGTTCGTTTCCCGCGTTGGAACAACAAAAAATGTTGTTTTCAAGTTTGGTTAGGACAATGCTGGCTATTCACCTGATTGTCTAACAAGAAAGGTGATCCATGCGTCGGATGGGCATGTAAAAATTCGGTCCTGCGCCAGTCGTGTCGGTTATTTGTCAAACTGGACTACGAGAGTGAAGGGAGAGAGAGTGCTTCTGTGTATTGCGCGCACACTTGGGCATTAAATAGCTCCTGCATAGTTGGCCTGGTTTCAATGAAACCGGCCACCGTCAACGAAATCGGTGTGGGAGGCATTATTATTTATTTTTATATTATACAACGCGAGTAGACCCTCGCATATTTATAACGTAAAGGTTACCATGTCTACTAACGAATAAAAAAAAAAACAAAATTAAACGTAATAAATATTAATATTCAGGTTATATTTTACAATATAAAAAAAATATGTTCGTTAATCAAACAACGCCAATTTGTTAAAGTGCGTTATATGAAGTCAACGGAAAATATATGGCCAGTAATAAAATTAGATACCGCAATAAGCAATAAATAATTAAACAGGGTTATCTCTCCGCCGCAGACCTTCTGGATCGTAAGGGTCCTTTGACTATTGTGTATTATTTATCTGGCACATTACGAGGGAGATTAATATCATTTACCTCAATTCAAAATCCTTTGCATTTCATATAGAATCTTTTCGCGTTTGTTGAAATATATAATATAAAAGTTAGGTACTAGCTGTGCCCGCGACTTATTTCGCGTGGTTTTTGATTGACTTAAACCGTTTATGCAGCACACGCAACGACAGTCCTCAAATGTGAATAATTTTCCCCGTTTTTTGCAACACTGACGCTTCGCTCCTATTGGTCGCAGCGTAATGTTATATAGCCTAAAGCTTTCCTCTATAAATGGACTATCCAACAAAAAACGATTTTTCAAATCGGACCAGTAGTTACTGAGATTAGCGCGTTTAAACAAACAAACTCTTCCGCTTTATAATATTAAGTATAGATTAGGAATGATTTGAAAATGTTTATTATTATAATTTACTAGATGTTTTACGCTACATAGTACGCATTACATTTAAATTACATCGAAACCGTACATTTTGCTGTGGTTAAAAGTAGCCTTTGTGTTAATGCATGATGAGATATAATTTAAATCGCCCGAGAAGTAACAAACATACACCCACACACAGTCACAAACTTTCGCCTTTGTAATAATATATAAGTATGACCTACACAATTCTCTTTAGTTCATAAAATTTTTACAGTAGGTACTTTAACAGTTTTATTCCAAAAATTTCTATATAGTCAGGTATTTTATTGTTCGTCAATCTGTAAGTAATATTATATTGCATCGTAAACCGTCTGTAATTAGTTGTAGAACGGACTGACTGGTACAAAATATGGCCTTAAAATAACCCATATGCTTTAACTTTGTTGAGTGAAAAACAAATGATAAACAAGAAAAATAAATATTGCAGTGATTTTATAGCTAATTTGTTTATTTTATTTCATTTGGAAGACTTACGGCTACATACAAAAGATAAACACAGACATTACATTACATCTGCATTTTAAGTCCCAAAGCGTATTCACGTTACATTTTACTGGGGTCTTACTCTTCAAACTGATTCGAGTTTGATTCAGATTCGATCGTGCCGAGTACTCTCGAATTAATAGACATTAGTGTTTTTAAATTTCAGTCGATTCATATGATCGTAAGAACAAAAAGTTACGATCTAACGATTTTCTTTATCCTGGTTAGTTTCAAAGTAATCCACCAAAAAATACTACAAGCCGTTGAGATGTAACTGATTCGATTCTCGATTTTGTTGGAAGTAAGCCTGCTCAAGTATTCGACTGGATGAGGATTTCGTAAACGCCATTTACAATAGTTTAAATTGTTTTAATTCCGATGTCTGCAAATATGTACGGTCTAAATATTCCCGGCATAGCTTCGTGCTGTAGTTAATGTTGTGAAGTGACGAATAGTTGCCATCCATCAATTTCTCGTTTAAACTCGGTGCACGTTTTCAATTTTAAGTTTATTGTTCCACGCCGTGTGGAGGATTTTCAGTACTCAAGAAATATTTATTTTTATTTATTTATTTTATTTATTTATTCAGAAAACATACAGCTTAGGAGAAATGACAGTGAGAAAACATGAATATACAATAAAAAAGCCAATTAAAAGTTTACACTAATAGGTAACAATGTTTGAGGTTATTAATATTATTTAACTACTAGGTATTAGTTTTAAGTTGAAACACAATTAATCAATGCCATTCCAAACAGAACTTAATTTAAATAAACTTAATATAAAATATAAAACAAAAATAACAATACTATACTATGACAATATAAAAAGTATAATAATTATGTTTTCTGAAGTACGATAAACAGAGGTCATCATTCAAGGAAAATAATCAGTATTCGATTTTTGTATTAAAATTATTAATAACATAATATTGAGAACTAAAAATTTGAGTATGCGTGCGTGTGACCTTTTTCTTTCATACTGGTTTCATTGAAACATCCCAAAAAAAGTACTACAGACGTTTTAATATTTTGCACACATTTCAAAAATATTTATAACGAGTTTTTATTCGATTTCAATACTCTCCGGTCGCCGCGGTACCCCTTTCTCACCATACTTAATCGTTCAAGGTCATTGGCGTTATATAAAGCCAAAAATTATATTCATAAAGCGCGGCTTAAACAGCGCCGTGTCCACATGAGCATTGACAGCTGTCAAGAAATAAAATAGAAAAGAAATGCTTACATATAGTGCTATGCATAATAATATTAGTCTGTTTTTTAGCCCACGCCGCAAAAATGACGGGGTGTAAATGTGTATGTGTCAGTCTGTGGCATCGTTGCTCCTAAACAGATGATCAGATTTTAATGCGTTTTTTTTAAAGGAACCTATATAGTCAGGGTTCCCTCATACATTGTTTTCACTTGATTAGTATTGTAGTATGCACATATAAGAATTGACTCTGTGTACAGTCGGCTGCACTAACATGGATACATCTACAAATTTGCAAAAATATGTCTACGTATATTTTTCAAAAATATCGTCGCCTTATTGCATTAAAAGCGATGTAACCAGCAAAATGTTTCAAAATTATTAATACATTATTTTCATAATGAAGTAAACAGCAGTATTTCAGTGAATAGTATACACACTTAAATTCATAATTATGAACACGCGACAAATTTCAGTAGCATGTAAACATTGTTTATTTCATTATGATGTAAACGTTAATTTTGAGTTTCAGGAAAGGCTGGTCAAAATTTCTTTATATTGCAATAAATACGATAATGAATTCTATAAATAATAGAGGTGATATGTTGATGGGTATTATTATTGACGGTTATTTAAAAATCACACATACATTAGAATATCGATTATATTCTTTAGTGTAATAGGTATAACTGCCATTCACGCGAACGTATATATTTCAAAGACTACTTTCCTCGGTTTTTATTGTCTACCCTCAAACTATAATATGATCAAAACTAAACGATGCTAATATCGTTCTATATTAGTTATTACTAATATAGAACGATATTACTAATATAGAACGATATTAACAGTAAATATAAATAATATTAACTAACACGGGCAAAATGAAAAACATCCCATATTTTAAAATAATAAAAATTGTAGTTTTAATTAATGACTCCATTTGGATTACCTAAGCTTAAAAACCAAAAAACATACCAAAACAAATTAATTACTGAATAATGAATATTACGAAGTGCGAACGATGACTGTAAATTAACTCTGTTGTACAAACTCGTGACTAAATATTTCTGGTTTCGTTTTCATCATATTATGTATAGTTTGAGGGTAGAAGTAAAAACCTGATAAAAACAGTCTCTGAAATATAATATTATGTTCGCGTAAAATTTCTGATCGATTGCAATAAATTAGATAATTCATGTCTTTTCGTGTTTTTTTTTTGTCAGAAAAGCAAAATTATTTTTTTAATTAGCCCCTGAATAGTCAAACAGTGAATGAACTGATGACGAATTATTGCGATCTCGTCAGCTTTGAATAAAAAAAAAAAAAGTATATCAAAATCGGTCCATCCATTTAGTAGTTACGATGCCACAGGCAAACAGACGAACACACATAAGTAAACGTCAAACTTATATATGTAATGTAAGTATAGTTTGCAGACACGCAAGCTAACATTTTGTATGATAAACAAAATTAATATTTTATATTAAAATATCATAAATATAGTTTGAGGGTAGAAGTAAAAACCTAACAAAAATAGTTTCTGAAATATATATTTAGGTAAATTTCTGATCGACTGTAATAAATTTATAATTCTTTTCTTTTTGAGTTTTTTCTAATCATAAAAGTAAAACTATTTTTTAAGTAACACTCGAATTGTTCAGCAGTAAGCAAATTTATTTTATTGAATCATAGCTTTAGTGTTTTAACATGACCACTTCAGCTTTCAAACAAAAAAAACTACATGAAAATCGGTTAATCCGTTTGGGAGCTACGATGCCACAGACAGACATACAGACAGACTTGAAAAATCCCTCTGTTTTTATCGGAGTTGCAAAAAGGGATTTTTTACGAATTCAGTAGTCCAAATTTCATGTTTCTACCATTTGTAGTTACGGCTGTGCGAAAAGAAAAAGAAAAAATGAATGTATACATCTTATTGGAACATACCCCGAGTACATTTTTGTGGCAATTAAAACATATTTGCAGAAAAGTGAAAAATGCTTAAATTTTATAAGTGTATCCATATTATTGATACAATTATTGTTTACATTGTAATGAAGTAAACAATGTTTTCATATTATTGAAATTTGTCGCGAATTCATAATTATGAATTTATGTGTGTATACAATTTACTGAAATACTGCTGTTTACTTCATTATGAAAATAATGTATTCAAAATTTTGAAACACTTTGCTGGTTACATCGCTTTGAATGCAATAAGGTGACGATATTTTTGAAAAATTACACTTAGACATATTTTTGCAAATTTGTAGATGTATCCATGTTAGTGCAGCCGACTGTACCACTAGTAACAACTACCATATATCTCAGACACGTCCGTCTATTACTACGGTTATGGTAATACTCTCCCCACTCTAAGTGTCATGTACATGGTATATTCCGGCGGTAGAGAGGCAACCAGTTATGGAAACACTACAAGTATCAAGTTATTTTATCTTGGGAAACTTCATTTTGATGAGACGTCCAATAATTTCTTGGACGGAACTCTCGATTGTGGTAGCTAACAGAGTTAGTAAGGATAAAAAAAATCTCAACTTTCGAGCGTAGGACCGGGATAACGTACCACGCTATTTGTGGGACAATTATGTCTGTTGAATTACATTATTATTAACTAAGTAATAAAAACAAAATCAGCTGGTTACTAATAATTTACGATGACCTCGTTATCGATACAAGTTGGTAAGAGGGAACACTTTGATCAAACCATAGATTTTGTAGGACAAATATTTTTTTCGGATAATTAAGATCTTGAGATTTATAAAAAAAATGTTTTGAATTACCAAATCCACAAACTTTATTCTTGCTATCTCTGTTTGCTACAACAAACATGAACTCAGTCCAAGAAATTTTTGGGCGACTCATCAAAATGAAGGTACTCACGAAAAAGTTGCTTAGTATCAATACTAATCAAGTGAAAATAATGTGTGGGGGAACCCCGACTAATATCAGTCGAGAGTGTTCTTAGCTATGTTTGATGGAAATCAGTTCATCAGATCGTTTGTTAGGTGTGATAGGAGTGTTACACGCTAAGTCAGGGTTTTTTTTAATTTTCAAAGTAGTTTATATATAATATATTTATAATATTGTAGCCTAATCCAATACTAGGATAAAATATAATTAAATTCGGCTCGAAATACATCCTGTATACGTACGTTTAATTACAGCAGTGTCGTGTAGAATTTCATAATCTTACGAGACTTCAAAGACGTAGTTAAGATCTTGGTTCAATTAAGGTTTTCAGGAATTTACACCAAAACTTTGAGCATCAGATACAAGCCTGTAATTTATACAACTTGTAACAGAAATGGGCGGTAAAGTTTTACTGGCGTGATTCTTGTTATGTTTTATACAATAAGTGGTTGTAAATATTTATAAAGCTTACAATTTTGAAGAACACTATTACGGCTATGTATAGTATTAATGATCATCTACTATCCCAGGTTACAAGCATTAGAGACCTGGGAGTAATCATTGACTCTGCGTTAAGTTACCGTGAACAAATAGGGGTTTAATTAACCAGACATCTAAACTGACAGGATATGTAACTAGACTAGTTTTTATACAAAGTTATACACGGATTAATCGATGCGCCTGACATGTTGGAATCCTTATCTTTTAGCGTACCAAGAATTGGCAGCCGCTTGGTCCACTGGAAAACCTTTTCCCTTCCATCACATAGGACTAATGTGGGACAGAATGGCTCTTTGTACCGTCTGTGCTCATCATACAATGCTATCAATACGGCCTTCGATATTTATTATCGCTGGTTCTGTAGTCTCTTCTAAAAATAATCTCAAACTAATTCTAGGGTAAACTATTGGTTAATAATGTGTTAAGATTTTTGTAAGGATTTAAAATTATATGCTATGTTAAGTAGTAAGTTAACTCAACTTTAGTATTTAGTGCGTGCTGTGTTCACATCCTAGAGGGATAGAGGGATACATTCCCTATTTTCATTTTTATAGAATATAAGAAGCTTACATGTATTGTGAATTGTATCTTGTTTTGTGAACTTAATAAAAAAAAAGAACACCTAATTGGAAATGTTATATTTTACACAAAGCTAGACGTATCACAATTATATTCTGTTTTTATCATAAAGATAGATAAAGAATAATTACGTATTCCCTTAGAAGTTAGAATGTAGATTCTACGCCAGTCAGCCAGTATAATTAAAGCGTTCAAATATTACATCGGCCCTAATTAAAACTGAATCGTCGTAACTTAACAGTTATTGATTTTGTCTTCAATATAATTGAGGGTTCACTTCAGAGGCTTACTCAGTTTTAATAATGATATGTATTATATATAATAATAGCTATAGGCGCCTCACATCACGGGGGTACTTTAGGGTGTGTATGTGTCTATTATGTAGAGTATACTGTGAAAGTACCAGCGCTGAAAGCTTACTTTTGATATTTATGTTTGTATGAGAAATCGCTCAACATCGTAAATTTGCAAAAACATAAATAAGTAAAAAAAATCCTCTTTCAGCGCTGGTACTTTCACACTAAACTCTATATACGGGACCCACACCCTAAAGTATTATCACTCATTAATATTAGCCTGTATAGATAGGTAAAGAAATGGAAAAGAACTTAGGTGAATGATATTTACCTAATACTTTAGTAATTTTATAACACATTTTTATTGTCCAAGCAGTACACATAATACCTATTTACATCTCTTCTATGTGAAAGCATATCGTAGCTTTACCTTCTTAACCTCGTAATGTAAAAAACTACAACTTTTCAGTAGAGTCAAAAAACTCAATAATTTTAGATTTTATAATGACATGGATTTTGGATGTAACTATATTGTACACTAGCTGACCCTTGCCCACTTCGTTGAGCATAAAAACAGTTTATGATGAAATTCAACTAAAAAAAACAACCCCTAACTCGGGAACGCGGAACCCGCAACGCGGGAACCCGGAACCCGCAGCATGGGAACCCGAAACCCGCAACCCGCAACGCGGAAACGCGGAACCCGCAGCTTGGGAACCCAAATCCCGCAACGCGGGAACCCGGAACCCGCAACGCGGGAACCCGGAACCCGCAACGCGGGAACCCGGAACCCGCAACGCGGGAACCCGGAACCCGCGACGCGGGAACCCGGAACCCGCGACGCGGGAACCCGGAACCCGCAATGCGGGAACCCGGAACCCGCAACGCGGGAACCCGGAACCCGCAACGCGGGAACCCGGAACCCGCAACGCGGGAACCCGGAACCCGCAACGCGGGAACGCGGAACCCGCAACGCGGAACCCGCAACGCGGAACCCGCAACGCGGAACCCGCAACGCGGAACCCGGAACCCGCGACGCGGGAACCCGGAACCCGCGACGCGGGAACCCGGAACCCGCAATGCGGGAACCCGGAACCCGCAACGCGGGAACCCGGAACCCGCAACGCGGGAACCCGGAACCCGCAACGCGGGAACCCGGAACCCGCAACGCGGGAACGTGGAACCCGCAACGCGGAACCCGCAACGCGGAACCCGCAACGCGGAACCCGCAACGCGGAACCCGGAACCCGCAACGCGGGAACGCGGAACCCGCAACGCGGAACCCGCAACGCCGAACCCGCAACCCGGAACCCGCAACGCGGAACCTGCAACGCGGGAACGCGGAACCCGCAACGCGGGAACGCGGAAACCGCAACGCGGGAACCCGGAATCCGCACCATGGGAACCCGAAACCCGCAACGCGGAACCCGCTACGCGGGAACCCGGAACCCACAACGCGGGGACCCGGAACCCGCAACGCGGAACCCGCAGCATGAAAACCCGAAACCCGCAACGCGGGAACCCGGAACCCGCAACGCGGGAACCCGGAACCCGCAACGCGGGAACCAGGAACCCGCAACGCGGAAACCCGGAACCCGCAACGCGGGAACCCGGAACCCGCAACGCGGGAACCCGGAACCCGCAACGCGGGAACCCGGAACCCGCAACGCGGGAACGCGGAACCCGCAACGCGGAACCCGCAACGCGGGAACCCGGAACCCGCAACGCGGGAACCCGGAACCCGCGACGCGGGAACCCGGAACCCGCGACGCGGGAACCCGGAACCCGCAATGCGGGAACCCGGAACCCGCAACGCGGGAACCCGGAACCCGCAACGCGGGAACCCGGAACCCGCAACGCGGGAACCCGGAACCCGCAACGCGGGAACGCGGAACCCGCAACACGGAACCCGCAACGCGGAACCCGCAACGCGGTACCCGCAACGCGGAACCCGCAACGCGGAACCCGGAACCCGCAACGCGGGAACGCGGAACCCGCAACGCGGAACCCGCAACGCGGAACCCGCAACCCGGAACCCGCAACGCGGAACCCGCAACGCGGGAACGCGGAACCCGCAACGCGGGAACGCGGAAACCGCAACGCGGGAACCCGGAATCCGCACCATGGGAACCCGAAACCCGCAACGCGGAACCCGCTACGCGGGAACCCGGAACCCACAACGCGGGGACCCGGAACCCGCAACGCGGAACCCGCAGCATGAAAACCCGAAACCCGCAACGCGGGAACCCGGAACCCGCAACGCGGGAACCCGGAACCCGCAACGCGGGAACCAGGAACCCGCAACGCGGAAACCCGGAACCCGCAACGCGGGAACCCGGAACCCGCAACGCGGGAACCCGGAACCCGCAACGCGGGAACCCGGAACCCGCAACGCGGGAACGCGGAACCCGCAACGCGGAACCCGCAACGCGGAACCCGCAACGCGGAACCCGCAACGCGGGAACCCGGAACCCGCAACGTGGGAACCCGGAACCCGCAACGCGGGAACGCGGAACCCGCAACGCGGAACCCGCAACGCGGGAACCCGGAACCCGCAACGCGGGAACCCGGAACCCGCGACGCGGGAACCCGGAACCCGCGACGCGGGAACCCGGAACCCGCAATGCGGGAACCCGGAACCCGCAACGCGGGAACCCGGAACCCGCATCGCGGGAACCCGGAACCCGCAACGCGGGAACCCGGAACCCGCAACGCGGAACCCGCAACGCGGAACCCGCAACGCGGAACCCGCAACGCGGAACCCGCAACGCGGAACCCGCAACGCGGAACCCGGAACCCGCAACGCGGGAACGCGGAACCCGCAACGCGGAACCCGCAACGCGGAACCCGCAACCCGGAACCCGCAACGCGGGAACGCGGAACCCGCAACGCGGGAACGCGGAAACCGCAACGCGGGAACCCGGAATCCGCACCATGGGAACCCGAAACCCGCAACGCGGAACCCGCTACGCGGGAACCCGGAACCCACAACGCGGGGACCCGGAACCCGCAACGCGGAACCCGCAGCATGAAAACCCGAAACCCGCAACGCGGGAACCCGGAACCCGCAACGCGGGAACCCGGAACCCGCAACGCGGGAACCAGGAACCCGCAACGCGGAAACCCGGAACCCGCAACGCGGGAACCCGGAACCCGCAACGCGGGAACCCGGAACCCGCAACGCGGGAACCCGGAACCCGCAACGCGGGAACCCGGAACCCGCAACGCGGGAACCCGGAACCCGCAACGCGGGAACGCGGAACCCGCAACGCGGAACCCGCAACGCGGAACCCGCAACGCGGAACCCGCAACGCGGAACCAGCAACGCGGAACCCGCAACCCGGAACCCGCAACGCGGGAACGCGGAACCCGCAACGCGGGAACGCGGAAACCGCAACGCGGGAACCCGGAATCCGCACCATGGGAACCCGAAACCCGCAACGCGGAACCCGCTACGCGGGAACCCGGAACCCACAACGCGGGGACCTGGAACCCGCAACGCGGGAACCCGGAACCCGCAACGCGGAACCCGCAGCATGAAAACCCGAAACCCGCAACGCGGGAACCCGGAACCCGCAACGCGGGAACCCGGAACCCGCAACGCGGGAACCAGGAACCCGCAACGCGGAAACCCGGAACCCGCAACGCGGGAACCCGGAACCCGCAACGCGGGAACCCGGAACCCGCAACGCGGGAACCCGGAACCCGCAACGCGGGAACGCGGAACCCGCAACGCGGAACCCGCAACGCGGAACCCGCAACGCGGAACCCGCAACTTGCAACACGGGAACCCTGAACCCGCGACGCGGAACCCGGAACCCGCAACACGGGAACCCGGAACCCGCAACGCGGAACCCACAACGCCAAACCCTTCCGTGAACGTTGCTGGTTCTGCGCTGTCAAATGGAATAAATAGTATCCTATGTCCGTCTACTGGCTCTAAGTTACTTCCTCACCAATTTTCAACCATATCGATAAAGCCGTTCACGAGTTATAAATAATTCATTTAACTAACACGACTTACTTTAATACAAAAAGCTGATGTAAAGATGAAACTAACATAAGCTAACGCCCGGTGAATGCTCCCGTCACAGTCGGTCCAGCCGATTCGGTGATCATTAGTTAGATAACGATGATGATGATGAAAAGAAGCCTTAATTAATCCTTATAACTTTAGCTATCTACCAGTGAAAGTCTCGTTAAAATCGGTCCAGCCGTTCCAGAGATTAGCCGGAGCAAAGAGACACGCTAACAGACAGACAGACATTTTTTTTTAATTGCATTTTCGTTTTCAGTAGCAAGAAAAAAAAAGACAGAACAGACAGACGTTAACTTCGCACAAAGACAAATGACGACATAGTGGCGTCATATCATGACGTTTTCGATTTTTTTTTAATTGTTCGTGAATTATGACCATGGATCTAACTCCTTCGATCTGATTTTTAAATTAACATTTATAATATATTCTTATTACAACTTATAAGTTAAGTACTTTTTTTAAATAGGTATATTTATAGTTGTTAAAAGATTAATCGATTTTTTGAGTAAGTCTCTAGTGTTTAATAAGAAAAAGTGTTAACTGACGTAACATTATCACGACGTTTATTTCATTAAATCATAATTTGTATATTATATTTAAGATCGTTTATCAGTGAAAGCAAATCGTAAAAAAACTCATATTGGTTATGTTGACAATAAATATATCTAATAATTATTAAATAAAGTTTAGTAAATTCTGCAGTTTTAACAAAAAGAAAATATTTATTTTATTATGTCGTCGTTACAACGTTACGTCGCTCATTTTTGATAAACTGTCAAATGTTACCTATTAAAATGACCCGACTATTTATTAGTGGTGGACAAATAGTTTAATGAATCCAAATAGTTTAAGTTTATGTTAATACGTTATTTATAGCATTTCATAATTTTTATTTTCCATTTGTAAACAATGTCGTTACCATGACACCAGTGTCATATAAACTGGCAACGACGTGAATCGATTGAGCCCAGGTTCAAACCCCGCGTGACCATCACGTATTTTCTTCTTTTTTCTAATTTTCTGCTTATTTTTTTCAACATTATATTCATAATAATCTTTTCGTAACAATAACGAACATACCGTAAAAAAAATTGCGAAATTGGTCAAGCCGTTGTCGAAGCGCACACGACGTAAGAAATTTTGGAGGTCGTTTTTTTACACTTTGGGCTACATTTTTGGGGTTTTAGTAAGGAACCCTACTTTTTTTAAACATATAATATAGCCTATGTTCAGCGCTAGGAATGTAGCTTTCCAACGGTGAAAGAATTTTTCATATTGGTTCAATGGTTTCAGAGCCTATTCCATTCAAACAAACAAACAAACAAACAAACAAACAAACAAACAATCAAACATTACCTCTTTATAATATTAGTATAGATAACTGAACCTCATTTAAAACAAAATCCATGTTATAATAAAATCTAAAATTATTAAGTTTTTGGAATCTACTGAAAAGTTGTAGTTTTATAGATACGAGGTTGTGAAGGTAACGCGACGATATGTGGATGTGTAAATAAAATATGTTTAAGTAGGTACAGTAAGTGAAGAACAAAGACATATTCTTGAGCAGGAATGCAAAGTTAGAATAAATATTGAAACGAAACCGCCCGCCCACCTGACCGCGATACTACGGCTGGCATCTGGGGCGGCAGCGGGTACAGGTAGTCTATAGGGATTGAGAACTTAGGATTCAAAGGAAGTACATGTGCGCATTCAACTAGCTTCTTACCGCGGCTTCGTCCGACAACAGTAAACTAAAGAATATACATTGTTCGGGATGAAAAGAAGCATGTTTTAACCGACTTCCAAAATAAGGAGGTTCTCAATTTGCACTGTTTTTGTTAAATGTATGTAGTGAGGTTAATTATGTGATTTACGTAAATCATTTTTTATTCGACGCAGAATAGCTGACATTTGGTCCCCTAAAATTTTCAAATTGTTTGGCCCTGTAGTTTTCATTTTATGAACATTTTTCACCAATTTCTAGAGGTGTATGTGTATTCCAGGTACGTAAAAACAATTTTTACTTATTAAAATCGGACCAGTTGTATAGCTGCTGTGAGGGAAGAAACAAAATTAAACATAATATATACATACATTACATACATACGCACATACAAACATACATACAGGGCCATAGTAGGACTGATGGAAGAAATTTCTTTCAGAGATAAGTGGTCCTTTTGTGTCGTATTTCTTTATATATTGTTATCTTTTTGTCATTTATGTGCACAAAAAATGGTTAAATAAATAAATAATAAATACAAACACTGGCAAAATCTTCCTTCTATTTGGCCGTGGGCACCCTAAAACAATCTTCCTTTTGCCAGAGCAGTCGTTTAGCAAATTCAGTTCTTAGCAATTAGTATCGAGGGATCATTTGGAGTTCCGAGGACTTGTGTGAAATATGGCCGCTGTTAACATCCCCAAACTTAAAGCTAATAACGATACGGCTCTGTACGTAATGTTGTTGGATGTAAATGAAAACAGGCCATTATAATGTGGTATTATAGCCTGTTTTCATTTTATCTACGCCTTAATGAGTTTCGTATTCCCATATTCTACATTGGCGTGGAAAAAATATCGTCTGTATGGTGCTATGTTAAACGTCCGAATATTATACAGATGATTGTGTGTTCGCATTAAATGAACTCATAAACTACGAACGATTTTCAAGGAGATGAGTGAACAATGACACAATACATATACTACTGTATAAAGATACAAAAGGTGCGGTTCGTGTGGGCTTCGTTTTTAAACTCATGAAGTCGCGGCTACCTTTGCTTATAAAACTGTTTTATTGAAATAAATAATACAAATGTCTTTAGAGATGGTGTGCCATTAATTATCTCCGTAAACGCCACCGTGGTCTAGTGGTTCAGAGCCCAGGTCGAGTCTAGAGGGAGATCGTGGTTCTGGAGGTCTGGCTTTGGAACAACAAAAAAAGGTTGTTTTCAACTTTGGTTATTACAATGCAGGCTGATCAGATGATCAGCTGTTTCTTATCAGACAATCACCTGATTGTCTGACAATGATCCATGCGTCGATTGGGCATGTAAAAAGCCGGTCCTGCGCCTGATCTGCCAGTCGTGTCGGTTCCCATCCCACTGGGCTACGAGAGTAAAGAATGAGACAGTCAATATATTGCGCACACACTTGGGTACTATAAAATGACTAATCACTATAAATAAAATGGAACCCACGACCTCCGGGTTGAGAGCTAGGCTCTATACTACTAGACTACGAATTCGTTATGTGTGCATAAATTTAATATTCATTTATTAACCCAATTTACAGCTGATATATTATGTATTAGCGAAGCGACCCACTACCCGTAAGCACTAGGCAGCGTTTTAGGTGCATTTGATTATGTGCACTTACATATTATTATGTATGTAAGTTTAATCAAATAAGAAGTTTAGCTACTTACATTCAGAAGGTTTATGTACTCTATTACGCTTGATACTGACAATATTTCATTGATGTAAACTTCACGGATAGCTGACGTAATTAAAGTAAATTAAAGCTGAAAAAGATAAAGATATGAAAATTTGAAAGCGCTTTCTTTAAATGTTTTCTTTACAGCTGAATGCTAATACAAGTTTCGTGAAAGGTGTCACGGCAAGTAAGATTGATCGCTCCCGTCTCGTGAAGCGAAGTAATAACTTATTCCCTGACGACTTCTCATTATACCTTTTGTTTGGCAAATTTTGAAGATTTTGATCACAACTTCGGGTATGATAATCAAGCTAATGCTAATTTAATAACAATTATTAATTCGTAGGAATTAAATTCGTATCGCTGGAAGATTTAGGGCGCATGCTCGGTGGCCTCAATATAGTTTATCAACAAGTGGGTCTTAAAATGAACATGGACAAAACGAAGATCATGCACAATGTCCATGTTGCACCCACCGCACTAACTGTTGGGAGCTCTACTCTTGAAGTTGTTGACGAATATATATACCTAGGGCAAGCTGTCCGATTAGGTAGGTCCAACTTAAAGAGAGAGGTCAGTAGACGGATCCAGCTCGGCTGGGCAGCGTTCGGTAAATTACGCAACATATTCTCGTCCAAAATACCTCAGTGCCTTAAGACAAAGGTATACAACCAATGGGTGTTACCAGTGATGACTTACGGTTCTGAGACGTGGTGCTTCACGAAGGATCTTTTCAAAAGACTCAATGTCGCTCAGCGTGCTATGGAGAGGGCAATGCTCGGTATTTCTCTACGTGATCGAATCAGAAATGAGGAGATCCGTAGAAGAACTAAGGTTGCTGATATTGCCCGTAGGATCAGTCAGCTGAAGTGGCAATGGGCCGGCCACATAGCACGAAGATTGGACGGTCGATGGGGCAAAAATATTCTAGAGTGGAGGCCACGTACTGGCAAGCGCAGTGTGGGACGGCCACCTACCAGATGGACCGACGACCTGGTGAAAACTGCCGGGTCACGTTGGATGCAGGTGGCAATGGACCGGTCGCACTGGAAATGTGTTGGAGAGGCCTATGTTCAGCAGTGGACAGTAAAAGGCTGAAACGACGATTAATTCGTAAAAATATAATATTTTAAGGTTAGTTCGTCATTGGTTGACTTTACTTTCTTGTAACTGTTATAGTGAAAACGTGTGTCGTTAGAAGTTAACAACTATACACTTATTGTTTGGGAAATGTTGAGGCATTTCTCATAAAAACATGAAAGTCAAAAGTAAGTCTTCAGTAAACAGCGCGGGTTCTTTCACAGTAAACTTTACATAGGAGGCACATACACACCCTAATGTATTATCGAATAAGCGAATGGTTTCGCGTTTAGGTTCCTCGTTGCATGTTACGCGTTGCGGGTTACGCGTTGCGGGTTACGCGTTGCGGGTTACGCGTTGCGGGTTACGCGTTGCGGGTTTCATTCAACGAAGTAATCACAGGCCAGATATTACTATCTGGCCTGTGTAGAAACGTTACATTATAATATATGTAACGTTTCTACACTAATAGTAAAAATAGGAAATATGTGTTCATTTGTATCGAATAGGCTCTGAAACTCTCTATCGATATTTATAAAATTTGGCACAAATGTAAAAAATAATTTATATCGCGGGAAATCGCACAGTTTTCACATGCTTCTTTACACATATAAAGTCACAAATACCTTTGGATAAAGATGAAAAAAAAATTTTTTTTCACTTACGAACTCACTACATCTCGTACTGTAAATACTGGATGCAAAACAAATCAGATTAATTAATCCAGCATTGGAGAGAATGTTCAGCTACTGATGTTGCTCAACTCGAGAGAGGATTGTTCAGACAATGACTCCTCCCACCAGCGACTAGTTTCAATTAACGATACTCGTGTGTCCTTATTGATCCTCCCAGTACTAATTAAGGAGGGGCGCCTAACGCGATAAACCCACGAGTCAATAAAACTACGTGAATCTTGAACTAAGTTACGTGGCACTTTGTGACTTGTAATCTTGTTAACTTTTAATTATACAGTGTGTTCATTGTTTATACAGGGTGTAAAAAGAGCAGTCACTATAACTTAGTGGGTAATAACCAGTCATTTGTTTTTAATCCACTGTTTTAAAAATTTAAAAATTTCAATAGGCAATGTACAACGTGCACAACACAGCGATCAGCTGATTACGCTGAGAGGTCAATAGCACGTAATGGATAGGATTATATACGTATAAGTATATATAATATTATGAATAAAGTTAAAATAGAATTAGACGGTTTCAGATTAAACTTGACGGTTGTCATTTCCGGTTCCCGAGTAACATATTTGTTGTTGATCGGTACTAAAACAGTCATGCCAACACCAATATTAATGCTGTATAGTTTATAATAAGATGAAAACTATGTTGATATGATATTATTGAGTATAATGTGAAATACTAACAGTCTATATTATAAAAATATAGACTAATGTTTAATGTGGTAATAACAATTGATGTAAATATTATTAAGACTTCCGTTATAAACTAATATATTACAATGTAATTGATATTGTTTATAAGTCGCTGATGTATTTAAATGTTTTGTGATTACTGTGATTTATATTTTTAAAGAATTGTAATTGTGAATACAAAATGTATTTAAGTACATTTTGTATTTATAATCTATGCCCTACATTTGTGGCAACCCTGGTATGTTATAAAAAGGGCTGTCACTGTTTCAAGTGTCTCTTGTTGGGTCTGAAAGCTGAGATAGTCAGGTGATGTACTTGTTTCTGTAATATAATTCTTATTTCTGTAATTTAATATTCCTTGATGTATATATTGGTTATTCTTGTTATAATTATATTTCTGTAATGTTGTAAAGCTTATAATACAGTTCGTTTTGATATCTTTCGTAGTTAAAGTGTATTTATAGCTATAAAGTTATTTCATATTAATTTGGATCATTATTCCGTATTATGTAAATGTAGAAATTATAGAAGTATATTATAATATCGATAGTTTATGTTGTTATTCGATTAGATATGTTTTATAAATAGAAATTAGGTCACCTATTAAATTTTATATCTACCCACATATTGCCTTATGTTATGTCCAATTAACAATCGGTATTTAAGTAATCTCTTGGTATTACCTTTTAAAAGGATTAAAATATATTATAGTCTTATGTTCAGTTAAGGTTCTTTAATAATTTACTGTTATAATAAGTTCCCTTACATTTTGAATTGCTTAGGGTAGGTACTTGAATATAATTGTATTTCTGTAATGGTTAACTATTTAAGTCGAAATATCTGTATCGTAACCAGTAATTACATTTTACTGGCAACAATTTATTCCGTATAAATTTAAATTATTTAAATTTCAATTTTCGCGCGTATGGTCGAGTCGTTTATATGTTGCGAATTGACCAATCCGAGCGCCGTATTTCGCGCCATTAGCGTGCGGCAAAATCGCACTCGCGAGGCAGTCGAGGAATACCCGCGCACGCGACGCAATCAATACTAGATTAATAGACTCTAAAACTGTTACCTATAGAAAACGAATCGATTACTCTCTTGTGCTATCGTATCTATTCTCCACGAGAGAGAATCCTCCTGTACGCGAATTCTAGAACTGGTGTGCTTCGTGGTGAGACGAACCAATCTGAGTGAAAAGACCGGCCGGTCAGAAGAATTCGAAGCCCTTGGCAGCATTCCGGTAAGTCTTTCGCATTACAGATAGACGTTACTCGAACCATACGCAACCTTTAGATTCCTGAATCAGATTTAATTAATATTGTCTGATACCCTTTTATGTAACAAGAGTGTGACGACCTGGTGCAAATCGAAACCTCACCCCCACGGGTCCATTCTCATTCTGGCACCAATAATTATTTGGTGCCGAAACCCGGGAACTTAGTCCCAAAATCCCGTTATTCTCTTACTTAATTCGTAAATTCATCCCTTAGAAAACGTTAGCGTCATTTCATAAAACCGCCATATTTGCATATTACTTCGTGAAATATTTCTCGCAATTAGTTTGATTGTTTTCATACGATATCGAGCAAAATTGAACTAGTGACCATTGTTTCTACGAGTAATTTGGTGTATAAAAACTATTTAAATTGAAATCCTATCGAAATATCGTCGTATTAAAATATTGTTAAATTTTAATATTCTCGTAATACGTATAACCCGACTAATTACAACAGTTGCCAACTTCGTACAATTCCATGCGTGAAACATTCTATTCATCTTAGCAGCGTTATCAATATTCTAGAAGCCGTTTAAACATACCTACGACATTGTAATTTTGAACTTTAAAGCACTATACGTTTAAGGTTGATTTTCGGTTGTTCAAGAATATATATATTTTTGTTAGGTATATCGTTAAGTTTCAAGCTCCGTTCTTACCTAGCTTTTATACAATTATATAAACTAAAAATGTCCGTGTATCGTACTCGTAAGGCAGCTCGTGCTTCATTATCTAAACTTAAATCTAGAAAGATGATCGATCCGGATGAAACGATGGATGTATCGATTTTACGTAAACAGCGCTCGATTGCTTACAGCCGTGTCAAGGCGACCCACGAGATGGCGCTGCGAGCGAAAGATATCCATACTTCGGAATCTTTAGATTTATTTCTTGCGCATTATTCTACGTTAGATAAACATTTTGATATGTTCGAGTCGTGTCACATGGATATTATTATTCAATTACAACCGGACGATGTTGAGATAGAGGATAGTTATCGTGAGGAGTTTGATAAATTATATTACGAAATTATTGCTATTCATCGCCAACTAACACATACTATTAATTCAGAAGTTAGTGATTACACCGATCGACCTATTAGTTATCCGTCTGTTAAATTACCTAAAATACAGATTCCTCAATTTTCGGGAAATATTAAGGCGTGGCCTGAATATTTTGATATTTTTAATTCGTTAATTCATGAAAATAAATCGCTGTCCAACACAGAAAAAATGCATTATCTCGTTTCCACTCTAGCCGGTGATGCCTTGAGACTTATCCGTATTTATCCCGCTCAAGGCGCATTCTACGTGGAGGCCTATCGGACGCTCCTTTCGCGTTATCGAGATACGCGGGAGCTTGCTTTTACGTGTTGGAAAGAGATGCAGAATATTAATATAAATTTATCTAAGCCGCTTGAATTGCGTCGTGCGCTTGATACATTTAATGAAAATCTCACAATTCTCAATCGTATTAATTTGCCAACCGACAAGTGGGATTTTATTTTATGTTATCTATTATTATCGAAACTCGACTCGAAGACACGTTGTGAGTTTGATCAGTCAACTACTTCGGGTGAGTTACCGTGTTATACTGCCTTGAAGGATTTTATATATTCGAAATGTGAAGCACTCGTTCACGACTCACATTTTCATCATCAGCATCAGCCCACTAGTGCTTCAACTATCAGCAAGCCGCGTACATCCGCTGCTACTCGGATTGCTACTCAAAACCGTCCGTCTGTTTTCTTATCGAAATCCGATAAACCGCCCGTTACCGCTTCATCGCCGCCATCGACGTACCAGCAAAAGTGTGGATACTGCTCTGGTGAACATTATATTACTAAATGCGAGTCATTTTCTGCTTTACCGATATCTGGCCGTACTGAATATGCGAAAGCGCATAACTGGTGTTTCAACTGCCTTAAATCATCACACCGCGTTAACAATTGCCAATCTATTTTTAGATGCCAGTCGTGTCGCCAAAGGCACCACACTCTCTTACATGATAACTCAGAGGAGTCACGTGAGAAGGTGCACGTTCAGCCATCCGTTTCTAATCCTCCTGTACGTGCGCTTACGAGCCTAGGTGACAGCTCTGTAGTGCTCTTGTCAACAGCGATCGTTTCAGTGAAAGACTCGGCGGGCAACTACCGTAATTTGCGCGCTCTTATCGACTGTGGTAGCCAGACTCACTTTATAACCGAGCAGGCCGCACATAATTTGGGCCTTCATTTTCGAAATTCTACTCGTTCAATAAGTGGTATCGGTAAATCTTGTTCATCATCATCGGGCGTAGTCAACCTCGTGATAGGTTTAAATAATAGGGTTATGTTTGACGTCGAGGCACTCACTATACCTAGCATATGCGGACCGGTCCCTAACGTAACACTTAACAAAGAATCTTGGCATAGCCTACGTGGTCTCCAGCTTGCTGATCCTAATTGCCATAAGCCAGGACCCATCGACATTCTTCTCGGTGCTGAGCTTTTCTCGTCCCTTCTTCTACCTGGTAAGGTAGATGGAAGCTCTACTCATCCTTCCGCACTCAATACTGTGTTCGGCTGGATCCTTCTAGGTAGTGTAGGCTACAAAAGCAACGAAATCACTTCATTACTCGTTACAAACGAGGACCTTTACCGTGAGGTAAAGAACCTATGGGAGCTGGAATCCTTACCGAAATCTTCACAACTCACTCATGATGAACTCGAATGTGAAGATATCTTTTCGCGCCAGCACTCACGCGATGATTCTGGAAGATACACTGTGGTCTTACCTTTTCGTAAAGAGGATAAAGATAATCTCTCCTTCCCAGGATCTCGTGAACTCGCTCTTCGCCGTTTTTATTCTCTTGAGCATAAACTTAATCGTAATTCTAAATTAAAGGAACAGTATGCGGAGTTCATGAAAGACTATCTCGATAGTGGTCATATGAGCCTTGTACCTGTTCAAGAATTATCGGAAGGTAGGTATTACATACCTCACCACTGCGTTATTCGTCCTGAAAGCGTTTCTTCTAAAATACGTGTTGTATTCGATGCGTCGGCTAAGGATTTAACAGGCAAATCGTTAAATGAAACTTTACATATCGGTTCAAAGTTGCAACGGAGCATTTTGGAAATTCTTTTAAAGTTTCGTATCCACCCTGTTGTCTTTATTTGCGACATACGTCAAATGTTTCGTCAGATACAGTTGCGTACAAACGATCGTGAATTTCAAAGAATGATTTGGCGTTTTGATTCGTCGCAGTCAATTCAAGAATATCGTTTAAATAAATCTCGTGTTGCGCCCACGAAACGTGTTTCACTACCCCTTCTTGAACTATGCGCCGCCGTATTACTCAGTGACATTTTAAAAACCGTAAAAGAAACGTACTTTTCTCACTTGCAAGTCACTGACATTTTTGCCTGGTCGGACTCCACTGTAGCTTTAGCTTGGATTCGATCTCAATTGTACAGATGGAAAACTTATGTCGCAAACAGAGTGAGCCACATTCAGGATAATTTGCCGGAGGCTGTTTGGAATCACGTACCATCTGGCGACAATCCAGCTGACTTCGCTTCTCGAGGTCAACTTCCAGCTGATCTAGTTAACAACTCGCTATGGTGGGCGGGTCCTCCTTGGTTAGCCTTTAGCAGAGACACGTGGCCGAGTTCTAATGACATCTCTGACGTTGGTTGTGATGTTCATGCGGAAGAGCGAATTCAAACGTTAATCGTGAACGAAAATCCACATTTTATCGATAAATTGCTTGATAGGTATTCGTGTATTCGAAAGGTGCAACGCATCTTATGCTATTTTACTCGGTTTATTGATTTCTTAAAAACTAAAACTATCACCAGTGATAAACGTACTCTCAGTAAAGCTGAACTACATCAAGCTCTTTTAAAAATCGTTATTCGAGTTCAGTCTTTACACTTCGATAAAGAGATTTCACAGTTAAAATCCGTAACTCAACTTCCAAAACAGTTTCGAAAATTAAGCCCCTTCCTTGATGATCACGGAGTTCTTAGGGTGGGCGGCAGGCTATCGCGCTCTGGTCTCGAATTTGAACATAAACACCCTGCCATGTTGCCTCGAACCTCTCGTTTTACTTATATGATTATTGAAGCTTTTCATAACGAAAACGGTCATCCAGGCGTTAATACGTTGTTATACTTACTCAATCAGCAGTTCTGGATTCTCTCACCTAAACGCGCCATTCGACATTGTTTAGCGCAATGTTTGAAATGCTATCGAACTAATCCGACATCTCTTTCGCCGTATATGAGTGACCTACCAGCGGTACGCGTGAATCAAGTCAATCCGTTTTCCATCGTAGGAGTAGATTATGGTGGTCCCTTCCGTATTAAACTCGGGCCCCATCGAGGAGCTAAGATAGGCAGTTCTTATTTATGTTTATTCGTATGTTTTACCACCAAAGCGATTCACCTCGAACTTGCTTCGGACTTAAGCACTGATGCATTTATAGCAGCTCTTCGTCGTTTTGTTGGTAGACGAGGACGCGTTTCAGCCATTTATTCCGATTGCGGAACAAATTTTATCGGAGCGTCTAATAAACTAAATACCTTTATGGAACAATCTGCTGTTAAACATAACATCGAATTTCATTTTAATCCACCTTCCGCACCTCACTTCGGAGGAGTATGGGAGATACTAATTAAAGCCGTAAAATCATACTTACACCGCATAGTCGGAACCCAAACGTTAACTTTCGAGGAGTTAACCACGTTGTTTGTTCAGATCGAATCCGTACTGAACTCGCGACCGTTATACCCTATCAGTTCGGATCCGAATGATCTTACCGTCTGGACTCCTGGACACTTTTTAACTCTCGAACCGCTAACGTCAGTCCCTGACGAGGACTATTCTACACTTAACATTAATCGACTCGGGCGTTGGCAATTAATACAGCGTTTCCAACGCGATTTTTGGAATCGGTGGAAAAATGAATATTTGCATTCGTTAATGCAACGAGCAAAATGGACGACTAAGGAAAAGCCGTTGGCTGTAGGGACTGTAGTCATTTTACGATCTACTTCATCAATTCCATTACACTGGCCTTTAGCACGCGTTCATGAAATTCATAGGAGTCCAGATGGAATTGTACGCATAGCAACCGTTCGACTTGCAAATGGCACTCTTCTTACGAGGCCACTAGCTAAGCTTTGTCCTTTGCCTAATCAAGTAGATTAACCTTATAATAATTCAAACGTAACTATTAGCTTTAGTATTATTTTCGTTAGGCTAGTTCATTATTGCTCTTATCGTATATTTATCCTGTAATGATTTAAAGCTTGCACCAAACCTCTTCTATTTTCTTTGTGATGAGAAAATACTTACTCGTATTTTGGTGGGCGGTATGTATCGTAACCAGTAATTACATTTTACTGGCAACAATTTATTCCGTATAAATTTAAATTATTTAAATTTCAATTTTCGCGCGTATGGTCGAGTCGTTTATATGTTGCGAATTGACCAATCCGAGCGCCGTATTTCGCGCCATTAGCGTGCGGCAAAATCGCACTCGCGAGGCAGTCGAGGAATACCCGCGCACGCGACGCAATCAATACTAGATTAATAGACTCTAAAACTGTTACCTATAGAAAACGAATCGATTACTCTCTTGTGCTATCGTATCTATTCTCCACGAGAGAGAATCCTCCTGTACGCGAATTCTAGAACTGGTGTGCTTCGTGGTGAGACGAACCAATCTGAGTGAAAAGACCGGCCGGTCAGAAGAATTCGAAGCCCTTGGCAGCATTCCGGTAAGTCTTTCGCATTACAGATAGACGTTACTCGAACCATACGCAACCTTTAGATTCCTGAATCAGATTTAATTAATATTGTCTGATACCCTTTTATGTAACAAGAGTGTGACGACCTGGTGCAAATCGAAACCTCACCCCCACGGGTCCATTCTCATTCTTGCACAATATCAATTGAATAAACTCCTGGTAATAAATTATTATTAGTTATTAAATAAAATGTAATAGTATTCTGTATAATATAATAATAATAATATTTAATAGTAGCAACTGGTTTATAACCTTGTAAGTATCTACATTCGAATATACATTGTGGAAAGTAAACCGTTACAATAAACTTTAGATACATTTTAACTTGGCTTTGAATTATATTTATATATCTCCTCATCTTATGTTAGCTATATTTTTATATAGCTAACACACGCGAAAGACGTTCATTACGTATTAGGGCAAAAATTATAAAATTTAAGAATTTAATGCGGAACGTTGATCCAAACAGTTCAAGGCATGCGAATAAAAAAATTATAAAGTGCAAAAAAAATTTTTTTCAAATTAAAATAATGAAAAAAAAATCATTTCTAGAATGAGAAAAGGTCCTTTAATCATATCCCAAAGTTATAGTGACAGCTCTTTTTACACCCTGTATAGCAAGCCGAATATAGTGTGAAGAGAATGACGCGTAGAGCATAAAGACAAGATAAAGACCTGACCCGGATTGAAACTCATCTGTTTTGTGACTTTTATGAAGAATTTTAATCGTGATTTTTCGTTTACGATGTGCCAAAACAAAAAAATAATGCTATACGGGTCCATCTCTTCATACTATTGATTGATATATTATGAACCATGAATCACCTTGTATATTATGTTACAGAACACAAATGTTGGAAGTATAGCTGTAGTATAGTCCACCACTTCGTGCGCGCTGAAAAAAATTGTGGGCTTTCTTTACACACGTCGCAGGATTCGTACTTTTCGCAGCAAAAAAGAACGTACAGTTCTGGTCTATGGTCTTCTTTATATCTGTGTTAAACTTCATCAAAATTGGTCTAGTTGTTTTGAAACCTATCCAAATTAAATAAAAACAAATCTTTTCTAAAGAGAATTTATTTCATTTTTTTCTTTTTTATTATTAATTTTAATCAGTAACTAGAGCTTGGCTCTTAGAGTGGTTTCGATTTCCGTCGGACAACGGCTATTATTATCTTTATATTAATAATAAAAAAGAAAAAAATGAAATAAATTCTCTGCGGGATAGGGTTTCACTGGTTGTAGGTATTTTTTGTTGACTTTCAGAAAAATGCATGTTAAGTTTATTTTCTATATTATTATTATTATTTTACTAATAAATGGTGTTTAATACTAATGCCTCTATAATATAATGTTTTAAGTATATTTCAATGTGGTTTTTTAAGTTATAATATGATGAATTGTGTTTTTAATTAATTAATGTTGTGCATATCTACGTAGAGATACAATTAAGTTATTTTAAATTGTTATTGTAAGTATAAGTATTGTATTGGTGATGGCATATCAACATTAAAAATATAATTAGAAAAAATGTAAAATAAATAAGAACCATGCTCTAACTACTAGGCCACGGCGTCAATCTTATATATAAAAATGAAATGCTGTTGGTTAGTCTCGCTAAAACTCGAGAACGGCCGAAGCGATTCGGCTATTTTTAGTCTCGAAATATTCGTGGAAGTCCAGGCAAGGTTTAAACGGTTGGTAAGCTCAACGAAGTTGGCACGGGTCAGCTAGTCTTATATACAAAAACGAATTGCTGTTCGTTAGCCTCGCTAAACTCGAGAACGGCTAAACCGATTCGGCTATTTTTGGTCTTGAAATGTTAGTGGAATTCCAGGCAAGGTTTAAACGGTTTCTATGCTCAACGAAGTGGGCATAGGTCAGTTAATCCTCTTAATAATATCAGTGTGGATTAACATAATCCAAGTTAATAAAGAGACGTTGCATGTAACAAGTGCTGCACCGCGGCCCCGCACTCGCCCGCTGCAGGTCGACGCCCCGCGGCCCCAGACATTGTTAGTTTTGCAGACAACCTTTTGAGGTCAACGCCTCACACCTCAAGTGCGTTTTCACTTAAACCGTAAACTTACTCAGACAGAGCATTACATTTATATATTTTATATCTGCCTAAGAAAAAAAAAATGATATTCTAATGACTAACTGAAGAAGGACTGCTGGAAGAAATTTCTTTTAGAGATAAGTAGTCCTTTTGTGCCGTTTTACTTTATATGTAATCTGTTAGTCGTTTATGTGCACAATAAATTGTTAAATAAATAAATAAATAATTGCCTACCGAAGTACGTAGCCACTTCGGAGTACATCGTAGCTGCTACGAAGTAAGTCTACGCTGCTACGATGTGCTACGAACTGGCTACGCGTTCCGATTTGGACAAAAAACTAAACTAAACATTTTAAGGCCGTGTTTCACCAAGCGCTGTTAAAGTTAACGCCATGTTAAATATCATGTTATCCCTCTGGTATTTCCTGTCAATGAATGAGAAGGCATGGTATTTTAACATGGCGATGCTTGGTGAAACACGCCCTAAAAGGCATAAACAAGCATTTTAAGAGTCCAAATTCTTTTTACGGCTTCCAAAAAGGATAAGTTTTCTCGATTCGACCGTATATATGCTTTTTTTATTTGAAGGACACAGGGATAAAAGATAGAAGCCTTTGTATACGCATTATGCGATGTATCGATTTACTTTATCTGCCAACTGCGGATTGCTAGAAGCCCAATTCTAGTATTGAACAAAATTTTTGGGTGTGTTCAAGTGGATTCAAGGATGGGTTAGATTCACAATTGGACCCGGTAGGTGGCTTTGTTGTCACTGCTCAACTTAATTTTTAGGCTTTATGAAGTAAGCCAAAACAGCTAGTGAATTATAAAAGTTTATATTCTGTTTGCTTGTATCATAAAATAACCTAATGTTGGTATTCAACTATAGCTTGGATGCTTGTATGGCATTAATGAGAATACCAGTTTCCTAAAAATTTCAATTAGCAGAATTGACCTTCAGATTCAATTTGAAGCATCTATGTTATACTTATAACTAGCCATGAGCGCCGCGCCGCGTCGAATTCCAGAATCCCACTAGCCGCGCAAAACGGTTTTAGTGGCGTTTCTTTCTATAAAAATGCTGACAATTTTCTACTACTAGCTCGCCATGTATAAAACGCAAACGGGACTACTTTTTAGTTTTTTCATTTCATTTCATTTAGGTATACAAAATGGTGTTACATCGTCATAATATTGGTTTCTTAATCTACAAATAGCCTCAGAGGCGTACAAAATACATTAATGCAGTCATATTAACATCCCTATAATCCTTATTATTATTATTATTAATATTACTGTTAGTCTTCTTACAGTACGCTCACATACGCGGCGAAGATCTCTCTACTAAGATTTGTACGGATATTGCGGAGACGATAATTGTTTCGACGCCGACGCGGCGCTGCCACACCGATGATCTGTCGCCGCGCCGCCGTCGGATTATTTTGCTCGGCACCCATGTCTACTTATAACTAAGCTGGGTTAGGTTGATTAAAATATATTTATACTATGAATGAAACTGCTACGTAATGTTACATGTTAAAACTTTGGAACCAACATGGAGTAAGTTATGTACTTCCTTCACTAGTAATGAATCCTGAACGTTGGTAACATTGCTCTGTATATTCTCGGTAAGTTACTCAACTGTCTGTTTGTCTGTTTGTCTACAACTTAACTCGTGGAACTAATTTCATAATCCCCGCGCGTCGGGCTAACTGCTCCCACTGGTAGTAACTTCAGCCATTTTATGTCCCGGAGTTTGTCATAAATTCATAAACACGTGTTAAAATTCACTTTCATACGAACATTACGAACATTTACGTAATGTAAACAATGATGTTTTAAAACACTTCACTAATATCATTAAGGCAAACGTTTTTAGTGTGAGTATTTTTGTTACTCTTTCATACAAACATGACTAAATAATTTTGATGAATTGAATGAAAATGAAAAAAAAAATAGTTTATGGCTAAATTAACACATCTTTTAACAAATGAAAAATGTACGGTTGCCGTGGGATTTAATTTTGCGCGTACAAAGTAGCACCATCAAGTTTATAAATCAAAATAGCGATGAATTCCATTAAGTGTTACATTTTTATTGGACATAAAACTTTATACCTCTTTGGCTCAGTGATAAGCGCGTTACTGCAGAGGTCACGGGTTCGAATCATGACAAAGGGAACCAAAAGTTTTTTTAATCTGTTACGCTCTATTAAACAAGTTCTTTTAACACTTAGGTCGAGACTAGATTGTCGTGGTGTGGAAGCGTCCATAGACATAGATATTATCTATCCCAAATTTAATTTTTTTCTATGACACAGAAGAACCGTTATTATACTTCAAACTTGACAACAAGATCTAGGTTATTATAAATTGACCAAAATATTATGTTATTAATATAATATTTTTCCAATATCTGAGTTTGTAAATTGTAAGTGTAACGAGCCGTATCGCCTTAAGATCGTCAAGAGCGACCCAGTTAGTGGCGAGTGAAAAATTGCCCATCGTTTATTTCACGACACAGCTTCTAGACGGTTCTAGACGTTGATAGAGACTGACGTTTTATTATCCGCCCCAGCGACCTGCTGATATTAATACCTGAGGGCTGATTCAAGATGCCATCGCTAATTATCGTTTACAAAGTTCGATAACAAAATGTATGGGATTTGACATAAGCTAAATGACATACCAAATCGCGATCATTTAGCGTACCTTATGTCAAATCATACATTTTGATTTCGAACTTCGTAAGCGATAATTAGCGATGGAATCTGAAATCGGAGCCCTGATTCTATTGTATAAGAGTCAACTCACATTTGTATATAGTCCAAAAAGGGCAGAAATTCATCGGTATTCTGTAATTATTATGAGAAAACATAACGACCGTTTTTCCATACAAAAACAGGGGTCTACGCGAACCCTGTTTCCTCCCTGGATAATATATTGGATAGCCACTAGGGTAACATTTTTAAATTAATTATTAAGAGAACAAAATAATTCTTGCCCACTAAATCGTTTTCTCTTTCCTTTGAACTAAAATTTAACTATTTCTCTACTTCAATAGAAATCTATCTACAACAAAGTAAGGAATCCTCCTTTTATATGTCGGTTTATAAAATACTAGCTGTGCTCGTGACTTCGTTTGCGTGGTTCTTGAGTGACTCCCCAAATAATTTTCCCCGTTTTTACAACATTTCTCACTGACGCTTCGCTGCTATTGGTCGCAGCGTAATGTTATATACCCTAAAGCCTTTCTCTATAAATGGACTATACAACAAAAAAATAATTTTTCAAATCGGATAAGTAGATCCTGAGATTAGCGCGTTTAAACAAACAAACAAACTCTTCCGCTTTATAATATTAGTATAGATGAGAATGTTATCTAATGCTAGCAAAACCCAAAAGATGTTCTCCACGTTCTAATATACCCATTATACTTTACATACAGTACGCAAACATACAATATGTATGGAACACAGGTGCTCGTCCTCTTCCAGGCCCTTCATAATAAATCCTTTTTACTTACGCACACGTCACACTCAGGTCATGTGACGTGCCACTGTGTATAATGGCGTATGGAGGCACTTCACACAATACACTTAATATATACAAGCACCTTTTCATTCCTGACCGCTTCAGTTCTGCTTGGCTGTGCATTATCTCTAACTGTGAATTCCAAGCTAAAACTATCCCATAAAAACATAACTTGTAAAAAGTGCCAAGTCTCGCTACTTAGTTCTTCTACCGTAAAAAGTTGTGAGATACATGTTATGCCAAGTAGGGGTTAGTCGGTCAGTCTAACAACATCTTATAGTGATCATAATAAATATTATTAATAATCTTTCATGTTTTAAATAAATAAGTAGATTGACTTGGCATTCGCATGAAAACAACATAATATTTATCTCACAAGTGATATCGTCAATTGCGTGATATCAGATCGTTTAGTGCAATTTAGTCCCGATTTCACCAATGTTAAAATACCATGCCTTCTCATTAATTGTCAGGAAATACGAGATTTCGTAGGGATAGCTTGATATTTAATGAAAGATTAACTTTAATACGTATTGGTGAAATTGGTCTGTTTAATTTCTAACTGATGAAATAATGTCTCGTTTAATTAACAATTTTAAAAAGTATCTGCAAATACCTCTGACATTTCACTTTAGTCAGCTTTAATTACCATCGCTGCTTAAGAGTATCTTTCATTAATTAGTACTCGAATCTAATTTCAACTTCGAAAGCCACGTGCATTTTGTATTTTTGTTTCTAGCTGAAAATTACTCGTCGTTAAGTATTAAGTGAAGTATTAAGTGCATTAATCTAAAGATCCGTCTCTAGAATCAATGTACTTAATACGTTACTACATATTATACTAAAATGTTTTTGTGACAGTTTAAAAAAAATAACTTTATTGACGAAATTTTCAATCTCATTCCTGTTTATTTCGGCGTAACTTCATAAAAGTAAAAAATACATAAAAAACGAAAACTTCGTTAATAATATCCTTGCAATTTCTACACATCATGGTTAATTTGATATAAATATAATATTCTAACAAGGTGTTAACTATAAAATGACTACACTTCTTCCCGATCAAAATGTAAACAAAAATTGAAATTCGACCAAATTTATGTATCATTCTTCTTGACAAGCTTTTATTAGGTCGTAAACTATGTAATCGAATCTAAGGTTACTAATATAACAAATTTCCATGGATTGTAGCCAGACTCCAACATCAGATCAGTTTTAACTTCATGACAAGTAATAATAAACGTACATAATTATTAAATTGATTTACAAAGCTAGTATAGAGCAATTAAAAAAAATCTAAAATAATAATTGCGATACGTTTTAAAACATTTAAGTTTAAAACATTTAAATTAATAGTCATCGATCTCTTTTTCACAAAACGATAGGTATAATGTCTAACAAATTATATCAAATTATATATTTTTTTGTTTTCGAACTTCGTAAGTGATAATAGTGATTGCATCTTGAATAAGATGCTGCATCAATAGTGTAATAATAATATCTATGGAAGCTTCACACCACGTCAATCTGGCCCCGTGCTAATTATCCTAAGAAACTTGTGTTACAGGTACCAGACAACGGAAATATATTTAATACTTTTATACTATACAAAAATAAAAATTTTATTATATTATACACAAATTTAATACCCATCCATGACCCAGGAACATTGAAAACTTTTTGTTCCCTCGGCGGGATTCGAACCCGCAACCTCGAACGCGCTCAACCACTGCGCTACAAAGGTCGTCAAAATGTATGCAGCCCCTTTGTTCCAGGGCCTTTGAGCTAAGGCCCTGCATATTATTGATGGTATCACTTCATCATCATTTATGAAATGGTCTATAAAACGAACGGATCGCCTGATGGTAAGCGATTACCACCGTCCGCGGACACTCGTAACGGAGGAGTTATAAGTGCGTTCCCCATTTCCCGAATGGACCCATGGGACGTATTCACTCACACACTTGAACTCAGGGAGGTGCTTTAAACGCATGCCTATGCGTACTGCTCATTTGCTTATAGATTGCGGTTATCATTTTTCGCGGGATATTGCTAGATAAAGTAGGTATATGTATTGAAATTTTACGGAGGTTTTAATCCTGCTGAAAAAACAAAAAGTTTTCAGTGTTCCTGGGTCATGTTTGTGTATAATAAGAGAGAGTAAATTAGCCTATAATACTAATATTATAAAGCGGAAGAGTTTGATTGTTGAAACGCGCTTATCTCAGAAACTACGAGTCCGATTTGAAAAATTATTTTTTTGTTGGATTTTCCATTTAAAGAGGAAGGAAGGAAGGTCGAGAAGATGTATTTTACGTCTTTTAACAAAAGTTGGAAAATTGACAATCTATACTAAGTCCCGTTAACACTAACGTGCGTTCACTAACGCATGTTAGTGTTAATGGCTTGTTAAAATACCCTTCTCATTTATTAATAGGAATTACGAGAGGAACAACATGATATTTAACGAAGGATTAACTTTAACATAGCTTGGTGAAAGCCGCCCTTGATATTATAAAGCGGAAGAGTTTGTTTGTTTGTTTAAACGCGATAATCTCAGAGACAGCTGGTCCCATTTGAAAAATTCTTTTTTTGTTGGATATTCCATTTATAGAGGAAGGATTTAAGCTATATAACATTACGCTGCGAATAATAGGAATGAAGCGTCAGTAAGAAATGTTGCATAAACGGGGAGACTTTCGTTGCGTGCGCTGCATATACAGATTTAACTCGCTCAAAAACCACACGAACGAAGTCGCGGTCACAGCCAGTTGTTAACATTAGTATAGCTTTAGAAATTACTTTATAGAAATAGACAGTATATTTTTGTCATCGGCAAATCGTAGTGTTGTAAATGTTTCTTGTGCACATCAAATGAATGAAATCAAATCAAACCAATAACAAATAAATGAAAGTAATAATAAAAGGATTTCTTGTAGTACAACGGAACTCTAATAACACCAAATCAAGGAGTAGTATTCGTATCCCGGTCACGCGTCACATTTATAACACTTTTGTAACGACACCTGACTCGGCCCAAATGAGATAAGTGATCCTCACGAAAGTATTTTTGGTAGAAAAGGTGAGTTATTTAACTAGCTTTTTAACCTTCAGATAAAACAGTATCATACGGGAAAACTGAAAGTTTTGTTGATAAAAAACTACTTTTATATGTATGTGTTAAGTAAGGTTCTATTAATGGTCCATATATCAAGTCGCCTATAATGTGAAGAGAATGACGCGTAGAGCATTATTTGTTTTGGCACTTCAATATAACTCAAATAAGGAAACAGTGAATCTTACTATGCTGGGGCTCGCTGGCTCCTAATCTATACACACGAACGCACTGGTCGTTGACATAAGACCTGACTAGGATGGAAACTCATCTGTTTCGTAACTTTTGTGGAGATATTTGTCGCCATATGGTAAGTAATTTATAAGAGATGCCATAACAAAAAAATCTGTATTCGTCCATCTCTTCACACTATAATCGGCTTGATATATGAACCATGAATCACTCTGTATAAGCACGAATGGGATTAACCTATCACTTTAATTATTATTGAAGAAATATGACTGTAAATCTCTTATGGTCACTGCAACACCGAGGAGGAGGCCTTTGCTGAAAAATGGAAGCTCATTTTTGGTAGAAAAGGTGAGTTATTTAACTAGCTTTTTAACCTTCAGATAAAACAGTATCATACGGGAAAACTGAAAGTTTTGTTGATAAAAAACTACTTTTATATGTATGTGTTAAGTAAGGTTCTATCTTCCAAAAGTCCATACACACATGTTCAAACAAACATACTCACAAATATTCACCTTCATTATGGCTATTGAATTAGTGTGGTTTCGGTAACACGTTAATAACAAAGTTATTATAATGTTATCCTAGTATTATTTAAAAATAAAAAAATTAGTAAGCTAATAAGACTTAATCGTGTACCTTATTCATAAAGAAAGAGGTACAGTTTTTTTTTCAAGTGGACATGGTAGTTACGAGGTATTTTGAAAACTTTTTGTCCCTCCGTGGATTTCGAATCCAGTAACTAAAGCAGCACCGCACCGCACTAAAATAAACCACTAACCAAAGGTTTCTGAAAGGTAAATCAACGATTTAATCAACTAATCAATGTTCTTGAGAAACTTAAGGCCGGTTGCTGGAACGCTATTCAATTGTATGATCAAATAACATCGCATTCAATTTAACAACCCATATTAAACGCTGATTGATTGAATATTTAACAGAGAGAGTAAGAAAGGGACTGATATTTTATAAAATTACATGACGATCGCACCTGCAAAGCTGATTAAAACCCCACAGATAAGGTTGATTCAAATCTTATGTCAACTGATTGGTGATGAATAAACCTTATCTGAGTGTCTCTTGTCAGTTGTCAAGTCTAATTTTGTAGTCCTGATACTAAATTTAAACTTGATAAAAGATTTGAACACAGATTAGTTAATTTGGCGTTGATTTACCTTTCCAAAACCGGGGATAAGTAGTAGAAACGTCACTGAATAATTCCAAGTGTTTTATACTCGACTACACTACAGGACATGGTATGGACTGAGTTGGAGACGGTTGTATACGGAACTAACAGTTATTAAACTTCATTCGTGTAATTGTACAATAGTCTATAATTAACAATTATTAAAACTAATTTACATTTATTAATATAATTATACAATATAGTCCAATAGTGCAGTTCGCGTCAAGTACAATTACTAGTTCAGTCCACGGCCACTGCGGTTAGCCCAGTTCACTTCACAGCTATTTCAGATGCCATTTATACAGGTTATAATATTAATGAGTGATCATAATTTAGGGTGTGTACGGGACCCGTGATTAATAAATAATAAAAAAACGTTTTATTTCCAAATGAAACTTAACAAGCTATTTTAAAATAAAAAATAAAATAAATTCATCTTTTAGCAAAAAGATGGAAAATTTATCTTTTTTAAAAGTATATATAGTTCTTTTAGAGATAAGCAGTCCTTTTGTGTCGTATTTCTTTCTGTTTAATCTGTTAATCGTTTATGTGCACAATAAATTGTTAAATAAATGAATAAATAAATATATATTTTTATAATGTAACTTAATCTATACATATAAATATTATAAAAGTTAGGATACATATAGTACATAGAGTTTACTGTGGAAGTACCAGCGCTGAAAGATGTACACAGTTAAACCCTACATAGGGGGCACATACACACCCTAAAGTATTATCACTCATTTATTTTACACCTAGTAGATGTAGGCTAATTATTGTATTCTACAATAATAAGCATGTAGTCTCGATATCGATATGATTAATCCAAATTCTGAATAAAACCGCGTTTTAATTACTCTGCATTATATTTGAATCATGTCAAATAAAGGTTATATCACTGTTAACTTTATATTCTCTACTTTGTGACTTTGTTAAAGATATTATTGTATATTAATATATAAATGTAACTGTTGTAGTAGCTACTGTTGTAACTAGTAGCTAATGACCTTAGCTGTTAAAAAGCGGCTTAAAATAAATAAATAAACGAAAGGGTTATTTCATATAATAGACGCGTAGAGCATCTTTTGTTTTGGCACCTCATAGAAATTACTTAATATAACTCAAATAGGGAAAGAGTGAATCTTACTATGCTGGGGCTCGCTGGCTCCTAATCCATGCACACGTTGACATAAGACCTGACGATTGAAACTCATCAGTTTTGTGACTTTTATGGAGATCTTTAATCGTGATTGGTGCCAAAACAAAATATGCTGCATTCGTCCTTCTCTTCACACAATATTCGGCTTGATATATGAACCATGAATGACTCTGTATAAGCACGAATGGGATTTACCTATTAATTATAATTGGAGAGAGATGTCTATAACTTACACACACGCACCGCCTAATAAAAGCGACCATTTCTTACGTACGTACAAGTACTTTGAGTACTTAAGGCTTTTTTTTCAGCAAAGATAGCAAGAGTATTCAAACTATCCGAAACGCAGCAAAGCGGAATTATGTAATACTGAAATTCCTCTTATCTCTATAATATTAGATATGAAGAATTTCATAATTACGCTGCGCTTAAAGTGACTAAAATGAAATCATTACGATAAGATACATAATTAAAGACAGGAATGGATAATATGTGATAACTATGATTTCGACAAAATTGAGTTCAAACTGTCACTTACCCATTTTAGAATACGAGTATATCGTGAAGTATTAAGTACATTAAACTAAAAATCCGTCTACAATTAATACGTTACAACATAATCCTAAAATTTTTAAGTAACAACTGAAACTCAATTTTCTGGGTAAAGTTTTCACCTTCATCCACAAACATAATATTATCATCTTCATCGATTCATGTCTTCAATTATAAGAGTGAATTTTGCTGAAAAATGGAAGTCTTTAAGCACTCTCACTGTCTTACTTAAGACACCACAGTCCTTGTAACTACTCTGTGTTGCGGTCTGATTTGACAAGAAATTAAATGATTAAAAGTCGTAAATTATCCGTATAGTCCTGAAACATACATCATATCGTATGTATAGTCAGAGGAACTCAAATATCTTTTCCCCGGAACAGCATAACAATTCACTTTTAGCAGTTTTCAAATCTTTCTTTTTGTACTCATAGAAATGTATGTCACGGCCATGGCCATCCGCATAATCAGAACATCGATCTAGACAGCACAGAAGTAAGCTAGATCTAAACCTACAAATACTAAAACCATCATTTTACTTTCTATCCGAGTATACACTTTTTCCAATGTCAATTGCTACGCAAGATACATTGGTAAATATAAGGTGCTATTACAATGAGAAAATATGATAATATGTCTGATATTGAAAAAATAATATAGCTCAGCTAAGCTAAAGTAAAATCCGAAAGTAAAAAAAAATAGTTGAAAAATTAATAAGTCGCACTCCAGCCTCTACTACTAACTAAATAAAGTTTGCGAAGTTTTCTTACCTCGGAAGGACGTCATCATGACGTTTTCCTCGTCCCACTTTCCCGTCAACTATTTACGTCACGTGATTCCTCCTATCATCTATTCATTTTGACTTCCAAGTTCTACATTTACCTAAATCTACTAAAATCTCACTAGCACATAGTTCCCGTACACCCGGGGCCCTCAAATTGGCGAATGTCAGAGGACAGTGCAATCGAAAACAAGGTTGTCGCTAGCGCGGGAAAACGGGCCAAGGTCAAACCATTATGAAGACGCCGCGTCAGCCACTGCAATTTCCCTAACCGCGTACTTTAGACCACATTTTAATACCAAATAATCTCTAATCGCTTCGAAATTCGAACACTCCACGATCGCGATACAGATTGTCACACGGCCGTCCCGGAGCGTGCGATCGGTTGGCGCGCCTGATATTTTGAAAGTTCCATTTTAAATGAATTCAACGTTTCCCGGAGTCTGTAGCGCGGCGCGACGTCCCCCCTGCCAGCTGTGGCCGAACTGGAAGCGACTAGAGGCCGCTAGGTGCGCTCAAATTGGCGCAATTGCAACGCATGCGTGGACCCGCGAGGCGGCGCGCGGCGGGACCCGACGCGGCCCGACGCGGCCCGACGCGGCCCGACGCGACCCGACGCAGCCCGACATCCCTGGCCTGATACAAAAATCGGGGACGTTATGTGACGTCAGACCAAAACACGATATGGGTTAATCGGACGAAACTAAACATTCTAAACATTCCTTACGACCTATTACCGGTATTTACCTTAAACAACAGTTCAAACGATTGATTAACGCTGTAATGTTTCGGGTGGTAGTAGTAGCATACATGTTAATTAAGGGTCTAAGCATACTAAATTTCATCAAAATTGGTACAGCCGTTTTCACGTGAAGAACTAACAAAGAAACTCACAAACATTCGTTTAATATCTTATGATTCATTTCGTGAGGCCGTTACTTTCGTTTTAATTACTTTTGCGAGATGAATACAAATTTCGTAGCTAATAACTGGGGAAGTAAACAGTTCTGTTTTTGTACAATTGTCAGTCCGTTTAGGCGTCCATTTTCATTTTCTTTGAAAGGAACATTTTTTAATGTTTTTTTCACTTTTGCTTTCCCCCTGGAAAATATTGTTTTGTCGAGACACTTTTAGTATTAAAAGTAGCGGGCATATTTTAATCATAAATACAAATAAAACATATTGTCTTACTTTATACAGATAATATTCATAAGAACTAATCAATAATTTTCTTTGTACTGATCACGTTTGTAGTGATGGATGGCCTGCCCGCGCTAGGGAAATCAATTCACTAAAAGAAAAAAGTAATAAATCTTTTAAATACAGAAAGTTCATGGTTCACATAATATTAAGCCGAATGTAGTGTGAAGAGAATGACCCGTAGAGCATTTTCTGTTTTGGCACCTCATATAAATTACTTAATACCCTAAATAATAAAAACCCAAAAAAATCATTGGTCTAAAATAACCACAAGGAGTGAATCTTACTATGCTGGGGCTCGCTGGCTCCTAGTACTACACACGAACGCACTGGTCGTTGACATAAGACCTGACCAGGGGGCCTACTCAAGATACCATCGCTAATTGTCGCTTACAAAGTTCGATAACAAAATGTATGGGTTTTGACATAAGCCGTAGCTTATGACATACCAAATCGCGATCATTTAGCGTACTAAATGATCGCGATTTGGTATGTCATTTAGCGTACCTTATGTCAAATCCCATACATTTCGTTATCGAACTTTGTAAGCGATAATTAGCGATGACATCTTGAGTAGGCCCCCTGGATTGAAACTCATCTGTTTTGTGACTTTTATGGAGATCTGTCATTTGTCGCGTTATGGTAAGTAATTTATATGGGATGCCAAAACAAAAAATGCTCTACGCGTCCTTCTCTTCACACTATATTCGGCTTGATACCCCATCAATCACAAGTGTAATATATGAAATGAGTTAGATTATATTATTAATCGGCTATTGTTATGTGTCTAATATATTATAATATTATTATTAATGCAATGGATATATTATTAACGATAAACTAAAACGTAAAAAGTCAGAACCAATATTTTCATCGTCAAGTAAGACTTACAGACAAAATGTATATTGTTAAGTGTTCAAGTTAATCTTTCATTAAATATCATTATATCCCTTGTATTTCCTGTCAATGAATCGAAAGTACTTATTTTAACAACACTAACAAGTTGGTAAAATTGGTACTGATAATGTTAAAAAAATTTCAGATAAAAGGGGAATACAATGTTGCTCTTAACTTACCCCTATTTTTTTTCGGATCTTAATCCATCATTCTGAAACGCCGAGAAGCTTCCATTTTAACCCCAAAAATACTGATACACCAATATAATTTCTATACGAAATACCAACGTATTATATACGTATACTAGTATAATGAAATTATTACAATAACATTCGAACAAAAAAATAACTTTCTCTCGGTTGGATTTTGATCCAGCGCATGAATTTGGCAAGCATCGGCAAAGCATTGAATTGTCAACCATTTAACAATGGTTCCGTACAAGATGAATAAAATGGGTATCCTATTTCTAAGACTTTGCTGTCTGTCTGTCACCAGCGGGCTCACTCCCGACACAATCGAGAACCGAATCCGTTCGTTATCAGTGGTTTTTCGTATTTTATTTTGTGAATTACTTTGAAACTAATCAGGATAAAGAAAATTGTTAGATCGTAACTTTTTGTACTCCAGACCATATCAATTATCAATCGACTGAGAATCAAAATAATCAAATGTCTTTTTATTAGGAAGTACGCGGCATGATCGTATCTGAATCAAAATCAAATCGGTTTGGAGAGTAAGGCCCCTGGGCCCTAATTCAAGATGCCATGAGCCATCGCTATTATCACTTACAAAGTTCGAAAACAAAAATGTATGCGATAATATGACATATAAAGCTTCGCTAAGTGACACACAAATTCGTATGTCACTTAAGTGCTTAATTTATGTCAAATTCCATACATACATTTGTTTTCGAAATTCGTAAGTGATAATTGCAATCGCATCTTGAATCTGAGCCCTCAAAGTACATATATCAAGAACTACGAGAGCTGGACGTTATGTATTTCTGTAGTCCCTATTACAACAATTAATATTAAAAAAAAAGTGAACTCCGATACAATAAACATGATTTTACGTTTTGTACGAAACCGACTCGCACTTGCCCGTTTTTTACGTAATTTAGACAAATTCAAGTTAGTGACGAAGTGACAAAATTATTTTTCAATTCGATTGCATTATCTCGTGAACTCGACTATAGATGGAGCTATTTGATTTGATCAATCAACGTGTTGGTGATTGTCAAACACCGGCAGTGTAAAGCGATCCGGTTAAGCCCCTGTAGACTTTGACACGGGCGAGACGTATTGTGTTCAATGTTATTGTAGTTCCATGCCTGTTACATTACCAAACTTGCTTTTACAATTTATTTGTGTATAGTGGTAGAAATTAAATGCTTATCAAAATACTTTCTGTAGTTGTTGATACGACTGAACGCTACAAAATATGACAGAAGTTAAATATATTATATTAACTAGCATTTCCTTTATCATCGTCGTCATCATCATCATCACCTTTATTGTCATCATCATAATCACCATCGTCGTCGTCGTCGTCGTCTTCATCATCATCATCATAATCATTTTGTATCTATTATTATGAAAACATCCCAAACCCAGCACATTTTTTTTACTAATAAAATGTCAGTATGTGTGTTATATACTCGTAATGAACTTATGTCCGATAGTTTGTGCGTTTACACTGACGCGGAGCGGGGCGGAGAGGAGCCCCGCTCCGCTCCAGTGGAAACGCAGCCTCAATCTTATATTTGTTACCTGTTTTCTTTCTATTTATGTGTTTGTCGACATAAACACAGCTAAACTTAGTGAAATCGGCTGCAAGTATATTAAGCGCCTGTGAATCATGAATAGCAAAATATTTGATGCAAAGTAGCTATTTCGACGTGCAAGATATATTTAATATTTTAAGCTCGAAAAACCTTAATCCTAATTCCCGAATCGTTAAAATGACGTTAAAATTTAAGCCAATGTTAGAATTCGTTTTTACCTTCGCGTTTTAGTGTCTTCTTAAATGTACCGAAAGAAAAACGTTTTTGTTCTAATATTGTAACAGTGTAGGCGTATTTGAAGTAATCATATTGGTATGTATATACAATATTGTATAGCTTTATGCTTAGACTACTTCAGAAAAAATCAAAATCGATGTATGTTTCCATATAAATTTTGAGGAGTTCCCTCGATTCCTCACGGATCCCATCATCAGGTCACCATTTTGGTGACAATGGGTCACCAAAATGGTGACCTGATGATGATGAATCAAATTTGAAATGTATAAAGCGTTAAAAACACGAGTACGTATAACATATTATTTCGAAACACCCCAGCATATTTTTGTTGCCTACGTTGTCTCTAATCCTGAATAATGCGCTCTAAATCCATAATTTTCTGAGCCATCCATTCCCGTCTTAAGGCTATACACATTGACGTACAATATCGTAGCACATCGCACAACGGACGAAATTAACAGTATCCAATTTTACCGCTGACCGTTATCGCCGACAGGCAGACATATATATTATGAAAAATGAAGTGTTATTGAATTACAAATTATTCGATCGGCACAGTTTCAATCAGCGTAACTCGAAATTTCAAAATCACATTCAAAAGTATTATAAAATATTATCATCTACATGTCCGGTGGTCCAGAGTTACATAGTATATTACAATGGCGAAGGCTGTTTGTTTTCTCCCAAATAGAAGCCCTAGCCTATATAATAGGTAGGGTTTTTTATTATAGTCTTCAAAAAGTAAGGGGTAAGTGTAGCCGATAAGAATGGAGTAATAGGAGCCCTACGCCACTGGTATATTATTTAATGAATACTGTTAAAGAAAATAAAATATATGCAAGTATAATACCTTCTATTATGGCGCATGACTTCAGTAACATAGTATACCACTTTAGCTGAAATGGCTTTTGTCTACGGAAGAAAGGTATAAGTCCCGATTTCACCAACGTTTGTTAGTGTTAACGGCTTATTAAAATACTTTCCTTCTCATTTATTGACAGGAGATACGAGAGGGAAAACATGATATTTAATGACGGATTAACTTTAACATGTGGTGGTGAAATTAGGACTAAAGAGCCGAAAATAAAAATCCATGTTTCTTTAATTTTGTCTCCACAATATGTTATTCTTCTATTGTTTTGTCGACAACATTAATTTTGTGCTGTTAATTCTACTGATGAAGTTAATTATACCAAGTAAAGTTCTACGTATAGAGCCCATATATAGTGTTTTAGTTTGTCTTGAGTTTTGATCACGGTGGATTTGTGACTTGTCTATCAATATGGTACGTCAATGGCGTATTCAATAAATAAATATCGACGCGACGCAAGATATCGAGCAGTAATTAAATGTAATTGCAGCATATCTGTAACTTACGAGTATCGATGATAATTTATATTTTGCAAAAGATTTTCTAATTATATTATGTAGTATACAAAGACAATTCTATATCTGTCCTAATGGAGCTGTTTTTTTAACATTTCATCTGTAGAACATTTAGTAACGAAAAAGTCTGTTTAGTAACGAACTGAGACTTAAAACATTTCAATAAAGCAGGCCAATTATTTAAAAATTTAGATTCAAACATCTTTGCGGCATTGTGACACGTTTTGACGTTGGCAATATTAATAATAGCCAAGTAATAACGGCTCAATTTTTAAGTAAACTAGACTAGACGGATTTCTTGTGCTGACACGATATCTATAGATCCAAGATTGTTGTCAAACGCTAGTTGATAATAGGTACCTATGGATAATACTACCGAATGAAATTGCCATGTTGATACTTTGTGTTATTCGAATTTAGAATTATTTCCATTACTTACATAAATTATTATCAATTCTCCTCGTTTCAAAATAATTCAAATTAAACTCGCAATTCATTTGTAACTGAAGGTAAGAAATAATCCACTTCTAGTCAATGATATTCAATAAAACAAGAGGTTAAAATTTCAGGGCTTCTAGTTAATATATAATGCTCGAACGAAAGGTCGCGGGTTCGAATTCCGCCGAGGGAACAAAAAGTTTTCAATGTTCCTGAGTCATGGATGTGTATTAAATTTGTGTATAATACAATAAAAAAATCTTAAATATAAGTATAGTATAAAAGTATTAAATATATTTCCGTTGTCTGGTACCTGTAACACAAGTTCTTCAGATACTTAGCATGGGCCTGATTGACGTGGTGTGAAGCATCCATAGATATTATTATTATTATTAACTTTGTTGTACATTTCAGGCCTTTTGAAACATATGTAGATCCACACATGAACGAGGTTACACACTACTGTCTTCCAAATCTAAGCACAGAGCCAGATTGCCGTGGTGTGAAGAGTCCATAAATATTATTAAAAAAAATAAAAATAATATCAACATGGACGTTAGTTGAATTTTAATACACTACGTAGTTTTTACGACTTGCAAGCTTTTCTTTAAATACGAGTATAATAATGCTAAGTTCATGTACATTTTTGCTGAAAAATTCCGAAGTTTCTCCGTCGAACAGCACCAAAAATATAACATTGTTATTCGCCAAATAAAGTCCTCATGAAACTTCATACAATACGTTTGCAACGGCCGAAGTTTTGTATTTATTGTATTAGTGTTAGAAAAAATAACGTTTGTTTCAGTGAGTTAGTAACGATAACGACAAATGTAATGAAACGAACTTCGTATGATGCGACTCGAGCGAACGGTTCGCAGCCATTTGAGCTCATGTAGAAAACATTACGGAGTCTTGGTGATCTTAAATTCTTTTGGGGACAGAAAGCGTGAGTTTAAGAGACCTCAGATTATACAGCGTGTCTCATGGTTCATATATCAAGCTGAATATAAGTAGTGCGAAGAGAAGGACGCGTAGATCATTTTTTGTTGTGGCACCTCATATAAATTACTTACCATAGGGGCCAGTCCAGGAAAGAAACACCTGAAGGACACTGGGGGAGGCCTTTGCCCAGTTGTGGGATAGCTTAGGCTAATAATAATAATATATTTATACTGCATTCGATGGTGTTGCAGAAATGACGTACCGCAAAGTAAAGAAAAGTTCAAATTTACACGACGATCTATTGAAACAAGCACACAGAGCTACCAGACAGGTAGCAATAAGGTTACAAGCTATAGCTTGTAATCTTATTCATTCAACCACATTATAAGCATGTGCTTGTATCGTGTTTTCTGTAAAAAAATACAAAAATTAATCGAACCAAATTGATAAATAAATGTGTAGATTTATTAACAGAGATTAATGGCAGTTCCTTAATTCCCGCTGCGCTACAAGTTTTTACACTGTAATATATTACACCGTGGTCTGTGTTCAACTGTTCACGTCATACGGTGCTGCACAAATGATTTGTTTCAATTTAACATTAAAGTAATAATTATTATCTTGCCATTGAAGAGTATTTTTTTAATTAATAGACTAAAAGTTATAATACTTCGTACCATGCTATGATAATGTCAAAAGCTTTAAAATAAATGTATAGTTTTCTTTTAATTTCGAGTTGTTTTTGTTTAAAAATTGTAATATGAAAATAAAAGTTATGATTAGCACTTTCCTCTAATTCAGGGTATTGCTTTGTAGGATTTGATCCATAAGTATTATATAAATAAGGTTAGATTTTTTTTAAATCAGTCGGTCCGATTCCCGGGTAGAGAAATTTCTCTACATTTTACAATGAATTAATTTGTTTAAAATCTAATGATGTAGTTTAAGTTTTAATCGAAATCGAGCTTTAAACTTTATTCAGCATTTTGCGATATCTTCTATAGTTTCGAATTTCCCTTACCCTGTCCTTTTTTAACCGACTTCAAAAAAAATAGGAGGTTCTCAATTCGTCTGTATTCTTTTTAAATTCATCTTTCACATTAAAATGTTCTGTTCTGTCTCTGTTTAATAATAATATAATAATAATAATATCATCTCTGCGCCGCGATGGCATATTCGCGCTCTGGCCGAGCGTCTCGTACAACAGCTGCTTTCCCTTGCAAATCTCCTCGCTGTTGAAGGAAGACTTGCAGATCTGCATGATGCTGACCTCGTCCATGGTGTCGATGGCATGCTGGATAAACGCCAGCAACTCATTGGCCACGAGCGCCATGGTGACGTGCAGCGGCAATCAGCCGCGCGATTCGCACAAATATAAATTAATATTTGTTGCTCGTGTATAACGCGGAGCGCGACCGTTCGCTGGCTCGACACATTACACACGATTATATTTTTCCATTATTATATTAATAATAATGGAAACATGAATGGATAAAGGTGATAAGTCACAAAAAAAAATTACAAAGAAATTTGAGGTTAAAGTGACACTTAAACATTTAAGGATAAGTTATGTAGTAACGTATTAAGTACATTGATTCTAAAGACTGATCTTTAGATTAATGTACTTAATACTTGAAGACGTATTTTAAAATGTTTAAGTGACAATTTGAACAAAATTTTATAGAAATCACAATTTTGGTATCCTGCATCTATTGCATATGCATATCACCTGCATCCATTCATGTCCTTATTTAAATTATTATTCATTCTATATACCTGCATGCAAATGTGACTAACACCAGCTTTATTACTAAGCCAATTCTTAAAATCTAATCTTGCGACCGCCCTGCCCTGTCCTAACACATCAATGTGATATCGTTATGAAGGCATTAGCTACACTTAATTTAATCTATACCTATTAAACCTCCAACCTGTCGGATCAGTGTCAATTTGAAGCGATAGTGTAAGGCTTAATGCATTTTCAAAACGCTCTTTATGTGCCTGCTAATCTCTTAAACACGATTCATAAGAATATTTCATTGTATTTGTATTTATTACGTCGAATACGAAGGCAATGCAATTTGCAAGACTGCAATAAAACTATTATTTATAAAAAAGGGCACGCTTAGTCACAATACATCACACTGAGTCGTTCCGTACGTTCAGCGCGTTGGTGCTCGACCGAGAGGTCGCGGGTTCGAATCTCGCCGATGGACCAAAAAGTTTTCAATGTTCCTGGGCCATGGATGTGTATTAAATTTGTGTATAATAATACAAGTTCTTCGGATACTTAGCACCGGACCAGATTGACGTGGCGTGTAGCGTCCATACCGTTGTAATTACCTCTATAGTATAACTAAAGTGACTTTTGCACTATCCGGCCCGCTGATTACGTAAAAATAGCGACATAATTGTAGACAATAGACGTGCCCCACAGTTTTATTTTAGTCTAGTCTATGCATATTATGTTTATAATGCCCACGACTGTATCTATTTTATTATTTCTGTGCCTTCATTTTTGCTACGACACTAGCGCCAAAAACAATTTAGTGGCAATCATAGGAAGTATAAATTTTATTAATGTTACGTCAAACAAACATTGACAGCTAATATTTTTTTCTGAATTTTAAAACTTTTAACTGCTCTCCTGTTTAATTTGGTAACGTTTTACTGTCGATAAAATTCAAGAATAAAAAAATGCGATTGCTTTGCTCTTGCAAGATATACGTAATGACTCTGGCGGTACTAGATTAAGCTTTTGTTTAGCTAGAAATTGCAGCCATTAGATACTAACCTCCGGTTTGAGAAAGGCTGATCTATGAGTTAACAAGCTATTGGTGAACGTAGCAAATGAGCGAAGTTGTTGCGAGTGATGTTCACCAATGAGCGTTCAGACATGTTAACTCTATTGTTAGTTGATCGACGTTTGATCAGCCTTACAGAAACCTGGGGAAATTTAGACAAATCGTAAAATATGAATCAATGTGGTAACGCGTAAACCCGATATCTTTTATTTTGCTGTGTATTACATGCGCCGTGTCCATTACACATCCATTTTGTATCTAAAGGGCAAATAAGGAGACCCTATAACTAAGGAGAGATAGTAGAGACTATTAGCCCGTCTGAAATTTTCACAGATGATGCTTTCTGTTGCCGCTATAACAATAATTTGAGATTTTCCCCTTCTTCAATGACGACAAACATAATTTCACAGCAATCTGCAATATTACATTTGATACGTGCACTAATTACGTCGCCAGTCACGCTGACGGCGCCAATTATTGGTGCCATTTACTGGCGATGATATTGGCATATCGGACTGCCACTGATTAACTGATCTGCGGCGCTGAAACCTACAGAAAAATGGAAAGGTAAAATTTCAGAGAAAAATGTGTTGATAAGTATTTGTACCTACCACTAAACTTTTTGTTCCTGTATTAAGCTACAACAAGCCTGGTGTTAATTTTGGTACCTTGAAGCACTGACAGCAGCGGTGGCGGGTACCTACAATTAACACATTAAAACCTTCGAGGACCAGTATATGCAATGACAAAAACGGCTTGAAGACGGATGCAGTAGTTTTTGCAATAAACGAAAAATAAGTTCGCGGGCTAGTGGTAAGACCGTTGATTAACACTCGAAAGGGTGCAGGTTACATTCCCAGGAAATGGCATGTACCAATGAGACTTAAACAGATAACAAGTACATTACAGACGCAATGACGGTAAGGAAAAAACATGGTAAGGAAACACGCACATGGCTGGCCCTAGACGTTTGACCAGTCATTCTATCAGGATGGGTCTCACAACACGGTCATGTTATGAGAATGCCGTATGTACAACCATACGACATTTAAAACTTACTTCGAACGTCTGGGACTGTCTTTAAAATAGAGCTTGAAGAGGCTGTATAAATCATTCAATAAATAATGGATGCAAAGGCCTACTTTATCGCGAACATACAGATAAACGCAGCGTACTTTGTTTTTTAACCCCCGACGCAAAAATGACGGGGTGTTATAAGTTTGACGTGTATGTGTCTCTCTGTAGCATAGTCGATCCCAAACGAATAATCCGATTTTATTGCGTCTTTTTTGTTTGTAAAGTATATCAGTCGAGAGTGTTCTTAGCTATGTTTGGTGGAAATCGGTTCAGGTCTTAAAGATCATCAGGTCGTTTGTTAGGTCTGATAGGAATGTTACACGCTAAGTCAGGGTTTTCTTTTAATTTAGTTTACATAATATGTAAGGATGAAGTCTGGCCTTTCTTTAATCCCCCAATATTACTTTCATTTATGTTCTGCAAATCCATTATGTGTGACCGATCCCTAATGAGGGTATATGACTGGTGACGGTGCCTCAACAGTATAAATTGGATAATGCGCGGTGCGACGGGCGGCGCGGCGAGCGGCGGACATCTCCCATCAGCCAGTTAGCGCGGTAAGTGCCAGCACTTGGTGTAATATACCGCTTCCCTGGGCGAAGATACGTCTTTCTAATATACAAGATTTTAGGTTAATAATAATAATGCCGCCCACACCGATTGCGGTGACGGTGGCCAATTTCATAGAAACCAGGCCAGCTACGCAGGAGTTATTTTATAGTGCCCAAGTGTGCGCGCAATACACATAAGTACTATCTCTTCCTTCACTCTCGTAACCCAGTGGGACGGATAACCGACTTGCGGGAGATCAGACTCAGGAGCTTTTTATATGAACATCCGACGCATGGATCATCTTTCTTGTCAGACAACTTGTCCTAACCAAACTTGAACACAACATTTATGTTGATTCAACGTGGGAATAGAACCCACGACCTACAGGCTCCGAGTCGAGAGCGAGGCTCTAAACCACTAGACCACGGAGGCAACAAAAAAACAAAAAAAAAGCTTTTAGGTTATATTATGCTTAGCCTCCCTTCAGTTCTAGGGTTAGGTTAGGTTAGAGATGATGAATACAATGTAATCTGTGAAGAAAAAAACAGAAATATCGGTTGTCGCTTTAGCAACAAATAATAATAACAATATAAAGAGTTACGTACTAACGTACTAAGTACTTACTTAAAGAGTTAGCATTATATAGTTTTTTGCGTTATGTACGAAATCCTATGTGCGCGAGTCATACTTACACTAATTGGCCGGTTTATTATTAGATATACTAAATAACAAAGCTAACTTATTTTGTAGCTTAGATATAGATACAGAATTTCTGATCGTAAAAATATTAATATTCTGATCGTAAAAATATTAATATTAAATTGAAATCTCGAAGTAGGTAATTAGTTATTAAAGATTTTGACGTAGAATTTTAATGAACGTCGGCCGTCGAGAATTTAGAGCATCGGGAAATCCGATAGTAAACCCGAAGTAAAGAAAATAACAAGAAAACATGAATTATAAAGAGTTTACGTTCTTATTATGTCCGAAGAATATCAGGTTGTTGAACACGCCATAGAGCGAGGCAAGGACAGACCTGGGGCCGTATTATGATCGTTTACAATACCAGCCTAGTTCCAGGCAATTCAATAATACGGTCTTAAACTGCTTTGTTCTTTTTCACATTTCAACGACATGTTATTTATTCTGAATCGATCCGCTCTAGTTTGGTTGTCTGAAAGTGACATTCGCAAGCAAGTAAAGTGTCACGTGGCCGCTGTCAATAAGTGATCGTAATAATTAATCTGAATCGTAATACGAAAATTCCAGGCAGCCATGTTGTATGGCGTAAACTGGCTGGAATCAAGAGCTTGTAATAAGCCCCCTGGCATTCCTTCCCGAGTTTAATATTTAAAGTGAAAGTTACCTGTTCCGATTAAATGTGATATAAACTTAAACAGGCCATTGTAATTCGAAATCAATGTGTCACTGTTTTCGTTTATCGCGCAGTAAATAATAATAATATCTATGGACGATTCACATCACGTCAATATGACCCCCATGATAAGTTTCCGAACAATTTGTCGGTTACCAGACAACAGAAACATATTTAATGACCTATGATTCAATCAATACAGGATGATTTACGGTTCATATATTATCAAGCCGAATATAGTGTAAAGAGAATGACGGCTAGAGCATTTTTTGTTTTGGCACTTTTTATTACTTAATATAACTCGAAAAATTAATGGTCTAAAATGATCATAAGGAATGAATCTTACTATGCTAGCGGGCTCTTAGGCCCGTATTAATAAAGAAATCTCAACCAAGACGTCAAACTCAAGACAGCATTTGAGATGACGTTCGAATTAATAGACATTACTTGAGCACCTAGCTCAAGAAAGGTGTCTCAGCCGGGGCGAGCATTGTCAACAGCTGTCAAACTGCTACTTGGATATGTCAACTTACGTAAGTGACGTCACACGACAAACTGCTACTTGGATACGTCAACTTAGGTGAGTGAGGCATAATATGTCACTAGTTGCCAATGTGTTTCCGTGTTTTTCTCCCTAAATTGTTTTTACGTTTAAGCTGTTTTTATGATTAATCTAGGCTTTTCTTTGAACTATTATTTTGATGTACCCTGTAGGTACCTACTTTGGTGACCTTGGCTTCTGATACATGTTTTAGTTATTGTTATTTGTTTTACATAAGAAACGGAAATCTACGATTTTGGCACCTGTACATGGCAATGCAGACGACCGTAAACTACTTGATTATTAGTACTTATGTATTAGTACTTGGCGACTGCCAGAGCTTACAGAAGACGTGGTGATTCGCGAGGCAAAAAAGACTTGAAAGGTTAGATATGTATGGTAAAAATATTGCCAATAAACATCCAGTGAAACGATTCCTGTTTGCGTCATTCTCTGTGGGAAATATGTTATGAGCCAGAAAATCGATATGCTGTTCAGGCAGATGATCATTATTTTGATGTAGATGTCTGAAGAAACTAATTATAATTAGTGGACATTACATAGTGTACACAATCAATCAAACACAAATTCAAAAATGGGGCATCTTCAACGTAAAAGACGAATGATTGCAACTCTATAAATGTATAAATAAAACATTTTGCATCATAGTAAGTAGTATCCCATCTGGTGAAGCAACCAGATAATTATAGTCTTTTCTTGCTAACAAGTAAATGATAATGTTTAATTTGTGCTCATTGTTTGCAAAATATTTAGCATGTCAAACTTTTAAATTCAATAGGTACCTGTTGTGTTGTGGCTCATATTTTGAAGACATCTCTTTCTAATATTTTACTGGCATATTTTCACTTTGTTGTCTCTCATAGATGTTAAATTAATTGATTCAAAGTAAATCAATTGATTCAAATACATATATCACACCATCAAATACAGGGCCAATTGTACTTGCACATACAGAGATTTTTGTAATTTATAAGTGTATATTGATGCAAGAAAATGGAGCTTACAGCATTTTCATTCTCTTGCATCAATATGTTACTGAAAATGCTCTAAATAAGGTAAATCCTAAGACTTAAGAGTAAAACCTAAGATTTACCAACTGTGAATGGTAAAAGCTCCAATGATTTTACAATTCACACTTTTTCAACATTCACTTGGTACCTACCTACTATAATATTACTGTTGCCTACATAAAATATGTAGGTGCCTATGTTTTTGACTGAAACAAAATATGAAAGAATTAATCTTTCTTTTATTCCCGACAAACTTTTACTAGCTGTTAGTGGTAAAATCTTTATTAAAAAGAATAATATATTGAATTCTATTAACAAAAGCCTGAAAAATTTTACCAATTTTGATATCTCCTTACATTTACCCACTCATGTCAGTAAATCCTAAGGCTTACTCGAGAATGAGAATGTCCAAGGACAAAGGAGTAAAGAAATTATTTATAAGTTGCTAGCATTGCTGGACTTATAGAATTTATTTTATGAATATCATTTTACAGCAATTCTATTTAATAAATATTTATATTATAACTATGAAAGAATACAGAATAAAACAACTTTTGAAACTATTACTTTTTTATTTCTACTTAAAATACCTAATTTCTCTGAAGTTACTTAACATAAAGTATACTATGAAGAATATTTTTGAGCCTAATGGCTCATAAAATTGATTCAGTTCAGATTTTAATATTGCATTAGTTTTGGATAGATGGTAGACCTTTTAATCTTTCATTAAGTTAACTTTAGCTGGCTACTTTTTTATTTGCCTTTGATTGAAGATTCATGGATTTTGTGCATTTCCTTTAAGACAAGAATATTAATTCTGAAACCTTTATTCTGAAAATAAATCTTGCACATTAAAGCCTGTCAATGTGCTTACTTGTAACATCTGAAAACATGTTAAAACAATAACTTAATAAGCCTCCTGGAGAATAGTAATTCAATATTTTTACTGTATTTTTAAGTGTTTAATGCAACTTTCTTATTTTATGAGCACCCATTTTCTATCATTTATGCACACTGCGCCTCATTTTTCAAAAAAATATAATTAAATAATGGTAATCTTATATCTATATTTTTAAGAAATAATAAATTGTTTGTTGTGAGGTTGTGGGAACAACAGTCCAACTGGCTTAACTTTAGAATCTTGTTCATCGATTATTGTGCATATGGTAATTTTATGGTTGAGGTTTTAATTACAAAGCCATTTTGCCACTTCAAAACACATATCCATAGTTTTTGACTTAAATTAAATGCTTAAAATTAAATAATTAAAATCGAAAAAAATAAATATGTTGACATTCCGCCATGTTGACTTTTCTTTGAGTTTGACAATTCCTCTTCTTCTGCTTTTTTGGCATCTACTGCCGTCAAATCGTAACAGAGTTATAAAATAATTATTGTACGTAAAAGTTGTTAAATATTTATTTTATTTTATTTTGTTTCATATTATTAATATTGTTATTTTGAGTTAGAAATATTTTTATTTTATTTTATGACAATAATAAATAGAAGAGCTGTTGTCTATATGATAATGGCCAAGTATTATGTTAAGCGTTGAATACACCTCTAAATTTACCAAAATACATTTTAAAATTTTATTTAATATTAATAACGCTAATATTAGTAAATTATTATTATCTAAACTATACTAAATAATTAAGTTATGCGTTATAAGTAGGTACATAATGCCCGGTTATTATAAAAAAAATATCATAGTAGGAGTGCGATTATTATTATAGGTACAATATACACGCAGACACGTCAAACTTATAAAAAACTGTTTTCGTCGGGGGTTCAAATATTATATTATAGGTAGTAGTAGTCATTCAGCGTGGGGCTCATGGGGTGGACTTCAAAGTCCTCCAAATGAGCCGCACGCTGAATGACAGTATATGATTGGGCAATGTGTGTTACGCATATTCCCTCCCCGCACCGCGTCAAATTTAGTTTTATTATCAAATTGCCCAATTTTCACGTAGCAATATCATAAAGACTGCGCAGTGAGATAAGTAAATAATGAAGTTTATATTTTAATGGATCACTTCACCCGTTATAGCTAGACATTATTCAAAATGCCCGCGCAATATTAATAATGCCCCCATTATTCACTGGTCCATACCGTACCTAAAGGCTACACGCAGAAAAGTCAAAAGGAACCCAACAATAATAATATAATAAAATAACAAAGTGACAACAATTATAGGTCTAGTTTAAATTTATGACAGGTAGTAAGTCTGTATTATAATATTTACACTTTTCAACACTTATCCCCAATCCACCAATCATAATAGAATTCAAAAAAGGCTAAGAAATATCCTCTAAGAAAATTATTCAGCTAAAAATTATTTAAGCTTGTATTTACACGAGACTCGCGTGAAGGTCTTTTTAACCGACTATACTGCCATGCTTTTTGCACTCCGACGTTGGCAGTTTCTATTGATGGCTTATGCCAAAAGTAGAAGATGAAGTACAATAACAATGTTAAGTTCAAATTTTCGTAATGCGAGATGTAATTTTAGTAGCTTTTTTTAAGCAAAAATAATTATAAATAAATAGAAAAGTCCAAGTTATCTTGTATATAAAACGTGTAGATATATGTTGAAAGTTAACTTGAATAAATAACTCTGATTCAAATCTATCTACCGCGTAATACTTGACCGTTAAAACGCCCTTATTTGTATGTAATTTTAGCCCGAAGACAGGAGAGCAGCCCACACTCGCCGGGAGAGACCACGAAAGCATAGAGGATAATATAATGCACGAAACAATTGTCTAAAACGTAGTGATTATATTCTCTTTGGACTTGTCGGCGTCGCGACGGCGCAGACGTCTCGTAATTGTTCCTGACTATACACAGACTGTACACCTTCATTCGGTTGACAAACTAGACTGATAATATCCTGTAAACACAGGCATAACTTCTAAACATGAAATCAATGAAGCGCGTTGCACGTCGCCGTCAGCACGTGTTAAAGTGTAGTTCTTAAGTATATTTAATATGTGTGTTAGTTTGTAAGGTATTTATTATATGGGCCAATGCAGCCTGAAATAAATGATATTTAATTTAATTGAAACATGTGTCCTGCAAAGGACCACCTCTCACATAGTCCTGTAATATTTAACACAATTAATGTTAAAAATAACTAGCTAATAAAGTCTTATTAGTATCTTAGATTTATATTATGAATTAATATGAATTTTTACTAAGAACCTAAAGTAGGTACATATTTTAATAACAATATAGAATAATTATTAATTAAGTCATAAACCATATTTTAAATAGGTGAGGGAGTTTTAAGTATGTAGTGTGTAAGTAATATTATTAATATTCATCATTAGAAAAGGCTGGTTCTCCTTTAGGTCTAGGCTATAGTATGTAAAGGTAGAAATCTCTACATGGAGATCTCCAAAAAGTAAGGGCTAAGTGAAGCATACAAGAATGGAGTTGTCACACTTCCGTGTTATGGTTAGCAGCGGTGACCCTACAACTATAATATATGATAATAATATTATAGTAGGTAGGTACATGAAAACAATTAAAATTACATGAAATATTTTATTATATTATTATTATAAACAAAAATTAATATGTTACCCCATTGTTGTACTGACTTCTTTTTTGAAAATTGGTTAAAAATGATTATCAACACTACAGGGAATGAACCATCTACAATAAATAATTAGTGTGCATACAATTTGCTTCAGCACTCATGGCTCAGATGTTTATGTGTAACAGTATCTGAAAAAAGAAAACAGAATGGAATTACCTAGTTGGATTTAAGAGTTAGTGGTAGTATATTAAAGAAGTGTAAGTTCAAGAGGAGACACACAATTTTAAAAGATAGTTTAGAACCTATTTATGATAATAATAATCTTTGGTTTAGAATTTATTCAGGTCTACCTGTAGGTACCTACTAATAAATTAATAGTACTTAGATCATAGATTAGAGTAATTATTTTAATATAGGACTTAGATAAACTTACAAAGTTACAATACTTCTTCTTCTTCTTTTGTTTATGGCGGCAAAACATCACAAAATAACTTTCAATCTTCAAATTTTTATGGCGGAAATATTATTAAGACAGTAAAACTTTTTTCGAATGCCAATCCGCAGTTTTATTCCTAGTTCCAAATATGGATAATATGTGAAGGAATATTGTATTTCTAAATATTAAGTAATTAACCACAATAATAACGAAAACCAGTTTTTCACTACATTAATAAAGACTAAAGTTTATTTTTGATATTTATACCTACTAGAATAATATATGTTACATTTAAGTTATGAAATTTTGTAAGAATGTATAACAAAATATAAATCTGCTATTTTTAAAAGTATATTGAAACGGTATTTGACTAGTAATATAATAAAAAATTCAGTTTTCAAACTAGGAAGTATGGTCTACGACCTTAGCCTGTTCATCGTGAACGAACTTAAAAAAAACAGTTTTCAAAGGTGAGGTGACGTTTCTAGTTGAGGCAGCGTTCCTAAACCCAGTTCAAGTTTCAGCTGAGATCTGACTATTAATCAAATACCACCTTGAGAAGCTAACCGTACTCGAGTAGGGGAACCGTCTTGAGTCCCGGTTTGAGACTTCTTTATTAATACGGGCCTTAGTCTATACACACGAACGCACTGGTCGTTGACCTAAGACCATCAGAATTAAAACTCCACTGTTATGTAACCTTTATGGAGAATTTAACCGTGATGTGTCGCGTTATGGTAAGTAATTTATATGAGGTGCCTAAACAAAAGACGCTCTACGCGTCATTCTCTTCACACTATATTCGACTTAATATGTTATGAGGAATCACTTTAGATATCCATCCCTATAATACCAACATGTCTACAAGTTTGTATACTCTGTGTCTCGGTTCGTAAGAGGGTCGTAGAGTTCTTTTAATTTACATACTAACGAGCTCCTGCGGCTGGACAAGAGATCAAAATCGATGTCGCTATGCAATTTAGAATTTTAGAATTCCATAATAGCTCTGAGGAACACCTCAGTGGGTGTATCGGTCGTTGGGGCTTATCGTTCGGTTATTTTATACTTTTTTTTTTACTAAATTTAATTTAGTAAAATTTCTTTAAATAGTATTTGCGTCATAGTAATATTAAAATGTATACACGTATTACAAAATAAAGTTTGTTCCTTCAATTTCATCAACATGTTAGCAATGTCTCCACTACTCGTCTGCCCCAAATAAAACCTAGTAACGGACAGTTAAAATTTAAAAACATTAGAGTCAAAAACTCACAAATGTAATAGCTCCCCTCACCGATTTCGGTGTCGGTAGGCGATGTCATTGAAACCAGGCCAGCTACGCAGGAGTTATTTTATAGCGCCCAAGTGTGTGTGCAATACACAAAGACACTCTCTTCCCAATTTAAAAAAAACTTTTCTCTTACTCTCATAACCCAGTGGGACGGTAAACTGACGCGACTGGCGAGAGAACAGGCGCAGAACCGACTTTTTACATGCCCATCCGACGCACGGATCATCTTTCTTGTCAGACAATCAGGTGATCAGCCTGCTTTTAACCCACGACCGCCGGGTCGAGAGCAAAGTTCTGAACCACTAGACCATGGAGGCGATTATAAAATTACAAAATATTTAAGTGGCAACTTAATAATAGGATAAAAATAACTAAAAAAATAAAAATAAAAAATACATATAACAACTAACCTACCTCTAGACCTACCTACTCTATAAATAGAAAAGAGCCCCCAGGTCGTCCCCCTCTGGCAGAGTAGGTACCTATGTAGCTAACTGACATTCCTGCGTTGGATAGCAAAGCCTATCCGTTGTGCAAGGTAGGTCCCAGCTCTAGGGTCCTGGTTCAATGCCATAGCTTTTTTATTCTTGTTATATTTTTTTTTGTTTTAGTTTTAATATTCATTAAAATCTACCTTGCAACGTGAACTTTCCGTACAGTCGCTCGATTTAATCCCATAACATAATAACATTAGATGGTGGTGAAAAAACGCGATTAACTAAGCGAGGAAAAGCTGATCTGGCTCACGGCTTGTAATCCAATAAGGCAACACACGCGACATAACACGTTAGCCGCTCGGCTGAGCTCGGCTGAGCTCGTGGCTCGGACGTGGTGACGTGTGCTCGGCTGGTGGTCAAAACTCATCTAATTAGCTTGTAATTTACTATTAACGTTACTGTAAATGTTCGAAGTACGGTAAATCCTAACATTTAAAAGTATAACCTAAGATCTACCAACTCTGAGTGATAAAAGCCAAAACAATTTTGCGATTCGCACTTTTATCACCATCCATTATGAACTATTCTTTGTTTTATTCCCGACAAACAACTAACTTTTACTAGCTATTAATTGTAAAACCTAGCATATTCTAATAGTAAAAATATGTAGATTGTCTCATCGTCCTAAATGCTTACATTTACCACCTCGTGTATGTACCTAAATTCGACTTACTATTCAATCTTAGGATATCATAAAAAAGGATAACATATCATAAACAAAATTACAGAAACTTTAGGCAAATTATTTATTGCTTATTTAAAGACATGTAGTAAAAAAATATCAGAAGTGCATATATAAATTGGGTAACTACTCGTAATTACAATTATGTTATTCGCATAACTAACCAAACCTCGTTGAAAACTCATAAGCTACAAAGTACAAACTGCATAATACTGTAATATTATACAGTCATCACAGAAGGTTTACATTGCATTTACAGTACACCATTCTAAGCTTCTGCAATCAGCAGACTATGGCTTCTAATACCAGCACAAATATGGTGTATAAATATTGGCAATTTATACGGTCTTTACGAGAAAACGCTCTTCTTTGATTTTCAATACAGTTTTGATAATTTTCCAAATACTTTCACGTTAAGACCCTGATTCGAGATACAATCGCTTTTATCACTTACGAAGTTCGAAAACGTATGGGAATTAACGTGTAGCATAGCTTATGTAAAATCCCATACATTTTGTTTTCGAACTAAACATATTAACAAAATTGAACGTAAGTGATAATAGGCATCTTAAATCAGTGGCCAGATCTTTAAATTTAAAGGTAGGTACTAAAATTTTAAATGGCGCGATACGTAATCAACTCGGTAAGACTAATATCAATCAACCCACTAGGCAGTAAAGACATAAATGTATAATCGAAATCCGTAAGATGTAAATGAGATGTTCGGGGCCCAGTATGTGCCAGTATGTTATCGGATTAAAATTCCAACCAAATGAGAACGTATGGCTCTAATGAGACCGACATAATCTAATGGCGGCTGAATCGTATCGAACACATGGACGTTTTATTTTCATTTTTGATTTTGGGACATAATAAGTCCAGGGGGTGAGCCCCTCCACGGCCACGAGGTCCTTTTTTTCAGGGCTGATTTTTCAATCGTCAGATAACTTTTATCTGTCGAATAAACATGTGACATTGACATTTGTTTCATATTAAAATCTGTCAAAGTTACATATTTATTCCTCAGGTAAAAGTTATCTGATTATTGCCCCTTATATAATTTTTTATTCGTATAAATTTATTAATACTTAAGACATTCATAATAATATGCTATATTTATAAATTTTATATGAAATACTGAAAGAGCCAAAACATAATATTGTATAATGTATACTGTACTAGCTGACCTGTGCCCACTTCGTTAAGCATACAAACCATTTAAACCTTCCCTGGACTTCCACTAATATTTCAAGACTAAAAATAGCCGAATCGTTTCAGCCGTTCCCGAGTTTTAGCGATACTAACGAACAGCCATTCATTTTATATATATTATATATGAGAAGAAGAAGAAAATATAGATAAAATAAATTATAGCAACAAATATGTTTTTACAGTTTCGTACCCTAATTATTTAATAAACCTCGTAAGATTTTGTATTTTATGCCAACGATATATTATGCCTACCGGCATAACAACAATATTTGTTACTATAGCAATTGTAGAATAAATAAAAAGGGTGCTCCTATAAAACCGTTCGTGCAAGAGCCCGACTCGCACTTGATCGAACTACATGCTATATTATAGCTACACGTAGTACGTACATTCTACAGGGTGTAAAAAGAGCAGTCACTATAACTTTGAGACACGATTATACTACCTTTCCTCATTTTGGAAATGGATTTTTTTTATTATATTTTTTGTCAAAACCTAAAAAATTTTTTTTGTCGCAAAAATAACAATAAAGCAAAAAAAAATGTTATTTTTTGATTTTTGTAAAAAAAAAGAAAAAATAATACATTTCCAAAATAAGGAAAGGTAGTATAATCCTATCCCAAAGTTATAGTGACTGCTCTTTTTACACCCGTTATATTCAGGTACCGTCAGCAACTTTTTTAATTCATTCTAATAAGATTAGTTAATTTATCGATCCATTGTTAGTCAAATTGTAATTTAAAGCAACAATGACTGGTCTTTCGTCCTGTTACCACCCATCGGCAGTCGGCGTGGTCAGTAGACTCGCAGTAGATAATATTATACTGCCGTGTAACAAATGGTCGCATTGTATTAAGGAAAACGAGTTAGGTAAATGACTATGTAAAATTTCAAACCGATTACAGGTTTGAAGAAGAATTAGTTACAATCATAATCATAATTAGTTAAAATAAATATACAGTGTGTAAAAATATTAGCCACTATAACTTTCCTAATTTTGGACATGTATTTTTATAATTTTTACTTTTTACCATTTCTTATTTTTTTGTCGCAAAAATAATGAAAATACAAAAAAAAAGAATGAGAAAAGGTAGTATAATCATATACAAAAGTTATAGTGACTGTTCTTTTTCCACCCGTTATAATAGACAGATGTTATAAAGAAAGTAGCCCAAAAAGGAATATGGCTCCAAGACTATGTCCCGTTTCTCATCGAATTTACGTATGTTATTTTAATTTTTAATTATTGTCATAATGTCTACATTCCGTGCTTCAAATATTCAGCGAAGCATAAAGAAGATAACGAAAATGCATAGAGCAATTAAGCATTTATGATGATTATAAAAAGGAAAAAGACAAAAGAAGAGAGAAGAGTATAAAAAACATAGAAAGATGAAAGATTCGTTGGCAGTTACGAACAAAATTTTGGAATCCCTAAAGTTTGAAGTGATCAATAACTAAACGGTTATACAGTTTTGTTAACCACGGGCAGTGGTCAAACGTAATTCCATTTAACTCAAAAACGATCAAACGAAGATAGTTAACTATCCGTAACCACAAGCCTTGTCACAGTTCATGGCGTTGAGGTTTAAGCTGTTGATAATAATTGATACCATCCTTTACAATATTACAATTTGCAGGTTCTGCTTTAATTTTTTTACTAAGTAAAAAAAACTAAAGTGAGAAATAATTAATCATACCACCCTTAAATTACTACGAATAGGGTGTATCCCATTCCATAAATAGACATAACCATTATGCTTGAGCAAAAAACTTGTAACGTAATAATCTTTTGTAGAGAGCTTTTTTGCCGTAAACATGCATTTTAAATCTCGTCCAATTTGGGTCCGATGCAACCATCGACGAAGGTAACAATTACGTTATCCATTGACACGGGTGTCGCTGCCGGCGGTAGTGCGGGCGGCGCGCGGCGGACAGGCGCACGCGCAGGTAGGTGCAGCCCGCGAGAGCGAGCGAGACGGGCGGTCGGACCTCGCGCACACCACGTGGTGGGGACTGGGGCTATGGGTTCTGCGGAGGCGCGGGCGTGTTTACCGCCTGTGCTACATTTTTATTTAGTTTGTGTTCGTTGTTCGCGGCGTGAGCGTGTGTTCCGTGCTTCGCCGGTTTGTTTCGATAATAAAGTGCAACAGATGAGTGACAAGGTGCCAAGAATAAGCCAGGTTTATCGGCGCAGTGGCGCCAGCCAGCTTTGGCATGGGTGGGCGTAGATTTATCAAAGCTGCAGCTCTGCTGATAGCTTTGGGATACAGCAGTTTACTCGTTTATCAAGGCGGAGTGAGTTTTAACTTTCAAGAAAGTCGGCCGTTGCAAGTCGCCGAGTTATCGATTGAGCCTGTGACTAAAACTACCATTGCGGATGGTAGTCAAAGTAAAAATATAACACTGGATGACATTTTTATAAGTGTAAAGACTACTAAGCATTACCAGTATACGAGATTGCCAATTATCTTGAAAACATGGTTTCAATTGGCAAAACAACAGGTAAATAACAAAATATATATAATACTAACAATATTATATTAATCTCTAACATAAGAAAAGATTAAGAAAAATGCAAGAAATAACTAATAAGCGTTCCGTTAATAATATGCTAATGATGCTGATTATATAAATAGAAATAATGAAGATATTATAATAATACCTACAGACAACAATAGTTTATTTATTAAGTAACTATGACTTGAACACTAAATAAACGACAAAAGAGACGACCCGTGGTACTCTGTACGAAAGTAAAAAAGAGTAAATTTAAAGTGATGTGGATGGGAGCACAAGGATACCTTATTGTTTAAACAATGTCTTAATAGTTCTAATAAGATAATAGATAATATATTATGATAATAAGATAATATATATTATTAAATTTTACCTTGCGGGGTATACCCCGTAAGGTAAAATTTAATAATTCAAGCAATGAATCCAAGAAACAAACAATTAATATCCTTGGATAAAATTAATGAAGAACAAAATAATTATGATTGTAAAATCATTGTAATTAAAATTGTAAATTATTGTAGGCAAAACCTTTACAAACTCATTGAGTCAAAACAATATGACCTAAAACACAATAAAACATAATGTTAGGGTGAAAAAATAGCACCTTGTGGTAAACCAATTTTGAATTAAAGTGAATAATGATGTGCACATGCGTATGGATACAAAGAATGTAATGACATTTATTTAAGGAAACTAAATTGTTGTTGTGAAGTTTGTGATGTTGTAAATTGATGTTTAAAGTTTTTATATGGTTAACTTTAAATAGAAGGATTGCAGGGTGATGAACTTTCAAAACCCGTGTATATAACTTATAGAAGTATTTAGTATAGACTAATATTATAATTAATAACATAGAAGAAAGATAAGACTGTTTTCATTAAAGAGGCTGTGAACTACTAGGTAAATTTTGATAAAATTTTGGCGCGCATTTAGAATAGGCTTTTGGGTACGATAAAGGGTACTTATATCGTCCAAAAACGTAAGATTCCTGGATACTTTTGCGCGTACGCAGTCGCGGGAATCTCAGTGTCTTATGAAATCAAAATATGTAGTAACAAATTTCAGGTATGAAAGAAATATTAGCCGTAATTTAAGAAAAAAATCATACCCATCGTATGAATAAATTAAATAGAAACTGTGTTTTCGCTGCTATAATTTGTATTTTGATTTGAACTAATTTGGGTATTTATGAATCTTCAAACAAACAAACAGTTCCTGTACTTCTTGCGGAAATTTCACAATTTGTTTACTTAATATTACTATCCGTTATAAGACCTACTTATTGATTTCCTTCTAAAATCAAGAAATTTCTCGTATTTATCTTCACTTCTTCATTAGCACTCTATTAATTAACATACAAATACAATTTACATTCTAATGGATCAAGTATTTGGATAATGATAAAATTTGGATGCAACCGGCTACCGTTATTACGCCTACACGGAATAGATTTTCTTGGTCCAATTCCGATGTTCAGAGTTGACCTATGAACAGTAATTTAAATTGATATTTTGATCATTATTCATTTTTAAATGATTTCCAAAAAAGTAGGAGGTCTCCTCTTATACGTTATTTAGAAATGTGACGCCTACATTTACTATTAATTTACGTAATTTAATCTCATCATTATAGGTATCAATCATCAATGAGTGAAAAAACATGTAAAGTAAGAAATCTTTGAAATAAACATTCAGCAAAAAATACAGAAATCATTAACAAACCAACGAAACTATTTATTACGAACATTTTAAAGATGTAAATCACGTCACACATTCAATGAACTCGTTATTTAAAAGTTTCAATTAACATGTCACATGATTCTTGAATTATCTCACAGAGAGCATTAATGTTCTTAAAATACATCAACTCCATTTCTCACTAGTATGTTCTCCCCTCTTATAAAGTTCATTGATACACTACAATTTAAACATTTACTATTTAAATTGTGTGCCTTTCAAATTTTTCTATTAAGATAAATTGTATATTTTATCCGAATCATACAATGGCGTCATTCGTTATATAAATTAGTTTTCAACTGTTGCATTTTTTTATTATATCATCGTTCTATTAAATATGAATGAATAAATGCTTTTGTAAATGATTTTGATGTATAATCTGATCCTGTGTCACATTTCTAAAGATAACTTCTAATCTCAAACTAACAAGCTTGTGTTAGTTTGAGAGTTGTTGTATTTATGTTATTAATTTACCAAATTCAGTTTTCGCACTGCACAATCTTCTAATTATTCCAAACATCAAAATTTAAGAAATAGTTAAATTAGTAACGATAGTTTTCACACAAATTATTTTTACATGATTGTTAATTATAGTGAATTGTGTCCTTATTTATTTTTACATATTATTAATTATTTAACTCGATACCTATCATGACCCTGATTGTAACTAAAGCAAAATGCTCTTAACGTGGGAGTCACGACTGTATCCCGCATTTCCTGTATCTGGAGCGCGGATAATCGACCGTTAATCCGGCTCGAAGGACCATCTATTGTGGCCCGCGCCTGCGCCCGCGCAGCGCGTGGCGGCGCGCGCTCGGCACGTGACTGGACTGTTGCTTTCGCCTTTTTTGTAGTTTTGCTCGTAGATTTAATGGATGATCTCTGAAATGTGATGGCTGGTATTTTGGTAGTGTGTGAACCTAGCACAGCCAAAAAAGCTATTTAAAAAAGGACATTTTTATTTTATAATGTTCCATATTATGTTAATTGTCGAATTTAGTTAAATTAGTTACTTTAAAGTAAAACAGGCCGCCTAATTCATTCGTTGAACTCTTAACGGACCGTGAATTCTGAATTACCTATCTTCTAATCCTAGTTGAAGATTGTTCGTAGTTTAAACTTGTTAAATGTTAGCTAATCTTATCAATGAAAAAGCTTGGCCGACATTCAAACAAAACTTGCTGTTTAGTTTGAACGCTGTTCCAAATGTGCCACATTTTTTTATCTACCACAAATTTGACAGCAAATTGTTATTTATATTATTACTTTATCAATTATTTTATATTGTTGTTGCTATGTTGTCCGGATGATTAGTAGTTTTTAATGAAGTATTGACCAAAAACTGTTATTAAGATAATATCTACAAGATATGTTTATATATTTCTTAATTTACCAGTTAGCTAATAATTATGCAGAAGTACTTGAAATTTCAATGTAACACATCTAGCAATATCCCGCGAAAAATGCGCGTTTAATGCGTACACCCACGCATTTGCTTGCATGTGGTTATAATTGGTAAAAATGTACATTTCGGTCGGTCGAGTTGGTGGCTGCAATTTTTATGGCGAATAGAGCTATATGTAAGGAGTCACTAACCAAAATTAAAAGTTGCGGAAATTCGTAGTTTTTTAGTTATTGAAAAAATAAAATTCGTATTTTTGTATGAAGATTCGACTACTTTTCACGTAATTTTGACAGTTTTTTCTTAATATAGCGCCAAAGGCCTTTAAAGTCATGCCATAACTACTAGTCAAATAATATACGATTTTGAGAAGTTTCTATTTTAGTTCAATTACCTATTTTCTCTGAAAAAAGAGTTAAACGGGCAGAATTCGCTTCTGGCGCAATCTTAAATGTCTCACCTAACCTAACCTAGCCATTTTTATTCTAGTTCAATCGCTTACTTTCCGTAACTAGAGTGAATCGGGCAGAATTCGCTTCTGGCACTCGCCGGCCGCTGCCGCGGCACGCTTCGCTCGGCTCGTGCGCAATCTTAAATGTCTCACCTAACCTAACCTAGCCATTTTTATTCTAGTTAAATCACCTATTTTCCTTAACTAGAGTGAATTGGGCAGAATTCGCTTCTGGCAATGAATTAAATAGAATATTTTTGCATTTATTTAAGCCTTAAGGATGTGTAAAATAAGGCCTTTGGCGCCTTATTAAAAAGGAAAACTGTCAAAATTACGTCAAAAGTAGTCGAATCTTCATACAAAAATACGAATTTTATTTTTTCAATAGCTAAAAAACTAGGAGTTTCCGCAACTTTTAATTTTGGTTAGTGACTCCTTACATATAGCTCTATTTGCCATAAAAATTGCAGCCGCCAACTCGACCGACCGAAATGTACATTTTAGTCTTATAATTTTTCGTAGGATATTGCTAGCAATATCCTACGAAAAATTATAACCACATGCTATCTAGATATCATACATTTAAAATTGATTTCCGCAAAGTAATGCCTGATTCTGTTAACCATAAATGCTTGCTTAATATTATTATCTTCTCGTTGTTGCATTTTAATTAGCATATCGTGTTCTATAGTTTATCAGAGTTAAACCTTCTCACCTGTAGAGCTGTTCTTAGAAGCATTTGTTTATTTTTGAAGCTTCGTTGTTGGAGGGTGCATTAACTCAACACTTATCGTGTTTCACTGTTGGATCGGGTTTCTTAGTCACATCACTGCATTTTGTCAAAAAATAATAAGAAAGTCTTTTAACATAAAATTGAATGAAATTTCTTGGCAAAAATAATTGCTCGGCTCCATTATTTGCTCTCAGATATATGTATGTATGATATTATGTATATTCTATCAGGGATGAAATGGATATGACATTTCGGATACGGATATTAAATTATTTCGGATTATCAGTTTGTATCGGATAATTTCGGTTACGGATATTAAGTTTTGGTTTCCTTTTTACAGTAGCAAAACTTTTGTTTCGAATTCGGTTATGGTTACGGATAATATTTTATACCGGATATCCGGTAGTTTCGGTTACGGTTACGGAGCTTCCTAAAATCCCTGTATTCTATATCTAACATAGTAGATATTGTGTTTGTGGACGCAATTACCTGGACTAATTTAGGTTAGGTCCACATTAGTCCTGGTTATTTCGTGTATAATAATTGACGTAATAGACGTGTTCAAATCACACTAACATTGTAAAGGCGAAATAATATAATAGCTCCCCTCACCGATTTCGGTGTCGGTAGCCGATTTCATTGAAACCAGGCCAGCTACGCAGGAGTTATTTTATAGTGCCCAAGTGTGTGCGCAATACACAGAAGCACTCTCTCTTTCTTTAACTCTCATGACCCAGTGGGACGGTAAACCGACACGACTGGCGAGAGAACAGGCGCAGGACGGACTTTTTACATGCCCATCCGACGCATGGATCATCTTTCTTGTCAGACAATCAGGTGATCAGCCTGCATTGTCCTAAACAAACTTGAAAACAACATTTTTTTTGTTCCAACGCAGGAATCGAACCCACGACCTCCGGGTCGAGAGCGAAGCTCTGAACCACTAGACCACGAAGGCGAAATATTGCGATTGTGTCTATATTTGTTAGTATTCACGCGCCAACAACTGGAGGAATTTGGAAAAAGTTAACTGTTCCCGTGGGATATTTTAAGTAAAGCAAGTGGGCAAAAGCTAGTTGTAAACAAAGCGACAATCTTAACAAATGATAATATTGTATTTCCGAACAAAAGGATGGTTACGATAAATATTTCCGGAGTAAACCGCAGATCGTAAATGCGAAAGTTAATGTTTTCATTGTTTTGAATAACTTATTTTTGTGGTTACTTCTCTTTGACTCTGTTAGTTAAAGCTTAGTTAAGTGTCCACCCACGACCGACAATCGGTGACAGACCTCTTATAGTAAATAATATGGAGGAAGGACGATTTTTAGGACCGATTAATTATTATCGGTCCAGAAAGGCGTAGGCCTGGTGCCTACTCACGTAGGCGCCCTATACTTTCGTGGCCAATACCTGCATAATGTTTATGTTGCTATTAACATAAACATTATGCAGGTGTGTGTTATTAACTAAATTGTTCTATTAAATCTTAGATAATATAACCAAAAGCATAAACAGCGTGTCTCATGGTCTATATAATATAAGGCCGAAATTGTTTTGGCACCCCATATAAATTATACCATAACACGACAAATCGCGATTAAAGATGTCTATAAAGTCACAAAACAGACGAGTTTCAATCCTGGTCAGGTGTTAGGTCAACGACCAATGCGTTCGTGTGTATAGACTACGTCCTCTTGCTGCTATCAAAATGCAACACTCTTTAAATACTATCATAATTTTCTTCACTATTTTATTTTTTTGTTACAATGCTTCCCGCATTCAAACACACTACCGGGCCGAGAGCCAAGCTCTGAACCACTACACCAAGGAGGCGTTAATTAATACGTTGATAAGTGTATTTATAATAATTATTGTCAGTCTGAATTTAAATGGTTGGTAGGTACACTAAGAGGTAGAATATTTTCTTCATATTATGCTTAAACTTTGAGACCTTCCATAGAATGGCCAATTTATTGGCCAGTCTAGAATCTAGATTAAGCTTAATAAAACTTGTTTGGTTTCGCTACTTGTGCGTGCAAGTTAGTAGTAGATAGTTTTCACAATTTACCTTGTATCTTTAGTAACATTATGTATCTTTAGCACCAACAAATAATATACACTTGAAAATGTATCTTTAAGTTTTATCTTTGCTAGTTTTCTTACCGAGATAAAACTGTTGTCGTATTTCCTAAAACAGATATTAAATTTGAAACAATTATAAAGTAAAAATGTTTTTTCTCAAACAAATTATCTACAAAAGGACCCGCAATTTCCCAAACACTTCAATTTAATGTTTCATAAAAATTTTGTTAGAGGATAACACTCTGTTTTGTCCTTTATAAGCGAGTCTTGTTTGATCGTTTATTGTAATTATGGAATATCTTTTATTGTTTATTTTATTACACTCAACAACTAATTTACTTTTTTGTTGCAGACTTGGTTCTTCACCGACACCGACAACCGGCAACATCAGAATCAAACCGGTAAGTTTTTGAAATAATTAAGACCAGGATCAAAATCATACTGTCCGACTGCTAGTTGCTTGATCTAGTTAAGGATCAATTTTACTACGTGTAGTAATAGATATACTTACCTGAATTTTTTAAAAGATATACTTACATCGAGAACCAAACATCTTGCCGCGGCAAAAAGTAGCTTACTTCACTGTGGTCTTATCTCAGTGCTAAATTTCATAGAAATCGGTTTAGCTCCAAGTTCCAACATTATTACAAATCTACCTATACTAATATTATAAAGCGGAAGAGTTTGTTTGTTTGTTTATTTAAACGCGCTAATCTCAGGAACTACTGGTCCGATTTGAAAATCTCTTTTTTTGTTGGATAGTCCATTTATAGAGAAAGGCTTTAGTCTATATAAGATTACGCAAATTATTGGTCGCAACCAATAGGAGCGAAGCGTCAGTGAGAAATGTTTCAGAAACGGGAAAAATTTATTACATTTGAGGACTTTTATTGCGTGCGCTGCATAAACGGCTTAAGTGACTCAAAAACCACGCGAACGAAGTCGCGAGAACAGCTAGTTGAATATATTTGTAAACAAAAAATTATAGACCATGCTACCAATTAAAATATCACTTGTGTTAACTCCCGAAATATGTGTTATCAAAATGGCTTCCGAGTCAGCATTTACTCGGTTCGTTTGCAATACATCACCTCTATCGCCACCGAAGCGTTGAATAATAGAAAAACTTTGTAATAAGCCAACTCCAGACATCCTCTGATCAAAACAAACATAATATCCCGCCATATCGAAAGAATATCCCAACTTCAATAAAAACACGATGCATTTCATTCGGTGTCAAAGTTTCAAATCTCCTCCGGGCAAACAGCTATTGAAAATATTGCAATACGCACTCTATTTCTATCCACATACGGTTGTAAATTTATTTGTGTTGTTGCAGACGGCCACATGGTAAACACCAACTGCTCGGCGTCGCACCAGCGCAAACATCTCTGTTGCAAAATGTCGGTGGAGTATGACCACTTCCTCGACAGCGGAAAGAAGTAAGTACTTACTATTATACACTGATAAGTGTCAGATAGTTTATTTGTTTTAAACCTGTCGCTCGATAGAAAATAAGCAGTGATGAAACTTAAACATCCGCAGTTGTTAGGTACTAGCAGTTGTTAAAACAGAAATGGGCTATGTTTTTGATTTATTTCGTAATATAAAGAGGTTTTTTAGGGAATTAACTTTAGATTATGTGTTACAGATGTTCGAATCATCGCAGGTTTGAACTAAAGAGAGTATCTAGTTCTAATGGCATTTACCGCGGAGAATTTAAATTTTAGGTCCCGATCTTACGCATGATATCAACGGCTAGTTAAATTACCATGCTTCTCATTCATTGATAGGAATTACGAGAGGAACAACATGATATTTAACGAAAGATTAACTTTAACATTGCTTGGTGAAACACGCCCTAAGGCTTGTTTTTGGCATGGGTCTGTTTTAATAAGTGCTAGTTTTCATTCAAGCCCCGCTCAAGTCATTCCGTCAAACAGTATCAGTGACAGCCTGTGAATAGAAGGGCTGTTAACTTTAACTATCGTTTCAGTAGTCGGCCATTAGACCTTTAATTTACTTTCAATAAATTGTAATTAAATCGTTTTGATAACATAAATAAATGTGCCACGATAGAAAGCATAGGTAGGTACTAGTATAATAGGACGCATCCTTTCTATACAATATTATATGTAAAAACTGAATGTGAACGAAAAAACTTATTTTCATTTATATTTAGCAAATGGAACACGCTATATATTGAACTCCCAACAAAAGTCACAAAACGGAATAATCAATGAGGTCTCCTTTGAAACTGAGTGCAAAAAGTCATTCTGTCCCTTACGACCGCTGTTGATTGACGTGTATGTATTTGTATGTATATTCACGTTCCCACGTCACTAATATCGTATCTCATACATAAATCATACATTACAGCAATTAAAATGTAATCAAACCCTAATTTGTTATACGCGTATCACCGCCGACTTCTATAATTATAACGTTTAACCAACAATTAAGCAAAAAGTACATTACTCTTAATTACTTTTATAAAACAATTCATAAAATGTATTTTGTGCGAACAATTGTTATGGGGCAGGAGAATTTTATTCATAAAAAAATTGCATTACATTTCTCAGGGATGTTAGGGTGCTCCGTAACCGTAACCGAAACTATCGGATATCCGATATAAAAAAATATCCGTTACCGAATCCGAAATGAAAGCTTTGCTACTATAAAGAAATCAAAATTTTAATATCCGTAACCGAAATTATCCGAAACAAACGGATAATCCGAAATAATTTAGTATCCATACCCATATCCGAAATTTCATATCCATTTCATACCATAATATTTATACCTGTTTAAGCGTGGTGACGGTTTTCGGGTTTCGAAGTTCCGAACCCAAAGGTTAAAAAATGCGATGTCCGTCCGTCTGTTATCAGGGCCCTTATTCAAGATGCCATCGCTATTATCACTTACGAAGTTCGAAAACAAAAATGTATGGGATTTGACATAGGGTTTGCTAAATAACAAGCTAGTTCTTATGTCACTTAGAGAAGCTTATGTCAATACCCATACATTTTATTTTCGAACTTCGTAAGCGATAAATAGCAATGGCATCTTGAATGAGCCTGTGCTCCGATTCTCGTAATGTCGTAACTCGAACGAAAGTCAGTCTGTCCCGCTCGCACGCGCGTCGAGTCATACGTGCTCGAACGGGACAGACTGAGAAAAGAAACGAAGGCCCAGCTGTATTTTGTGCTAATGAACCGTTAAATACTCACATAGTAAAATTTTCACAGATTATTCTGCTGCCGCTATAACAACAATACAAAAAAAAATCCATAACCATAAAAGTTTAGGTCCATAAACATCACAAATTTTTTCGCAGGATGTTTCGCATTTTTAGTTTTTACCTTTTTTGTAATAAAATTTTAAAATGTATCGAATTCATTAAAATCACTCATTTTAACAACAAGAAAAACAAATGAAAATCAAAACAAATGAATATTTACCTAATTTGAATTTGGAATTGTCTTCTGTAAAATTCTAACTTTTTAAGGATACCAAAATCAGCTAGATACAATTGATATAGCCCAAGAGATTTTATGACAAGTTCATACATACTATAATGCGAAAAGACTTTTCCCCCAACCTAATAGAATAAATATTAAGAAAAATCACGTTCTTTGTATGGGGCGTATCTTTTACTAGTCTTATACGAAACCCTTATTGTGCATTAGTGTGCAAGTTCAACTCGCACTTGGCTTTTTTTTTATTTTAAAGCAAATTATATTTTAGGCACGTTCGAAGGGCGCACTGCTTACAATATGTGTGTTATTTCGTATTACAACTTTTTCTTTGTTAAAGAATAAACTTTGCAACAAAATTATTAAGATGAAACAAATACCGAATTTAATTTAAAAACTTCTCTGAAAATGAAATTTCTATTCCGAGAAATTTGTTCATTACAGATGTAAATGATTTAACATATTTGCTACTTTTTGTTTTTGCCATGAGGTCTACCTCTGGGGCCTTAATCTCCAAACTGATTCGTTTTTGATTCAGGTTCGATCGTGCCGCATTCTCCCGAATAAATTGACCTTCCTTTATTTCGATTATTGGTGATATGATATATTTTGTGGATTACTTTGAAAGTTGAAACTAACCTGGACAAAGAAAATCTAACGATCGTCACTTTTTGTACTCCCAACCATGTCAGGGAATTTTCTTTATCCTGGTTAGTTTCAACTAGGGATGTAAGGAAGCTCCGTAACCGTAACCGAAACTATCGGATATCCGATATTAAAATTATCCATAATCGTAACCGAATCCGAAATTAAAGTTTTGCTACTGTAAAAATGTTATATCCGTAACTGAAATTATCCAAAACAAACGGATAATCCGAAATAATTAAATTTCCATATCCGTATCCGAAATTTCATATCCATTTCATCCCTGGTTTCAACTTTGAAAGTAATCCACCAAATAAAACGATAAATAACACGTTATCTAGTTATTATATAATTCTTTTTTTGTTGGATAGTCAATTTATAGAGGAAGGCTTTAGGCTATATAACATTACGCTGCGACCAATAGGAGCGAAGCGTCGGTGAGAAATGTTGCAAAAACGGGGAAAATTATTCACATTTGAGGCTTTCGTTGCGTGCGCTGCATAAACGGTCCTCAAAAACCAAAAACTACGCGAACGAAGTCGCGGGAACAGCTAGTCTAGTTATATTCGTACATATCTAGTAGTATTGTTTATCGAAGCAACGTGAACTCATCAGATCTCTGGAAAAACTCCAAATCAAAAGCTCAAAAACGTACCCCACAAGATTATTAAATACAATCTGAGAAAACAAACAAACTGAAAGTGCTCTAAGTGCGTTTTTGTTTCGAGTTGTGCTCTTTACTCCTGTTTTTGGAAGCGCGGTGTATAAATAATGAGCGCGGGGTATTGTGTCAGTTAATACATTACGGCTTGTGGTTTTTACTCACTATACTTTGTTGGGAAGACGAATAATAATTAGGGAACTCGAGACAATGGATAACCTCGATCATCGAGCTCGCCAATATACACACACAAATATATCTGTTAGCAATAACTTAAAAAACTACTGGACGAACTTCCTTATTTCTTTCACTATTAGAAGGCTATATTATAGGTATTTTTTTTAGTTTAGTTCCCCGATGTGTAGGTATAACCTAATAATTTTGTTGCTGTCGAAATGGACAAAGGTTAATAATAATTAATAAGTTAAAAAGTCGGCCCTTATTCAAGATGCCTTCGCTATTTATCGCTAACGAAGTAAAAAAACAAAATGTATGTGATTTGACATAAGCTTCGCTAAATGACAAGCGAATTCGTATGTTATGTAGCGAAGCTTATGTCAAATCCCATACATATTGTTTTCGAACTTCGTAAGCGATAAATAGCTATGGCGTCTTGAATCATGTCCCTAAACTATTGGACTTGATTATATAATAAATTAGGTTATTGATAGGTATAATACATAAAATAAATAATATTAATACATAAAATAAACAACATAGTGATTTCTTCGTAATAATGAAAAATGTAAAACTGTTATCTACTATTCCTTTACCTTCTGCTAGTAACTTAAACGACACTTACAAAAAAACAAACAATTTCAAGTTAGTAAATAATTAAAAACCGTTTACGTCCAAAATAATATTTGGGAAACACTCCACCGGCAGAGCCATGGCGCGAGTGCCGCCCACCACGGAATATGGGAAGAAATCAACAAATTCCAAACAAAAATATTGAAAGTATGTTTGCGTCGCGTGAAAATGATTGCGCCTAAAACAATATTGGTTGTGCTCTCCAACGGCCATTAGCTGTGTGCGGAGATTATGAGGTTGTAAAAAACCCATTGAGGGACTGGCAGGTTGCGATGACTGAGTCAATTTTACAGGTAGTTAGGTCCTTAAGGACATTAGGGAATACCGGTTACTGGTTGCCGGTTACAAGTTTATCGCTTAAACTGATATTCGGGTGTATTAAACTAACTTTGTTAGATTAGAAAATTACATAGTAAACTTATATTTATTGGGAATTCTTAAAAAATAAATCACTCTTCCATGATCTAAGTATTACTTGTAAAAGGTGGATTTGTTAAATGAAGCGTGCTGTTGGAGTCCTGCAACTACAGAAATAAGGTGGTACTTGCATCCGTTATTCGATGATTTGTACAGTTTTCCCTGAGCGAAGTACTACTCTTTAAATACCTGGGACAGGTCGTTTTAAATGTCGCATTGTTGCCCAGCACATACGGCATTCTCACAACATGACTGGCCTAGTCCAGTGGAATGACTGGTCAATACGTCTGGGGCCAACTGGGCGGATTTCCTCACTATGTTTTCCTTCACTGTTAGAGCGTCCATATGTACTTCAGATCTGAAAAAATATCATCGGTACATGTCACAACCTGGAAATCAAACCTGCACTTACTAAGCAACGGACGCTGATGTAACTACAGTTGCTCTATTTTTGCAACAAAACGAAATCCTTAATCACCTGACAACTCCGCTTGAAGTTTATCCTAGCCTTACTTCAAGACATAAACTTTATTTGATGAAAATAAAAAGTTCATAAAACTCGTTCCATGTTTAAACAGCGCACAACTTGATATTCTGAAATTGGATCCATTTTATGATCAATAGGGTTGACACATTTTACTTCATTTAATTTAGTCTGAACTAGAAGACGATCACGGTTTTTTATAAATCTAGCGGCTGGTATAGATTACGGATCAGACTACAATGAATCGATAATAATAACTAGAACCTAAGAATAGGAAGTAGCCAAGTAATGCAAAGTAGTTGGACATGTATAAAAGAAAAAAACTTGAATATGAAAATAGATAACGATAAAATACACCAACAATAATAATAATACAACTATTTGTACCAAAAATCACATTTGTTTGATCCTTATCACGTTCGATTAAATGTTATGAGAGCTTGTTTCTCTTAATGTTCTGGAAGAATTTAGTTGAGATTATGAATGATTTAATAACACAAATATCTCAGTGCAGCCACCCCTAATGATGTGGCCATTTGTCGTACGCCATCTTGCGACTTGTGGCTTTGCATTGCGCAAACGCATCTCATGGCGGGTAATGCCAGTAAATTATACCGGGCCGATAATTATTAGCCACCGGAGTATCCTAACGTACAATTACAATATCTCCAATCTTACACGCAGGTGTCTTTTATTACATTTTTGTACTTAATGGCAATGCAATTTTATGCGTAAGAGTGAATGCGCAACTTTTGCGAGACGGCCATTTTAATCGTAACGCTTTGGCTGATAATAGAAAGGTCCATAGTTTATTATCTACCTCGTGGTCCATAGCTTCATTTTGTTATATTGTATTAGCTTTTATGGAACTAACTGTGGTCGTGGACTCTTCAATAGTATGTCGAGGTGTATTATACATATATATTTTAGATTTTATTATCTCCTTTTCGGTAAGAAGCCGTGCGGTTTCCGCTGTGTCTAAACAAGGCCACCAACAGGGATTTTAAATTAAATGTGGTTTTAAAGTGTCTACGGCAAAATAAATCTCTTTTTCGTAATATTAACATATTTTATACCTTTTAATGTATTCAATATAGCTGAATGGAATTGAAATAGTTGAATTGAATTTAAACTGAGACCATATAAAATTTAAAAGCTTTTGTGCGTTCTGGGGACTCTCCAAACTAATTCGATTTTGATTCAGATCCGCGTGCCGCGTAGGTACCGACTCCCGAATAAATTGAAGTTTGTTTATTTTGGTTCTCAGTCGATTGATAATTGATATGGTCGAAAGTACAAAAAGTTACAATCTAACGATTTTATTTATCCTGCTTAGTGTCAAAGTAATCCTCCAAATAAAATATTAAGACCCCGAGATCGAACTGATTCAATTCTCGATTGTGTCGGGAGTAAGCCTTCAGTTTTCTAAAAAACAGGTTGCCCTAGCAAACCAGCAAAGAAATGATGACGGAAAGTGATTACCATTGCCCACTGACAAGAGTAGCAGTGAGTTGTCTCATCTGTGGGCTCTGTGGCTTCATTTTGTCTACTTCATAGTCGTGTAAAATCGAAATTTAAAAAAGTAACCGCTTCTTTTGTTGCAGATGGTTCTGTCACTTTGATGACGACAATTATGTGAATGTGCCTCGTCTCGTCAGCGCGCTGCAGACGTATAATCACCAGGAGGACTGGTACCTCGGCAGGACCAGCATATACGAGCCTGTCAAGATATTCAAGAAGCCCACCAACAAGGTAATTAAGTTGTTACAACTCACTACCTGATTTTGTGTCGTAAACATTAATTGCTTTTTATTATTTTACAACAAGCAAATTACAGAAGCTAGCCTGAGGGGATGCAAAGATTTTCTTATAATTTTAATCAAAAACATGAGGGAACACAATATTATTTTGTTCTTAGTCAGGGAATGTTTTATTTTCAAAATTTTTTTTTTCTTTTTATGGATCGAAAAGTACCTACAAAGGTACAGTACCTTGCTAAATTAATAAGACGGAACTAAAAACTACGTTTTTTAACGTACATACCTACTTAATATTATGTTGTTAGTTAAACAGTTATATAGATATTTACTTTTATAAACTGCAAATGTGATCATTGTCCACGAACTGAAAAAAGTAAAAAAAACATAACGAGTGTATAAAGAGCAGTCGCTATAACTTTAGGATATGATTATACTACGTTTTCTCATTCTAGAAATGTATTAATTTCTTTTTATACCAAAAAAAATCAGATTTTTCGTTATTCTTGCGACAAAAGTATGAGAAATGCAAAATAGTATTTTTTTTAGTTTTTGACAGAAAAAATACATTTCCTAAATGAGAAAAGGCAGTAATTGTATAGTGACTGTTCTTTTTACACACTGTATTTGTATCTAATGCATTTTTAGTATCGAAGGTTTTTTATTGTTTAACTTTTTGAATTTTTGTGAATAGTATGTTTAGTCATCTTTCCTTTCATTCGTTGGATCCGCGTTTCATGAATTATCCCTTATAGAATTGATTTTAGGAAAGCCGAATTCAACCCTTTTAGCTTGCGCTGAAATGAAATCTCTGACCTACTTTGATCTTTTAAATATAAAATCGTTAGTTATTAACGTTACTTTTCTAAATCATACCATCAATTCTTCTTAAGTAGAGATATTATTCAGGATGATTCACGGTTCCCATAAGAAGCCGAATATACATAGTGTGAAGCGAAGGACGCGTAGTATTTTTGATTTGGCACCTCATATAGATTACTTACCATAACGCGACAAATCGCGATTATAAATCTCCATAAAGTCACAAAACAGATGAGTTCCAATCCTGGTAAGGTGTTAGGTCAACGACCATTGCGTTCGTATGTATAGACTAGGAGCTTTCGAGCATAGTAAGATTCGCTCCTTGTGATCATTATATAGACCATTGATTTTTTTTTAATCAAACAAAATTTATTTAAATATATGACAATTGCCCGCCTACTTCGGGGGAGGTTTACGGGAGGTCCGGTAGTGGACGTCACAGGTGAATTGATGAGAATACAACAGGGGGCTTACGAAAATTCCAGGCAGCATTTATTAACTGTATGATGACAGCTAGTTAGCGTACACGTGACACTTGACTTGCTTCCGAATGCCACTTTTAGACAGCCAAACTAGGGTGAATCTATTCAGTATAACATGTCGCTATAATATGAAAAAGAACAAGGCAGTTTGAGACCGTATTATTGAATTGCCAAATCCATGCATCTTCTAAGTATACGTTTTGTTTCAGCTGATGTTTTCCTTCTGGTTCGCGACCGGCGGCGCGGGCTTCTGCGTCAGTAAAAGTCTCGCCTTGAAAATGTTGTCTGTTGCAAGGTAATGTTGCATTACAATGGGAATTTATTTGGTAATTGTTATCACGGTTGTTATTGTTTATAGTACCCAAAGGGTCAAAAACAGGGCCATATTACCAATACACCATATAATAAATAATTAATAAAATAAATGAGTGATAATACTTTAGAGTACCTATACTGTGAAAGTACCAGCGCTTTGACTTAATTTTGACTTTTATGTTTTTTGATAAATGCCTCAACATCATAAATTTGTCCATAAAATAAGTAAAAAAGTACCACTATCAGAGCTTGTACTTTCGCCGTAAACTCTATATACGGGACCCATACACACTAAAGTATTATTATTTATATTACAGCCTGAATATGTATGTAACAAAAACTAAAAAGAATATTTTTGCGTTTTACGTGCGCGAGTCTAACTAGGTTGTTTTTTTTTTGTTTCGTCTATTTAACAGCTGTTTTCTTTTGTAGTGGCGGCAGGTTCATCAGTATTTGTGAAGGAATACGGCTGCCAGATGACGTGTCCATGGGATTTATCATAGGTGAGACTTCCGATACTTTTTATAATAAAATTTATACAAATTAAAAAAAAATAGGCTTTTTTAATCAACTTTTTTATATAATAAAAAGTCTTTATACGTCACTATAACTTTGAGATACGATTATACTATCTTTCCTCATTTTGGATATGTATTTTCTTCGTCAAAAACAAAAAAACATGGTTTTTTACTTCATACCATTCCTTTTTTTGTGTCGCAAGAATAACGAAAAAATTAAAACCATTTTTTTTTATAAGATAATAAAAATACATATCTAGAATAAGAAAAGGTAGTATAATCATAGTTCTTTTGACACCCGTTATAACTGACAGTGTACAAAGTCATAGTCGCAGTAATATTTTGTATTCAGAATAAATTATACAAAAATGTTTTCAGAACGTCGTTTCATAGAGAAACGACGTTCTGTTTTAGTTCGGGAACTGGGGCCTTACTCTCCAAACTGATTTGATTTTGATTTAGATACGATCGTGCCGCGTACTTCCTAATAAATTGACATTTGTTTATTTTGATTCTCAGTCGATCGATATGGTCGGCAGTACAAAAAGTTACGATCTAACAATTTTCTTTATCCTGATTAGTTTCAAAGCAATTCACCAAATAAAATACGAAAAACCAGTGATATCGAACGGATTCGGTTCTCGATTGTGTCGGGAGTAGGCCCGCTGGGCTATCTTTTACAAAAAAGGAATAATATAAATAAAAAAGTAATATAGCATCAGATTATATTATAATCAAAACCTAAAAATACTAATACTATAATTAGCCACAAGCGCCGAATGCCTACTAAATAAACGCCCACATTACATTTGGACGTATAAATTTTCCATTATCATAATTTTCTTGAAAAGGCAGTTTAACGGCCGAATCCTAAACGGGTTGAACAATCAAGATAATATTTTAATGTCCTCTCTATATGGCCGTTACTTATCTTTTTATTTATGACGCTGTTAACTTATATTGTTTAAGTTTTGATATCCTTGTACGTTCAAGTCCGGCTCTCGTATCGACTTTATGATAAATAATTCTTCTTTTGTAATAAAAGTAATAAAAAAATATTTTGTGATAATGCTCCATTAGAATATCGTTCGGATATGATAAAAGTTATTAATAGCGGTTCAGTGTATCTCAATAATATTGACTAGCTGACCCGTGCCGACTTGGTTGGTCATACAAACCGTTTAAATCTTCCCTGGGCTTTTTTATAATATATAAGACTAGCTGACCTGTTCTAACTTCGTTAAGCATACAAACCGTTTAAACCTTTCCGGGCTTCCAAGAACATTTCAAGACTAAAAATAGCCGAATCGGTTCACCCGTTTACTAGTTTTAGCGAGACTAACGAACAACATTTCATTTTTATATATAAGATTGATATTAATATGTTCAACTAAACATACATTATTATACCTACTAGCTTCGTTTTGCGTGGAATATAAAGTATCTATGTCACTTCTAATACCTTCAAGAATATGTGTACAAAGTTTCATGATTATCGGTTTAGTAGTTTTGGTAACAAAGCGTAACAAACAAACGGACATTCGAGGTCTATAGTATCAAAACCCACTAAAACGTAGTTTTAAAAAATATCACAGGATACAAAAACGTTTAATGTTAATCGGATTTTGATACTGGTGTGCACTGTTATAGGGGCTTTAAATTTTGAATTTATTTTTGGTGGATTTCTGTATGTTTTAGCAAGTTTTGGTACGAAACTAGCCAAGCCATTTTAAAGCAATTGTTACGAGGTTTCCAACGGTGCTACTAACTTAAATTTGGTCCAGAAGCATTCTATCAAATAAAAATAATGAATTATGAATTATGAATCATCCTTTTGATGCAAATAAAAATTATGAATTAGCGTATTTTGGTTTTATACCCCTCATGTATAATATTAGGGATGACATCTTTTAAGATTGTTTACATCATTTATTCTTCTTTTAGAGCATTTAATGAAGAAGAATCTGACGCTAGTCCCCGAGTTCCACTCGCACCTGGAACAGATGAAGCTGCTGATGCCGGAGACCTTCCGGGACCAGATATCCTTCAGCTACGCTAAGGTCAACGAGGACTGGAACGTGGTGAATGTTCCCGGGTTCGACACCCGATACGATCCCACCAGGTGAGAAACTGACTTTCGTAATTCAATGACCAACACTTGTTAGATTTTCCCTCCGTATTCCGACCGACTTCTTGATTGAAGCGTGCAACACTATTGCAATCAGTATGTTTTATTTTTCACCTACAACTCGGTCAGCGATTATTGTTCGCGCATCCTCGTACTGTAGACCAAGCAGAAAAAGCTACGCGTTCGTAGCTATGTTCGTAGCTACGGCAATCATTGTACCTATGTCAATCATTCCTGCTAACTTCACTGACAGGAAAATAATATCTTCTAATATCCTAATAATAATGTTTGACAATTAAGGTAATTTTGATATGTGTTCACAAAAAGTGAATACGTGAAAATGTCGGTATTTTCGGTTTGTTTATGTTTAGGTTCAATTTGAAAGTGACGTAAACAGTGAAGACACAGAGTTATGAGAAACACACATTGAGAATTTGAGACCAATCATTACACAATGTCACTCACACACATGCAATGAAACTACGCTTGGCCTTGTAAGGCGAGCTGTCATGGTGTGTGATTTTTGTGTATGTAGTGGTTAGCCGCATTACATTCATAAAAACCGGCGTCAGTTTTTGATGAAACTCTGTCTTAACTACCTATTTGTTCTGATTTGATATAAAAATTCAAAGATGTCATCAAGATCTTTTTTATTTGAATACCAAAGGGACCACTATACGGTATACGCTCGACTTTTGAAAGGCTAATTAAATCGTCGATCAGCTAACATTTGAGTTAACAAGCCATTCTAAACACTCATTGGTGAACATCACAAGAACTACGCTCACTCGCTACGTTCTGATCGACGATTTAATCAGCCTTTCAAAAACCGGGATATAGTGTAACTAACACTGTCGCATTATCTTAATAAATTAACAGATTGTAAGTTACACCCGCTATGGCGATAAAACGATAGTTAACACTTCTCCGAGGTAAAATAATATCGGATGGGCTGGAATTTTTGGAAACCCGATGACTTTTATTGCTGTGCTATATTAAAAATAAATTCTCACCGTCCTAATGGGTATTCCGACGATTTATAGCGACTCCCTAATATAACCTCCAACAAAATGGACTTGTTTCATAGACACAATTTATTATTGCTTATCCTCAAACAAAATGGACTTGTTTCATAGATACAATTTATTGTGGCTTATTTTCCTATCTGATTTATACACTATTGTATCCTATATAATAATAATAATAATATCTATAGACGCTTCACACCACGTCAATCTGGCCCCGTGCTAAGTATCCGAAGAACTTGTGTTACAGGTACCAGACAACGGAAATATATTATATTATACTATACACATATTTAAGATTTTTATTATATTATACACATATTTAATACACATCCATGACCTGGGTCACATGCTCCTGGGAACATTGACAACTTTTTTGTTCCCTCGGCGAGATTCGAACCCGCGACCTCTTGTTTGAGCACCAACGCGATCAACCACTGCGCTACGGAGGTCGTCATATCCCTAATACACAATATACAGATTGAATCGCCTCCGTGGTCTAGTGGTTCAGAGCTTCGCTCTCGACCCGGAGGTCGTGGGTTGGATCCCCTCGTTGGAACAACAAAAAATGTTGTTTTCAAGTTTGGTTAGGACAATGCAGGCTGATCACCCGATTGTTTGGCAAGAAAGATGATCCATGCGTCGGATGGGCATGTAAAAAGTCGGACCCGTGCCTGATCTCTCGCCAGTCGTGTCGGTTTACTGTCCCACTGGGTTATGAGAATAAAAGTAAGAGAGAGTGTTTTTTGTGTATTGCGCACACACTTAGACACTATAAAATTTCTCCTGCGTAGCTGGCCAGCGGGCCTACTCCCGACACAATCGAGAACCGAATCCGTTCGATATCAGTTGTTTTTCGTACTTTATTTGGTGAATTACTTTGAAACTAATTAGGATAAAGAAAATTGTAAAATCGTAACTTTTTGTACTCCCGACCATATCAATCGACTGAGAATCAAAATAAACAAATGTAAATTTATTAGGAAGTACGCGGCATGATCGTATCTGAATCAAAATCAAATCAGTTTGGAGAGTAAGGCCCCTGGTTTCAATGAAAGTGAGGGGAGCTATTATTATTAGAATATGTATATATAATATAATGTATTACGATACATATAATACAGGGTTACAAATAATACGTGTCTGATAAGACAATAGCTTATTAAGTAATTCATTTCTAATAACTTTCTTTACGGAAGCCCAAAACATAAAGTATGTTATTTATTAATGTTCAAAGCTACAATTTCTTGATACTAATATTGTTTGTTTCAGATTCCTCTCGTTGCATTGTTACCTGTTTCCCCACTTTAAGTTTTGCCCGAGGTAGCACTGCCATTGTGACAAGCGCCCAAGAGCTTCGTTCAACATAATACAGCTGAGCATTATTCAAAGATACTTTCCACACGAAAATAGTTCGGTTGTGATTTCATCTTTAGATTGCAAAGACAATGTGGAGTAATTCGCTTTGAAAGAAGTGTGTTCTTATTACTCAGTTTTTCGACCATAAGTAAATTGTAACAAGGTTAAGTCGCGATTTCACCAACGCATGTTTACACTAACGGCTTGTTAAAATACCATGCCTTCTCATTCATTGATAGGAATTACGAGAGGGATAACATGATATTTAACGAAGGATTTTAACATTGCTTGGTGAAACACGTCATTAACCTATTTGATTTTAAACTTTTAAAGAAATCGTGCACTGATTTTCAGCATTAATTCAGTTTTTATTAAATGATCTCAACGAGTAACAACAATCAATATTTTTTTAAAGTAATCCGTACTACTCGTGTGTTTTGAATGTCCGATGCTAAATATTACTAAATTCTATTATATTTTTATTTACATAGATTCTTTATGACTGTTTTGTATCCATTTTCTCTTTTTGATTTCTTTTATTTTTTTATTTTATTAACTGTAGCTTTATTTATTTTCTTTTTTTAGTTTTTACGTTTCGCAGCTATGCTATTTTTGGTTTCAACTAAACCTTATGATCTTCCGCTTGCTTGAAGTGCCTATTTTAACATAATGTTTATGTACTGTGATATTAGATTGTATTAAATTGTAGATAGTTGTTTATAGGTGATTACCTGCTACATTTATTTAAAGTCTTCTTGTAAAAATGTTGTCACTTTGTTGTAGTCTAAGTTGTTTATCAAATAAACAAATATAATATTTACTATGTTTTTGTTTAATTACATCAACCACTTACTCTTAAGGTACCTATTCTTGTATAATCTAAATGTCTTAAGTATACACAATAGTAAAAAAAAAAACTACGCTAAAAACCATACTTTTTGTATTATTTTGTATTATTGAGTAGTTACAATTTTGTTCTTTTCAGAGTTTGTGTAACCAACAACAATCAATAAAAAAGAATCACGCAAATGGAATTATTAATCTCAGCGCAATCAGTATCTTATATATAAAAATGAATCGCTGTTCGTTAGTCTCGCTAAAACTCGAAAACGGCTGAACCGATTCTGCTAATTTTAGTCTTGAAATATTCATAGAAGTCCAGGGAAGGTTTTTAAACTTCGGTTTGTGTGCTCAACGAAGTGGGCACGCGTCAGCTAGTACATACATAAAAAGCAGACCGAATTATAAATTCCTCTTTGTAAGTCGGTTAAAAAGGCAAAAATGATTGACTGATATGTTAACGCACAGGCCAAATAAAAACCTTTATCACAATATTGAAATGTCGCACACATATTCCTCATAATATGACAAAAGCATCCACTGAGGATGAATTTTTCGATTGTATACTCCCAAGGGTGTGAAATATAATATTCACACAGGCGAATCCCGGGCATGGCTGACAAAACATCGTCAAACATTAAAATAAATAAACTAAGGCTTTTTCATAAAATGTTACGATGATCTATACGCAGAGCGAAGTAACCACTGTTAAATACTGTTGTGCCTGGGTCAGGTAAATTTAAATATGCCCAGTACATGCGGCATTCACAACATTATCAAAAAAAAAACTACGTTTAAAAAACGACTTCAACAAAGGTTAGTTTCAAGTCAGCAACTTTAGGATGTTGTTCCATTAGCTGACACAGACTCCAAAAAGAACATTAATTGTTTGTATTATTTTATGATTTTTTGTTGTTGAAGTCGGGTTTTTAAACGTAGTTTCTTTTATTTTTAACCGACTTCCAAAAAAGGAGGATGTTTCTCAATTCGACCGTATATATGTTTTTTTTTATGTTTGTTCGCGGATTACTTTGTCGTTTATCAACCGATTTTAAATATTTTTTCTGTGTTGTGTAGGGTATAATTTCAATTTGGTCCCATTGTCACCAAAATGGTGACCTGATGATGGGATTCGTAAGGAATCGAGGGAACTCCTCAAAATTTATATGGAAACACATATCGATTTTGATTTTTTCTGAAGTAGCCTAAGCATATGTTACCAAATAATAAGGTTTTGCACCATATCCTGGACCTAAAAGTACTGATCAGAACTTTTAAGTCCTTAGAGATACATGTTTGAAGATTTCAGCGTTGTTTAAAGAAATGCAAGCATATGCCACTATTGCTTTTTAGTGTAGGTACCTTTTGAAGTCAGTTTTTTTTTGTTTAAAATTATTCTCTAAGTCAAAGTAAAAGATAAAACCGTTTGGTAGCTACGATGGTATAGATAGACTGACTTGACGAATATGGTTATTTATAATTTCCTCCTCTTTTTTGTGTCCAGAGTCAATTGTAAATGCGAAAGTGAAAATCTCCTAAACTAGCCGTACTGAAACCAAATCATCTATATAAAAAATGTATCGTCAAATATGCATCACCTGTAGAAATTGGTGAAATATGTTCATAGAGTAAAAATTACAATGCCAAACTATGTAAAATTTGTAGAGGACCAAATGGCAGCCATTCTGCGTCTAATAAAAAAAGTACGCAAATTGGATCATTAACCTCAGAGTAATGGGTATACATAAAAAGGCCGAATTAAGAACCTCCTCCTTTTTGTAAGTCGGTTGAAAATAACCCAATACTTAGTCCCAATTTCACAAACGTGGTATACATAACAAAAAAAATATCAGACTTGGAATAACAGACTGCTTATATGTAATGGACGTATGAATGACAATTTGATTTTTGTAAGAAATCAATATTAAAACTATTTCTCTATACTAATATTATAAAGAGGAAACACGGGTTAAGTGTTGCGAGTTGCGATTTGAGGGTTCCACGTTGCGGGTTCCTCGTTGCGGGTTCCTCGTTGAGGGTTCCTTTTTTAGTTGAATTTCATCATAAACTGTTTTTATGCTCAACGAAGTGGGCAAGGGTCAGCTAGTAATATATTAAATTGATGACGTTGGTAGAACGAAATATGTAATTTAAAATCATTCTGCGTACCTACTCGTACAGGTGGGTATTTTTTCCTCAGGCCGACCGCACGCAGTTCTCGGTAGTGCCAATATTATACAGACCTACATAAAACAATAGCTGGGCTTCCTGTTCTTATTATACACAATGCTGGGCTGGCTGTAAGGCGATGATCGTTAACCGACTTCTAAATAAAGAAGGAGGTTCAATTCTGTCGGGTTTTTTTGAATACAAAAGATGCGTTTCTGTCATAAGTGAACATTATAGGACATATTGCGTAGTTTTTAGTAGGAATTTTCGGGCCTACTATATCTAATATTTACTTATACCATACTTATACTGTTACAAGTTTTTGCCCGCGGCGCTGTCCGCTTGAAATTAGGTTTCTTTAAGCCTCACCCGTTAACCGACATACCCATCATAACCCACCGATAAATTGCTATGAAGTTGGTGATTGGTGGGATGCATGTCTTATAAATGTAACTTAAAAAAATAAAGGCTTTTTATTATTATTTTTATATAATTGACAGTATTATAATTAAGGCTAGCGTGCATGGACGACAAAATCTGGGGGCAAGAGTTGCCAAGTCAATCTACTTATTTATTTAAAACATGAAACATTTAATTTATATAATCACTTTAAGATGTTGTTAGACCGACCGTACCCCAGCTTGGCAGCACAACTTTTACGGCAAAACAAAAAAGTAGCGAGACTTGGCATTTTTTTACATGTCATGTTTTTGATAGGATGGTCTTTGTTGCCTATCATTCGCATTTCGATTATCGACTTTGGCGCACGCAAAATACAGTTTATCTCGTCACAAATATGATCGTTCAAGAAAACGTTGTTTTGCGCAGAAGGAGACTCTATTTTCAGTGAGTTAAAGTCGATAATCGAAATGCAAATGGAAGGCGATAGAGACCATTATGTGATCAGTGCGTGCTGGGACAAATACATTATACCACGGGCACACTGCACTTTATTATTAAAACTATACACTGTATGTATCTTGTATATATGAGTCATATAGAATCAAAAACAGCAATCTGACTTTTGACTTAATATGGGTACCGATATTAAGTCAAAAGTCAGATTGCTGTTTATAATGTATATTTATTTCATTATACAATACAATACAATACAATACAAATATACTTTATTGTGCACACAACAAGTTACAAAAAAAACAAAAAAAAAATATACATTACAAAAATCAGACATGCACACAAAGGCGGCCTTATTACTAGATAGCAATTTCTTCCAGACAACCTTATGGTGTTAGAGAAAACAATGCTAGAGAATGGGAGTTGCGCAAAAGTATATTTAATAAAATAAAAGTAAATAAAATAAAATAATACATAAACACAATAAATATATAATATATGTATACAATATAATATATATATCTATATATATATATAGATCCCACTACCTATGCTGCGTCGAACATGGCGGCTTTTACCGACCATCATGCGTCTACCCGATTTACTGCGTCCTGTATACGGACGCAAGATTGACGAGCCCTGATTTTTTTTCTGTAGCCGTCATATTACTGTACCAGTGTCTGGTAAAAATTTTGGCATGGACGTAATTTTGAGTCGGGAATAAAATCCGGCGCATAATTTAGTTCAGCGACTTGCCGCACGCACCGCGAGGTCGCTTTGTGCGGCGTATATTGTATACGCGATTTTGTCACTGTTCAATTCTCCGCGTTTGATGATACCGAATATCAGATTTTTTTTTAATTTTAATCAATATTAATGATGGATTTAATTGCATCCGCCAAATAAACAAATCGGCAGAGATGTGAGGCCTCTCAAGGTTAGGTACCGTATATATCACAAATATTTTATGTTTTAATCAATATAAAGGATGGATTTAATTGCGTCCGCCAAAAGAAACAAATCGGCATCGATGAGAGGCCGCTCAAGGTTAGGTACCGTATATATCACAAATATTTTATGTTTTAATCAATATAAAGGATGGATTTAATTGCGTCCGCCAAAAGAAACAAATCGTCAGATATGAGAGGCCGCTCAAGGTTAGGTACCGTATATATCACAAATATTTTATGTTTTAATCAATATAAAGGATGGATTTAATTGCGTCCGCCAAAAGAAACAAATCGGTATCGATGAGAGGCCGCTCAAGGTTAGGTACCGTATATATCACAAATATTTTAGGTTTTAATCAATATAAAGGATGGATTTAATTGCGTCCGCCAAAAGAAACAAATCGGCATCGATGAGAGGCCGCTCAAGGTTAGGTACCGTATATATCACAAATATTTTATGTTTTAATCAATATAAAGGATGGATTTAATTGCGTCCGCCAAAAGAAACAAATCGTCAGAGATCAGAGGCCGCTCAAGGTTAGGTACCGTATATATCACAAATATTTTATGTTTTAATCAATATAAAGGATGGATTTAATTGCGTCCGCCAAAAGAAACAAATCGTCAGAGATCAGAGGCCGCTCAAGGTTAGGTACCGTATATATCACAAATATTTTATGTTTTAATCAATATAAAGGATGGATTTAATTGCGTCCGCCAAAAGAAACAAATCGGTATCGATGAGAGGCCGCTCAAGGTTAGGTACCGTATATATCACAAATATTTAATGTTTTAATCAATATAAAGGATGGATTTAATTGCGTCCGCCAAAAGAAACAAATCGTCAGAGATCAGAGGCCGCTCAAGGTTAGGTACCGTATATATCACAAATATTTTATGTTTTAATCAATATAAAGGATGGATTTAATTGCGTCCGCCAAAAGAAACAAATCGTCAGAGATCAGAGGCCGCTCAAGGTTAGGTACCGTATATATCACAAATATTTAATGTTTTAATCAATATAAAGGATGGATTTAATTGCGTCCGCCAAAAGAAACAAATCGTCAGAGATCAGAGGCCGCTCAAGGTTAGGTACCGTATATATCACAAATATTTTATGTTTTAATCAATATAAAGGATGGATTTAATTGCGTCCGCCAAAAGAAACAAATCGGCATCGATGAGAGGCCGCTCAAGGTTAGGTACCGTATATATCACAAATATTTAATGTTTTAATCAATATAAAGGATGGATTTAATTGCGTCCGCCAAAAGAAACAAATCGTCAGAGATCAGAGGCCGCTCAAGGTTAGGTACCGTATATATCACAAATATTTTATGTTTTAATCAATATATAGGATGGATTTAATTGCGTCCGCCAAAAGAAACAAATCGGCATCGATGAGAGGCCGCTCAAGGTTAGGTACCGTATATATCACAAATATTTAATGTTTTAATCAATATAAAGGATGGATTTAATTGCGTCCGCCAAAAGAAACAAATCGGCATCGATGAGAGGCCGCTCAAGGTGCGGGGTGAGAGTTGTGTGGTAATGTTTTGTTTTCAGTATCTCGACAGTTATTAGCCGGCCGGGCGCCGTGACGACGCTGCAATGTATGCGATTTTATAAGACTGATTATTATTTTCTAAGTTTTTTTTTGTCGTTTTGCTCAATTAGAAATAAAAAAAAACTGTTATTATATGTTAAACCAGCGGTTCTCAAATTTTTTTTGGTGGCGGAACCCTTTTGGAAAGCAAAATACTTGACGGAACCCTACAATAAAATAATAGTTTTTAAAAGTGTATTCTTTATTAATAAAGATAATAAAAGTATGTATAATGTAACAGTTACTAATTATTATTTACTTTAACATGCCACATGGCAAGTACATTATTACAAGATATTAAAAAAGAAAAAATCTAACTAATGGGAGGTATGAAACTGTTTTTTATTTTTCATTAATTGGTTGATGTCAGGTTTGATAAAAGACAGTTGCAGTCTCATATCAGGTTCGGCGTCCAGTCTATTGCGATATTTTGTTTTCGTTACTGCATACGTTGAGAATCCAGTTTCGCACAAATATGTTGTTGGGAACGGGAGAAGAATATTCAGAGCCATTTTGCCAAGCATTGGATATTCATTACGAATTCTGCACAAAAATCTTTGAGAGGCATCGTTTTGAACAGTGACTCCATACTTATGTCTGATGACATTTCTAAAAGAGATTCATATATCTCGTTTGAAATACTTTCGGGCTTTTGCAAGTTGGGTAAAAAAGGATTATGAATCCATGAATTCAGTTTTATTTTTGTATTCTGTTCTTCGGGAAAATACTTTTCAAAAGATGCGCGCATCGAAGTGAGATATTGGACCAATTCTTTAAACATATCATCTTGAAACATTTCTGAGTCGTTATCGCTAACAAACTCACTGAGTAACGTAAAGCTTTCTATTTCTCTCTTATCAACGCAAACAATCCAAAAATCTAATTTTCTTTTGAAGGCAGATATTTTTACATGTACTTACTCTCATATCTTGCCGCTCCGCCTAGTACCTGTACGAAAGCAATCTCTAGATACTACAGCTACCTACATGTACATACTCTCATATGTTGCCGCTCCACCTAGTACCTGTACAAAAGCAATCTCTAGATACTACAGCTACCTACATGTACTTACTCTCATCTCTTGCCACTCGGCCTAGTACCTGTACAAAAGCAATCTCTAGATACTACAGCTACGTACATGTACCTACTCTCATGTCTTGCCGCTCCGCCTAGTACCTGTACAAAAGCAATCTCTAGATACTACAGCTACCTACATGTACATACTCTCATATCTTGCCGCTCCACCTAGTACCTGTACAAAAGCAATCTCTAGATACTACAGCTACCTACATGTACTTACTCTCATCTCTTGCCACTCGGCCTAGTACCTGTACAAAAGCAATCTCTAGATACTACAGCTACCTACATGTACTTACTCTCATATCTTGTGAATTTTTAATATTTTGTGAATTTTTAAATCAATTATTACTATATTTTAGCCAATTGTAACGCATGAATTTTTGTCTATTTTAATTCTAATTTATTTATGTGTTTTTTTTATCAACTTATTGTGAATGTGGAGTTTGTCTATAAGTAATTGGTATGCGTTTTATTGTATTTTATAATTGTATTTTATGTAATGAATTTACGTGTAATCAATTGTTGACAAACCTAATAAAACAAAATAAAAAAAAAAAAATCTTGCCGCTCCGCCTAGTACCTGTACGAAAGCAATCTCTAGATACTACAGCTACCTACATGTACTTACTTTCATATCTTGCCGCTCCGCCTAGTACCTGTACGAAAGCAATCTCTAGATACTACAGCTACCTACATGTACTTACTCTTATATCTTGCCGCTCCGCCTAGTACCTGTACGAAAGCAATCTCTAGATACTACAGCTACCTACATGTACTTACTCTCATCTCTTGCCGCTCGGCCGTACCTGTACGAAAGCAATCTCTAGATACTACAGCTACCTACATATACTTACTCTCATATCCTGCCGCTCCGCCTAGTACCTTTACGAAAGCAATCTCTAGATACTACAGCTACCTACATGTACTTACTCTCATCTCTTGCCGCTCGGCCTAGTACCTGTACGAAAGCAATCTCTAGATACTACAGCTACCTACATGTACTTACTCTCATCTCTTGCCGCTCGGCCGTACCTGTACGAAAGCAATCTCCAGATACTACAGCTACCTACATGTACTTACTCTCATCTCTTGCCGCTCGGCCGTACCTGTACGAAAGCAATCTCTAGATACTACAGCTACCTACATGTACTTACTCTCATCTCTTGCCGCTCGGCCTCGTACCTGTACGAAAGCAATCTCTAGATACTACAGCTACCTACATGTACTTACTCTCATATCTTGCCGCTCCGCCTAGTACCTGTACGAAAGCAATCTCTAGATACTACAGCTACCTACATGTACTTACTCTCATCTCTTGCCGCTCGGCCGTACCTGTACGAAAGCAATCTCTAGATACTACAGCTACCTACATATACTTACTCTCATATCCTGCCGCTCCGCCTAGTACCTGTACGAAAGCAATCTCTAGATACTACAGCTACGTACATGTACCTACTCTCATGTCTTGCCGCTCCGCCTAGTACCTGTACAAAAGCAATCTCTAGATACTACAGCTACCTACATGTACATACTCTCATATCTTGCCGCTCCACCTAGTACCTGTACAAAAGCAATCTCTAGATACTACAGCTACCTACATGTACTTACTCTCATCTCTTGCCACTCGGCCTAGTACCTGTACAAAAGCAATCTCTAGATACTACAGCTACCTACATGTACTTACTCTCATCTCTTGCCGCTCGGCCGTACCTGTACGAAAGCAATCTCCAGATACTACAGCTACCTACATGTACTTACTCTCATCTCTTGCCGCTCGGCCGTACCTGTACGAAAGCAATCTCTAGATACTACAGCTACCTACATGTACTTACTCTCATCTCTTGCCGCTCGGCCTAGTACCTGTACGAAAGCAATCTCTAGATACTACAGCTACCTACATGTACTTACTCTCATATCTTGCCGCTCCGCCTAGTACCTGTACGAAAGCAATCTCTAGATACTACAGCTACCTACATGTACTTACTCTCATCTCTTGTCGCTCGGCCGTACCTGTACGAAAGCAATCTCTAGATACTACAGCTACCTACATATACTTACTCTCATATCCTGCCGCTCCGCCTAGTACCTGTACGAAAGCAATCTCTAGATACTACAGCTACCTACATGTACTTACTCTCATCTCTTGCCGCTCGGCCGTACCTGTACGAAAGCAATCTCCAGATACTACAGCTACCTACATGTACTTACTCTCATCTCTTGCCGCTCGGCCGTACCTGTACAAAAGCAATCTCTAGATACTACAGCTACCTACATGTACTTACTCTCATCTCTTGCCGCTCGGCCGTACCTGTACGAAAGCAATCTCCAGATACTACAGCTACCTACATGTACTTACTCTCATCTCTTGCCGCTCGGCCGTACCTGTACGAAAGCAATCTCTAGATACTACAGCTACCTACATGTACTTACTCTCATCTCTTGCCGCTCGGCCTAGTACCTGTACGAAAGCAATCTCTAGATACTACAGCTACCTACATGTACTTACTCTCATATCTTGCCGCTCCGCCTAGTACCTGTACGAAAGCAATCTCTAGATACTACAGCTACCTACATGTACTTACTCTCATCTCTTGTCGCTCGGCCGTACCTGTACGAAAGCAATCTCTAGATACTACAGCTACCTACATATACTTACTCTCATATCCTGCCGCTCCGCCTAGTACCTGTACGAAAGCAATCTCTAGATACTACAGCTACGTACATGTACCTACTCTCATGTCTTGCCGCTCCGCCTAGTACCTGTACAAAAGCAATCTCTAGATACTACAGCTACCTACATGTACATACTCTCATATCTTGCCGCTCCACCTAGTACCTGTACAAAAGCAATCTCTAGATACTACAGCTACCTACATGTACTTACTCTCATCTCTTGCCACTCGGCCTAGTACCTGTACAAAAGCAATCTCTAGATACTACAGCTACCTACATGTACTTACTCTCATATCTTGCCGCTCCGCCTAGTACCTGTACGAAAGCAATCTCTAGATACTACAGCTACCTACATGTACTTACTTTCATATCTTGCCGCTCCGCCTAGTACCTGTACGAAAGCAATCTCTAGATACTACAGCTACGTACATGTACTTACTCTCATCTCTTGCCGCTCGGCCTAGTACCTGTACGAAAGCAATCTCTAGATACTACAGCTACCTACATGTACTTACTCTCATATCTTGCCGCTCCGCCTAGTACCTGTACGAAAGCAATCTCTAGATACTACAGCTACCTACATGTACTTACTCTCATCTCTTGCCGCTCGGCCGTACCTGTACGAAAGCAATCTCTAGATACTACAGCTACCTACATGTACTTACTCTCATCTCTTGCCGCTCGGCCTAGTACCTGTACGAAAGCAATCTTTAGATACTATAGCTACCTACATGTACTTACTCTCATATCTTGCCGCTCCGCCTAGTAACTGTACGAAAGCAATCTCTAGATACTACAGCTACCTACATGTACTTACTCTCATCTCTTGCCGCTCCGCCGTACCTGTACGAAAGCAATCTCTAGATACTACAGCTACCTACATATACTTACTCTCATATCCTGCCGCTCCGCCTAGTACCTTTACGAAAGCAATCTCTAGATACTACAGCTACCTACATGTACTTACTCTCATCTCTTGCCGCTCGGCCTAGTACCTGTACGAAAGCAATCTCTAGATACTACAGCTACCTACATGTACTTACTCTCATATCTTGCCGCTCCGCCTAGTACCTGTACGAAAGCAATCTCTAGATACTACAGCTACCTACATGTACTTACTCTCATCTCTTGCCGCTCGGCCGTACCTGTACGAAAGCAATCTCTAGATACTACAGCTACCTACACGTGCTTACTGTCATGTCCTGATCTGCGACCTAGACTTCTAGCTCTTGCTCTAAAATCTTGTTTACGGGGCACGCGGTTAAATGTTGTTTCGCAGTCTATGAATGCTAGGTTAAGATAGAAAATAAATTGCGTGCAGAACGGCATACAGCTGATCTAACAGACTAACCAAATATTAAATAAAAATAACACGCAATGGTCTACAGTAATGTTGTGGTTTTTAAGTTAATTTAGCTGACAGAAAGGAAGAATCGGTGGGATATAACAATGAAAATATATAATGTGCCATATGATTACGGTTAAAAAAGGACGTAGCAAGAAAGCACAATGCACAAGGCATATATGATAATATACGCACACCACTTGATTACCACGCTGAATGGTCGTACTAAGAATAGTACTATGCACGAGTTATATACGATAATATACTGTGTGCTACATAAGTACGAGTATGAGTGGACCTCAAAAGTGACGAGTTATATACGATAATATACGATAATATACAGTGTGCTACATAAGTACCAGTATGAGTGGACCTCAAAAGTGACGAGTTATATACGATAATATACGATAATATACAGTGTGCTACATAAGTACCAGTATGAGTGGACGTCAAAAAAGACGAGTTATATACGATAATATACGATAATATACAGTGTGCTACATAAGTACCAGTATGAGTGGACGTCAAAAAAGACGAGTTATATACGATAATATACGATAATATACAGTGTGCTACATAAGTACCAATAAGAGAGGTCGTCAAAAGTGACCGAGAATTATTTGAAATCGAATATCAGCATACCGTGTTTAAATGTAATATAATTACGACCAAGTTCATATTAAGCAAATAAAATAACAATATTCACTCGCAGACACTTTTAAATCGTACTAGAAGTGGGAGATGCAATAAGTATCGAGTTTGAAAAGACGCACGAAGCCGTCTGAGATTTAAATATATATATATACAATAGATAAACCTACATGATATTTTAATTTATAATAATAAGTGTTAGTTACATAAGTCAAGGGTTGACACAATATGATTCCAGATAATGATTTTTTATAAGAGTTTTAAAGCGATGTATAGTTTCAGCCTGCCTTATATGGATAGGTAAAGAATTCCAAAGGGAAATGGATTTTACAATGAAAGAGCAATTAAAGTATTTAGTGCGGTGGATAGGAATGTCAAGAAGAAGATTAGATATAGATCGTAGTTCCAGTCTGTCAGAGGTACGGAAGTTAAAATTACTTTTTAAATAAGTGGGACAATGGGAGTCAAATAGGATGTTATAAAGGAAGGAGAGAACACGAGAGTCACGGCGGTAGCGGATTGGCAACCACTTTAACTTGAGGCGATACTCGGAGATATGGTCAAATTTACGTAAACCGAAAACAAACCTCAAAGCCAGGTTTTGAAGGCGCTCCAATTTGTTCAGTTGTTCCTCCGTCAAGTTAGTGAAAGAAGCGTCCGCATAATCTAAATGGGAAAGGAGTAGGGATTCAGCCAAAACTACCTTAGTGGGTATCGGAAGAACATATCGTAGACGTTTTAGGGAACGCCAGGTAGAAAAAACCTTTCTACTAATCTCTTGCAATTGATGCATCCACGATAAATGTTCATCAAAGTACACTCCCAAGTTTTTAACCACTTTACTGAAAGGTATTGTTACACCATTTATAAGGACAGGAGGTAAAGAATCATGGTCAACTCTAGAAATTAGCCCGGGGCTACCAATTACAATTAATTGAGTTTTAATAGGATTAATAAGAAGTCCATGATTCTTGCTCCATTTACAAATATTCGACAAATCGTGATTCACTAGATCAAAAGCGGAATTCAGATTGTCCAAAGGAGACTGTGTGTATATTTGAAGATCGTCCGCATACAAGTGGTAGGATGATGAAATCGATATTGTTATAGGGTTTATAAAAATTGCAAACAGAAGAGGAGATAGCACACCACCCTGAGGCACGCCGGCATAGATATAACTCCAATCGGAGAAATAATCAGATGATTTAACTCTCTGCCGTCGTCCTACAAGGTAGCTACGAATTAAATTAATTATTGATGGTGAAAGATTTAAAGATGCAAGCCGGGCTAGCAGAATATCGTGGTCTATGGAATTGAAGGCATTACTAAAATCCAGAAGTGTGAGAATAGTAAGCATTTTATCATCCATACCTGACCGTATATCATCAGCTACCTTTACCAATGCGGTAGTCGTACTGTGACCAGTGCGAAAACCGGACTGGAACGGACTGAGTAAGCTGTTGTGGGTAACAAATTTCGTAAGCTGGTGATGAATGATTCGCTCTAAAACTTTTGATAAAAGGGTAGGATGGAAATAGGACGGAAGTCAGACACAGTCTTAGGACAGGAGGATTTAGGTAAAGGAATTATGTAAGCTGCCTTCCAGGCATCAGGAAAGGTACAAGACTCTAAACATGAATTAAAAATGTGTGCAAGAACAGGAACAATTATATCTAATATTGGTGTGATCATTCTACGACTGATACCGTCATCTCCTACTGCGTTTGACGATATGGAAAGGATGTGCTTTTTAATCTCACACTCGGAAACTGGAACAGTAAGGAACGGATCAGAATTCAATATAGGTAGCGAAGAAATATAATTTAACGTTTGTGATTTAATTTTGGGGTCGAGATTAAAAGAGGAAGTAAAATGGTTATTAAGTGAATCTATATCTATATTATGAGAGTCTTGCGGTTCAGAGCATTTGCCCACGCCGAGGGATTTGAGAAATTTCCATGTTTTAGCCGGATCCCCGTTCTCAACGGAGGCGTGAATATGACGTCTTTGTGCGTCACGACACATCATATTACAGCGGTTCCGGATTTTAATATATTTGTTACGATATTCTTCTGTCTTTTTTATTTTAAATTTGGCTTTGGCTGCATGCTTAGCATTTATCAGAGATTTGATTTCGTCTGATAACCAGGGAGCGGGAAGATGTTTGATTTTAACGGGCCTAACAGGTGCATGAATATCATAAAGAGATTTAAGTTTAGCGTTAAATATATCAATTTTGTCATTAATGGAATCAGCTGAGAGTAAGTTTGACCAGTCTATGTTATGTGCGTCCTCCTCTAGGCTTTCAATATTCATCGAAGAGAAATTTCTTTGAAGAAGAGTTTTTACCTTAGCTTTGGGAGGGCGAACATTATAGGCGACATAGATAAGATCATGGTATGAAAACATATCAGCTGAGACTTGTCCATGCGTAGTAACACGATTAGGAGAGGAGACTATGATTAGGTCGAGCAGGGAAGGACGGGAACCTGGAAAGCAGTGGGTAGGATTCAGAGGTAGTAATTTCATATTATATGAATCTAAAATTGAACTAAGTTTAGTCGATCGACTATCACCCTTAAGTAGACAAGTATTGAAATCGCCCATTATAACACAATGATCGTAGTACGGTGTAAAAGCATCAAGCGTATTTTCAAAGGATGAGAAGTAATCATTGTGCATTGATGGGCAATAGTAGACCCCGAGTAATAATTTATTATAGTGCGATACCTGGACTTCTACCAGCAAAAACTCGAGAGCATCAGATGGAGGGGGTTGCGCTGACGAGCTAATAATAGTGTAGGACAAGTCTGAACGTAGATAAATCGCAACGCCACCTCCACCCCTCCCAATGCGGTCGTTGCGAATTAACTTAAAACCGGGTAAACTGTAGCATGTTGATGGTAAGCAAGGCTTAAGCCACGTTTCCGATATAAAGACAGCATCAACATTAGCCCGATCAAAAGACGCAAGCAAGTCGGGGTAATGAGCCGGAATGCTCTGTGCATTAATATGAACGGCCTTAAAACATTTGTTAACTGTGTTAAAATTTGAAGTTATGGTATCCCTAAGAGACATAAATGTGGCACTTTGAAAACTATCATCGCTGTTGTTAGAAGAAATGGATAAAAAATCATCTGAAGCAAATGAGTCAACACTTACATTCATGATAATAATACAAACTAAATATAAATAAAATATATAAAACACTATAAATATATTATCCTACAACAATTGAAATATAATTGGCCTGCAGCCCACTGTGTCATAAAAAAAAACATAAGTATATAAAAACATAAATAAATTTGCTATAATAAAATTAGTAAATAAATAGAAAAAGAGTAGGTAGATAAATGGAAAGAATCCAAACATGCCTATTATTTTTTAAACACCTAGCTAAATATGAGCAGTTATTCTAACAAAATATAATTAGATTTAAGATGAGATGCTAGCCCAACACAAATTGGCAATTAAAATTTTAATGGAGTTATACTGAGATATAATAATAAAGTTCTAAGTACAAGCACAGCTTATTAGTTACAAAAATTACATAACAAAGATGCAATTTATATACATAATACTAGATTAAGAGAAATCAGTTAAGTACATAATGGCTCATGCTAAATTTCATGTCCACACACAAAAAACAAAAAAAAAAATTATAATTAAAGTGACATTAAGAAGACGAAGAAGAATAACTATCACTCACTCCTGTCAGACGTCACCGAAACACATCTGTCAAAAGCTTCGTGTTAAAGAAAATGAAACAATATCAAACATTTTCAAAAAGTACAGATTACAAAATTAAATATGTTTCATTTTCGAAATACCGACAATTTGTGACAAAAGAAATTAGTGATGATGCATAGAAATAAGTAACTATGAGATCTAAGTATGGACAATAAAATTATAAGTGAATGATTAATGAGAAGAGAATATTGGCAAAGCAGAATTATAGATTTATATGTATATATGTGAAGATTGAGAAAGTTACCATGCTATTATTTAGCATAAGTATGTTACCCTTAGAGTATTTACTTTTTGGTTCGCCTTGGTCTTGTTCCAGTTTCATTTTTGGTTTTGGATGCCGGAACTTGAGATGTGACTTCTGCCATATCACCACAGAGATCAGAAATGGCATCCAACTCCGCTATGCTACAAACACTGCTTTTGGAGCCATCAGATCTAGCAACGAAAATAGAGCCATTATATGTCCAACACTTTGTAACACCGAAACGCTGCCTGGCCGCCAGGAACACTTCATGTCTCTTTTTAATTAAAAACTCTGATAGAGTGATGCCGGAATTTTTCAGGCTGGTCTTAGCCCTCCAAACCTCATTCCGATCAGTAAAATTCTGAAACTTAACCAAGATCGGTCTGGGTTTTGATTCCTTTAAGCGTCCCAAGCGGTGACAATATTTTACTGAAGAAATGTTTATGTCTTGGACTTTTAACTGGGAAGACAACAAAGATGCAATAGCTTCTTGTGCATCCTTTTTGGCTTCGGGAACTCCATGCACAAGCAAAATCTTTCTTCTGTGCCTCATCTCAGTTTGATCATAGGCATCCATCAATATTTCCAACTGAGCCTGCATCATCTTAAGTGCATTCAATATAAAATTTTTGAACTCACAAAAATCAGATGCCAGTGTTGTAGAGGTGTTTGTAGTCTGGACCGCACACAATTCCTGCTGGAACTCCATCATCTTCGAGTTAAACATCTTATTCATTTGTGTTATTGATTCTTGCAAGGACTCCATTGTAAACAAGTGGAAGAGAAAAATAACAGCAAATTTTGACAAAAGTGCAAGTGATATAATTTGTTTAAGAAAACAGTGTTTATATACTGTATCTTATTATTGCAATTATAGGAGATTGTGACACTAGTAGATGCAGGTATAAATTTTTACATAATATTGATTTAAAATAATTAATTTATAATTTTGATTAAGGAGCAGTTAAAAGTTCAACTTAACTTTTTGCACGCCTACCCCCGAAAAAAAGTCATCACAGCCCCAAATCATTATATGCGGTTAAGTGGATACAGCGTAAGGCTGCCCGTGGGTGGGCGTTAATTACTGACCTATTTGTAGATGAAAAATAAAATATAGTGATTGCAATAGTCGCACAAAAGTAGGGGATCGTCCTGGCTTCCGTCGCGCGCGCACGTCGATCCCGCGTTCGTCCGTCTCGATCGTGACGCGTCCGTGCCGACCACCCTTGGAGCAGTTCCGGTACCTCCTGATGGCGTCCGGCAATCCGTGCTTGGTTCATTCGAACCGAGCGCGGATTGCCGCCTTGCCGAGGAGACGAACTGCCCTCCCGCCCCGCTACATCAACGTAGCGTTGTGGTCACGGGAGGCCAGCTCCACCTAGCGTCTTCGCCTGGTGCCACACCGCCGTGCCGTCGCCCCGACCACGGCCTGTCGTGTCCCGTGGCCGCCCTGCTGCCACCTGCGACACCACCCGCCTGTACCGTGCCTAGCTGCGATGGAGTGGACACCGTTCGCGCCGGGCCCCCGTCGGCATTCTCGTGGGGGGGTTGTGGTAGCCCCCCACCCCAATGTCCGGCCGAGACCTGCGACGCGTCCCGGAACCCGCCCATCCAGCCGAGAAGTGCACGGACTCGCCGCAACGCATACAGCGCTGCCCCGTGGCTTGCGCCTCACCGCAGCCACTCACCACCGCCCTCAGGCACCCCGCCTGAGCCCGCCCAACACTCGGTAGACCCACCTACCGTTCCAGCCGCCGAGGAACAATTTCCCGGCCACCGGTGAGCGCCCTGCCGCCGCCGTCAACACCGCAGACCACCCGGCCTGCACTGCTGCACACCGCAGCCCACCACCACCTCACCACCACCAGTGCCAACACGGCACCACCGCTGCTGCCCGGCTCCGCTTCGCCGCTTGAGGCGGCCGAGCCCTCCACGTGCCCGCCTGACGTCAGGTGACTCGCCCTCGCTTGGGTTGAGCCGCGTCCGCCGGCCTCGCCGCGCCGTGCGAACTCGCCCCCCTGGGGAGGGGCTGATGTTTCCCGGCCCCGCCACGCTGGTGGACAACACTCCCCTGCCTGGGTTGACTCCCGGTCACGCCGCCGTGGACCCGCGAAGCCCCCTCGCCGCGTCGCGCAACGGTCCAGCAGCCTCGCCCGGACTAACATCCACACACCGCTCCTTTTGCTGCAGCGAAGGAGCCTTGCGACGGAGCCCCGCGCCTGCCTGTGGACATCCCTGCCACCAGAAGGTTCCCTGTAAGGGAAGGAACCTGGGAGATTGGCGGGGATCCTATGGCGGCCCCGGACGACGTCGCACCCCCCGTACGGTTGAGCGCCACCTGCCGCCCGCCGCCCGGCACCCGGGGAAGGCCGCCCGACGCGCGGGCGCGCACCCGGCGCTCCCTGCAACGCTCTCCGAGCGTTCACCATTTGGCATCCTTATGCCCCCTCCCCCCTTCATGGCTCCCGGAGCCCCCCCCACTCCCTGGATCGGCTGGGTCCGCGAGTCGGTTAAAGATCGACTCGTCAAAGTCTAGCCCTTCAGGCAGTCGCACATTAAATAAAATGTAATACAGAAGGTTTTTCCCTGCGCCCTGACGCGGGGGTTTTGCCTTCAAAAAAACGTCTTGTCGTGTCATTTATTTTGCCCCCACCTTGTTAGGGCTTTGGTCCGCGGGACGATGAGAGGCGTGGGAGGAGTGGAACCACACACGTTCCTCGGTCTCAGGACCGGGGCCTCACACGCCACTTGTCGTCTCGCCATTCAGGAATAAGCCTCTCAAGGCTTCTTTTCCCTTAGCGCCATGGTTTTCCCCTGCGTTCTGCCGCGGGGGGTTTTCCCTAGAAAAACATAAAATATAATACGGCTCGGTATCTTCAATACCGGGTCCTTCGACCCCACGTAGAGGGGCTCATTAGCCCCTGGTCGTGGTTCCCCCGCTCCCGGCCACTCTGGCCAGGTGAGCGTGTGAAAAGCATTAGGTAGGTACAAAAGTAGGCCTTGGGCACCCTGAATAAGTAACAGAAATACATATTTTCGCAAAATATTATAGTACGGAATACAGATAGATTATTCTTGTTCCTAGAAAATCAGCTAAACCTAAAGCATTATCGCATGAGAATCTAAAGTATGTGGGCAGTACCTTAGCATTCGAAGATTCAAATCATTCTTACTCATGGAATTCAAATGCTCAAACGCTCGTGATAAGCGATCGTTGACTTAGCATTTTATCTTGGGACGTATACTACCGTTTACCTAAAGGTCGACCTACAGGAACTTTTACATAGATAAGCCTAGCCTATACAGAATGATCCATGGTTTATATAAAGCCGAATATAGTGTGAAGAGAATGACGCGTAGAGCATTTTTGTTTTGCACCTCATATAAGTTACTTAAAATAACTAAAAAAAAATCAAAGGTCTAAAATGACTACAAGGAGTAAATCTTACTATGCTGGAGCTCGCGGGCTCCTAATCTATAAACATGAATGCACTGGTCGTTGACCTAAGACCTGATTAGGATTGAAACTCTTTTTATGGCTTTTATGGAGATCTTTAATCGTCATTTGTCGTTATGGTAAGTAATATGAGGTTTCAAAACATGCTCTACGCGTCATTCTCTTCACACTATATTCGGCATATTATATGAATCATGAACCATTCTGTATTAGGTTGCAATACGTTGACTTTTCTTTAGCAATTTTCGATGGTGAATGGAGAATGTTATTAGGTATACAAAATCTGTTAAAAATGTTGTCCTAGTAGAGCTTGTATCTATACAAATACGCAAAATTCCAAATATTGGAAAATATTAAGAATGAATGAGTTTATAGACATTTGTAATTCTTGTAAATTTTGCGACCCGTAGCAGGCGTTGGAAAATGACGTCATTTGAAGGAGATAGAACGAGACAGTCACGAGAATTTGAAATAAAAAATCTCGTAAAACACGGACATATTGCAATAATTTTTTCACTCATATTTTTTTAACAAGGATTAAGTATCCGTTAAGGATACCTAAGATTTAAATTAGTTAATATTCTTCATTATACCTAAGAAAACTCGATCAGCTTTTAAACAAAAACAATATCAGAATCGTATCATGCATTTAATAGCTACGATACACACTCCTCCTTCACGGTCTCCGTAGCGCAGTAGTTGAGCGAGAGGTAGCAGGTTCGAATCCCAATTCTGCCGAAGGAACAAAAGTGACACGTAATAAAAGTCTTAAATATGTGTACATAGTATAAAAGTATTCAATATCTTTCTGTTGTCTGGTACCTGTAACACAAGTTCTTCGGATACTTATATTGTCGTGGTGTGAAATGTGATGTGACGTGTGGTTGAAAAAAAAACTCACTCACATACACACAGACACGTCGAACTTATTAAACCCTCTGGTTTTGTAGGGAGCTAAATGGCCTAGCGCTGATGATGATGGACGTCGTTGGCACGTGCCGACATAGTGATAACCGATTGAATATTAAATCTATCGCGAACCTGTCGCAAATCTTCAAGATGTGAGCCGTATAGGCTTAGTACACACTGAATAAGCTCTATGTTAGCTTTATTATTAGATGGAGGTATTAAAAAGGCTGTATCTGTGCTATTGTTTTGCTGATAAATGAAAGTACTGATACTTTGCCAATGCCGAAAAAAGTCAAAACAATAAAAATAAAAAACGGTTAATTTCTAAATGAAACTTAACAAGCTATTACAGATATTACAGAAGACTTTCCGAAAATAGCTTGTAACAAGAAAAACGAGCTACCACCGGTTCAACCCTAACCCGCCGAGAAGAACCGGAATAAAAATGTAGGTATTTAGTTTAGTTTAGTTAGGTGACGAGGTTTTAACAAAATCAAGTTATTTTCTCACTATCGACCCATCTGGAAAACTATGGGCCAACAATCATCTTTTATATTATTGTAACCTTAGCTTTATTAATATTATGTGGAAGGAGGGTTAACGTCCTGATGGACAATGATGATATTATTTGTTTAAATGTCAACTTGTCTGTTGAATATAATCAACGGTAGGTACGAGTTTGTTGATATGCAGTAGCTATGGAATACAGTAGTTCTGTATATTTATTCTGCCTAATTAGGCATATTATTTCATTAAATAAAGTGTCTTAACGTTTTCACTAATGTTATAAATAATAAAAAGTTTTTATTAAATTTAAAACAAAGTTTGTTTTTTGAAGGTCAATTTTGAAAATAAAATACAATTATAGTTACCACCAGTTCAGAACAATATGATGACTTCGGAAGGTTTTATTAGTGCTGAATATTGTAAAAGAATCTATAATTATGCACCATACTGCGAACATAAAATGTTGTATTTAAGTAGGAGGCTGATCACCTGATTATCTGACAAGAAAGATAATGCGTGCGTGCCCACCCAGACATGTAAAAAGTCAGTCCTGTACCAGCTGAATGTCTTGACGGTCATCCGTCTAACTGGGTTAAGAGAGTCAAGGAAGAAATAATGCTCTTTTTATTGCGCACACGCTCGGGCACTATAAAATAACTTCTGTGTAAAATCTTTAATGAAAACTCAAAGCTATGCAGTTATCACCAAAATTCTATTAATAAGTTATTATTTAATGCCACTCATAATCGTAACATACCCTGTACCACCGTCAGCTATATACAGGCTGTAATATTAATGAGTGATAATTCTTTAGAGTGTGTATGAGTCCCGTATAATAGAGTTTACTGTGAAAGTACCAGCGCTGAAAGAGGTATTTTTTTTAAATGATTGTATGGGAAAATTTATGATGTAGCATTTCTCATGCAAAAATGAGAGTCAAACGTCTTTCAGCGCTGGTACTTTCCCAGTGTACTCTACGTAGGAGGCACATACACACCCTAAAGTATTATCACTCATTACTATTATAGGCTGTATACGCCCATACTTTAAAACTCAAAGGCGAGCAACAACAGTACGAAGTATCACCTACATTTATCAGCTCCGAACAGTCTCACTTGATCTCGGAATGACCACTTCCTTGTTTAGAAACGACACCTGAATGGCTCTACAAGAACATAATCTGAGAGTCGGCCATTTTCTGTATTTATAGAAGTCGCGCCACGAATTCCGACCGTAAACGTCTGTAGGAGTATCTCGCGACGATTTACCGCCCGTTTTGGTATGCTAAAAGGTCTAGGATCTGGAAAATCTAGAATGTTCCCGCTGAAATACTATCATGAACTCGTTCAGTCGTAATGGCTAAGGCATTCGGCATGCCGGCGCTCGAAATGTATTCAAAAATCTAATGCTGCAAACTGTTAGAGATAAACATAAGTTAGTTTAACTAAGGTAGATATTGCTCGGAGGTTGTAATTTGATAATTAATAGTTTAAATTAATATTAGTTTTAAATATAAATAAATATGATCTATCGAATGCGAAATAAATATTGGCGATTGTGTCAAACCTATTACACGGAGTGAGCTTGTATGAGCACTTGTAGAAGTGTGTGAGTAAATGAATGATAATAAAAGTGGTTGTTATTTTCATTAATTTTAGAAAGCATTTGTAGGAGTGTTTCAAGAAATTTCCTAAAAGTAGGAGTGCAAAATGCTAACACAAATTTCTTTTGAACTACAAGTGTACACAATCTCATACACCCAAAATATGAATAAAAAATACTTACTCATATATATTATAAGTATGTTTTATATATCACGTAATATTATAGTACGTTTTATTAGAAAAACCAAAATCCTTATCCTAAATAAGTAAAAAATATTCACTTTTTCTTTATTTGACTACGTCTTACTAAAAATCCCCTTCAACTAATGATTAAGAAGTAAAACGACTCTCTATCTCATTAAAACGATAAACATTGGCGGGACTTCCGTGTATACAAGTTTAATGCACATGTTACGTACCTACATACATTCATACATATTTACATACATTCATTCGCTTTGCATAAATCGTCACATGTAATGCAATTCCCTTTAAATGATTCCTAACATTAATATTTACATTCAAAACCGAGTTTCGGTAGATTAATTTATATCAAAGCAATACGGGATTACATTTGAGGATATGCTAGAATTAAAATTAAAATTCAATTCAAAATTCAAAAAATTCAAAAAATTCAAAAAATTTTATTTCCAAGTTAAACTTAACAAGCTATTTTCGGAAAGTCAACAAAAATACTACCACCGGTTCAACCCTAGCCCGCCGAGAAGAACCGGCGTAAGAAACTCGGACGGGGCCATCTTTTAGCAAAAAGATGGAAAATTGTTCTTTTTTTAAAAAGTGTAAACATAATATGTTAACAATGTAAAAACTTAATCTATATATTATAACAAAAGACAGAGTACATAAAGTACATTGAGGTAGCCTTGCATGTGGCCATCTTATTCCCAAGGTGTGCAATCGTCAATAAAATCATTGACCTTATAATAAGCTTTGGAACACAGACGTTCTTTAACTACAATTTTAAATTTATTAATAGGGAGGCTCTGAACGTTATTTGGGATTATATTGTACAGGCGTATACATTGACCTTTAAATGATTTACTAACTTTACTCAGTCTGAACACCGGTATATCTAGCTTGTGCTTATTTCTAGTGTTCCTATTGTGAGTGTCGCTTTTCATTTTAAAATTACTTAGATTCTTTTTAACGTACAACACATTGTCTAAAATGTATTGAGAAGCAACGGTAAGAATACCAATTTGTTTAAACTTTTCTCTTAGAGATTCAAAAGAGGACATTTTGTAAATTGAACGTATGGCCCGCTTCTGCAGCACAAATATTGTGTTAATGTCATTTCCCCATAAGAGGATGCCGTAAGACATCCTACTATGAAAATAACTAAAATATACTAATCGCGCCGTGTCTTCGTCAGAAATTTCTCTAATTTTTCTAACCGCATATGCTGCAGAACTGAGCCTACTTGCAAGATTGGCAATGTGAGGACCCCACTGTAATTTACTATCTAGTGTTATACCCAGGAACACAGTGGAATCCTCTAGTTTCATTTTCTCATCATTTAATAGTATATTGGTTTGTAATTGCTTAACATTGGGCAAAGTAAATTTTAAACATTTAGTTTTTTTAGAATTTAATAATAAGTTATTAACATTAAACCAATGTACTATTTTTGAGAGAGCACTATTTACCTCGTCATAATTTGCCTGTTGTCGCTTCACATTAAAAATTAGTGAAGTGTCATCGGCAAATAATACTATCTCATGTTTATCTTTAACTAGATAAGGTAAGTCATTAATATAGATGAGAAAAAGAAATGGGCCTAAAATGGATCCCTGTGGGACACCTAACTCTATTTTAGTCCCAGTGGACCGTTTACTATTTACCTCCACCCTTTGAATCCTATTTGTAAGATAAGAACTCAAAAGGCTGAGGGCTGAGTCCCTTATGCCATAGTGCTTTAATTTCCTGATCAATGTAGCATGCTCAACACAATCAAAGGCCTTGGAAAGGTCGCAAAACACACCTAACGCATCCTGCGATCTCTCCCAAGCTTCAAAAATATTACAAAGCAGACCTATACCAGCGTCCGTTGTGGATCGACCCTTAGTAAAACCATATTGATTATTATGTAATAGATTGTTTATATTAAAATGTACTAATAACTGATTTAAAATTAATTTTTCAAATATTTTACTAAAAGTCGGCAAAATCGATATAGGTCTGTAATTAGTCGGATCAGATTTATTCCCAGCTTTAAATAAGGGTATAACCTTGCTATGCTTCATTAAGTCAGGAAAAACACCACTCTTTGTACAATCATTGAAAATCATTGCTAAATGAGGAGCTACGATGTCAATTATTGATTTCATAATTTTTGTAGACATGCCCCAGAGATCAGCAGTATTTTTGATATTTAACATCTTAAATGTATTAACAATTTCTCTGGAATCAATTTCTTTAAACTTAAAATTGACATCACATTCCTTTACATTATCTTTAAGTATTTTTTCAGCAGCTGCAGGAGACGAATCTAGACTTTTTGTAGTTGAGACCGGAATGTCAGCAAAAAACTTTTCGAATACCGTCGCAACTTCTAGATCAGTAGTTATTTTTTTATTTTCAAAACTAAGTTCATAATTTGTGTTACGACAGGTGACGTTTCCAGTCTCACCAGCTATTATCTTCCATGTAGTTTTAATCTTATTTTTAGAATTTTGTATTTTATTTCTAATATGAAGAGCTTTTGCAGCTTTACAAACTTTTTTGAAAATTTTAGAGTAATTTTTAACATACATTTTAAAAGTTTCACTGTTATTTATAAATTTTTCACTGTATAATTCATATAGTCTTTGTCTGCTTATTTTAATTCCTGCAGTTGCCCACTCAATAAAGTTACCTTTTTTGTTGCTATTTCTAACCGATTTAGGAGTAAATACTGAATTAAATTGGGTTCTTATTATCTTAAACAATTTACTAAAAGCTTCATCTGACCTATTTGACCCATCTAATAATTTAATATTTGAACTTAAATTACTCCTAAATTTCTCAATACGTTTAGTATTCACAGGAATAAACACTTGATTTTCCTTTAGGTTAGTGTCACAATATATATTAAAAGAAGCTAACTGTCCGTAGTGATCAGAGCTGAGTTTATTAATTATATCTTTTTTACTTGGAATAATATTAGTAAATATATTATCAATACAAGTAGCAGTTGTATCACATACTCTTGTTGGTTCTTTAAATAAATTAAATAGGTTATACGATCTAAACAATGATGTGAATCTAACCGTAGTGGAGTTTAGGTCTAACAAATTAATATTAAAGTCACCACATATAATAACGTTTTTGTTAGATGCACATATTTTTGACAATAATTGTTCCATAATTTGTTCAAATGATTCGTATAACCCAGATGGAGGCCTGTATACGCACACAATAATAAGATGACTCAATTCTATGCAGGCCACCTCAATTACTCGTTCAGTTGAGAGACTCACAATATCTTTACGTTCCTTACATTTTAAGGTTTTTTTAATTAATATTAAAGAGCCGCCTCTAATAGAATTCTCTCTACTGAACGAGCTAGCTACCTGGTGATCATTGAAATTGAAAATGAGTTCATGATTTCTGAACCAGTGTTCAGATATGCAAATAATATCAATATTAAATTCCTTTAAGAATAACTCAATTTCAAGTTCTTTACCTACCATACCTTGTAAATTTTGATGCACCAGATTAATCAAATTACATTTATTATTATTTGAAACTTTAAATTTTTTTAAGTCATTGGTAGGATTTTGTACACTTAAACTTAACCTATTTCTGCAAGAGACGTCCTCCATTGTCTTATTATCTAATTTAAATAAGTATTTGGAACATATTCCAATTCGTTAATACTACAACTAGTATTCTGTTCAATAAAAACAGTAGTCGAAGAAGCCAAATCCTTGGCTGGTTTTAAAAATAAAAAGTTTAATAGCCACCTAGCTATATGTCTCTTACAATAGTTTGATAAGAAATACTTATCTTTTTTTATGTTACAAAAATTAAAACTAAAATTATTTATGTCCACAACTTGACATTTTTGTTGTGTGTCATTTAATAGTAAACAATTATTATTAGCAGCACTATACATTAGGCTGTTTAACTTATATCTAGAAAAGTTCTCTTTAGAATTACTTTGTGGCAACATCTGTATATAAGGAAAAGTAAACAATATCATATTTTTAATATTTTCAATTGCAAATGTATTAACACTCTGTGATACTAGGTAAAACTAGTTGCAGAAATATTACAGTACTATTTTAATAGTAAGATATATTATTAATACTAGGAAAAGAATACAATCTGCAAGTTCCATCATAATATTATGACCAATAGCCAGTAGTTTAAAAAATAATAATTTCACAAATAAATGATTTCTATAGATAATTCCAAATTGATACTATCAGTATTATAAATAATATCAGCTACTAAGAAATACAACAGTAGCGGTTAGATCCGAAATACTTGTCTTGATTAATATTCAGATTTAATAGTGCAGATTGAAACCACTAATTGTGATATCAGAAGTCGTGATCCAAACGAGGCCGAGGCTGGTTTAGGCGTGGTCACCATTTAACACGTTCAACTCTTCGTTTAGTAGTTCAAAATATATAGGAGTGGCTTCTGTTTACTACAAAGGTAATGTGGTTGTGTAATGGACATCTCCGTTTGTTGTGCTTTAATATGTTGCTTAGGGCGTGTTGCACCAAGCAATGTTAAAGTTAATACGAGTACTTCGTTAAATATGATGTTATCCCTCTCGTATTTCCTGTCAATGAATGAGAAGGCATGGTATTTTAACATGGCGTTAACTTTAACATTGCTTGATCACAAATTTGATTGGTCTTAGGTCAACGACCAGTGCGTTCGTGTGTGTAAGACTAGGAGCCCACGAGTCCCAGCATAGTAAGATTCACTTCTTGTGGTCATTTTAGACCTTAGTTTTTTTTAAGTTAAATAATAATTAATATGAGGTGCCAAAACAAAAATGCTCTACGCGTCATTCTCTTCACACTATATTCGGCTTAATATATGAACCATAAATCATAAATATAATATAATGTTATGACTATATATAAATATATTATAGTAGTGTAATTTAAATTTGTATGAGGATAATAGGCGCAATATTTAACAAAAAAAATTAAATCCATTTTAAATGTAAAACCGTTGTTAAAAATTTAAAACACAATACGCACCAGATAAGTCTGGTGTGTATTGTGGTGGTTGGAGACCTTAAGATGCTGTCAAAGAGACAGATGTCTAATGAACGAAGATGACAATCAATTACTTTTAATCGTCCCAACTTATCCCAACCATGAAATCTTATTTCGACTACTTAAAACTTAAAAACGATTAATTATGCGATTACCATGCTATCGGTTCCACGGCGGCGGGTCCACTCCGGTTTCCTGTCGAACCTCAAATCGATTATTACCTGCAGACTCATTCCGAGTAATTGCTTCTATTTCGATTCGTTCCGCGTGAAACCGACGCGGCGGTGCATTAGACTTTCCTTTACACCGTTTTCTTCATAATCCGGGATATCATTGATACAATATTGTTATTAAATGTTAAACGGTTAATGATATCGAAGCTAACTGACCGATATTATACACTTTATTTAATCCCCTCCGAGAAATAATGAATGCGAGTAGTGATTACCCTATTCATTTCATTGGCTCATGACAGAACAACCATATGAAAATGATACATAATTATTCTTACTGTGTCCTGATTCAAGATGCCATCACTTACGAAGTTCGAAAACAAAATATATATGTGATTTGACATAAGGTTCGCTAAATGACAAGCGAATTCGTATGTCATTTGGCGAAGCTTGTGTCAAATCCCATACATTTTGTTTTCGAGCTTCGTAAGCGATGAATAGCGATGTCATCTTGAATCCGGGTCCTGGACCGTCCATTAAAGTCACTTGAATTAAATTTAAATGTTTTAATAATAATAATAAGAACATAATATTACAAAAATGTGAAAAGCATCCGAAACGTAACCGACGGACCGCTGTCATTATATTTTACGATATTTTGTAATTCAATGAAGTCAATCAGTAGTAATTTTGTAATTCTATTGTACTAAAAACATTGATAATGTTTTTTTTATTAATTTGCTATTTTATGAAATTTTGAATCAATTATTACTATATTTGAGCCAATTGTAACGCATGAATTTTTGTCTATTTAAATTTTAATTCTTATTTATTTATGTGTTTTTTTTATCAACTTATTGTGAATGTGGAGTTTGTCTTTAAGTAATTGGTATGCGTTTTATTTTATTTTATAATTGTATTTTTTTTGTAATGAATTTACGTGTAATCAATTGTTGACAAACCTAATAAAACAAAATAAAAAATAAAATTATTGTTGAATTTCCATCAGCTCGTCGCTAAATGGATCGACCATTCCCGTCACCGATTAGGGAACCACTTACATGCTATGATCCACTGTTTAACAAGTTGTGACAAACGCTATCTCTAGACGCTAATCCCAGGGTTCAAGATCTAAGCCTGTTAGTGTTTAAGGTTAGGTCAGGTTATCTGAACACTTTGTAACATGTCTCGAGAGACCTATTAGACCGTATAGAATTTTAGATAAAGGTTAACGTATGTTTTACTTTACAATGCGGACGCAGGGCGTCTCTATAGAAGGATTAGGTTAGTGGTAAGGATTTAATAATAATAATAATATCAATGGACGCTTCACACCACGTCAATCTGGCCCCGTGCTAAGTATCCGAAGAACTTGTGTTACAGGTACCAGACAACGGAAATATATTTAAAACTTTTATACTATACACGTATATTTAACATTTTTATTTTATTATACACAAATTTAATACACATCCATGACCCCGGAGCATTGAAAACTTTTTTGTTCCCTCGGAGGGATTCGAACCTGCGACCTCTCGTTTAAGCACCACTGCGCTACGGAGGTCGTCAAAATTTCATGACGAGGAGGATTTCATGACGAGAATATGACTTTGTACATAATATACCCATCACCACGGTCCGGTTTTCAAGATCGTGTCTGTCGCGCACCTGCAAACTGTGAAATAAGCTTCCTTCTAAGGTATTCTCGGAACGCTATGACATGGGGTTCTTCAAGAATGGTGTTTAAAAGTTCTCCTTCAGGGTCGACGAGGCATTGGTGATTCCTGTGGTGTTGCCCATAGGCGACGGTGACCGCTTACCATCAGGTGGCCCGTCTGCTCTTTCGTCTAGCCCTATAAATAAAATATATGAAAATACATTATAAACCTATTAATGCATGGCACTGAATTTTGAATGTTTGCCTTTGAGATATACTAATAAAAAAGACGGAATACAATTTTATTATATTTGTTTTGTTGGAACAGACTCTGATTTTAATTAAATTTGGCAGATATCTAGATTAGACAACGGTGAAGAACTGATGTAGCGGTAACATAGGGAACTTATTACACGTACAAAAGCATCTAGTTTAAAATAAGTGTCCAGCTCAAAAGCTCCGTCTAGATAAATAGACCAATAATTAACATGCGTGAGAATGAACATTCTAGAACTGCCTATCAGGTGCAAAAAGAAAAGCGATAAATGTACGGTTTATTTATAGCACAGCGACTCCTCGTCAATTGGAAACCAGCTGCAGCTGCGGCGCGGTCGGACATGTCGTAACTAAGGCTTGGACTACACAGTAGACTGTCCGGAATCCACCCGGCCGCGCGGAGAGAAAGATTAGTTTCCATCGAAATTATTTTAATTTAGTCGTCTATTATATTTCTGGACGCCGACGTGCCCGACCCAAGAAAATATGGCGTGACCACGTGACAATTTAGATGCATATCAGCCGGGCTGGCCAGTTTGGGACAGGAAATAGATATGTAGAAGACCTTGGGGGAGGCCTTTGCCCAGCAGTGGGATAGCATAGGCCAATCAAAAAAAATCTTATGAAATCGTCAAACTTAACTCATGTAAGTTTGGAATGCCGACACCATAAGCTTGGCTTAGAAAGTATGATCCGGAATCTCCTTGTTCGTATCGATAAGAATAGAACTCTGCGCTAATATACCTAGTTGGAAATCGAACACGAGTGTCGAGTTGTCAAAACTTCTCGAATTGGTAACTCAAAACTCGTGTGTTATATTTTCAGATGTATAGTTAATTGTATTGTAAATTGTAAAACAAAACAATATTTTCCTTACCCGGCCATAGAATAGTAAACCCTGTGCTATTAAACTGCAGTTAAAAATCGAACACACTTGTCAAGTTGTCAAAAAATATCTAAAAACTCGACATTTTTGTTTGTTCGATATTGACCTCTACTGTAGTAACCGACATTTCTATTTTTACAGCTATATATTTTGTTAGGCTTTCCTTAGGATTCCTGATCATGTAGAATCAACCTAAGGCCCTGTTTATTTTATTTAGAGCATTCATTTTACTAGTTTCTGTGTTGTTAGTAGACGCATTTGTTGAATAAATTGCGCAGCGTTTATCTCCTTCTAAAGAAATAAGTAAAGTAAAAAAGTAGTTAAAACGTCAACAGCATAATTTTTAAACAATTAGTTATTGGAATAAATTAATTGAATGCAAAATGGCTTATAAAGTTTTCTGTCATTAAATGGACGGGTTCCCAGTCCATGCCATCACAGTATTTATCCATAGGACCTAATAATGATGATTATGTTGTGATTACACCCTATAACTAATTATAATAATAGCTCCCCTCACCGATTTCGGTGTCGGTAGCCGATTTAATTGAAACCAGGCCAGCTACGCAGGAGTTATTTTATAGTGCCCAAGTGTGTGCGCACTACACAGAAGTACTCTCTCTTCCTTTTACTCTCATAACCCACGGACGGTAAACTGACACAACTGGCGAGAGAACAGGCGCAGGTCCGACTTTTTACATGCCCATCCGACGCATGGATCATCTTTCTTGTCAGACAATCAGGTGATCAGCCTGCATTGTCCTAACCAAACTTGAAAACAACATTTTTTGTTTTCAAGTTTGGTTAGGACAATGCAGGCTACAACGCGGGAATCGAACCCACGACCTCCGGGTCGAAAGCGAAGCTCTGAACCACTTGACCACGGAGGCCAGTTATAAAACTGCCAGTCTAATAGGTCCCCGACTCAATCATTTCCCTACATTATTTTGTGCGCAATTTCAGTAATTTTCTAGAACGTGCAAAATGATTTAACCGTTATTTAATAAGGGACATGTCCGCTTTACCAGCCGAGATGTCCAGTGTAGCTTGGTCCCTGGATGCGGCTTCCCATACGGCTGAACAGGTCTCACACTGGACGTCCCCAAGACATTTCTCTGGGTGTCTACATTGATATTTCTGTAATGGAATTTAGTTTTGTAATATGTAGAATTTTCCATGTAACGAAAATATAATATTGTAAAGGCTTTAGATGAAGAATTAAATTAATATTTAAATGAAAGCTGTGACTTTTATTGTAGGTACACTTCTCATGTTCGATTTTCTACTTTATTGTATTAGCCCAGACTTGTATTTTAAATGTGCCGATTTTTCTCCGGTCTTCGGTATATGAATCATACTAGTCAGCCAAAATTTTAACACTTGAGTTTTCTTACAAGAAATAACTATCAATGCACTATCTTTGATGGTAAATGTAGAATTAGTGGTTAGCGAGACTATTATATGTATATTAATAACTAGCTGTGCCCGCGACTTCGTACGCGTGGAAAAGTGATTTAGGGCAGCAGTTCAAATACATTTTTAGTTTATGAACACTGTCGTTTGGATATTTAAAATCACTAATTTATAGTAATGCTTCTTTATACACGGTATTAGACGTGCATAGGCAAAAGAAGTAGGCCGATGGAGTAATAATAATAGTTTACTGTCAAATAATGGCCGTTTTTGTCGTAAATGTTTTGAGGTATTTTTTCTATGAAAATGCTAACAATTCCTACTACCAGCTCGAAAAATGACCGTGTATTATTAACCGACTTCAAAAAAATGAGGAGGTTCTCAATTCGTCTGTATGTATAATTTTTTTTTTCTTTTATGCGAACGGGACTACTTGATAGTACGCTCATAAACGCGACGAAGATCTCTGTTCTGAGACTTTACGCCGCAGCGACTGCAGACGATGATCGTTTTCATACCGACGACGCTGCGCTGCTGGCGCCGAGCGCCAAATTTTTTAAAAGTCTACTCTCGGTGCGCAATTCCAACTCGGACTTGCCCGGTTTTTTATTTATTAATTACCTACGCTAACAAACATGTAGCCTACTTAGGGACTTTACGGTTAAAGTACTAACTTCCTTTAGACGACAAAATAACAATTTTCAATATATATAAATATATAAATTTTTCAATATATAAATAAATATATATATAGTTTACTGAAACCCGAAATTTTTTGATATTATGGATCCAAGATATGGTGCAAAACCTTACTGTTTGGTAACATATGCTTAGACTACTTCAGAAAAACTCAAAATCAATATATTATTCCACATAAATTTTGAGGATTTCCTTCGATTTCTCACGGATCCCATCATCAGGTCACCATTTTGGTGACAATGGGACCAAATATAAATTATACCCTACACAACATAAAAAAATATTAAAATCGTTTCAGAAACGATGAAGATATCCGCGAAGAAACATAAAAAACAAACATATATTTATGAATTGAGAAACCACCTCCTTTTTTGTAAGTCGGTTAAAAATATTATGTTGGTTATTTCATGTTACAATCTACCTTTGTGCCAAGTTTCATTTAAATACGTTGAGTAGTTTGGCTGAAATACCGTTAAATAGGTAGCTACAATTTTTTGAAGATCCCACGGGAACCCTTACGTTTTTCGGGATAACAATTTTCAATAATGCTCTTCAAGTCATAAGCTACCTGCCTGCCGAATTTCATTTAAATATTTGATATTATGGATCCAAGATATGGTGCAAAACCTTACTGTTTGGTAACATATGCTTAGACTACTTCAGAAAAACTCAAAATAAATATATTATTCCACATAAATTTTGAGGATTTCCTTCGATTTCTCACGGATCCCATCATCAGGTCACCATTTTGGTGACAATGGGACCAAATATAAATTATACCCTACACAACATAAAAAAATATTAAAATCGTTTCAGAAACGATGAAGATATCCGCGAAGAAACATAAAAAACAAACATATATTTATGAATTGAGAAACCACCTCCTTTTTTGTAAGTCGGTTAAAAATATTATGTTGGTTATTTCATGTTACAATCTACCTTTGTGCCAAGTTTCATTTAAATACGTTGAGTAGTTTGGCTGAAATACCGTCAAATAGGTAGCTACAATTTTTTGAAGATCCCACGGGAACCCTTACGTTTTTCGGGATAACAATTTTCAATAATGCTCTTCAAGTCATAAGCTACCTGCCTGCCGAATTTCATTTAAATACGTTGAGTAGTTCGGCTGAAATACCGTCAAATAGGTAGCTACAATTTTTTGAAGATCCCACGGGAACCCTTTCGTTTTTCGGGATAACAATTTCCAATAATGCTCTTCAGATTATAAGCTACCTGCTTGCCAAATTGCATTTAAATACGTTGAGTAGTATGGCTGAAATACCGTCAAATAGGTCGCTACAATTTTTGAAGATCCTACGGGAACCCTTTCGTTTTTCGGGATAACAATTTCCAATAATGCTCTTCAGATCATAAGCTACCTGCCTGCCAAATTTCATTTAAATACGTTGAGTAGTTTGGCTGAAATACCGTCAAATAGGTAGCTACAATTTTTTTAAGATCCGACGGGAACCCTTTCGTTTTTCGGGATAATAATTTCCAGTAATCCTTTTCAGATCATAAGCTACCTGCCTGCCAAATTTCATTTAAATACGTTGAGTAGTTTGGCTGAAATACCTTCAAATAGGTAGCTAAAATTTTTTGAAGATCCCACGGGAACCCTTTCGTTTTTCGGGATAATAATTTTCTAGTAATGCTTTTCAGATCATAAGCTACCAGCCTGCCAAATTTCATTTAAATACGTTGAGTAGTTTGGCTGAAATACCGTCAAATAGGTAGCTACAATTTTTTGAAGATCCCACGGGAACCCTTTCGTTTTTCGGGATAACAATTTCTAATAATGCTCTTCAGATTATAAGCTACCTGCCTGCCAAATTGCATTTAAATACGTTGAGTAGTATGGCTGAAATACCGTCAAATAGGTAGCTACAATTTTTTGAAGATCCCACGGGAACCCTTTCGTTTTTCGGGATAACAATTTCCAATAATGCTCTTCAGATCATAAGCTACCTGCCTGCCAAATTTCATTTAAATACGTTGAGTAGTATGGCTGAAATACCGTCAAATAGGTAGCTACAATTTTTTGAAGATCCCACGGGAACCCTTTCGTTTTTCGGGATAACAATTTCCAATAATGCTCTTCAGATCATAAGCTACCTGCCTGCCAAATTTCATTTAAATACGTTGAGTAGTTTGGCTGAAATACCGTCAAATAGGTAGCTACAATTTTTTGAAGATCCCACGGGAACCATTTCGTTTTTCGGGATAATAATTTCCTATAATGCTCTTCAGGTCGTAAGCTACCTGCCTGCCAAATTTCGTTTCATTCCATACAGTGGTTTTAGCGTGATGCGACGACAAACATTCCCATATGGACAGACAGACAGACAGACAGACAGACAGACAGACAGACAGACAGACAGACAGACAGACAGACATTTTTTTCAAAAATGTTATTTTTAGGTTCTGTGGCTTATATAGACCCCCTTTTTTTAATTTTCACTTAAATATTCTTAATGTACAGACATGACCCCTCTACAGATTTATTATATGTATAGATATAGATTATCTTAAGAACCTTTACCACAACATTACCTTGACGACCTCCGTAGCGCAGTTGGTTGAACCCGTTGGTGCTCGAGCGAGAGGTCGCGGGATCGAATCCCGCCAGGGAACAAAAAGTTTTTCAAATAATCTTGGGTCACGGATGTGTACCTATATTAAATTTGTGTATAACATAATAAAAAAATCTCAAATGTGTGTAAAGTATAAAAGTATTAAATATATTTCCATTGTCTGGTACCTGTAACACAAGATCTTCGGATACTTAGCGCAGGGCCAGATTGACGAGGTGTGAAGCGTCCATAGATATTATTATTATTATTATTATATTACTGTTCGACCAAAAGCCAAATAAGCCTTTATTGCAGCATCCGACTCCTAAAACAACACTCAATCAGCAACCTTGCGACATTATGGTGTACAGGAAGTATTATTCAAACAAATTGCAATGCTAAACGGGTTCACAGATAACACTATGATGTAGATAACGCCTGGGCGCGACCTCACGACGGCCGCACCCAGCTGTAACGAAGTGAAAGGAAACTGATTTATTTATTCCAACCTCTATTTGACTACTGGGCATTTCGGTTCGCTATAAATCCGGTAAAGCCAAGTGAGTCGCTAATGGTCGATTTCACCAGCTAATAGCATAAATAGAAACGTATCTCGAGCTTCTAGTCCTCTGGGAAGGCGTTCTTCGAAGACTGGTTGACGTGGATTAAGAAATAATGGCGCTTACCGCACGATATATTTTGACCGTTTATGGGAAATAAGGCTTAAATTATTCAGTACCGATAAATGATTAATCATCATCATCTCAGCTACGTCCACTACTGGACATTTTTTATTTTGGGAGGTTTTTGACATACCTACTCGACACGCAGTCGAGTTGGCGAGCGCAGTTTTCAGATGCTATGCTTCTTTCGACACCATACGGATAAATTATGCTGGTAACTTGAGGTAATTCTACTAACGGAGGATTGTAAAATTTAAAACACACTTATATTTTGAACAGAAAAGTAGGTACTGCAGAGTGGTAATATTTTTTTATATAATACTCAAAAATATATATAACTTGGCTTGGCTGTTTGTTAGTATACAGTAATAATTCTAGTAACCAGTCACTACACTATAGTTAGGGTTGAACCGGTGGTAGCTTGTTTTTCTTGTTGACTTTCCGAAAATAGCTTGTTAAGTTTCATTTGGAAATAAAACGTTATTTTTATTTTTATCACAGCTGTTACTTTTCCATGCACTTAAATAAATAAATAATTATTCAGTGCTTTGAATTTTCTCAGATCTTTCTAATAACAGCAATTGGCACAATTATACACATAGGTCAAACATGAATAACTAGTGTGGTTTAAATTTTTACACTGAACACTTAATTGTTGCTTTCATTACAATTAGCTACACGAAGCATTAAAATATGTCACATCGCCACTGTGCCATATCGTTACGGTCGTGTCGTGAAGTAATTATAGTACCAGGAAATGTCAAAAGCACTTACAATTTGAATATCCGAGTTTGACTTTACGAAATTGAGGCGACGTAATTAAAGCCAAGCTCTCGTGTGATTGACAATTACTAATTCCGCAGCCCAACTTTCGCAGTTTACACTTTGGTGGACCTGACCAGCAACTTCCGTGGACAAGTTGCTGGACTAGTCTACTGTTTAACCTTAAATTGGTTGTAAAACATTGAGAACTTCAAATTACATAACTTCTTCAGTTAGCCTCTTTTGAAACAAATATTATCCTACTTAGTTCTACTACCGTTTAAAGTTATGAGTTACAAGTAGGGGTTAGTCGGCCGGTCTAACAACATCTTATAGTGATCCTAATCATTATTATTAATACCCTTTCATGTTTTAAATGAATAAGTAGATTGAAGAATAACATAATATTTATCTCACAAGTGATACATATTAAATCTGCTGTGCCCCCAGATCTGACATTTATTAAATTATCTTTTAAATCTAATGCTTGCTGAATGGTTATTTTTCTTTTAAATCTTAATTCTTTAAAGGTATCAATCCTATCGTAATTATCCTATTGCTGAAGGCTGATCGCTAGATACCTGGCAAGAAAGATGATCTATGCGTGGCGGGATTGGCATTTAAAAAGTCGGTCCTGCACCAGTCATGTAACTAAAATGCTAATTTAACCTACTAATTTACACAGGGAATGGTCTATTCATACTCGAAAGTGATTGTGTATAAAATAACTTCTGCATAACTGGTATAGATTCAATGTAACTCGTAACTTATATTTTAATATTATTATACTTATACTGTTTCATAAAATTCTAAGTCAATTTTATTTCCCAATGACCTCTAAGTCTAAACAACAATGAACAGTGCAGCAAGAGGAATAACTATATAGATTAAGACTCAGACGAGTCTCAACCAGACATGACCCTTTCAATAAAGGAGCGCTCCAATTCATGCTTTGTATGACACTCCCTAACTGAATGATGCCCCTCCATATTGTACATTCAATTTAAATCATTGTCCGTCTGGACTCCGGAGTTATGAATTGAGGAGGAATTTTCTTTTAACTCCCGCCATCTGGGGATCGTAATAAATCTGTATTAGAGCGTCTGCGGGGATTGAAGATAAGGCGAGGACCACGTTATAAAAACGTTGAACCTTGAACTCATTTTTTTTTAAATTATTATATCTAATCAAAGACAAAATTGCCACTTATGTGATAACGTAATTTCTAAAGTTAGTTATTATATAGTATTAATTTAACAGTCATCCGTTGTTACCATTGCATTTAACAATTAAATTTCACAAACATATTGTACAAAATTTTTTGTAAATTTATATAATAAACATACTAGGAATACGAAACTATAAACCATGTTCGATTATACAAACTTAAGTACAGACACAAATTTTTACAGCCAATAATAGTACCTAAAGCATTAAATAAATTCCAATTATATTATTATATAACTAGCTGACCCGTGCCCACTTCGTTCAGTATACAAACAGCATATTATATTCTCACCGTTTGAACCTTCCCTGGACTTCCACGAATATTTCAAGACTAAAAATAGCCGAATCGGTTCATCCGTTCTCAAGATTTAGCGAGACTAACGAACTTTTAGCAATTCATTTTTATATATAAGAGAAAAAGAAGATATAAGAAGAAAGAAGATACCAGCATATAAAATAATATAACAAGAGATTTGGGTAGGAAGTTAAGAACCACTTCAACATAGCAATATTTTAACGTGATAAATGTTTCTCATTGGCAACACTGTTATTTTAACCGACTACAGACAAACGGAAGGATAATGATTTTGATAATCTATGTATGTTTGTTCCATCATAACCAATCCATCCAATTTTAATAATAGGTGTTATTAGATTCGTAACAGAACGAAAGTACACAATAAAATTACGAAGTCGGCTTTTGATTATTAATTAGAATATTTTTTTACCCAAAACATATTAATAAAAATTCCCTTCTTAATCTTCCCTTTCAAACCCATACAACTAACAAATACTTAACATTGCTATGTAGGAAACATTAGGGAGCGTATCAAACCTAATCTCTGCAATTTGAAGAAATGACTCCGAGGGAACACCGAGTAAGGGCCCATTCGCACTGAAAAATCGATATTTTTATAATCTATTTCTTCATAATCCGTAGTTTTTTCATCAGGTACATTTTTTTTTAATTGAAACAAAATAGGTTTAAGTTATTTTTCATTATGTTATTCATTAAAATTGGAATAAAGTTATTAAACGGTTTACATACTATTAGAATCAATATAAACGGAATTAAAATAGAACAAACAGTACATAGGTATAAGATTAAACGACATACTCAAAAAGGCTGTGTTACAAAGTAATCGATTTTTTATAAATAAAAAATCGATTTTTAGAAAAAAATAATCGATTATTTTTATAACGCAACTGCAAAACGCCGCGTAGGTACTAGCTGCGTAGCATTACTGAAAAATCGCTTTTGGAAAAGGTCTCTTAACCGACATTGCGTGTGTACTGTGTCTCCGGTCGCCGGTCGGAGTTGCTTGTGAAATGATCCACTTAAGTTTTATAAGCCATTAGACGGAGATAAAGGAGCTTTGTACGTGTAGCGTGAGGGACCGTCACAAAACTCTTGCGACACCGAGACATACTGTAATAACGCCTATATTTTTAAGTGTGTCGTTGTTGTTTTGATTAATTTAAGCATTACTTACAAAATAAGTAATGAAGGCTTGCTCAATACTTAAGTATAATAAAAAATATAACCATTTACCAAACTGTACATAATAAAAACTGAATGAAAAGAAAAAACGAGCACTTAGATGTTGGGTGGTCTAGAATCATCATTCAGTTCATCATTTATACTTTTATACTTTTTATTTGTTAAAGTCGGTTTTTTAACGTAGTTTTTTTTAAATAATATTATATTACTACCTTTTTTCCATGGCTCTGACCCAGTCTCCCATGGGAACACTTTTGGGATAAAAGTCAGAGCCTAAACTGCCAAATTTCATTAAAACCCCCTTCAGTTGTTTCTGCGTGAAAGATTGATCAACCATCCTTACTCGCAAACTTTAACATTTATAAATATTGTACTTTAATTTAACTTAAGGGTTCCAATTGCATAAAGCTTTTACTAATAACAAAAGGATTTATCCGTTGAGCAATAACCAGATATGCCCTATAAGTTCCGTGTACTAAATGATAACGGATAACAAACGATTCAACACGATTTCACTCTTAAAGGAATATATTACAGTTCAAAATCATTTAAACGTTAGAACGGGTGTGGCTAATATCACAAATCTAAGTTAATACTTCGTTTGAACACCTGTAGGTATTTCATATTGCTAATTATGTCTTGCTAAATATCGTAATATCATATTTGTTATGGCGAAGTGTGCCAGAATGAGCTTTTTAATTTCTCATATGGACATGTAACATTATAGAATTACGTCCATATGTCCATAGTCCATACCATAAGTGATGCTAATTGAAATTGTTTTACTTGTATGGACATTTTTGAGTTCACAATTTTAAGGGTAGCGAGTTGCCTATATGGGTTTATTGCTAATTTCGAGTTCAGGGGCCTTACTATCCAAACAGATTCAGATTTATCGTGCCGCGTTCTCCCGAATAATTTGACGTTTATTTTGATTCTCAGTCGATTGATAAGGTCGGGAGTACAAGAAGTTACAATCTAACGATTTTCTTTATGCTGAGGCCTTACTCTCCAAACTGATTCGATTTTGATGCAGATTCCATCGTGCCACGTACTCCTGAATATATTGACATTTGTTTATTTTGATTCCCAGTCGATTGATAAGGTCGGGAGTACGATAAGTTACGATCTAACGATTTTCTTTATCCTGGTTAGTTACAAAGCAATCCACCAAATAAAACACCAAAAGCCGTTGAGATCGAACTGATTCGATTTCCGATTGTATCGGGAGTGAGCCTGCTGCCCAACCTTCGAATCGTATAATGGACATGTAATACATACAGAGTACCTACAACGGCAATGAAAAGCGAAAACATAAAAATAAATTGGACAGTCATTTTATAACAAAGGTTTGTTTAGGTTGGGCAAGGTAGGGTGTGAAACCCAAAGCTATACATGACATGACCAAATGTTATTAGGGTAACCTAGATAACCTACATTTTAGCGTGACGATAATTTTACAGTTCTTTTTTTAAATCCATTAAAAAGTCAGTAAAAAATAACTTTATTGTAAATATTTTAATTTATAACTAGCTTATGCATACGGCTTTTACCCTTGTAAATCTATACAATAAAGCTGAAGAATATGTTTGTTTGTTTAACTTTCGCCTTTACAATATAATATTATATTATCTATTGACGCTTTACATCACGGCAATTAAGCCACATACTATGGCCGTGTTTCACCTAGCAATGTTAAAGTTAACGCCATGTTAAATATCATGTAATCCCTCTCGTATTTCCTGTCAACGAATGAGTTGGCATGATATTTTAACATGGCGTTAACTTTAACATTGCTTGGTGAAACACGGCCTTATTATCCGAAGAGCAGAACAGAGAACACTTTATTACTCATTTATATGAACGTAAACTAAATAAGGAACAATATCTTTTTTTGCTTTCTGCGAGATTCGAACCCGCGACCTCTTGCTCGAGCGCTGAACCACTGCGCTACAGAGTTCGTCAGCTTAGTTTTCATGAGATAACTAATATTAAACACTAATACGAATAAACAGCAAATAAAGAAATTCTTACAACTGAATAAGGAGACGGATATATAAGAATGGCCCATATTCGTTGACCCTTTCTCCAACGAGTCTGGTTTTTATACGCTTTCTAGGTAGAAGCAAATCGATGTAATTGGCCATAATATTGATTATGAAACATGTTTTAATTGACGGGAAATAATTAATAGATAATATCGAAGCGGGCGAGGGCGGCGGTGAATGTTGTTCCGAAAGCGGTCTCAATTATTGCACCAATGTGAAGCAGATTTAATGGACTTTAATAATGGAATGACAATAGTAAAACCTTATGACTAGGTAGTCACTACGGAGGTCCGTAGTGCAGTGGTTCAGCGCGTTAGTGCTCGACCGAGAGGTTGCGGGTTCGAATCCTGCCGAGGAAACTAAAAGTTTTCAATGTTCCTGTGTCATGAATGTGTATTAAATTTGCGTATTAATATAGTAAAAATATTAAATATGTGCATGGTATGAATATATTTCCGTTGTCTGGTACCTGTAACACAAGTTCTTCGGATACAAAGGGTCAGATTGACGTGGTGCGAATCGTCTATAGATATTATTATTATCATTTTTTTTTTTTTTTGTTATTTATCTCTATCTAGCTGTAATAATAATGAGTGATAACACTTTAGGGTATGGGTCCCGTGTATAGAGTTTACTGTGAAAGTACCAGCGCTGAAACAGTTACTTTTTTTAATTGTATGGGCAATTTTATGATGTTGAGGCATTTCTTATAGAGGCATAAAAGTCAAAAGTAAGCCCTTCAGTACTAGTACTTTCACAGTAAACTCTATATAGCACATACACACCCTAAAGTATTATCATTCATTTATTTTACACCTTGTACAGACGCTGTAGAAACTCATCATACTGATCCCGTGCTATGTTCTTGCAATAATCATCATTTACTACTAACGCAAAAACTACTAACTACTAACGCAAAGAAACGCAAATCTGAACGAAAAAAACGTTCAGATCGTTTAGAGTTAGGAAGTGGAACAGGGCCGTGTCAAAATGGCGTATTTTTTCTGTAAAAGATTTACATTTGATGTTAAAACATAATATTATTGTTTAATTGTTATAAAATGTATTGGATAATGAAGATATCTGTGAAAGTGTTGATAAGTGTGCACAGTATGTGATTATGGGAAAATTTCGATGTTTTTGGTTTGTTTACCTTTAGGTTAAATTTAGCAGGGACGAACTATACTTGCCATGCCATGTTAAAATACCATGCCATCTCATTCATTGACAGGAAATACGAGAGGGATAACATGATATTTAACATGGCGTTAACTTTAACATTGCTTGGTGAAACACGCCCTAAGTCTTAGTTCTTTTAAGTTTTTAATTTAGTTTTATGATATAGTACTGGCTTTTGCCCGCGGAATACTCTACTTTTACTGGATAAATATTTGTCCAGATCTTCAACTTCCTGCATATTATAATTTATCAAAATTGGTGCTATTGTTTGCGAATTGAGAAGTAAAACACTCGCCTTTATTATATCTAAAATATAAAATACTTTAGTGTATGTGCCTCCTATGTAGAGTTTTCTGTGAATTTATAAAAACTGGAACACTTACTTTTATCTTTCATTTTTCTATGTCATATTAAAAAAAAGTATATCTTTTAGCGCTGATAATTTCTCAGTAACCTAAATACGGGACCCATATACAGTACACACCCTAAAGTATTATCATTCATTAATATTAGAGCATGTATATGCATGTGATCGTCAACAAAATATTAATAAAAATGATTAAATTACAAATTGAAATGTTGAAAGCACAAAATATTTCATTCACAGCTAAACACGCCGCCATTTAAAATTTAACTTTCAGGTAAATTATTCTATAGCTTAAAAATATGAAAGTAGATAAATATTGAAGTCACAACACTCACGTTAATTATGTTTTGGGTGTGAAGTAATTACACTTTCTCATCTACCTAATTATGTATGTGGGCGTGACAAATCCGCCACCCACCACGTGACACTAAGCCCAAAGGCACGTTTATACAGCGTGATTCATGGTACATATATCAAGCCGAATGTAGTGTGAAAAGTTTTGTCACTTCATATAAATTACTTACCATAACGAAAAATCACGATTAAAATCTCCATAAAAGTCATAAAACAGGTGAGTTTCGAATCTGATTAGGTCAACGACAAGTGCGTTCGTGTGTATAGACTAGGAGCCCGCGAGCCCGAGCTTAGTAAGATTCACACCTTGTGGTCATTTTAGACCTCTGAAATTTTTAAAGTTATATTAAGGCCCGTATAAATAAAACAATCTCAAACCCAACCTCACCTTGAGAACCTATTTGACAGATAAAACAACGTTTCGTTTCACTTTTAAAAGTGAACAACTTTATTAATGTTACATTGTACTTTAATTTATTTTCTTTTAATACCGTTATATTTATATTATAGTTTACAGGAAACATTAAAATAAGTATAATATATATTTTCTCAAGGTGAGGTTGAGTTTGAGATTGTTTTATTTATACGGGCCTAAGTAATTTACATATATGTGGTGCCAAAACAAAAATTGCTCCACGCGTCCTTCACTTAACACTATATAATTATGAACCATGAATCAACCTGTATTATACCACTAGGAGTTGCACCCGACTTCATCGCACAAAAGGATCTCCCCTAGGAATCGCGCAATTCGCGGCACTAGTGCATCAAAATCGGTTCAGTAGTTTTGTTTTTATAAGTTTTAATATTAGTAAATATGACGAGCTTTATCGACTAGGCCATAACGTACAGTGGGGTTAGCAAGAACTATTGACAGCTACGTATTCGTAAACATATCGAAAGAGGATTGTTTGATTTTTAGGGCGCTCATACAATTGATATACCTTGCCTGCCAATTTCAACAACACATCTTAAAGTCAATTCTTCATGAAATATCACGTTATCCCTCTTGTATTTCCTGTCAATGAATGAGACGGCAAGATCTTTTAACAAGACGTTAACACTAACAAGCGTTGGTGAAAAATGACGTAGTGCCAATTTCACCAACGCTTTAATGTTAACGGCTTGTTAAACTACCATGCCTTCTCATTCATTGATAGGAATTACGACAGGAACAACATGATATTTAGTGAAGGATTAACTTTAACATGCTTTGGTGAAATTGGCTCTTAACCTCTTTCATTCTTCTGATTATTTGCAGATCCCAAGACAGATCTAGCATGTCCCTGGGGCACGCCTGGGATCATGTGCGTCATATCCTGGCTACACAGGTAATAATAATAATAGCTCCCCTCACCGATTTCGGTGTCGGTAGCCAGTTTCATTGAAACCAGGTCAGCTAAGCAGGATTATTTTATAGTGCCCAAGTGTGTGCGCAATACACAAAGACACTCTCTCTTCCTATAACTCTCATAACCCAGTGGTACGGTAAACCGACACGACTGGCAAGAGAACAGGCACGGGACCGACTTTTTGCATGCCCATCCGACGCATGGATCATCTTTCTTGTCAGACAATCAGGTGATCAGCCTGCATTGTCCTAACCAAACATGAAAACAACATTTTTTGTTGATGCAACGCGGGAATCGAACCCACGACCTCCGGGTCGAGAGCGAAGGTGTTGCAGCTGTGGTGGCTCATTTGCCCGTTAAATAATACGATATGTACTTAGTTGTCCATTAATTTGCTTGGGCTACTGTTTCTTAACTATTAATGAACGTGGCAGTGAGGCTACTAGGGCGGATTGAATGCTAGACCATAAAGATCAATTTGCTGTGAAAAAATAAGAGCATCGCGATTCGCGTGCCTCGTTTGGACATATATTGTGGCAATAGACCAAAAAGCTCAATGTCCTATGAATAAAAACAGATGATCGGCCTTTGCCCTTCTCGTCCAACTGGCCCTGATTGTGACAGTGGATTTAATAAAAGTAGCCATCAATCACACACAGAATCCACGCGAATCTTCGAAATTAGGGTTCGAGATATTTGACACTATGACGAGGGACTTATTGAAAGAAACAGATTGATCGGACACTTAGTTTAAAAGACCTTTTATGAAAAATGTGACTTGTTATATTTTTTTCATAAATCAAGTATTAAGATCTTAATTACAGTCTGCAAGCCTCGAGGTCTGAGTTTAAGGTAAAAAGAATAGGCATCATTTGCTTTTGCTGTAACAGAAAGTAACAGTCAGGAGTCAGGAGAGTTGACGTTCTGCAACAGCAAAAAAATTATCACTTTTAATTAATTGCCACAGAAAATATATCTACTGTTAATTAATTACCGCAGTTTACCTTTATCGTCGGTCGGGATTTATAAAAAAACAAAAAAACGTTTATTTTTATTACCAAATGAAACGCTATTTTCGGAAAGTCAACAAGAAATCAAGCTACCATTGGTTGAACCCTAACAATTAAATGAGAAGGCATGAAATTTAGACAAAATGTTAACAATCTGTCAATGTGTATCTACGCTCTTTTGCGTTGGTGAATTTGATAGAGAATCAGTTGACAATTTTCTGTGCAGTTACATATTAAATGTTTAGTGTATATTAAAAGTTTAATGGACCCGACTTTTAGACAGTGATCATTACATTTGTCTTGCAGTTTACAGAGTTTTAAATAACTTGTTTAGATCCATCACAACCAAAGCTCATTTAATTTAGCGTAACGCAAGACTGGAGGCACCGCAGCTGTGTGAGCCGTCAGCGGGATTGGTTCTCCTTTGTGGTTTGCGGCCTCGTGCAGCCCCATTAGGCGGATTGAAGACGAAAAATCCTGTTCACATAATTTGTACATGGCCTTCATTTATTTTTTAAAGCATTAGGTAACGAGCCTGATGATCAAACACATGACCTGTTTTATGTGAGTATGAATTTTATGGTTTACGAAAAAATTGGATAGTTCTTAGTAGGCGCAAAAATAAAAGAAATAATAGTGCGTTACTATAAATATTTGCCTAAACTACTACTAATAGTAGGTAGAATACTAATGAAACTTAGCTAGTGTACCTACATTTAATCAAAAAACGTTCAATAGTTTGGGTGAAAGAGCAGCAAAAATCCACACATACTTACAAACTTTCACGTTTATACTTTTTTATTCAGTAATTCCCTAAAATATGTTCCAGACTGTCTATATCAGATACATCTGTAGTATCACTTAACAGAAAATGTGATTATATAGAATTAAATAATTGGCTTCATATTCTCCTTTATTGTTGGTGTGATTTAAATCAATTCAGCAGTAACAAAACATTTAAACGAGACAATAACTATTCAACAAAAACATCAACTAACTTCACTTTAAATACCAAAATTACGAGCTTCACTAGCAAATTAAACACTGCAGTCGGGGAGCCCAAGATGCTAAATGTTAGCAACTATACTTAAACTTACTCAAGGGTAGAGAAGTTTTGTCGATTAGATAATAAGAAGAAGCAAACATATTATAAGTTTTTATATTTTAGTTGTACAATGAACGGGAACACCACTATAGAATTATGAAAAATAAAAAATTTGTTATGTATAATATTTATATATATTAGTTATGAAATCGTAGCTTTTTTTATTTATTTAATTAGGTTATTTGTCGTCAGATAATAATGACAAGAGTCGTTTATTCCAATATAAAAAATCTGCGAAGCTCCATTATTTAAGTGTTGTTCTATTTACTTTGTTAATTTTACATAAGTGCCTATGACTTTATTCGACTTTCATATCGCCAGTACACTTGGAGCTTTATTAATACATACTTAACATCTCCAACCTAAATCTGTCGCGTGTGATAAAATTTTGATTATTTTTTAACACCCCAAAAAAGCTAATTTTCATGCCCAGATTCCTCAAGTCATCCTACAAGACGCACATTATACTTTGTTACTCTGGTTTGATCGAGTTTCGATCGTTAGTTAAAAAATCTCCCCCTAGGGCTCCCATACTACTGGGAAAGGAAACCATTAAACTCCGTGTGTGGTCTAACTCCACCTGTAGGTAGTATATGAACAGTTGTGGAGCGTTTTGCATAAAGATAAGCGCTTCTACGCTTCGTTTTGCTTAGGAATTTATGTTTATTAGAGCCTGTTTCACAATATTCTAAGCATCGGAGAGCATATAATTGGGCTATTAAATGAATAATAAATCAATTTACTTTTGGACTCATTACGCAGCAAAATCAAAAGATGAGTAAAATCTGAAATACGAATAATGCAATTAAATAAAATTTTCTATCTCTTTCTCGCAAAACGATATAATAATAATTATGTACTATTTTGAACACATGTTGGTGTAATGTCTATGTAGGGTTAATAACGTGACGTAACAATCGGTTGTTCCCTTCTCGTTTGCACATTATATTCAATAGCATAATATTGTTATCTTCATTATTTTAATGGCACGTAAATAATTTTCATTTTACATTATTTTTTTACTAGAGGCACAAAGTAGATATATAACAGAGACACAACCTAGTACTAGAAAATGGTATCACACTAATAATAAAAAAGCAATGCGACTGGCAAAGGGTGAAGTCCAGTCACATTCCGGAAACCGCCATCTAGCGCCACTATTGGAAAATACTAATTACTAATTTCGTTTCGTATCTTCTTTTGGGGGCTATAAAAAGACATTAAAAAGACTAATTACAATGTGTAAAACATAGGTGTGACGATGAAAATAATAATAATATACAATATTAGACTTCTTTTAGAAACTTCATAATAGACGTCAGAATCGGCGCACGCACCCACAAGCAAACACAAGTACAAGTTACTTGAAGTTACTCGAAAATAATATTATTATAAATTTAAGTTCCTTGAAGTGGTTGCCGTCTATAGCGGGTATAAGCCATCGAAGGCTGCGTGCGCATGATACGTTGAAACTTGGAGTACTATAAAACCTCTTATCATATTCTGGTCTAATTAAAAATCCTTAAAAATATTCTGTGTATACAACACCTACCCTACAGGAAATATGGTTATGGTTAATAATAACTGCAGCACCCCACGGTTATAGACAAATAATGATTTCAATTAAGATTTATCGGATAAGATCAATTAATCTTGGTCGACATAGTCCAAGTCCAGTAATAGTCTGCGGTTGCCCACGCCGTCGCCAGCCAGAGAAAGGAAAGCCCACGCAAGTCATTCGTCAAGCTGCATCTGCTGGATGCTGGACGCCCACGTGATCATGATCATCGACTCAGCAAAAATCAGGGGGCAAAGGCTGCATTTCCGCCAGTAATATATCTCCACTCAGCAGAGCGAGGCGGTTCTTGAAAAACATTATTATTACTGCAAAAGCATCCTTTCCTGTATCATATCATGTAGACGTATACAATTATTATATTATTTAAAAACTCACAGCGACCGTAGCCTAGTGGGTAGACCGTTGATAAGCACTCGTAAGGGTGCAGGTTCGATTCCCAGGTCTTTGCTTGTAGTAAAGAGTCTTTTTCAGATCTTAAGTACATTATACGGAAGCTCTAACAAGGTAAAGGAAAACATCGTGAGGAAACCCCCACATGGTTGGCCCCAAACGTATCGACCAGTCACTCCTCTGGACTAGGCCAACTATGTTGTGAGAATACCATATGTGCTGGACAACCATGCGACATTTAAAACCGCCTGTCCCTCACACTACAACATTTAAAGAGTGGTTACTTCGCTCGGGGAATAGTACTAGTTACTGTATTAATCATCCAAAAAGTGATGCAAAGACATACTTAAAAATATTTAATCCAAAGTTACCTACAATTTCTCTGTTACCTACAATTTCTCTGTTACCTAAAATCTGCGGGCACGTTTGTGCCCCCGCCAAGACTAGCCACGCGGAGCGCAAGGGCACTATCTACCTTTTTTCGAAACGTTTTTATTATTTATACTATATTATGACTCAAAACCCGACTTCGTAACATAGCCTATGATATGCGGGCTGTTGACAAATCAATTGATCCTCATTTCATTAAAATCTGTTCAGTAGATTTGTCGCTACGAAACAAAAAAATGCCAAAATCAATAGCAACACCGTACCGCGTATAAATCAAAATGTTCTTTCTTTTCAGCCGTATCAGCTTCATTTCAATATCCCCTTCGAGAGGGGATCAAAAAGCCATCGATATAATGCTTAGGCAATTACACCATAATCTACCCCACTTCAACCGAGTCACATCCTCACTTCAATGGACCGTAATTGTTACAGTAACAACGGGTGTAGTGGCGTCACACTTTTGAAGGACCTCGGAGTGTTAAGTTTTTTGGCCTCTGCTCTTGAGCCGCTTCCGTTTGCATTGTAGGGTTTTGAGTTCAAAAAAAATATATGTCAGTAGGTTTTACAATAAAACGAAAACAAAATGTAGATTGTAGTATTGTAGATTGTAAGAAATGTACGATATACCAGGAAAGTACAAATACACACAGATATTTGTGAATAATGTATTTTATTACATTTTTTGTCACTTATCAGTTTCTCCTCGGAGTTTCTATTTAAATATTAAAAAGGAAATTCCTAGTGAGGAATGAGAATACTTTGTATAAAAGCTTACGTTTAATAAATTATTACGGCTTAAGCGATTTATGAATATCTTTTAATAAATAAAATATATCTTCTATACTTATAATAAAACTGTAGAGAGGTCAATTCTGTACATTGAATATTTTTTCAAAATACATATTGGAGGATGATTGGCGATCGATACTGATGCCAAAAATGCAATTAGTAAAATTTTTGTCTGTCTGTCTGTCTGTCTGTCTGTCTGTATGTGCGCGATAGGAACAAAAACTACTGAAGGGATTTTAACCAAACTTGGTACGATTGTAGCCCATATTCCTGGGCAGGTTATAGGCTATATAACATAACGCTACGATACATAGGAGCCGAGCAGTGACGATAAATTGGAAGCAAGTCGGAGGAATTTCGCGCGCGCGGGCTGCGGACGAACGGTTCATGCGGGGGGCGCGGGGGGATCGCTTACACAGTGACGCGAAGCAATAGAATGTGGCACTAAAGTAGATTAGAACTTGAAATAAGTACCTAACTAACAGATTTTTTTTTCTGAGAAGAGTGTTTCCACAGTGTCATAATAATATAAAAATTGTATTTTTGAACTTGCTTCACAAATTGAAATAAATTATCATTTATTGTATAAATCAACTTAATTAACTTATTATTAAAAGAAAGCCTTTCGCGATAATCTAAAAAAACGGGCAATTAAGCGGTTTTTGGTAAACTATTTATACCATCACGGTATTAATCCTTATCATTTTTAATACGTTAGTTGGCTTAAGAATTTCATGAAGACTATATTTGCCCTTTATACCTAGCAAGTATAATTAATAGTTTAGGAGATAATATAGCAAAATTAAAATCGTTACGCCTTGATTCGACCGCCGCATCGCGGCGCCGCGCGATACAGGCTGATGCGTGACGTCTTATATCCGAGTCGGGGTGTAGTGTAGGTATCAGATGCTGGTAGGTAGGAATTTTGGCGAAGGTCAACCAAAGGAACTCCACCCCACTGCTGGGTAAAAAATACTATTAAAATGTGCTAACAGGCAGTACCGGTAGTATGAATTTAACCACGCACAGCCGCTAACTGTGCCCCCAGTAATAATCGTGTAAGTACGGCGTATGGCGTATAGATGTCGCTTTGATTTGAAGATATTTGTTTATTTTTAATCTCTGTCGATTGATATGGTCTGGTGTACAAAAAGTTACGTTCTAACGGTTTTCTTTAACCTAATTAATTTCAAAGTAATCTACCAAATAAAACACCAAAAACCGTTAAGATCGAACTGATTCGATTCTCAGTTGTGCCTGCTGGATCCTCGGCGGGGCGTGCCGCTGCGCCCATGTCTAACCGAGAGTTCCGTTTTAAAGACCTTAGTAATTGCAATATAAGTTTAAATTTAATAATACTTCAAAACATTAATGACAAAAACGGTAATCAGTTGAAAATATTTTTATGGTTTCGCAATTTATCCTATGTCGTTTAAATTTGATATGAAGCAACATTTTAATAGTGCATTAAGATGTTGCTTCATATCAAATTTCTATTCCCCTTTAGGTTTTGGTTCCCTTTGGCGTGTCGAAAATTGCGAAAATTAGCGATATAAACGGCTGAATCTTTGGGTAGATGTGGCCAAGATGCCTGTTTCTTTTCACAGCCAGAAGGGACAGTAGAGCTGAGTTTTTAATATGATTTTTAGCTTGATACCTACACGTGTTAAAGTTTTGACACCCAGACAGACAGACGGACATCGAAGTTAAATACTTTACTAAATTAACGTGAAAAATTGTCTGGGTCTATACGGTGCATTCGAATAATATTATCCTAACTTCGAATACCTTTGCTGACTTCTACATATTGTTCGAAGGCCTACTTCTTTTGCCGAGCTCCGAAAGGATAGTAATATAATATTATTATTATACCCTGCATACCAAGAGGCTTGCCGGGTACGTGTCTTGCTGGATCGGGATCAACACTGGGATGCACTGGGAAGTACCTATTAGCGAAAGTTCTCAGCGGTTGCGCCAATAAACTAAAAATATATTTAAAAATACTAAAGTGCCCTAAATCACTTTTCCACGCGTACGAAGTCGCGGGCACAGCTAGTCATAAATATAAAGTATTGTCTATATTAATTACTAATATTATAAAGAAAAAGTTTTGTTGGTTGTCTCGACCCATTCTGATAAAATTTGGCATATACAAATAATAAATAGATAAAAATAATATATGTGGAAGCTTAGTATACCACGTTAATCTGATCCGTGGTAAGTCCTAAGAACTTGTGTATATTTAACCCTAGAGTGGGCGCGTCTTTTTGCGTAACGTCAGTAGGCGCGTGGGGAGCATTTTGCCGCCTCATTTTCTTTGACCATTTTGACTAGTAATATAGCAATTTAATATTTTTTCCTTTGGGATTTAAATAAATAAACAGTAAGTAATAATTAATCAACATATTTATTCAACTTTTTTCTATAAACTTTGGTTTACAAAAGACTTTAGAAAACTTAATATTTTTAATGACTTTTTTTCTCTTATGCTACATAATACTTTTTAATACTTAAAAAAATAAAAAAAAAATAACAAAATTATATATTTTCTAAATCTACAGGATACGCTTTATCACAACAGTCTTCACAAAGATATGTACAATGTTCATTGCACAGTAACTTTTGGCATCTGGAACACCCTTTTTTCGTGCGCCTGTTTTTCTTTGAGGGACATATGCTGCATTTTCCCTCCTTTTTTGAAGAAGATGCTTGTTCTACTGGGACAAAACGAGCAATTTGGTTCCTCAAAGGAATATTTAAAGTACCTATAGAAGCCCTTGTGGTCATATATTGCTTGACAAGTACCATGGCAATTTCTTTTAAATATTCTCGACGTAGCATCAAATGTTGAGTATTAGCTTTGTAAATAATTTGACTGTTTATACCAGCAATATTCAACATTGAAAAAAACAATCTCATTGGCCATCTGCGAGTCATCCTCCCAACAGAATATTCTTCCTTCATTTGGTCAACCACGTCAACACCACCTTTAGTACTATTATAAAATGTTATTATTTCAGGTTTTGCAGCAGGCCCGGTGCTTTCATCGATTTTATCATCTTCATGCAAAGTTGATAATAGTAATACTATTTTCTTTTGCTTTTTATTTGGAACATAAGATAGTAAAACTTTCCTGTCACCAAATCCAAACATTGAAGATGGTTTCGCCCGATCCTTGGTGTTCAAAAAATTTGGTGGAATTTCTTTTTTATTTTTACGTAACGTTCCAACAATAGTCGTTCTATGATCATTTAGCAACTGATCAGCAAGAGGTATCGAAGTAAAAAAGTTGTCCATAGTGATGTTGCGGCCAGTGTTGAGGATATTTTGGGATAATCTTTTTACCAAAGCATTTGTTGAATTATCAATATTGAACTGCCCTGGAGGTTGTTTCCCAGCATACATCTCTAAATTGCTAGTGTAAAATGATTTCGCATCAACAAGTGCATAAATTTTTATGCCATATTTGGCAGGTTTATTAGCCATATATACCCGGAACTTACATCTACCTCTGAAGGATTCCAGCATCTCATCTATAGTACAATATTCTCCGATTTGATAATGTTCTTGACAGTATGAAACAAATTTTTCAAAAATATTTCGTATAGCTGCCATGTTGTCATGAGTAGCGCGCTCTGTTCTGGTGTTCATATCATCAAATCGCAGATGCCTAAGTAAAAAATAAAACCTCTTTATAGACATAGTTGCCCTGAAAACGTCAGGGGCGGTCCCATCATTTACCCACATTTCTTCAATATTTGCGTGATTCATCTTTTTTAGACCAGCCATAAGCAGTAATCCGATAAGAGCTTTTACTTCGATTCTGTGCGTCTCTTTTGCATCTCTCTCACGGGAAAATTTTTCTTGGTTAGCTCTTATGTATGTATTAGTAAATAACACAATATCATCAATCATTGATTCGGTAATAAACAAATGAAAACATTCTACAGGTGTTTTAGAATTCAAAGCTTCCTCACCCTTCACTCCGGGCCTGCCGATTACAATATTTTCTTGTCTTGTCCGGATATTTGGTCGTAAAGGAGGGTGAATAAGCCATTTAGTGCCATCTTTACCTTGATACATCGGAACTCTAGTAGGTCGTCGTCGAGAAGCTGGAGTAACAGATAAAAGTTGAGATTGAGCTGATGTACTTGCCTGCGGGGACGATACAGTATTCCTGAGACGAAGTAGTTGCGCTAGTGGTTCATCATCATCGCTGGATGTACATGTTGGAGATTTATCACCACGTGGTTGTATTCTACGTTTACGACGACGAGATCGAGGCTGATGGCTACTCATATCTGAACTGGGTGTAGGTGCTATTTCGGAAGACACAACAGTTGAATAATATTCTTCATTGTTCAAAGCGTCACTGTCTGCTGACTGTTCTGTTTCCGTGTTGTGCTCACTATGAATAGTAGATCTATCACTATCTGAAATGTTGTCATTTTCAACGATGTGTGTACTAGCATCTTCAAAATCAGATGTTTCTTCTAGCCAAGACAAAATTTGAGCTTCTATTTTATCCATTTTTATTTATTATTTTCAATGAATTCTTTGAAATCCTAAAACAAACATATTTTTAGTTGCAAAAGTTATTAATGCACCATAAAATATAGTCAACATTTCGACTTTGCAAAAAATACATTATACAATATTACTTACGTGAGTGGGCGCGCGGTGAGCAATTTGCCGCCCGGCGACACCTGATGGTAGGAACCTTCTTCTCCAGCGGTTCCCCGCGCACTGACGACGTCCCGATTCTCGGCAAACGTTGCTAACGAGAGTGGGGGCAGCTACTAAGAAGCGCAAGTCTAACGGCTAGTTATTTTAAAAATTATTAACGGTTTTTTAGCGCGGGCGGCAAAATGCTCATAGCGCGCCCACTCTAGGGTTAATACTCTTATCTAGGGGCATGGGAGAGCCCCCGCCAAGACTAACCACGCGGAGCTCAAGGGCACTATTACCTTTTCTGGAAACGTTCTTTTTTTGAATACACCTATTTAGGATTATTAATATATAACACAAACATTTAATACATATCTTTCTTCACAATAATCGCAATATATTGATAATCTCCAACCTTTTCTAGAGAAATCTTGTACATTTTAAATTCGTTTGTGATTTATTGTAGACTCATTAATGTCCGATCAATAAATTGAGGTGCCCGTAATTTATCCATAGGCTATTAATTATACGTGAATTGAAAACTTTAATGAGATATAAATTACAATACAAACATTATATTTCTTAATAACAGCGATGAGGTTTTTCTCTATACCGTTTTTTAATTAAAAAAAGTTTACATCGAATTCAATGTCTCGTACAAAAAATTTAAAAATAGAATTATTTTTATTATAACAAGTTAACCTTTAAAAAAAGGAACGTTGGTAATATATACTACAAAAATAGCTTGATACTATTGTAAATGTGAAAGTTTGTGAGTATGGGTGGATGTTTGTTAATTTTTCTTGCAGAAACTACAAAACAGATTTTTATGAAATTTGTATGGTAGAAGTTGAATAGTTCGTGCATATGTAATACCAAAAAGTATATTATAGTATATAGTGTACATATGAATGCGCGAATAATGAGGAAAGATTTGATTGTTTGCATTGAATAGTCTCCAAAACTACTGGACAGAATTCGATGAAATTTGGCACTGATGTAGAGTAGACTAAACAAATAACATAGGGACAAATTTTTTGTGGTAAAATGGACGGATCCTGTGAAATTTTGTTTTGTGCTGTCGAAGTTACTCGCTACATCTTTTTCAAATGGGCCAATGCCCTCACATTTCCACCACTGCAACTCCTGCGAACTAGTAAATCTTAGGGGTGCGAAATAAGCTAAATCTGTCTTGGGACCCGACTTTATATAATAATATCTATTATGAACGTTTTACACCACATCAATGTAGCCCTGTGCTAAGTATCCGAAGAACTTGTGTTACATGTACCAGACTACGGAATTATTATAAGTATTAGTATAAGTAGTTTATACTATACACATATTTAAGTTTTTTTTATCATATTAATACACAGCCATGACTCAGGGGCACCGAAAACTTTTTGTTTTCGGAGGAAATCCAATCCGCGACCTATCGCCCAAGCACCAAAGCGCTCAACCACTGCTCTACAGAGGTCGTCAAAATTAATCACAAGAAAAATTGGAGGAAGTAAATCTGCTACATCATGTAAGTAATTTGTGTGCATCTTTCGGATGCAGTAACATACTACTGACGTCGCCAGCCAAAGCCCACCCCGAGGGACATTACCATAAACATTCACATCTCACGACCTTCCTCTGTTCCACTTTTGAATTGGATAGCTGACTTTATTGGAGCAGATTTCATCTTACCCTCGCAAGTTACAATCTATACTAATATTATAAAGCGGACGAGTTTATTTGTTTAAACGCGCTAATCTCAGGAACTACATGTCCGATTTGAAAAATTCTTTTTTTATTGGATAGTACATTTATAGAGGAAGGCTTTAGGCTATATAACATTACGCTGCGACCAAAAGGAGCGAAGCGTCAGTGAGAAATGTTGCAAAAACGGGGAAAATTAATTACATTTGGGGACTTTTATTGCGTGCGCTGCATAAACGGCTTAAGAGGAAACACCACGAAATTATTCCATACAAAAATAGGAGTCTAGGGGATTTCTATTTCCCCCCTGGATAACACCTCTAGAGTAACAATTTTTTTCCTGAATATTTATGGATATTGTTTGTACGTCCCTATTTTTTCCTTTTTTAATGAATTAATTATTTAAAGAGATATGGACGTTTAAAAACCTAAAAAAAATGGCCAGACTCTCCGCTATGTTTAAACATCTAGGAAACAGATTTGACTACAATAAACAACAAAAGCAAAAAATAGGAACCTAGCTCAATTCTTTTTTTAGCTAATACAGAAAAAAATATTTAAATCGATTAAGTTTTAAAGGAGGAAACAGGAATCCCCTAAACGTCGATTTCTGGTACTTTTAATAGGTAATTTCAGTCCAAGTTGCAGTTGTCTCTATCGCGCTAGTTCTAGCTAGCTAAGGCACTGCGAGACAGCAATAGATTTTATAAATACCTATTTTGTATTTCTCTCAACCGTGGTGTTTCCTCTTAAGTGACTCAAAAACCACGCGAACGAAGTCGTGGGAACAGCTAGTAAATAAATAAAGCTATAGAACCTGATTCGTAGGTTTGCTGGTCGCCGTCACCTTAATTTATAATATCGGTGTTTCAACTGAACTCAAGCTCGACACGATTTATTATAAAAATTATCATACACGACTAAATTAAATAAATAATTTGGAAGGAAACAAATCGTTCACTCTCTATAATAACTCGCTCTCATAAATCTAACCGATTCCTATGGGGTATGGACACATCGCAGCGTGGGCCTAATTGATAAAGATGCCTTTGATTTATAGAGCATTGTGAATGCACCTTTACATTACATGTTCAATTAATGATATTAATATTTAAATTAATAATGTCAGCCTATCCTACTTTGTAATTTTTTATGATATTCACAATAATTAAAGTAATAGAGGCTCCAGTTGGGTAAGTTGTAATAAAGTTACCTAATTTATTAAAAATCTAATGATGCCTTTTTCGCTTTTATCGAAATCGAGCTCGCAAATCCTTTTTGCATTTTTCATATATCGCTTACCCATTATTACCATGCTTTTTTAAAAATATATATTTGCATATGATAGTAGCTTGAAACTTATACTAAGCGTTTTGGGCATACGAAGTGGTAGCAACAGAGATCAAAACTATATAAAATTTTCAAAATAATAAAGCTGTCAAAAGTCTCTAACTCACTACTGGTTCTTTGACTCAAACAATACCCAAAAAAAATTATATAAAAAGTACTTCTGATATTGTTATCAAGATCATACAATAATATTGTATTCTCACCAATCTCTTTGAATGCAAAATATTTTTAACACGCATTTATTAGCTTGGGTTGTATCTATGTAACGGAATCTTTTTGAACTTAATTTTCACCAGTTTCCAGAAGTCTGATTAATTTGAAACTTTGCATACGTATCAAGGAACGATGACAATGAAAAAAAAAAAAAAAAAAAAAAAAAAAAAGACCGGAACTTTAATTAACTAGACGTGTCGAAAAGTCCCGATTACTTCTGTATCACATACGATTTCTGTATAGCTTCGGTTTTACAGTCGATAAGGAAGGAATTAATTATATTTAAAACATATCATTAATTTTCACCGAATAAATATTCTGTAGTTACCTCTTCGTTCCGGGAGTGGGTAATTTGCGCGCCTGCTGCCTTCCTTGGATGTGGTAGCCGTTTTTCAGGTTCCCTCCCCGAGAAATAAGTTCTTACTCCGGATTACTTATTGATAACGTACAATTCCTGCATAGCTTTAGTTTTACAGTCGATAAGGAAGGAATTAATTATACACATGTCAACAAATAACTAATTGATAAATCGAACTAAAAAATGAAAAATAAATAATAGTTAAAAAAAACTAAAAAAACACGCTTTTATTGCTAACCGAACTAAAAAATAGAAAATAATTTTAATTTCGAAGAGTTTATATTACAGTAGTAGAAGATCGAACAATCAATTAGAATTTATCACCTCAAAATAAAATTATAATAAAGTTTAAGTTGTTAACAAAAGAATTAAATTCAGAGTAAAAAGCGTGCGGTGCTTGATAAAGTAAATGTAACAATCATTCTATTGGCAACAGTCTATGAGAGGACAGTTATTAAAATGCACCCCACGCTTTTTACTCTGAATTTAATTATTTTGTTAACAACTTAAACTTTATTATAATTTTATTTTGAGGTGATAAATTCTAATTGATTGTTCGATCTTCTACTACTGTAATATAAACTCTTTGAAATTAAAATTATTTTCTATTTTTTAGTTCGGTTAGCAATATAAGCGTGTCTTTTAGTTTTTTTAAACTATTATTTATTTAATTCTAAAGTTGATTCGTTTAGGGCGTGTTTCACCAACCAATGTTAAAGTTAACGCCATGTTAAATATCATGTTATCCCTCTCGTATTTCCTGTCAATGAATGAGATGGCATGGTATTTTAACATGGCGTTAACTTTAACATTACTTGGTGAAACATGGCCTTAGTGGTATATTACGTGTTTACGTGAAATGCGAAAGCATGTATCTAAGTAACTTTTAATCCTAAAAATGTACGGTTTCTGAACTTTTTTCTCAATGGGACTTGGGAGCAACAATATATATGGTAAAAATAGTATTTACAGGCGAACGAGAATAGTTAACTTGTACCCTATAAATATGACTCTCACCGCAAACCTAATTAACTCGGACGGTTAAATTAACTGGAATTGATAAGCAAAATTAACCTTTATTGTGAGTGTAGCAGTTAAAATTAAGCATCTGAAAATTTTGTTGGACTAAAACTATCATTTGTCGAATATTTTTCATACTAATATAATGAACAACCAAATTTCAGTAAGATAATTTAAACTATTGGGCATATAGTGAAATATTAAGGTTAGAATCATCTTCACAGACTGTTACTGTCACTGCTAGGTGTGTGACATGTATGACAAGGACAACACGTGATTTGAGCGCCACTTAATTTAACTATCGTTTTTATATTCTATCATCATACCATTCAACTATGACTTTACTATGTTTTTTCTTATATATTAAAATGAATTGCTGTTCGTTAGTCTCGCTAAAACTCGAGAACGGCTAAGCAGATTCGGCTATTTTTAGTCTTGAAATATTCGTGGAAGTCCCGGGAAGGATTAAACGGTTCTTCTCTCAACGAAGTGGGCACGAATCAGCTAGTTATGGTATAAAATATAAATTATTTTTTGGAACATATATAGATATTTTTATAAAAATAGTTATCGAAAAAATATTCGTCGTTTAGAAATATTTTCTTAACATTTCACTACAATTGGGTAGGTATAAATTCCTAAACCTGCCGTAATTATTATAAAAGATTTTGAAAATAAAACAATTAGAACTAGTTCTATTAATTAAGACAATGGATAACACTATACACTGAAAACTACTTAACGTCTGGCGGGTTTAAGATATCATATCTCTATACCGCGACAAGAAAGAGATATATTATAGAAGGTGTTAAAAGGGTTAATAAAAAAAAAAAAAAAAAAACAATATGTCTTAATTAAGATACAGTCTGATTGTTATTATTTGAAGGACTAGACTAAATAAAAAGTATACTCCATTATTGTCATGAAGGGAGCAAGCTCATGATAATATATTATCCCATCAAAAACATGACTTGTAAATAAATGCCAAGTCTCACTACTTAGTTCTTTTGCCGTAAAAAGTTATGAGATCTATATTTTGATCCTAGCTTGGCAAGCTAGGATAGGTCGGTCGGTGTAACAACATCAATATTTTATATCAATATTATTAAAAATGTTTTATTCTTTTAAATAAATAGTACATTTACTTGGCAATTCCATTAAACACAATGTACCAGAGGCACGGAAGTGCCCACGCCAAGACGAGCCAAGCGTTAAAAACCAGGAGCCAAGAGAACAGCCAAGAATCACGAAAATCGGATCATTAACCTCAGAGTAATCGGTGTACAGACATTAAAAAAACAGTCGAATTGATAACCTCCTCCTTTTTTTGGAAGTCGGTGATTTTATTTTATTTTAATTTTATTTATTGATTTACCAACAGAACATCATCCGGTACAATAACAAAAATTTTTAAACAGTAATAGTTTGGAGATAAAATGAGTTCTAATGACAGGTAAAATAAATCATGCTTTTAGAATTGGCGACAGTGAATTTGAATGACAAATTAATGATTGAAATGGATAACGAAAAAAAAATAAAAAATAAAACTATATAAAAATCGGTTCTACCGGAGCACTTTTAGAGGACCTTGCAATGTCACAGACAGGCATACATCCAGGCATGTGTAACAATACTGTTTTGTTTGCGTCGGATGTTAAAATACTTTATAATTGTAATTAAAAATACCGAATTAGTAGCCCTTCTATTCACACACATTCTTTCGCTGCTCGTGTCGCCGGACAATGGATAGATCCCATCAAAAACAAAAAGTGCCAAGTCTTAGGTACTGAGTTTTCATACCGTAAAAAATTGTGAGATACAGACATATTATTTATTTTTAACCAAGTATTACGGAGAGCTAAAAATGAAAATTTCACATTTCATTCTCCATTATATTATTAGACAATCTCTTGCATAATATACCAGTGGGTCTACATAAAACATTTTAATAACATTCCTCAATTATAAAACAATAATAAGGCTTTGGCCGTTAGATAATAAACACAATATCTTGATATAATCTGCCGTTTGTTTCAATTTAACTTAAATCAAGAGCGTGAGTTGCGAAACTACCAACTGAGATACAGCTCGAGTTATCTTGCATCTGAAAAGACCTCTATGGCGACTACATAAGGACCACTATCTACTAACATAGCGGTAAAATAACTTTGTACGGACTGTGTTAGATGTTCAGATAAGTTATGAGTACTTCGGATAAAAGTCCAATTAAAATTATTATTAAATATTAATAGGGACGAATGAAAACATAAATAATAGTGTAGTCGATGTATTTAATAATGAAGCTATTAGTGAGAGTCACCAGTATTGTGTTTTAATTAAAAAAATCTACTAAAATCTGTATCTTCATTAGAAATTTCTCTTAATTTCATGATTGAATATGCTGCAGAATTGAGCTTATCTGTTGGCAAAATGAAGACCCCATTGTAATTTACTATCTAGCGTTGTACTAAAACAGTGGTGTCCTCTAAGTTCATTTTCTCATCACTCAATAGTATATTGGTTTGCACTTGCCTAAAATTGGGCAAATTAAACTACACCATACCATCACCATAACATATTACCTACATCTTATGATTGTAAATGAATAGACAAAATTGTATTTGCCTTGGTGGCTTCTCCTATGAAAGAAGAGTAGGAAGTATTTAGTTAGGTTAGGAACAATATTAGGAGTAGGAACAATTAATTGTTGGTAATAAAATGTAGATATGCATTACTGAGAACTGACTACACTAATTTTATAAAAGCGTGTATGTTTCTTGTTTGCACATTTGCAAACAAGAAACATACACGCTTTTGGTCCAGGCACCTGCCATTGCAGGTGCCTGGACCAAATTTGGCAAAAATTTAAGCTGACATCCTGGATAAACACATCTGCATTGTTATCCACTTTTTATTCCAAAAAAAGTACACTGTGATATTGTATCCACACGGGCGGAGCCTCAAAAGCCAGTTAATATACAAAACGCGCTAAATTTAAACTGAAATTCGTCGTCACAGCGGATTTAATCCTGTTAAAAATATGAATGGTGTTTGCAGAAAATAGAAATGGAAAAATTGACCGCAAAAACTTGCAGCGCACAATCTGTCGCCGCCCGCCCCCGCTGCGCTGCCGCCCGCCCTGTACCACCGCCCGCCCTCGGACAATATTCACGTCCTGAATTTATTATTCGATTCCGAAATCCTCAACACTGACAATAGAAGCTACATTTGTCCTCTTTTGTTGGCTGGAATCTATCGTCTCATCTTGAAAATACTAAATGCCTAAAATGCTATGACGTCCAATGCTGGACATAAGCCCCATATTATTTATGTGACTGCCGATACTCGCCACCACGCCTGCAAAAGATGCTGCTAATTTCCGGAATATCGGGAAATTGGCAGCATCTCGATTAAATTAATCTTAATAAGGGAAGAGTAATGATATATTTTTTTAACATTTCAACGGTTACTAAAGAAATAATCAAAGTTTTTATAAAAAAATGGGGATTTTCTAGAAAAATAGCAAAAAAAATATTTCTCATTTATCTTAAGGCAAAATGTTATTTAATTAAGGCCCAACACGTAGCCAACACAATACCAATCGACCATTTTACCATGGCTACTCACCGTCCAAACACCCTGTTTGTTCCCTCAGTCACCTTTTACGATACCCATGAGAAATCTGCGCACGCCAACCCGCCTGCCAAGCGTGGCGAGTATAGGCAACAACCCTCTATATAATGCTCCAGGTATGTTCGCTAGTGGACATAAGCCAGTCCAGGGGATATCAAAGCTGAAACGATGATGATGATGATTATCAATTCTAAAGGTGCCTTAGATATTTGTTACTCTTTATGAATAAATAAAGAATCCTGTTTATAATACTAAAAGCTGACCCATGCCCACTTCGTTGAGCATATAAACAGCATAATATTTTCTCACCGTTTAAAGCTTTCCTGGACTTTTACAAATATTTCAAGACCAAAAATAGCCGTATTGGTTCAGCCGTTATCAAGTTTTAGCGACACTAACGAACAGCAATTCATTTTTATGTATACAGACTAGCTGACCCCGTGCCCACTTCGTTGAGCATACAACCAGTTTAAACCTTCCATGGACTTCCACGAATATTTTAAGATTAAAAATAGCCGATTCCGGTCAGCCGTTCTAGAGTTTTAGCGAGATAACGAACAGCAAATTTAATAATTTTTATATCTAAGACTAGCTGAGTCGTGCCCACTTCGTTGAGCATAGAAAATAAATGAAAAAAACCGTTTCAACATTCCCTGGACTGCCACGAACATTTCCAGACTAAAAATAGCCTAATCGGTTCAGCCGTTCTCGAGTTTTAGCGAGACTAACGAACAGCGACTCATTTTTGTATAAAAGAAGATGACAGTAATAAACTATTAGTATAGTTTATAACTAACCATTCACATCTCAATATAACCTGGGAATCTCAGGTGATGTATCATGTATGCATGTATACATACAACGTTTTACAAATGAAGTAATTTACTTCGCCCAATCGTGTTCACATTCCGCCGCCCACGCCGCGCCGGCCATGTCGCGCCGGCCACGTCGCGCCGGCCATGTCGCGCCATGTTGGACGGCAGGCTAATTGATTTGTCATCGTGTCAGCTGTTCGTCATCACTTTTACTAGCTCTCTAGTAATATGGCTAAGCCATAAGTATTTTTTTTTTCTTTAGGGACTTTTCTACTCTACAGAGTAGGTTAGTTTCATCGAAACCTAATCTTATACCTAGTTATTCAAAATATATAAAAGAACACATACAACGCTAATAATTGAAGATTGAGCAAAATTCTGATTTCCAAAAAATTGAGTTCAACTGTCAACTAAACATTTTAGAATAGGTCGTAACGTATGAAGTACATTAATCTAAAGATCCGTCTCTAGAATCAATGTACTTAGTATAGTACGTCCGAGATAAGTTTAACCTAAACGTAAACAAACCCGTCTATGACACAACCAAAGACTAGTCTGTGATGCAAATTGGCCAATATTAATACAATGATTTTTGTTTTCTATGAATCCATAGAGTACCTATAGGCTTATATTCTACAATCGGCAGTGTTAAATGGCGTAATTATTCTGTGAAAGATTTTCATTTGATGTTTAAACATATTAATTATTGTTTAATTGTTATAAAATGTATTGGATAATGAAGTTTAATCCTTAAATATACCTGTGAAAGTGTTTATAAGTGTGCACAATAAGTGAAAAATTACGATGTCTTCGGTTTGTTTACCTTTAGGTTAAATTTATCAGGGACGAACACAGAAATATATTAATCTTGATTTATTTCTGTGGGGACGAACATATTATCCTGAAATGTTTAAGTGGCAGAGTAATTTTTTTGCGACATATCACCTTCATTGATTCATGTCTTCAATTCTTAAATAGACGCAGCTATTTCTATCGCAAAAACATTCCAAAATGTATTTAATATCTACGCCTTTGCGTAACCTTTACTTAAAAAGCTTAATTATAACCGTGTCATAATAACGGCTCGTCTGATGTACAGCCTACCGTAACGTTCAATAAAACCTTAAATAATCAGGTCACTTTCACCCTTATACCTTCAAGTTAAGGAGCATTTTATGTTGAATGATTTAAAATAACGGACCGGTCTATGGCACAACAGTTTGATAAAAAAGCTAATGAACGCTTTACTTCTCCTGTCGCTGGAGGGGACAGAAGTTACGATTATATGAAAATATGGCTATGGAAATGGCTATAATTTAAAATAATATATAATTAAGTGTCTATAGTAAGTTCCGTTACATGAAAAAAAATAGACATGCATGTATAGAAAGCGGCCGTTGGCTAACGAACAGCTCAAACCGCTAAACGGCTTAAGGCAGGATACATAAAATAAATAATTTAAAAAAAGACTTTTATTTCGTTACTTTACAATTATAACATTTACATTAAATTATTTAATTAATAAAATAATAATTACATAGTAAATTTTTCAATAATTTATAATAATATAAATTTACTAGACATACTATTTAGATTTTAATTGAAATAATTGATTAGACGATTGGACTTTATATATATTATTTTTTATTATTAATATATAATATCGTTATATAATATTTGACTATAACGAACCTCTTTATTCGAGGGTGAAGGCCTCCTCCAGACAAGACCACATCTCTCTCCCTTGGGCTTGGGCGGGAAAAAAGTGACTAGATAAAGATCTTGCCACTTTTTTCCCGCGTTTCTTTAAGCTCATACTTAAACGATAGTTAAATTGAGTGGCGCTCAACCGACATGCTACCTAGTCGTACTTCCAAAAGGTGACAAAAATAGCCTGTGAATAGGAGACATCCTTATTTTAATTAACAATTCAGTATTGGTAACTAAAGCTATAATAAACCTTAACTAAAAGCTCAATAGTAGTAGGTATGTAAGTAGCTAAAAACTTTTCCAATTCTCACTGAATCCATTTCGAATGAAAAACGATGCTGAAAATAGGAACCAAATCGTATTTTAAATTGTAAATACAATGTAAAGCCATCCAAAAGATAATAAAGAAAGATGAAGCCAAATATCTAGCCATATTTTTAAGTTTTTTAACGTTCATATTTCTTTTAATTATTAATTTATGAAAAAAAAATAAAAAATATGGACGTACTAATAGTATACACAGATCTTCAGGATATAAATTTTTACTCTAGTGTCATCCAGGGATGAAACACGGCGGCACTCTTTACTAAATAAACGAGAATTCGGGTTGCTCTCGAGCGATAATAATCGGTGTCAGACTTTTTGTAGGTGACAAAACTGACCGATTATCGGTTCTACAAAAAGTATGCCGCGGGCACCCGAAATGAACGAATAGAATTCATAAACTGCGCTTTGATCGTTCATTAGTCTCACAATTTTATTGAATGATAGTCAGCTCACAAAAAGGCTTTGTGATTCTTCCGATATTACCCTCGCCGCTAGGGACACGTTGCTTTACAGTTTACTGGGACATGTCCTATTCACTATTCCCCGATACTTGGATGCGATAAGTTTACCGAGTCAAAGGGCGCTTATGGATAGCCCTACTTAAAACGTCGTCTTTTCGACGTCGACTAGAGTATATAGACGAAATATATATTTGCATTGGAAATACTCCGAAGCTACTGAACCAATTTCGATAAAATTTGACATAGGTATATAATATGTCGCAGACATCTGGTTGAATCTGCTTTTTGATTAAATGACTAGCACGTTCATTGAATTCTAATTTTACGAACAAATTCAATGAATCCAAGACAGCCATTTAATATTTTATTTTTATACTTCAATATTTCCGAATGTGTATTATTATAACACACATTAAAGTAAATTAATCAAAAAATATATCAACACATTGCTATCTGTACGAGTTGTTTGACGCCAATAAATGTATTATATAGCGCTAGTCATTCAATGAAGTAAGCAGATTCAACCAGATGACTGCGAAATATATAAGTATTATGTTTTTGATATAATGCTACCAAATTAATAATGACTTACCGGTAGGTAGTCAATGATACTTAAATTGACAAATAGAAATTTTATATAGAAATTAATTGTAGTTTAATATTTTTGTTTTCGTTTATCGGAAGCCCTGTGTGAACTGAAGTAAATCACAAAATTAGTGCGTGTCTTTGTCATTCCTCTCATTGACAAAGTTAACTGGAATTTGTAAGGTATCTAATTAGTTAGCTATTTCACCACTAGGGGCGTTTTAATGTCGTACAAACCGTTACTTTGTCAGGGCGACTAGTGACAAAAAAAAATACTCAGTGTGTAGGGTGCCCGTGTGCTCAGTGCGAGGTTTTATCACTGCTCACCGTGAGGATGTTATATAATATTTGAATAGCATTGAAACAACACCACAAGTGTCAAAGTTCGGTAACTATTTAATAATAATAAACATTTACTCACTAACACAATTGGACATTACACTACGTTACATTTTAAACAAGTAAAAATAAAGAAAAAAATTTTACAATGTTCCACTTTTAATAAATTAGATTTTAATAAGTTTTTAGAAAATGACACGACCAATTTCGCTCAAATCATTATCAGGTATGTAATATTGTAAACATGAATTTCCATCAAGAACCACAACAGTATATTTAATCAGTTACAAAGAGATACACATTTTGAACACAAGGAAATTTTATACAGACTATCATGCGACAGAGAGAAAAAAAATGAAAAAAGGATGGTTAACATCAAATATAAAAATCGTTTTAAATTGCTTAGGGATCGGGGATCGTCCTGGCTTCCGAAGCGCGCGCACGTCGTTACGCTGCCCGATCGCGCCGCGTTTCCGTTCCGTGTCGCGTCCGTGCCGACCACCTACCTTGGAGCAGCTCCGAACACCACCTTCTAAGGGCGATCGGCAATCCGCGCTTGGTTCTTGTGAACTGAGTGTGGATTGCCGCCTTGCCGGGAAGATGAGCTGCCCGCCCGCCCCGCTGGGATTTTATCCCAGCGTTGTGGTCACGGGAGGCCAGTTCCCCCAAGCGCTCCCCGCTTGGTGAGAAGCACCGCAACACCTGCAGAAGACCATGGCCGTCCGCGTCCCGACGTGGAAGACCACCCTGCGTCGACCTGAGACGCATCACCGCCAAGACACCGAGCCTAGCTGTGACGGAGAGGACACCGTTGGCGCCGGGCCCCCGTCGGCATTCTCGCGGGGGGGTTGTGGTAGCCCCCCGCCCCAATGTCCGGCCGGGACCTGCTGCGCGTCCCGGATCCCACCCCGTCCAGCCGAGAAGTGCTCGGGCTGACCGCAGCGCACAGAGCGCCGCCCCCAGGACTGCGCCTCGCACCGCAGCCCTGCACCGCCGCCCTCAGGCACCCGCCTGAGCCTGCCCACCACCCGGCAATCACACACCTGCCGTTGCTGCCCACCGCAGCCCACTCCACCATCATGCCTCCACGGCACCACCGCTGCCTGCTGACCTTCGCCTCGCTGCTGGGGCTCGCCTAGCACTCCTCGCCCGCTTGACGCTGGCGGAACCGGCCCCGCTTGGATCGAGTAGTGTCTGCTGGCCTCGCCGCGCTGGATTGACCGGCCCCTGGGGGGGGGGGCTAGTCTCCGGCCCCGCCACGCTAGCGGACCAAACTCTCCTCGCCTGGGCTGGATCTACCGGTCTCGCCGCCCTGGACCTGCGACGCCGCCTCGCCTCGTCGCGCTGACACCACGTAGCTGTACAAGACCGCACTCAGCGACGTCCCACTGCTCGCGACGGAGTCCCGCGCCTGCCTGTGGATATCCGCGCCATCCGAAGGTTCCTTGAAGGGGAGGAACCTGGGTGACTGGCGAGGATCCACGGCGGCCCCTGACAACGCCGCCTTACACCACGGAGGGCGCCAGACGCCGCCTGCCGCCCGGCCTACTGCTGGAGAGTATGGCTGTACGGCGCGCGGGCGCGACCAGCGTCCTCTAGCAACGTCCTCGGACGTTTACCGTTGGCATCCCCATGCCCTTTCCTACCATCATGGCTCCCGGAGCCCCTCCCACTCCCTGGTTTGGCTGGTTCCGCGAGTTGGTTAAAGACCACTCGTCAAAGTCTAGCCCTTCAGGTAATCGAGTTAATAAAGTGGTTTTTACGACGGTTTTTCCTTGCGCCCTGACGCAAGGGTTTTGCCTTCAAAAAAACGTCTTGTCTGTTCTTATTTCAATCCCACCTTGGTTAGGGCTTTGGTCCGCGGGACGATGCGCGGCGCTCGGAGGAGTGGAACCACACACGTTCCTCGGTCTCAGGACCGGGGCCTCCACACGCCACATGTCGTCTCGCCATTCAGGAATAAGTCTTCCAAGGCTTCCTTCCCTTAGAGCCACGGTTTTCCCCTGCGTTCTGTCGCGGGGGGTTTTCCCTAGAAAAACAGAAGCAACACATACGGCTCGGTATCCTCAATACCGGGTCCTTCGACCCCACGTAGAGGGGCTCATTAGCCTCTGGTCGTGGTTCCCCTCGCTCCCGGCCACTCGGGCTAGGAGTGAGTGAGATGCAAATAGGTAGGTTAGGGATCGGTGTAATGCTCAAATCTATTAAATAAATAAAATTACTGTACAAATTCTAGTCAACTTCCTCACGGTGACAAAAATTAGCACTAACACAAAGTGCGCACAACAGGGTGCCTGTTGGTCACCCCAGCGCAATCGAACGTTCGGGAAGTATAGCGTTCAATTCGAACGCTCTATCATTGTTTCGTTCGGAGTTGGAATAGTTCCACCGCATATGAAATATACGATATTTGCCCGCTCTGATTAAGCGGAGGCAATTCCCGGCTGATACTCCGCAAACGTTTGAACTCCTTTTAAAGTTCCATTTCTAAAAGACTTTTATGAAGATTTGAAGATGAAATTAGTGTTTTACATACTTTGAAAACCACATAATAATATTATGTATAATTGTATTTAATCATCTGCCAAGTGTCTTTTCTAATGTATTAGACAAAGTTGAATTAGCTTGAATTAGCATATTCCTCGTATAAATGTTTTTAAGTAGTAAGAAGATGTATGTTTGTATTTACTTAACACTGAAACAAATTACTAGATCCCATCGATCCCATAGGCATTGTAGCCTACAACTGATGGGATCTAGTAATTTGCTTTTCACAAGAGCAGTTGAGCATTTTTTTTATTCCTACACGGGGAATGAACCCACTACCCTTGGAGTCGAGAACCAAGCTATAAAACAACTGGAGGTGCATATTACTATTAGTCGTACAGCGTACTATGTATCTTAAGTTCTGGACAAACTTACAAATTTGTACAAACTTGTATTGCGAATACACATAAGCACAATAAAATAACTCCTGAATAGGCTGGTCAATCCAACCGGTCACTATCACCGAAATCGGTGTAATTATTAATTATCGCTGTAATTACTTATGATGATACAATAAAAATAAGATCAGACAAGACTGTGGGCCACAGCTAGTGCAGTTAGTGTAACAACACACCTGACGCCCGTAACTAACGCAAATGCATCGCGGCCCGCTATCTACGGCTTGTATAAGCGCAGGGTGTTATGCTGCTGTCGTAGACGAAGCTATACTATACAAAGCGAAAAATAAATGAGTGATGTGTATGTGTGATTCCTATGTTAAGTATATTGTGAAAGTACCAGCATTGATAGACTAACTTTTTACAAGATTTTCTTATGAAAATATTTTGGGATACCCACATCACAAATGTTCCCATAGAATAATAAAAAAAAGTAACTCTTTCAGCTAGTACTTTCACAGTAAACTCTATGTACGGGACCCATACACACATAGTGTTATCACTCATTAAGATTACAGCCTATATATTATATATGTATAGATACAACTGGCAACGTATTCCTAACGTTATCGATTGTTAATTGTATGGCGTTGTAGTTCCAGCAGGAGCTTTCAGCTCCGTAAAAGTAGGTATTGTTATCCAATTATCTTATTTTGTATGAAAAGCATGACAGCTTTGAATTGGGTTATTGAATGAATATTAAATCTATTTACTTTTGGGCTCAGTACGTGGAAAATCAAAAAGATATGTAAAATCTAATATAAGAATTAGGATGAGTTTTAGGTGCAGGACCAACGTTTTACATTCCTATCAATGCCCTGGCCAGACAATCAGGTGACCTGCATTGTCCTAACTAAAATTGAAAACGACATAAAAAAACTAAGGTAAGTAATTTATATGATTCAGGGCCGATTTTTCAATCGTCAGATAACTTTTATCTGTTGAATAAACATGTGACTTTGACATTTGTTCCATACAAAATCTGTCAAAGTCACATAATTATTCCTTAGATATAAGTTATCGGCCCTTATATGAGTTGCCAAAACAAAAAATGCTTTACGCGTCATTCTCTTCACACTATATATTGCTTAATAAGTATATAAAACATAATCAACCTGTATATAAATGACGACCTCTGTAGCGCTGTGGTTGGGCGCATTGGTGCACAAGCGAGAGGTCGCGGGTTCGAATCCCGCCGAAGGAACAAAAAGTTTTCTTAGTTACTGGGTCATGGATGATTTGTAAATTTGTGCATTAATATATTAAAAATCTTAAATTTGTGTAAAGTATAAAAGTATTAATTATATTTCCGTTGTCTGGTACCAAGTTATTTGGATATTTAGCACGGGATATTTAGACTAACGTGGTGTGGAGCGTCCATAGATATTATTATTATTTATTATTAAAGATCTCAGCTAGCTAGGTGGGCTCTATAGCCTAGATCTAGCTGAGGGCTAGTCCTTAGACAGGCGGTGCACATCACGACGACTGCCCATGGCTGCTGTTTATGAACTGCATTTGTAATCTCTAACGGCTCGGTGCTCGCCGATTCGTAGCCTATCATAATGTAAGTAGCCTAAGTGCTTTGAATTAATAATGCAAATTGTGGCCTATTATTTGTCCAGGCACATTATGTGTTGGTAAAGCGAGTAGTACCTATTTAAGTATTTCTAAATAACATTATACTAATAATGTTCCATTTCAATATTATATGAAGGTAAACGGGCTCGGAATATAATAATACTTCAGATTTTAAGTATATTGTCACATTAAAATCAGTCTGATTTAAAAAAACAATAATAACACATTAATTATTCTGAATTAAAATTCTTTGTTACATTCATGAATGTATGTGTGCAATATGAATATCGCACACATAACACACACAAACGCATACACACACATGTATATACGCACGCAGGCATGCACTCACGCTCGCACATACGCTCACACTCACTCACGCACGCACACATGCTCGCATGGACGTACTCACTCACGCACGCACACACGCTCGCACGCACAAACACACAATCAGTATTAAATATCTAATATTATGTATATCTGCTTAGATACTTATGAAAATGGCACAGTTAAAATTAAACAAGGTGCGTTGGAACAGAAGCATATATTTTTAAATGAATGCTTATTCATTTAAAAATATATGCTTCTGTTCCAACGCACCTTGTTTAATTTTAACTGTGCCATTTTCTATTATCCTCTTTAACACATTTCCCGCAAAACTGTCCCCAAAGTTGCTTCAAGTATTAATATTACCATAAAGATAATACAAACTGTATCCATAAGTGTCTACATTCTGCAAAAATCTACCACTAAGTACCAAATTCTTCCACGATCTACCTTAAGCCGTTAACAATATAGACGGGAGCTTATTATTATGCATTAACCTTTAATTCACTGTGATGAGTAAAGAAATATTGTCATATCCATGCCAAGAGCCGGAGACAATTTTGCTCGAGCACCCTCATTTTGTGTGCAATTTTCAAATTGCTCACTTAAGGCGCAAGTCAATTTGCTCATGTGATACTGTTTAGCATAATAAAGTGTGTTCTTTTTCGTGATATTCAGATAGGTCTTATATGTTCGGAGTGGAATAATCTAAAAAAACTCTATACTATATTACATAGTCTAGTAGACACAGTAGAAATTTAAAGTCTGTGATAATAATTAATTCCTGAATATTAAAGCTGCTGCGATGTGCTTAAATTGTTGTAACATACCTTTTTTTTTTTCTTTTTTTTTTTCGAATGGGTACTCACTAATGGCTTGAAAGCCGATTTAGCTGTATCGGACTATAACTAGCCGGGTGGCTAGTTGTTTAGCTGGGAGTAGATGGGGAGGTTTGACCCCCCCTAACATCACCCGGGTGATATTCAAACCGGATTTTGGGGATAGCTACGGAAGTAGTCTATTTTTATACGGTGTGTAGGACACGTGTCCTCCCTGCTGAGGGGCCCGTACCCCGTCCTCACTCACTAACGAGTGAGGTAGCACGCGCGCGGTAGCAAAAACTATTCACGAACGAGTTATCGCGTTAGAGAAGCTCTTAAATACTGATATTGACTTGGCTAGTGCAAGAAGGGCAGGCCCTCACCCTTCCGCGAGCGGTCGGGTTAGTTCGCGCGCGTAATTTCTAATGTCTAGGAGGTCCGCGTTGTTTATAGAGCTCTCTATATCCAAATCGCGGTCGCGGTCGTTTAGGTGTGTTCCTAAACTGCTAGGACGCGGGCTCGAACTCGGGTCCGAACTCGGTCCCGTGTGTGAGTCGGTCTGTAAGTCAGTACGTGTTGTAGTGAGTGCTAAAAGTCTCCTGGGACAACGGCGGCGCCGGCCTTGGTGCAGTACTAACCACGCGGGTGCGTGTGGTGTGGTGTGTTTACGTGACTGCAAATGTTGCAGTACGTGTTTTGTGATACTATCTATGGGATCGACTAAGATATGCTTAGGTCGTTTGAAAGGATGTCGGAAAGTCCGTGCGTCATGTTCGTAATCCTGGGCCTTACGAATGAGCGGGTTTGGGTGCCTTTTGCCTCTATCAAAGAATCTCCCGGCGAGTTCCTGGATGTGGGCTTTAATAGTGACGAGTTCGCAGTCTCTATGCAAGTCGATGTTACGCATATACCGGGGGGCGCCTGTTGCTAGACGTAAAAACCGGATTTGGACTTTTTGTAATCGGTCCATTTGATTGTCGCTTATGTGTGCGAAAGAGACGCACGCATAAGTGAGAATTGTTCTTATACAAGTTATGTAGAGGGTGCGTTTATGTCTTAAGGACATTTTACTACGCGCATTTAATAGCGGATACAATTTATAAAGTACAAATTTCGCTTTTCGTATCGCGGCTGTGACGTGAGTTGAAAAATTAATCGACTTGTTTAGAACTACGCCTAGGTATTTAACGTTTTTGGCTTCGGGAATGATATTACCCTGCAGACTAATAGGACACATTTTTTGTCTAGTGGCCGTTTTTTTATCGAATTGGATGGCTTGGCTTTTGTCTGGATTGACTTCTATTCTCCACTTCGAGAACCAGTTACCGAGGTCGGTAACTGCCTCCTGAAGGGATTTTACGGCTATAGAGGGCTTGCGGTGAGCACAGTATAAAGCTGTGTCATCCGCGAACATGGCTATTTGCACCTTAGGATGTTTGGGAATGTCGCTAGTGTATAGGTTATAGAGGGAGGGAGAGAGGACTGAGCCCTGTGGGACTCCCGCCGCGATGGGTCTTTGGGAGGAAAGAGTACCTTTGACTCTAAAAAGAAATGACCGGTTTTTTAAATAGTTACTGATTATCAGTACTAAATAATCGGGGATATCTAATTGATAAAGTTTATATAGCAAACCGTTATGCCAGATTTTATCGAACGCTTTAGCAACGTCAAAGAAAACAGCGTAAGTCACTTTCCTATCGTTTTTACTTTCTAGTATGTACTCCGTGAGGCGGTGTACTTGGGCGGGACAACTAGGCAATTCGCGGAAGGCGAATTGTTCGTCTGGGAGGAGGTTTTCGTCTACAATAACGTCTTTTAGACGCCTGAGTATTACTCTTTCGTAGACTTTGCCTAATGAGCTAATTAGGCTAATCGGTCTGTAACTACCTGGGGACGCGCGGGGTTTACCCGGTTTATGGATGCCTATAACAATGGCTACTTTCCAGATGTCTGGGAATGAACATCCTACTAAGAGGGCATGTAACATACCTATTTTATAACATAATTTATAGTAAAAATGTTTCAAAGCACTTACTTAAATTTTTAAAAAATTATTTTTTTCCTATATCTGGTAGGTATTATTGCATAATATTATATTTAAAATGCAGAAATATTAGACCTGAGAAAGAGGATTAACTAAGGGCCGATTTTTCAATCGTCAGATAAATTTTACCTGAGGAATAAATATTATGTGACTTTAGCAGATTTTGTATGGAACAAATGTTAAAGTCACATGTTTATTCAACTGATAAAAATTATCTGAGGATTGAAAAATCGGCCCTTAACATAATAACCAAATTGTTTTACTGTTTTTAACATTGTAATCTTTTTTCTCTTTATACAGGATGATTCATGGGTTACAAATTAAGCCGAATATAGTGTAAAGAGAATGTCCCCTATATCATTTTTTGTCTTGCATCTCATATAAATTACTGAACATAGTTTTTAAAAATTGTTTTCGAATTTCGAAAAAATTCTAGCCATACAAATATTCTTTCAAAGTCTTTGGCGCTATACAAAGCCTTAAATGATGAGGCATCTGATAAAGTCTAGTAGGTACATACATACTACGTTTAAATCGACTTCATTACATTATTTACAGCCGATTACCTCGTTTGAATTATATGTATCGAATAACGAAACCGATAACAATTCTGAATATCGATACGTTTAAGTTAATAGCTCATGACAGTAACTCAAACGTGGGCGAGCGTATTAAATTTCTATCGTGGTCATAACTGGCACATCACTAGTATCGATAACATGTACAAGCTTTAAACATCATCAGTCATCACTAGTTCTTTACAGTTTTTATTGTGCGTTTATATTGTTGTAAGAGATGGAGATAATCGACTAGCCGTGCGGAGAAAATTCTGAGAAATAAAATAAATAAATAAAATCTTTATTCGGACAACATTTTAGACATTACAGGACAGTAAATATAAACACATTAGAAAGAAAAAAAACACGAATAAATGAAAAAAAAAAAACACTGATAAAAAATAAACAAAGCTAAGGTCAGTTGACAGTGTAATGTCTAAAAACTGGAATCCGAAATGGCGACCACTCAGGTGTGTATCACCACGGCGCAGCGCCGTGGTACCTGGTCTTCCGTGGCCCCAAAACGTAGGACGTACGACAGACTCAGCAAGGAAGCCACCACACAAGTAATATAAATATATATAAAACAGTGATAAAATAAATATTATAAAAATAGTATGATGTATACACAAATAGGTACTATATGATTTTACTTAAATGAGTAGGTATGCACACATAATGCTGAAGACAACGGGGCTTTCGCACCGCGCACCGCCCGCACACAACTACTCAATTCTTAGTACAATAGAGTTTAAAAATCGAACGAGTGTTGTCAAATTTAAAATTGTTTCAGTCGACGCTTGTGTTCTATTTTCAACTGTTATGTATAGTTATATTATGTATATTTATAGTTTTGACCGAGAGCACTATTTTCAGTATTTTGAATTTTCTTCAGGCATCCGAATTCCGAATCAAATAGTCTTAGCTTTAGGTATTAGGTACAGTAGCCAGTATTTTAACTGATCTGCCTCTAGTAGACGAAGAATACACCTGGACAGTTAATTCTACTAATATTATTAATGCGAATTTAATATATAAAAAAATACTAATATAAATTAAATTAATAGTAGCTTACATGGTATATTAACACAGGCCACTTTTTAAAAGTAGAAATGTACCTACGGTACGTAAAAAGGTACGGTTTCGGCGTGATTTCATTTTACGCAAACGTAGCGGGCAACATTTAGTTGTAATACAAAACAGGCTAGAGCGGAAACAGGACGAAGGCATTTAAATTGTTGGCTTTACTGGAATACCGACTAGGTATTAGGTATACTACTAGTCGGTACTACCCTGTATGTAGGACCACTATAGGACACTAGCCGAGGCGTTCACCCTGCCGAGAGCCACGTAAACTTATTACGGCAAAATAGCGACGTAAGTGCAGAAAAATGCACATTTATTGCCCTAACATACGTAACACCAAATTAACCTAAGGCTACTAATATAATCGTTACATACATAACTAATGTATGTAACGACTTAAATCAAAAAGTACTGGACCGATTTTAATAATTATTTTTTCATTAGACAGCTACATTACCACTGAGTAACATAGGCTATTTAAAAATTAATTGCTGTTCGTTAGTCCCGCTAAAACCCGAGATCAGCTGAACTGATTCGGCTATTTTTGGTCGTGAAATATTTGTGGAAGTCCCGGGAAAGTTTACACGGTTTCCATGCTCAACGAAGTGGGCACGGGTCAGCTAGTCTTTTATATAAGAATCATATATTTATACCAATTTTACATAAGAATATTATAATTTAAGAAAAGTTTGCATATTTCTTGGAATTGTATTCTTGTTTCAAGCAGAAACCCGGACAAGCGGAAAGTTAAATAAAGCAGCAGCAATTTGTTTAAATGAAACTATAAATTAAAATAATTATACCTTTTATGTATAATAACTTAGGGAAAAATAGTGTCGCTAACTGCTTGTTTTATTTTCTCTGTATAATAGTTTTAGGGCGTGTTTCACCAAGCAATGTTAAAGTTAACGCCATGTTAATTATCATGTTATCCCTCTCGTATTTCCTGTCAATGAATGAGATGGCATGGTGTTTAACATGGCGTTAACTTTAACATTGCTTGGTGAAACACGGCCTTAACATGTTAAAATCTATTTAAAAGAACTTTACTACTACTTAAAGGTAATTAATTCTTAAATGGGCGTACGGGTATTTAATTATTTATACAGTCACAAAGTAGATAATATAAGTATAATGTATACTCAGTTATATTATTCTATTTATTACTTACTCTGAGATTAGATCATAAAAGTACGAGTACGTAGGTACGTTAAAACATTCTTTATGAGTTAAAAAACTTCGACTTGGCAATACAACCTTTATGGCTCAATGGTTGAGCGTGTCGGTGCTCTGGAGGTAGCGGGTTCGCCTGTTGTAAGTTGTTACCTCTTTTACTATTTTATATTTGATTATATATTGTCGCTGGTACCAATCCGGCTCGAAGGATCATGAACAGAATCCCAAAATATACACTTACTTAGTAACACCACTCTCTTACTATATTGGTAAGTTTTTAAATATATCATTTCAAAACTTACAACTAAATCTTGCCTTGTATACAATAATTATAAATGGTTTTTGATATCGCGATACAGTCGAAATTATGTAGGTAAAACGGGGTGTATAGAATTTGCGGGGTGAATAGAAAAAATATCAAGAAAGTTTTCAAGGTGCATGTTTGACTATTTTTTAAGGAAGGCTTTTGGTAGATTTTTAATTTTATTACATAGCAACATTTTTTCTTTGCGTTGGCAACAATTTCAAAACGTCAGAATTTACATTTTCCGTTAAAACCTACTTAAAAGTCAACCCTCTGTGAACCTCGCTAGAGTGTACTACAGAAAATCTTGATTTTAGGTGTAAAAAAATTGTGAATTGTGGCTTTTAATGTGTTTATCTCATACCTGTAATAAATTAAGTAAATGCAGTGAAGGTAAGGTTAAGGTTTAAGACTATCCGTTATAAAACCTCAAAAAATTGTTAAAATCATGGCACATATAAATTTACTGCATAAAAGGGGTCAATAGAATCTACAACGGGGTAAATAGAACTGGAGTATGGGTTTAATAGAAACGTAATAGGGGATAATAGAAACGCTTCATGTGTGAATAGCAACGAATGAGGGGCGAATAGAGATAAATTAATAGTTTTGTCAAAAACAGTCAACAGGAGTAAATAAATACTTTGATAGTTTCTGAGAGTTGTAGATTCAGTGAGAGATATGTAAATAAATAATCTTTTTAAAGTGATATGTTTTATTACAGGTACATATCGCCGTAGTTATCTAAGTATATGTATTTAAATTCAAAATGCCGCGTGTATATAAACCCGATCCTACAAGGAAGAGGTATAAAAAATATGATACGGAAATAATTAAAAAAGCCGTGGAAGAGTATGCAACTTCTCGAAATGTAAAATTAGAAGAAATTGCAAAAAATATGGTATACACAAATCGGTATTGTATCGTCACAGTACCCGGGATATGAAGAGACATGGAGGCCAAAGAGCTTTATCCGATGATACTGAAATGTTCCTAATAGATAACATAAGCAAATGCGCAGAATGGGGCTATCCCTTGGATACTATGGATTTAAGGTACATAATAAAAATGTATCTTGATAATAAAGGAATAACCCATAGGAGATTTAATGACAACTTTGTGCAGAGCTTTCTATTAAGACACAAAAATGAGATTTCTCAAAGATTATGTGAAAATATCAAGCGCGTAAGAGCTAAGGTATCTCCAGATACAATTAAAGAATATTTTGCGGAACTTGAGAAGTCTTTAAATGGAGTACCCCCTTCAAACATAATAAATTATGATGAGACTAATCTGTCAGACGACCCCGGACGGAAGAAAGTACTTGTCAAGCGGGGATGCAAGTACCCTGAAAGGGTTTTAAACCACACCAAGTCTTCCATATCTATTATGATGGCTGGTACCGCAGATGGCAAAATGTTACCACCATATGTGGTATATAAAGCGACTCATTTATATGATTCCTGGGTCCAACGAGGCCCTGATGGTACTCGATATAACAGGTCGAAATCTGGGTGGTTTGATGGAACCACTTTTCAGGACTGGGTGCAAAATATGGTGATTCCTTATTTTAAAGATTTACCAAACAAAAAGTGCTTAATTGGAGACAATCTGTCTTCACATTTATCAGCAAATTTAATCCAAACATGTAAGGCGCACAACATCGATTTCGTGTTCTTGCCAGCCAACTCGACCCACATGACACAACCCCTGGACGTAGCATTTTTTCGCCCAATGAAGCGTGCCTGGAGGCAATTATTATTAAAATGGAAGAAAACAGATGGGAGACAATTACCCACATTACCAAAAGGTTGCTTCCCTATGTTATTAAAATTATTAATTGACGAACTTAATGTAAATGCCTCAAAAAATATTATTGCTGGATTTAAAAAAACAGGGATTAGCCCTTTAAATGCACATGAAATATTAGCCAGACTTCCCAATGGAGAAATAAGTGAAAACTGTGAAAGTGCTGTAGAAGATTCTGTTGTAACTCTTCTAAAAGAAATGAGATATGGTTCAATGAACATTGTCGAGCCAAAAATAAAAAGAGAAAACTCAATGTACTCCCAGGTCAAAGTGTCGCTGTAGGAGAAATTGAAGATTATGCAGAAACAGATGTTGATGTCCTGCATAATCCTGGTCCTTCGGGTATAAAAAGTAAATGCAAGGATATTAGGAAATCTATAATATCTAACAATGAAGCACAAGAATGTGAAAACAACCCAGAAAAGCAAACTGTAGAAAAAATTTCAGATATTTCAGAAACCAAAGTTGCTAATAGTATGGAAAATCTTGAAAAAACAAAATATGATATGAGTAATAAAGGCAAAGGGATTGGAAAAAAAACGAATAGAAAAATAGATAAAAACATAGAGGAATTATCCAATGATATAGACATAAAAAGTCTGCCTATTCTTTTTTTTGACAGTTTATGTGAAGAGGTTACTATCAGTACTGAAAAACTGCTGATGATAATATTACCATCAGCAGTTTTTCCAATACTGATAGTAATAAGGAAAGTAAAATAAAAATAGTGTCTAACGAGACGATAGTCAATGATGGTAACAAAAAATACAGATTACCTATAAAAAATAGCACCACTGTAGGGTTAAAAGATCTCATTAAATTACCTAGAAAAATCGGTACAAAAAATTACTACAATAATAGTGAAGAAATATTAAAAATTTTAGAAGAGGATGATGTGAAGTAAAAGTGTTTTTATTATGTACCTAGTTATAACATAGGTTAAAATTGATTGGCTGTGATAACTTTTGCTATGATAATTATTAAGTTCAGAAGATTAAGAATTTTGTTTTTTTTAGAATGTTGATTATTTTAACATAGAAGTACTTATTCTTTGAGATTATAACGTAGACTGAAGTAGATTACCTACCTGTGATAATTTTCATACAGTATGTTAATTGTTAAGTTCACAATACCTAGTTATAACATAGGTTAAAATTGATTGGATGTGATAACTTTTGATATGATAATTATTAAGTTCAGAAGATTAAGAATTTTGTTTATTTTTAGAATTTTGAATATTTTAACATAGAAGTACTTATTGTTTTAGATTATACTTAAAGTAGACTGAAGTAGATTACCTACCTGTGATAATTTTGATACAGTATATTAATTGTTAAGTTCACAAGATATTATTTAATTTAGAAAAAAGATTCTATTTTGTTTGATTTCATTCTAATAAAAATACAAATAAATATGTTGTTTTATTGATTGAATTCAGATCATAATAGTCTGTACAAATGAAATCAATTATAATTTTGTATACTAAAACAAGTTGTAAATACACAACCTTACATTTTGCATGTTGGTTAAGTATTTTTGGCAGCCCTAACAGTTTTTCCATTAACCCCTTTGTATGTTTCTATTGACCCCTATTACTGGGTAAATAGAAATAGTACATGTTTTTCTGTAAATCTTGTAAACCGTTGCATATGGTGAAAAAAAAATTGTAACAGCTTTTTCTTTAAGTTACCGGACATGATATGAAGTCATTTTGGATAAAAAAAAATTGAACAGGCTACACATTCTTGGTACAAAGTTGAAAATGATTGCTATTCACCCCGTTTTACGAAACTAAAAATTTATACATTTAAAAATAGACAGACTCCCAACAAATAAATATAAAAATATTAAAAGAGGTTTCAACACAACACCGCCAAAGGGTCCCCACTCCACGAAAGCCAAGGGCTTCAGATACTTAGCTCGGGGCCAGATTAACGAGGTGTGAAGCCTCGATAGACATTATTATAATAATGAAAAGGTGACAAGCGTTCATAGATATTATTATAAGAATGAAAAAGACATATTAGTTATGTCTGTGTACACGTGACGGACTTAACAACTGTGACGAAGCTGTTTTTTTATTTGATTTCATGATTCACCTATCATGGACTCGACATTACTCATTTTCCACCATGTTCCACTTATCATCAACGCCATTACTCCGTGAACAAGGGTCCTGTTTATTATCATTCGTCATAGATAGATAACATCAAAACTGATAAACCAAAGATTAAATTATTCTGTTAGAAATGAAGACCTTCGTTTAATTTGCTGAATGGCATAACTTTCTAGAATTTATTGATACTATAAAATACCATACTTTAAAATGGCGTAATACAGGTTGAGTAATTTTTCCCAATGTTTGATTTATCATTAAACAAAATAAATAAAAAATACTGACTTTGTACGAGTTTTTAAATTTTCAAGTAGTGAGTGCGTTTATGATGATAAATTGTGCTTTAAACACGACTGTACGACTCTTTAGCAACGCGAGTTGAACCGTGGACCAACTGTATAAAATTAAAATATATTATATCTAGCAATATCCTAGGAAAAAATTATAACCACAACCTGCTAGCAGATGAGTGAGTGTGAGCAGTGAGCATGCCTATCATTATCAAACGCGCCTATGCGTACGTACACTCACTAATAAATGTTATAATTACATTTTCTACAATTTTCTAAAATAAATTTAATTTAACTAATATTAGGTTATAATTTTTTCGCGGCATATTGCTAGATATAATATATTTAAATTTTATGCTACGGATTTTATTCCTATGTCCGATATCTCGTTTGGAATGCATCTACTTTACTTTTATCTCTAAATCACCTAAAGGTGGACTGGTAGAAAATGCCTTGAGGCATTAAGTCCGCCTATATACAAAATGTGCATGATGTATAAATAAATAAATTTCCGCAAAGTAATGCCTGATTCCATTATCTATACAATAAACTGTATTAATAGCATTCTTCCAAACACCTTTTCGTATCTGTTGAATATTGGGACGTCTATTCTCATTGTTCTTTACGTGACATAACAGCGTCAGACAGTGAAGGAGACAGCTCTGTAATAAGCTTTATCCCTGTCACTCGCTATCAAATACTATCGTTACCTTTCAACAGCTCAGGGAACAGGGACTTGACGTGCACACGGGGACACGGGAAAAGTGATAAACTTATATCAGTTCTAGAGTTCCGTAGAGGAACAAGAAATGTTTACTGACTATGCCATGGCCAAGTGGGTGTTTTGCCGTTCTCAACCCCCACGCAAAAACGACGGGGTGTTATAAGTTTGACGTGTCTGTGTGTGTGTCTGTGGCATCGTAGCTCTCAGACGGATGATCCGATTTTAATGCGAGGAGTAACAGCAACTAGCGCCACTCTTTTTAAAATAAATATTACAATGACACAAAGATCTTATTAAAAAAAGTAAAACGGCCGTTTTAGTTATTACTTAGGAGAGTAAATACGGTATAGGATTTAGAGCTGTAATTAAATGCCAATCAATTATTTAACCGATTACTTTTTTTAATAAGATCTTTGTGTCATTGTAATATTTATTTTAAAAAGAGTGGCGCTAGTTGCGGTTACTCCTCGCATTAATGCGGTTTTTTGCGTGAAAGGTATAGCAGTCGAGAGTGTTCTTAGCTATGTTTGGTGGAAATCAGTTCAGGTCTTCGAGGTCATCAGGGCCCTAATTCTCAGTCCTCGAACTTAGTTTTTACTATCGGTCTGTCCCGCTCATGCAAATAAGATTTACCGCGCGTGCGAGCGGGATATACTAATATTCGGAACTACGTTCGAGGCCTGAGAATTAGGGCCCAGGGGGCTTACCCAACATGCTTTTACGTTTGTCGTTATCGAAGTACGCTATTTAAAAATGTATGGAATTGACTTTTGCGTACGACTAATGACGTCCTTAGTCGTAATCGATATTTGTAGTGCTACCCAACTGTACATTTTTGTCGAAGACGTTATCAGTAAACTTTTACGCTTTCCAATTGACGATAATGTTATATGAAATGGCTACCCAACTTACACATTTTGACATTTTGTCGAACGCTATCTTATACGTTATTGTTTTCAAGATAACGAAGTCTAAAGAGGTGCTTTTAACTCCGATATCGAACAATATGGCGGATATTTATTAATCAGCTGATATTCTTGTTTAGAGTACAATAGAGTTTAGGTGCTTTGCGATTATTGTTGGCCGCACAACACGAATAAACCTAGGAGAGGCGTATATATACAGTAATTGAAGGCAATAGAAGACATTCCCGACATTATTTGTTATCTCCCGATATAAAACATTGATAACTGATTCATATCCTGTTACTGGCTTTGATCCTATCTATACTGTATTGTTAATGTATTACTAATAAGCTGTTGGTTACCCAAACAAAATAATGCCAAAACAATGCCAAAAACTTAGCAGTATTTGGCATAATTAGTGAATTACTTACAAGCAAGTGATCTGTAGGTAGTGCAAACTGCTGTTGAAGACAAGATAATATGAGATTTTGGCAAAATTACTAAGCTTTGGTTGGTAGGTAGGTACTCGGATTTGCAAACATAAAAACCAATGCTAAAGACTGCTAAGTGAAAGAGATGATAATGAAAAAGAAATGCTTACTGTATTAAAAATATTTTAGAACTAGAATTAGGTAAATAGAATAATTCATCAGGAATAAGAAAGCATTCATGAACAAAATGTGGCCAAATGGAACTGTAAAAACAAATCTTAGTATACTAAACTATTTCTCATTATACCTACTGACTAATTAAGTGTAAATAAATACAACAATAATAATTGTTAATAAAACATTTTTTCCAGTACTTATTTGTAATTCATTTAATTCCTTTAAAGTTAAGTAACTTTACTTGTTAATATCTTAACATATAAAACATTGAAAACTGATTCATAAGCTTCAAATTACTTGTAAAACATTAGAAACTAAATAAGTATTAATATGTTTAATTGTTGTAAATCTTAGCAGTTTTTGGCATAATTAGTTTCAAAGTGAATTACTTATATTAAGCAACATCAAAAGCAAGTGAAAATCTGTAGGTACTGCAAACTGGTAGGTGAAGACAAGATAATATGAGATAAAACGTGGCCAAATGGAACTGTAAAAATTAACAAATCTAAGTATACTAAACTATTTCTCATTATACTGATTAATTAAGAGTAAAATAAATACAACAATAATAATTGTTAATAAAACATTTTTTTCCAGTATTTGTAATTCATTTAATCCCTTTAAAGTTAAATAAATTTACTTGTTAATAACTTAACAACTCACATGACGGTTCCAATCCTACCTAGGATTAGAACCTAGCCTACATGTTCCATAACAAGGTAGGAATTAAAAACCCACCGTATGACGGTGAGTAATAATTATGAAAATGGGATAAAAACACACCAGGCAGTATAAGTAAATATTTATTAATATGAAATGTCAATATTGAAAATTTGAGTGTCCCACGTCATTCTTTGTTTATTTTTCTTTTCAATGCCTTATCGCTGCAGGTCAGCAGGCACTAGATGGTGCAGGTGATGTGTCCTATTAAGGCTGCTGCAGCCGTTGTCTGAAAAAATATATATTATTAGCTTTATCAGGACTTAATATAGATATAGACTTATGTGCTTTCATTCACACAAATATATTAATTATAATTAAACATATCCATTTTGTGATTTGTGAAAACCACTTGTTATTTTATTGTTACCTAGACAGGTGATGATAATATGTTTATATATGGATCAAGTTATATAAATACAAATAAGTTTTATAAATAATGATTAATTAAACAATGACTTTATACAGTAGTTACTTAAATTATACCCAATATTATTATGCCAATCCCTACATAATATTATGCCAATCAATTTCCCATAAGGGTAGGCCGGCACATAATATCTAAATGTAATAAGATCCTAACATCATACTTCATTCACTAACTCACATGGTTATGTTACGGGTGACGATTTTATTGATCAAGGTACACAGTATGAATGGCTACTTTAGCCATTTGATATTCGTGACTGCGTAGTATATACAAAGTCTCCCATTACTCCCATACGAAGTAGATAATATTATACTTATTCATATCGAATATGATGTTATGATAAATGACTGGCTGCCAGGTAGGTACGGAAAGCCTTAAATTGTATACCTACTAAGCACCACTTTTTTGTTCTACCATAATTATTGTTGCCGTTTGCATAAACATTCCATTTAAACACGTTACATAAAAGTTTTATTTACTTACCTGTGTTGTTGTTAACCTCTATTAATGTATGAATTTCTCCGTGATTGTATTACTGATCTATGGCATCGTGCTTTTTTGCACTCTTCATAGTTTGATTACACATCTTCTTCACTAATTACTAATAGCTTCAATACAAGTTCATTGTTAAAAACATCTAAGTAGCAACTCGTCGGCCATTCGGCAGTGTTACCAACTCTCATAAATATTTATGTCCAAACTTACAACAAAAGTCCCAAAATGGTAACAACTACTTAAAAAAAATCCCTAAATTTTCTTATGGCACTGAAAACTATAAATATAATAAAAATAAATTAATACTGATAAAAATGTGATTATGTCCATTATACGTTAAGATACACTACCAACATTATTTTTTATACAGATTGACTTTTAAAATTTTGGTCGTTATAGGTAAGTAAAAAAATAGAGACCCCAAATATAAACCTAAACAATTTTACACCTAAAAACTGCTTGTAGAAATTTTTTGCCACCGAATTTAGGGGAAAAACTTCTAGGTTGGCAACACTGGCACATGGTAGTTTGTTGTCTTGTAACATGATAGTCTAGTGACGGATTTGACAGTTGACACAGTTGACACTTGACAGCGAAAATTACGTTTTAGGGCGCCGGAACCAGAGACAAAACGTTTTAAAAATGACGCCAAGACGAAGCGCAATCTTAGTGCATGTTGGCTACGAAATCAATGTCGCTATCTCAAAACAGATAACGTATCTACAGAACTTTACGTAACTAAGCGATGGCATCTTGGGTAAGGGCCCTGGTCGTTTGTTAGGTGTGATAGGAATGTCACACGCTTTAAGGCATGCGTGGAGGCATCAAACTGAAAATCATATCAACTTAGCCAACGCAATCAAAAGATACAGCAAATTTTCGTTATTTTCAACACTTGCAAATTAGTCGATACCTACAGGGTACATTCCTTTCGTGTATTTACTAAAAGATCTGTATGATTTTTACCGACTTCCAAAAAGGAGGAGGTTTCTCAATTCGACCGTATAAATGTTTTTTTCTGTTAATTCCTAGCACACTGGTTTCTAGTAGGTATACTGGTATATTATACTTTTAAGATACATAAACGTTATTTTATACAAACTATTGAGTCTATTGAGTATTGGAATAATTGCTGTACACTTTTTAATCCTTGGATCTCGATGGTATCAAATATCAATTTTTTATTCTATAGAGTGAAATTTGTAGTATTATATATAAAAATTCATTTACTAAATGATTTTAATAATCAAATGTGACAACCAATTTTACGTTCTATTTGTTTACGTTAGAGGCGAATATCGCTTGTGGCGATTGTTGTTTGGGATTAATTTGTGGGGTGTACAGGCAGAATATGCCCGCATGCATGTGGGATGTGATGGGATGTGGGAACACCACGTGTGTATCAAGCGTGTGAATGGTGGTTCCTTTTGTTTTACTAAAGAAAGTCTTAACAATGTCTAGTTGAGATTAAGAGTTTACTTAAGTGACATAAATTGGCTATTTCTTGGTAGATTTTCCGACTAATTGAACACCATACAGGGCACTGATTCAAGATGTCAACGGTATTTACCGGTTACGAAGTTCGAAAACAAAGGGATTCGATATACGCTTCGCTAAGTGACATACGAATTCGCTTCTCATTTAGCGAAGTGATAATAGCGATGCCATCTTCAATCAGGCCATAATTCAAGATGCCGTCGCTATAGTCAGTAGATACCGTCCCTAAGTCAGTACCGTTCGTAAGTCCTATATCATTGAAATTCCGTCATAGTTTCAGCTAAATATTTAAATTATATAGTTTTTGGCTCAACAAATCGAAACGAAAGGTTTTAAAAGCTGATTAATGTGAGTGTTGGCGGAACGTTGTAACTCCTGAGCCAACACAGCAATGCAGGCATGATGTATATGCTATGGACCAGGTGATTAATGCGGGAAATATGAATAATATCTATCTCTATCGGGCTAATTTTAAGTAAAATGAGAATTGTTATTAAAAATTGTACTGTGCCCAAAAGGTGATGGACAATATTATGTTATTTATGAGAGTAAAAGGAAGAGAGAGTGTTTTTGTGTATTGCGCACACACTTGGGCACTATAAAATAACTACTGCGTAGCTGGCCTGGTTTTAATTAAATCGGCTACCGACACCGAAATCGGTGAGAGAACCTGTTATTATTATTGAACCTGCATAATAATATGTCAACACAACATAAAATAATCACATTTTTTCAACTTTAAAAAAAAATTATTTAAATAGCCTATAATATTACTGCTCTGGTTCACACAGAGACCGGTTTGTTAACGTTTGGGTTAAAATGATACTTAAATACAATAATACTATAGATACGTCTTGAATATTTACGCCGAAGGAACCAAAATCCTTTTTGTTCTCTCGGCGGGAGTCGAACCCGCGACCTTTCGCTCGAGCACCGATGCGCTCAACCACTGCGCTACGGAGGTGGTCCAATATTACATTCAGCGCGTGATTCAAATGAAGTCCTCACTTCGTGCACCATCTGTTACTGTTGCCACTTGCGCTGACTCTGACGACACGTTAAAATGAGTTTTTATATCTGGAAATCTGTATCTAATGCAGTTTATAATGAAGTAAAAGTTATATAAGTTCTGCTTATAGTACCTTAATTTATTTAACTGTCGCTACTACGTCTTATTTATTATTATTGTACATATACCTACAGAAAACTTTAGACAAATATTAAATAGGTATGTACATATAATATCGCACATTTGCAGTCAACATTGAAAGGTACTAAAGAAAACCAAAATATTTAGAATAGGTATTTCTATTAATTTCATAGAGACAACAAAATATAGAAAAAAACTTTGGTGGCGATTTACTTTAATGGACGGCAGTATAGCTATAGACTGTCTCCAGTGGCTTCTAGACTGCAGTGAAAGTGGCAAGTCCGTATGGACGTTTGCATCTCAGCTAAGTTTCTCAAACGAAATAGTTTTAGGTGTTTTCAAAATTATTTTTATTAAGTACTTTAAATAATTATTATTTTTCAAATTACTTCAATATTACAATTTAGCATCCGGCGCAAAACGACCTCTCTAATGGACGTATTAACCGACTTCATAAAGGAGTGTCTCAATTCAGTCTGTTTTCTAAATGACACAATCGCTAAAGGACTGGTACGCAGCCTTTACGCAGCGTACCTATATCTACACTAATACTACTTAAACTTTTGAAGTTATACTTCTTTAGGCGCGTTATAAAAAAATGATGAGAGTGAAATTTTGAGTGACACAAAATTAACAGTATGAAGCCGTCTGCTTAACCGCTCATTAAGTCTCGAAAAAAAAGCTACCAACAAAATAGGAATTGAACCTCGATATTAGTCGCGCATGTTGGTCTTGGTACGCTCGTCACCTCTGATCACTGTTTTCATATTTATAATATTTATCAACATGTCTCTAGTTTATACATTCACAACACGTGTTTGAGTTTCATACAAGTGCGAATTATATATGTGCTAATAAATTATATTCAGTAGTGATTTAAATTGAATATTTTGATTGATATTACTTACTATTTATGAATATTAGTGAAAAAAATTGTGCTTATATACTTTTTCAAGTGCTCCAATATAATTGAGGTTAACTGTTAATCCATATGTATTATTTATTGATATAAATTAAAATACTTTTATTTAATATAATTAACACTAAATATTATTAAAGTATAACTTCTCACGCGCGTACATAACACCCATTTTTTTAGTTTAGTCGTTACATACAAAAATACAAAACTTTCCTCTTTATTCTTTTTTCATTAGAAAGCTACATTATCACTGAGTAACATAGGCAATATAAAAATAAATTGCTGTTCGTTAGTCTCGCTAAAACTCGAGATGAACTGATTCGGCTATTTTTGGTCTTGAAATATTCGTGGAAGTCCCGGGAAGGTTTAAACGGATCCATGCTCAACGAAGTGGGCACGGGTCAGCTAGTCTATAATAATACTAAATGACTACTAAATAATCGTAGAAATTACATTGTACACACGTATGATGTCTAGATAATATGTCCAATTTAGTTATATTTTACAAAAATAAGGATAGATCAAACGCAAAAATGGTAACATATTATATTATGATAGACATGCTGTACTGTGAAAATGAGATTTTATTACTGAGAAATATTACCATTCTACACTCATTCTCTATAAAAAATAAAAGTTTAAAAACTATAACCCGACTTCGCAAAGAAGGGGTCTAAAAATTTGAAATCCAGAAATGCATAGGTACAAAAATGGTCAAGGTAGAGCCCTGGTCGGACCAGCTAACAAAATCTAAGCGTCAGCTCACACCGAAATACGTAAATTCACTTCACATTTCACACCAAAATATCATATTCGTCTGCTTTTGCAGTATTCAATACCAATAGCGGGTGCGACCACGGCTTTTATACATACATACATACATACATACATACATACATACATACATACATACATACATACATACATAGTAGGGTGTTTAAAAAAATATTTTTTTTTCCAAACAAGTTTAAAAGTTTCCTTTCGATGTCACGAACCGCCGGTGAAAACCGGAGCTCTTAATATTAATATTAATTATGTCCTCATCACATTTTTTTATTCCCATAAGAATAACACGGGAAAAATTATGTTTGTGTATCAACTAATGATTCGCTGCTATAATTATTATTGAACGCTCTACAAAATCTCGCTCTACGTATTTATCGACTAAAAATTTAAGCGCAAGAGATTGCCATTTTTAGATTTCACTCCCATAAAAAATATTTAAGAGATAGGTACTGAAAATAAAAAAACCGAAATTTTTGAACACAAGCTGTAAAAAAGTAAATCTGATAGTGTGCATTTCAAAAAAATGGCAATATATTACATAGACTGCCAAAATCATTACCCATCCTTTTAGCTTCGCCGAAGTCGTGTAAAAACTGGAAATGTGGGAAATGTCATAATGCACCGTCCGCGAAATTTAAGTAAAAACGGGCACAAAGCTTCACATAATATACAGATATCGAAGTTAAACAAAGCGGTGTATATGGTGCCAGTTGCCACAAGCGGCGCAATAACTCCACAAATGGCGGTTTAATCCCAATGCCATGCCAAGAGGATGATCATACCAATACTTCGGTTTTGCCGCATTCGTTCAGATGTGCAATACAGCTTTTTTTTTTTTTTTCTTCACGCTGGGAAAAATCCTCATGGATACTCACAATGCGTTTTGCACAAAGCGAGTGATGCCGGACTCTTACCGGCTAAAAAACCCAACGGTGTCTTCACACTGCGTAACCAGCAGTGTCATGGGTACGCTTTAGCATTCTACCGCAACACTGCCCGCTGACCCATTTTCTGGGTGGTAATCTCCGATTCACCGCGCAAGTTATTGACACATAGAAATGTCAAGAAACATCTCCTTCCCTACTATAAGCATACTTATGCTTACTAAATAGGGCATTTTATGTGGGCATATCATTTAAGCCATATGCCCGTCTTCTACGACCAATTCTTGGGCGGCGAGTTAGGATAGAAGAGTCCGATTCTCTAACCCGCTCAGCAGCTTCCTTTTGTAGGAGAACCTCCTCACAAAATGAAATTACAGCTTGCCACGAAATCTCATCATCCACCATGGCCCGCACTACAGCTGGCAAGGATAAGTCATAACCAATTATGTCACAGAGATGGCTCCGTTGAACTAACCACGCAGGACACGTCTCTATGGTGTGCTGAGCTGAGTCTTCCGCTTCATTACAATGACGACAACAAGCACTCGACTCTTTCCCTATTCGGAATAAAAATTTGCCAAAACACCCATGTCCCGATAGCATCTGCGTTATCCGAAATGTCAGTACACCGTGTCTTCTATCTAACCATCTCTGGAGTATGGGACGCACTGCTGCAATCGTTCTCATACCAGCGCTTGGATGTTGGAGTCGATAATACCATTCTTGCATCATACATCTCTCGAGCAACTTTTTTTGGGCCACAATATTACTTGCCGCTACATTATGCCCTTGTTCTGCCTCTTCCTTACGCCAAAAATATAATGATGCAAGAACTTCAGCGTCCAACTCCCAAGGGGGCGTACAGGCCAACACACAGGCAGCTTCAAATGACATTGTGCGGTAACCTCTAATGACTCTAATTGCCATCACTTTCTGAGGAGGACGTAAAAGAGATACTAGGTTTCTGTTTAAGGAGTCTGCCCACACTGGCGCTCCGTATAACACCATAGAACGTATCACATTTGAGTACAACCGCCGACAATGAATATTGGGACCAGCAAGGTTAGGAAGCAGACTTCCCAAAGCTGATATTGTGCGCATAACTCTCGGGATTAAAATTTTAAAGTGTTCCAAAAATTTCAACTTACTATCCAGTACTATTCCCAAGTATTTCAAACTTGACTTAATCCTCACGTGAGTACCTCTTACTATAATGTGATATTCCGGAGAAGGCCTAACCCGTAATTTATAAAAACATATTGCTTCAGTTTTATGGACAGCTACTTCTAATCCTAATTGTTGAATGCGGCCTATAACTTGTTCTACGCCTATTGTTGCCAATGTGGCACACTCATCAAAGTTTTTACCTGTCGCTAATAGTAGCGTATCATCAGCATAACAAGTGATGTCGATACCTGTCATGAAGTTACCCCGTAAGACAAAGTCGTAACCGATGTTCCACAGAAGCGGCCCTAAAACCGATCCCTGGGGAACACCGCCCAACATCCTATGTCTTCGCCACCCATCTTTAGTGAGGTAAGAAATATACCGTTCCGACAAATATGATGACACTATTTTCCGCAAGTAAGATGGTACTCGGTGATATTTCAGCGCCTCCTTGATGCAGCTCCAGGGTAAAGTGTTGAAAGCATTAGCAATGTCTATAGACACTGCCACTACAATTTCACGTCTTGAAAATGCGGCTCGACAATAGTCTTCACTTTCAATACTGCGTCAACAGTCGACCTGCCTCTACGAAAACCGAATTGATCGTTTGATAGATCTGGACCATGGTTAGAGAGATGCTGCAATATACGCATCGCTAGTATGCGTTCAAAAAGCTTTCCAGTTTCATCTAATAGTACAATAGGGCGATATCCAGCCGGAGAATCTATTGGACGACCATGCTTTCTCAGGAGAAAGAGATGTCCAACTTTCCAAATATCTGGAAATCGCTCCTGCTGTACACAACAATTAAACAATTGAACCAATCTCTCACTGAGTATTTTTAAGATTAAAGCCAAAACTTTCCCAGGGATACCGTCTGGACCAGGAGCTGAAATTTTGGAGTTCATCTTTGATACAGCAACATCAACCTCCTCATGAGATATTACAGGTATTTCACACAATACTTCCTCATCATCCCTAAAAGTAGTTACAGGAGGAGAATGTTCCTCTCTGTGGGGAAATAAATTGATCACAATTCTTTCAACCAACTCAGGTTGAAGACTTTGAGTCAAAGGTGGGCTCCAAGGACGAAGTCTTCCGGTCACCATTCGATAAGGCCGTCCCCAAGGATCAATGTTTAATGAATCCAATAGCTCCTTCCTAGCTTTAGTCTTAGCTTCCACTATGGCAATTTTTAAAGCTATTTTGGATTGCTTATACAAATCATGCAGATGATTTTCTACAGCCTCATTACGTAGTCGTTTTCGGCGCTGTCTAGTGTAACGACGTTTTGCTGCAATACAGTTAACGCGAATTTCTGCTATCAATTGATTCCACCAGTAAACTTGTCTTTTAGGTGAATGGGGCCTTATCTTAGGCATTGAAGCATTACATATTCTGGTCATACACCGACAAAAATCCTCCGCCTTTTGATCGGCATGTTGGGAAGACACAGATTCTGCAATCCAAGATTCGATAATAGAGGCCTCTTCTAATAACTCCTTATCAAGGCGCTTATGTGCCCAGCGATTAGGTTGCCTCACTACATTGGCTTGCCTCACTTCATTAATAGAGACCGATGGCAAAGAAATTGAGAACTTAATATAACGGTGATCAGAGAGGGTTTCAGTGTCTTCGTCAACATGCCAATCACAAACTCGAGGCAACAAACCTGGACTAGCAAAGGACAAATCAATAATTGAGCCTCCTCCACCTCTTACACATGTTAATACTGATCCTCGATTTAGAAGACATAGACCACTAGTCAAAGCCCATTCCTCTAAAACTGAACCCCGGGGGTCAGTGGCTAAGGATCCCCATAACACATTTTTGGCATTAAAGTCCCCCAATAAAAGAACTGGATTAGGGTGACTTCTTCCAATTACTTCACCAATGTCAATTAGAAATCTTTCAAATTCAGAGAGTACTCTGTTTGGAGAAAAATAAACTCCAATTATTACGATTCCTTCTACCAAGGCTGCAATATATCCAGAACCTCTACCTACGAGTTCAATTCCAGTACAAAACTGGGCCACCAGAGTGACTGTACAATTACTGTCCGCAATCCAATTACTCCTATCCGGGACGAAATAAGGTTCACTGACTATAGCAACTTTTATTAACCACTGTGCCATGCTCTGTAATAGTAAATCTTGAGCTCTGGCACAGTGGTTAATATTTGCTTGCAAAACGTTAATAGCCATTATAACTGACTAGGGTTCGACTCCCCCTCATCCATTACCTCTACAAGAGGATGGCGACTAGGTGGCGAAGGACAATTAGATCCTGTAGCCATAGTTTTTCTCACATTTTTAGAGCTGTTGCACACACTACTTCCTAGAAGATGATCTGTGGGAAGGCTTTTAACAGCACACAAAACGCAATGGGGAGTGTTGTTACATACATTAGATTTGTGGCCAACAGCTCCACAACGGAAGCATATATCACTGCGGTCCGTCTCAGAAGTGCAGTTTATTCGCAAGTGGCCTAGCTCCATACACCTAAAGCACCGTAAAGGTCTGCGTTGCAACAACTTAACGTTTGCAGCCACCCATCCGACAAGTAGACGCCTCTCCGCTAATATTTTCTTTGCAGTCACTACTGGACATTTTATCCAAACAGCTCCGAGACCAGATGCAGAGCTTCGGATTTCGCCTATTCTTATTGATTCAGTGGAACATCCTCCAACACGAATCACAGCTTCTCTGACTTCCTCAACCGTAACAGAATCGTCAAGACCCGAGATACGAATTTCCGCACATTTTGTTGGCCTCGATATAAAAATATCTTCATTGGCAAAAGATTCTCTTAACTTGCGAGCAAGAGCATCTGCCTTATCATCATTAGAGTTTCCCGGAATTTCAAGAATGCGTGCACCCGTGGCTGCACGCCTACACCGCAATGAAGATATGCCAAGTTCATCAAGCTTAAATCGGCACTTGGCATCAGTAATCGCTTTAGCATAGGTAATACCCCTCTCCTGTGCACCTGGTTGGAGAGTTAATACTACAGCAGACGAGCGAGGAGCACGTAGTTTAACTGACTTCTGAGACGGTGCTACGGGTTGTGATGAGGCTACTTCTCTATTATTATTTTTCTTTTTCCTTCTAACAACCGTAGACCAGGTTGTATCATTTGATTGAGTTAAAGCTGCAGATGAAGACTGAATAATATTTGTCTCTGCAGCAACTCCCACATTGGTTAGTTGTGTCTTCTCACTTTCTTTGGGTTTGTTAGTCTTTTTTACCCTTTTAGACATGGCCTGATTAGATTCCCTCACATTTTGTTGGTCCCTTGCAAGAGCAGGGCGAAGCAATTTTTTCGGAAGGAGTCTATCCTCTAGACATGCAAATCTTGCATCAATCATATTTCCTACTTGGATCATTACCGAACGAGCAATGGATTCTGCCAATGGGAGCGAGTCTGTATGTGGACTGTGGTCAGCGCTTCTTTTATCCTGGGATATTGTTTCTACTACAGAGCCATTGCCTGCAACAGATACCTCTCTGCTTGATTGTATTGCTTCAAAAAATTTGCACGAAGCTCACATAGCTCTTTACGTAGCTCTTTAATTTCAGCTTGCAATTTTGCATTGAAGCTTTGTAACAAAGCTGTTTCATCACTTAAAGTGCGTTTTTGAAGCACTTCCACAGCTTCTTTAATCAGAACTGTCGAGTCTTTTAATGCACGTTGAAAAGTGCCTTTGAGATTACGAGACTTAGACGCTACGTTTAAAATAACATCAATGTTATCTACCACCTGCTGGCCTAAAGCTGCAGCTGGTATTGAATCGGCAGTATTTAAAGAACCTTGTGTAGTTACTTTTTTGTCTTTACTCTTTTGAGACATTGCTGCTATTTCCCCTTCTGAATCTGAAATAAGTTTCCGTCTTTCAAATTCTGAACGTCCTCTTCCTCTTTTAGGCTTAGATTTAGGCTTAGCAAACTCTGGATTGTCTTGACAGGAATCAGTACCTGAATTAGCTGTATCCGTTGCATAAGCTCGCTTGCCTCTATAAAACCGGCTTTGAGTCGGCGGCTCTTCTATGCCTAAATTCATGGTGGCTCCTAAGTTATCTAGGTTTTCTAACTGACTGTTAGAAACTAAATGGCAGATGTTGCCCCCCCCAGAATACGCGAGGCTGACGGGGTCCGAAGACACCGTGAGGGATTCTCCAGCCGCAGAGCGGCTGGTACCCTCCTGGGGTAGTTTTTCATTAACACTTGCCATGATTTCCTTTTCAGGGTTCGGTCCCTCCTTTTTAAGGGTTTGGTCCCTCCTTTGGCGGGTTTGGTCCCCCCTAAAGCGCTTGCGACCAGAAGACCAGAAGTTCTCGCAATCAAAACAAGCCAAGCCGCAACACAACCCCAAATCCAAGTCAAACGGTCTCACCCGCACATACAATAAACCCTGCGCGTGTAAGTGCTACCACCTACCGAGATCGGAGCTATAAGACGACTAGGTCAGCTGCAACTGCAACAACTAGGCCTCAACTTACCCCGCGGCCATACATCCCATCGGCACGCTAGACCTTAGGATTAGGGTAGCTGCAAAAGCCGGACGCAAAACATCCATCCAGCTTTTGCAGCTATGACATCATTCATAACTTCAAAAGCTAGATGGATAACCATACAGCTTTTGAAACCATGATACCCAGACATCAACTCACTGTCACGACGAGATTCAAGATTCTCAAATCTCCCCATGCCAACGCAATGATATGCTGTTCTCCTTCACCACCTGCATCTCTTGTCTTCTCTTCTGGTTAAGAGAGGTACAGAGAGCCTTCTCAGTCTAAATTCGCAATAGCCTGAACTGCAAGCACCTTGAGTACTTGCAATCCAGACTACTGAGCCCCTCCGCCACGACAAGGCTTAGACAATTGGGGGGAGATGTGCAATACAGCTAAGTTAACCCTCATTTAGCGCGTCAAGCAATGTTAAAGTTAATCCTTCGTTAAATATCATGTTATCCCTCTCGTATATCCTGTCAATGAATGAGAAGGCATGGTATTTTAATATGGCGTTAACTTTAACATTGCTTGGTGAAACACGCCCTTATGATGACATCCACAGAAATAAATCAATTTCTGTGATGACTTCGCTATTTATCGCTTACGAAGTTCGAAAACAAAATGTATTTTTGATTTGACATTAGCTTCTCTAAGTGACATACGTTTTCACCTGTCATATAGCAAACCTTATGTCAATTGAATGGGACATTTTGTTTTGAAATGTTTGTAAGCGATAAATAACGATGGCAATCTCGAATCAGTGCCCTGGTTGTTTTACAGCTGCGTCACAAAGTAGATAAGCTGCGTCAAGCTGTGGCGTTTGGCAAAGTTCGAGAGTGCCCATTGCCCACCAATGGCAAAAATTTTATAGGCCGTGATCTATACTAATATTATAAAGCGAAGGAGTTTGTTTGTTTGTTTAAACGCGCTTATCTCAGGAACCACTGGTCTGATTTGAAAAAATCTTTTTTTGTTGGATAGTCCATTTATAGAGGAAGGCTTTAGGCTATATAACATTACGCTGCGACCAATAGGAGCGAAGCGTCAGTGAGAAATGTTGCAAAAACGGGGAGACTTTCGTTGCGTGCGCTGCATAAATGTTTTAAGTACTCAAGAACCACGCGAACGAAGTCGCGGGAACAGCTAGTGTAATTATAAAATCTGGGGACTAACTCCCGACACAATCGAGAACCGAATCCGTTCGATATCAGTGGTTTTTCGTACTTTATTTGGTGAATTACTTTGAAACTAATCAGGATAAAGAAAGTTATTAGATCGTAACTCTTTGTACTCCCGATCATATCAATCGACTGATAATCAAAATAAACAAATGTCAATTTATTAGGAAGTACGCGGCATGATCGTATCTGAATCAAAATCAAATCAGTTTGGAGAGTAAGGCCCCTGTCCGTTCCTTTCTGTCTGTTAATATTCCACCAATTAGCGTTTAATATGGGTTGTTAATTTGAATGCTATGTTAGTTGATCATTCATTTGAATAGCATTCGGATAACCGGGGGTTTGTGTGTGTGTTTTCTATGCGGGAATCTCCCTTACCCTTTGTTTGTTTGTTTGCAGTGTGTAGTGAGATGCTTATGAGACAAAACAGCTTGTATTGTGTTAGCTCAAGCAAATGTTTGCCAATTCAGGTGATGTCTGCAAAGTGTGTTCTATTCGGGTGGGAGCTGTGTAGATCAATATGTTAAAGAAAACATAGATACAAGTGAAGACATGAATGGATGAAGGAGATATGTTGCAAAAAATACCTAGAAAATTGGGTTTGAACTGTCACTTAAACATTTTAGGATATGTAGTGACGTATTAAGTACATTGATTCTAGAAACGGATCTTTAGATTAGGTAATATACTTTATACGTTACGACTTATTCTAAAAAATCTGAATTTTTTTCTTCATCCATTAATGTCTTCATTTCTTAACTCTGTTGTTCGCTTCAATTGGTCTAGTGGTTCAGAGCTTGGCTCTTGACCCGGGAGGTAGCATGTTCGAATCCCGCTGAGGGATCAAAAAGCTTTCAATGTTCCCAAGTGATGGATGTGTATTAATATAATAATAATCTAAAATATGTGTATATTAATAAAGTATTAAATATATTTCCGTTGTCTGGTACCTGTAACACAAGTTCTTCGGATACTTAGCACGGGGCCAGATTGACGTGGTAGACGCTTCACACCACGTCAGTCTGGTCCCGTGCTAAGTATTAGATGAACTTGTGTTACGGGGCCCAGACAACGGTCATTCCCCTTTATATTTTTTTATTATCTAAGTATTTTAACATTTGCTTATGACCAGCTGATTATATCAATCCCTTCTACATTAACAATTTAATTATGTTTTACTAACGACCGATTTCTGAAAGGCGAATAATCGAATAATTAGGGCGTGTTTCACAAAGCAATGTTAAAGTTAATGCTTCGTTAAATATCATGTTCCTTTCGTAATTACTATCAATGAATGAGAAGGCATGGTATTTTAACTAGCCGTTACTAACATGCGTTGGTGAAATGGACTGAATGGCATTAAAGTTAACATCCCGTATTGCACGCTGATTGGTGAAACATTTAACAGACAGAAAGAGATGGACACATATTGTTATACGTGAAAACTTCAAAAGACTTTTAAAAAAATATCTTGTATTGATTTACTACAATATTACTTTATAACTAAATTTAAACTCAAATTAACAAAATTAACTTAACTAGGAGACCACGATCCTAATTCGGAGTTAAAGACGACTGCGCCCTTTTTGATGCGCGGGATATATTTATTATCTCATACAGTTTATGTGTATGGGTTATGTATCTACCATAGAATAATTATATGTGTTTGTATTAGGAATAGAATAATAAATGAATTTTATCAACAATGTTTTCGTTGTTTTAACTTATCAATGAATGAAGCCCTTTGTTCTATTTCTAGAAAGATAACTAAATTACGACAGAATCTATGTTATGGTGCAATAAAAATATAAGGGGAAGTTTAGATATTTTACAATATGTGTCCATATGTGTCTTTCTCTTTCTGTATTACACGCTATCACCCTCACACTTATGTAAGGTTACAATAAATCTGTAACGCACGCGATTATAACGACTCGCCAACGCTATCTATCATATTGCGATAGTACAAATTTGCACCTTATTCATATAGCTTTAGAGATTAATATTATGGTATAGCTGAAAATCTGACGTTTCAACTCCTCGCCAATGTGAATGCCTATAGCAGCGAAGTTAGAAACGATAACAGGAAGCAGGTATCGAAAGATATCGAGTTGAAACCGTCAGTTTGCAATACTGGTTTGCGTGTCGATTAGCTGATAAGTGATAACAGCTGTCGGTTTTATCGGCCATCGAACTTAGAAAGGTGTGGCAGATACATCGTGGTATTATGTTAGGTCAAATTTTAGAAATGTATGTATTATATAACTATTTATTTAGTAACATTTATAATTTTAGGATTTTTGTAATTGGCAATACTAAAAGCGTGGTTTAATTGTATAACTTAACTATGGTAAAATTGTAAACTATTATTTTTAAGAAAAGTTATTACACGGTAATTATTGCATAATTATTTGGTGTGGATTATGATTTTTAGAATGTTTTATAAGTCTTTAAATGTATTTGATTGATAATTTGTTTGTTAGCGGAAGTGACAAATAATAAGTTGTTAAATAGTGTAAAATATAATTAATCAGATCAACTGTATAAAAATTAGGAAATATCATTATTAAAATTATGTAATTGTGCAATATTTATTAAGACTGTGTGAGGATTTTTATACTATTGTAAACTTAAAAGTACATTTGATATTCTCATATTTGACTTATATTTGACTTCCTTCAGAGAGTTAACGCTGATACCAGTTGGAGGGAACAGGCACCCCTGCCTGCCTTTTAGTATAAAATAGGGAGTTTGAGCCCTGTGAGCTCAATTCTGGTATCAGCGGTGGCCTCATCAGCTCATTGGTAAGTCATAGTCTCTTTTATAAAATTGTTAATGTTAATATTGTTAAGTAGATTTGCTGTTCAGTATTAAATGTGTTATTTTAAAGATTTATGTGATTACTAGCTGTGCCCGCGACTTCGTACGCGTGGAAAAGTGATTTAGGGCACTTTAGTATTTTTAAATATATTTTTAGTTTATTGGCGCAACCGCTGAGAACTTTCGCTAATAGGTACTTCCCAGTGCATCCCAGTGTTGATCCCGATCCAGCAAGACACGTACCCGGCAAGCCTCTTGGTATGCAGGGTATAATAATAATATATTACTATCCTTTCGGAGCTCGGCAAAAGAAGTAGGCCTTCGAACAATATGTAGAAGTCAGCAAAGGTATTCGAAGTTAGGATAATATTATTCGAATGCACCGTATAGACCCAGACAATTTTTCACGTTAATTTAGTAAAGTATTTAACTTCGATGTCCGTCTGTCTGTCTGGGTGTCAAAACTTTAACACATGTAGGTATCAAGCTAAAAATCATATTAAAAACTCAGCTCTACTGTCCCTTCTGGCTGTGAAAAGAAACAGGCATCTTGGCCACATCTACCCAAAGATTCAGCCGTTTATATCGCTAATTTTCGCAATTTTCGACACGCCAAAGGGAACCAAAACCTAAAGGGTACTTCCCGGGAATAGAAATTTGATATGAAGCAACATCTTAATGCACTATTAAAATGTTGCTTCATATCAAATTTAAACGACATAGGATAAATTGCGAAACCATAAAAATATTTTCAATTTTTTCAACTTATTACCGTTTTTGTCATTAATGTTTTGAAGTATTATTAAATTTAAACTTATATTGCAATTACTAAGGTCTTTAAAACGGAACTCTCGGTTAGACATGGGCGCAGCGGCACGCCCCGCCGAGGATCCAGCAGGCTTACTCTCGACACAACTGAGAATCGAATCAGTTCGATCTTAACGGTTTTTGGTGTTTTAGTTGGTAGATTACTTTGAAATTAATAAGGTTAAAGAAAACCGTTAGAACGTAACTTTTTGTACACCAGGGCGGCGATTCTCGCTATTAGAACATTTTCCGCATGACATTTTTTCATGATTTTTTCCATTCTACCGAAACGTTCGAGCGGTTTACAAAACACGTAATGCGCATGGTTCTCAGGCAGTGGAAAAAAGTTCACATTCGAATAAAACATCGAAATTCGGAAATTTTAAGAACGAAAAACACTTGTGTATTCTCAGATCTTCACAGTCGAAGTAAATCGTGAAAAAGTCCCCGATATCCAACGAGTGGTAAGGACCGGTAGATGTCCGAATCCACATGTACAAATAAATAATTTGGCAGTCTATGTATGTATGTAATATATGTATTGATGTATTTATGTATGTATGTATGTTTGTATGTATGTATGTTTGTATGTATGTATGTATGTATGTAAGTATGTATGCATGTATGTACTATGTATGTATGTATGTCTGTATGTATGTATGTATGTATGTATGTATGTATGTATGTATGTATGTATGTATGTATGTATGTATGTATGTATGTATGTAATATGTATGTATGTATGTATGCATGCATGCATGTTTGTATGTATGTATGTATGTATGTATGTATGTATGTATGTATGTATGTATGTATGTATGTATGTATGTATGTATGTATGTATGTATGTATGTAATATGTATGTATGTATGTATGCATGCATGCATGTTTGTATGTATGTATGTATGTATGTATGTATGTATGTATGTATGTATGTATGTATGTATGTATGTATGTATGTATGTATGTATGTATGTATGTATGTATGTATGTATGTATGTATGTATGTATGTATGTATGTATGTATGTATGTATGTATGTATGTATGTATGTATGTATGTATGTATGTTTGTATGTATGTATGTAGGTATGTATGCATGTATGTATGTATGTATGTATGTATGTATGTATGTATGTGAAAAAAAAGTTTATTTCAGATTAGTGATAGTAGATATGTCCCATATGTTCCGTTTCTATTGCGCGTATCAGTAATACTTTTTCGTCAATACACAGTGATTTTCTTTTACTAGCCATGCTTACAGTTTGAAAGTTTGTAAGCAACTAAGAATATGTTAACGTATAGATAATCCATGACTCCTACTTATTAGTAATGGTCAAAAACAGTCAACACGTGCAAGCAATCCCAATTTGTAAACAAAAGAACGAATTTCTTAGAAAGTTCACTATGCATGATGCCGACAGTCAAGTTTATTGCGGGCTAATATCATAAAGCGACAAAAGACCATACACAGCTGTGCAGTTTTTACTTATTTTAGCAACTTAAAAAGTAGTTTTTATTACTAAATTGTTGTCGTTATTGAGAGTGGGTGTAATGTTTAAAAAACGATTTTAGATTTTCAAAATTAAACTTAAAAAACTATATTTAAAAAAATTCAATTAAGATAATGAAATTTATATAGTCTATGTTACTCGCGGCAACAATACGAATTGATTGACACCTCATTCATTAAAATCGGACCTTGCTAAAAGATGGCCCCGCGCGAGTTTCTTACGCCGGTTCTTCTCGCCGGACTAGTTTCCGAACCGGTGGTAGGCATCATATTGTAGGATAATTCTATAAGACGTGTTATTTAATAACCTTTATGGAAATAAAAAGTTTTGAATTTAGAATTTTTTGGATTTTGACCAGTAGTTTAGCTGCTGCGAGCTACATATATACATAAACTGCCAAAATCATGTACCCTTCCTTTTGACTTCGCCGAAGTCGGGTAAAAATTATTTTAACTATCTATGATTGACGAAATACGTAATTGATACGTTTATAATACATAATATTATACTTAGGTAATTAAAATATTAATATTTCAATAAACAACAACAATATTTACAAGAAAATCACTTTATGTCTTTGTAGTTTCCCATAGCGTTTTTTTAACGCTAAGTTTTTTTAAAGCTAAGTAAGAAAAGTGCACCACCAATTTGATAACCTACCAGCCGCCACCGTATGTATGAAGTTGTCCGTTCTACTACCGAAAAGTTCGAACGATTCATGAAACACGTATTCTGGGGTACCAATAGAACAATTACCAATCGAACTGTCGAAGTAAACCTTACATCTTCTATAATATAAAAATTGATCGCAAAATATGTTGGTTAGCATAACCCAAGAACGACTGAACCGATTCGGCGAAACGGTTTGTATGCTCAACGAAGTGGGCACGGGTCAGCTAGTATTTATATAATTTATTAATGTGAACTAAAAAATTAAACAAACATAGTTAATATATTTACGTCTACAACAAAAATGATTAATTACGAGTATTATTGACGCTTTAAAAGTCAACGATATTGTATAACCTAAACGCACCACCAAAACAAACAAACAATACGAAACATTTCGTCGAGTAAAATAATGAAAACACGTTACTTCATCGACCTGCAAAACGCAACTAACAAGTTCTAACAAGTACAAAATAAGCCGTTTAAAATATAACTACTTATAAAAGTAATATGCAATAGTAAAGAATTTTTACTCTTATTACCCTCTAACAAGAACGATTTTTCTTAGCAGCGAAATATGCGTAAGCATATTGTACAAAATGAACTCTTATCACTTAAAAATGTACAAAGAATTTTCACACTTATGCCGGCAGCCTAAGAACGATTATTCTTTGCTCATTCCACACTTATGATTAAATAAGTAATAAACGGATTTTTTTCAGTGTGTTCTGAGAATACACCAAGTGTGCATCGTTCTTAAAATTTCCGAATGTCGACGATTTATTCGAGTATGAACGTTTTTCCACTGCCGGAGAATCGCCGCCCAGACCATATCAATCGACAGAGAATAAAAATAAACAAACGTCAATTTCTTCGGGAGTATGCGGCACGATCGACTCTGAATTAAAATCGAATCAGTTTGGAGAGTTAGGCCCCAGCTCGGCGCGCCGCGCCGATCGGCTTTAGTAGCGTTTTTTATAACCTACCCTAAGAATAAAAATAATAATAATATAAATAAATGAAATTTTGTTTTAAACAAAATATAAAATAAAAAAAGAATAAATTTGAATGCTTGAAGCAGCGCGGTTCCCGCCGCGCTTCATACAAACGTCCAGTATTTTTTTTATTGTCATATATCTTCAAATCAAAGCGACATCTATATAAATTCATACTACCGGTACTGCCTGTTAGCACATTTTAATAGTATTTTTTACCCAGCAGTGGGGTGGAGTTCCTTTGGTTGACCTTCGCCAAAATTCCTACCTACCAGCATCTGATACCTACACTACACCCCGACTCGGATGTAAGACGTCACGCATCAGCTCGTATCGCGCGGCGCCGCGGCCCGCGATGCGGCGCGGCGGTCGAATCACGGCGAAACGATTTTAATTTTGCTATATTATCTCCTAAACTATTAATTATACTTGCTAGGTATAAAGGGCAAATATAGTCTTCATGAAATTCTTAAGCCAACTAACGTATTAAAAATGATGAGGATTAATACCGTGATGGTATAAATAGTTTACCAAAAACCGCTTAACTGCCCGTTTTTTTAGATTATCGCGAAAGGCTTTCTTTTTAACCGACTTCAAAAAAAGGAGGAGGTTCTCAATTCGTCTGTATGTATAATATTTTTTTTTTTTTTTTATGTATGTTCACCGATATTTTCGTCAATTATAGACGGATTTTAAAAATTTTTTTTTTGTTGTATAGAGTTCACTTCTGAGGTGGTCCCATTTTCACCAGGTCAGGATCTGATGATGGGATCCAGGAGAAATCGAGGGCAACCACCGAAAATTGTATGCTCGTATGGTGTTTTTGTTACGTAATCATGTCTTACTCAGGTATATGCTTCCGGGTGTCAACATCTGATGCTGCTGTGCTGATGATGAAGCTACAGTACTCCTTAACGGTTAGGATTAGGAGTTGGAAGGCAGTACTGCAATTGGTCGATGGAAACTATTTAGTAGTATGTAGGGCTAACATGTTGTTTGTGAGGTATGCTTGAATCAACATCTGATGCTGCTGTGCTGATGATGAAGCTACAGTACTCCTTAACGGTTAGGATTAGGAGTTGGAAGGCAGTACTGCAATTGGTCGATGGAAACTATTTAGTAGTATGTAGAGCTAACATGTTGCTTGTGAGGTATGCTTGAATCAACATCTGATGCTGCTGTGCTGATGATGAAGCTACAGTACTCCTTAACGGTTAGGATTAGGAGCTGGAAGGCAGTACTGCAATTGGTCGATGGAAACTATTTAGTAGTAGGTATGTAGGGCTAACATGTTGCTTGTGAGGTATGCTTGAATCAACATCTGATGCTGCTGTGCTGATGATGAAGCTACAGTACTCCTTAACGGTTAGGAGTTGGGAGCAGTACTGCAATTGGTTGATCGAATGTATGTAGGGCTAACGTGATACTTATAATATACCATCCAGACTCACGGCGAGAAATCTCGCCGAGAAGTCTCGCCGGCCCTTCTCGCGAGAACAAGCAATTTATCCACACTCTCATTTTTCTCATTCGTGATCTGTTTCCTATGCAGTATGGACGACATTGACGAATTGAAACTGCAGCAGGTTTGGCTGTGTGTTATTGCATATTATAACTTTGTCAATGTCGTTGGGTCTACCCATGATAATAAAAAATATAAATACCTAATAAGTATTATATTATCAAACTCTTTCAACTAAGTACCTATTAATAACAATTATAGCTTCCTAAAAATATGACCAATTCGACAAACGGACGTTGTAATTAGTGACTATATATTAAATAAACTGAAACCCTTAAGTAAATGAACTAGCATCTATTTAAGTTCACAACTGATGCGTTGTGAACACAACTAAAAAACGAGAAATAAAATGACTTTTTAAAAAAAAATTTAACCGACTTCAAAAAAAATAACTAAAAAGCGATAAATAAACTAATGTATCTACTTAATGCATAATATATACCTACAATTATTTAAATATTTACAACTCAATACCTAATACTTTAACAAAGTCATCTTTAACTATTTAAATATTTACAGTTATCACTTATTTTTGAAGTCGGTGCCAGCCAAACAAATAAATGTAATTAAGAATATTGACCGACACTAAAATTCAAAGCAAAACTAAAAATACGAATTTGCATAAGCGCGCTGAAATAATCTATTTCAACGCGCTTGCCAGCCGCGCGCGTCAAACAACACAACAGACTATGTTACCTAGGCTGCAGGCTGGCACCGACTCCAAATATAAGTGATAACTGTAAATATTTAAATAGTTAAAGATGACTTTGTTAAAGTATTAGGTATTGAGTTGTAAATATTTAAATAATTGTAGGTATATATTATGCATTAAGTAGATACATTAGTTTATTTATCGCTTTTTAGTTATTTTTTTTGAAGTCGGTTAAATTTTAATAATACAGTTAATTCAAGTTGATTTATACAATAAATGATAATTTATTTCAATTTGTGAAGCAAGTTCAAAAATACAATTTTTATATTATTATGACACTGTGGAAAAAAAAATCTGTTAGGTACTTATTTCAAGTTCTAATCTACTTTAGTGCCACATTCTATTGCTTCGCGTCACTGTGTAAGCGATCCCCCCGCGCCCCCCGCATGAACCGTTCGTCCGCAGCCCGCGCGCGCGAAATTCCTCCGACTTGCTTCCAATTTATCGTCACTGCTCGGCTCCTATGTATCGTAGCGTTATGTTATATAGCCTATAACCTGCCCAGGAATATGGGCTACAATCGTACCAAGTTTGGTTAAAATCCCTTCAGTAGTTTTTGTTCCTATCGCGCACATACAGACAGACAGACAGACAGACAGACAGACAAAAATTTTACTAATTGCATTTTTGGCATCAGTGTCGATCACCAATCATCCTCCAATATGTATTTTGAAAAAATATTCAATGTACAGAATTGACCTCTCTACAGTTTTATTATAAGTATAGATATGTGATTATCTATACTTATAATAAAACTGTAGAGAGGTCAATTCTGTACATTGAATATTTTTTCAAAATACATATTGGAGGATGATTGGTGATCGACACTGATGCCAAAAATGCAATTAGTAAAATTTTTGTCTGTCTGTCTGTCTGTCTGTCTGTCTGTCTGTATGTGCACGATAGGAACAAAAACTACTGAAGGGATTTTAACCAAACTTGGTACGATTGTAGCCCATATTCCTGGGCAGGTTATAGGCTATATAACATAACGCTACGATACATAGGAGCCGAGCAGTGACGATAAATTTGAAGCAAGTCGGATGAATTTCGCGCGCGCGGCCTGCGGTCGAACGGTTCGTGCGGGGGGCGCGGGGGGATCGCTTACACAGTGACGCAAAGCAATAGAACGTGGCACTAAAGTAGATTAAAACATCAAATAAGTACCTAACTATCAGGATTTTTTTTCTGGGAAAACAGTGTTTTCACAGTGTCATAATAATATAAAAATTGTATTTTTGAACTTGCTTCACAAATTGAAATAAATTATCATTTATTGTATAAAATCAACTTAATTAACTGTATAATTCAAAGAAAGCCTTTCGCGATACACTAAAAAACGGGTAATTAAGCGGTTTTTGGAAAGCTATTTATACCATCACGGTATTAATCCTTATCATTTTTAATACGTTAGTTGGCTTAAGGATTCCATGAAGACTATAATATTTGTCCTTTATACCATGCAAATATAATTACTCATTATATTTGCATGGTATAAAGGAAGTTTAGGAAATATAGCAAAATTAAAATCGTTTCGCCGTGATTCGACCGGGCGCCGCGTAATGCAGGCTGCTGCGTGACGTCAATTACGTCCCAGCCGGGCTGGTGTAGTGTAGACTGCTGGGTAAAAAATACTATTAAAATGTGCTAACTGTGCCTGTGTTATTATAGGAGACTTTTATTTATTCAATAGTACCCAAAACAATATTTTTTTTTATTTTTGTCTGTTTGTCGGTGCATTTATGCACGCTAATCTCAGAAACGGCTTATTCGATTTAGATGTGGTTCAATCATATTTGTAGTAATCTTGACTTAACATTTATTTCATCTCAATCGGTTCATAAATAAAAAACTTATGACAATTTAAAAAAAAATGCTGGACGTTTGTATGAAGCGCGGCAGGAACCGCGCTGCAAACATTCGAATTTAATCTTTTTTATTTTATATTTTCTTTAAAAGTAAATTTAATTTATTTATATTATTGTTATACTTAGGGTAGGTTAATAAAAAAACGCTACTAAAACCGATCAGCGCGCCGAGCTGGGGCCTAACTCCCCAAACTGATTCGATTTTGATTCAGATTCGATCGTGCCGCATACTCCCGAATAAATTGACGTTTGTTTATTTTTGTTCTATGTCGATTGATATCGTCGGGTGTACAAAAAGTTACGTTCCAAAGGTTTTCTTTATCCTAATTAGTTCCAAAGTAATCTACCAAATAAAACACCAAATCCGTTGAGATCGAACTGATTCGATTCTCGGTTGTGTCGAGAGTAAGCCTGCTGGATCCTCGACGGGGCGTGCCGCTGCGCCCATGTCTAACCGACAGTTTCGTTTTAAATACCTTAATAATTGCAATATATGTTTCAATTTAATATCTCAAAATATTAATGACAACAACGGTAGTAAGTTCAAAAAAATTGAAAATAATTTTATGCTTTCGCAATTTATCCTATGTCGGCACTATTAAGAGTTAAGAAGTTGCTTTGTATCAAATTTAGGTTTTGGTTCCCTTTGGAGTGTCGAAAATTAGAGAGATACGGCTGAATCTTTGGGTAGATGTGGCTAAGGAGTCTGTTTTTTTCAAAGCCAGAAGGGACAGAAGATCCTGAGTATTTAATAGGATTGTTAGCTTGATACCTACACGTGTTAAAGTTTTGACAACCAGACAGATAGACAGACGGTCATCGAAGTTAAATAATTTACTAAATTAACTGCTGGGTCTATACGGTGCATTCGAATAATATTATCCTAACTTCGAATACCTTTGCTGACTTCTACATATTGTTCGAAGACCTACTTCTTTTGCCGAGCTCCGAAAGGATGGTACTATATTATTATTATACCCTGCATACCAAGAGGCTTGCCGGGTACGTGACTTGCTGGATCGGGATCAACACTGGGATACACTGGGAAGTACCTATTGGCGAAAGTTGTCAGCGGTTGCGCCAATAAACTAAAAATATATTTAAAAATATAAAAGTGTCCTAAATCACTTTTCAACGCGTACGAAGTCGCGGGCACAGCTAGTAATTAATAATTATATAATGTTAATGTAACCAGTTATAATTTATTAATATGGAAATTAATGTTATAATAGAACATATTGTATGTAGGTATGTTTAAAAATATTTGAGTTATGATGAATAGATAATTTATAATAAATACACTATGAGAGATCTGGAGTTTTACTACAGATCAGAAGTGGGATGTACACGCCTACAATTTAGAAATGATATTAATTTAAATCTTCAACAATAACTGAATTTTTAAATTGTTTTAGTGACATATAATATTAAAAGTACCCACTTTTTGTGTGTTTGAGTACAATGGAAAACGAGACACGTACGAGAAGACTTGATGACGGCCACGAGAGAAGGCAATCCACTTCGAGCGCCGTGAGCGCGACGTTCGCGAGTCTCCGCGACGCAGCAGTCGCACGCGCAGAGGGCGCGACTTTCGCGAGTCTCCGCGACGCAGCAGCCGCACGCGCAGAGGGCGCGACTTTCGCGTGTCTCCGCGACGCAGCAGCCGCACGCGCAGAGGGCGCGACTTTCGCGAGTCTCCGCGACGCAGCAGCCGCACGCGCAGAGGGCGCGACGTTCGCGAGTCTCCGCGTCGCGGCGGCCGGGTGCGCCGCGGGCAGCCTGAAATTTGCGAGACTTCACGGCCCGGTGACCCGATGTCTTAGCATCGTGCCGAAATTATGGACCAAAGGTCAGTGAGCCCGCAACCAACTATGCATATTCTTTTATTTTTATATTTATTTAAAGCATATTCAAACATTGACATCGCAGCCACAGACACCAGTTGTAAACAATAGAAATGATTACAAAAACGTTTTACCGATATTCGATCCATCCTCTAATAACCATTGGTTTAAAAAGGTCAACGAATGTGCTGCTGTCTATGGCTGGGATGGTAAGACTATCCATTTCTTTGTGCAAAAATTATAAGGATTGGTCAAACGGTGGTACTATACACTTGGGACGAGTGGCAAGTCAATTTGACTAGCGCAGTTCCACACGAACACTATTATGGCCAATCCTTTAAAAAAATGTTTAGACGTAAAAGTAGGTTTAATGAATCTATACAAAATTATTTCTATGAGAAATTAGCACTTGTAAACCAATGTGACATTACGGAAAGCGAGCAGTTGACTGTAGAATCCATCGAATAAGTGATAGAACTATGAAATCTAGTGCATTAGCGTTGCGTTGTTCTCATCCCGATCAGTTAGATAGATCAATAACAAAAAGGAGAATAAGAAATGAAAAATCATTTATGCGCAGAGGGTTATGGATATATAGTGATAGTTACATAATTAAATATAATGGAATTTATAAAATTATAGATGGCAATAAAAATTATTTAAGCTAGGCTGTACCAAAGAGATCGAGATGGATACCCGACCATTATATTGGATGTTTTGGCATAATAGAAAAAAAACTTAAGTATTAATCAAGGGTACATTTTGGTTTCCAAAATAAATTTCAAAATTTATAAGAAAAAAAATACGTAGGCGCCTGTGTCTACTAATTCCGAGGCGATAGTTACATTATATTACTAAAATTAAGGATCCATTTCATACCTTGCACATTGACCATCTCGGCCCCTTTGTGAAATCAAAAAGACAAAATTATTATCTCTTATTAATCATAGATGCTTTTACTAAATTTGTTTTTATTAAACCAGTACAAAATACCAATTCTAAAAGTGATATGGGAACTTGTTTCACCTCGAATGTTTAAAGAGTTTTTCAAATACGTATTAAAATGCTGTGGCAAGTCCTCTAAGGATACATTATAGTGAACAAGCTAAACAATAACGTTATTTTGATAGAAACGCTACCCAGCACGAATTTATAATAAAGGTGATTTAGTAAAAATAACAGACTTTTAAAAGCTGGTAGTAGTTTCAGTGCTAGGGAATGATCGGTATGAAGTAACTGCAATTCCAGGTTTAACTGGGAATAAAAACAAACTCAAATCAGTTAGCCGCAAACCGTATGTTACCTTGGGTTAATACTGCTTCTCATGATGTACATGACGATATGGATTAAGTTGAAAGTGTTGTAGATAGTAATTATGAAGATAATTAAATAGTTCTAAATAGCTTCTAAATTGTATTTTAATAATTAATTATTATTAAAAATTATAATATGCTAAGATCGAAAGACGGTCATAGTAACTCGAGAAGATCTTGCATTATAGGAGTAAGTGTTGCAGATTGAAAGACGGTCATAGTAACTCGAGAAGATCTTGCAACAAAGTCAGAGTATAAAAGTTAGTTTGATAAAGAAAAGTTTAAGTAGTACAATGCTAAGATCGAAAGACGGTCATAGTAACTCGAGAAGATCTTGCATTATAGGAGTAAGTGTTGCAGATTGAAAGACGGTCATAATAACTCGAGAAGATCTTGCAACAAAGTCAATTTAAAAGTTAGTTTTAGTTAAAAGTTAGTAGTCTGCATATTAAAAGTTCAGAATTAATGACGCTTTATTTATAATATATGCCGAGTGTTAGGTCAAATTTAACTGTGTATGAGGGCATACACCAAATCAGAATGGCCGAGTGTTAGGTCAAATTTTAGAAATGTATGTATTATATAACTATTTATTTAGTAACATTTATAATTTTAGGATTTTTGTAATTGGCAATACTAAAAGCGTGGTTTAATTGTATAACTTAACTATGGTAAAATTGTAAACTATTATTTTTAAGAAAAGTTATTACACGGTAATTATTGCATAATTATTTGGTGTGGATTATGATTTTTAGAATGTTTTATAAGTCTTTAAATGTATTTGATTGATAATTTGTTTGTTAGCGGAAGTGACAAATAATAAGTTGTTAAATAGTGTAAAATATAATTAATCAGATCAACTGTATAAAAATTAGGAAATATCATTATTAAAATTATGTAATTGTGCAATATTTATTAAGACTGTGTGAGGATTTTTATACTATTGTAAACTTAAAAGTACATTTGATATTCTCATATTTGACTTATATTTGACTTCCTTCAGAGAGTTAACGCTGATACCAGTTGGAGGGAACAGGCAGGGGTTTTAGTATAAAATAGGGAGTTTGAGCCCTGTGAGCTCAATTCTGGTATCAGCGGTGGCCTCATCAGCTCATTGGTAAGTCATAGTCTCTTTTATAAAATTGTTAATGTTAATATTGTTAAGTAGATTTGCTGTTCAGTATTAAATGAGTTATTTTAAAGATTTATGTGATTATATGTGATTATAATTAATAATTATATAATGTTAATGTAACCAGTTATAATTTATCAATATGGAAATTAATGTTATAATAGAACATATTGTATGTAGGTATGTTTAAAAATATTTGAGTTATGATGAATAGATAATTTATAATAAATACACTATGAGAGATCTGGAGTTTTACTACAATTACAAATCAGGGATGTCATGAATGTGAAATATCGGATACGGATATAGAAATGATTTTATGCCGGATACGGATATGAAATTATTTCGGATTATCTTGTAGTTTCGGATAATTTACGGATATTAAATTTTAAGGTATTTCAAACGTAAAATACAAACGACACAGGGTGCATTTAATCGACCATAAGATAACATATTTGTTTCAGTTTGTTGAACTATTTGCAGTTATAAAATTGGTCAGAAGTCAGTTATTTACGAGAATTTTTTGACAGAAGAAAACAAACAATGCGCGTGGCTTGTGTGTCGGCAGCGGCCGGCCGATCTACACAACTTGTCATATCGTGTCTCCAAATAGGCTCCGCCCCTATCCGATATTAGTTACCTGTGTTCCAGTACCTGATAGTAAACGAAAATAACGTTTTTTTCGTTCAGATTAGCGTTCCATTAGCACTTTATAGCAACATTATGATCGTTTTGAACTGTTTTGACTAGTGTTCCAGAGGCAGCTGTCAGCTGTCAAAAACTGTTCAAAACGCTCAGAATGATCACGTCATTTTGCATAATTTTACCCATCTTGTTTTTGACGTTTACTTAGATTTCACTGATATCGATGTTATTTTTAAGTTATAGATCGAGCAAATTTATTCTAGATTCTTTTATAATGTAGTTATTATTGTTAATTTAAAATATACTTAAAGGAAATGTTAAATTTTGACATCTGTCAGTCGTTCCACTAGCAGTAAAGTTTGCTACAAACGATCATCGGTCATGGATATTTTTTATATAGGATATCCGATAGTTTCGGTTACGATCACGGAGCTCCCTAACATCCCTCTTATAAATTTAGCAGCAAATACCATATAGGTACTCCAAGGATTGTGCCTTTTAATTAAATAAAATAAAAAGCCATTGTATGTTTAGGTAAGTAAACTTTGCGAAGTTATTACAATATAAAATTTAAAAATATAAATGTTAGTATCTAATTAGTAATTAAGTTATTTGGTATGTTAGTTAAATGAACGTAGTTTTAAATTAGGTTAGTTAGTTTTTGTTTTTAAATATAATTCTGTTAATCTTATTGTTAGAACTTGTCATTTATTCAGCAAGAACCCTGGATTAGGTACACCTAGGCCTCCTCCAAAGATGCCCATTCTTCTCTATCTCGTGCTGCGTCTGTCCAGCAGACTTACTCCCATATAATCGAGAATGAATCAGTTCGATCTCAACGGCATTTGGTATTTCATTTGGCGGGTTGCTTTAAAACTAACCAGGATAAAGAAAATCGTTAGACGTTACTCTGTAAGCGATAATTAGCTTATTAATTGCCATCGCCATTATCACTGACGAATTTCGAAAACAAAATGTATTTGACATAATCTTCAAAATAAGGGAGAAGTTATACTACTGACGACTTCTGTAGCTCAGTAGTTGAACGCGACGGTGCTAAACTGAAGTCGCCAGTTCGAATCTCGCTAAAAAAGGTCGTCTGCGTTCCTTGGATCACGGATGTGTATCTTTTAAAATTAAATATGAATATAAAAAATATGAGTTTATGATTTTTATAATAAAAGCTTGATTTAGTTCATGGTTAGGTACGATAGTGCGCAAGAAACGACCTTATACAAAGTCCCGTTGTTTGGAGAACAAGTTTTTCACAATTAAGGTTAGTAAAATACTCCAATAAATAATTTAATAATAATAATAATATTTACTAAGGCTCTACTCAGACTGGCGCAGATTTGAAGCGTCGCGTCGCGTCATTTTTCTATACATTCACTAGGAAGAACAGCACCGGGATTCGATGCGCGTCGACGCGGCGCGACGCAACGCATCGCTCGCTACTATATTATGCATAATTTGTACCTACCTTAAGATGAAATACCTAAAGAAATGTAAAATAGGTATTTGTAACGTATATTGCTGTCTCGCAACAGCCCGATCAAACCGATAGAGACAACTGCAGCTTGAAATGAACAAGACATATTAAAACTACGAGAAATCGACGATTAGGATACCCCTGTTTCCTCCCCCAAAATTGAACCGATTTGGTTTTAAGAAATTTATTATCATCAAAGACAAAATTTTGTCACTTATGTGATAACATAATTAAACTTAAAGTTAGGTACTTAATTTTAGTCATTCGTTGTTGCCATTACTTATTTAACAATTTAAATTCACAAAACTTATTATTATACACAATTAGTTGAACTCATAGAATAAGCACTTACTTACTGAGAATACGACACCAAAAACCAAGTTCCATTGTACAAAAATTTAGCAAGTCCCTAGTGATGCTATTCACAATTAATCAACATACCTATAAATAAAAAAAATAATACGTTGATCAATCCTAAACAACAACACAAATACTAATTACATTTCGTTCTGTAAATATTCAGCTAATTATTGCTTCTTAAATGTACCTACTAAATGAGTCAATACTCTTTATATGTTGATGGTGATTTAGGTACATGTTTCACTATAAACTAAAAAAAGGGCTTGCGCTATATTCCTATGTTTCGATTTTGTTTCCTGGATGTTTAAACATAATGAATAATAGGATAATATGTGGAGGTACTAATAGTATATATAAAATACTAGGTGACCCGTGCCCACTTCGTTGAGCATACAAACCGTTTAAACATTCCCTAGACACGAATATTTCAAGACTAAAAATAGGCGAATCGGTTCAGCCGTTCTCGTGTTTTAGCGAGACTAACGAACAGCAATTGATTTTTATATATAAGAAGAAGAAGAAGAAGAAAAATAGTAAAAAAAATTTACTCTAGTCTTATGGCATTATCCAGGAAGAAAACTATTTCTCTAAGGAAAAACGGCCGTTGAGTTTCCTCTTAATAGTTAACAAATAAAGATGAATGTCCTATGGGGATAAACACGAAAAACGCGACGCTTCGAATGTGTGCCAATGTGAGTTGAGCCTTAAGATAATAATCTTAATATAAATAGCTATAAATATTCAAATATTCAAAATAAGTCAACACCCTGCGCCGGGAAGTAGAGCGTGGAAAAATAAAAGCTCTTAAGCTAAAAACTATATAAACATAATAATAATGCCTCCAACACCGATCTCGGTGACGCTGGACAGTTTAATTGGAACCAGACCAGGGGCCGTATTATGATATTTTACAATACCAGCCCGGTTCCAGGCAATTCAATAATACGGCCTTAGACTGCCTTGTTCTTTTATTATAAAATAATAATAGCTCCCCTCACCGATTTCGATGTCGGTAGCCAATTTCATTGAAACCAGGCCAGCTACGCAGGAGTTATTTTATAGTGCCCAAGTGTGTGCGCAATACACAGAAGCACTCTCTCTTCCTTTTACTCTCATAACCCAGTGGGACGGTAAACCGACACGACTAGCGAGAGAACAGGCGCAGGACCGACTTTTTACATGCCCATCCGACGCATGGATCATCTTTCTTGTCAGACAATCAGGTGATCAGCCTGAATTGTCCTAACCAAACTTGAAAACAACATTATTTGTTGTTCCAACGCGGGAATCGAACCCACGACCTCCGGGTCGAGTGCGAAGCTCTGAACCACTAGACCACGGAGGCGATATGACAGCGCCAATATGTTATACTGAATGGATTCACCCTAGTTTGGTTGTCTGAACACGTGACTCTTGACTTGCTTTCGAATGTAGTGACATTCGAAGCAAGTCAAGAGTCACGTGTCCGCTAAATAGCTGTCATCATGTAGTTATTATGTGATCGTAATACGAAAATTTTGTACGAAAGTGGCAGCCATGTTGTATGGCGTAAACTGGCTGGAATTAAGAGCTTGTGATAGGCCAAATTGGTTTCAATGTCTACTATAAAAATAATTTAAACTAATTTCATTTCGTAACTTCTTCTCAATTAAGGAGTTGAATTTAGCTTAATGTGATGTTAGGCTTAAAAAATATGATCATCTTTATTAAAAATTTTATGTAAATTTTTGTACTTAATTTAAATTTTATAATTTACAAACGTCAATAGTAAATACATAATATATTACAATTTTTTGTATTAAAAATAGATTGTATGGGATGGTAGGCCATGCCTACAGCATCCGACTAGATTAAACAGTTGAGATTCCAGGAACGTCTTTCGTTCGTCTTTCGTCATTTGAGCCACTTGAGCTCGTTGAGCTCGTCAACACAATTCCCCCTAATACGGGCCAGTACGGGGGACTGCGAACATTTTAATTACTCCAGTACTCCACGACGTAGACTTGCAATGACCAGATATGGCGCGGCAACAGTTGAAGACGTGAATGGATGAAAATGTAGCTAAATTCAGATTTCCAGAAAATTGAGTTCAAACTGTCACCAAAACATTTTAGAATACGTCGTAACGTATTATGTATCTAAAGATCCGTCTCTAGAAACAATGGCCTTATTAATTAAATAATTAAAACTAATCCTAAAACGTTTAAGGTATTTTTTTTTTTTTTTTTGTATTTTTGTGACCTTTTTCTTAATAATTAAGTAGTAGTTTTAAGTATTTGTTCCTTTTCTTATATTTAATTTTGTAGTTCGACCTTATTTTGTAGCTGAAACTTTTATTCTTATAGCATGATGTAATAACCTGTAATTAAAAGTGCAATAACCTTGATAATGTATTATAATCGACATAATATTGTATGCATAATTGTTACTTTTGTTGGTTGTTCATAGCAATAAATAAATAAATAAATAAATATAGAAGTCTCAAAACCAACCACTCTTAAGAACCTATTTGACAGATAAAAAACCTTTCGTTTCACTTTTAAAAATGAAGAACTTTACATAATATGTTCAATGTTCATATATAGTTGAATAGGAATTAGAGTGTAGAGTATAGCTATCGGAGTCACATTTTCACAGTGTGATGTGTGAAGTGTGAACAACTACTAGGCTACTCTTGAATACAGTTTATTGGATTGGACATTGAAGAATTTATATTCTCGAAATTGAAAAACGTTCCCAGTGTATTTTACGCCAACTTTGACGATAGCATCGTAAAATTATAGAAAATTGTTAAAAATAATGTCAAAGAAATTAACAAATTTATTTTCAAATAAAACTTAACAAATTATTTTCGGATGTCAACACAAAAGGCTGTTCTACTCTAATCCGAGTCGTCGAGCCTTAAGGACCTTAAAAACACGCATTTTAAATCATTTAGCAAAAATTATTAAATAAAATATGTATGTATTTCACATTGTAAAAGCTTAATCTATATAATAGAAATAGTCAGAATTAAATATTACAGACTGTCTGTCTGTAATATTAAATTCTGTCGCCACTTCTACCCGGCGCGAGGTCTGTGGTGTACTTCATCTGTAATTATAATTGTCATTCCGGTTGATATTCGATCATATTTTGGTCATACATACGTGTACCACCGGCCACCAGCCACCGCAGGCCGAGAGCTGGATATTGCGAGTGGGTGGGAATATTGGTACAATTGAGTTATATAATGACTATAAAATTTATTTATAACTTTTGAACTCAATAATACGACGAAAGTCAAAAATTTGAGCATAATCTAAATTAAGAATTACGATAAGTTTCAAAACATTTAATATTTAGGCAATAAATAATTGAATATTCCATTTCATTTGGCAAAACGATATTTGTGCGAGTTGTGCCCACTGCGTTGGTGTAATGTCTATTGTGGGGTTAACAACGTAAAGTCACAATCGGTTGTTCCCGTTCGCACAATATTATATTTAACTAGCTGTTCCCGCGACTTCGTTCGCGTGGTTTTTGAGTGACTTAAACCGTTTATGCAGTGCACGCAACGAAAGTCCCCAAATGTGAATAATTTTCCCCGTTTTTGCAACATTTCTCACTGACGCTTCGCTCCTATTGGTCACAGCGTAATTTTATGTAGCCCAAAGCCTTCCTCTATAAATAAACTATCAGACAAAAGAAATCAAATTGGACCAGTAGTTCTTGAGATTAGCGCGTTTAAACAAACAAACAAACTCTTCCGCTTTATAATATTAGTATAGATATAGCATTTATTTATTTATTTTGGACTAATTACGAAGAAAATCAAAAATATGAGCGAAATCTAAAATAAGTATAACGATAAGTTTAAAAAAAACAGTTTTAAGCAAGTAAATAAAATTATCCACCTATTTTCGCAAAACGAGTTAACAACGTGACGTCACAATCGGTAGTTTCCTTCTGGATCACACATTTAACAGTTTAATATATTTTAGTTTTACATTATTCGTTTACCTGTGGAAGGGGCTATAATAACATCAATAAAAACAGACTTATTGTCCTAAAGTACAATAAGGAGTACATATTTACTATACTTATTTACATACAAAGACTGCCAAAATCATTACCCTCCCTTTTAGCTTTGTCGCAGACAGTTAACAAGTATGGTATTAACACAAAACGTTTGCTAAATTTATGGCATTCGTACAAATTACGATGTACTTTTATGACACATTCCTACAACTCCATCACCCGTCGGCATTTTTTCACTTTTCCCTTACCATTTGAGACTCTTGGTCTCAAGTGGTCCCTTAGACAAATCACTAGCTACAGGCTAGCGCTCTCAGATAAATCAGTCTTCCCAACTGGTACTTACTAATTGCACAAACACATAATAAAATCGTCATCATCAAATCAAATCAAATATTTTTATTCTTGTTTTCTGAACGTCGTTTCTGTATGATGCCTACCACCGGTTCGGGAACTAGCCCAGCGAGAAGAACCGGCGTGAGAAACTCGCATTGGGCTATCTTTTACAAAAAAGATGGATTTTTTTTTTTTTAAGTATAAATTTACATAATTATGTCCACTACTGGACGTTAGCCGCCCCCAAAGTATGACATGAGAGATGTTGTTTATACTCGCGAAGCTTGGCAGGCGGGTTGTCAAGCGAAGATAATAATAAAATAAATAGTTAAAATTGTGAAACGGGGCCTCTGCGTGTTGGCTTCGGCCCCACGCATGCCTTCCAAAGGTCCGGGATTTAATTGCCCGTGATCAAGGAAAGCTAGATACACAATACACTGTATAATAATAATAATAATAATATCTATGGACGTTTTACACCACGTAAATCTAGCCCTGTGCTAAGTATCCGAAGAACTTGTGTCACAGGTACCAGACAACGGAAATATATTTAATACTTTTATGCTTTATACATAACCATGGCCCAGGAACACAGATAATTTTTTGTTCCTTCGGCGGGATTCGACCCCGCAATATCTCGCTCGAGCACTAACGCGCTCAACCACTGCGCTACAGAGGTCGTCTAAAGATAAAATAATAACAGTGATCGCGGAAACGCTGTCTGCTTATTTCCGAATATACCGGACCTCTGTCGCCTTTTACGACCCACAGGAGGTTGATGGGCAGGTTCTATTCTTTCTCTGGCAGCTGGCACCCTATACAAAAAAGTACAATAGAATAAAAAAACTACGTTTAATACGTCGCGGTCGGTTACGACTTCAAAAATTAAAAAATATTTCGACGAATTGAGAAACTCCTCTTTTTTTTAAGTTTCAGGAATTGTATTTGCCATCATCAGCTCTGCAACGAGATGATGAATACCAAGCGCAAATACCTAAAAAGCTTTACGAAGTACATAGAAAAAGGTTGAAATTGCCTCTTTTCCACTATATTCTCAAGGATACCAAAAGTTCGGCAGCACATATAGGACTTTGAAGATTTTTGTATGAAGCCTGGCTTACCTACTCTTTTTTCTTTTAATTTTTTAAAATATTATGACGGCCATTAATCAAAACTCCAAAAAAGCAATAGTTCTCATAAATATAATCTTAAATTGTTAATTGACAAAATCTCGTAAGGTGTCAGGTTTCTAAGATAAATACCGCCAAAGTCATACTGGTAGCGCTAAAACAGATTTAACCAACTTTAAAGCATTTCTACGTCTGTGATGTTAAGGGCGTGTTTCACCAAGCAATGTTAGAGGTAACGCCATGTTAAATATCATGTTATCCCTCTCTTATTTCCTGTCAATGAATGAGATGGCATGGTATTTTAACAACATGGCATTAACTTTAACATTGCTTGGTGAAACACGGCCTAAGTCACTCAAAACCACGCGAACGAAGTCGCGGGCACAGCTAGTATTATAATAAGAAGCATGACACATTACTTGCGTAAAATAAAATACGGCATTGATGTAGGTAATTCAGGAAAATGTTTCCTACCGTACCGTTTTTTATCTTCAGTATCGTTTTTAAATCCTCGCCTCGGCCTATATGTTTGCTATTACGGGGTTCGGTTATTCATTGTGCAATGTGCATTGTACGACTCCAATACAGCCCATACATGGCGCATACAAGCATTACAATGTTAATTGTGGTTTTGCGAATCTTCATTAATTTTTCATACAAAAAATGCAAACGCCAAAATATTTCCTGAGGTACGTCGGCGTTCGGTTGTCGTTGACGCATTGTTATTCAAATCAAATCAAATCAAATATTTTTATTCAGAGTAAATTTTACAAAAAAATGTTTTCTGAACGTCGTTTCTATATGATGCCTACCACCGGTTCGGGAACTAGCCCAGCGAGAAGAACCGGCGTAAGAAACTCGCATGGGGCCATCTTTTACCAAAAAGATGGAAAATTTCTCTTTTTAAAAAAAGTATAAATTTACATATAAATATGTCAATACTAAAGCTAAATAACATAGAATGTACTATATATAAGTAGCCTTGTAGGGGGCTACTTTATTCCCAAGGTGTGCTATCATTCATATAATCATTAACTTTATAGTAAGCTTTTGCACACAAACGTTCTTTGACTACTTTCTTAAACTTATTAGTTGAAAAATTTTGAACGTTTTCTGGGATCCTATTGTATAGGCGTATACATTGGCCTTTAAACGAATTCTTTACTTTGCTTAGTCTAGTCACTGGAACAACAAGTTTATTCTTATTCCGAGTATTTCTATTATGATTATCACATTTTCTTATAAACAGGTTTACATTTTTCTTAACATATAATACATTAGAGAGGATATACTGAGAAGCTACAGTTAGTATTCCAGTTTCCTTAAACTTTTCTCTAAGAGAAGTGTTGGGGGCCAGCTTGTAGATTGCCCGAACAGCTCGCTTCTGCAGCACAAAGATACTATTTATATCTGCAGCACTGCCCCATAGCAGAATGCCATAGGACATTATACTATGAAAGTAACTAAAATACACTAGGCGTGCTGTACTTTCATCTGAATATTGTCTAATTTTACTAACTGCATATGCTGCTGAACTGAGTTTGTCGGCCAGTCTAGCAATATGGGGGCCCCACTGAAGTTTAGAGTCTAACGTTATACCTAAGAATACTGCAGTATCCACTAGTTCCATACGTTCATCATTTAATAGCACATTGGTTTCAGTTTGCCTCACATTAGGCAATGTGAATTTTACACATTTTGTTTTTTTATTATTAAGTAAAAGATTATTGACACTAAACCAATGTACTATCATTGAGAGAGCATTATTTACTTCGTCATGGCATATATTTTGCCGTTTTATATTAAAAATAAGAGACGTATCATCAGCAAATAATACTATCCCATGTTTTTCATTTATGAGGTATGGTAGGTCGTTTATGTAAATTAAAAATAGAAAAGGTCCTAAAATAGACCCTTGTGGGACCCCCATCTCTATTCTAGAGCCTAAGGATCTTTTTCCATTCACCTCAACCCTCTGAGTTCTATTTGATAGGTATGATTTCAAGAGGGCAAGTGCTGGACCTTTTACCCCATAGTGGTCTAGTTTCCTGATTAATGTTGTATGCTGCACACAGTCAAATGCCTTGGAGAGATCGCAAAATATTCCAAGAGCATCCCGCGATTCCTCCCAAGCATTAAAAATATAATTTAACAAATCGACGCCTGCATCTGTTGTAGAGCGTCCCTTGGTAAAACCAAATTGTTTCTCATGTAAAATATTATTAATATTAAAGTGTGCTAGCATTTGATTAAGAATAATTTTTTCATATATTTTACTTAACGTTGGTAGAATAGATATAGGCCGGAAATTGGATGGATCCGACTTACTACCAGACTTAAAAAGAGGTATTATTTTACTATGTTTCATTAAATCAGGAAAAGAGCCACTTTTTATACAGTCATTAAAAATTGTTGATAGGAAAGGTGCGATAATATCGACTATCGATTTAATAACTTTCGTTGATAGTCCCCATAAATCTGCGGTATTCTTAATATTTAATAAATTGAAAGTTTTTATTATGTCTTGGGGTGCTATTTCTTTAAATCGAAAGTCAACTTCACACTTTTTTACATTTTTTGTAAGAAGCAATTCAGCATCAACAGAAGAGGCAATTAAATTTTTTGTTGTTGAAACTGGAATGTCAGCAAAGAATTTCTCAAAAACTGTAGCAACTTCATTATCGGATTTAATTACTTTATTATCTACATTTAATTTAAAATCTGAGTTGCGAGTGGTGACTCTTCCAGTTTCAGTCGCAATTATTTGCCATGTTGTTTTTACTTTATGATTTGAATTTTTAATTTTATTTTTAATGTGAAGAGATTTAGCTGCAGAGCAAACTTGCTTAAATGTTTTAGAATATAATCTCACATAATTTTTAAAGTCTTCACTTTGATTAAATGTCCTTTCATTATATAATTCATACAACTTGAATCTACTTTTCAAAATACCTGTTGATGCCCATTCGCTAAACTTACTTTTGTTGTTTATTCTTACTGTCTTAGAGGTAAAAATGGTGTCAAAATGATATTTAATTAATTTAAATAATTTATCAAATGCCCTATCTGGGCTATTATGATATTCTAACTTTCCAATGTTAGCCATTATTTTACCTCTAAACTTCTCAATACGTTTAACATTTATTGGTATACATGTACCTCTGTCTTTATTTATTTGTTTACAGTTATTGTTCATATTAAAAATTGCTTGCTGTCCACAGTGATCAGAGCTTAGCATGTTGATTATTTCTTTATTAATTGGATCTATGTTGCTAAATATATTATCAATGCATGTTGCAGAGTTGCTACTGATCCTTGTAGGTTCCAGAAATAAATTTGTTAGGTTATATGATTTTAACAAAGATGTGAATCTAACTGTAGTAGAATTACTTTCTAAAATATTTATATTAAAATCGCCACATAATAGTATTTGTTTGTTAGATGCACATACCTTGTTTAGTAATATTTCCATATTTTTTTCAAATGAATCATATAATCCTAATGGAGGCCTGTATACGCTTACAATAATAAAGTCACCCACCTCTACGCAGGCTATTTCAGTTGTTCTTTCTGTAGAGAGGCTCACAATGTCTTTCCGTTCTTTATATTTCAAATTCTTGTTAATTAATATAAGTGACCCACCTCTTATGGCTTTTTCTCTGCAGAAAGAACTCGCCAGCTGGTGCATACTAAAATTGAATATAATTTCATTTTTTTTGAACCAATGTTCAGTAATACAAAAAATATCTATATTGTTATTATTTAAAAACAAGTCAATTTCTAGCTCTTTATTAGCCATACCTTGTATATTTTGATGCACCAGCGTAAGTGTACATAGTTTATTATGTTTAATTATATTATTTGTATTATTACTTACAACTATGGTGCGAGAGACTTCCTCTGTTGTCTTACAGTCTAATTTAAATGATTATTAATTGGAACATATTCCAAGCTGTTATAATAAGTCATATTATTATAACTAGACTGCTCAAAAGAAGCAGTTGTTGTCTTACTAGCCAAATTCTTGGCTGAGTTTAAATATAAAAAATTGTATAGCGTACTAGCTATAAGTCTTGTATAATAAAAAGATAGAAAATATCTATCTAATGTCAATTTACATAATTTATAAGATAAAATATTATTAATGTCAATTACATTTATTTTATTGTCATATTTATTTAATAATATGCAATTATTATTAACAGCAGTATACAATTGGCTGTTGAGCTTATATCATATAATATTCTCCCGTGGCAACTGTTTTATATAAGGAAACGTAAATAATATAATTTTACTAATATTTTTAAGTTTATTTAGATGCTCAATATAATTTTCCATTTGAATTTTATTGACATTTCCTCGCCTCCCTAATAATATTATCAGTGTTGTATTAGGACAGTGAGCTGTACATAAAACCTTTTTAATTATATCTTGAAATGTTGCACCCGGCATACAGGTATTGTACACTGACTGTCCATCATACAACTTACTCAATTGCACCCCAACTCCCCGTCCAAGCTCATCGCTGTATATACTGATTAAGTAAATTAAGAGGAAACGTTTAAAAATTAAAGAAATAGGGGTTTGCGTGGACCCTGTTACCTTTCTGGGTATTTTTTTTCAAAGTATTTTTTTTATTTCCAAATGAAACTTAAGTCAACAAAAAAGCTACCACCGGTTTAACCCTAGCCCGCCGAGAAGAACCGCGCGGCGTAAGAAACTCAGAATCAAAAATAATGTAATGCTGTTAGAGTAAAAAAAAATATCCTGTATATTATTTATACGTCCCTATTTTTTTAATAACTTAATTATTTGAAGAGATATTGACGATCAAAACTCTTTAAAAATGACCAGATCTTTCGCTGTGTTTAAATTAAATATCCCGGAAACAATGCATTATGTACCTACAATAAAATCAAAAAATAGGAACATAGCTCAAGCCTTTTTTGTTTATAATGAAAAAAATATCTAAATCTTAAATATACGAGTATCTAAAGTTTTGGAGGAGCAACAGGGGTCTCCCAAACGTTGATTTCTTGTGCTATCTCGTAGACTAAGGCACTGCGAGACTGGAATAGATTTTATAAAATATACTTACCTTCTTTGAAAAACTGTTTTTTTTTAAATATTAATAAATAAATAAAAAATAAATACCTATTTTGTATTTCTCTCAACCGTGCGGTTAATCCCTTAACCCAGATTAAAGCAGAGGGGTGTTAGGTATATGTTTAACGAGTTTGTAGCATTGTAGCTCCCAAACAGATGATTTTGAGCCACTTTTTTTGTTTGCTGACGTGATTATTAATGTTTTGTAGTTGAAAATCACCATTAGCTCATTGTTTATTTTCCTTAAAAGTTTTTTTATGGTTATAATTAATGATTCTATCGAATATTGATTTGTTTTTCAGATTACTGTATTAATACCTACAAAAAATATTAAATCAATCATGTCTCCGAATTCGGAAAATTTTATGTGACATTAATTTAACACGCTTCTTGCGTCTAAAAATCAACATTTTCCTATGTGTTATTATTATTATTAAGTATTAACTTATTAAGTTTCATATTATCTACCTGGATTGGGAACATAATATAAATAAAAAGAAACAAAACAAGTTAAACAAAAACTTAATTCTAAACGAAATACGTCATAATACCTACCTATCTACTATTAACTAACAGTTAAATTTGTTTCGTCGTTCGCCAACGTCCATACCATGTTGAACACACCGGTTCTCGTCCGATCACCGAAGTTAAGCAACATCGGGCGCGGTTAGTACTTGGATGGGTGACCGCCTGGGAATACCACGTGATGTTGGCTTTTTGCCGTTGTTTTTTTTCTCTGTACTCAAAATTTCACTTATTATTAAATTGACAATAATTGTATTGTTTAATGATTACGTTACAATATTTTTTTTCATACAATATGTAAAAAAAATATAATATTAATACGTCATATTGTCTAAACTATTAAGACGAGAAAACAGAAGCTGAAAAAGTAATTAAGTAAAGTATAAAAAAAGGTTCTCTCCGGCGGGGAATCGAACCCCGGTCTCCCGCGTGACAGGCGGGGATACTGACCACTATACTACCGAAGACGTTGAATTTGATGTTGAAATTACTTAATATAAGCGGAATGTCAATATTTTAGCTATTTTTACCCGACTGCGCTGAACCCAAAATTATGTATTTAATTATGCAATATTGTAAATTCCACTATAACCAATATAATAGCTTTAACTATTATTTAGTTTTTGTAATATTTATTATGAGGTATCACTACTTATAACTTAATTATAAATTATAATCGAATAAACAATGTCTTTCATCATCTTCCAATAAATTTTAGATTTTTTGTAATACCTATGTATATAAATTAACTAGATATAAATAATAAGCCCTGCTACCTTCTAACGGGGGTAGATTGCGTCATGTTTTTCCCCCGTTAAAAAAAAGGTATAATGATAATACCCACTTCCCTACTATCCTTACAATAATAACGCCAATCAAACTCCTTGAATTGAATGATACAAAATAACTTCATGCCAGGTTTGCAAAACTGATCTGGGATCAAACTAAAACCAATCTTATTGTATCCGCAAAGAATTTACAATCCATCATGGAAACTCTATTTAACCTGTATTTTTCTGTTGTTTTGGCGAACTTAATGATATATTATCATTAGGGTCAAAATAAAACTCCTTTTATTTTCCAGATTGCCAGCCAATTAATTTAATTAACGAATTCCTTTCGTCGCTCCCAACAACTTTGACATCGAACTGACTCATTTTTTAAATGCCATTCAGCCATTCCGCGCTCTTTATGTGAAAAAGGAATTTTAAGCTTCGAATTCGATTTTCGAAGTGGTGAGTCAATTCCAGGCAAAGAAGATATATTAATAAATAAAGATATATTTATTATTAAGATATATTTTTTTATTATTATCTATACTAATATTATAAAGAGGTAACGTTTGATTGTTTGTTTGTTTGTTTGTTTGTTTGTTTGTTTGTTTGAATGGAATAGGCTCTGAAACCACTGAACCAATATGAAAAATACTTTCGCTGTTGGAAAGCTACATTCCTAGCGCTGAACATAGGCTATATTATATTTTCAACAAAAATAAGGTTCCTTACTAAAACCCCAAAAATGTAGCCCAAAGTGTAAAAAAATAACCATCAAAATTTCTTACATCGTGTGCGCTTCGACAACGGCTTGACCGATTTCGCAATTTTTTTTACAGTATGTTCGTTATTGTCATGAAAAGGTTATTATGAAAGAAAATGTTGAAAAATATAAGCAGAAAATTAGAAAAAAGAAGAAAATATACGTATTGGTCACACGGGGTTTGAACCTGCGGGCCTACTCCCGACACAATCGAGTACCGAATCCGTTCGATATCAGTGGTTTTTCGTGTTTTATTTGGTGAATTACTTTGAAACTAATCAGGATAAAGAAAATTGTTAAATCGTAACTTTTTGTACTACCTACCATATCAATCGACTGAGAATCAAAATAAACAAATGTCAATTTACTAGGAAGTTCACGGCATTATCGTATCTAAATCAAAATCAAATCAGTTTGGAGAGTAAGGCCCCTGGACTCGATCAATTTACGTCGTTGCCAGTCTATATGACACTGGTGTCATGGTAACAACATTGTTTACAAATGGAAAATAAAAATCATAAAATGCTATAAATAACGTATTAACATAAACTTAAACTATTTGGATTCATTAAACTATTTGTCCACCACTAATATAAGTCGGGTCATTTTAATAGGTAACATTTGACAGTTTATCAAAAATGAGCGACGTAACGTTGTAACGACGACATAATAAAATAAATATTTTCTTTTTGTTAAAACTGCAGAATTTACTAAACTTTATTTAATAATTATTAGATATTTATTGTCAACATAACCAATATGAGTTTTTTTACGATTTGCTTTCACTGATAAACGATCTTAAATTTAATATACAAATTATGATTTAATGAAATAAACTTCGTGATAATGTTACGTCAGTTAACACTTTTTCTTATTAAAAACTAGAGACTTACTCAAAAAAACGATTAATCTTTTAACAACTATAAATATACCTATTTAAAAAAAGTACTTAACTTATAAGTTGTAATAAGAATATATTATAAATGTTAATTTAAAAATCAGATCGAAGGAGTTAGATCCATGGTCATAATTCACGAACAATTAAAAAAAAATCGAAAACGTCATGTTAAGACGCCACTATCATTATGTCTTTTGTCGTCATTTGTCTTTGTGCGAAGTTAACGTCTGTCTGTTCTGTCTTTTTTTTTCTTGCTACTGAAAACGAAAATGCAATTAAAAAAAAATGTCTGTCTGTCTGTTAGCGTGTCTCTTTGCTCCGGCTAATCTCTGGAACGGCTGGACCGATTTTAACGAGACTTTCACTGGTAGATAGCTAAAGTTATAAGGATTCATTTAGGCTTCTTTTCATCATCATCATCATCATCGTTATCTAACTAATGATCACCGAATCGGCTGGACCGACTGTGACGGGAGCATTCACCGGGCGTTAGCTTATGTTAGTTCCATCTATACATCAGCTATTTGTATTAAAGTAAGTCGTGTTAGTTAAATTATTTATAACTTAAGAACGGCTTTATCGATATGGTTGAAAATTGGTGAGGAAGTAACTTAGAGCCAGTAGACGGACATAGGATACTATTTATTCCATTTGACAGCGCAGAACCAGCAACGTTCACGGAAGGGTTTGGCGTTGTGGGTTCCGCGTTGCGGGTTCCGGGTTCCCGTGTTGCGGGTTCCGGGTTCCGCGTCGCGGGTTCAGGGTTCCCGTGTTGCAAGTTCCGGGTTCCGCGTTGCGGGTTTCGGGTTCCCATGCTGCGGGTTCCGCGTTGCGGGTTCCGGGTTCCCGCGTTGCGGGTTCCGGGTTCCCGCGTTGCGGGTTCCGGGTTCCCGCGTTGCGGGTTCCGGGTTCCCGCGTTGCGGGTTCCGGGTTCCCGCGTTGCGGGTTCCGGGTTCCCGCGTTGCGGGTTCCGGGTTCCCGCGTTGCGGGTTCCGGGTTCCCGCGTTGCGGGTTCCGGGTTCCCGCGTTGCGGGTTCCGGGTTCCCGCGTTTCCGCGTTGCGGGTTCCGGGTTCCCGCGTTGCGGGTTCCGGGTTCCCGCGTTGCGGGTTCCGCGTTCCCGCGTTGCGGGTTCCGGGTTCCTGCGTTGCGGGTTCCGGGTTCCCGCGTTGCGGGTTGCGGGTTCCCGCGTTGCGGGTTCCGGGTTCCCGCGTTGCGGGTTCCGGGTTCCCGCGTTGCGGGTTCCGCGTTCCCGCGTTGCGGGTTCCGGGTTCCTGCGTTGCGGGTTCCGGGTTCCCGCGTTGCGGGTTGCGGGTTCCCGCGTTGCGGGTTCCGGGTTCCTGCGTTGCGGGTTCCGGGTTCCCGCGTTCCCGCGTTGCGGGTTCCGGGTTCCCGCGTTGCGGGTTGCGGGTTCCGCGTTCCCGAGTTAGGGGTTTTTTTTTTAGTTGAATTTCATCATAAACTGTTTTTATGCTCAACGAAGTGGGCAAGGGTCAGCTAGTATTATATAGATAGTTTATTCTATCTTATATCCATAGTTTGTGGGGGCCTATTACAAGCTCTTAATTCCAGGCAGTTTACGCCATACAACATGGCTGCATGGAATTTTCGTATTAGGATCACATAATAACTGCATGATGACAGCTAGTCAGCGGACACGTGACACTTGACTTGCTTCCGAATGTCATTTTCAGACAACCAAACTAGGGTGGATCCATTCAGTTTAAAAAAAATATAATATAAAGTGTCGCTGTAATATGAAATAGAACAAGGCAGTTTAAGACCGTATTATTGAATTGCCTGGAACCAGGCTGGTATTGTAAAAGATACGGCCCCTGTAGTCCGTACCCTAAGGAAGGGACGTGTTACTAAAACTCTACTGCCCGTCCGTCTGTCACCAAGCTGTATCTCAGAGTCAATCATAGTTCAAGCATAGTTGTAATTTTCACAGATGATGTATTTCTATCGCCACTTTAACAGTAAACACTAAAAAAAGTAATAATTAAATCACAAAGTAGATAATATAAATATAGCGTAAATTTTCGTATTCTCAATTGATTATATTATTTATTAATGGTGTTAAATTGAGGTTGATGAGATGTTGTATTTATAAAATAAGCTAATTTTTATTTCAATCCCAATATTTCTACCTAATTCGACTTATTGACATTTAATAATTTACAAACGTTAATGGTGGTGCCATCTATTGCTATTTTTAGTAACTAAAGATAGCTTGTATGGGTTGGTAGGCCATGAAGGAAGTTCGCATACGACTCAATATAAAAATCGGTAGCGCCTCCGTGGTCTAGTGGTTCTGAGCTTCGCTCTCGACCCAGAATCGTGGGTTTGATTCCCACGTTGAAATAACAAAAACTGTTGTTTTCAAGTTTGGTTACGAGTTACGACAATGCAGGTTGATCACCCGATTGTCTGACAAGAAACATGATCCGTGCGTCGAATGATCATGTAAAAAGTCGGTACTGCGCCTGTTCTCTCGCCAGTCATGTCGGTTTACCGTCCCACTGGGTTAGGAGAGGAAAAGGAAGAGAGAGTCTCTTTGTGTATTGCGCACACACTTGGGCACTATAAAGTAACTCCTGTGTAGCTGGCCTGGTTTCAATTAAATCGGCTACCGACACCGAAATCGGTGAGGGGAGCTATTAATGTAAAAATCTATATGAGACATTATTATGCAAAGTTCTACATTACGTAGTCTACATTTTATTTCCATTATGGCGTTCTAACTTCTAACGTCAAACAATGTTTGGAAAAGTTTTCATAAAGGAGTGAAGTCTGTTTTCTCTAACCGAGAACGACATTCTCAATACTGTTTGACTGTTTGAATTGTAGCAAATACTTTTACTGCTTATTTTGTATACTTACGTACAGTAAACTCAAAACAGACCACAGCTTCTGATATTATCCAATAGTTTTTGTTTGCGGTTTCAGAGTTGCACTCTACTCTCGTTCTATCTAAACTCATTACACAAAATATAAAATTACAAGTATCATTATTTGTAAGTATTAAATTTACCTTTATATAGGGTGATTTATGGGTCATATATAGCATGTGAATGGACGAGCTCGTGGCAAACAAGAAATACAATAACTTTTACCTCGATAAGGAAAAATACACAAAGGAAGTGAAAACTGCAAAGAACTTAAAAAAATAACCTTTTTTTTAAATAATTTCTTAAGATACAGACTAATTTGTTTGTAGGAAGTACATTAATAAGTATACTACCAATTAATTATTAATCAATTTAAAAAATATGTCAAAGGTCAAAAATGACCACAAGGAGTGTATTTTGCTATGCTGGGGCTCGAAAGCTCCTTGTCTATATGTCGCAGTCATCTGATTGAATCCGCTATTTAATTGAATGACTAGCGCTTTCATTGAATACTGTTTTTACCAACAAATTTTAGAATCCGAGACTAGGACAGCCATTTAATATTTTAGTTTTAAACTTCGAAATTTCAGAATGAGTACTAATAAAACGAACATTAAAGTAAATTAATCAACAAATATATCAACACATTGCTATCTGTACGAGCTGTTTGACACCATTTTAAAACCGCCTGGCGATTCAATTAAATAACCAGATTCAATAAGATGACTGCGACATATACACACGAACGACCTAAGACCGGGTTTGAAACTCATCTGTTTTGTGACTTTTATGGAGATCTTTAATAGCGATTTGTCGCGTTATGGTAAGTAATTTATATGAGGTGCCAAAACAAAAAATGCTCTACGCGTTCTTCTCTACACACTATATTTGGCTTCATAATATTTTATAATGTGAACTGTGAATCAACCTGTATTAGCTATAGTACTTTTTTTTTGTTATTGTACTACTCTAGTCAAAGAGATTTAAATACAGCCATTTATCAGAAACTAGTCTAACAAGATCGATACTTCAAAGAAACTCGTGGTACCGGTCAACTTTTTTTTTCGACGCCACATAATATATAGATGTAATGATTATCACCTAAACAGGATTTAGCAAAATAAGATCGTGGAAACAGTCAGTTTATTTATAATTTATAGTTGCTAAATGCTAATGTATAACATAATGCTAATGAATAATTCGTTAAAATGTATTCTTTTTTAAATTAGTCATAAATCAGAATGTTCGTTTGTGTGTGCATATTTAATATCAAGGACACTCATAATATTTTTTATACAAAATAAATTGTTTTATATTTTTTAGAACCATTTTTTAATTACCTGTAATATTATTATGTATTATAAACTTAAAACATGCAATAAAAATAATATAAAAACTCCTGTTTAAACCGTCATAGACCACAGACAAAAATAGTAAAAAAAAAAAGTATTCACTGTTCAGCGCAATGTTCGATTTTTAAAACACATCTTGTTTGTTACATCTGGTTCAAGTGCTTGAAAGTTAACTGATGCTTCCCACGACTCAAGATGTTTTTTAAACTGTTATTTCATTAAACAGGTTATTATTTTCTATACCGAGACACCTGCTGCAAACGAGTTGCATTTATACAAAATACAAATACTTACGCTGCAATTATTTTGCAAAATGGCGCCAAAGATAGATTCGCATTTTGCATTGGCATTTCATAGGCACAAAAAAAACAGCCGAATTGAGAACCTCTTCCTTTTTTGGAAGTCGTTTAAAAATAAATAATAGTACCTACCTACAAGGAAAGCTTCATTTCATCAAGTATTTTTAACTTTTTAACATTATATATCAGTTATGACGTCAATTTTATTAATAACTAGCTGTTCCCGCGACTTCGTTCGCGTGGTTCTTGAGCGACTTAAACCATTAAATTCAGCGCACGTGTCAAAAGGGGAATGAAAATATAATAAAATTAAAGAAAGCTAAAATATGATTAAGTAGAATGGCCAAAAGTTGACTGTAAAAATATATTAAAGTGCAGATTTACTAAAATCAAAATTCAAAGTAAAACGATACACCAATGTATTTATAAGTTTTATTGTATCACACTACTTATATTTTAATTACAAGAAATTAAGACAATTAGCAACACACCATTTTATATACTACATTTCATTTTATCAATAAATATATGTAAATGGCAGAAACCAAAATATCTTAAACAGCTTTGTAATATTTTTACTGTTATTACTTATTAGTATTCCTAGGAATAGAATTTAAACAATAAATGAATAAACTATGGAATAAAATTAAATGTATTTAACAACCTGGTAATTTACTTTTTATTTAAAAGTACTAAACACATGATACTTTAGCAAATTAGACTATTTTTACAATATACCAATAATTTATCATCAAAATATATTTCCAAGTATTAAATAATAATAAATTATTTACTTATTTAAACACTATAATAAAACGAGACATAATAATATTACTTAGCTACAACATAATATAGAGGCTTTTAGAAAATATGGTACTTATCTTAAATTTGTTCACTTAATATCTGGTTCAGAACTGAATCTAATATAGCGGACATATTCTTTTATAAGTATAATTTGGCGCCATTTTCACCGGAAGATATAACACAATGACAATATTATTTTAAAGCGGAAGTTCGTAGAATAATTTACATTATGAAATACTGAAATTGACATACAAAAATGTTTACAATGAATGTTCAATTATTTTCACATTATTTCAGAATTTAACCTTAATAATTACATTTTTATTAAACATCTCAAATTATCAAATTCTAGAATCGGAAATAATATAATACTGACATAAATGTCAAAGTGACTTAAAAACTACTTTGTTAAGAATGACATAATTATAATTGTTTTATTAAATTATTCACAAAATAATAAATTCATAGTTAGTTACAATTTAAATTTGTTACCAATTGCCATATTAATAATCAAATCTGACACACGCAACGAAAGTCTTCCCGTTTTTGCAACATTTCTCACTGACGCTTCCCTCCTATTGGTCGCAGCGTAATGTTATTAAGCCTTCCTCTATAAATGGACTAACCAACAAAAAAATAATTTTTGAAATCGGACCAGTACTTCCTGAGATTAGCGCGTTTAAACAAACAAACAAACAAACTCTTCCGCTTTATAATATTAGTATAGATTAATTAGTAAGTAATTACATCACGCTCGCTCGCTGATTCAAATCGTATGTCAATTAATCGGTATCGTTGGTGAATTAACCTTATCTGTGAAATTTTAACAAATCTTACAAGTGCGAGAGTGATGTAATTATAGAATATATAATATGTCCGTTCCTTTCTGTCTGATAATATTCCACCAATCAGCGTTCAATATGGGTTGTTGATTTGAATGCCATGTTAGTTGATCATTCATTTGAATAGCACGGGAAACCGGGAGTTACCCGTCGGTTTTAACTTTTAGTTTGATTAAATTCAATGTTGTGTATATTGTATATGTTATTTCCCACTCGAAGGTATAAAATCCTATCAACATTAATGACCTAATGGCTGGTGGGCGGTGTAATTTAGTGGTTCATTGTCTGTGGTTTTAAGTTTATCTGGGAGACATTTGTCAGCCAAACAAAGGTTTCATTAGCCCGGGGCCGAATCGATTATATTATTGATACACTAACGTATTGCTCTTATCTACCGAACTTATCAATAGCAGGGGTACGCAACTTTGAGTGTATCATTTTCTTTTTTCTGTCTTTCCTTGTCCTTTCTCTTTTTACCCGACTTCAGCGACGCCAAAAGCAGGGGAAATGTTCTCACAAATGTCTTTCTTATTCTGTCCTTTCCCCCTTTAATCTCTCCTTTCTCTCTCCTTTCTCACTGTCAAAATATCTGCATCATTCTAAACAGTTTGAAAAGTACTCGAGCTAGTTTGTTAATACAAAATATTTACCATTATTAGTTACCGGATGTGAAATTGATTATTTATTGTTACGATATGTCTGAAGTTACTGTTGTTATAAGAAGTACTGGTGTTATAAATTTGTCTGTCTGTAGCATCGTAGCTCCCAAACGGATAAATCAGTTTTGATCTATTTTTGTTTAAAAAAACTAGCGTAAATCGAGTGTTCTTAGCCATAATCATTATCAGTTTACTCACTGCTTCACAATTCTTCTTCTTAACAATTACATACATTTTTTAAATTTGTTTTTAACACTTATCAAAACGGTGTGTAACGTCTGAACAGTAGATGTGAACGCGCGTTATAAAGCCTAATGCATACAATGTGAAAGGTGTGCGCCGGCCGTTGTCCGTAGAAAGTTCTAGTTATTAGTTTTGCTTATCTAGATCATTTGATTGTAATTAATGTTTTACTATCAATATACACTTCACTGTTTCTGATGATGATACATGTGGCTACAAATTACGCGTATAAATATCCTGAACGAAATAATAAGTAATATATTATATAAAATTCTCCTGTCCCATTGTTAGTTACCATACTTCGCCGACACGGCTTGACTGATTTTTATGAAATTTTATATGCATATATAATATTTTAGTAGGTCAGAGAATCGGCTACTATCAATTTTTCATACCCCTAAGTTGCGGATTCCGTGTTGCCGGTTCTGGGTTCCGCGTTGCCGGTTCTGGGTTCCGCGTTGCGGGTTCTGGGTTCCGCGTTGCGGGTTCTGGGTTCCGCGTTGCGGGTTCTGGGTTCCGCGTTGCCGGTTCTGGGTTCCGCGTTGCGGGTTCTGGGTTCCGCGTTGCCGGTTCTGGGTTCCGCGTTGCCGGTTCTGGGTTCCGCGTTGCGGGTTCTGGGTTCCGCGTTGCGGGTTCTGGGCGCTGCGTTGCGGGTTCCGCGATGTAATTGGATTTCATCACAAACTGTTTATATGCTCGGAATGGGCACGGGTCAGCTAGTAATCATGTAAATGTTATTAACAAATAGTTCGCACTCGACACTATTCTTAACTAGCTTTTGCCCCAGGTTCCGACCGCTGCAATGTGCAGGCTTGAGGAGACTAATTAAAAGATGTGTTGATCTGACTGTCGTTTAATAACTAACTTATATTACTAATCATTCACACAATATATAGGGAGGTGATACACACACTACACCTCCCCCGTATTTTTGAAAAAAAAAAATACAACTATGTTTTTTTTTACTTACAAATAAACTTTAATCATCAAATTCTTTATTTGGAGGAAACGTGGGTGACAATTTATGATTTTGGTTACCAATGTTGGTAACCAAAATCATAATTCGCTACATTTATAGCATGCAAATTTTAATTTTTGTGGGTTAATGTGAGTAGTATGTACCTACATCATTTCCTACTTAGTTATGATATCTAGAATAATTAATTGATGCCTAAATTAACATAAGTGTTACGTTACACATTGAATCGGATCGGAGTAATCAGTTAAGTCACAAAGTAGATATATAACAGAGACACGACCTAGTTCTAGAAAATGGTATCACCCTGATACTGGCAATTCGACTGGTTATTTTTATTTTCTTCGATTTCCAGGCACATTCCGGAAACCGCCATCTAGCGCCACTATTGGAAAATACTAATTACTTATTTCGTTACGTATATTCTACGGATCGTCCTGGCTTCCGTCGCGCGCGAACGTCGTTACGCTGCCCGATCGTCGCGTCTCGTTCGTGACGCGTCCGTGCCGACCACCTTCTTGGAGCAGTTCCAGCACCTCCTGATGGCGTCCGGCAATCCGTGCTTGGTTCATTCGAACTGAGTGCGGATTGTCGCCTTGCCGGGGAGTCGAACTGCCCGCCCGCCCCGCTGCACATCGTAGCGTTGTGGTCACGGGAGGCCAGCTCCATCAAGCGTTCCGGCTGCTTGATGTCACACCGCCGTGCCGTCGCCTCGACCATGGCCTGCCGTGTCCCGTGGCCGCCTTGCTGCCACCTGAGACACCACCGAGCCTGTACCGTGCCTAGCTGTGATGGAGTGGACACCGTTCGCGCCGGGCCCCCGTCGGCATTCTCGTGGGGGGGTTGTGGTAGCCCCCCACCCCAATGTCCGGCCGAGACCTGCGACGCGTCCTGGATCCCGCTCATCCAGCCGTGGAGTGCACGGACTCGCCGCAGCGCACACAGCGCTGCCTCGTGGCTTGCGCCTTTGCCGCAGCCACCCACCACCGCCCTCAGGCACCCCGCCTGAGCCCGCTCAACGTCCGGCAGACTCACCTGCCGCACCTGCCGCCGCGGAACAATTTCCCGGCCTCCGGTGAGCGCTCTGCCGCCGCCGCCAACACCGCAGACCACCCGGCCTGCACCGCTGCACACCGCAGCTCACCACCACCTCACCACCACCAGTGCCAACACGGCACCACCGCTGCTGCCCGGCTCCGCCTCGCCGCTTGAGGCGGCCGAGCCCTCCACGTGCCCGCCTGACGTCAGGTGACTCGCCCTCGCTTGGGTTGAGCCGCGTCCGCCGGCCTCGCCGCGCCGTGCGAACTCGCCCCCTGGGGGGGGGTCGATGTATCCCGGCCCCGCCACGCTGGTGGACAACACTCCCCTGCCTGGGTTGACTCCCGGTCACGCCGCCGTGGACCCGCGAAGCCGCCTCGCCGCGTCGCGCAACGGTCCAGCAGCCTCGCAACCGGATTCACAACCCGAACACCGCTCCTTTTGCTGCAGCGAAGGAGCCTGCGACGGAGCCCCGCGCCAGCCTCTGGACATCCCTGCCATCCGAAGGTTCCTTGAAGGGAAGGAGCCTGTAAGATTGGCGGGGATCCTATGGCGGCCCCGGACGACGTCGCATACACCGCACGGTCGAGCGCCACCTGCCGCCTGCCGCCTGGCCTCTGGGAAAGGCTGTACGGCCCGCGGGCGCGCACCCGGCGCTCCCAGCAACGCCTCACGGCGTTCACCATTCGGCATCCTTATGCCCCCTTCCCCCCTTCATGGCTCCCGGAGCCCCCCCCACTCCCTGGATCGGCTGGGTCCGCGAGTCGGTTAAAGATCGACTCGTCAAAGTCTAGCCCTTCAGGCAGTCGCACATTAAATAAAATGTATACAGAAGGTTTTTCCCTGCGCCCTGACGCGGGGGTTTTGCCTTCAAAAAAACGTCTTGTCGTTCATTCATTTTGCCCCCACCTTGTTAGGGCTTTGGTCCGCGGGACGATGAGAGGCGTGGGAGGAGTGGAACCACACACGTTCCCCGGTCTCAGGACCGGGGCCTCACACGCCACTTGTCGTCTCGCCATTCAGGAATAAGCCTCTCAAGGCTTCTTTTCCCTTAGCGCCATGGTTTTCCCCTGCGTTCTGCCGCGGGGGGTTTTCCCTAGAAAAACATAAAGTATAATACGGCTCGGTATCTTCAATCGGTATTGATACGTGGGGTCGAAGGACCCGGTGGTCCTTCGACCCCACGTAGAGGGGCTCATTAGCCCCTGGTCGTGGTTCCCCCGCTCCCGGCCACTCTGGCCAGGTGAGCGTGTGAAAATCATAGGTAGGTATATTCTACTAAATTAAGTTGAATTTAGCTTAATATGCTTATCTTTATTTTAATGTAAACATTTGTACTTAATTCGGCATATTTACGTGGTAATAGGATTTTTACTACTTTATAATTTACAAACGTTAACACTAGTGACATCTATTGCAATTTTTTTGTATTAAACATAGATTGTATGGGATCTAGGCCATGGTTAATTCAAAGTAAATCCACTTTCCACTACTCTTAGCATTCTCATTTCATTTCGATTTGTAGACAGACCCAAAAATCACTTCATTATTATGTTTGTATTTGTTCAGTCCACTCTATGAAATAGGTTTCAATTTACGTGGTGCGTCACGTAGGGCAATATTGTTACTCGTGGGACAGGGGGTATTGAATATGCTAGGGCTGGCAACACATAAAACGGTAATTATATTATAAAGAATGTTGATTATACGCTGTACTGTAGATATTAACAGTTTCATCTCATTTGTGTGTTTTTGGAGTAGAAAAAATAAAGAGAATCATCAGAAATTTTTTGTCATATCCAAGCCTGCCCACTAGTAAAAACCCTACAATAATAGTTTACTTCCGTAATATGCATAATAGCATGAGAACTCGTGTAAGGTCGTATTTATTGTAATTAATGTTTATTGCATGCTTATAATTACATTACCTTTATTGATTATGTTACTAAAAACTACGATATTATTACGAGTACAATAGACATACTTTGAGAAATCAGGCGTGTCGTGGGCCGTGGCTGCATTTTCGATTATTTTACAAGTCTTCGAGTCTTAGTTAACAACTGCTTTAAATACATTTGTTAAGTAACAATTAGCCTTGACTTGACTAAACTGGAAAAACAGCGTTTTCAATTCTTTATAACATTGTTAATTATATCGCCTCCGTCCGATCCGTCCGATCCGTCCGAACCAGTCCATTGGTTCAGAGCTTCGATCACGACCCGGAGGTCGTGGGTTCGATTCCGACGTTGGCACAATAAAAAATGTTGTTTGCAAGTTTGGTTAGGACAATGCAGGCTGATCACCTGATTGTCTGACAAGAAAGATGATCCATGCGTCAGATAAGCATGTAAAAAGTCGGTCCTGCGGCTGATCTCTCGCCAGTCTTGTCGGTTTATTATTATTAAATTATTTATACAATTTAAATATATTATATCTAGCAATATCCCGCGAAACAATTATAACCACAACCTGCAAGCAGATGAGTGAGTGTACGCATAGGCATGCGTTTGATGCACCTCCCTCCTCCCACACTGCTTATGCGTACACTCGCAAGCAAAAAACATGAAAACACCACCACCACACAAGCAATAATGTTAACACGATCGTGCAAAGTCCCACCACCATGCAGGTTGCAAAACTCGACGCGCGTTTCGCTCCGACCCCGGAGCATCCTCAGGATGTTGACTCTGCGAACAATGTTCGTTAACGAACATTGTTCGCAGAGTCAACATCCTGTGTGTGTGTTAACATTATTGCTTGTGTGGTGGTGGTGTTTTCATGTTTTTTGCTTGCGAGTGTACGCATAAGCAGTGTGGGAGGAGGGAGGTGCATCAAACGCATGCCTATGCGTACACTCACTCATCTGCTTGCAGGTTGTGGTTATAATTGTTTCGCGGGATATTGCTAGATATAATATATTTAAATTGTATGCTATGTATTTCCGCAAAGTAACGCCTGATTCCATTAACTATTTAAATTATTTATTAAAATGTAACAACTGGCAACCCTACCGGCCGGCATGTCTACGTCCGTACGACATTTATAAATGATCTTTGCTAATTTTCTTTTCGTCAAGAATCTTTTAGAAATATCATCATGGTTTGTCCCCGTTCAATCCCTATTTTTGCCTCAATGGAAAAGAAATAGCATTATTTTCCTAATCGCCAATTGGCATTTGGCGCAGAGTAAAATATTCGATTATAACAATTTGTACTTTTATTTCGTCATAATAGTGGTAAGCTATATGTTAAGAACTTGATATTCGATGCTTTAAGACCAATAGTAGGTACTATTGAAAAACACCAATGAAAAATGTTTAAAATAAATGCCCTGATAATCATAATGTCATAGCTATTTAGCGCTTCTTCGTAGGCGAAATGTATCGAATTGGCAAAAGCTTCGGTAAATGACAGGTGAATTCGTATGTCATCTTGAATATGTTAGACATGGGATTTGGCATACGAGCTCGCATGTGACACATCACATCAATTATAAATACATTTTTGTTTATGGTATCTTGAATACGGGCCCTAATTCTCAGGCCACGGACTTAGTTCCAAATATGAGTATATCCCGCTCGCACGCGCGCTCAATCTCATTTGCATGAGCGGGACAGACCAATAGTAAAAACTAAGTTCGAGGCCTGAGAATTAGGGCCCTGCGCGGCGATTCTCAGGCCTCTAACTTAGTTCCGAATATTAGTATATCCCGCTCGCACGCGCAGTAAATCTCATTTGCATGAGCGGGACAGACCGATGGTAAAAACTAAGTCTGAGAATTAGAGCCCTGGGCCCTAATTCTCAGGGCTCGAACTCAGTTTTTACTATCGGTCTGTCCCGCTCATGCAAATGAGGTTTACCGCGCGTGCGAGCGGGATATACTAATATTCGAACTTTTTTCCACTGCCCGGGAATCGTGCTCCAGGGCTGTATTTTTGTCATTGGTGTTCTACTCCGGTCTTAAAGCATTATGTGTTTCGTCTTGACTAAGGGCATTTAATATAACTTGAATTACTAAAGGCTCTTAGTCCAGACTGTAATAATAACTTAATTCACTGTCTAGAACTGTCTAGTGTTTCTTGGAAAAAAAAATGTCTCACGCGGTAGAAATCGCAGCTCAACTACTTACTCTTACAATCTGTGTAATTTTATGCATCTTTGAGCCAATAATTTGTAGCCACGACGTCGCAAGTGCTCGGCATTATGAATGTATTAGTTGAAGTAATGAATGTATGCACACACCGTGACCGATGGTGTCTTCCTGTCATTGTTCAGGGACCTGGCAACGTGGAGCACATTTCCCCGGCGTGGGAATACGGCTGGCAATCGCACATTTCTTATGCCCTTTGTCCACAAGTCATTGCACTAAGACGACAACTCACAAAAAACTTTGATGTAATAAACCTCAATCTAATACTAAACCTTCACTAAACCAACCCCATTACAAAATATAATGCCTCCCACACCGATTTCGCTGTCGGTGGCTTCATTGAAACCAGGCCAGCTACGCTGGTTATTTTATAGTGCCCAACTGTGTTCACAATACACAGAAGCAATATCTCTTCCTTGACTCTCGTATGCCGATGAACAACCGGCACGACTCGGGACGGCGGGAGATCAGGCGACCGACTTTTTACATGCCTGTTTAAGAGTGTACTAGAAGAATTTTGTACATCGTGTCTCTGAGACACGCTGTACAAAGACACTGTCTCATGGTTCATATATCAAGCCGAATATAGTGTGAAGAGAAGGACCCGTGGAGCATTTTTTGTATTGGCACCTCATATAATTACCATAACGCGACATATCGCGATTATTACAACACGAAACAAAACAAATTACAAATCAATCTACGTTGAGCATTTTTTGTTTTGGCACCTCATATAAATTACTTACCATAACGCGATTCATCGCGATTAAAGATCTCCATAAAAGTCACAAAACAGATGAGTTTCAACTCTGGTTAGGTGTTAGGTCAACGACCAGTGTGTTCGTGTGTATAGAGTAGGAGACCGCGAGTCCAAGCATAGTAAGATTTAGTCCTTGTGGTAATTTTAGACCTTTGTATTTTTTTATCGCATTATGGTAATTTATATGAGGTGCTATAACAAAAAATGCTCTACGCTATAGTCTTCTCTTCACACTATATTCGACTTGGTATATTTAAATTATTTCAATGCCTAAAACTAAATACAATTTTGTTTACGATATGTCTATAAACTCTTGTCGAGTTTCTCCAGACATAACATTCTCAACTATATCAATATGAAGTAGGGACAGAATAAAATACGCTCGTTTGATGCAAACCCTGAACACCAAGCATTTACTATAAATATATTGTGGAATATTGTTACGAGATTCCAAAAGACGAATTCGCCAGTTTGTCGTACAAAGTGAAAACAATCAGAACGAGTTCCGAGTTCCGACAAATTCACTAAAGCATTTATTTTAGTTGAGCGCGTTCTCTGAAGGACCTTTATCTCGAAAAAGTTAAATGCAAGGTGTGAACCCAGAGAGGGACAAATTTACATTGTGGCGTTTAAAATGCTGAGGGTGGAATACTTTACCCAAAATATAAATTTACCTGCTAATTGTGTGCAGTCGAAAGTGAACTCATTTACCGTGGAATAGGGTGCAAACTCGCGTGAGATAGAAGAATTGTCTTATCTTGAACACACAAAGTCATAATGCGTTTTAATGGTGTTTGATAAGGGAGAATTTGGACAAAATTGTAAATTGTTAAGTATAATAAGGAGAGGATTAGAGAAAGGGTATTCAGGTGTTTAGAAAGAGAAATGTTTTGGTTACTCCAATCTTAGCTTTTTTAAATCAGGTCGCTTAATTGTGTACTTACCTACTTGTATAACCTATAAAATTATACATATATTTAATATACATATAAATGTGTCTAATTAGACGAACGCTGTAGCGCAGAGATTGAGCGCGTCGGTGCTCAAGCTGGAGGTAGCGGCCGCGCGGATTCGAATTCCGCCGAAGAAACAAAAACTTTTCTATGTTTATTGGTCATGGATGTGTATCAAATGTATGTATAATATACCTATTAAAATCTTAAATATGTGTATAGTAAAATAGTAATAAATATATTTCCCTTGTCTGGTACCTGTAACACAGGTTCTTCGGATAATTAGCCAACATATAGTGATATGAAAATAAACATAATCTATAATATGGACGCTTCATTTTTTTAAATTGAACCACTAAGGTATATCGCGGCATAGTGCCTAATAACAAGACTGTTAGTTTGCTAGGTACTCTGCCAGAGGGGGACGACCTGGGGGCGTTTTTCTATTTATAGAGTAGGTAGGTCTAGAGGTAGGTTAGTTGTTATATGTATGTATTATTATTTATTCTTTAGATACTTTAATCCTATTATTAAATTTTTACTTCAATATTTTGTAATTTTGTCTAAAGACTAGCTGACCCGTGCCCACTTCGTTGAGCATGGAAACCGTTTAAACCCTCCCGGGACTTCCACGAATATTTCAAGACCAAAAATAGCCGAATCAGTTCAGCTGATCTCGAGTTTTAGCGAGACTAACGAACAGTATATAACTATGTTACTCAGTGATAATGTAGCTTTCTAATGAAAAAAGAATTATTAAAATCGGTCCAGTACTTTTTGAGTTAAGTCGTTACATACAAAAATACAAATCTTTCCTCTTTTTATTAATATTAGAGTAGAAAGTAAGTATAAGAGCTATGTTAGATTAAATATAAAGATAAAGATTTATTTATTCCGAGAAATTGGTTACCTACATGAGTTGTTACATTATTTATTTATTTTTTCGCAATTTTATCTTTAAGGCCGTGTTTCACCAAGCAATGTTAAAGTTAACGCCATGTTAAAATACCATGCCATCTCATTCATTGACAGGAAATACGAGAGGGATAATATGATATTTAACATGGCGTTAATTTTAACATTGCTTGGTGAAAAACGCCCTTATACTAATACCATATCTAATATTCTGTATCCCGTTGTCCGGCGAACGAAGATGTCGATGATGAAACAGAAGTTAATTTCGATTGTGAATTACATTCTAAGCTCAATTATGAGCAAGCCGAAATTGAGTTCCGCCATATTAGTGTACTGACTAATGACCGGCTCGCTGTATCAATGGCTGCGTCTGTCATTATTGTCATTACATTTTATCCACGGTCAAGAGAACACTAGCCGATAATAAGTAAGTAATCCCGTACTTTTTATGTAGAAATGGAGAATTTTCTTTCCAAATAAAACTTAACAAGTTATTCTTAGAATGTCAACACAAAAAGCTACCACCGGTTCCACCCTAACTCGTCGGGAACTACAGATAATAAGGCCGTGTTTCACCAAGCAATGTTAAAGTTAAAGCCATGTTAAAATATTGCCACCTCATTCATTGACAGGAAATACGAGAGGGATAACATGATATTTAACATGGCGTTAACTTTAACATTGCTTGGTGAAACACGCCCTTAACTTATTAGTAACTGTTAACAATTTTTTTGTTAACTTTATTAATTGTAATTTTAAACACTTACTGATAGTGTCGCGGATAGGGAATGCAATCCCGACTCGAGATTGCAAATTCGAGATCCCGCGAGAATTGCGGATCATTATTCTTGTCCCGGCGTTTAGGCTACTTTCCAGCAGCCTACGTTCGTACATAACTGGTATAATATATTGTTATCACGTTATGCGGGCGACTTCACCCATGTGAAAAAGATTTCATCCCCTCGGGGGTTGAATATAAAAAAATCCTTGCTGTGTCTTCATTAATATACTATGAGGAACATTTGAAATTCTAGACCGTGTTTCACCAAGCAATGTTAAAGTTAACGCCATGTTAAAATACCATGCCTTCTCATTCATTGACAGGAAATACGAAAGGGATAACAAGATATTTAACGAAGGATTAACTTTATCATTTCTTGGTGAAACACGGCCATATTCATTATACATTTAATTTTCAATGGCTTTGGCCTGTACATTTAGTTTTAATTTTGGCACAGATATACTTAAAGTAAATCACTTGCAGAAAGGCTACTTTTTATTTCAGCAAAAAATACGGTTCCGTACAGTCTCGGCAAACATTTAGGGCGTGTTTCACCAAGCATTGTCAAAGGTAACGCCATGTTAAATATCATGTTATCCCTCTCGTATTTACTGTCAATGAATGAGATGGCATGGTATTTTAACATGGCGTTAACTTTAACATTGCTTGGTGAAACACGGCCTTAGTGTTATAGAAAGCGCATTTAAACACGTATAATTTCCTCTAAATATAACACTTTAATTGCAACACAGCATCAATTTTGGAGCATCCTCTCCATGCAGCGTGAGAACGAGACTTGTCGAGTGCTACTTTCCTACGAGCTCACTTACAAATATCAAACAAAATTAACTAATTTATAACTTTTTAATGGCCATCATAATCACACTAATATTATAATTATTATACAGACGAAAGTTTGTGAATGTGTGTCTACTACGCGCGCCAAATTTTACCTTAATCAGTCCAGCAAATGCCTGGACTGATTTAGATAAAATTTGTTGAGTGCTGACACCCTAAATTACGTCTACCTTACGTCAGTTTTATCGCAAAAATCTACAGGTGAATTCAAGTTTTTTACTTTAACTTTAAAGTACCCAAAGGGTAGAATGGGGACTCTATTATTGAGACTTAACTATCTGTCTGTCTGTTATTTTTTTAAATTAAAACACTAAATCATAAAGCTCAATAAAATAAATGGAGTTATTTCGGTATTTTTATTTCTTTGTTTTCCAAAACTGTCTATGAAACTTAAAGTCATCTAAGTTTTACTAGCCACCAGTGACAAATTGATAACCTTTAGAAGAAGAGAAGATATAGATAATAATAAATATATTACAACATTAACACTGACAACCTTGTTGATGATGTATAGTCAAAATGGCTTCTCGGCGTAATTCATTAAATATTGACGACTACAAATTCAATTTTGCTTTTATTAGCGGTTTTTATTGCTGTACAGAGTAATTTAAAAACCGGGAGTTAGCCGACTGTGTTTTATGTGTTTTTTACTCCGGCGGCAGCGGGCGGCCTAATTATAATCCAGCAGAAATTCTTAGCCTAGTCGTTTTAATAAGCTTACTAGGCTACGTTTTAACCGAGTTTCTTACGCCAGTTCTTCTCAGCGGGCTAGGGTTGAACCGGAATCGACTTTTCGTAAATAGCTTGTTAAGTTTCATTTGGAAATAAAAGAAAATATTTTGATTTTATATTTATTATAAGTATATATATTATATTAAGTAAAGAGTGGCCAGTCATAGCAAAGGATCGTGACTTGTGGAATGAGAGAGGGGAGGCCTTTGCCCAGCAGTGGGACAGTAACGGCTATTAATAAAAAATAAATAAATAATTTTGTAGTAATTGCTTCTTAAGACATCTTCCTAGAAAAGATGATATAATATATCGCCATCGTTTTAGCCTTATACTGTCCACGGCTGAACATAGGCCTCTCCAACACATTTCCAGTGCGACCGGTCCATTGCCACCTGCATCCAACGTGACGCGGCAGTTTTCACCAGGTCGTCGGTCCATCTGGTAGGTGGCCGTCCCACACTGCGCTTGCCAGTACGTGGCCTCCACTCTAGAATCTTTTTGCCCCATCGACCGTCCAATCTTCGTGCTGTGGCCGGCCCATTGCCACTTCAGCTGACTGATCCTACGGGCAATGTCAGCAACCTTAGTTCTTCTACGGATCTCCTCATTTCTGATTCGATCACGTAGAGAAATACCGAGCATTGCCCTCTCAATAGCTCGCTGAGCGACATTGAGCCTTTTGAAAAGATCCTTCGTGAAGCACCACGTCTCAGAACCGTAAGTCATCACTGGTAACACACATTGGTTGTATACCTTTGTCTTAAGGCACTGAGGTATTTTGGACGAGAATACGTTGCGTAATTTACCGAACGCTGCCCAGCCGAGCTGGATCCGTCTACTGACCTCTCTCTTTAAGTTGGACCTACCTAATCGGACAGCTTGCCCTAGGTATATATATTCGTCAACAACTTCAAGAGTAGAGCTCCCAACAGTTAGTGCGGTGGGTGCAACATGGACATTGTGCATGATCTTCGTTTTTTCCATGTTCATTTTAAGACCCACTTGTTGAGAAACTCTATTGAGGCCACCGAGCATGCGCCCTAAATCTTCCAGCGATTCTGCCATGACTACTATGTCGTCGGCAAATCGTAGGTGAGTGATGTATTCGCCATTAATATTGATGCCAAGTCCTTGCCATTCCAGGAGCTTGAAGGAATCCTCCAGAGCAGCGGTAAACAGTTTCGGGGATATGACATCCCCTTGTCTCACTCCTCTCTTTAAAGGGTTATCCTTTGTGCAGTGCTCCTGTACTCGGACTGACATGGTGGCGTTATTATACAAACACTTCAACACTTCGATATACCGATAGTCAATACAGCAACGCTGGAGAGATCTAAGGACCGCCCATATTTCGACGGAATCAAAGGCTTTCTCATAGTCCACAAACGCCAAGCATAATAGCCGATTATACTCTTCGGTCTTTTGTATAATATGTCGCAGCGTATGTATGTGGTCTATGGTACTATAGCCTTTTCGGAAACCGGCTTGTTCGGTAGGCTGAAAGTCATTCAGCCTGCGTTCGAGACGCATCGTAATAACTCTTGAAAACAGCTTGTAGACATGGCTCAGCAGTGTTATGGGCCTGTAGTTCTTCAGTAAGGTTTTGTCACCTTTTTTGAAGAACAGGACCACAACACCCCTGTTCCATGCCTCTGGCAATATATAACACTTTGAAGATTAAGCAGCATAACATGCTCTATTCGTATTTAACTATTTAGATGGCTGTCGTACACACGACACAGCAAGACTTGAATCTTAAGAGAATTTTAGATCTATTAAAGTAAAGTTGTATTTCCCTCAAATTTTGTACTTAATTGACTTGGCTACCATAATCCAACTAAACACATATCAATTCCATACTCCATCTGGCATCTTTGGATTATGATATGTATCAGTGACTAAAGCTGGTTCTCCTTCAGAGCAGTCATAGACTGTATATAAGGTTGGGATTTAAATAAAACCTGTTGACCTGGTGATCTGTACCACAGGTCTTTTTGCCCACCACAGACACCAGCTGCTCACAAAATATGGTAAATAATGTATAATGCATAAAAAACTACATATAAGATTATGTATTGCGAGGAGAAATAAATAAATGAAATGAATTGAATTTAAATATGTAATTAATGGTATCAGGCGTGACCTTGCGAAATTCATAGCATAAAATTTAAATATACTATGTCTAGCAATATCCCTGGACTATGTTTTTTATCGCGGAATATTGCTAGATATAATAGGTATATTTAAATTTTAGGTTGGGATTTTAGGTTAATTTTAGGTTCTGTAATCCCACGCCACTGGTAGCTATAGTAGATAGAGAACATTTTTAATGCATTAAACAAAAAACAATATTGGTATTTAATCATAAATTTATTTCACACACATAAGCTTCTATTAACAATATTGCCTTAAAATAAACAACAAAAATATGAATAAGATAGGTATTTAACAGTGTTATATAAAGTATTATAATTGGCGCCTGGACTAGGCTTGGCCTGTCCTGCAGGTCATCAACATTTTTTTTGTGCTTTTACATAATATTATTAATACTTGAGTTATAATCACATACGGCGAAAACTTTTGTTGTTTCTTCGGCAGGAGTCAAACTACCGACGCGCTCAATTCAACTTCAAAGGTCGTCAGAACATCGACAGTAAGCGGCCATAAACCCTCCCAGTTAACCAGTAACCAATATTAATTATGTTAGGATGGAAGAGGTCAGAGCAGTGGTACTCAACCCTTTTTTTATACGGGCCACAAGTCATGATGTCGCGGGCCGCAAGCAAAAATAATTAAGGAGTTTTTCAATTACGTTTTTCAAAATTACTTTAATAGTAGAAAAAGACAAGGTATTATAAATATTAAAAATATTAGGCAAGACAGCGATAATACAGAAACTAAAATTTTGACAAATAACACTATCAATGATGTTAAAATTCAATACTTATTTTTGAAGCTGTAAACGCTTTTTACGCTCATCAATTTGTCCAGATCTGGCTTGTCGCTGCATGTTAACCTTATTACATCTATGAGATCATCTCTTAATTCTCTTATCTTATATATAAAAATGAATTGCTGTTTGTTAGTCTCGCTAAAACTCGAGAACTGCAGAGAAAAGAGAGGTCACCGGTCTGCTAGTACAGTATAAAAAACAGGTAACTAGATAGTTACTTGTTTATTACGCGGCGCATGAACTATTACGCCAACGCGACGCGAATGGGCGCGAAACTCAAAATAGTTTACAAATCTCTAACTGTATGCGGGCTACCGGTAAAGAGCCGGCGCGGCGGGCCGCAGGTTGAGTATAGCTGGTTCGCAGTATTTGCTGCGCGCGCGCACCTGCCGCGCTCTCTGCGCCGATTGGTCGCCAGCCGGAGTCAACAACATGCAGCCCACCCCGGCTACCCCTTATCTTGTCTCGAACACTTGTGTAATGCATGGGAATTTTAACTAGACGCTTCTATCTGGCTATTAGTAAAATGAAGATCTTACGTAAGCATCTGTTTTTATTTTTTCACAACGTACCTAAAATATTATGTTCTTAGATTTTGTAAATTTGCCGCACTTCATTATAATGGCAGAATTAGCACATCTCTTAGAATAAAGTCGGACATGTACTGCATTCTTACAATAAAGATATAAAAATATATAATATATTATATTTTACGAATTTTGTAACGAAAAAAGTCACAATTGGAGAGTTTTAGCTGATGACGCTGGTCATCTTTTATCGGTAGGTAGGTACGTGTTTTGCCGACAGATTATTTTCGGCGGTGAAAACGATTGCCGCTTGCAGTCGCTACGGTGCAAAATCCATAGTACCGAGGTCTTCGGCGTGTATGTGAGCGTACTATCAAGTAGTCCCATTCGAGTAATAGAAATATTACGCGGTCATTTGGCGAGCCGGTAGTAGGATTTGTCAGCATATTATTTTAATAAAAACCGTGCCACTGGCCAAAATCAGTGCGGCGCGGCGCGGTGCCCATGTCAACTCGAGATTTTGGGCTAACAAGACGTGTATAATATAATATTTTGAACCGACGATTTTTATTTCGTCATCCCATATTGTTGCAGGTCTTCCTCTTTTCCCTAATCCCGTTTTCAGTACTGCGTAGGTATAGTGTAGATAAATTATATATAAATAAAAATAACGTTATTGCAAACATTAAAATTAAAAGAACCTATCTGAGACGAAGGTTGGACTCTGTTAAGGGGAAGATCTCCACCTTTTATAGGAACTGACTGAACTCTGGAGTAACAGGAACCCGACGCCACTTCAAGCTATTTAAAATAAAATTAACTATATCGTTAGATGTGAACAGGCTATTAGGTATAGTGGTTCGGTTTTTACACATGAACATTGAACATGTTTGACCGCTGTCTCTGCTACATCTCTGATTGAAGACCTGATTAGACGTAGACGGTACAGCTACTTGACAAGACGCTACTATGTATTCTAACATATCGGGCATCTGGTTTTAGAGTTCCGTGCTATGAATCAAATGTGATATTGATTTAAGTCCTAAAAAGCTGAATATTGTATGTAAGCTGAAATTTTGTGTGTGTGAGTACATTCCGTAATCCAGTCAGAATACATACAGTCAAAACTTGATTCTTGGCAGTTTTATTTTACACACGATGAATGAATATCTATGAAATCTTCAATACGGTAGCAAAACGGCCAGGTATCACGTTTTGACTGAAATGTAGAGATAGATCAAGAATCTTAGCTCATAAGATCTGATAACTTTTTCACAGCTGTGTAGACTCGTCTTGGCAACATTTTTACATGAAAATGTTTTTGGATGCTATAGTCCCTTTACCCTTTCGTGGGGATAGCAAAACACCGTCTTGCCTACTGGTACAATCGGCACGATGCTGCTCTAGAAATGGGGGGCAGAGATTGGCATAACAGTCCATGCCGTGAAATAAGATTACGATGTTTTTTCTATATGGCTTGCAGATTTGAAAATGCCTGCTGCTATATCGATTGGACGATAGGCGTATGGTGTATTACTTTTAATATTTTACAATCTAAGATAAGATAAGAAAATGATCTAAGTTTTTTCAATTCACTTTAACACTCAGTAGGCTAAGCAGGAATTTATTTCTGTCAGCTGGCAAATATTCTCATTAAAGCAACGTTATTTTATTTTTATGTTTCTTTATTAGGGACAACCAACAGTGTTCACAATGTATCTTAAAAACTAGGTCTTACATAATGTATTATTTATAGTGACACCAAAACCATCATCTACAAATTAAAGCCGCGATATTACTCGAAATGTGTAGTTATGTATTAGTGTGTATGTGTGTATGTGTGTAGGGGGCGGATAGCACCCTAGCCCTACGACCGAGGTCTTGGGATCAGTGTAATGTAACCACTAGGGTGCATGTGTGACTATATTGGTGCGTATATGAGTATGTATATGATAATTGTTGTTATGGAATGATAATAATAGCAATCAATACAATTGACATTCAATAACGTCACTGAGCTATCAAATATTCTTGCTTGGTCTACAATAGGTACTCAGGAAAACCTGGATAATCTATTAAATTTTACTGTTGAAAAAACCCTTTTTTTGTTTCTCATGTTACGGAACCCAGTCTGGAGCCTGGACCCGCCCTTGCCCCGTTCCGTCAATATGATTGTTTTTGTGCGGGTGACGTGCGCCTGTCGTTTCGGCGGTCGTTAACAACTCGAGCCTCACTGAGCGCCCGGTATAATGAGCGAGCTTACATCGACCTTGTATACTAATCCCCGGTTTCTGAAACGCTGATCAAATCGTCGATCAGCTAACAATTGAGGTAACAAGCCACTCTGAATTCGGCTTGATATATGAACCATGAAACATTATGTATATCAATACATATAATATCACGTTCCTATTTAAAAAAATGTATTTTTTAACGTAACTTTAAGTTTATACTCGCTTGGCAGGCGGGTTGGCGCGCACAGCAAAGATGGTCGCGGAACCGTTCCTGCCCATTTCCGGATATATATTTCCTCTGTCACCTTTGACACCCACGGGAAAGATGGTTGAATGGGAGGTGCTATGCTCCTGCACCCCAAGGATAGCCCGCAAAATCATAAGGCCGGGTTTCTACTGACGCGGAGCGGGGTGGAGAGGAGCTAGCGGTGCCCGAATTGACCAATCACTATGCTCGAAATCTCCGCTCCGCTTCAACGGAAACAGCACGAGAATCACAGAGCAGATTAAAGAGGTAGAACAGATAAAAAACCTATTTATCTGTTCTGTGACGAGAATGGTGATTGGTCAAATTGGGCACCGCTAAGCTCCTCTCCGCCCCGCTCCGTGTCAGTGGAATTCCAGCCTTACCCATTTTATACCCTCGCTATAGCCGGATAAAAAGAAGTCGTGGAGTTCATGAATTATCAATTACGAAATCGGACGTCAGAACGAACTAAGATTGACACAGGTAACGGTAGTCGGTTGGAACGCGCCGATTGAACGATAACCGCCTTCCGATGAGTTCACTTACTGACCGGTCATTTCACTAACTGACTGATCATTTAACAAACTGACGGCTACGATTGTTATGATAACTTGACGTCACATGCCAGCACAGACTATTTATTAATTAATAACACGAACGTTTTGTGCACGTCGAACCGTAGTGAGGGCGTTCCACAAGGCATACTTTTTTTAGAACCAACAAGTATTCCATTTTATCCGGACAGATTTTTCTTCCATATTATTTCTGACCGACTATTTGTAGGACGTGTGTCTTGCCCTGCAATCAGTATATTCTATTACTTAGCTACAATAAGTCGGTTGCCGATTATTGCTCATAAGTTTATCGCCTCCAAGATGATCCATGCGTCGGATGGGCTTGTAAAAAGTCGGTCCTGCGCCTGTTCTCTCGCCATTCGTGTCTGTTTACCGTCCCATTGGGTTATGAGAGTAAAAGGAAGAGAGAGTGTCTTTGTGTAATGCGCACACACTTGGGCACTATAAAATAACTCCTGCGTAGCTGGCTTGGTTTCAATGAAATCGGCTACCGATACCGAAATCGGTGAGGGGAGCTATTATTTATGTATAGGTGAACACCGTATCTTGTACTGAAAATGTATCACAATATTACAAGCCTCAATCACCAGTCACCACCTTCACTTCACCAGATTGGCCCACCAGGCCTTACCCAGTCTGGGTTTGTTACTAAACCCAGAGACTTATAGTGATTTTAAAATGATTCCAGTATATAAAGAGACTCTAGGTTTATTATTAAACCACACTGGCGCAAGTGGGCCTTGGAGGGAGAAATATTTTTTTTGTGTCTAGTAAGTTAGTTAGTTGTGGCACAGGACCTTATTATTTGCAATACATTATTACCGCATCTGAAAATAAGTACCTATATTGAAGGGTCTTAAAACGTCTAATTTAAAAAAAACGTTGCATCATATTATGTATGTAATAAAGAAGTTACGAAGTTTTAAGCGTTAATTAAAAGATTCAAATGATGAAAGTGTTTTTTTTTAAAAAGATATTGAAATATTCTTAAAGGTATTAATTATGCCCTGTTCTTTAAAAATATTAAAAGACAAGATAACATTTAATGAAGACTGGTCCTCTAAGCATTTCTTGTGAGACATCCAACCATACATACATACATACACACTTACATACAAACATACATACAACAGCATCAATCAATCGATAGCATCTGTGCAGTGGCATTTGACGGCAGTCAGGCCGCAGTTTTAAATGACTACAAGCAATTAAGATATATTTTATAAGGAACGACACAGAGGCGTATTAAGATAAAATACATAAAAGATAAATTCGAATATTAAAACATAAATATTTATGTATATTACTTAGATTAAAGATTATGTACTTATTACTTATGTACAAAAAACAAAATCTACCATAATGAAATAATTTGGTACAAAATAATTAAGTTAAAACAAAAAACTCCTTAAAAATAACATATTAAATTAAAACTATTTTATTTATATATTATTATTATCTAAACTATAAACTAAACAAGAAATAAAAAAGGCTATATGTAAAAAACTATATCTAAATCGGCGGCCGCTGGTAATGTACCCAAAAGACTGGCAGTATTACCTCGCTGTATCGCTAAACGTATACGTTGGCCGAGGTAAGCGCCAGCCCTTGGGTCGTTTGTCTTTTCCGTGAGTCTTTTAGAAAGGTCTTTCAAAAGGCGTTTAGCACTGGGACCCCATGGACCCAAAGTTTCGACACCAAAAGGCAGAAAAATGTATCCATCGCCGATGGATTCATATTTCCGCCTTTTGTGGGTCTCGGCGTGTGCCGCCGCCGCCCCCGCCGTCTTTGCAGTGGCCGTGTGACGCTGCCAGCGTATCCACGCACGTAGCGTCCCATACCAGCGGCTTCCCGTGGCTCCATGGTACCAAAGACATACCGTCAGGTCTCCTGCCGTCGTCACGCACTATACCGTTCGGCTCGAGAGTGGCCGGTACGTTGACGGTGGCAAGAGCCCTGCGGATTATGTCGTTTATGGAGGCATGGCGAGACTGACGGCCGGCACTGCGACGGCAAGACAGTCCATGATGTCCCTGGCGGTCCACCGTGGCACCACAATGGCAGAGATGGGGTTCGTTGATGGCGGTACCTAATCGAAGGCTAACTGATAATGAAAAAGTGTGGTTATCCAACAAAGTTCCGATATTGGATGACGGGAGTGCTTGGAGCCAGTATCCCGATTCTGGCTCAGCGGACGCTAAGAGGCGGGCGCGATCAGCCGCGGTGCAGCAATTTAACAGTTCTGAATGTGCCAAATTAAGTAGTGGTTCATCCCAATTCTTTTGGATGTGGGGTTGGACTGGAATTTCGTCTGAGCAAAGTCCACGCCAAGTAATAATGGCTTCCGGTAATGAGTCAATACCCACGCAGCCTAAAGAATTGGAAATAATTTTGGTGAAAAGTTTATGGATACTATGAGCTGATGACAGAAAAGCAGGAAGGGACACTGGACACCTTCCTGATGCCTAATCCGCCAAACCTAATGGGGAGAACGGCTTGGATCCAGGAAGTGTCGGAGATATTGCAGTTAAGAACATTTACTAATGTGTTTTTCAAGGTGAGGTCTAATTGGGAGAGAAAGTTAGGAAAACTCCATAGTGGACAGCATCTTAGAACGTACATTAATTTGGGCACAAACAGACAGAACCGAATGATTTGATATGCCATGTGGGAATTTATTGTAGTAAGTTTGCCGGAAGATTCTGAGAATTTATGATTTTGTTCCGAGATGAAGGAATTATAACCTTCACTGAGTATGGGAGCACCTAGTAAACGTAGGGACTCTTTACTGAGAATTTTGATATTAGGAGCCAGATTATTGAATTTAGGGGTTACTTCATGCCAAATATCGAGTGAATCGTTAATAAAAAGCTCACATTTAGAGAAATTTAAGTCCAAATCAATGGATTTAAATTTCTCTATAATGACTTGGAGATCTTGTAGGACTGAGGCTGTTTCTCCACCGATGGTCCCGTCATCCAAGTACCAGACGTTAAATTCTGAAGTGAGCGATGTAATGATGAAGTAATTAATTAAGTAATTTATGTATATTATTTATTATTTAACTTTATTAAGAGATAGAGAGGTTATTGTAGAGTCTTCTTTATAGTAAAAGTAGAGGCAGGCTCTTAAATCACATACAGTACCCTCATTCCAACGCATTTTTTTTTTGTAATATTTTTATCTAAGTATAAGTCTATCTAAAGATATAATATCTAATAATTTGTTGATAACTTTAATTGACCTTCAAGTTAATTATATATGTTGTTTAATTTAGAATTAAGGTTGTTGTTATCTAAATAAAAAAATATAAAAAATAGTCATTCTTCTGACAGGCTTGTTTTGTGTACCTAACTTTAATTACGCGGCAACTATACAGGCGTAACTATTGAACTTAAACTGTCCCGATTTTACTAACGCATGTTAGTGTTAACTGCTTGTTAAAATACCATGCATTCTCATTCATTGATAGGAATTACGAGAGGAACAACATGATATTTAACGAAGGATTAACTTGAACCCTGCTTGGTGAAACACGCCCTAAAACTAGTAGTCACAAGTTTCTCGCCATTTGTTCCACTCCTGAGACCGATTTTGTGTTAACAAGTGTTACAATATTATTTGTGTAAACCACGGGACGCAGAAAATATTGTCGAGACTCTGTACAAAAGTTTATGACATTAGTTATTATTATTACCTAGCACATTTGTATGCTTTGGTTTTAATAGATTTTCTTTTATAATTACCATACATTTCTTGAATATATTATGTATCTATTTGTTTTCGACTTGTAATGTTAGCTAAAAGTGAACGCTGTCGATAATGTTTTATTTAAGTATTTAGTTTTAAAATTTTATTATGTAAGTTAATTGTAATCTTTGTGGAAAATAAAGATATATCTAAGCCTATTAAGTATACTAAGTAGATATTATCTGTTATTTTCCATTCCATTTTTTTGATAACATCAAGACGCGTATTTAAAGCTCTTTTAATGTTTTATAAAGATTTAATTTTTATATGTCAAGTTTATGTCAAAATTGAAGGTAATTTTCTTGTATTTTTTCGGCTGTAGCCATATATGGAGTTTAAGTTTTTTGGAACTGGATATTCAGTAATATACACTAATTTACTAGTAAAAGTGTAGTTTTTGTTAGTAGATAGTTGTTCATGGTCCTTCGAGCCGGATATAAATATAATATCTTTTCTAAGCATTATAAAAATCGTATTCTGTATTATATAATACGTCCCTGTCAGTGCCAAGGAATACATTAGGCGTGTCATTATGATGTATGTGGCCAGATGGTTAACAGATTCTAGATTAGCTAAGCTGAACTTTTATTACTATACTTTAGTTTATTTAGCTCCTGCCCGCATATTACGACGCCTATGCAAAAGTTTCTAATAAAATAGACAAATAAATACGCTAATTTTTTTATAATATTGTGTCATTACTAGGATTATTATTTATCTAAACAAGATATTATGAAGTTGTTAAAAATCAATTACTTACGGATATTTTGGGATACATCAGGCTTTCTCCCGATACAATCGAGAATCGAATCAGTTCGATCTCAACGGCTTTTGGTGTTTTATTTGGTGTATTACTTTGAAACTAACCAGAAAAAGGAAAATCGTAAGATCGTAACGTAAAACAAAACAAACGTCAACTTATTCGGGAGTACGCGGCACGATCGAATCTGAATCAAAATCGAATCAGTTTGGAGAGTAAGGCCCCAGGTAAATCGAATGGCCAAAATATCTGCTATTCATGTTTAACCTTAAACCCAAAATTATTCAACATCATCATCATCATTGCACTACGACGTCTACTACTATACATAAGCCACCCCCAAAGTACTTTATAGGGGGTGGTTGCCTATTCTCGCCACGCGTGGCAGGCGGGTAGGCGAGCACAGTTGTCAGATTCTGCCGATTTCCGGATATAACTGGTGCAAAAAGAGCAGTCACTATAACTTTGGGATATTATTATACTACCTTTTCTCATTCTTGAATTACTCATTCGTTTTTTTTTGCAATAAATTCAAAAATATATTTTTTTTTTGCTTTATTGTTATTTTTGCGACACAAAAATAAGAAATGGCAAAAAGAAAACATTTCCAAAATGCGGAAAGGTAGTATGATCGTATCTTAAAGTTATAGTGACTGTTCTTTTTACTCCCTGTATATTGTTCCATCTACCGCCTTTTACATCCATAGGAAAGATGGTTGATGGGGACGTGATTGAGGATGGAGGTGAATTAGTTAGCGGATTGTAATGTTGTATTGTCAGTCAGGTGATTGCAATTTTTTCTCACTGCGGCGCTAGTAGTAGGGATTCGCCGGTTCTGGCTCACGAGCCAGAACCGGCGAATCTACACGGGTTGGTCGGCCAACTACAGGGGTTGGTCGGTTAAAAAAAAAAAAAAAAAAAGTTTGGTGTCAAAATAGGGGTTTTCCGCTACGCCCGATCGATCTATGCGATCCATTTTTGCGTATCTGCACTCCTTAACGTTTTAGGTTTTGCATAAGGAAAGCACTAATAGCACTCATTACACTAATCGTTAAACTCCTCAGTGTCTAATGACCATGCGCATCACGCGTTTTGTTATGAACGACATTCTAAACCTAATGACATAGTCGTAATGGTATTGATAATAAACAATATTCCTTTGGTATGTTTCCAAATAATTGAAGTCGAGATTTAAAAAAAAACTCGGGTTTAATTTCGAACAAATCCTTTATTTCAAAATAACTCTTTCATTAAATCTTAAAACAAGATTTGAACATCATATGCAATAACATATCATTTTTCAAAGTATCTCTACTATTAAATTCGCTTATAAAAGAACTCTTTCATTAAATCTTAAAACAAGATTTGAACATCATATTCAAAAACAAATCATTCCTGAGTGTATCACTGCCAAATTCATTTTGAAAGTCTTTCAATGACTTGTTTTTAAATTTATATAGTAAGTATAATCATTTTGTAACCGAACATTATTAAAACGCCATTTCCTTGCATTTCTGTCCAAAAACATTTTATGCATATAATAAACAACATTCCTTTGGTATGTTTCCAAATAATTGAAGTCGAGATTTAAAAAAAAACTCGGGTTTAATTTCGAATAAAATCTTTTATTTCAAAATAACTCTTTCATTAAATCTTAAACAAGATTTGAACATCATATTCAAAATCTTAAAACAAGATTTGAACATCATATTCAAAAACAAATCATTCCTGAGTGTATCGCTGCGTTCAAAAACATTTTATGCATATAATAAACAACATTCCTTTGGTATGTTTCCAAATAATTGAAGTCGAGATTTAAAAAAAAACTCGGGTTTAATTTCGAATAAAATCTTTTATTTCAAAATAACTCTTTCATTAAATCTTAAACAAGATTTGAACATCATATTCAAAATCTTAAAACAAGATTTGAACATCATATTCAAAAACAAATCATTCCTGAGTGTATCGCTGCGTTCAAAAACATTTTATGCATATAATAAACAACATTCCTTTGGTATGTTTCCAAATAATTGAAGTCGAGATTTAAAAAAAAACTCGGGTTTAATTTCGAATAAAATCTTTTATTTCAAAATAACTCTTTCATTAAATCTTAAACAAGATTTGAACATCATATTCAAAATCTTAAAACAAGATTTGAACATCATATTCAAAAACAAATCATTCCTGAGTGTATCGCTGCGTTCAAAAACATTTTATGCATATAATAAACAACATTCCTTTGGTATGTTTCCAAATAATTGAAGTCGAGATTTAAAAAAAAACTCGGGTTTAATTTCGAATAAAATCTTTTATTTCAAAATAACTCTTTCATTAAATCTTAAAACAAGATTTGAACATCATATTCAAAATCTTAAAACAAGATTTGAACATCATATTCAAAAACAAATCATTCCTGAGTGTATCGCTGCGTTCAAAAACATTTTATGCATATAATAAACAACATTCCTTTGGTATATTTCCAAATAATTGAAGTCGAGATTAAAATAAAAAAACTCGGGTTTAATTTCGAATAAATATTTTATATCAAAATAACTCTTTCATTAAATCTTAAAACAAGATTTGAACCTCATATTCAAAAACAAATCATTTCTGAGTGTATCGCTGCGTCCAAAAACATTTTATGCATATAATAAACAACATTCCTTTGGTATGTTTCCAAATAATTGAAGTCGAGATTTAAAAAAAAAACTCGGGTTTAATTTCGAATAAATCTTTTATTTCAAAATAACTCTTTCATTAAATTTTAAAACAAGATTTGAACCTCATATTCAAAAACAAATCATTTCTGAGTGTATCGCTGCGTCCAAAAACATTTTATGCATATAATAAACAACATTCCTTTGGTATGTTTCCAAATAATTGAAGTCGAGATTAAAAAAAAAAAACTCGGGTTTAATTTCGAATAAAATCTTTTATTTCAAAATAACTCTTTCATTAAATCTTAAAACAAGATTTGAACATCATATTCAAAAACAAATTATTTCTGAGTGTATCGCTGCGTCCAAAAACATTTTATGCATATAATAAACAACATTCTTTTGGTATGTTTCCAAATAATTGAAGTCGAGATTAAAAAAATAAAACTCGGGTTTTTAAAAAAAAACTCGGGTTTAATTTCGAATAAAATCTTTTATTTCAAAATAACTCTTTCATTAAATCTTAAAACAAGATTTGAACATCATATTCAAAATCTTAAAACAAGATTTGAACATCATATTCAAAAACAAATCATTCCTGAGTGTATCGCTGCGTTCAAAAACATTTTATGCATATAATAAACAACATTCCTTTGGTATATTTCCAAATAATTGAAGTCGAGATTAAAATAAAAAAACTCGGGTTTAATTTCGAATAAATATTTTATATCAAAATAACTCTTTCATTAAATCTTAAAACAAGATTTGAACCTCATATTCAAAAACAAATCATTTCTGAGTGTATCGCTGCGTCCAAAAACATTTTATGCATATAATAAACAACATTCCTTTGGTATGTTTCCAAATAATTGAAGTCGAGATTTAAAAAAAAAACTCGGGTTTAATTTCGAATAAATCTTTTATTTCAAAATAACTCTTTCATTAAATTTTAAAACAAGATTTGAACCTCATATTCAAAAACAAATCATTTCTGAGTGTATCGCTGCGTCCAAAAACATTTTATGCATATAATAAACAACATTCCTTTGGTATGTTTCCAAATAATTGAAGTCGAGATTAAAAAAAAAAAACTCGGGTTTAATTTCGAATAAAATCTTTTATTTCAAAATAACTCTTTCATTAAATCTTAAAACAAGATTTGAACATCATATTCAAAAACAAATTATTTCTGAGTGTATCGCTGCGTCCAAAAACATTTTATGCATATAATAAACAACATTCCTTTAGTATGTTTCCAAATAATTGAAATCGAGATTTAAAAAAAAAACTCGGGTTTAATTTCGAATAAAATCTTTTATTTCAAAATAACTCTTTCATTAAATCTTAAAACAAGATTTGAACATCATATTCAAAAACAAATCATTTCTGAGTGTATCGCTGCCAAATTTATTTTGAAAGTCTTATATTATTTAACACATTCAAATTATTTTACGGAGTGAGAATTTAATAATAATTATACATAGGTATATAATACAATATGTACTATCTTAGCTACTATAGTCAGCAGTTACATTGCGATTTTTATCAATTTCAATAACATTATCGAACTCTGCATAAACAACGCAATTGATCGTTTGAGTCAGAGCAGATTCAAAGACGAGGTATAAGAAAACAATGAGTATTTTTTTTCTTTTTAAACAGTTTTAATGGTTCTTAAACATTACAATACAATGGCGGTAAGAAAAAAAAAATCTCATATTCTTTTTATAATATAAAATATACAAAGATTAATAAAACACAATACAAAATAAAAAAAAAAAAAAAAAAAAAAAAAAAAAAAAAACATGATTACATAATCTTATATAATAATATTTAACTAAATAAGTACATTTTTTTTACAGTTCTCTCAATTTATAATGACCCCATGCCAACATATCGATCTGATTTGGTAATATGTAGCGCTTAGTGTCTTCGTATGACAAAGAATTTTATTAATTTCCTGAGTAAATATTGTATGTTTTATTGATCTAAACCTATGCATGGTATGGTTTTGAATATTTTTATTGAAAAGACAAGATTCATAATTTTCTAATTCTAACTTTTTTGTAACACTAAAAGTTCACACCCTTGGCTTTTGCGATAGACTTTTTTATCTACTGTAAATGCACACATTTTTGATCGGAGTCCTACAAATTCTTCTAAAATATTTTCATCTTTAAAATACCCTAACTTTTTTTTGTTTATTCTAGGATAACCAAATAAATTCTCGGATCGATAATCTGATGTATCAAACCTTAACATCAAATCAGGTTTGAGTTCTTCATATAAATTATTAGTAAAAAATTGATATATAAAACTATCAATATCAGTATACAATAATTTCGTTTTCTCACCAAACTTTTTCAAAACATAATCATAATGGAATTCATACATAAGTGTTTTTGAAATATCTAAAATGCAAAACCCTGGGTAAATGGCTTTATTATGTACAATTTTTGTTTTCCGTAATTGAACTGCTACTAAATTTTCTGAAAATATTGACATACTGTGGAATTCTGGTTTTGCTATTAAGTGTTGTGCTCCTAAAGACTTACCTTGATTTTCCCAATAGGTTACAAGCTTTACATTTACTCTTTTTTCAATGTTTTCCATAGTTTTTCCAAAAACTGAATTATTCATAAGTTTATAAAAATCTTTTTCAAAATCTGATGATGCCTTTGTTCTTAGTTTAGTATTTAAATCAATATATTTTTGTAGCCAAGGATTTTGATTACATTTTAAAACTCTGTGAACCTTTTGTAGTTCAATGCCTAACTTAAGACATTGTTTCAAATTTCTATAGTGAATTATTCAAATTTGGAACTAACTTAACATTTTTCGTATTACCTATACAAATATTTTCAGGACATAGAGGTAAATCGGAGTGCAAATCGTGAAGTTTATCAGGATATTTTCTTGCAAAATGAAACCATATTCACATGTATCAGGAATATCAAAGTCGATGTCAGGATCCACCCACTCAAATCCGTCTACAAGATGGTATTGAGACATTGCCCAACCATATAGATTATTTGCATCAAAGTATGTAAGAAAAGATTTTGATTTTATTTTATCATAACCAGTCATATACTGGTTATTTGTCTTAGCATATATAGTGCTACATTGTGATATGCCACCACGAATACCTGCTCGGATGAACGCTATTTTATCAAATTCAATTTTAGTATACTTCAACATAGCATCCCAACTTAAGCCAGGTGCAGTATAATAGTATGCTGGATCTAATTTATAAGTTCTAAAACAAATATCTTTAAAATTTTCAAATATGTCTGTTAAAAGTAAAACATCAGTTTTGAAGTTTAAGTTAGAATAATAAAAAACATATTTGAACATTTGAAGTGGTTCCAAACATCTTGTGCATGATTGTAATAATGATCAGATACATTAGAATCAGTTAATGTGCTATAGAAATGGTTTTGACTAGGTAAGGATGTCACTTTTAAACTATCATAAGATGTCATGAATTCATACGGATAAACACCTTTTCCTTTTAAACAAACAAAGTCTAGGTTGTTCGGAAAATTCATTTTGAGTGTATGAAACTGTTCATCTTAAAGATTTTTTGCCAAATTATCAAGGCTACAAGGCAAAAATTTCAGTGAATGAACAAATCTCAATTTAAACATTTCATTGTTAATAAATAAGTTTTTAGTAAAATAAATGTATCTCTCCTTGTTTTGAGGTATCAAGTCGACTTGTCCTTCAACAAAGTTGAGCGCATGAACTATAAAATGTGAGTCATAGTGACTTAAATTATGAAGAAATACTGGAACGAAATTCGGTGGCCTAAACTTTTTTGAACATAAGTCATGCGCCACACCTCTAAAATTTCCAGTACTCCTATCAAAGTCTTAAAACTTCATGTTCACCTAAAATTGTTTCACAAATAAACTCTTTATATAACAATAGTGACTATTTGTTCCATTTGTTATGTATAATAAATTAATATGAATGTTTTGGGACTTTTAGTAAAATACAAGGGACCTTTAACATTATTTTTTTAACTTCATTATTAAATTCCAATCCGAAAACGTTAATACTTATACTATGAGCATAGTGCGAACTCCTTATCCTCTATAGCTCTATCTATTCGATCTACCAAATCCATCAGAGCCGTTTCGGTAGATTTGCCTTTCTGATAGGCATGTTGTCATTCGTGCAGAGGTCTTTCGATGAGGTAGGTGTCTCTTATGTGCAGGTTGACAACCTTCTCCATCGCTTTGAGCATGAAAGAGGTGAGGCTTATGGGTCTGTAGGACTTGGGTAGAGCTTTGTCTCTGTCACCCCCCTTTGGGTATGTAAGAGACCTTCACCCTTGTCCATGTTTGTGGAATGTAGCCCCACGCGTAGCTCGCTCTGAATATCTTCAGTAACGGAGGGAGGATGATTTCTTTCCCTCGTTGCATGAGGACCGGAAAGATATTGTCCTCACCGCCGGTCTTAAAAGGCTTGAAGCTGTATATTGCCCATTTGACTCGGTCTGGTTTAAAAATCGTAGAAGCTCTTCTCCAGTCATCCGGAGTTGGTCTATGTTTAATTGACGTGCGGTAGAAGACTTCGTTTTCAGCCAGGTGGACACTGTAGGGGAAGTGCACTTCGGTAAGCAGTTTTAGTGTGTCCTCCGCCGTCTTTGTGTAAGTGTCATCTGGTTTCCTTAGTGTGCTAGGATGGGAGCAAGGAGCTTTAGATACTATTTTAAAAAGTCTGGAAGTTTGCGATGTGTTGTTAACTTCCTCACAGAACTTGCTCCAAGAGCTTCATTTGGCTTTCCTCAGCTCCTTGTTAAACCTCGTAAGTGCGGTTCTGTATACGTCCCAGTACCCGTCTCGTTTTGCTTTGTTGAACAGAGCACGGGTCTCTTTCCTGAGACTTGCCAGAGTACCACTCCACCACGGTACGTTACGTTTATTGGTTGTTTTTTTTGAGAGGACAGCTTCTGAGGTATGCTTCATTTAGGCCATCCTCAAGCTCACCTACCGTCTGTTCTAATTGTTCAACGGTTTTAACAGATTTGTTTATTGAGGTGAGGTTTGACTGTACAGCATGAATGCAAATAAATTAAATTTTAATGGTATATCTTTCCCGGTGAAGTTAACCGATATTCACAAAGTTGAAAATTTAATTAGTATAAGTATTAACGTTTTCGGATTGGAATTTAATAATGAAGTTAAAAAAATAATGTTATAGGTCCCTTGTATTTTACTAAAAGTCCCAAAACATTCATATTAATTTATTATACATAACAAATGGAACAAATAGTCACTATTGTTATATAAAGAGTTTATCGCGTTTGTTAAGCAAACAACTTTCAAATCATCATCATATGGTTTATATTTGTGATGGATGTTTATTATACTTTCGTACAAGTGAAAGATTATCAAATCACCAACAAAATTACTGTTCTCATGTAACTGTCGAATTACCAAGTAGCGAAAAAAAAAAATTTAAAAATTGGTTTGCAGAACCAACATCTAACGATAAACTTAGGTTTGAACATTTTGAAAGAAACTTAAAAATACCTTTTATAATATATGCAGATTTTGAAGCTTTTCTAAAGCTAGTCCATTTATGTGCTAACAATTTATCTAAGTCTTATACCAATAGCATTCAAAAGCATGAACCTTATAGTTTCGGATATTATATAAAGTGTTCTTATGATGAAACTTTATCAAAATATGAAACTTACAGCGGACCCGATTGTGCAAATGTGTTCCTGAGTAGATTATATAATGATATACGATTATTTTGTAGTAAAAATAACTTGCAAAAAGCTGCTTATCCTCTAACTGACGAAGACAAAAAAAAATTGATGATTGTTCCATTTGTTGTATTTGTGAAACAATTTTAGGTGAACATGAAGTTTTAAGACTTTGATAGGAGTACTGGAAATTTTAGAGGTGTGGCGCATGACTTATGTTCAAAAAAGTTTAGGCCACCGAATTTCGTTCCAGTATTTCTTCATAATTTAAGTCACTATGACTCACATTTTATAGTTCATGCGCTCAACTTTGTTGAAGGACAAGTCGACTTGATACCTCAAAACAAGGAGAGATACATTTATTTTACTAAAAACTTATTTATTAACAATGAAATGTTTAAATTGAGATTTGTTCATTCACTGAAATTTTTGCCTTGTAGCCTTGATAATTTGGCAAAAAATCTTTAAGATGAACAGTTTCATACACTCAAAATGAATTTTCCGAACAACCTAGACTTTGTTTGTTTAAAAGGAAAAGGTGTTTATCCGTATGAATTCATGACATCTTATGATAGTTTAAAAGTGACATCCTTACCTAGTCAAAACCATTTCTATAGCACATTAACTGATTCTAATGTATCTGATCATTATTACAATCATGCACAAGATGTTTGGAACCACTTCAAATGTTCAAATATGTTTTTTATTATTCTAACTTAAACTTCAAAACTGATGTTTTACTTTTAACAGACATATTTGAAAATTTTAAAGATATTTGTTTTAGAACTTATAAATTAGATCCAGCATACTATTATACTGCACCTGGCTTAAGTTGGGATGCTATGTTGAAGTATACTAAAATTGAATTTGATAAAATAGCGTTCATCCGAGCAGGTATTCGTGGTGGCATATCACAATGTAGCACTATATATGCTAAGACAAATAACCAGTATATGACTGGTTATGATAAAATAAAATCAAAATCTTTTCTTACATACTTTGATGCAAATAATCTATATGGTTGGGCAATGTCTCAATACCATCTTGTAGACGGATTTGAGTGGGTGGATCCTGACATCGACTTTGATATTCCTGATACATGTGAATATGGTTTCATTTTGCAAGAAAATATCCTGATAAACTTCACGATTTGCACTCCGATTTACCTCTATGTCCTGAAAATATTTGTATAGGTAATACGAAAAATGTTAAGTTAGTTCCAAATTTGAATAATTCACTATAGAAATTTGAAACAATGTCTTAAGTTAGGCATTGAACTACAAAAGGTTCACAGAGTTTTAAAATGTAATCAAAATCCTTGGCTACAAAAATATATTGATTTAAATACTAAACTAAGAACAAAGGCATCATCAGATTTTGAAAAAGATTTTTATAAACTTATGAATAATTCAGTTTTTGGAAAAACTATGGAAAACATTGAAAAAAGAGTAAATGTAAAGCTTGTAACCTATTGGGAAAATCAAGGTAAGTCTTTAGGAGCACAACACTTAATAGCAAAACCAGAATTCCACAGTATGTCAATATTTTCAGAAAATTTAGTAGCAGTTCAATTACGGAAAACAAAAATTGTACATAATAAAGCCATTTACCCAGGGTTTTGCATTTTAGATATTTCAAAAACACTTATGTATGAATTCCATTATGATTATGTTTTGAAAAAGTTTGGTGAGAAAACGAAATTATTGTATACTGATATTGATAGTTTTATATATCAATTTTTTACTAATAATTTATATGAAGAACTCAAACCTGATTTGATGTTAAGGTTTGATACATCAGATTATCGATCCGAGAATTTATTTGGTTATCCTAGAATAAACAAAAAAAAGTTAGGGTATTTTAAAGATGAAAATATTTTAGAAGAATTTGTAGGACTCCGATCAAAAATGTGTGCATTTACAGTAGATAAAAAAGTCTATCGCAAAAGCCAAGGGTGTGAACTTTTAGTGTTACAAAAAAGTTAGAATTAGAAAATTATGAATCTTGTCTTTTCAATAAAAATATTCAAAACCATACCATGCATAGGTTTAGATCAATAAAACATACAATATTTACTCAGGAAATTAATAAAATTCTTTGTCATACGAAGACACTAAGCGCTACATATTACCAAATCAGATCGATATGTTGGCATGGGGTCATTATAAATTGAGAGAACTGTAAAAAAAATGTACTTATTTAGTTAAATATTATTATATAAGATTATGTAATCATGTTTTTTTTTTTTTTTTTTTTTTTTTTTTTTTTTTTTTTTTTTTGTATTGTGTTTTATTAATCTTTGTATATTTTATATTATAAAAAGAATATGAGATTTTTTTTTTCTTACCGCCATTGTATTGTAATGTTTAAGAACCATTAAAACTGTTTAAAAAGAAAAAAAATACTCATTGTTTTCTTATACCTCGTCTTTGAATCTGCTCTGACTCAAACGATCAATTGCGTTGTTTATGCAGAGTTCGATAATGTTATTGAAATTGATAAAAATCGCAATGTAACTGCTGACTATAGTAGCTAAGATAGTACATATTGTATTATATACCTATGTATAATTATTATTAAATTCTCACTCCGTAAAATAATTTGAATGTGTTAAATAATATAAGACTTTCAAAATAAATTTGGCAGCGATACACTCAGAAATGATTTGTTTTTGAATATGATGTTCAAATCTTGTTTTAAGATTTAATGAAAGAGTTATTTTGAAATAAAAGATTTTATTCGAAATTAAACCCGAGTTTTTTTTTTAAATCTCGATTTCAATTATTTGGAAACATACTAAAGGAATGTTGTTTATTATATGCATAAAATGTTTTTGGACGCAGCGATACACTCAGAAATAATTTGTTTTTGAATATGATGTTCAAATCTTGTTTTAAGATTTAATGAAAGAGTTATTTTGAAATAAAAGATTTTATTCGAAATTAAACCCGAGTTTTTTTTTTTTAATCTCGACTTCAATTATTTGGAAACATACCAAAGGAATGTTGTTTATTATATGCATAAAATGTTTTTGGACGCAGCGATACACTCAGAAATGATTTGTTTTTGAATATGAGGTTCAAATCTTGTTTTAAAATTTAATGAAAGAGTTATTTTGAAATAAAAGATTTATTCGAAATTAAACCCGAGTTTTTTTTTTAAATCTCGACTTCAATTATTTGGAAACATACCAAAGGAATGTTGTTTATTATATGCATAAAATGTTTTTGGACGCAGCGATACACTCAGAAATGATTTGTTTTTGAATATGAGGTTCAAATCTTGTTTTAAGATTTAATGAAAGAGTTATTTTGATATAAAATATTTATTCGAAATTAAACCCGAGTTTTTTTATTTTAATCTCGACTTCAATTATTTGGAAATATACCAAAGGAATGTTGTTTATTATATGCATAAAATGTTTTTGAACGCAGCGATACACTCAGGAATGATTTGTTTTTGAATATGATGTTCAAATCTTGTTTTAAGATTTTGAATATGATGTTCAAATCTTGTTTTAAGATTTAATGAAAGAGTTATTTTGAAATAAAAGATTTTATTCGAAATTAAACCCGAGTTTTTTTTTAAAAACCCGAGTTTTATTTTTTTAATCTCGACTTCAATTATTTGGAAACATACCAAAAGAATGTTGTTTATTATATGCATAAAATGTTTTTGGACGCAGCGATACACTCAGAAATAATTTGTTTTTGAATATGATGTTCAAATCTTGTTTTAAGATTTAATGAAAGAGTTATTTTGAAATAAAAGATTTTATTCGAAATTAAACCCGAGTTTTTTTTTTTTAATCTCGACTTCAATTATTTGGAAACATACCAAAGGAATGTTGTTTATTATATGCATAAAATGTTTTTGGACGCAGCGATACACTCAGAAATGATTTGTTTTTGAATATGAGGTTCAAATCTTGTTTTAAAATTTAATGAAAGAGTTATTTTGAAATAAAAGATTTATTCGAAATTAAACCCGAGTTTTTTTTTTAAATCTCGACTTCAATTATTTGGAAACATACCAAAGGAATGTTGTTTATTATATGCATAAAATGTTTTTGGACGCAGCGATACACTCAGAAATGATTTGTTTTTGAATATGAGGTTCAAATCTTGTTTTAAGATTTAATGAAAGAGTTATTTTGATATAAAATATTTATTCGAAATTAAACCCGAGTTTTTTTATTTTAATCTCGACTTCAATTATTTGGAAATATACCAAAGGAATGTTGTTTATTATATGCATAAAATGTTTTTGAACGCAGCGATACACTCAGGAATGATTTGTTTTTGAATATGATGTTCAAATCTTGTTTTAAGATTTTGAATATGATGTTCAAATCTTGTTTTAAGATTTAATGAAAGAGTTATTTTGAAATAAAAGATTTTATTCGAAATTAAACCCGAGTTTTTTTTTAAATCTCGACTTCAATTATTTGGAAACATACCAAAGGAATGTTGTTTATTATATGCATAAAATGTTTTTGAACGCAGCGATACACTCAGGAATGATTTGTTTTTGAATATGATGTTCAAATCTTGTTTTAAGATTTTGAATATGATGTTCAAATCTTGTTTAAGATTTAATGAAAGAGTTATTTTGAAATAAAAGATTTTATTCGAAATTAAACCCGAGTTTTTTTTTAAATCTCGACTTCAATTATTTGGAAACATACCAAAGGAATGTTGTTTATTATATGCATAAAATGTTTTTGAACGCAGCGATACACTCAGGAATGATTTGTTTTTGAATATGATGTTCAAATCTTGTTTTAAGATTTTGAATATGATGTTCAAATCTTGTTTAAGATTTAATGAAAGAGTTATTTTGAAATAAAAGATTTTATTCGAAATTAAACCCGAGTTTTTTTTTAAATCTCGACTTCAATTATTTGGAAACATACCAAAGGAATGTTGTTTATTATATGCATAAAATGTTTTTGGACAGAAATGCAAGGAAATGGCGTTTTAATAATGTTCGGTTACAAAATGATTATACTTACTATATAAATTTAAAAACAAGTCATTGAAAGACTTTCAAAATGAATTTGGCAGTGATACACTCAGGAATGATTTGTTTTTGAATATGATGTTCAAATCTTGTTTTAAGATTTAATGAAAGAGTTCTTTTATAAGCGAATTTAATAGTAGAGATACTTTGAAAAATGATATGTTATTGCATATGATGTTCAAATCTTGTTTTAAGATTTAATGAAAGAGTTATTTTGAAATAAAGGATTTATTCGAAATTAAACCCGAGTTTTATTTTTTTAATCTCGACTTCAATTATTTGGAAACATACCAAAAGAATGTTGTTTATTATCAATGCCATTACGACTATGTCATTAAGTTTAGAATGTCGTTCATTACAAAACGCGTGATGCGCATGGTCATTAGACATTGAGGAGTTTAACGATTAGTGTAATGAGTGCTATTAGTGCTTTCCTTATGCAAAACCTAAAACGTTAAGGAGTGCAGATACGCAAAAATGGATCGCATAGATCGATCGGGCGTAGCGGAAAACCCCTATTTTGACACCAAACTTTTTTTTTTTTTTTTTTAACCGACCAACCCCTGTAGTTGGCCGACCAACCCCTGTAGATTCGCCGGTTCTGGCTCGTGAGCCAGAACCGGCGAATCCCTACTACTGGCGCTAGTAGTCACCAAAATAAATTAGGTTAAAGTGAATGACCTAATCGTGTGCAATATACGGCGGCCCACCTCAAGTCGCAGAGGTCAGGCGATAGTAACATGTACAGGAGGTAGGTCAAGTCAATTGCAGGTCTTACAAAATCGCCACATTGTGTATAGGGTTGGCATTAGGCACTTGGCACTTGGCAACTGTTCGTCGCATATTAACTGTAACTTAAAGTACAAAGAAAAACTGTATCACGGGCCTTACTCTCCAAACTGATTCTATTTTGAATCAGGTTCGGTGTTATGAATTGACGTTAGATTATTTTGATTCTCAGTCGATTGATATTGTCGGGAGTACAAAAAGTTACGATCTAACGATTTTCTTTATCCTGGTTAGTTTCAAAGCAATCCACCAAATAAAATACCAAAATCTGTTGAGATCGAACTGATTCGATTCTCGATTGTGTCGCGAGTAAGCTTGCTGATCTGAATTATTATGTATATTAATCCCGAGAAGGAATTGATCACGTGCATTAAGAATTTTTCTCGGGCAATATTGGTTTCCAATTCTAATTTACAACAAAGTTTTTTGTGAATAATCGCGGCAATAATGGCAGGGCTACTTTAGACTAATAAACTTTAACAATTTTCTTTTTGTTGACTAAAATAAAAGTAGAAACCACCTTTAATGCATTAATAGATATAAATTGTTGCCCTTCTCGTGATATTAGATTTAGTTTATACTTTGTAATAACTCGATTGTGACAACCCTACGAGTACAGGAACTTGGACTTTTAAACAATAGGCGTATCCAGAACGGGAAAGCTCAATCTAATGTCAATAGCATTTCTAAAGATCAATTCACTGTCGTTTCATACGGTATAGATCTCTATAGATCTACAAACTAGGTGGCAGCTTTTGAATGCTTTGTTTTACGTGAAAGGGCATGATTTCTAGAGAGTAGATGTTTGAGTTTATATACGTGGTGGTATGGTGGTTCGTCGCGAATATGAAAACTTGTATTGCAGGTAATGCCCATAGACTTATCACCACATAATCCAACCTTTATTTCGTCGGTTCCATTAAAACTGTAATATCTCGCTAAGTTCACACAAACAACATAACAAGACCAGCAAATGAGGACATTTTGGCGAAATGTAATCTGCGATCTAATTTAAAACCTGCCTCAGGAGTCAAGACACACGATCATAAATATCCTACAAATTGCTTCTCTTAATTAGTCGTCCTGAGTTCAGGATAAGCGGCCAATTATGCCGTGGCATTCTATTAAGGTGAAACTCTTTAAGTTATAATTGAGTTTTTATAACGGTATTAATTAGTCTTTATATTTTTCCTGGAATAATCTTGCTACCTAGTAAAGTTAGGTTTTTAACTAAGTGTAACTAAAAATCTGTATTTTTCGTAACCCTCAGCCAAACATATAGGTACTTAACCGTCTTTTTGGAAGTCAGTTTAAATTTATAGAGGGTAACTTTAAAATCTGTAACTTTTTTAGTTTTAGGCTAGCTCTCAGCCAAACATATACCTAACCGCCGTGTTTCGGAAGTCAGTATATATTTCTAGAGGGTAACTTTAAATCTGTAAAAATTTAAATAGCATAATTTTATTTACAGCTGTAACTGTCCCATGGCGGGGCAAAGGCCTCTCCTCTATCTTTCCACAAGACGCGATCACGCAAAAAAAAATTAACTACTTTTCACTAGCTCGCGATCATCTATGTAAGTATCTATACTAATATTATAAAGAGGTAACTTTTGATTGTTTGTTAGTTTATTTGAATGGAATAGGCTCTGAAACCACTGAACCAATATGAAAAATTCTTTCGCCGTTGGAAAGCTACATTCCTAGCACTGAACATAGGCTATATTATAATTTCAAAATAGGGTTCCTTACTAAAACCCCAAAAATGTAGCCCAAAGTGTAAAAAACCAACCTTCAAAATTTCTTACATAGTGTCCGCTTCGACAACGGCTTGACCGATTTCGCATTTTTTTTTTACAGTATGTTCGTTATTGTCATGAAAAGGTTATTATAAAAGAAAATGTTGAAAAAAATAAGCAGAAAATTAGAAAAAAGAAGAAAATATACGTGTTGGTCACACGGGGTTTGAACCTGGACTCGATCGATTCACGTCGTTGACATTCTATATGACACGGGTGTCATGGTAAGAACATTGTTTACAAATGGAAAATAAAAATTATAAAATGCTATAAATTACCGTATTTATATCAGTTTAAACTATTTGGATTAATAAACTATTTGGATTAACAAAAATATTAATCCAAATAGTTTAAGCTGATATAAATACGGTATTTATAGCATTTCATAATTTTTGTCTTCCATTTCTAAACAATGTTGTTACCATGACAACCATTAGACGTTATAGCCGTTAAACTGCGTTTCCATTGACGTGGAGCGAGGGGGACAGGAGCTTGCGGTACCCGAATTGGACCTACTTTTGCAATAGGGAACCAATCCACACACTGATAGTTTTGAGAAAAAGCTATTTTTGTTTAAATTTTGTATAGAAAAAAAAGTGTTGTTATTTTGGTAAAGGTCTTTAGGAGAGAAAGACCTTTACTTTGTATAGAAAAAAAAGTGTTGTTATTTTGGTAAAGGTCTTTAGGAGAGAAAGACCTTTACCAAAATAACAACACTTTTTTTTCTATACAAAATTTAAACAAAAATAGCTTTTTCTCAAAACTATCAGTGTGTGGATTGGTTCCCTATTGCAAAAGTAGGTCCAATTAACCAATCACTCTCCGCTCCGCTCCGCTTGGGCACCACTAAGTTCTTATGCGCCCCGCTCCGCGTCAGTGAAAACGCAGTCTTATAGACGGGCCAAGATCGGGGAGGTTTTCCAAATCTATACATCTATACAAATAAATAAAATTGAAGTGTTAGTTTGTAACTTTCAATTAGCAACGTTTTTCTAAATGCATAAAGAAATAGGCATAAAAATTAAAAAAAGAAGATGATAATTTTAAAAGATATCTTCTTCTTTTTTTTTGGCATTGGCAACGATATCTACTGAAAACGAAAATGCAATTAAAAAAAAAATGTATGTCTGTCTGTCAGCGTGTCTCTTTGCTCCGGCTAATCTCTGGAACGGCTGGACCGATTTTAACGAGACTTTCACTGGTAGATAGCTAAAGTTATAAGGATTAATTTAGGCTACTTTTCATCATCATCATCATAGTCATCTAACTAATGATCTCCGAATCGGCTGGACCAACTGTGACGGGAGCATTCACTGGGCGTTACCTTATGTTACTAGGAATAATCTATACATGTATAAAAGTAAGTCGTGTTAGTTAAATTATTTATAACTCAAGAACGGCTTTATCGATATGGCTGAAAATTGGTGAGGAAGTAGCTTAGAGCAAGTAGACGGACATAGGATACTATTCTTCCATTTGACAGCGTTTCCGTGAACGTTGCGGGTTCTGCGTTAGGGTTTCGCGTTGTGGGTTCCGCGTTGCGGGTTCCGGGTTCCCGTGTTGCGGGTTCCGCGTTGCGGGTTTCGGGTTCCCATGCTGCGGGTTCCGCGTTGCGGATACCGGGTTCCCGTGTTGCGGGTTCCGGGTTCCGCGTTGCGGGTCTCGGGTTCCAATGTTGCGGGTTCCGCGTTCCCGCGTTGTGGGTTCCAGGTTCCCGCGTTGCGGGTTCCAGGTTCCCGCGTTGCGTTCCCGGGTACTCATGCTGTGGTTTCCGCGTTGCGGGTTCCGGGTTCCCGCGTTGCGGGTTCCGCGTTGCGGGTTCCGCGTTGCGGGTTCCACGTTGCCGGTTCCGCGTTTCCGGTCCCGCGTTTTTTTTTTAGTTGAATTTCATCATAACTGTTTTTATGCTTAACTAAGTGGGCAAGGGTCAGCTAGTACAATAATATATTTATGGTTATTATTTAGATTGATATGTAGTAAAAAATTAAAGCATTACAATATAACATTAGTAAATTTACATATTTCTGTGACTGTGGGCTCGTGGCTCGGGCGTGGGCGTGGGCTGCAATGCTGTAAATTGTTAATTAATCCCAACTTATGTGGACGTCCAACACACCGGGTGCACCACATTTTATGATAATGCCGGACATTTCCCTGCATCTACTTACAATGTCAGATCTAGTTTATCTACATTGTAACTAAATGCTAGTAAAATAACACATCCGTTAGAACTAGTGGTTTAGTTAGGGTTGTTATCTCTAATATTTGGCAACCGGGACAAGACGTTAACCCGGATTTTACAGCATAGAACCCGGAGATGTCAATAGGATTCGGTTAGTCGGTTGATCAAAATTGTGTTAAGGATATCCCAAAACAAGATAAACTTAAAAAAACTTTATTTTATAAATCTTATCAGCTAATTTGACTGAAGCATTAAGTTCGCCTATGTACAAAATGTCCATGATGTATAAATAAATAAATATTTTAATTTAATTAATTAAGCTAGCTAATTACACAATTATTTTGCCCGTCGTGTCACTTTCAAGTTTATCATAATTCCAGCTATGACGCCCAGTAGATTTTTTGTTAGTAGATAGTAAGTATACTATCTACTAACAAAAAATAACAATATTGCTATCCACAATTTTATTATCCTTTTTTTTATTTATTTACAATGTCGAAACACCCCTATCTCGGTTTGTGTTAACACGGATTCGTGAGATTATTATCTCGACGTCCACTGTATTCAGTAGGTACACATATTATTATCACCCTTAAAATCTATACATAAAAACTATATTATATTCTTACCTAGTGAGCGCTCACCAGGCATGCGTCGATACGATGTGTCCGTATCGACGCAGATACGCAATAAGTCTGAGATTCCAGAAAACAGCAAATTAGAATATCCTCATAAATAGCAACTTGGTGTCACCCCAGCCGACTCACACAAACTCGCGCAGTAGGTCTGACGGTAGTGTGCGAGTGGGCGCTTAACGATTCGAACCCAATACCCACCGTTACAGATACCGTTTCTGATAAGGGCTACTGGCGGACAGATTTATAGCTTATCAACCTGTTTATGTGATGAAATCTCGGTAAAGTCATAAAAATTGTTATAACAAATGGGCAATTAGCGAAGTCGCTTGATGTAAATAAATGAAATAAAAGTGTTACTTACTAACAATTTTACTTATGAACTATGTTAGTATTTACATTATATATGACTGTATAATAATATTACGTATAATATTATACGTGATATTAGTATATATTTGTTCCATATAAATCAAATTGTTAAAAGCTTGAGTTGTGACATCATTTTATCATGAGTTAGATTAAGATAATTCGGAAACAAGTTCATGTTCACAACATGGGCCCTAATTCTCAGACCTCGAACCTAGTTCCGAATATTAGTATATCCCGCTCGCACGCGCGCTAAATCTCATTTGCATGAGCGGGACAGACCGATAGTATAAACTAAGTTCGAGGTCTGAGAATAAGGGCACTGGTTATGAACCGCCTTAAACCTTTTTCTCTGTAAAAATAACGAACGTACAAACAATTGAAACTTGCAATACGAAAGAGAGGGAAATAGGGAGAGGAAATATTTTAATTTCCGATTCTACTCGTACAGCGCGTAATTAAAAACACTTTTCAGTCGCAACGATCCGAAAAAACCGAGCGCGTGACAGCTTGCGGGTGCATTTCGGTCCCGGCTGCCATCACCAATCGAAACTCACATTTGGAAAGTCAACTTTAACTTCTTATAGATAAGGTTCTTTAACGTCTGACGTTTATCAATCTTTAAATTTCCTGCATAATCATTGATAGCTTTTCACTCACTTTGAAATTTAATCTTGTTGCTTTGGAGGAAGGTTCATTTTTAAATTGCAACATTTTAGGCGTGACGAAAGGATAGAATTCGTCACTTATGTTAATGAAAAGTACACCGGACAGTATGTCTCGTGCCACGACTCCTGTACTTAATCAACAACAGTTTTTACTTATTTTTACAAGTTTTTAGGATTCCATACCGCGGTGACGGTAAAGCGAACCCGCGACCCTCGATGCACTGACCCACAGAGATCGACAAAAATTCATCCCATCAAAAACATAATTTGTAAAATTAAAATTGTGTGTGTGTAAAATTTACTAAAACGCGTGTTTTTGTCGAAAAGTGCAAATATAACTTTGTAATCATATAAAGTTAATTTTGCAGTTGGCGTATCTAGATAACTAGACAGAAATTCTTAAAATTTTAGGTTTTTCCTTTATGTATACACTAAACGCTACTTCTATTCCAAATTTTAAGCTTCTAGGTCTGCTAGAAGTGCCTAATACTTTTGATGATCGGTCAGTGAGTGAGTGAGTCAGTGACAAAATTAAGAAATTTTACAAGTTATAATTGTTAAACTTCTGTTCCAAATTGATTGAAATTTGAAATATACCGTGTTTATACAATGCTTATTCAGTAGACGAAAGCTAGAAAATGCTGGTTTCTTTCTTCTTAACCCACAAAAAACTTATATGTGGGTTGAAAATAGCCTGAACTGCTTCGAGAAAAGGATGGTACGGCCGTGCTTAACTTGGCCGGGCAATACAGTGCACCTATACCACAGATTACTAAATAGTTATTAATTGTCCCAAACTGACATCTGTTTAGATTTAATTCAGATCGAAACGAAACAATAATTTATGTTACAGTTATATAAACAATAATTTGTTCGAGATTTATGCAAAGTAACTCCAAAGTGAAATAAATTCCAACAAAATTGTGCCGGAACAAATCAGCAATAAGGAGCAGACTCCGCATAAATCTGTTGGAGACACTGTGCCATAGTTCCGTATATTTTATAACTTGTACAGCCGAGTCCCAATCGAGCATTAACACCGCGCTAATTTAAATACAGAACAACCGCGAAACTGTCCAGTTTTAAACCAAAATGTATTTGCTCTAAACCGAAAATTTGAGGCTTATAATAATAGCTCCCCTCACCGATGTTGGTAGCCAATTAAAAAAAGCCAAGAAATTTCTTTAAAACCAGGCCAGCTACGCAGGAGTTATTTTATTGTGCCCAAGTGTGTGCGCAATACATAAATACACTCTCCCTTCCTTTTACTCTCATAACCCAGTGGGACGGTAAACCGACACGACTGGCGAGAGAACAGGCGCAGGACCGACTTTATTACATGCCCATCCGACGCATGGATCATCTTTCTTGTCAGACATTTTATATCATTTTATTTCACATCTTGTATACAACCAGACCAGTCTCATACGACCTTCATCAAAACTAGGAAGGGTTTGCTAAACTTTTTTTTTTTTTGATGTCGCAAGGGAAATATATTACGCATTCCCCGGAGACGGTCCCCGAGGGGTATGTGGGACTCCCGGCTCGCTACGGCCGGTTTACCCACTAAAACCACTTGCGGATTGCCATCAGCCGTTATGTTGGGTGGAGTGCCCTGGATCTGTCAAAACACAGGCTCCTCCTCCCCCGACTGGCCGGTTCACCTCTACAGGGACCGGACTTCCATCAAATTAAGAGAGCGCTCCGGCAACGCCCGTTCGTTGCCGGAGCGCTCTCTTAATTTGATGGAAGTTGCTTAACCTACATTGGGCTTATGTTAGGCCTAGTTAGACATGGGCGCCGCATCGCCGCGCCGCGCCGCCGCCGCCGAGGGATCTAACTCAAAATGCTGACAATTACTACTACCAGCACGTCAAATGACCATCTATTGTATCTATTACGCGAATGGGACTACTAGATAGTACATTTACATACGCGCCGAAGATCTCGTGTTGTGGCACTAAGGCGTGGCGCCGCCGCGCCGTCCAAAACTGTCGGTGCGCCGCCGCCGGCAAATTTTGGTCGGCGCCCATGTCTCAACCTAGTGTAGTGGGGCTGTCTACCGCCACACATGAAACCTGTTAAACTGGTATAGCTTGGTGGCTATTACTATCCTACCAAAAACATTTTCATGTAAAAATATTGCCAAGATGAGTCTATATAGCTTACCCTGTGAAAGAGTTATCAGATCCATGTAGAGCCAAGATGCTTGATCTATCTATGCGCCCTTACTTTACCAGGCCTAACTTCACACATTTTACATTTTGGACCAAAATACGTGCTATCAACTGGAAGCATAGTGTTTTATTCTGTATTGTTTTCCAAACGATTAAATAGCTTAACAACTTTGGTAATGGTACGATGAACTTAAGTTTAAATTAACCACACATCTCCTTGGTTTATTAGCCAGTTCCTAGGTTTCATATCATCTTATCCTACTCAGATTACCCGGGAGAGTTATCCAGCTAGATTACTTTGAACCAACAGTTAGGTCCAAGATAAACGAGATCTTAAGCCCCGTAAGTCTGGACCTAGATTTATTATATCGATTACCGTATGATTTATGACTAGATCTAATTAATGGCCAGTGCTTTCTAAACTTATATCAGATTTCTATTCGTTTTTGCTCCTGAGACGTCCGCGTCGATAAAAAACTACTAATCGGATGAAAATGAATCGAGTTACTACCTACCTACCTACAGTGTGTAAAAAGAACAGTTAAGTTTGAGATACGATTATACTACCTATCCTCATTTTAGAAATGTTTTTTTTTTATCAAAAACTTTTACCATTTATTATTTTTTGTCACAAGAATAACGAAAAAGCTACAAAAATGTATTTTTATTTTTGTAAAAAGAAAAAAAAACCATTTCTACATTGAGAAAAGGTATTGTAATCATATTCCAAAGTTATAGTGACTGTTTTTTTTACACCCGTTAAAACAAAGTAATGATTAGTGACATTCTCTATACAATCTACTTCAGATTGTAGAAGATGTCCACTGTCCAATACTTCCTGTGCAATTGGAAATCGCGTAGAAACCTTACATTTGTATGAGATAACAAATACCGCAATTCTCGTAATTGAAGACATGAGTGGATGAAGGTGATATACGCAAAATACTGATTTTGAGAAAATTGAGTTCAAACTGACACTTAAACATTTTAAAATATTTCGTAACGTATCGAGTAGATCTAAAGATCCGTCTTTAGAATAAATGTACTTAAAACGTGATAATATTTTATGATATAGTTATTATGTAGTAACATATTATCATGAAATCTTTAAATAACAGTTTAGAGTCAATTTTCTGGGTAGAAAATTTTTGCGACATACCTATATTATTATATACCATCATCCATTCATTTCCTTAATTATCGGTTAAAGGACATGAATCACACTCCATTATACGATTTATGAATTTTTATTAACTTGCATTCTGATCATTATGAATGGCACACTTTGGGAGCATCTGGGAGTGCAAACTGTAGCAGGTGTTCAATTTATATCGCAATAGAACGCAGTCTCAGGAATAAGACATTTATTTTTAGAGCAGCCGGGAGGGGAAAGGGGGGAGGTGTGAGGAGGCGAGAGGAGGCAGATATCTCCAACAGAAGGTAACTAATGGAACTGGCAAATAATTTTCAAGAACTTATATTCTAGTCCGTATTCTCTCTTTATCGTATTCTGTAACGACACGGGCTAGAGCAAAATAGGCATTTGTAAATTCTATTTCTGTCCTGCAACAGCCCGATCAAACCGATAGAGGCAACTGCAACTTAAACTGAAATTACCTATTAAATGTACGAGAAATCGACGTTTAGGAGACCCCTGTTATCTTCTTCAAAACTTAGCCGATTTATATACTTTTTTCATTATAAAACTAAAATGGACTTAAGCTATGTTCCTACGTTTTGATTTTAAATTGATTTTAAACAGAGCCGAAAATTTGGACATATGTTTAAGACTTTTGAACGTCTAGATAACTGTTCTAATAATTAATTTATGAAATAAAGGAAAAATAGAGACACACAAATAGTATACATAGTATACTAGTTTCTCTTTTTGTTTTTGCTTCACCGGTTTCTAAAAGGGGTCTTGCGTGAACCATAATTGTTGTTTTTGATTTTAAGTTCGTTATTTTTACTTTCGTGGTTTTTTTAATGTTGCTTTTTTTTAATCAAAGGTCTTTCAAGGTCTACTAGTCCTTTCGCTACTTATCTAATCACAGCATGAATAAATAATTTTATGAAACACAGTAAACAACTTTCATCTGTTCTAATTAATATAATTGGATAAATTTAATGAAGTCTGATTAATTTTATGGGATTAAAGGACATAATATTTAAACAAAAAAATTGTATGGACAAGTCATAATAATAATATTATGTAGTGACACATAATATTATGTTGATGGATTAATCTCGACGTGGCAATTATGTAATTAACATAATATATTATTATGTATTACTTTGAAACCTATTTTTTATGTGATGCTAATTTTCTCGCGGCATATACACGAGATAATAAAATTAGCTAACCTAGCCTTCCTTCCTTTCCCGTTCGAATTTCGATCATTAATACTATACAATATAGAATAGAATAGAATAGAATAGAAAACATTTATTTCAGACTAATATAACAAGCCCATAGAGTAATTAGTGTGTTAGTTACAAAACTTAGTTTTAAATAATATAGGTAATTGTAATGTTAGTAGTGTTAGTAAAAAATCAACTATATTAAATTATTCCCTTGACTAATTTTATCCAATGCCATTGTATAGAGCACTCAAGTCTCGCAGCCATGACCTTCAGAATGCTATTGCTGGCTTTTCTCAGACGCTGCATCAGGGAAGCGGACCTTTTGCGTATTATCGCTTTAAAACCATCAGTGCGCGCAGCAGCGAACATACCGGACGCACTGCAGCGCCATGGTAGCCCCAACAGCATTCTGAAGGTATTATTATACTGGACACGCAGAGCGTCATAGGTTCGACTTTTATACGTCACCCACAGGGCACTCGTGTAAAAAGACTGACAATATGTTTTAAACAAAGTTCTTTTTACTTCAGTAGTGCATCGAGTGAACCTGCGGGCGAGCATGTTGCCTCGTATCGCTAACGCTCTACGTTCTCTCTCCATATCCTCGTCATCCCTGAGGTCATCAGTCACAATGTGACCCAGATATTTAAATTTATTGACCTGTCCCAAGGCAACCCCGTTTAGATATACGGGAGGAACATGGTCAGGACTATATTTACCCGCTTTAAAAATAAGCAACTCACTCTTTTTAGAATTATATTTGAGTCCATGTTCCTCCGCATATGCCTCACATATTTGTAAGAGTTTCCTCAGGCCTCCAAATAGAGGGACTCAGCAGCACCATGTCATCTGCGTAACTGATGTTGTTGACACAGACGTCATCAATGAAGCATCCGACATGTGTGCTGCTAAGTCTCTCGATAAGCTGGTTCATATATGAATTAAACAGGATTGGTGAGCTTAACCCACCCTGCCTTACGCCACATTCCAGCTTGTACTCGTCCGACAGTGTACCAGCCCATCTCACTTGGTTAATTTGATTTGAGTACCAGTACTTGAGAAGGGAGATGGTGCCGATCGGCACACCCGCTCTGCCCAGCTTATCCCAAAGGATATTATACCCCACAAGGTCGAAAGCCTTTGATTAATCCAGGAAGCAAGCGTACACTGGTGTCTTCCTCTTTACTAAGATGCTGAGCTTAAAATATACCGTTAGCTACTATACTAGTAGCTGACGGTATATTTTAAGCTCATTATGGCAGTTTCAGTGGATAATCCAGCTCAAAAGCCGAACTGGGCATCGTGTAGCTTAATATGTTGTTCGAGAATACTATTTAGCATACCATCAAGCACCTTAGCAGTAATTGTGGCAAGTGAAATAGGCCGATAGTTAGTTTTGTCGGAAGAGTCACCGGTTTTATTTTTAACAATCGGTACCACTACACTAATATACACTAGCTGATATCGTGTCAGCACAAAAAATCCGTCTCAGCAAATATCAATTCACTTGGAAAGTGAAGAGATGAAAGTAGAATGCAGACTTCATTATTTGTTCTATCTATCTAACGTAACTTAACGCAGCATAATATTATTCATCTTACTTATGCACATAATATCTAATAAGCGAGATAGAATTTTCTATAAATTCATAATCATAAATATAATAAATAGGTATTTTAAGTTTTCATCCTATTATCCCCCGGTTTCCGAAAGGCAGATCAAAACATCTAGCCGTGCTGGACGTTCATTGGTGATCGTCACTCGCAACAACTTCGCTCGCTCGCTACGTTCACTAATGAGCGCTCAGAAACACAGAATAACTTGGCTACTCAAATGTTAGTTGATCGGCGATTTGATCAGATTTTCAGAAACCGGTTGAAAGTCGAAGCATTTTGTACACTATATTAGTTTCTACCACCATAAAATAAAAAGGGAATATTATAGGGAAGACATGTTATAAAATTACATATTATTCGAGTTACAATCTGAAATAAAATATTTATTATACAGTAAATGTTGTTTATGAATGTGTGTCAATAAAGTATTTTCTCTTTTATATATTAGCTCGACTAGAGACAAGGTCTAATGGAAACTCGTCGAGACAAAATGTTACTCGCGTCTTATGCTACGCGACCGTATCTAGGTTATGCTGTCGGCCATGATCAGTGAAACAAAAAGCTTTTATCTTAATCACCTCGATGTGATTACATTTTGTATATATCGAGAGAGAATTAAACAAATAATTACTAGGACTGTTCCCGCGGCAGCCATGTCCTCGTTCGTACAGAACATTGTAATACTTTTGCATATTTTTCATGCTGGGTTTTGTGAAGGTGAGTTTTCAGTAAAGAATATTTGTGAAGTTATGCACTACCTAACCCGACTTCGTTTTACTAATTTTAAATCTTCACATGAGTTTTACCTGAGGAATACCTATATTATATCTTTAACATACCTACATTGTACTTGTGTTACATGTGTAAATTTCCTAAGAGAAAAAATATATAAACAAGTTTAAGGTTTAGGTTTTATATATTGAGTTACCCCCGATTTTAATTGCCGAACATTTTTTTAAAAAAATTGTACCTGTAAAACAATGTGCTAATTGATGATAATGAACTATAGCTACTGAACTCTCTCGATCAGCAGTTACTCCCAATACAATCGAGAATCGAATCATTTCGATCTCCACGGCTTTTGGTATTTTATTTTGTGGATTACTTCGAAACTAACCAAGATAAAGAAAATCGTTAGATCGTAACTTTTTTTACTCCTGACCATATCAATCGACTGAGAATCAAAATAAACAAACAGTTTATTCGGGAGAACCCGGCATGATCCAATCTAAATCAAAATCGAAGTTTGGAGAGTAAGGCCCCAGGTCAGCTTTCAAACAAAAAAAAATATCCAAATCAGTTCATCCGTTTGGATGCTATCTTTAGACATACACGCACACAAACACGCATAGACACGTCAAACATCAACAGTGGGACTGTTTTGGTGGGGCAAAAATCCCATATCTCGGTAAAACAATTTTCAATTTCTCTTTGTTTGATTAAAATAATTATTTTTAGTATCGACTCCTGCATCAGAAGATGGTAGTATCCCAGTAGCATGGCCGGACAAATACCACTACCTAGCCACCAAAACGCATCTAACATCTGGAACCGTAGAGAATATAGAGTATTGGTGAGTTGGTGGTTTTATTAATATAGTCATGGCCTACCATCCCATACAATCTATCTTTAATACAAAAAAAATTGCAATAGATGTCACTACTATTAGCGTTTGTAAATCATAAAATGTAAATATGCCGAATTAAGTACAAATATTGACATTAAAATAAAGATAAGCATGGACGCTTCACACCACGTCAATCTGGCCCCGTGCTAAGTATCCGAAGAACTTGTGTCACAGGTACCAGACAACGGAAATATATTTAATACTTTTATATTTATATTTTATAAACATATTTAAGATTTTTATTATATTAATACACAAATTTAATACACATCCATGATCCAGGAGGACAGAAAACTTTTTCCTTCGGCGGGATTCGAACTCCAGCGGTTTTAAGCATAACCTCACAAGCTAAATTCAACTCCTTAATTATTAAGAAGAAGATACGAAACGAAATTAGTAATTAGTATTTTCCAATAGTGGCGCTAGATGGCGGTTTCCGGAATGTGCCTGGAAATCGAAGAAAATAAATATAGTCAGTCGAATTGCCATTATTAGGGTGATACCATTTTCTAGTACTAGGTAGTGTCTCTGCTATATATCTACTTTGTGGTATAGTATAGCTCTTCTTAACGCCTCCGTGGTCTAGTGGTTCAGAGCTTCGCTCTCGACCCGGAGGTCGTGGGTTCGATTCCCGCGTTGGAACAACGTAAAATGTTTTCAAGTTTGGTTAGGACAATGCAGGCTCAAATCACTTGATTTTCTTACAAGTCGGTTCTGCACCTGTTCTCTCGCCAGTCGTGTCGGTTTACCGTCCCACTGGGTTACGAGAGTAAAAGGAAGAGAGAGTATTTGTGTATTGCGCACTGTTACAACCCTAGCTAGTATGTAGCATAAGCTAATACAGCACTTTTACCACGCGCTTACTATTATCCGTTTACTTAGCATTTTTGTCTCAGGTTCTTTTAATAATTCATTTTAATAAGTTAGTTAGATTCAGGAAGCCGCCGCGAACAGTGCATTTATTAGCACCCGGTATAATCTGTGGGAAGCCATAGTGTAGTTTGTGTGTGTTAAAGTTAATAAAGTAGTTAAGTGTAAAGTGTAGTTTTTTTTAAAAAGACAAACAGGGACGGCCGCCTAACAAATTGGTGTCAGAAGTGGGATTCCGTAGAAAGTCTTACGACGAGAGTCTAAAAGACCAGGAATCCGAACCAGGCACCCCTGTCACTGTCTGATAATTTTGGACGACGGTAAGACTCCGCTATTGAAAGCGCGAGCCCGCTCCGCTACATCTGGACGACAATAAGCCTCAGCTTTTTGTGTGAGCCTGCTCCAGCCGGTTTACACCTGGATACCAGTAAGCCTCCGTTCTGTGCGTGAGCCTGTTCCAGAACCGGACGACGGTCAGCCTCAGGCCTTAGCCTTGAGCCCGCTCCGACTACTTCACACCAGGACGACGGTCAGCCTCAGGCCTTAGCCTTGAGCCCGCTCCAGCTACACCCCACCAGGACGAAGGTCAACATCAGCAGCCTCAGCAGCAGCGCTGTCTGAGCCCGCTCCACTCCAGCTCCAGGTCTAACTCACCACACTGGGCAGATCAGATCCGCCCCAGTTCCAGGAAAAGTCGCGTTGCAGACTCCAGTTCCTACACCACGGCATGCAGGCTATCAGCGTGTTACTGTAAGTGTCTTGTGTTTCTAAATCCTAAATCAAAGTTATTCTAAATCCTAATTTCTAAATCTTAAGGTGCTAAATTTGAAAAGTCCCAAAATCTTAAAGTGCTGAATCCTAAAGTGTTCTAAATCGTGAAATCCTAAATCGTGAACTTTTAAATCAAAATAAAATTATAGACTCTAATTCTAAAATTAATTCTAATTTCTATTTTAAATTACTAAATTTTCACTGTATCCTAAAATATATTTTTATACTTTTAATAGAAAGTTCAGCATAACATAAATTTTAATGTCAGTCAAAGGAGAGTCATCTGAGGAAAACAAAATGTCCGAAAAAATTACTTTAACATTTTAAACTAAATTTATTAAACCATATATAATGGAGACAGGGAATCACTCCCCGCATTTCTCACAAACTGTGATATGCAATGCTTTTAGCTAGCTCCGATCAACAATTAATTTTATCAAAATTTATTATTTCTCATTTAGTGGGAAAAGCACAGGTTGCTTGTAGCTTAAAAACTTTTTCTAGTTGGCAAGAATTAAAAAGCTTTTTACGTTCAACTTTTGGTGAAAAGAAACATGCAACACATTTATTGTCAGATTTACAAAATTCTAAGCAATTGCCTAACGAAGATGTAATTAAATACTCCCTCAGAGTCGAACAAATTTTAACGAGAATTCAGTCAGATATTCATTATAGCACTAAAAATGAGAAAGAACTTCCTGGCCGAATAGCCGCTATGGAAGACCTCGCATTAAACACATTTTTATTGGGCTTCAATTCTTCTATTTCTACTATTGTAAGGTGTAAAAATCCTACAACTCTCAGTGATGCAATTCAATATGCCACTGACGAGGAAAAATTATTTAATCTTACTAAAAATAGCAGTAGGTCTCAGAGACAGTGCTCTATTTGTAATAAACTCTGACACATTTCATCCGAATGTTTTATTTTATTTTATTTTATTTTATTTATTTAGGAAAACTTACAGCTAGATCATACAGGACAGTTTTAACATAATATCACAAGAAGGCCAATTACAAGTTTTCACAGACAGTTCTAGAGTAGAAAGAAAGGAGAAATAGACGTAAGACAGCAAAACAACAAATATTATAAGAATATTCACAAAGAATATACTAAATTATACTAATAATACACAACACACAAGTACAATACGATTATTAAGTACATCAATAATATAATGATATGTATAAAACAATTTTAATTGTTACCCTCTTTAGAGACCTTTAAAAAATATGCGACTAAGGTCCTTTTTAACTGAGCCAACACTGGTAGAAGTTAGGTCCAGTTCAATGCTCCGAGAAGCCTCGTTGTACGCTCTGGTTGATCTAAAAATGTAGGAATTCCGACGATAGTTCGTTAATACTGGGGGAACATATAGAAGTTGATGTTGTTGGAGTGATGCTGATGGAACACTTATATTTATTTTCTCAATCAGTTCCGGGCAGTCTACGGTGCCGTTGAATATTTTAAAAAGAAGAACTATATCAGCTATTTTTCTTCGCTCAAATAGTAGAAGAATATTAAATTTTTGACATCGCTTCAAATAATTCGGTAAAAAAGTTTTGGATTTAAATTGTAAAAGCCTTAAAAATTTCTTTTGAATTTTCTCTATGCGCTCAATATTCGTGTGGTAATTGGGGTTCCAAACCGGAGAACAGTATTCGAGATGACTGCGGACGTAACTACAATACAAAATTTTGACGGTCTTAATGTTTTTAAAATCTGATGCTATCCTAGAACTGAAACCGAAAGATTTTGATGCTTTATTGACGATATTATTTATGTGTGAGTCAAATAGAAGCTTAGAATCAAAGGTTACACCCAGGTCTCTAATAGTGTGAACCCTTGTTATAGATACGTTAGCTACTTTGTAGTCAAATGTTATTGGATTAGGTTTACGGGTGTAAGAGCAAACGTGGCATTTAGATATGTTCAATTCTAGGTGATTAATTATGCAATAATTATAGAAGTTGTATATTTCACTTTGAAGTTTAATAGCGTCATCCAGGCATGTTATTTGGCTTAAAATCTTCATATCATCTGCAAATAGCAATACCTTGGAGTTGAGAAATTGTGATGACACATCGTTAATGAATATATTAAATAACAAAGGGCCCAATAAAGACCCCTGGGGGATGCCAGAAGGGATGAATGAAGTTCTCGATGAGAAGCCGTTAAGAACAACAGTCTGACATCGATTGTGTACGTAGGATTTGAACCATCTGAACAAGTCACCTCTTATACCAATCGCTAAAGTTTACGCAACAGAACAACGTGATCCAAACGGTCAAAACACTTTGCGTAATCGGTATATATAACATCTACTTGCGTTCGCTCTGCCATACACTTGGTCAGAAATTCACTACAGATGACCAAGTTGGTCGTAGTCGACCGTCCTGTGAGGAAACCATGCTGACTTTCACTCATACTTTGTTTTAAGGATGCGCATAGTTGACCGTGTACTATTCTTTCGAGTATTTTAGCAAATAGGCAGAGTTTTGATATCGGCCTATAATTTTGGACATTCTCCTTTGGTCCTTTTTTATGGATCGGAGATATAAATGCCGATTTCCAAATGGTTGGCAATACGCCCTCAGCCAGCGACCGCTTATAGAGGATCGAAAGTGGTGCCGTAAGACCATTAGCACATTTGCGGATAAACAACGGTGAGATCTTATCTGGGCCGGCAGATTTATTCACGTCGACAGTCGTGAGTAATTTGTTTACCTGTGAATCTCTAACTTCGATCGATGCTATGTCTGCAATGCCCTTCGGTGAGGCAGGCAACCAGTCTTCAGAGAGGGAATTTAAAAATAAAAAGCTTAATTTCCAAAAATCTTATCACGTAAATCCTCAATTTCATTCTAATTCAAATTCAAATTCTAATACTAATTTTAATACGAACTCTAATAATAATTCTTATGCTAAAAATAATTTTATTCCTAAGTCGAATAGTAATTCTTATGCTAAATCTTGTAATTATTGTAAAAGCGTGGGTCACACGCTTATGGAATGTCGCAAGCGTCAATTTAATATGAAACGCCGCGAAAATGCTAACGACGCACAACGTCGTCACGCCACTGTTGCAACACACCTTTGTGAAGACTCTAATAATTATAATTTTATTCATGATCATCAGTCTCAATCTATTCAAGATGATTTAAATTAAAAAGGATTTTGGTGCCGTGTCTGCCAAAATCCAATCAAAATGATAAGGACACGATATATTCTAACTCTTATACTAACTTTTCTAAATCTACACCTCAATCCACGAGATTGAGTCCATCTCAACCAAAGATGTTGAGTCCATCTCAGCCAAAGATGCTGAGTAATTTTAATTATACACCTCAACGAAAAATGTTGAGTCAAATTGCATCTCAATCCACGAGATTGAGTCCATCTCAACCAAAGATGTTGAGTCCATCTCAGCCAAAGATGCTGAGTCATTTTAATTATACACCTCAACCTAAGATGTTGAGTTCATCTCAGTCAAAGATGCTGAGTCATTCTAACTCTAATTTTACATCTCAACCTAAGATGTTGAGTCCATCTCAGTCAAAGATGCTGAGTCATTCTAATTCTAATTTTACATCTCAACCTAAGATGTTGAGTCCATCTCAGTCAAAGATGCTGAGTCATTCTAATTCTAATTTTGCATCTCAACCTAAGATGTTGAGTCCATCTCAGTCAAAGATGCTGAGTCATTCTAATTCTACATCTCAACCTAAGATGTTGAGTCCTACTAAATTTTCATCTCAACCAAGAGAGTTGAGTCATTTAAATACTACATCTCAGCCAAAGCTGCTGAGTCATACTAATTCTACTATTTCTACGTCTCAGTCACAAGAACTGAGTCCTATAATTTTTAATGGTAAAAATAATTGCCAAAAATGTAAAAAAGTTACTTTTAATACTAACTCAAATTATTCTAATTCTATGTCTCAATTGTCTCAATCGTCTCAATCAAATGAATTAAATTCTACTAATTTTAATGGCAAAATAAATTGTCAAAATAATATACAAAAACAAAAAAAAAACCGACTTCAAAAAGTAAACTAAAAAGCAAAAAATAAATTTACTTCGCACAAAGTAATACTTATTTTCACTTAAGTAAATAAATTTATTCTATAATTTTGAAGTCGGTGCCAAGTTTAGCGTTCTTTCATAATTTGTTTTCATTTAATATTAGTTTGTAAGCCAGTACTTTGGTAGGTACATAATATATAGTAATAGTTACATTGATAGTTGTATATTTTTTTCTGATTCTTTTTTTCTGTGATTGCCTACATATATTTAGTAATTTGATATTGTAGTAAGGTTGTTGAAGTACTTACTTGGCACCGACTTCAAAATTATAGAATAAATTTATTTACTTAAGTGAAAATAAGTATTACTTTGTGCGAAGTAAATTTATTTTTTGCTTTTTAGTTTACCTTTTGAAGTCGGTTTTTTTTTTGTTTAAAATTATTTTATTTTAAGATTTTTAGTTATGGGTAGACTGAGTAGGGATATTTACCGCCAGAGCAGCGCAAAAATTATATATATCAAGTTGATTGACTATAAAATGATATACAAATTTTAATAATATCAAAGTCGGTACCAGCCAAACTGAATATGATTTCAATATAACTCTTTTATTATTTTTAGTCGATTTACATTTCTTTATTTGGCTTATAACAATTTTTACCGTTTTAATATTTACCTATTTCGTCATATTGTTATGATAGTACCTATATATAGATACCTACTATCTGGCGAAGACAGAGGTGGTGTTGAGTACTGTAATTGATATAGTGGCATATGCTTGCAGTACTTTAAGCGATGTCGTAATTTCCAAACTTATAACTTCAAAGACTAAGCAGTCCTGTATGCCTGTTTCTGATCTATGTGGTATACCTTAACAATTGATTCAAAATTATGTTCGTTTTTAGTCGGATATGCTTATGGTACTCGAAAAAAATACAAAATTACTACAAAACTACAAAACACTCATAGTGTTCCTATAAATTTCGAGGAGTTCCCTCGATTCCTCACGACACCATCATCAGGCATGCACTTTGATAACTATGAGACCAAGTTCGACTGTAATTGACGTAGTGGCGTATGCTTGCATTTCTTTAAACAACGCTGAAATCTTCAAACGTGTATCTCTAAGGAGTCAGAAGTTCTGTTCACTACTTTAGGTCCAGGATATGGTGCAAAATCTTACTATTTGGTAACATATGCTTGGGCTTCTTCAGAAAAAATCAAAATTGATATATGTTTTCATATAAATTTTGAGGAGTTCCCTCGATTCCTCACGGATCCCATCATCAGGTCACCACTTTGGTAAGCACTGGTACAACACTGTAATTGACGTAGTGGCGTATGCTTGCATTTCTTTAAACAACGCTGCAATCTTCAAACGTGTATCTCTAAGGACTCAGAAGTTCTGTTCAGTACTTTAGGTCCAGGATATGGTGCAAAATCTTACTATTTGGTAACATATGCTTGGGCTACTTCAGAAAAAATCAAAATCAATATATGTTTCCATATAAATTTTGAGGAGTTCCCTCGATTCCTCACGGATCCCATCATCAGGTCACCATTTTGGTGACAATGGGACCAAACGGGAAGCACCACCTTTCAAATAAAAAAAAAATCATCCAAATCGGTTCACCCAGGCGAAAGTTCTGAGGTAACAAACATAAAAAAAAAAAAAAAAAAAAAAAAAAAAAAAAAACATACAGACGAATTGAGAACCTCCTCCTTTTTTTGGAAGTCGGTTAAAAATCTTATACTAATTCTAAATGTAGCGTAAATTATCCTAAATCTACATCTCAGTCGCATAAGCTGAGTCGCGCTAATTCTAATTTACTTAAATCTAACTTAAATCCTAATTCTATTTCTAAATCTATATTATACGAAATTAATTATAGTAAAAAGGTGTCATTACCTCATACTTACTTATACTCTAAGCATGCACCGGAAATGCTATGTTTTCTAGTTGACATGGGATCAGCTATCAGTATTATAAAGGGGTCCTGTTTGTTACAAATTCCAGATCTTTCACGTGAAATTGTTAAATTAAAAGGCATTAACAGTTCAGAAAATCTTGTTGAGACTACTACTGAGAATAGTATCGAAATCAAGGACTACTATGTCGAATTAACGCCACTAGAGCGTAATTGTTTAAATAATTCCGAAAATTGTATTAATGTTAATTCTATTTCAATTTCGAAATCTGATCGCGTAAACAAAGTTTTAAATTTAATTCGCTGTTCTCATCTTAATAATGAGGAGAGAAAAACTCTTCTCGACTGTGTTTCGCCATATACAGATATTTCTTATTTAGACGGCGAACCTTTAAGTTTTACAAGTGCCATCGAGCACACTATTAACACAGGAGACGCTCCACCTATCCATGTCAAATCCTATCGTTTCCCTGAGTGTCACAAAGAAGAGGTCGATTCCCAAATTCGCAAAATGCTTGATCAAGATATAATTCGCCCTTCTACTTCGCCTTGGAGCGCCCCAGTTTGGGTAGTCCCGAAAAAAATAGATGCTTCTGGCAAACAAAAGTGGAGGATAGTCATAGACTATCGTCGCCTTAATGACGTCTCTGTTTCCGAATCCTATCCGCTGCCTCTTATCACAGACATCCTAGATCAACTAGGTCATTCTAAATATTTTAGTACACTAGATCTTACAAGTGGCTTCCATCAAATTAAAACTTGTCCCAAGGACGCCCCTAAAACAGGGTTCACAATTAGTACAAATTCAAGCATGTCTGGACATTATGAATTTACCAGAATGCCTTTCGGGTTAAAAAACGCCCCAGCCACGTTTCAACGGTTAATGAATACCGTATTGTCAGGTTTACAAGGTCTAGATTGTTTAATTTACAGTCTAAATTTGCAAGATCATATGTTAAAATTACAACGCGTTTTCGACAAGTTTCGGCAATATAAATTAAAACTTCAGCCTGACAAATGCGAATTTTTAAGACACGAAGTCACTTATCTTGGCCATATCATCACCGATAAAGGTGTTTCTCCGAATCCCGAAAAAGTCAAGGCCGTTTCCCATTTTCCAGTTCCTAAAAATCCTAAAGATATTAAATCCTTCCTAGGTTTGATAGGCTATTATCACCGATTTATTGAAAATTTTGCTAAGTTAACTAAGCCTCTTACGTGTCTCTTAAAGAAATATGCTGTTTTCCAGTGGAACGCGAAACAGCAGCACGCATTCAAATTTTTAAAAGAAAAATTAATTTCAGCTCCTCTTCTCCAATATCCAGACTTTTCTCAAATTTTCAATGTCACTACGGATGCTAGTAATTACGCCGTAGGCGCGATTTTGTCTCAAGGTCCTATAGGAAAGGACAAGCCGATAGCATACGCATCGCGAACTTTAAATAAGCCTGAAGGTAATTATTCCACAACGGAGAAAGAGCTTTTAGCCATTTTATTTGCTGTCAAAACTTTTAGACCATACTTATATGGTAATAAATTTAAGATTATTACGGATCATAGACCACTTGTGTGGCTATTTAATGTAAAAGATCCCGGTAGCAGACTCATTCGCTGGCGCTTGAAACTCGAGGAGTACGATTACGAGATTGTTTATAAACAAGGTCGTCTTAATTCTAATGCCGACGCGCTATCTCGATGCCCAGTTAACGCTATTAATATTAAAAGTTTAAATAATTTAACTTATGAAAAGTATTTCAAAAGTCAATTTACAAATCAACTTCCTATTTCAAATACTATTATTGAAGAATGTACTCAAGGATTACATTTATCTAAACTAAATAATATCGCATGTCCAGTATCTTTAGATTTTGATTTTTCTATTCCACATTGCGAAGAAATAATATCTCAGCTTGAAAATGCTGACGAGTTGCTAAATTCCGAACGCGAACCTTTTACAATTAAGCGTATTAATATTAAGGATAAACATTATTATTTTCTATTTTCTAAAGTTCATCATTATGAAGAAACTCATTGTAAAGACGTTTACAGTTTATTATTAAAATTAAGAAATATTTTAATTGATTGTGAAAATATTACGGATCTTGCTATATCAGATTTCTCAGATCCATTTTCTAAACTAGCTTATACTAAAATTTATAATATGATTTGTTATATTTTTCATAATACTAATATTAAAATACATATATACAAAAATCAATTAATATATCCTACTCCGGTTCATTTTATGTCTCTTTTTGGTTTTCCTAAAATGATTTTAACAGACTTAGGTACACCCTTTACGTCTGATTTATTCAAACAATTAACAGAAATCTTGAAGGTCAAAGCTTTATTTACTACTCCTTACCATCCTCAAACAAATGGCGCGCTAGAACGCTCACATGCCACTTTAAAAGAATATTTAAAATCATTCGTGAATGAAACTCAGAATGATTGGCATTGTCATTTATTTACCGCAATTTTAGCTTATAATACTACGCCTCATTCTTCTACTAATTTTACGCCGCACGAATTATTATTCGGTTACAAACCTTCTATTCCCAGTTCTTTATATGAAAGTAGCAGTAATACTACTTATAATGAATATATACGTGCTTTACAATATAGAATGCGCTTTAGTCGCGAAAAAGCTATTCAAAATCTTATAAACAGTAAAGAAAGATCTAAACAATATTATGATTCTAATTCTCGTGAAGTAACTTATAAAGCTGGTGATATGGTGTATTTAAAACACCATCACAGATTGCATAAAGCCTTATCGCCTATATGGAAAGGCCCTTATAAAATTCTAAAAGTGCATAATAAGCATAATGTGACTCTACAGATAGGTCGCAAAAACGTTAAACATCATGTTAACGAAATAAAACCAGCTAATTCCTAAACTATTTCGTCTCTTTCTTTTCAGACTTTTATGCTGTCATGGCATTAGCCTCAGCGACGCGGAATCAAATATCCTTCCTATATCGCATAGCCCAGGAATTTATTTTGAACCTATTACTTATGTTAACTTTTATAATGACTATTGGAATGTTGTTACACATATATATTTATTCACTCTGGAACCTTATTTAAATAAAATACAAAATCTTTTGCACGATACTCTCGATCTTTGTAACAAGATTCAATCGCAAGATTTAAATTCTTGTAAAGACTTTTCTAGTCCTATTGAAATTTTAATTCAGTCTAATTTTATTAACTTGCAATGTTTGTCTCATATTATTGTTGATCATAAGACAAGTAAAGTCAAACGGTCATTAGAATTTGGTGGTGAAATTTTAAAGTTTTTCTTAGGCACTTTAGACGCTGACGATGCTAGAAAATATGATGCTGCAATTGAGTCTTGCAAAAAGAGTGAATCTGAAATGTTTCATTTAATGCGTGATAATATACACGTTATAAAATCTACTATTAATAATTTTAATACTAACATTTACAAATTAAATCAAAATGAAATGAAACTAAATACCCAAATTAATAACATGAATAATATCCTTTCTAAAATTACGGATACAGATAATTTATTATTATATACCTCAAAATTAAATAGTTTACTAAATATTATTGAAAGTTCTTTACTTACTATTTCTAATTTACTAGATACTACCTTAAATTCTATCTTATTTTCTAAGGTAGATATTCTACATCCTAGCGTAATTAGTCCTATAAGTCTCTATAATGAGCTAGTTAAGCATAGTAACCAAATAAGTAAAAAATTAGATTTTCCTGTAGCTCTTAATATACAAAATATACATTCTTTAATTGATGTTTCTAAACTTAGCTCTTATTTCGTAAACAATAAAATTGTATTTGTTTTACAAATTCCTCTTATTACGCCGGACAAGTTCATGGTATATAAAAATATTCCTTTACCGACTCCTCATGATGAGTCACATAATACCTTCGCCTTAATTCAACCTTCTGACTCGTACATCGCCTTAAGCGACGCCAGACTGCATTATGTTATGCTGAGCTCACTAAATTATATTAGTAGCAATTATTCTATATGTGAATTGTTTAATATCTACTCTTGTATTAGTAGTCCAAATTGTGAATCTAAGATTTTAACCGAGGTCACACTTTCGTTGCCCTCTGAATGTAATTCGAAGCTTTTATTTGGTAATATTGATATTTGGCAAAAGCTACAAAATAATAGATGGATTTTTGTTCAATCCAAAATAAATAAATTAACTATTCGTTGTGATGATGATATTAATGACTATTCTATTCAAGGTACAGGAATTGTAAAATTAACTCCTGATTGTGTCGGTTATTCCAAAACTGTTCAATTATTGCCTACTAATTCTTATTCTTTTCTAATTAAGTCTCCTTTAATTTGCTGCAAAAAGGACATATTTAATAAAAGTTTGCCACATTTATCTCCTATTTCTTTAAGTAAAATTAATTTAGACTCTTTAAAGTATGCTTCATATCAAATGGATAATTTGGAAAATGAATTAAATAATTTAGAAAAGGAATCTCATTTTATTAAATATGGCCAATATTATTCTACGTTTACTTATGTTTTAATTGTGTGTTTATTTTTATATTTTGTGTACAAAATTTACAGATGTTTTTCAAATAGGAAATCTTCTAATTCTAGATGTTGTATTCAAATTTTCAATCAATGTAATAATAAAAAGTCTATAAGAAACAAATCTAAAATTTCTAATTCATTGGAAATGACAGAAATGTCGTCATCTGAAGATGATAAAAAATCTGTCAATTTATATGTTTAAATTTTATACTTTTCTTTATACAAATTTCTCTAGATCTAAGCTTATTATTTTCTATGTTTTGTCTCTTTTTATGTTTTGGTTTTTTCTATGTTTTGTCTTTGAAATGTTTTATTTGTGATTTTATAATTTTCTATTTCTTGTAGACTTCTCACACATTATCAGTCGATTCTTTTTCTACTTCGCTTCATCTTAAAATGATAAAGCTCCGTCAAAAGGGGGGAGCTGTTACAACCCTAGCTAGTATGTAGCATAAGCTAATACAGCACTTTTACCACGCGCTTACTATTTTCCGTTTACTTAGCATTTTTGTCTCAGGTTCTTTTAATAATTCATTTTAATAAGTTAGTTAGATTCTGGAAGCCGCCGCGAACAGTTCATTTATTAGCACCCGGTATAATCTGTGGGAAGTCATAGTGTAGTTTGTGTGTGTTAAAGTTAATAAAGTAGTTAAGTGTAAAGTGTAGTTTTTTTTAAAAAGACAAACAGGGACGGCCGCCTAACAGCACGCACTTGGGCACAATAAAATAGCTGGCCTGGTTTCAATGAAATCGGCTACCGACATCGAAATCGGTGAGGGGAGCTATTATTAATTATAGCTCTCCTTCAGAGCGAAGCCCTATCCTATATTGGGTACCTGAAGCCCATTAGAATGGTGTAATAGGAACCCACATGATTTTATTGTAGTGATATATAATAATTATTTGCAGGCGCGCGTTTAACATGTCACGGAAAGTCCAAGGAGCAGTAACCATTGTGAAACCAGATGAAGATGGGTATAGAGACAAATACGAAGTAAGTAAACTAGCTCAAACTTTGTTGAAAATGTTTTTTTTACAAATAAAACATGACTAGGTAATGAAATTATTGTAACTACTTATGTAACCAATTTGTTGGAATACACAAGTATTTACCTAAAAAAAATAAGTTGACACAAAAGGCTGCCAGCGGCAGCGGCTCAACCCCATATCCGCCAGAAAGAACCGGCGTAACAAAATCCAGATATGCATAGGTACAGATATGGTCAAGGTAGAGCCGTGGTCGTACCCGCTAAACAAATCTATAATATTCGTCTGCTGTTGAAATATACAATCCCAATAGCGGGTACGATCACGGCTCTACCTTGACCATATCTGTACCTATGCATATCTGGATTTCAAATTGAATTATTTTCTTGTTTCAGCATTTTTAGAGCCTTTTTTTGCGAAGTCGGGTTATAGTTTTTTTAATATTTTATTTTATTATCCGTCAAACAAGTTCTCAAGTGAGGTTGAGTTGTGACTTATTTATTAATACAGGCCTTAATTGAAGACATGAATGGATGAAGGTGATATGTAGCATAATTACGATTTCGAGAAAATTAAATTCAAACTGTCGCTTAAACATTTTAGAATACGTCGTAAAGTAAAGTAAAGATCCGTCTTTAGAATCAATGCACTTACTACGTTACTACATGTCCCTTAATGATTAATTTCTCTATTTTCTAGGCAATTTTTTTTTGGCGACATATCACCTTCATCGATTCATGTCTTCAATTATTGTAATTATTGTCTTACTACTTATAATTTTAGACCTAATGCAGTGAATTCAATTTTATTAAACGAACACTTGTATTAAAATTCTGATTCACACAGATTCATCCAGAAACAACCAATGAATACACGAACAAATTGGTTTGTTCTATCACCAAAGGATATAATGAAGCAGACTTAGACCTGCTGCCCATCAGCACAGAAGAGTTTCAATATATAGGTATGCCTCCTCGTGCTGCAGTAGCCAGAGCTGAGACTAAGGGTGTGTTTCACCAAGTAATGTTGGAGTTAATCCTTTGTTGAATATCATGTTATCCCTCTCGTAATTCCTATAAATGAATGAGAAGGCATGGTATTTTAACGGGCCGTTGACACTAACATGCGTTGGTGAAATCTGTACTAAGCCCATAATAAATAATACCACCAAAAACATTATTATTTAAAAAAATTACCAAGACGAGCGTAATTAAACGAATTGTACCTAGAGCGTGTAGCCTGAACAGCTTGGCTTTATACGCTATCTGATAACTTTTTCATAGGGTAGACTATGTACACTCGTTTATTTTGTAGGTTTACAAGCTCTACAACTACATATTAATCAAAATCTATGAAAAAAAGATTAGTGGGCTCCCGACACAATCGAAAATCGCATCAGTTTGATCTTAACGGCTTTTGGATTTTAATTTGTGGATTGCTTTGAAACCAACGGGGAAAAAGAAAATCGTTGGATCGGCACGATCGAATCTGAATCAAAATCAAATCTGTTTTGAGAGTAAGGCCCCTGATCTCATGTAGAACCAAGATTCTTGACTTATGCGTCCTTACTGTGCCAGGCCTAACTTCACACACTACATTTCAGTCGTTTTGCTACCGTTACGAAGATTTCATTTGGAATGTGGGGCCGGTTTAAATAATACAACTAATAGATAGGTACTAAGACCATAGGAGAAATGACATAGGATTACACAGACAACTGTTCTTTACACAGGTTCTGATACATTGGGATTTGGTGAAGCTGAAAAATTCCAATTGGTGGACGAAGATAGCCTCAACAAAATAGTGACCACCCTGTGGGTGAAATACGAGAACGTCAGCTGGCTACCGATGAGGTCAGTAAGAGAAAATGATGCAGAAGAATTATTTGAAAAATCCATTCAGGATTCCATTTAATCTACCAAATCTGCCCAAATATAAAAATGACAATTAGGGAGACTCGTATACAATAAAGTGATTTTTTTAGTTCGTTACTATTTTAAGGTAACACAAAGGAAATTCTCCTTGTTTCATTTTAGAAATGAAGACATGAATCGATGAAGGTGATATGTACCAAAAAATTTTAGGATATGTAGTAACGAATTATGTACATTGATTCTAGAGACGGATCTTTAGATTAATGTACTTAATACTTTACGACGTATTCCGAAATTTTGAAGTAATAGTTTGAACTCAATTTTCTCCAAATCATAATTTTGGTACATATCACCTTCATCCATTCATGTCTTCAAATGTCGTCACTATATAGAGATGGACAGAACATCGTACAGCTTATCCAGTGTGTAAACATTTTCATTAGCTAACTAACCACTAACAGATTTGAAAAGAAAAAACTAACCCCTAGAGTACAGTTTTTTCTTTTAAAATCTGTGTTATACAGTACGTCCGAGATAAATTTAACCCAAACGTAAAGAAAGCCGTCTATGGCACAGCCATAGATTAGTCGGTGATGACAATTGGCCAATATTAATACAATGAGTATTGTTTTCTATGAATCTGTAGAGTTTAATGTTGGAGAGATAAATGAAACGTGGAGTCCCGATTATAGTGTTATATTGTCTTTACAAATATAAACTAGTTACACGTTTCATTAATAACAAATTCTGTTTAACCATTCTAGTCGGAGGTTAGGACGAGACTAACTTACAGTCGTTATAAATATAATAATGAGAATGATTGGAACCAAAGGTGCAAGCATGCACTCTTGTGTGGTCCCTACAAATCTATTGACTATAAGCTTACATTCTACAATCGGCAGGTTCAAAATGGCGTATTTTTTCTGTGATAGATTTTAATTTTATGTTTAAACATTGTTGTTTAATTGTTAAAATATATTGGATAATGATCCTTTAATATACCTGTGAAAGTGTTGATAAGTGTGCACAATAAGTGAGTATGTGAACATTTTGATGTTTTCGGTTTGTTTACCTTTAGGTTAAATTTATCAGGGACGAAGTATACATAGCAATGTGACGCATTTATTTTTTTTAGGTTGGAAGTCCTCGTATTTGGCAAATTTCGTGAGAACCTGCAGAAGCACGTGGTCATTGACATCATCAATTTCGACTCCAACTTCAGTGATCAAGTCTTCGGGACAGATCAATGTAGGTCATCAGTAGGGTTCCGTACTATATAATAGGTTCTTCCCTCTCCGATTTCAGTGTCGGTAACCGATTTCATTGAAACCAGGCCAGTTACGCAGAAGTTATTTTATAGTGCCCAAGTGTGTGCGCAATACACATAGACGCGGTGTCCATGCCATATTTACTCAGTAATTATGTAATTATTTTTTTTTTTCATCTCATATAATAGCCAAATATCACGACCTCAAGTATTGCTCATGTCCCACCAGTTACACTGTATATTGAATTTAGAATTATTCCTATGTCCGATATCTCGTTTGGAATGCATTTACTTTACTTTTATCTCTAAATCACCTAAAGGTTGACTGTTGGAAAATGCCTTGAGGCATTAAGTCCGCCTATGTACAAAATGTGCACGATGTATAAATAAATAAATGTATTTTGGTATGGTACTAGTATGTTGGATTAACACATTGACTACTTTTCACCACAGCATGGTTCCCGCGGGATTTTATATGGCGCGTACTATTCATAATAGATAATTGCTTTATATATTTCAGACGATTGTTTTTATAAAACTAAAATAGAAGATAACGTCTTTGAACGACATGATAATGAAATTAATCCAGATAATACTGAACACGTGGAAAATATTTTTACCGAGTAAGTACTAAAATTCTATGTGCAGTTTTTTCAATGTAACAGATAAGAATCATGCAAATCGGATCATTAACTTCCGAGTGATCGGTAAAACCTCCTCCTTTTTTGGAATTCGGTTAAAAGTAGTATGTTATACTACCCACAACCCAGGCGTAAGTAAAAAATATTGATACTCAGTATTTCTTATGTTTTTTTCAGGTTTTTGGCAAAACAAAAAGTACAATACGGCGATCACCCTGAGGGAAGGTTGAGGAGAAAAATATTTGAAGGCAACATGAGGCAAGTACTACACAGTAGTACTAGTAATAGTTACTACAGTAGTCATTGAATCGTAAACTGGTAATTGGATCAATCACAAGTTGTTCACAAGGTCCTTAAAAGGCCGCTTTCAGCAATTCTTTGGTGTCCAATTTTCGTCGTAAAATTGGACTAGAATAACAACATTTTGAATAAGTAGAAATGTTTTAATGACATTAGCTATTCGATTGGCGCAGAAGTAATAATATCCTATCAAGTTAGCCATGGGTTTCGTAAATGTGACAGAGGGAATATACAATATACATCCGGAAATGGTAGGCAGCGTTTCCGGCCTGGGAGTAAAGGACCCCCACCGGGTGCACGACTCCTTATCGGAGAGACGGAGGACAGGGTGAGCTCAACACTCAAGTGTCTGGGACTCGAGCGATGCAGAGCGATGACAAGGCAAGGCAAATTGACTGTCTACACATTGGCGTTTGTCGCCACTCGGCAACTCTCGGCCAATATGTATAGGCGGCTAAAATTGCGCTCTAACCACCATGCCAAGCGTGGCAAGCATAGTCAAGTATTCCTCATGAAATATTTTGGGGGAGACTTGTATCCAGCAGCAGAATCATTTGAATCGGCAAAGACGACCCTACAGAACAGTCAAGTTTTTTTTTATTTTATTATATTTTTTTTTACGCCGAGAACATTTCTCGACGTATTAGTACCCCATCCACCGTGGCGTGCGGAAGTGCATTCACGCCACGGTGGGGTACTCCGACACTCCGAAATGGGTGCGGCTACTACCCACTAAAACTCGGCAATACTCCGACAGTATACCGCCATAGGCGAAGCCGCGGGAATTAAAACGAAACGCAGCTCCGCCGGCAGGACCTGCTTGTGGGAACAGAGCAGTCAACCTAAGATTCTTTTTTAGACGTATAATAGCGCACAGCAGCCAGAAATCGACCTACAAACTAGGCATCACCAAGTTTATAGACAGGACTCCCAGTGAAATGGAGCACCTGCTAAGTCTGACGCCTTCATCAGAGGAACACCTCGGAACCGTACCGTTTCCTCACAGCAATCATACTTTGCAGGGGATGGCTGAGAGTTTCCCAAAGCAATATGACTTACGTTTGAACGGTTGGATCACTCCCGTACAGGGTGAGTACTTACACTACTATGCTCAGAAATTATCCATGCAGTGCCGGATTGAGAATAGCACCTCTGAAGTAACTAATAGAGAAAATCAGAGACAGTAAATTTTACAACAGTAGAAGAAAAGACACTACAGACATTTTTAAAAATAGAGTTAATTTAGACTTAGAAATCTAGAAGAAAGATCAACCATATTTTCTGTACGCATCGTAAAAGACGACAGAGGGAATATATGTCCGGAAAACAAATTAAAGTGGAACTGTTTCAGATCAACTTGAGTGCAAAGCCGCTTGGGCTATCAGCGTGGCGGGCGCTATCGCCGCTGCCCATGCTGCCAAAACCGAGGGACCGGTGCAGCGATTGAGCAGCCAAGCAATAATAGATTGTGCTTGGGGGTAAGTATACCACTACTACTACTAATAGCATTTCTAGGGTTCCGCATCCGGTAAATCCGTATTTACCGGATTAGGGCCCGTGCCCTACATACTATGACTGGCGTCTCTGACTTGACTTGAAACCAGGATGACGTTATAGCAATTAGCAAACATCGCGCGAAAGACGCGCAATCGATTGCTGAACGTCAAAAAAATAGTGTTAATCGCTCGTTGTTGCGTTTGAATGCACATTTGCTTTATTTTTGTTGTTCCAACACGGAAACATAACCCAAGACCCAGTAGATAGCCAAGTTTTTAACCACTTTATTTTATATTTCTACGTCACCTCTTATTAACTTGTTTTGTGGGGGTACTAGTTGGTAGGGGTTTTTTTAACGGGCACTGGCCCACCTCACATTCCCACCACTGCAACTCCTGTAAGCCAGGATCAACAGCGGTAACCAACCACGACAAACCCTTTGATATGATCTCAGAGGAGCCCGAGGGATAAGCTAAATCTGTCTTGGAACTCACAACGAAATTAATCAGAAGAAAAAAAAGGAGGAGTAGGAAGTATTCCAGTTTCCCTCCCCAAGCAAAGTGGGAGACAGTACAAAATTGTATTGACACAAATGGCCAAAAAAAATAATTAAGGGAAAGCACCACGGGAATATATATTATTATGTCATTGTAATCTATTTATGAGTTTGTCATTTTTGGGGATTTATTATGATGTTGATGAATGTTTCCAATAATAATTATGGCAGAAACGCTTGAAAGCACGGAAATTCCTAGCGCTGTCCACGAGGTCACCGTAATATGCGACTCCAGATTTACAAATTAGGCTGTTAAGCATTGTAGTTCTTTCATCTCGCCAGAGATCACACTCCCATAGAATATGATGCGCCGTTTGTTCGAAAATGTTGCCTTCGGTCGAACACTCGCATAGAGGTGATTCCACCAATTTGAATCCGTATAGTTTCGCTTTAAAATTACCATGACCGGTCAGGAATTGTGAAACGCAGTGATCAATATTTAGCCAGTGCATGGAGAGTCGTTCGCGTACACATGGGAAAGGTTGTGGTTATCATTTTTCGCGGGATGTTGCTAAATATAATACATTTAAATTTTATACTTTATTTTCATTCCCAGATATAAAGGTCGCGGGTGTGCCGGTGGAAGCGACACGTCTGCCTATCAGTGGGCTCAAGCGAAGGGCATACCGACTGAACTGGCGTATGGACAGTATGCTAATCAGGTAAAGAGACCTTTTCATGACAGAAGTCCTCAAGAATGTTGTGAACTTGCGACGAAAGGTTCAACCCTACAATTTAATTCTACTTTATCGATAGAGCTTTCTCCATTCCTCTTTGCATTCCGCCCTTCTCTTGGCCTCCTGATACGACACGACACTTTCTCCTTCACCTGGTCCATATTTCCAGTACGGAAGCGAGCAAAACAGGTGCTTTGGTTGGTAGAGTTAGCTCCGTAAACGGCGTCGATGTTGTGCGCCGCTTCTGCCGCATTGCTGCCACGACGGTACTCATATACTCCACAATTACTCGAACTTTTAGGGCGTGTTTCACCAAGCGATGTTAAAGTTAACGCCATGTTAAAATACCATGCTTTCTCATTCATTGACAGGAAATACGAGAATGATAACATGATATTTAACGAAGGATTAACTTTAACATGGCTTGGTGAAACACGCCCTTAACGTATCTTTGATGACGAAAATGATTGAAATCTTATCCGACTTCAGCGAAGCCAAAAGGTAGGGTAATGACTTTTGTGTGAATGTTTGTAATTAATCGCATTTTTCAGAATGGTTATTGCCAAATAAAAAAATTGAACAATGGAATAAAAATACAAGGATATACAGCCGTTCCTCCTGGAAGCATCACAGGAATAAAGGTATGAGAATCAATATTATTAATTAAAGTAACGCTATAATACTGACTCTATCAACTCAAAGCTCAAACTAGTAAAGCGATCACATTAAAGTAATATTTACTATTAATTTTGTATTTCCTTAGTTATACGACTATAAAATGGAATATATGTATTATATATCCTAAATTAATTATTTATAATATATAGGATACCTATTAAATGTTATAACATAACAGAATTTAGGCTAGCTATTGCTGTTTTTTTTTCCATATTATACAATACAATAATACAATACAAATATACTTTATTGTGCACACAACAAGTTACAAAAAAAAAACAAAAAAATATACATTACAAAAATCAGACATGCACACAAAGGCGGCCTTATTACTAGATATCAATTTCTTCCAGACAACCTTATGGTGTTAGAGAAAACAATGCTAGAGAATGGGAGTTGCGCAAAAGTATATTTAATAAAATAAAAGTAAATAAAATAAAATAATACATAAACACAATAAATATATAATATATGTATACAATATAATATTATATATATATATATATATATATATATATATATATATATATATATATATATACAATAGATAAACCTACATGATATTTTAATTTATAATAATAAGTGTTAGTTACATAAGTTAAGGGTTGACACAATATGATTCCAGATAATGATTTTTTATAAGAGTTTTAAAGCGATGTATAGTTTTAGCCTGCCTTATATGGATAGGTAAAGAATTCCAAAGGGAAATGGATTTTACAATGAAAGAGCAATTAAAGTATTTAGTGCGGTGGATAGGAATGTCAAGAAGAAGATTAGATATAGATCGTAGTTCCAGTCTGTCAGAGGTACGGAAGTTAAAATTACTTTTTAAATAAGTGGGACAATGGGAGTCAAATAGGATGTTATAAAGGAAGGAGAGAACACGAGAGTCACGGCGGTAGCGGATTGGCAACCACTTTAACTTGAGGCGATACTCGGAGATATGGTCAAATTTACGTAAACCGAAAACAAACCTCAAAGCCAGGTTTTGAAGGCGCTCCAATTTGTTCAGTTGTTCCTCCGTCAAGTTAGTGAAAGAAGCGACCGCATAATCTAAATGGGAAAGGAGTAGGGATTCAGCCAAAACTACCTTAGTGGGTATCGGAAGAACATATCGTAGACGTTTTAGGGAACGCCAGGTAGAAAAAACCTTTCTACTAATCTCTTGCAATTGATGCGTCCACGATAAATGTTCATCAAAGTACACTCCCAAGTTTTTAACCACTTTACTGAAAGGTATTGTTACACCATTTATAAGGACAGGAGGTAAAGAATCATGGTCAACTCTAGAAATTAGCCCGGGGCTACCAATTACAATTAATTGAGTTTTAATAGGATTAATAAGAAGTCCATGATTCTTGCTCCATTCACAAATATTCGACAAATCGTGATTCACTAGATCAAAAGCGGAATTCAGATTGTCCAAAGGAGACTGTGTGTATATTTGAAGATCGTCCGCATACAAGTGGTAGGATGATGAAATCGATATTGTTATAGGGTTTATAAAAATTGCAAACAGAAGAGGAGATAGCACATTACCCTGAGGCACGCCGGCATAGATATAACTCCAATCGGAGAAATAATCAGATGATTTAACTCTCTGCCGTCGTCCTACAAGGTAGCTACGAATTAAATTAATTATTGATGGTGAAAGATTTAAAGATGCAAGCCGGGCTAGCAGAATATCGTGGTCTATGGAATTGAAGGCATTACTAAAATCCAGAAGTGTGAGAATAGTAAGCATTTTATCATCCATACCTGACCGTATATCATCAGCTACCTTTACCAATGCGGTAGTCGTACTGTGACCAGTGCGAAAACCGGACTGGAACGGACTGAGTAAGCTGTTGTGGGTAACAAATTTCGTAAGCTGGTGATGAATGATTCGCTCTAAAACTTTTGATAAAAAGGGTAGGATGGAAATAGGACGGAAGTCAGACACAGTCTTAGGACAGGAGGATTTAGGTAAAGGAATTATGTAAGCTGCCTTCCAGGCATCAGGAAAGGTACAAGACTCTAAACATGAATTAAAAATGTGTGCAAGAACAGGAACAATTATATCTAATATTGGTGTGATCATTCTACGACTGATACCGTCATCTCCTACTGCGTTTGACGATATGGAAAGGATGTGCTTTTTAATCTCACACTCGGAAACTGGAACAGTAAGGAACGGATCAGAATTCAATATAGGTAGCGAAGAAATATAATTTAACGTTTGTGATTTAATTTTGGGGTCGAGATTAAAAGAGGAAGTAAAATGGTTATTAAGTGAATCTATATCTATATTATGAGAGTCTTGCGGTTCAGAGCATTTGCCCACGCCGAGGGATTTGAGAAATTTCCATGTTTTAGCCGGATCCCCGTTCTCAACGGAGGCGTGAATATGACGTCTTTGTGCGTCACGACACATCATATTACAGCGGTTCCGGATTTTAATATATTTGTTACGATATTCTTCTGTCTTTTTTATTTTAAATTTGGCTTTGGCTGCATGCTTAGCATTTATCAGAGATTTGATTTCGTCTGATAACCAGGGAGCGGGAAGATGTTTGATTTTAACGGGCCTAACAGGTGCATGAATATCATAAAGAGATTTAAGTTTAGCGTTAAATATATCAATTTTGTCATTAATGGAATCAGCTGAGAGTAAGTTTGACCAGTCTATGTTATGTGCGTCCTCCTCTAGGCTTTCAATATTCATCGAAGAGAAATTTCTTTGAAGAAGAGTTTTTACCTTAGCTTTGGGAGGGCGAACATTATAGGCGACATAGATAAGATCATGGTATGAAAACATATCAGCTGAGACTTGTCCATGCGTAGTAACACGATTAGGAGAGGAGACTATGATTAGGTCGAGCAGGGAAGGACGGGAACCTGGAAAGCAGTGGGTAGGATTCAGAGGTAGTAATTTCATATTATATGAATCTAAAATTGAACTAAGTTTAGTCGATCGACTATCACCCTTAAGTAGACAAGTATTGAAATCGCCCATTATAACACAATGATCGTAGTACGGTGTAAAAGCATCAAGCGTATTTTCAAAGGATGAGAAGTAATCATTGTGCATTGATGGGCAATAGTAGACCCCGAGTAATAATTTATTACAGTGCGATACCTGGACTTCTACCAGCAAAAACTCGAGAGCATCAGATGGAGGGGGTTGCGCTGACGAGCTAATAATAGTGTAGGACAAGTCTGAACGTAGATAAATCGCAACGCCACCTCCACCCCTCCCAATGCGGTCGTTGCGAATTAACTTAAAACCGGGTAAACTGTAGCATGTTGATGGTAAGCAAGGCTTAAGCCACGTTTCCGATATAAAGACAGCATCAACATTAGCCCGATCAAAAGACGCAAGCAAGTCGGGGTAATGAGCCGGAATGCTCTGTGCATTAATATGAACGGCCTTAAAACATTTGTTAACTGTGTTAAAATTTGAAGTTATGGTATCCCTAAGAGACATAAATGTGGCACTTTGAAAACTATCATCGCTGTTGTTAGAAGAAATGGATGAAAAATCATCTGAAGCAAATGAGACAACACTTACATTCATGATAATAATACAAACTAAATATAAATAAAATATATAAAACACTATAAATATATTATCCTACAACAATTGAAATATAATTGGCCTGCAGCCCACTGTGTCATAAAAAAAAAAATAAGTATATAAATAAATTTGCTATAATAAAATTAGTAAATAAATAGAAAAAGAGTAGGTAAATAAATGGAAAGAATCCAAACATGCCTATTATTTTTTAAACACCTAGTTAAATATGAGCAGTTATTCTAACAAAATATAATTAGCTTTAAGATGAGATGCTAGCCCAACACAAATTGGCAATTAAAATTTTAATGGAGTTATACTGAGATATAATAATAAAGTTCTAAGTACAAGCACAGCTTATTAGTTACAAAAATTGTATAACAAAGATGCAATTTATATACATAATACTAGATTAAGAGAAATCAGTTAAGTACATAATGGCTCATGCTAAATTTCATGTCCACACACAAAAAACAAAAAAAAAATTATAATTAAAGTGACATTAAGAAGACGAAGAAGAATAACTATCACTCACTCCTGTCAGACGTCACCGAAACACATCTGTCAAAAGCTTCGTGTTGAAGAAAATGAAACAATATCAAACATTTTCAAAAAGTACAGATTACAAAATTAAATATGTTTCATTTTCGAAATACCGACAATTTGTGACAAAAGAAATAAGTGATGATGCATAGAAATAAGTAACTATGAGATCTAAGTATGGACAATAAAATTATAAGTGAATGATTAATGAGAAGCGAATATTGGCAAAGCAGAATTATAGATTTATATGTATATATGTGAAGATTGAGAAAGTTACCATGCTATTATTTAAAGTATGTTACCCTTAGAGTATTTACTTTTTGGTTCGCCTTGGTCTTGTTCCAGTTTCATTTTTGGTTTTGGATGCCGGAACTTGAGATGTGACTTCTGCCATATCACCACAGAGATCAGAAATGGCATCCAACTCCGCTATGCTACAAACACTGCTTTTGGAGCCATCAGATCTAGCAACGAAAATAGAGCCATTATATGTCCAACACTTTGTAACACCGAAACGCTGCCTGGCCGCCAGGAACACTTCATGTCTCTTTTTAATTAAAAACTCTGATAGAGTGATGCCGGAATTTTTCAGGCTGGTCTTAGCCCTCCAAACCTCATTCCGATCAGTAAAATTCTGAAACTTAACCAAGATCGGTCTGGGTTTTGATTCCTTTAAGCGTCCCAAGCGGTGACAATATTTTACTGAAGAAATGTTTATGTCTTGGACTTTTAACTGGGAAGACAACAAAGATGCAATAGCTTCTTGTGCATCCTTTTTGGCTTCGGGAACTCCATGCACAAGCAAAATCTTTCTTCTGTGCCTCATCTCAGTTTGATCATAGGCATCCATCAATATTTCCAACTGAGCCTGCATCATCTTAAGTGCATTCAATATAAAATTTTTGAACTCACAAAAATCAAATGCCAGTGTTGTAGAGGTGTTTGTAGTCTGGACCGCACACAACTCCTGCTGGAACTCCATCATCTTCGAGTTAAACATCTTATTCATTTGTGTTATTGATTCTTGCAAGGACTCCATTGTAAACAAGTGGAAGAGAAAAATAACAGCAAATTTTGACAAAAGTGCAAGTGATATAATTTGTTTAAGAAAACAGTGTTTATATACTGTATCTTATTATTGCAATTATAGGAGATTGTGACACTAGTAGATGCAGGTATAAATTTTTACATAATATTGATTTAAAATAATTAATTTATAATTTTGGTTAAGGAGCAGTTAAAAGTTCAACTTAACTTTTTGCACGCCTACCCCCGAAAAAAGTTATATTAGTTTTTTTAATAGGTTCATATTCTATAGGTACCTCTAAAATTACGTGTCGACAGTATAAATTACGTATAGACAGAAAGAAAAATGATTTTTCGTTAATCTAAATCAACTATAATCATATTTTATCCCTACTGTATCTACTTTGTTGTTTATTTATTTTTTATTTATGACTTTATTTACATTTGTTTATTTACATATTGTACTAGTAGCACCGTAAAACCCGACAAGGGTTTATCTCAATGCCATGTTCATATGATTAAATTATAGAACCTAATACCTATAAGTAACATAATAATAATAGCTCCCCTCACCGATTTGGGTGTCGGTAGCCGATTTCATTGAAACCAGGCCAGCTACGTAGGAGTTATTTTATAGTGCCCAAGTTTGGGCGCAATACGCAAAGACATCTCTTCGTTTTACTCTCATAACCCAGCGGGACGGTAAACCGACACGACTGGCGAGAAAACAGGCGCAGAACCGACTTTTTACATGCCCATCCGACGCATGGATCATATTTCTTGTCAGACAATCAGGTGATCAGCCTGCATTGTCCTAACCAAACTTGAAAACAACATATTTTGTTGTTCCAACGCGGGAATCGAACCAACGACCTCCGGGTCGAGGGCGAAGCTGAAGAGGGGACCACTAGACCACGGAGGCGTAAGTAACTTACTATAAAATTAAAACTTATTTAACATCAAATATTAACTTTTATTTCTATGTTCTTGTAGTATGCGCTGATCCACCACGGACCAGTTACGGTGTCCATGGCCGTCCCAGATGACCTCATACTGTACACCGGCGGAATATTCTACTCCAAAGATTGGTACGTGTTGGCCATCTCCACTACAGCTTGCCATAATGTGTAGACTTAAACAATTTTCCTTCAATCTAGTGTTTTATTCAGAACTTCGTGCTGATAAGAAGAAGTTTATTTTTATTTTAACTCACACAAAGACACATAAAATAAATATAAATAAATAAATGAAATGAAATGAAATGAAATGAAAATATACTTTATTGCGCACAATCAAAAGTTACACATACACAGAATAAAATAAATCAAACAACACAGAAACACGACAGTACACAAAGGCGGCCTTATTACTATAATAGCAATTTCTTCCAGACAACCTTTGAAAGATAGGATTAAATTGCTGGATACGGGTATAATTGTGCTACTTATATAATTATAAATAATGATTAATATAATATATATCTTTATATTAATAATACATAATAAATTATTGCCGTGTGGTGACGGCATTAGAATACAATTGTCACCACCCCCGATACTATCCTAGGGGAGTCGTAAGAGGCGACTAAAAGGAAGCACACACACAAAACAACAACTAGTGTGAGAGAAGGAAAACTCGATACAAAACCCTGTACCAACCCGTCTAGCCAGCGTGGTATCAGTAGGCTTTTAAACCTCCTATGTCCTATGCACCAGAAGACCAGGCCCCTAGTCCCCGGCGGCCCCGCTATTCCTGGCTACGGTAGCGGCCACGGTAACGGCGGGGCGGGGGGTGAAAAGAGATCCGGCTACCACCCCCCTTCTAAACGACAACTGGCCCTGGTAACACACAACGTGCGCACTTTGAGGTTGGACGAGAAGCTCGTAGAGCTGGAAGAGGAGATGAACAAGTTGCACTGGGACGTTATTGGTCTATCGGAGATCCAAAGAGAGGGCGAGGATACGATAACCTTACAGTCCGGCCACTTGTTCTACTACCGGGAGGGAGAACAGAAGTCCCAAGGTGGTGTTGGGTTTATCGTCCACAAATTTCTCATCAACAACATTGTGTCCATCGAGAGTGTGTCAAATAGGGTTGTATACCTTGTGGTGAGAATCTCAAAACGATATTCGTTGAAGATTGTACAGGTATACGCCCCATCGTCAACACATCCAGACGATGAAGTAGAAGCTACGTATGAGGACATCAGTAGGGCCATACGTAGCCCTTAAACACACTTCACAGTTGTTATGGGAGATTTCAATGCGAGGCTGGGCTGCAGAAGCGATGATGAGCTGAAAGTGGGGCCATTTGGATTTGGGCAGAGAAATCCCAGAGGACAGATGCTGGCGGACTTTATGGAGAAGGAAGGACTCTACATGATGAATTCTTTCTTCCAAAAGCCGCCGCAAAGGAAATGGACCTGGTTGAGTCCCGACGGTGTAACTAGAAACGAGATTGACTTCATTATGAGCACAAAGCGGCAGATATTCAACAATGTTTCTGTGATCAACATGGTAAAGACCGGTAGTGATCACCGAATCGTTAGAGGCATGTTGAATATCAACATCAAACTAGAAAGATCGCGTCTAATCAAGTCTACGCTCCGACCGTCGAATGCCCATATCCAAAACCCTGAGAGCTTTCAACTTGAACTGTCAAATCGCTTCCAATGGCTGGACAGCTGCGCATCTGTGGACGATATAAATAGCAGGCTGGTAAAAACTGTTCATACGGTGGGGTCCAAATTTTTCAAGACCCACCGTAAAAATAGACCTCAGAAACTATCCGACCACACCCGGAACCTCATGGCTAGTCGACGTTCAATGACGCTCCAAACTTCGAGTGACGCTGAGTCATATAGGCAGCTCAATAGACAGATCACGAAGTCCTTGCGACACGATATCCGTTCTTTTAATACCCAGCGTATTAAAGAGACGATAGAGCGGAACCAAGGCTTCAAAGTGTTTGCAAGAGACGTATCTATTGGGCAAAGCCAGTTGACAAAGCTGAAGACCGAAGATGGACGCGTAACGTCAAATAAGTCGGAGGTACTACGGGAGATAGTTCTATGAACAGCTGTATACCTCGGTCTCAGCTGAACCTGCAAGTTTAGCTGCAGACCCAAGAGCCAGGCTAACACGACACTATACCGAAGACATCCCGGACATCAGTCTGTACGAGATTAGGGTAGCTCACAAACAGCTTAAGAACAACAAGGCTCCGGGCGAGGATGGAATCACTACAGAGCTTCTGAAAGCGGGCGGCACGCCGGTACTAAAAGTCCTTCAGAAACTCTTCAATTCCTCCTTACTCGATGGGAAAGCGCCAGAGGCATGGAATAGGGGTGTTGTGGTCCTGTTCTTCAAAAAAGGCGACAAAACCTTACTGAAGAACTATAGGCCCATAACACTGCTGAGCCATGTCTACAAGTTGTTTTTTTATATTATACCTAATAATATTATATTAAGAAAAGTCGAGAAATTTAAAGATTTGTAATGTAATGTCGTAACAAACATATTTTTATATTATTTATATATACATTGTAAACGCTGGCTAAACCTTACGAGATAGATCAAATTTAAGTACTATGGAATTGTGTCTTAAAAAATAAATAAAAAAGTCAGCGTCAGCATATGTTTAGCTCCTAAGTATAACCCACAGTAACCTTTTTTATATTTAACAAATTACAAAAAAATATGGGTTATTTACCAAGCTATTTTAAACGATACAGTATCATTCGTTATCCAATTAAATACATTGGATACGTTGTGCATTTCATGTAGATCAAAATTGCCCTTTTCATCATGTGATTTCAATGAATATTTTCGAAGATATTATAGATTTAAAAATTGCGGGACGTAGACGGTATCAGCATTGTACCCGTGCGAAGCCGGGGCGGGTCGCTAGTATACATATAAATAAATATTAAATAAAAACTACAACGTATATTGAAAATAAAACAGATTTATTTAATCATAATTTATTACAGTGACGATGACGTCCGTCGGGGCATGTTGAAGTTAAACCACGTGGTGACGGTGGTGGGGTACGGGAGGTACGCCCAGGAGAACTTCTGGATAGTGAAGAACACGTGGGGCAAAGACTGGGGCGTGGACGGATACTTCTTCATGTCCATGAGGAACAATAACTGTGGTGTCACCAGCAGACCCATGTATCCTGTGGTTTGAAGTCGTGGACATTTCAAAGGATATGGATCACGTTCCATACAAATGTGGGCCACAAATTGAAGTAGCCTAGCAAAATTGTAATAGCTTTGTAGGGGAATTAAACTTGTATTTTTTATATATTGGTTAATTGGAACCAAGTGATCCCAAAGAATTAGTGAAAAATATTTAGTTTAACATTCTTTTCAATGTTATTAACTATTTTTCTAGCTACTTGGCCACTTCGCCAAAAATTATCACTGTCCTTTATTTGTTAAAATTACTAGCTCTTATATTTATCATATAGTTACTTTATTCCAATACAAATTATACTTGTGCATTATACGCATTATTTTCTTTCAATATTTTCCTTTTTAAAATAGGGTGTGACTGCGTCATGGACACGGCCGTTATTTGTATGTGAATACGGTTCCTATGGAGCGTCATAGATTCTCTAGAAATTTAGCTATGGTGGAATTGAAATATGGCGGTGGAAGATGAGAAATATATAGCTACACTAAACTGCATCCCCTGGTTTTGCTATCATCCATATTTTATCCCCTTGACCCAATTCCCAGAATCGTCAACGCACTGTAGCTCTAAAACGGATGAACAAATTTTGATTTAGTTTATTATGGAATGCTGACGTGATCGGGAGTGTTCTCCGCTATAATTTATCATCATAAGCGTGCACATGGCTTGGAAATTTATTTCATTAAAGACGTGTTTACGTCAAAAATCAGAAAGACAATTGCTATAGTATTGAAAGGAGGGTGTCTTGAAGAAAATACAAATACACTGATGGCAGCTGGATCGGCGCCAAATGCCCTACTCTTCAGCTAATGTACTGCATTGCATATGACATCCAGTATCCAGCTCTAAGTCCCCATTGCCGAGAATTAGAGGCTATATACCACATTTTAACAGGCACATAATCGTCTACTTTGATTGCAAGTTAACTGAAAGTCTTACAATAATGGTAGACTTGTAAAACAGATTAATATACGTTTGAGAATTGGCCAAAATGGCTGATCGGTATAAAATACTTGATGCTAGTAATATAACATAGATTTCTGAAGGAGACCATTTTAGTCCAGGGGTACTACTCTCCAAACTGATTCGATTTTGATTCAGATTAGATCGTGCCGCGTACTTTCCAATAAATTGACATTTGTTTATTTTGATTTTCGGTCGATTGATATAGCCGGGAATACAAAAAGTTACATATCTTCATCGTCATGACCACGAATGTCCAGTGGAGCACAAAGGAAAAAATCGTTAGAATAGTTTAGTCCGTAGGATGCTAGGCTTAGTAGAACATAAACCATGAGGATTTTCCCACCCTTCTCTGGAAGACTAAAAGGACTAGCATATATTGTATCTACCGCGTAATACCTAAGTTTTACAGCTAAATCTATAATATTACCATCATCATTCAAACATAATATTACCATGGACCAATGATACCATGATATTACATAATATCCTATACCTTAAAAATGTTACCAACAGTTTGTCGAGTTATAAATAATTAATGTTAACTAACACAACTTTTAAAGAAGGTATACCTGCAAATTAATAATTATTTTTCAGTACAAATGCTAAAAGTGGCACAAGGTCATCACACTGTGGCTTTTAAATAGGCAAATGACCTGATTCCTACCACTGCAACCAGGGATGTTAGGGTGCTCCGTAACCGTAACCGAAACTATCGGATATCCGGTATAAAAATTATCCGTAACCGTAACCTGAACCGAAATGAAAATTTAGCTACTGTAAAAAGGAAACCAAAATTATATCCGTAGCCGAAATTATCCGAAACAATCGGATAATCCAAAATCATTTAATATCCTTATCATACGGATATGGATATTAAAATGATTTCGGATTCGGACCGTATCCGAAATTTAATATTCATTTCGTCCCTGACTGCAACTCCTGTGTAGCCAGGGTCGACAGTGGTAATAAACCTCAAAAACCCTTTGATATTTCTCAGGCGTGCCCGAGGGACATGCTAAATCTGTCTTGGGAGTTGGGACCCGTATCGAAATTAATCAATGTAGGAGTGTGGGTCCTACTGGTTGTTTACGTACAATTTGTGACCAAATAAAATCTGCTCCATCTCGGGAGTCGTTGAGTTAATGTACAATTAAATTGTAAGACGCGCCCGCCCGCTGTCACGGGGTGCCTCAGGGAGCTATTAATGAAAGCTCAGCCGAGTTCAAAAGATAATAACATAGTTAAATCGCCCCCAGCCACTTTATGATGTACTGGTATTCTGTTGTAATAAATATTACGTTTCCGCTCGGCGTTGATATCTTTCGAAATATCGGAGAAAGGTTTTCAGAGGATGATGCAGGCATCGTTGAACCTATGATATTATTCACCTGTGCATTGTGCAATGTGCATGTTTAAATTTAATATTTATTAACTATAAATCCCTCAAATAGGAAAAGGAATTAATGCCCGGTTTCCAAAGTGAATTTGTCGGTATTCATTTCTCAACAATGACCTGCGATACCTTGTTTCTAAACAACAAAATATTTTTTAATTTATTTTATTCAGGAAACAAATTAGTTTTTATAATAATAGTAGGATGTTAGTTCTTATCTAACTAAGTAATAATTGTGTAGCAAATATCAACGCATATTTAATACGCCCGAGTGATTATGTAAAAACAGGGATTATCAAAAATCGCGCGATAAACGCGTTATCGATAGCCGAACGTCAAAAAATTTACGCTGTTGTCTATGAATGCACATTTGCTTGATTTTTGCTCACCAATTACAAAACAATTTAGTGACATTCATAGAGACTTTTCATTGCTACGTCAACTAAAGATTGACACTGAATTCATTTTCTAAATTTTAAAACTTTAAACTGCTCCTGTTTAATTTGGTTTTTGGCACATATTACCTTTTAACCGTTGATAAAATTCATGAGAAAAAAAAATGTGATTGCTTTAGTTTTGCAAGATGTATGAGCCAGCCAGTAATATAGGTGTTGTTCGCAATCGCTGATCTTCTCAGCGGCTGGCTCCGATCAGATAGGAAATAATTAGATACATTAGTGATTCTACGTTGCGCGGCGTGTGAAGTCTCAAATAAGGCTCGTGACGTATGGGTCGAACAATAACCCGAATTTTATATTTTTTATTTTATTTTATTTATTTAAGGACCAAATAACAGCTAATACAAAATTTTAAATTCAAAATTTGTTAAATTATTTAAATTTTTTGTATAGCCAACAACATTAGTCTCAACTTTCAACAAAAACTGATATAAGTAAGAAAATTTATCGCAATGGAAATGAGTTACGCATCCCCCAGGCAGGGTAGGGTAGACCGGGGACGGTCGCCGACGCCGACACCGACACCGACGCCGACGCCTACGCCGACGCCGACGCCGACGCCGAGGTTGAGGTCGATACAGTATCACTCCTTACCCAATTAAATACATTAGATATGTTGTGCATTTCATGTAGATCAAAATTGCCCTTTACAGTATGTGATTTAAATGAATATTTTCGAAGATATTACAGATTTAAAAATTGCGAGACGTACTCGTAGCGTTTGCGGCGGTACCGGCCGGCCAGGGCGGCGGGAGCGAGCCTATAAATAGCGCGTCGGAGGTAAAAATTTAAAAAGTAAATAAGTAAAAATGTTGTGTATGAATATTCCAAGAATAGCAGGAAATCTTCATGGTATAAGGGAAAGAGGAATTGTTTTACTCCAAATTTATCGCTTGCGGGCCACGGGCAGTAATGAATAAATCAAAACTACTGGATCAATTTTAATCATTTTTTTAGTGCGTGACAATATATTTTAAATACCGTGCGAAGCCGGAGCGGGCCGCTGTTTTTATATACAACGTTCACAGTTTTTCTGTAGTGTTAAGTGTATTTAGTATCAGCATTGTACGCGGCACGATCGAATATAAATTAAAATCGAATGAGTTGGATAGTAAGGCACCTGTACGCGATGTTGCGAGCGAGTACCTCGACTCGCGCGTTTTCTTGTGTATAATTTCGCGCTTCCCGGACGCAGCCTTCAATCAATAGTAGTTAGTTCACATAAAGAAATGCTTTCATGCTCGTTTCCCATGACACGTCTAATTATACCCCTGTGGTAACTATGACTTACATCACTCAAATGTAACACCTTATTAACTACAGTTCTTGTTCAGTAAGATTCACAGACAATCGATTATAAATAAATGACCGACTTTTTTGATTTTCATTTAATATAATATATATGGACGCATCACAACACGTCAATCTGGCCCCGTGCTAAGCTTTTCATATATAAGTGTCACTAGTGGAAACATTACTTATTACAACAGTGTCACGGACTGTTACAAAATACGTAATCTTTTATAAAATACTAAATTAATGATATCTATGCGTCATATCACGTCAGTCTAGCCACGAGATAAGTATCTGAAGAACTTGTGTTACAGGTACCAGACAACGGAAATATATTTAATACTATACACATGTTTAAGATTTTTACTATATTGTACACAAATTTCATACACATCCATGACCCAGGAATATTGTCCCTCGGCTGATTCGAACCCGCGAGGAGGTCGTTAATAAGAATCATTGGCTTCATTAATCCAAATCTGACCAGATGTTTAGATGCTACGGTACGTCGACCGCCAAAAATTATTCTTAGTGGCTTTGTTATCGGTTAAAAAATCGGTAATTAATTCAAATCACGACATTTTCCCGCCGATAGGTCCGATTGTAGGTGATACAAAAAGTCGGTTTATTCATATTCAATTACCGTTGTTGCAGAAAGCTTTCAGATTTAAATTTAATGGCTGGTCATTTTCCTCGAGTACGATTGGCGAAAACCAATTTATCGTGACCCACACGAACAGTTGTCTCTTTAATTATAATGAAATGTTGTTGTTGTGGAAAACCCCAGAACCACATTTTGCCACGATAAGGTATAGTACGTCCCTTTTAAATTTAACTTAAACGTAAACAAACCAAAACACCTACATTTTCATATATTATGTATTCACTTATTGTGAACACTTATCTACACAGAATATCATACTTCATCATAAAGGATCATACTTCATTATCCAATACATTTTATAACAATTAAACAGTAATTAATATTACAAAAATTTGGAAAAAATATTTTTTTGCTCGTTATTCTTGCGACAAAAAAAAAAGAAATGGTAAAAAGTAAAAAAAAAATTTATTACTTTTTGTCAAAAAAAAAATACATTTCCAAAATGAGGAAAGGTAGTATAATCGTAGAACAAAGTTATAGTGTCTGTTTTTTTTTACACGTTATATTTACATAAAAATTAAATGAAAAACTTTCACATTAAAAATACGCCATACATCAGAAATACTGCCTTTGCGTTTTTCAAATCGTCACAGGTACATGTTTGTAATTTTATAATGGACCTAACTTATCACGGGATTAGATGAATGTGATGTATATTACACAGGAGCTTGTTCACTCCAAATGCATTAATATAATGTGAGTGAAGTGGCTAGCTGAAAACGAGATTTCTGTACAATTTGTTCAGGAACACTAATGCAAGTTTCAAAAATAGATTACCGCCATTGATATGCGAAAGAATGCAGATATGCCACACCAAAATTTGCTTATTTAACACTAGCTGACCCGACCCGTGCCCACTTCGTTGAGCATGGAAACCGTGTAAACCTTCCCGGGACACGAATATTTCAAGACCAAAAATAGCCGAATCAGTTCAGCTGATCTCGAGTTTTAGATAGACTAACGAACAGCAATTGATTTTTACATAGCTTATGTTACTCAGTATGTTATTCTTTTTTCATTAGAAAGCTACAGCTTTCTAATGAAAAAAGAATTATTAAAATCGGTCCAGTACTTTTTGAGTTAAGTCGTTACATACAAAAATACAAATCTTTCCTCTTTATAATATTAGTGTAGATGTAGATGTAGATTTGTAACTTCTGGCATTGTTAAGTTTAATTATTACTGTTAAAATATGTACGCAGATGACGAACAATCAATGTACTTAGACAGATACAGGGCCCTCATTCAAGGTGTCATAGCTATTATCACTTACGAAGATCGAATACATGTAAGGGATTTGACACAATCTTCGCTAAGCGGTAAACGAAGTCACACTTCAGCAGTAGCGATGGCATATTTTTGAATCGGGGCCCAAAGTTATTACGTCAGAGATTGTAGATAATATTATGAGGTACAACTTTAACTTTAAAAAACTACGCTTAAAAACCGACTTCAACAACTAAAAATCATAAAATATTATTGTAGTTACAATTAATGTTCTTTTTGAAGTCGGTGTCAGCAAAGGTGAGTTTCAAGTCAACAACTTTAGGATGTTATTCTTTTAGCTGACACCGACTCCAAAAAGAACATTAATTGTAACGATATTATGAAAATAATAGCTGTGCCCGCGACTTCTTTCGCGTGATTTTTGAGTGTCTTAAGCCGTTTATGCAGCGCACGCAATGAAACTGCCCTAATGTAATTAATTTTCCCCTTTTTGGCAACATTTTTCACTGACGCTTCGCTCCTATTAGTCGCAGCGTAATGTTTTATAGCCTAAAGCCTTCCTCTATAAATGGACTATCCAAAAAGAATTTTTCAAATCGGACCAGTAGTTCCAGAGATTAATTTAAACAAACGAGCTCTTCCGCTTTGTAATGTTAGTATAGATTATTTTATGCTTTTTAGTTGTGGAAGTCGGTTGTCGGTGTCGTGTCACCGACGTATCTACACTATAGAACTCTCTGGTCACGAGCAGCCTGTTTAGGATGCATCCCTGGACCTGTCCACGTGCTCCCCTGCTGGCTTATTCATAGAAAGCAAAAGAAATGTGATTACATTCGAAACAATACATTTTTGCTGCACCAGCAATAACACCACAATAACGAAACTTAATGGTTCATGAATTTAGGCGTTACTTTGGGGAAATTCATAGCAAAAAAATAATTATTAAAGAACCTAGGGTATGAGGAACGACTACAGTATCTTGGACTCGCCACTTTGGAAAAGGGTATGAATGAGAGGCAGCCTAATTGAAACATTGAAAAAACTAAGAGGTTACTATAATATTAAGGGGAATAAAAAATCTGTTTGCCTTAAATGAGAACTGTCATCTTAGAGGACATCCGCTTAAACTATGGGGAATACCCCATAATAACAACCCTTTAAAGCACTTCTTACCGAATAGAGTGGTTTCTGAGTGGAACAAGTTACCTGAAACTGTAATACTGTCACCCTCTGTAAATACATTAAAAAATAGACTGGACAAACTTTTAATCATATGAAACACACGCATCAACTTAATTAGCTGCTAGTATGCTTACCAATATAATAATAATAATTATATCTAGCAATATCCCGCGAAAAATGTTAACCACAACCTGCAAGCAAATGAGTGAGTGTACGCATAGGTATACGCTTAAAGCACCTCCCTCCATCCCACACTGTTTATGTACACTCGCAAGCAAAAATATGAAAACACCATCACCACACAAGCAATAATGCGAACACGATCGTGCAAAGCCCCACCACCATGCAGGTTGCTAAACTCGATGCGCGTTTCGCTCCGACCCCGGAGCATCCTCAGGATGACTTTGCGAACAAAGTTCCTTATACATAATGGCAAGGACGAAGGATATTCATGCTCTTAATGAAAAGAGAAATACTAGCAACTTGTGAGTCCTCTCCTACCCATGGACGGCGGAGACCTAGGTTAATTGGAACAAGAGAGCTTTATCTCTTTCTGGGTGATGTGGAACTACTTTACATGGCACTAACCATGTACTTACTTGAACATTTTGCCCAGGCGTATACGTACCTAAATAGGCTATTACATTGTATATTATGCTATAGGTACCATATTATGTGCGTGAAAAGGTAATGTAATTTGTTATGATGCTACAGCATATGGTTAGGATCCCTTCCTTGACATACTACGATATTTATTGGCTAGTATTATAAATGATAAGTCATAAAACTAGGAACATAGGTCCTACACTTATAACCTCTCTAAGAGGACTAATATAACGTGTCTTAGGCATCAAATTCAATGTCATATTTGACATGACAGCGTTTTAAGCCTAATTAAGTGCATAGCAATAAGTAACATAATTATAGCCCAAAGTTATAGTGACTATTCTTTCTACAACCTGGGGCCTTACTCCAAACTGATTCGATTTTGATTCAGATTCGATCGTCCCGCTTACTTCCGAATAAATTGACGTTTGTTCATTTTGATTCTCAGTCGATTGATATGGTGAGGAGTACAAAAAGTTGCGATCTAACAATTTTCTATATCCTGATTAGTTTCAAAATAATCCACCAAATAAAATTCCAAAAGCCGTTGAGATCCTGCCTGCTGTAGTAGTGTAGTGTGTGATAAACCTGATGTCACCACTCTACGCCTCTGTGAGAGCCCTTATGGCGCCAACCCACGGCCTATTCTTTGTAGAACCATGGCCATCACTAGCTTTCTAGTACTAGATCGTGTCTCTATAACTTCTTTGTGGCAGAACTGATGATCGGGCATATTTTTCATACTATTCGTGATCGACCGACAACCAGTAGGTATGTTATATTTCTCTCCAACAAATGGTCACCGGTCGCTCGTGGGCACCTACCCTAAAACATGGTCTGACTGTACGTTGTCAGATTATTCAAATGCCCTTGTGCTCGTCCAAACATTAGCCATTACTTCAATGACCAGTCCCGGGCTGAACTAGTGAGATAATCCGTCTCCGCTCGTATCACGAGATTGCAGCTGCCAGCGGAACACTGTTACAGTCATAGATGTGGTAGCGTGCAGACCTACGTGGTTTATATTATTTTGGCTGTTGTCTCCGGAGGTGGTGATTCCCCGCGTAGAATCAACAAAAATATTATTTTTCGACCTCCATAGCGCAGTGGTTGAGCGCGTTGGTGCTCGAGCGGGAGGTCGCGGATTCGAATCCCGCCGAGGGAACAAAAAGTTTTTAATGTTCCTGGGCCATGGATGTGTATTAAATTTGTATATTAATATAATAAAAATCTTAAATATGTGTGTAGTATAAAAGTATTAAATATATTTCCGTTGCCTGGTACCTGTAACACAAGTTCTTAGGATACTTAGCACGGGGCCAGATATACGTGGTGTGAAACGTCCATAGATATTATTATTATTATTATTTTCAAGTTTGTTCAGGACGTTGCATCTGTTTTTTTGTCAATATCTTATAAATTATGAATTATAGAAAAAATCTTTGACTTGGATCACCTGATTTTCGCACGAGATAGTTGATTTAAGCGTCGAATAGGTATTATTAAATTGGTATTGTACCTGATCTCTCGCCATTCGTGTTAGTTATCCATCCCACCAGTGGTTACGAGAGTAATGTATGCACACCAGGGCTTGAAAGCGGTACAGATATAAAGGTATTATACCGGTACTAAATTACGATATCGCTATAATTTAAAGGTTTGGTCAAAACGGTAGAAATTCACCATTGCGGTATCGCAAAATAACGATATATACCTTTATTATTTTACGGTATGGTTATACCTCATTATCATTATATTTTATCACTACCGTAACCGAAATCATTTCGGTACCGAAAAAATTTTCAGAGCAACGCGGCAACGTCGCACGCACTGACGCGCCGCGGCGTTGTCAATTCGAAACTTTACAGTTTTAATGTCAAGACTGGCACAATATACGGGATTAGTGGTATTCGTTGCAATTTGCTATCCCTTGATCTTTCATTCGCTCGCTAATTTCGTTGCAGTTTACACGTCGTGTTACGTTGCTAACTTATTTATTATATATTATTAACTTTAACTTATTTATAATATATTATTAACTATTATTTCGGCGACCTCCGTAGCGCAGTGGATGAGCGTCTTGGTCTTTGAGCGTGAGGTCGTGGGTTCGAATCCCGCCGAGGGAACAAAAAGTTTTCAATGTTTCTGGGTCATGGATGTGTATTAGATTTGTGTATAATATAATAAAAATCTTAAATATGTGTATATTACAAAAGTATTAAATATATTTCCGTTGTCTGGTACCTGTAACACAAGTTCTTCGGATACTTAGCACAGGGCCCGATTGACGTGGTGTGGAGCGTCCATAGATAACTAATTCACAGTCATGGGAAGGAAGCGTAAGAACGCAGTTTACGCATACTTTACGTATGATAAAGAAACTAAATATTCCAAATGTTTAATTCCTGGTAGTGAAACAAATGTTAAGGTATGTTACAAGTCGTCTACTAACGTAGATAGTATTTTAAGAGCGCGCAATCAAATTTCATCAACTCGAAATCGCCGCGAGAGCCGATATCGACTCACACAGACGCAAAACAACACGCATGTGTGGGTTAACGCTAGGTCGAGCGTAGGTAGAGCGTGCAAGTAATATTGATACTTTAATCCTAATGAATTACCTATAATTAATTATATTTAATATTACCTACCATTTCAATACTTCTATAAAATTAAATGGTATTTAAGTTATAAAATACAAATTATACATACTCGACATGCTAGTAATCGCCCGCGGCTCAGTCCGCGTTACTGTCGAACCGTCGGGAACAACTTTCGCGCGATGATTGTGTGAAAAGAGTTTCATGGTGGTTGGTTCAGTAGATGAGACGTGAAGAAGTAACAAACAAACACATGAACAAACAAACCAACTTTCACATTTATAATTTAGGATAAGTAAGTAATGAGAATGAAAAATTCAACAACCTAATTTTTATAAAAATATACCAAGTTATTTATTTTTCATCTTTGATGTCCAGAAATGTTTGTCCCTAAATATTTTACTGACCCACTTCCGACTACCCACTAAAATGTACTAAAATACTAATTTTAGTGGGTAGTCGGGATGGACATGCTTTTTTCAGTGACAAAAATGTTGTCACTGAAAAATTGTTTCCTGTCACAACCATTAGGTAGCCAGGCACAAACAGGTAAGCTATACTAGCATTTTGCAACCGTCTGATTATTGAATGAAAATTAAATAAAATTAAAGATTATTTTATTAAAAACACGGTGGTTTAGGATTACCTGCGAAATTTGAAAAATAAAATATTGGTGCAACTTGTGTGCGACTGAGAGGTCCCAACCAACCATCCCCTGCAATAGAACAGGACAGAGCATAGCAGCTGTTTGAAGTCTGACCATTTCAAGAAGGCAGTGCGCATGCTATATTTTGTTATTGGAAATGAAAAGGATAACCCATATAAAAAAAACTTGTAAAAAGTGCCAATGCTTTCCAAAATAATATTGATTTTGATCACTATAAGATGTTGTTAGACCGACCGACTAACCCCTTCTTGGCATAACATGTATCTCACAAGTTTTTACTGTAGAAGAACTAAGTAGCGAGACTTGGCAATTTTTACAAGATATGTTTTTGATGGGATCTCAGTTCTTTTTGTAGAAGATTTACTAAACGCGTGTTTTTGTGAAAAGGTCAAATAATAAAGGTCAAAAAAGTGTCAAATATAGCTTTGTAATCCTATACATTTATATGACATTACAAAGTTAATTATGCAGTTAGTTAGTCTAGATAATTCTACAGAAATATTTTTTTTAGGTTTTTCCTTAATTTATACACTAAACACTACTTGTATTCCAAATTTAAAGCTTCTATGTCTGCTAGAAGTGCCTAATACTTTTGATGATCGGTCAGTGAGTGATTGAGTCAGTGACAAAACTAAGAAGTTTGACAAGTTATAATTATTTAACTTCTGTTTCAAATTGAATAACATTATGTTTATACAATGCTTTCCTAGTAACTAAAAATGCAGGCTTCTTTTAATCCACAACAAAGTTATAGGGAGTTGAAAATGGCCTAAACTGCTTCGAGAAATTGATGGTACGGCCATGCTCAAGTTGACAGAAGCACTGCCATGCCCCCAGATACTCGGTTATATTGATGACAGTTACATTAAAGCAGACAGACACACAGGGGCTGATGATGATTAGTATTATTTTTAAATATATAAACCACATCAGCTTTCAACAAAAGAAATTGACATGAAAATCTTTTGATTAATTTAGGGGCTGTGATATTACAGACAGACACACAGGGGCTGATGATGATTAGTATTATTTTTAAATATATAAACCACATCAGCTTTCAACTAAAGAAATTGACATCAAAATCTTTTCATTAATTTAGGGGCTGTGATATTACAGACAGACACACAGGGGCTGATGATGATTAGTATAATTTTTAAATATATAAACCACACCAGCTTTCTGCTAAAGAAAACCGCATCAAAATCTGTAATGCATTTAGGAGCTACGATATGAGAGACAGACACACAGGGGCTGATGATGATTATTATATAAATTCTATATTTTATAAATAAACTCTGAACACATTACACACCTTTTTTGTGGTAACCTCTTAATGTTTATATATATTATGAACTTTGTAATCGACATAATAATATAATCTCTGTAAATTTTCCCCATTTCTCATAAAAATATTAATGCTCGTCAAAGCGTCAATTCTGCTTAGTCGCACTACATGTCTATGAGCGGACCAGGTCGGTGAACCTTTATACGTTGACGGTCCAGCGCAGAGCGACACGTCCTTCCCTCACGAATTCTCAGCGGGTACTAAATAGATCACGATTTACATGACGCGTGCGCTTGGTTGAAAACAAGTAATTTTTAAAAAATTGAATAATGGGATAAACATCGGATTTTAATTAAATAAAAAATAGTGTCAAGTTACCAACAGTATAATTATTAATTATAAAAATAATATCATCGAAGAAATTTAGTTTTTCCAGTAGAAATACTGCACTGAAAAACGTAAATTATGACATTTTTAAAAGATTTTTTATGCAGTTAACAATACATATATTTTTAATTTTTTATCAACTTTTCATTTAAGGACTTTATAATCTCTTTTATGAAAATAGAAATTAAACTATATTAAAACGATTTAATTGTTATTTTCTTTATCAAAGTGAGCTAAAATCGGCATTTTTGCGATTCGGCGTTCCGAAATCTTTAAATTTACTCAAATGTACCACATAACTTTAATTTTATAAAACTATTCCAAAAACAAAGAGTTTATCTTTATATGTTTCTAATTGTTTTATTTAATTTTGTTATTTTATGCATGTCAGGGGCAGTTAAAAACACCGAAAAACTGAAACATCGTCGTAAATTGAATGCACGCTCTTAACGCACCAATAAAACATAATTAAACATTATAAAACATAATTGCCATGCACTATGAATTTTTTAAAATAAGTAGGTAGTAAAAGGTAAAGGTAGTAAAAGTAATTTAATGGTATCCTTAACTTAACTGTTTCCCAAGTTTTATAACTAAAACTGTCTAAATAAAAACTATTTAGTAAATTACTATTACCTATTTACTAAAAACTATTTAGCAATTTACTATTAACTAAGTACCTACGCAGTACGCTGCGTTACAGGCAGGGCACTCCGCACGACTGTCAGTAATTTTTAACACTCAAGATTCTACGACCAAAGCAATCGGCGTGACTCTGGCGGGCAGCAGGGTACCTACTAATAAAACCGTTATTTTACAAATTTGGGTATCTGAAAAAATTTTGATACCATAATTTTGCGGTACCAAAATAATAGCGGTACCGTTATATAAGGTTACCATAATTTTAAGGTATGACGTCATACCGTTAACCGTTTTTACCGATATTTTTCGGTTATTCAAGCCCTGATGCACACACTTGAGCACTATTAAATAAGTAGCCTGTTTCAAATAAACCGACAACTGTCACCGAAATCTGTCGGAACCATAATGTGTTAAGTTTACCGTCTACACTCTACATAAGTGTCATGTGTTTTGTACAATACCCGAAGATTAAGGCTATTTCATCACGTCAGCCGTATAGCCTTTGTGTCAATCTATACATATAATAAATCTGTAGAGGGGTCATGTCTGTACATTAATAATATTTAAGTGAAAATTAAAAAAAGGGGGTCTATAAAAGCCACAGAACCTAAAAATAACATTTTTGAAAAAAATGTACGGACTTGTTCCATACACCGACAGTTATATTATCTCCTGTGTGACCGACAGCAATTTACAACTATTAGCTGCCTGCATATTCGCGCTATTTTAAATAAGTGGATAAAAACAAATTTTCCTCTCATAAATAATAATATTATACTAATATATTTTTCATCTTCGGTAAAAGTCGGTCACCGATTAATAATTGGTGACCGACTTTTTGTAGATGAATAATAGAATATACTGATTGCAGTAGTGCAACGCACTCAACATACATACAGTCGGACATAAATAATATGGAGCAAAACTCTGAACGATTATGGGTCCTACAAAAAGTTGGTCGTAGGTTAATTATGTACTTGTATATTATATTCCTTTTATAAATTAAAGATCATCAGATCCTTATAATAAACATCCGAATATGGTGGTGCACCATATTATTGGATTCAAAAGCCCAGCGCCGCGACGCTTGCCGACGCCCAGCGCCGCGACGCCAAGTGCCGCGACGCCAACCGCCGCGACGCTTACCGACTCCCAGCGCCGCGACGCCTGCCGACGCCCAGCGTCGCGACGCCTGCCGATGCCCAGCGTCGCGACGCCTTCCGACGCCCAGCGCCGCGACGCCTACCGACGCCCAGCGCCACGACGCCCAGCGCCACGACGCCCAGCGCCGCGACGCCTGCCGACGCCCAGCGTCGCGACGCCAGCCGACGCCCAGCGCCGCGACGCCTGCCGACGCCCAGCGCTGCGACGCCTATCAACGCCCAGCGCCGCGACGCCCAGCGCCGCGACGCCAAGCGCCGCGACGCCTACCGACGTTCAGCGCCGCGACGCCTGCCAACGCCCAGCGCCGCGACGCCTCCCGATGCCCAGCGCCGCGACGCCTACCGACGCCCAGCAACACGACGCCCAGCGCCGCGACGGCTGCCGACGCCCAGCGTCGCGACGCCTACCGACGCCCAGCGCCGCGACGCCTACCGACGCCCAGCGCCACGACGCCTGCCAACGCCCAGCGCCGCGACGCCACATGACGCCCAGCGCCGCGACGCCTGCCGACGCCCAGCGCCGCGACGCCTACCGACGCCCAGCGCCACGACGCCCAGCGCCACGACGCCCAGCGCCGCGACGCCTACCGACGCCCAGCGCCGCGACGCCTGCCGATGCCCAGCGCCGCGACGCCTACCGACGCCCAGCACCACGACGCCCAGCGCCGCGACGCCGGCCGACGCCCAGCGCCGCGACGCCTGCCGATGCCCAGCGCCGCGACGCCTACCGACGCCCAGCGCCGCGACGCCTGCCGACGCCCAGCGCCGCGACGCCTACCGACGCCCAGCGCCACGACGCCCAGCGCCGCGACGCATACCGACGCCCAGCGCCACGACGCCCAGCGCCACGACGCCCAGCGCCACGACGCCCAGCGCCACGACGCCGGCCGACGCCCAGCGCCGCGACGCCTACCGACGCCCAGCGCCACGACGCCCAGCGCCACGACGCCCAGCGCCATGACGCCCAGCGCCACGACGCCCAGCGCCGCGACGCCTACCGACGCCCAGCGCCGCGACGCCACATGACGCCCAGCGCCGCGACGCCTGCCGACGCCCAGCGCCGCGACGCCTGCCGACGCCCAGCGTCGCGACGCCTGCCGACACCCAGCGCCGCGACGCCCAGTGCCGTGACGCCTACTGACGCCCAGCGCCACGACGCCCAGCGCCGCGACGCCTACCGACGCCCAGCACCACGGCGCCGCGACGCCTGCCGATGCCCAGTGCCGCGACGCCTACCGACGCCCAGCACCACGACTCCCAGCGCCGCGACGCCTGCCGACGCCCAGCGCCACGATGCCCAGCGCCACGACGCCCAGCGCCGCGACGCCGGCCGACGCCCAGCACCGCGACGCCTACTGACGCCCAGCGCCGCGACGCCTACCGACGCCCAGCGCCACGACGCCCAGCGCCACGACGCCCAGCGCCGCGACGCCTACCGACGCCCAGCGCCACGACGCCCAGCGCCGCGACGCCGGCCGACGCCCAGCGCCGCGACGCCTACCGACGCCCAGCGCCACGACGCCCAGCACCACGACGCCCAGCGCCGCGACGCCTGCCGACGCCCAGCGTCGCGACGCCTACCGACGCCCAGCGCCGCGACGCCTGCCGACGCCCAGCGTCGCGACGCCTACCGACGCCCAGCGCCGCGACGCCTACCGACGCCCAGCGCCACGACGCCCAGCGCCACGACGCCCAGCGCCGCGACGCCTACCGACGCCCAGCGCCGCGACGCCTACCGACGCCCAGCGCCGCGACGCCTACCGACGCCCAGCGCCACGACGCCCAGCGTCGCGACGCCTACCGACGCCCAGCGCCACGACGCCCAGCGCCGCGACGCCTGCCGATGCCCAGCGCCGCGACGCCTACCGACGCCCAGCGCCACGACGCCCAGCGCCGCGACGCCTACCGACGCTCAGCGCCGCGACGCCTGCCGACGCCCAGCGTCGCGACGCCTGCCGACGCCCAGCGCCGCGACGCCTACCGACGCCCAGCGCCACGACGCCCAGCACCGCGACGCCTGCCGACGCCCAGCGCCGCGACGCCTGCCAACGCCCAGCGCCGCGACGCCTGCCGACGCCCAGCGCCGCGACGCCTGCCAACGCCCAGCGCCGCGACGCCTATCGACGCCCGGTGCTAATATTAGCTAATACCAGCTAGTATTTTCAACAGTACCTTATATCTAATAGTATTAGTGATGATGGTAACTAGCACAACGAATTCTATAGAATATTTTGAGCCACTTACAAGCTAGTTTCTTACAAATCACATTATAATAATGCTAAGCATACAAAGAACTTTACAGAAAAGAAATTTAACAACAGATGGAGCTTGTGCCGGACCTGTTCCATACACCGACAGTTATTTTGTGACCGACAGCAATTTACAACTATTAGCTGCCTGCATATTCGCGCTAATTTTAAATAAGTGGATTGAAAACAAATTTTCCTCTCATAAATAATATAATAATATATTTTTCATCTTCGGTAAAAGTCGGTCACCTATTAATAATTGGTGACCGACTTTTTGTAGATGAATAATAGAATATACTGATTGCAGTAGTGCAACGCACTCAACATACATACAGTCGGACATAAATTATATGGAGCAACACTCTGAACGATTATGGGTCCTACAAAAAGTAGGTCGTAGGATTTTTATGTACTTGTATATTATATTCCTTTTATAAATTGAAGATCATCAGATCCTTATAATAAACATCCTTTTGAATCCAATATGGTGGTCCAGCATATTGGATTCAAAATGGCGGCATTTACATTTTAATAATTTTTTTGTTGGTTTTGTAGCAATAACAGCTTACATACATAACTTCAGCTTTCTAAGATTTCCGGAAGTAACCTAAGAATTTTGATGATCTATAAATGAGTCAGTGACGACATCAGGGGTTTTTACACATCGATAAAATCTAAAGTATAGTAGCTACGACATTCAAACTTTGTATAATTCATGTATTTACTGGTGTCATTATATGTTGAAATTTTCAACTATTTAGCATCATCCAAAGCAAAGTTATGGGAGTTCAAAAAAACGACGAAACCTTTCGAGAAAAGGTAGGTAGTGCCCTTGCGCTTCGCTTGGCTCGTCTTGACGGGAGCAGGACCGTGCCCCCAGATGATCTGAAGAGCATTTAATTATTATCCCAAAAAACGAAAGAGTTCCCGCGGGATCTTCAAAAAATTGTAGCTACCTATTTGACGGTATTTTAGCCAAACTACTCAACGTATTTAAATGAAACTTGGCACAAGGTAAAGGTAGATTACAATTTAAATATATTATATCTAGCAATATCCCGTGAAACATTTTCGCGGGATATTGCTAGATATAATATATTTAAATTGCTGCTCTGGCTTACGTCAGAGCAGCGATGAACTATAGGTATATTAAAAAATTTCGCGCTGCTCTGGCTTACGTCAGAGCAGCGATGAACTATATATATAGGTATATTAAAAAATTTTGAAATTTTTAGAAATGTTATGATAATATAAGTAACATTTATGTTTTTCATGATATTTTTATTTATTAGTTTTCATGCTAGGTACGACTTGGGTTTTTTCTTTCTTTTGGACTTTGTTATTTTGTCGTCTAAAGGAAGTTAGTACTTTAACCGTAAAGTCCCAAAGTATGACAGTGTTCATAAACTAAAACTGCTGCCCTAAATCACTTTTCCACGCGGACGAAATCGCGGGCACAGCTAGTCTACAATAAAAACATATGATAGATGAGTACTTATTGGGATATAATTAGATGATGAAAATATACAAAAACTGTCTGAATAATAAATTTTCTTTTAGTAATTTTTAAGTCGCATTAAACAGGCATTTTACATAAATAGAGACACAAGTCATTTACTGATTCTCGAACAACAATTTAAAATCAATTTATTTCACATGCTCCATGACTGAATCAAGAATGTATGTACTTAACTCTACAGAAAATATAGTTCTGATGAATAAATTTCTTTTTTTTCGACAATTTTCAACAAAAACAGGTAAACTAATTTACTGCCAATTGAAACTTGTCTCATCTATTGTTTATATCATCTATGACAGACATACCCTATTTGCAATTCAGTTAGCATATAATAGATTATTATGAGTCTATTGTACTAGGAATCTGCGGTCTTGGCTCTGAGTAACCACAGTCCTGGAACCAAGAGACCAGCCAATACCATTTATTTATTTTTTCAGGGGGGGTAGTGGCCTATACTCGCCACGTTTGACAGGCGGGTTGGCAAGCGCAGTGTTAAAATAACAACATGTCCGCAGAAACGCTGCCCTATAAGTTCGGACATACTTATCCCATCAAAAACATAACATGTAAAAAGTGCCCAAGTCTCGCTACTTACCTTTTCCGTAAAAAGTTGTGAGATCCATGTGATGCCAAGCTGGTGTAAGTCGGTCGGTCTAACAACATCTTATAGTGATACATAATAATATCAATATTATTAAAAATCTTTCATGTCTTTAATAAATAAGTTAGTAGATTGACTTGGCAATATACTTTTTATGATCGGTCAGTTAGTGAGTGAGTGAGTCATATAACAAAAAATGAAATTTTAAAATATACCGTGTTTATACAATACTTAGGTACTTTATTAACTAAAAATGCAGGCTTCTAGTTTTATCTACTACGAAGTTATAGGGGGTCGAAAATTGCCTAAACTGCTTCAAGAAAAGGATGGTACGGCTGTGCTCAGTTGGCGATTAAATATTTGTTGATTTTGACAATCTATGTTATCATACGTCCAATGTTTGCAAGCTTTTTAATAACAGAATTAACAATAACCCAAGTACACAGCCAGCGAGCAAATCAAAGTGAATCGAACGTGTCGGAACACTGGCCGAAACGAAAATGGAATATTCAAATTCAAACATTTAAAAATGGCACACGGATTTCCCGCTAAACATTCTAACAATGAAGTCCGCGCTCCACCGAAATGAACAATGCCCATCTCGAGGCCCATTGTGTCTATTGACTCCGCCACTGTATTCACCAACTACCCTCCAATTGTAAACATTGTTGGAGTATGAACATGTATTATATCGATGGGAAACTGTGTTAGCAGCTCCGCCTTAGTCCTTTCTATGAAAGTCCTGCGGCAATTAGTAGAGCTAAATCATATCTAGATATATATAAGATTGCCATTACAGTTGACATTTATTTGTCAATAAGAATTAAATAATTCACTTAATTGAGAACAAAAACTGTAACTACGAGGTATGCCTCGCAATTTTAACATTAGGTTAATTGAATACTGATTGTCTGATTAAGGGCCATGTTTTACCAAGGAATGTTGGTTAATCCTTCGTTAAATATCATTTATTCCTCTCGTAATCCCTATCAATGAATGAGAAGGCACGGTATTTTGACGGGCCGTTGATACTTACAAGCGCTGATGAAATCGGCTAGTAATGATTTTTGTATAATTTTACTAAAATTGTAAACAACATTATCGTCAATCGATAAAGTCCTTTTTTTAGCATAAAAAACAACTTTAACTATTAAGGTAACTAATACAAGATGCAGTTCACAGATTTTAAGTAACATGTTAATACTACAATAGAAATCGGCCAATCTAACACACTTCTAGTGTACATCATAGTTACATAATAATTATTCTTCTTAGGACTGATTTTTCAATCATCAGATAACTCGTAACGTTTTATAAACAAGTGACTTTGACATTTGTTTCATACAAAATCTGCCAAAGTCACGTTTTTATTCCTCAGGTAAAAGTTGTCTGACGATTCAAAAATCGGCCCTCAATAAACTATTAACTAGGTTCATTCTATAACAGTCGACATCTTCAAATAATTTTAGAATGTCAGATTTCAATTCATTAAGGGCCGATTTTTCAATCGTCAGATAACTTTTATCTGTCGAATAAACATGTGACTTTGACATTTGTTCCATACAAAATCTGCCAAAGTCACATTTTTATTCCTTAGAAAAAAGTTATCTGACGATTGAAAAGTCGGTCCTTAATATGTTAAATTCAACTATACAAACATTATAATGTGAAACTGGTTCCTGTGGGAAAAAGAACTTTCCGACAGGAACCCTACAGGGCGCGTGGCGCTCGTTGACGGCGCGTGCCCTAAATGATACCATTCAATAGGGGCGAAGGGCCAAGCGACAATAGGGTACAACAATCCGAAAAAAACCCGTGTGAAATAGATTAGTTGGTTTTCAAATCATTTTGGTTCTTAAAAAGTTATTTTTAGATGAAATAACAAAATAATACATAGGTTCTGTTCCAATTTAATAAACCTAAATGTTAACAAGGATCAGTACGGGCTATTAATGTTTTTTTTAATTGAACGAGCTTGTTCACTCAGTGAACATGTAGCTCATTGAACATATTGCTTACAATTTAAGTGTTATACGCATTCACCATTTAGTATACCACCATAATTTCGTTTTAAATAACTAAAAACAAAATTTCCAAAATTAAATATACTCTGAATTATCAAGCTGTGAGTGGGGTTACCATATGTAATAGAGGGATGCCTGTACATAGTACCTAATGTGCCTGATTTTTCAGAAAAATGCCTGTCTAAAGCAAAACGCTGTAGGTATATAATAACTATTATGTAAAAGACATCGCGTAATTTGAAAATGCATGTCTAATACCAATGCCGGCCGCACGCCTGTCTAAACCTTAAAATGCCTATCAAATGCGGCAAACGCCTGGCATATGGTAACCCTAGCTGTGAGCGCATTGATGATGATTAATTATAGCTAAGAACATTTGTGATCACGTCTTAAACTAGATCAAAATCAGTTTATCTGTTAACCCGCTACGATGCCTCTGTAATATACGTCGGGAGTTAATAAAAATGCACATTATTTTTTATTTGCATTTGTTCACATTAAATAAAAACGGAGTATAGACCTGGTATTAAGTTTTTTTTTTAAATTTTAGAATGCAGTTTTTTTAATATTTTTAAATTGCAATATGTAGGTATATTAAAAAAACTGCATTCCATATTCAAAATGCACACGTGGAATGGATGAAATTAATTCATTCGTATTTAAAAATTGCGAACACATTGCGATCGTGTTTCACCTCGCTCGTTCGGGGGGCTATTGCATGCATTAGCGTTCAAATCATACGTAACTATTGTCAATAAGAATAACTGAAAAAAAAACGCATTGATGTGTTACATTTCTAAACGAAGAATTATAAATTGTACGTGTAACAGGAACTTACACCTGTAGGCCAATTCTTATGTCTTGAACTTCGTTTCGAACGTCAGTTTATCCCGCTCGTGCACGCATTATTTGACGCGAGCTCGAGCGAGATAGACGGACATTCTAATCAAAGTTAGAACATGAATCGTGGCCCTGCTGATTTTAATTATGTAGATGTATAGTTTTTGTTTTAAGTCAGATTATTACCACAGAATCTTATAGTATGGCCACGTTGACCGGTCGTGTCTTCGGAATAGTTGACTGATTTCTACAGAACCGGAATAGAAAATAGAGAGATGTCAAAATCTAGAAAGGGAACTAAATCCATTTCATTAAGTACCCAAAGAAAACAAAGACAATGAAGACTGATCGCCATTGTGTACCTAATAGCCCCCGATGTAATCAGATGGAGTTTTAATGAAACGATATCAGATAGCGGATAGTTCGGCAACTCCGAGGCCCCAGGGCGTCAGGGGCCACGGCGGCGGGGCCACTTACACGATATTAATTACTGTTACATTACTTACATACTACGTCCCAGATACTTACAAATAACTAAGACACGTATATTTTGTAAAATTATTTTAAAACAGTATTCAGTTTCATTATACGAGTATACGGGGCCTGTTTCAGTGTCTGAAAAGTTTCGGATAGCTTCGGAGTTTTTTTCGCGGCTTATTTCATATTGAACGATTGAGACAAAAAATTCAAATAATAAATGCTAAATTCTGTCACTTATTATTATACATTAACAACGGGGCCCAGTACCTATTATGTAAGTATGTCTGTCTGACTTCCCGTGATAAATTACTTTTAATTGTAAATAGACGAAATATAAAAATGAATTGCTGTTCGTTAGTCTCGCTAAAACTCGAGAACGGCATAACCGATTCGGCGTTTTTAGTATTAAAATATTCGTGGAAGTCCCGGGAAGGTTGAAACGGTCAACACAAACTGTTTCTGTGCTCAACGGAGTGGGGACGGGTCAGCTAGTTTTGTACTTATAATAAATAATAATACCTAATAGACTTGGTTGGGTTAAGCTAAACTCGCTTCTAATGTAGCTCGCTCGCTTTTAGCAAAAAAGTGTCAAAACATGTTCGTTAATTTACTCAATTATTTTAATTTACGCTTTTATTATGTTAATAGAGGTTAGTTAACATAAAGAGCACAATTTATGTGATTAAAGACTACGATGTTGCTGATAAGATTTAACATTTGTTCATTTTACGAATAAGTAACTACTAGCGACTACTAGCAAGTAGCAACTAATGGGAAGGTTTAGTACTAGTTCGGGATCCGTACCCAAAGGGTAAAAACAGAGCCCTATTACTGAGACTTCGCTGTCCATCTGTCCGTCGTGACTGACCAAGGGCCTTACTCTCCATAGTAATTAGATTTTGATTCAAATTAGATCGTGCCGCGTACTCCCGAATAAATTAACGTTTGTAGACAAATTTTGATTCTTAGGACCGATTTTTCCATCGTCAGATAACTTTTATCTAAGGAATAAATATGTGACTTTGACAGATTTTGTATACAACAAATGTCAAAGTCACATGTTTATTCTACAGATAAAAGACTGAAAACTTCTGACGAATGAAAAATCGGCTTTTAGTCGATTGATATATTGGTCGGGAGTACAAAAAATTACGAACCAACGATTTTATTCATCCTGGCTTGTTTTAAAGTAATCCACCAAACACAACACTAAAAGCCGTTGAAATCGATTCTCGATTGTGTCGGGAGTCAGCCTGCAGCCTGTATCTCAAGAACAAAATATGATGTAGGTATTGCCGATATAACGACAAATACTAATAACAAAACAAATATTCAAGGGGGCTCCCATACCACAAACGTGATGTTTCCTTCTTATGTACGGAACCCCTTGTCTGCGAGTCTGACTCGCACTTGGCCGGTTTTATTTTTTTACTTTGGCTCCGACCGCCATCTTTACGATCAATAAATCACTCAAAAGTATGTTTTAGAAGAAACACTTAAGATTTAAAAGATAAAATACTTGTAAGCATTTGCAATTTTTTTACACAAATAATATTTACGTAACGACCAAATTTGGTAAGCATTTAACTAATAGAAAAGTAAGTTGTATTTTTTGTTATTTACTGACGCAACCCTCGTTGTCGCCTTTAATATACATGGTGCAGATATGGGCGCCGCGCCGGGTACTCCACCCCGATTTCGGACGGCGCCGCCGCCGCCGAAGATCCAATTCGGCGCACCGGCGGCGTTTGTTTCCGTATAAAAATTCTGACAATTCCTACTACCAGTACGCAAAATTACCGCTTATTTTTTTTATAACACGCGAACGGGATAACCTGATATTACGCGTGCATACTTGCCGAAGATCTCGTGGCGTCACAGACGACGACAATTAAAGATAAGACTGCGACACGCCGACCACAATCTGTCGGCGCCTCGAAATTGAATCCCCTCGAATTGTTTATCAGTGAGCGAACGGGCGATGGAGAATTATAGCTAAGAACACTCGCGAATACTCGCGATCACGTCAGCTTTCAAACAGAAAATACTAGATCAAAGTCGGTCCATCCGTGTAGGAGCTATGATGCCACATACAGACACAGTCTGTGCAGACATAGACAAACTTATGAGGATGGGACAGATGCGCTATTGTAAAGTGAACCGTCGTGGCTCGACTTGGACGGTCGCCATATGAGGATGAGACATTAAAAAGGCTGTCCCGACTGAAGTTACATTTAGGGCGTGTTTCACCATGCAATGTTAAAGTTAATCTTTCGTTAAATGTCATGTTGTTCCTCTCTTAATTCCTATCAATGCGAAGGCATGGTATTTTAACAAGCCGTTGACATTAACATGCGTTGGTGAAATCTGACTCATTTAACCTAATACATACATCCTTTCTTATACTACGTCATATATACTCGTAATACTACACCACACCCTTTTCGACGGGGGTTAAACACTGACATCCTCTGACAAACGACCGACGATATATCTTCCTCTATCCCGCACTTTTAGAGTGATTCAAAATGAAATAACCCCCGGGAGAAAACCTCTCCGTGTCCACAAAAGCAGTAAGCTGCCGCCTCCGGAGCCCGCGCTGCACAATACAGCCCAATAGCGGTTCGCGGAATATGAAATATGCAATTGAATTCAAATATACCGAGATGAGCCGAGTCGGTTATAACGACGGGTGCTTAGAATTTCGATTTTTAAAATTCTAAAGAAATATTCTTTATCCTACTTATTTCCTACGTATTGTTACATAAACATTTGTAATAAACATTAAGAATTACATTAAATGAATTGACTATTTATTAGAGTAAATCATAGATTAATAATTGGTCGGTCGAAGGCGCTGAGACCAATTAATAATCAAAGGAGTAAATAATAAAAAATATAGAATAATACAAAAATAAAAATTACTAAATAAAAATAATATCTAACCTAACTAATGGTTGAGCGGGTTCGAATCCCGCCGAAAGAAAAAAACAGTTTTCTCTGTTCCTGGGTCATGGATATGTATTAAATTTGTGTACCTAATAAAAAAACTTAAATACATATATATGTATAGTGTAAAAGTAAGTACTTATTAAATATATTTCCGTTGTCTGGTACCTGTAACACAAGTTCTTCTACTCTTCAAGAAATTCCGCTTAATATTTACAAAACTCAAAATTATTTGCTAATATTTAGTACCAGTTATGATGGGGCTGACATACCGTGTATGGTAAAAGCCTCTTTAAGAAATGAAGCATAAAAAAATTATTTAAAAGTTCTATAAAATATCACGTATTTTGTAACTACTGTCTGTTGACACTTATATGAAAACAGATTACTCTTGAAGACGTTTCGCTTAATATTTACAAAACTGAAAATTATTTGCTAATATTTAGTACGCGTATTAGTTATGACGGGACTGACATGCCGTGTATGGTAAAAGCCTCTTTAAGAAATGAAGCATAAAAAATTACAAAACTCGGTTTATACAATTTGGCCTCCAGGCTGCTATTAATTAAGCTTATCAACATGTTCTCGCGCGTGCTACAGGCCACGGTCGACAGGCAAAACGCTGTAACTCCGAGCGTGCGGAATATCTACAATCTTCGCACGCGACCGGCGCTGTACTTGTTACTATATCTATATCTATCTTATTATATGCTGTGAACAGCTATGTTGACTACAAACTATCTTTACTCCTAAATAATTACTTCTTTTTCTCCGGAGGCCTGGCCTTGTTAGGCCTTACTCTACAAACTGAGTCAATTTTGATTGAGATTTGATCGTGCCGTGTAGGTACTACCAAATAAAATAATAGCTAAACGGCCAAGTATCACGTTTTGACTGAAATGTAGAGTGTGTGAAGTTAGGCCTGGCAATGTCAGGACTCAGGACGCATAGATCAAAAATCTTGGCTCTACATGAGATCAGGAGCCTTACTCTACAAACTGTATCGATTTTGATTCAGATTCCATCAATATAATCCCAAATAAATTGACGTTTGTTTATTTTGATTGTCATTCGATTGATATGGTCGGAAGTACGAAAAGTTACGATCTACCGATTTTCTTTATCAAAATTAGCTTTTATTTATTCAAAGCAATCCACCATATAATATACCAAAAGCCGCTAAGATCGAACTGATTCGATTTTCGATTGTGTCGGGAGTAACCCTGCTGATCACACATCTTCAAAAGCAGCGCTAATTATTGAGTTATTGACTGTGGACTTAATTGAGCATGAAGACATTTTTAACCGACTTCTAAAAAAGGGGGAGGTTCTCAATTCGACCTTCGTAAGTGATAATAGCGATGGCTTGGCTATTGATCTGGGCTCGGATTCCAGATGGCATCGCTATTTATCGCTTGCTAAGTTCGAAAACAATATGTATGGGATTTGACATAAGGTTCGCTAAATGACAAGCGAATTCGTATGTCACTTAGCGAAGCTTATGTCAAATTCCATAGATTTTGTTTTCGAACTTTGTAAGCGATACATAGCGATGGCTGTATTAAGCTGTCTACCATGCTGTATCACTGTGTGTATATCTGAGTGACATATAAGTCACAACCGCTACGTCAAACCGGATCAGAACTCCAGTTCCCACACAGTAGTGGTCCGCTGGAATTAATTATCGTCCAGTTAAAAACACGTCAACTTAACAAGCTAACTATCAAAATTAACATGCAAACGTTAGAGTCTTAAGTGCCAATTTCACCAACACATGATAAAGTTAATCTTATACGGGGTGTAAAAAGAGCAGTCACTATAACTTTGGGATATGATACAACCTTTTCTAATTCTAGAAATGTATTTTTTTTTTTACAAAAATAAAAAAAAAATTTTTTTTGCTTTATTGTTGTATATTGTTTATTTTTGCGACAAAAAAATAAGAAATGGTGAAAAGTAAAAAATTTTTTTTTAGTTTTATGACAAAAAAAATTATTAAAAAAATACATTTCCAAAATAAGGAAAGGTCGTTTAATCGTATCTCAAAGTTATAGTGACTGCTCTTTTTACACCCGTTATATAAAAATGAATTGCTGTTCGTTAGTCTCGCTAAAACTCGAGAACGGCTGAAACGATTCGGCTATTTTTGGTCTTGAAATATTCGTGAAAGTCCAGGGAATGTTTAAACGGTTTTTTTTTATTTTTTTATTCTCAACGAAGTCAGCAGGGTCAGCTAGTTTTTTAGAAATATCATGTTATCCCTCTCGTATTTGAAAAAAAATCTTACTCTAGCGGCACTATCCAGGGAGGAAACAGGGTCGCGTAGACCCCTATTATGTATGGAAAAACAGGCGTGCTGTTTCCTCTTAAAAGCATTTCTCAGCGTTAAAAAAATGCCTGTAGAGCCTATAGTATAGGCTCTACAAAATACCTTCTTACAATATTGATAAGCTTTGCAATGTTAACATTTTACTGTACAAAAACTGGGCATGTCATTTACATACAACTTTTTTGACACTTCACTGAAAAATACTAATTAACAGACATGAAAATGTACGAAAAGCCAATATTCCGCTATACTCAACACTTCACATTAGATTGATTGGAAAAGCGTTTCAAACGAAATGTGAAAATGAACTGTTTCACATGAAACAGTGACAAATATTTTTCGAGTTTTAAATAAAATGGAAGCTTTTAAGAGGGAAGGCATATCGTGGTCTGCAAGTTTAATAATTAGTAGATGTTACCCGCGACAAATAAACTCCTTCGAAACCTTATTCTATTCGAAGGCTTATTTCGTGTACCTTGCTAAAACAAAGCAAAGCAATCGCAGATTGCGCAATTTTTGCTCATGAAGTGAATCAACTGTTAAAAAGTAATAAGGCAAAAAATTTATAGTTCCTATGATTGCCACTAAATTGTTTTTGGCGCTAGTGTCGTAGCAAAATTTAATGTGCATCAAAATACAACAGCGAGCGATTAGCACTATTTTTTGACGTTTAGCAATCGATTGGGCGTCTATCGCGCGATTTTTACTAATCGCTATTTTTACGTAATCAGTCGGCCGTACATTTTTCCCGACCAAAAATAGGCTGTATTTTTCATAATTTATACTAATAATATAAAGCGGAAGAATTTGTTTGTTTAAACGCGCTCAAAAACTACTGGTCCGATTTGAAAAATTATTTTTTGTTGGATAGTCCATTTATAGAGGAAGGCTTTAGGCTATATAACATTTTTTGGAAATTCAACAAAAAGGTTACCACCAGTTCTACCCTTACTTACGGCGTAAGAAACTCGTAAGGGACAAAATTTCCGTTCAAACTCATCCTTTTGCCAATCTGAAAAGATTAGCAAAAGGATGGAAAATTAAATTTGTTTGTATTATAATATTTATTTTTACAATTTTCCTACATTACCTACATTACACAGGGCTTAAAGGGCAGTTATGATAACTAAAAACATTACAAATATAGGTATCTTACAAATATATCAGCAGGCTTACTCCCGACGGCTTTTGGTGTTTTATTTGGTGGATTAATTGAAACTAACCAGGATAAAGAAAATCGTTAGATCGTAACTTTTTGTACTCTCGATTATATTGATCGACTGAGAAACAAAATAAACAAACGTCAATTTATTCGGGAGTACGCGACACGATCGAATCAGAATCAAAATCGAATCAGAAGGCCCCAGGAATGCCCAGGATACATATAAAATTATAGGTACAGTATTTTTTTTAACGGGCATTGGCCCACCTCACATTCTCACCACTGCAACTCCTGTAAGCCAGGATCAACAGCGGTAACCAACCACGACAAACCTTTGATATGATCTCAGGGGTGCCCGAGGGACAAGCTAAATCTGTATTGGGACCCACAACGAAATTAATCAGAAGAAAAAAAAATTGGAGGAGTAGAAAGTATTCCAGTTTCCCTCCCCAAGCAAAGTGGGAGACAGTGCAAAATTGTATTGTCTCAAAAGGCCAAAAAAATAAGGGAAAGCACCACGGCAATATATAGGTACAGTATAGGCATAATTATGCGCACAAGGTCCTTCCAAAACTATTCCTTGTTGTCTTTTCATAATTGTGTGAACGCCTCCGTGGTCCAGTGGTTCAGAGCTTCGCTCTCGACGCGGAGGTCGTGGGTTCGATTCCCGCGTTGGAACAACAAAAAATGTTGTTTTCAAGTTTGGTTAGGACAATGCAGGCTGATCACCTGATTGTGTGACAAGAAAGATGATCCATGCGTCGGATGGGCATGTAAAAAGTCGGTCCAGCGCCTGATCTCTCGCCAGTCGTGTCGGTTTACCGTCCCACTGGGTTATGAGAGTAAAAGGAAGAGAGAGCGTGTCTTTGTGTATTGCGCACACACTTGGGCACTATAAAATAGCTCCTGCGTAGCTGGCCTGGTTTCAATGAAATCGGTTACCGACACCAAAATCGATGAGGGGAGCGATTAATCGACTGAGAATCAAAATAAACAAACGTCAATTTATTCGGGAGTACGCGATATGATCGAATCAGAATCAATATCGAATCAGTTTGGAGAGTAAGAATACATATAAAATTATAGGTACAGTGTTTGCATAATTATTCGCACAAGGTCACATCCTTCCAAAACTATTCCTTATTGTCTTTTCATAATTGAGTTCTCAGTCTCAGTTCCATGCCCATTAGACGAGGTTCATTACCACATCATAGCGCAGTGTTTGTTTGCTTTAGTGTAGTAACTAACACATGGCGGCTTATGCTTGTTATTTTTAGATCCCCAGTGCCTGGGAACTTATCATAACAGCTACGACAGCTTCGCTGGATCTGCAATCTGACATTATTAGCGTGGTGACGCGTCACATAGCCACGTGTGAAATACTTGCGACCAATCCATGTCACTTTGTCACGTTATCAACTCTCATTCGTAACTTTTTAAGCAATATAATTCTCACTTGTTTTTGCGACATTTCTCACTGACGCTTCGCTACTAGTGGTCGCAGCGTAATGTTATATACCCTAAAGTCTTCCTCTATAAATGGACTATACAACAAAAAAATATTTTTTGAAATCGGACCAGTAGTTCCTGAGATTAGCGCGTTTAATCAAACAAACTCTTCCGCTTTATAATATTAAGTATAGACAAAATCCGTTTAGTACTTTGTGTGAAAGAGTGACAAACACCATTAGATCCTCACAAAATAAATTAACGGGAGTATCCGTCCAATTAAAATCGAAACGTTTATTGATAAGAATTCCTCATTTATTGATAACTCCTAAACACGACTCATTAATACTATGCACCTGTTTAAAAAAAAACTCTGCAGACTCACCCTCCTAATTGGTACCCGAAATCATAAAAGATTCATCTTAGTCCAGTCAAGCTGAATTAAAACTTATGTTAATAGCGTAGAGTTCAATATTGTAGTACAATAATCTTTGAACCGAAAAATTAATTATACAAATATGAATCGTAACTGCAGACGATAGAGTTTACTTTGGCGTGCGTTTCGTTTCAGACAAATCACAGGTCGCTAAATGTTAGTGCTAGCCATTATGTTCCGTATTAGCATGGTGGAGGGGTTAAATTTGTTTGAAAATATTTTCAGTAAGCCTGTCTAGTTTGATAGTCCCATCAACCATTATATACCCGTGGCAGGGTTGTGGTGATTATAAAAACTTCTTATTAGAAGACTTTCTTTATAAACTTTTATACTTACCCAATAAACTTTAAAATGTCTAACTATACTCACGGGTCAGAACAGGCTATAATATTAAAAGTGAAAATTCTTTAGGGTGTATAACTGTGTATGAGTCCCGTATATAAACTTTACTGTGAAAGTACCAGCGCTGAAAGAGGTACTTTTTTTTTTATGATGTTAAGATATTTCTCAATTTACAGTCACCATTTAGCACCTTTTAATCACTGTGCTCCTTTAAAAAAAAACTTTTTTTTTCTTCATACATAAGTGACCCACCCTATTTCTCATACAAACACGAAAGTCAAAAGTAAGCTTTTTAGTGCTTGTACTGTCACAGTATACTCTACATACATAAAAATAGAGTTGTCATAATATTATGATGTTGGTAGGTACAATGTGTACGTCCCTTTTGAATTTAACCATAACGTAAAAAAACATTTTTACACACTACACCTATTCTTACACATTTAACTATCTAATCTTAAAGGATCCTATTTTATTTTCCAATATTAAAGGATCATACTTCATTATCTAATAAATTTTTAACAATTAAATAATGAAAAACTATCACAGTAAACATTTTGACACTGCCGACTGTACAATAAAGTCTATAGTCTATGAATTCATAGTCGCAAACAATATGTATTTGGCCAATTGGCATCACTAACTAGTTTGTTTACGTATGTGTTAAAATTAAACGGGACGTAGGTACTATAGGTGGCAAGATTCACGCTTGGACCCTTTGCTAATAAAAAGTGAGCTGAGCGTTACTAAAAATTTTCGGTTGTTTGTTAGGTGTGATAGGAATGGTACCCGCTAATCAAGGATTTTTTATTTTTTTATTTTAGTTTATTGTGAATAAACTTAGGCAGAAAGAAACAGGAATGTGAAAATTTCGTTGATAACATTATTTCATTGCAACTGGGAGGCACATTTACTGAACTAGCTTCGTTTCTGATAAATTTAACCTTAAGGTAAACAAACCGAAAACATCGAAATTTTCACATATTAACTTATTGTGCACACTTATCAACACTTTCACAGGTACTCGTATATTAAAGGATTATACTTCATTATCCAATACATTATATAACAAGTAAACAGTAATTAACAAATTTAAACGTTAAATGAAAAACCTTCACAGTTTGACACAACCGGCTGTAGAATATAGTCTATAGTCTATGGATTCATGTAGCCAACAATAATCATTGGCCAATTGGCATCACTGACTAATCTATGGTTGTGTCATAAACGGCTTTGTTTTCGTTTGGGTTAAATTTATGTCGGACGCAATAACTATAAAGTGTTTTACAAAACTTACGATTCGCGCACGTCGTAATCTGTAGGAACGAACCCGCACTAAACTTATTAAATGTTATTTTACTGCAACACATTTCGAGTTGAAAGGTATTTTAATTGGCGGCAGATCAAAGAGACGCGAATTCGCCGAATTTGCCTCGATAGCTACTAAACAATCAGCTAAAAGGTTTGAAACTAGATCAATGTAGAGCAGTTGTGATTAACCTTTTCGAAAACTCAACAGAGCAACAAAATTCTGGATAAATGTAAATAATTATTTACATTGCGAATTTTGAAATAATAACTGCTTCAGGTGGGCATCAAAAGAGAAGAGCATACTTTCTTGATATTTTCTCAATAAAGAATGCCCTTTTTCTTTTGAATCGGAATCAAATTACTCGTATCTTTTTTGAGTAAAAACAGAGTTGAAATTATCTACTTCTATCTATACGAATATTATAAAGCGGAAGAGTTTGTTTAAACGCGCTAATCTCAGGAACTACTGGTCCAATTTAATTTTTTTTTTTGTTGGACAGTCTATTTATAGAGGAAGGCTTTAGACTATATAACATTACGCTGCTACCAATAGGAGCGAAGCGTCAGTGAGAAATGTTGCAAAAACGGGGAAAATTATTCACATTTGGGGACTTTCGTTCCGTGCGCTGCATAAACGGTTTAAGTCACTCAAAAACCACGCGAACGAAGTCGCGGACACAGCTAGTATACACTAAAAGAATTTGATAAAGTGGATAGAGTAGCATTCGCTCGATGTTAATCCACCTTAAAACCTCTTTTTTACATAAACATTTTATATTTCAATAAACTTAATGTCAGGTTTATGAGTTTATTTTAATAAGAGGGTAATCAGGGTGTTATTTGAGGGTAAACAGCTAACGCAAAGACGTAACATAAAACAAAAAAGTATAGAAAACAAATTCAAATTCAAAATATTTTATTTCCAAATAAAACTTAACAAGCTATTTTCGGAAAGTCAACAAAAAGGCTACCACCGGTTCAACCCTAGCCCGCCGAGAAGAACCAATTGAAAGAAAGCAAATGAGGAAAGGAAAAAACATCATACGAAAATAATAATAACAAATACCTAAACTAGATAATACCTTTACCTTCCAGAGTCTAGAATATACAAGCCTTTTAATTTACTTTAGGAAGTATAAATTACACTAGTTGAGCATACCTGACTAGGAGTTAGAGTCAGGCCACACTGGGACGCCACGCGGCGACCATTTTTAAAATAGCGATTAAAAATTTAACTTTATTTACTACACGAATAAAACGTAGCGCGTGGTGTGACTCGCAATTTTAAGTCTTCCAATAAAACGTGTGTCTTTTTGTGCAGTAAATAAACTTAAATGGCATTGTCTTACTGTCATAATACATATATATATATTTTTTGTAATAAAAATAGAAGATAATAATTTGTTTAAGAAACTAATCGTACATAATGTTTTTTATGTTCTCTATTTGTTTTAGATTTTTTACAAGTACTATTGTTTTTTTTATATTATTATTGTATATGGCTGTGTAATTGTTACAGAAAGAAGGAATAAATGATTATTTTATGATATTATGTGATGTACCTATCCCTTTATTAAAAATTGCGCGTCACGTCTCAATGTGCGCTGACCCTAATTCATTCTATTGATTACTTTTATTAGCTAACTACTTAGTTAGATTAAAGTTGAATCAGTTACCTAGTCTGTGTTAAATCCTTCTCAGCTATAAAATGGTTTAAAGTTTATTTCAACATCTAGTGAGTGCTGCAGCCAGCAGCTGGTACAGAGTAAAGACTAGGGAGCAAGCCACATCATCAACTGATATTCAGACGTAATATGAGTATTAGTGTTTCATCGTCATTAATAGTCATTATAATAAGCAAGGATGTTAGGAAGCTCCGTAACCGTAACGGAAACTATCGGATATCCGATATAAAAAATATCCGTAACCGAAATTATCCGAAACAAACGGATAATCCGAAATAATTTAATATCCGTATCCGTATCCGAAATTTCATATCCATTTCATCCCTGATAATAAGTTTAAAATTACTGATGTGAAAGTGATAAAAAACTTTTATTTTCATACTATAACTAGCTGACCCCTTATTCGGAAATTTTGAAGTTTAAATATTAAACGGCTGTCCTAGTCTTTGTTGTAGAATTTGTTGGTAATTAACTTTAAAAAAAACCGACTTCAAATGCGTGAACACAAAAAGAATTGTTCAAATCGGTTTATAATTGGCGGAGTTATCGCGTAACAAACATAGAAAAAAAAGAAAATAAACATACGGGTCGAATTGAGAACCTCCTCCTTTTTTTGGAAGTCGGTTAAAAATAGAATTCAATGAACGCGCTAGTCATTCAAACAAATAGCAGATTCAACCAGATGATTGCGACATAGCTATTACGGTTACCATTCCATTCCTATAGGCTCACCACTTGTCTTTTGAAGACTGTCATCCAAATCCCTACCTGCCAGGGCTTCCCCTGAAAGAGGACCAGACCACTGAAGGGGCATATCAGCAGTGCTGCGGCTTCTCTCCACAGTGTAAAGGTTCGACTCCAGGTCGTGGCGTGTACTAAAACTTTTAATATCTACGTTATAATGACGTATAAAGTACGATGGTCAAATATTATGAGCATACTGGTGTGTCCGATACTAATGGCCCGACCGGTGGGCTTATAACGTATCTTGCGAAAGCTAAGCATTGGCAAAAATTGCGCAATTTTAGCTTTCAAATCTCTAACTCTACAATCTACATATCTTAAATAATCTTGCAAAAGCAATCTATCGACACCACTCCCTCTACTGAACAATCGAGGAACTATTAAAGTGCGTTCAAACACAACAGCAAACGATTAGCAATAGATCACATATACTTGGAAATACTATTAGGTCATCATGTAGGACAATTCTAAAAGTGTTAGTAACTAACCGATTTGGAAATAAAAGATTTTTTATTTCCCTATTTTTTAAATTTAGCAATCGATTGCGCGTCTACCTTACGATGACTGCTAGATTTTGACTAATCACTCATTTTTTACGTAATCAGCTTGCGGGGGGTATGAAGCTAACTCACATTTCGATATTGATCATCATGATAATGACGGCTTACTATCCTCTATGGGCTCAGTGCTCAAGAACTTAGGTCTCGACTCTAGAGGTCATGTGTTCGATTCCCTTGAGGGCTATTTCCAAGTTTAGTTACGACGATACAAGCTGATCACCTGATTGTCTGATCAGAATGCCATGAAAATGAAGCATGTAAAAACAGATTTCTTGCCAGTCGTGTCGCTCATCCGTTTCTTTTACAAGTAAAGAGTGCTCATGTATCGCACACACTTGGGCATTATAAAATAACTCCACCTGCATACCTGTTCTGGTTTCAACGAAACCGGCCATCGTCGCCGCGACGCCGAAATCTACCAGTGCCTAGTCCTCCTATAACTCCATTCCAACCGGCTTCATTCGCCCTTACCCTGTGTACACCCTCATCCAGATACACCCTAGGGTTATCCTCAGAAGGACTATCAGCCGTCGCCATTAGTATCTACTATCTCACGATGCTGATAGTGATTATCCCAATTAATGCGGTGACCATTACGTTTTTGTTTTAATCCAAATATGTGAAGGATTAGCGACGATAAATTTTAATTAGTGTCACCCAGGCTCGTTAGGACGAACCTCAGGGCTTCGATTCGCGAAATTTTCGGTATGCGGACCCTGGGAACGCCCTTTACCTAAACCCCACCAACGGACTGCTTTTATTTTTAAATTCCTCGGTCGTTCCATATTATGTTCGGAACTTAAATATGTCGGAATCGAAATAGTTTACTAACGAGTTGCAATCAGTTTTTAATTACCTAGTTGTTTTATATTTTACTTTTTTATAACGTTACTTAATATTGTAGCTAATTGATTTTAAATATTTATACTCATAGAGTATGTGCGCAATTGTACGCTTCAACACCCAATCACTTACAGATTATAAAAACCAAATTTTTCTTGTTGCCTTTCCGAAAATAGCTTGTTAAGTTTTATTTGGAAATAAAACGTTTTTTTTTCAAGCAGTAGGTACGAGGGGTAAGCTTACAAAATGACAAATTTAAGTTAAGACATTGTCTATAAAGACGCGCGGGGGGAATGCTGTTTATTGAAATAGCTACATGTATTTCAATCTAATATTTTTCTATAAGTCACAATTTTTTAAAGCGTATTTCCATGTTGGGTAAAATATATCATTCGAATAAAATAACATCGTATATGACGTATTTACAACTAGCTTACTTTAACATAATGCTTAATAAAACTCTCCCCAAAAACTATACACAAGTACCTCGACACATGACGCCTTTTAAAAAAAAAACTATTTCCAAATTCAGTGTATCATTATATTGTCGTACATTGTGTAGATAGGAAACAGAAATTATATATTTCGTATACTACGTAATACGTTACAAACCATAAATCATTCACTTCAAAAGTGATTTATCAAGATAAGATAAAAAATATAAGCATCTCTATGTACAAACCAAAATTATTTCCATGTTTTATAATCCTTTTAACGTTAACCCCCGCGGCAACCGCTTCAGTAATTTATTAACTTGGTAAAAAGCCACACGTTCTGTATTTAAAAATAGAATGGCGCCGAAAATATACGTGTTCCTTTTCGGTTGGCTGAATTATACGGTAGCCGATGAACTAGTAAAAGTGCAAAACGATATTGAAAATAATATTTCCATAACCACAAAAAACACCGAGTGTATCAATAAAATAGTGAGCAAATATTTCACTTGCGGAAGTAACATCAAATTATATAGCTCCAACGATGACTTCAGTTACTTGTACACGAGTATTAAATCGGGAAATTGTTACAATATAGGTTACACGCACAGCAACCCGTGGATATACACTCAAGATGGCTACGTGGCCTATGTGACAAACATAACTGAATTCTATGAAGCCATAATGAAAATAAAACGAAATAAAACATGGAACCCGAGAGCAAAATATATAGTTAAAGTAAAAGATCTAGATGAACTTGAAGAAAAAGAGATATACAACACATTTGTGGATTTGAATATAATCGACGTGGTACTTTTGAAAGACAAGAATGATGAGATCGAAATTTTCACCTACTTTTCCTTTGGAAACGATAGCTGTGGGAAGAGTGTTTCCAACATAACATCATTTGGGTACTGCAATGATTCCAGTAAAGTTAATTTATTTCCGAACAAACTTTGGAACGCTTTGCGCAACTGTTCCATCACGGTCGCAGTGTCCGAGGATCCTCCGTTTATAATATCTAAGAGTAACAAAAACTTTCAGTTCCTAGATAACATAGAGGGCTTGGAGCAGTTCATGCTGACGAATATCGGAAGACAGGAGAATATATCCATCAACTACATATTCGTGCCTCAACATCTCAGATACGGTGTTGTTCTGCCGAACGGCACTTTCACTGGGTCCCTAATTTTCTTACAAAACAAAACAGCTGATATAGTCGCTGGTGGTTTCATATTAATCAAGAATAGAGCTGAGGTGTTGGACCAGATGTTGGGCTACGGCTATCCAAGTATGCAAATATACACGTCCGCTGTAAGAGACGAAACCTGGAAAAACGTTTATAAGCCTTTTGAAAAAACGACTTGGTTCCTCATTATACTGACGTACATCGCTTTTTCTGCTGTTTTGATAATTGTTTCATATTCGATCACCGGGAATCGTGATCATGTGAAAATAATGCTTCGAGTTCTGGGATACTTTTATGGCAATGTGGATAATAATTTAATTCGAGAGAGCAAATTGAAAAAGTTTATGATCGTTTGGATCGCCTTCGCACCCCTCATCTGCTACTTCTACAATACTGCTTTCTACAGCATTTTGACAGGCAAGAAGAGGAACTTCACACCTATGTACGACAAGCAGTACATCTCTTCTATGACACCCTGCATTTCGGAGACGATGTTGACGTTTTTTGAGTACACTTACAATGAAACTCTGGTCACGGATAGCTCGCCGAACTGCCGTTATATCGAAAACGCCTTAGATTATGTGGCAGATTCTAAAAACCTGTACACGGTTTATTTGGATTACAGCTACCAGTTTTCAGAATTCAAATACATAGATAAGTATGGTAACAAGAAGCTAGATACGTGGGACTATTCTTCCAATTATATGCTGACGTTGCACGCGTCTAAGGGATTTCCTTTCTTACATCTCTTCACAAACTATATTAACCACTTTTTTGAGTCAGGTCTAACGGACAAACACCTTGACGATATATATTTCAAGAGTCAGTTGCTAAAAGCCAATCCTGTCCAAAGATTTAAATCAGTGACTTTGTCCGAATGTAGAGTCCACTTTAGTCTTCTGCTTTTTGGAATAGTACTTTCTACTATTTGTTTTGTTGTAGAACTCAATCAGAGGCAAATAAATAATGCAGTTTAAAGGGAGGATTCATACATTTTTCTTTAAGGATTAGTTGTTGTTCTAGGTCAAACTTTTTTGTAGAAGGTGATAGGAACTTGTGATTTCTTAAAAGTGTTGCAATAAACGAGGAAATGCTTACGACGCCAGTTTTACCTGGTTCGATCGGTTTTCTCGTGTGAGCATTTCCTCGTTTATTGAAACATACTCAAAACATTCTTAGAGAATCAGCACTGCTGAAGTTAGATCAAAAATCGCCCCTGACATATCACAAACAAAGCCTTACTTTCCAAACTGATTCGATTATGATATGACGTTAGTATTTTGATTCTCAGTCGGTTAGTAGAGTGTTATGGTCGGGAGTACAAAAAGTTACGATCTTACAAATTTCTTTATCTTGGATGGTTTCAAAGTAATCCATCAAATAAAATACTAAAAGCCGAGAGATCGAACTGATTCGATTCTCGATTGTGTCGGGAGTAAGCCTGCTGGTTTTATACTTTACCTGTTGTCCAAATAGTTAAAGTTGATTATTGCTGTAGCTCCAGTAATAAAATTCAGCATCATCATTAATTTCAGACCGATTTGGTACAACCAAGTAGGCGTATTAATGGCCACTCTATTTTATTACAGACAACCCTCTACAGTATAAATAAATAAATCATGTTAACGAGTGCGTTTTAAATAATAGTACAGCAGGCACAATTAGGTAAAATAGATTTACTATTTACTAGTCCTAGTTATCATTTATGTTCAACTGAATGTATTTTTGTTTAAGGAGAATATTGTAAGCCGTATAGATTATTACATTTAGTGATCTGGGTGTAGTCTGTAGAGAGCGAGTTTTTGTCACTTCTAGACGTGAAGAAGTTCATTACAATTAGGCAAAACAAATTATAGTTAACTTCTTCATGACAACTTGAGCTTAACACACAGGAATAAATGGCAAAGTGCATATTCGTATCGAATGTCAATTGCATGGATGCTAATAGAATTTTCATAATATGCTATTTTGATAACGTGACGAATTATATGGCATTGTCAATTGGTCCTTCTAACCCCAATTATGTTAAGAGTAATGAATATAACTTAGCATAGAATTCGATAAAGTAGGTATAAAATAACTAAAATAAATATACTGTACAATAATGTGTGTAGGTATAATAAAGATTTTTTTTAACCAATAGAATTTATTGTGTATTTAAATATTGTATGAATATCTCTTTAATATACTTTATTATAGTTCTTGGACGATGAAAACATTTATTACCGAAGCGCCTTATTAACGCATATAGTAATTTGCTAACTTATATTGCTAGTCGATAATACTAAGGCGGTTTTTAATGTATGTATTGTAGACCTTAAAACTTCGATTTATCAATTTGATATTAAATATTACCTTATTTAACAATTCACTGTAAATAAATAAAGAAAAAAACATGTTATAGATTTACCGCAGACTTTAAACCATGAATATTTAAATGAAAATAAACCATGATAAAATCAGTAAAAGTATTTTAATTAATGGTTATGGTTTAATTATCTAATTATTAATATTACAATAATAAAGGACAGAAATAAATAATATTACAAATGCATCATTCAAATCATTTTCAGGACAAGGAAAATGCAAAGTAATAGGAATATGAAGAACATCGTCGCGATTCTCAGCACCTGAAACCAGAACAAACAATAAAATAAACAATTGTTCAATAAGACAAACGCGAGAACTTTCTCGACTGGGTAACATACTCAGGCGAACGTCCTATGAATCTCATTTATTAAAATCGAATCAGTAATTAAGGCGCTGCAGTGTAACAAACATACAATACATAGACTGCCTTTTGGTCGTCCTTTACTCGGATAAAAAGTTATTGGACTTCAAATGTTTCACGATAAGAGCCATGCTAACGATCCAGCGCTGTCAGTATAGCCCTTTACAATTTTATGTAAAGCAATTCAAGTAATACTTTGTGTGTCTAGTGGTCCGTGGTTTAGAGCCTAGCTCTCGAATCGGAGGTCTTGAGTTCGATTTCCACGTTGGAACAACAAAAAAGCACAATTCAGGCTGATTACCTGATTGTCTAACAAGAAAGATAAATAATCCATGCGTCGGATGAGCATGTAAAAAGTCTGATCCCCCGAAAGTCATGTCGGTTATCCGTCCCACTGGGCTACGGAGTGAAGGAAAAGAGAGTGCTTCCTGGTAGCTGACCTGGTTTTATCCAGCCACCGTCACCGAAATCGATGTGGGAATTAGGTATTATACTCGCCACACTTGCCTAGTATGAGACACTATCATTGAACTGGTTAATGGCAGGTGCTATTCTTACCCCGACACCCCACTTTTTATATTTTTAAAATTTTATTTTTCTCACTCTATCCTGCCACTGCCTGTTCTTGACGCACTGGCTGTACGGCATGGTGGAGAACGTTACGGAGTTGTACAGGGGCACCCATAGGTCCGGCATCGCCCAGAACAGGATGTCGTCGATTTTCTTGCGAATCCGGTAGGACGGACGTGTCACCAGATCTCGCATCTATATAGGGAGAGATGACAGTAAATTCTGCTCAACAAAAGGTCGACAGGTCGTAACAGTTCATTCTTTCTCTGGTACCCCATGGAAAGCTCGCATCCCAGCTCTTATTTTCGTTGAATATAGATAGTAGATGTATAGAACTAATTATTTATAAAGGATAGCGAGTGTCAGTACTTCAGCATATATAAGACTCAACGATGACAATATTACCTCTATGTAATTGTACATGGCGAGATCTGAGATCGCGAAGGTGTCCCTCCATCGTATGTCGGAGAACTCTGCGAGTATCTTGGCCAGGTCGTCGTCGTGCTTGGTGAACAGCTGGTCCAGGATGGTGCAGTCTTCGAAGCCGGCGTTCATGCCCTGGCCGTAGAAGGGCACCACGGCGTGGGCCGCGTCGCCGATGATCAGCGCTTTGTCGCTCACGTTGTATGGACGACACTGTAACATTTGATATAATAGATTTAGATCAAACAATATATTAGCTTAATCATAATACATCGATACGGTTCGGTACATGAGCTGGCCTGGACGGTTGATATAATAGACTAGCTGTGCCCACGACTTCGTTCGCGTGCTGTTTGATTGACTTAAACCGTTTATGCAGCGCATGCAACTAAAAACGCGCTAATCTCATTACTACTGGTCCGATTTGAAAAATTCGACGACGCTCGACCAAAACCAGTCGGGCGTCGTTGTCACCCGACGCCGCGACGCGACTCCGACGGCCGACACCGCGACGCCCACGCCCGACGTCGCGACGCCAACGCCCGACGCCGCGACGCCAACGCCGGACGCCGCAACGCCGTCGCCGCGACGCCAACGCTGGACGCCACGACGCCGACGCTGGTCGCCACGACGCTGACGCCCGATGCCGCGACGCCGACGCCCGACGTCGCGACGCCGATACTTGACGTCGTGACGCTGACGCCCGACGTCGCGACGCCGACGCTTGACGTCGCGACGCCGACGCCTGGCATCGCGACGCCGACGCCCGAAGTCGCGTCGCCGCGACGCTGACGCTTGACGTCGCGACGCTTACGATGGACGCCACGACGCCAACGCCCGATGCCGCGACGCCGACGCCCGACGTCGCGACGCCGATACTTGACGTCGTGACGCTGACGCCCGACGTCGCGACGCCGACGCATGCTTGACGTCGCGACGCCGACACCTGACGTCGCGAGTCGCGACGCCGATGATTGACGTCGCGACGCTGACGCTTGACGTCGCGACGCTGACGCTTGACGTCGCGACGCTGACGCTTGACGTCGCGACGCTTACGATGGACGCCACGACGCCGACGCCCGATGCCGCGACGCCGACGCCCGACGTCGCGACGCCGATACTTGACGTCGTGACGCTGACGCCCGACGTCACGACGCCGACGCTTGACGTCGCGACGCCGACGCCTGGCATCGCGACGCCGACGCCCGAAGTCGCGTCGCCGCGATGCCGACGCTTGACAAAGCGACGCCAACGCTGGACGCCACGGCGCCGACGCTGGTCGCCACGACGCTGACGCCCGATGCCGCGACGCCGACGCCCGACGTCGCGACGCCAATACTTGACGTCGTGACGCCGACGCCCGACGTCGCGACGCCGACACTTGACGTCGCGACGCCGACGCTCGGACGCCGTGACACCGACACTTGACGTCGCGGCGCTGACGCCCGACGTCGCGACGCCGACACCCGACGCCGCGACGCCGACGTCCGACGCCGCGACGCTGATACCCGACGTCGTGACGCCGACGCCCGACGTCGCGACGCCGACACTTGACGTCGCGATGCTGACGCTTGACGTTGCGACGCCGACGCTCGGACGCCGCAACGCCGACACTTGACGCCGCGACGCCGACGCCCGACGTCGCGACGCCGACGCTCGGACGCCGTGACACCGACACTTTCCGCGATGCCGACGCTTGACAAAGCGACGCCAACGCTGGACGCCACGACGCCGACGCTGGTCGCCACGACGCTGACGCCCGATGCCGCGACGCCGACGCCCGACGTCGCGACGCCAATACTTGACGTCGTGACGCCGACGCCCGGACGCCGTGACACCGACACTTGACGTCGCGGCGCTGACGCCCGACGTCGCGACGCCGACGCTTGACGTCACGACGCCGACGCTTGACGTCGCGACGCCGACGCTTGACGTCGCGACGCCGACGCTTGACGTCGCGACGCCGACGCTTGACGTCGCGACGCCGACGATGGACGCCGCGATGCTGATGCTTGACGTCGCGACGCTGACACTTGACGTCGCGACGCCGACACCCGACGCCGCGACGCCGACGTCCGACGCCGCGACGCTGATACCCGACGTCGTGACGCCGACGCCCGACGTCGCGACGCCGACACTTGACGTCGCGACGCTGACGCTTGACGTTGCGACGCCGACGCTCGGACGCCGCAACGCCGACACTTGACGCCGCGACGCCGACGCCTGACGTCGCGACGCCGACGCTCGGACGCCGTGACACCGACACTTTCCGCGATGCCGACGCTTGACAAAGCGACGCCAACGCTGGACGCCACGACGCCGACGCTGGTCGCCACGACGCTGACGCCCGATGCCGCGACGCCGACGCCCGACGTCGCGACGCCAATACTTGACGTCGTGACGCTGACGCCCGACGTCGCGACGCCAACGCATGCTTGACGTCGCGACGCCAACACCTGACGTCGCGAGTCGCGACGCCGATGATTGACGTCACGACGCTGATGCTTGACGTCGCGACCCCGACGATGGACGCCGCGACGCCGACGCCCGACGTCGCGACGCCGACGCCTGACTTCGCGACGCCGATGCCCGACGTCACGACGCCAACGCATGACGCCGCGACGCCGACGCTCGATGTCGCGACGCCGAAGCTTGACGTCGCGACGCCGACGCCCGACGTCGCGACGCCGACACCTGACGTCGCGACGCCGATGCTTGACGTCGCTACGCTGACGCTTGACGTCGCGACGCCGACACCCGACACCGTGACGCCGACGTCCGACGCCGCGACGCCGATACCCGACGTCGTGACGCCGACGCCCGACGTCGCGACGCCGACACTTGACGTCGCGACGCTGACGCTTGAAGTTGCGACGCCGACGCTCGGACGCCGCAACGCCGACACTTGACGTCGCGGCGCTGACGCCCGACGTCGTGACGCTGACGCTTGACGTCGTGACGCCGACGCTCAGACGCCGTGACACCGACACTTGACGTCGCGGCGCTGACGCCCGACGTCGCGACGCCGACGCTTGACGTCACGACGCCGACGCTTGACGTCGCGACGCCGACGCTTGACGTCGCGACGCTGACGCTTGACCCCGCGACGCTGACGCCGGACGCCGCGACGCCGACGCCCGACGCCGCGACGCCGACGCCCGACGCCGCAACGCCGACGCCAGACGCCGTGACGCTGACGCCCGACGTCGCGACGCCGAAGCCACGACGCCGACGCTTGACGTTTCTTACTAACACTGACACTTTACTAACGATGATAGCCCCCCTCAAAAAATTCAAAATTACAAACCTTAATCGCCACTAATGGCGAGGGTTTGGTGCTGAAGAAGTCTTTGATCAATCTCTTCTCTCCGAACAGACTGATCGAGTCTTTAAAGTGTTTCTCGAAAAAGGTGAGCAGTTTCTCTTCTGTGTCGATGAGGGCGAAGTTTTTGAAGGGCATAAATAGGGTCACCGTCCAGGAACAGTCCTGGTTCGGAAGGGCGATCATCATGAAGTTGCCCCGTGGCCATATGTGTAAGTAGTTGGCAGGCATCTGAAACTGATGACGATGGAATGCACGGGTTAGTTTAAAATCCCATCACTTTTGAGTAGACTTGGTATATTCTGTAAGGTCTAAGGTCTAAGGCTGTAGATATTGTCTGTAAATTCACGCAGTATAAGATAACAATTACGGAAATAATGAAGGCCAAGTATTCACCACTACCCGAGACCATTTCGTAATAATAAAAATAATCTCCAAATTGTTTACATATGATTTAGATGTAAGTTAATTCTGTTTAATTTTGTTATTATCCTTTTGCGACCACAAGCTACTATTAGTCGCAGATTATTTAATTAGTGTATGTACCCTATTAATAAGTTAGTAATTTAAATATGCAACCAAAACTGATTAAGCTATGTATACTTTTTTGAGTTGCCGTCTAGTATAGCCAATAAGCTTAGTGTTTAACCTGCCAATGACTGCAACCTGTTTGTGTACTAAATATAATTAAATAAATATTCGCGTACAGATCAAGCACTGGGGGCCTACTCAAGAAGCCATCGCTAATCGCTTACAAAGTTCGATAACAAAATGTATGGGATTTGACATAAGGAACGCTAAATGATCGCGATTTGGTATTTTGTTTTTTTGTCGTTTTGTTTCATGTTCGTGTTGTCGTTTCGCAGGACATGTTTGATATGGAGCATAATAACTGGTAGTTTCCGGTAAAATGCAACCAAGATAAGAATAAAACCAGTATCTTACGAATAATTGTTTTGATAAGCGTACGTGTAGATAGTAAATTGTGGTAGGTATAATAGTATAGTCACTAACTGTGTTTACAGTGTGTAAAATAGCAGTAAGTATAACTTTGAAATACGATTATACTACCTGTCCTCATTATGGAAATGTTTATTTTATATTTTTTATATTTTACCATTTTTTTTGTCGCATGAATAACGAAAATTATTTTTTTTTTTATAAAAAACATTTCTAGTTTGGGAAAAGGTAGTATAATCATAATATCCCAAAGTTATAGTGACTGTTCTTTTTACACTCGTTATAAAAATAAAATTATGATGGCGAAACTAATATAAGAGATGCTAATTACGTATAATTTTTTGCTGACTTATACATGTCTACTCACCAAAAGAAACAAAAAACTATAATCTATAACAAAGCCCTGGCTATACCACGAGGTCTTATAGCAGTACTTTAACATTACTTTGGGATTTTTCAATTTGAATTCTTTCTGCACATATAAATAGAGAATGTTTGTTAACACGAAATTCGAAAGTGACATCGTGGTAAAGCGTATGTGGTTGCAGAATTATTATACCGATTTACATCTTTTGAATATTATTGTCAAATATTTATATCGAAATGGTACACAGAATATTGCGTCCATTTTATCTATCATCGGTACTGTACAGTTATTAATTTAATACAGATTTAATGCTTCTATTTACTAAAAAAATGGAACGACAAACTTAAAGAGCATTCGATACTTTATACTTTAACGATCGTCAATTAATGATCAATCGATCATTATTGGCCAAATTAGCGGTAATTGCTATTACTTTTCATTAGCGAGGAAGGTCAACCAAGAGATCAATTATACTTGAGCAGATGGCCGGAGACGCTGATGTTTTTCAAATCAGTGTCAGATTTCAAAATTGTACAGATTGAAAGTATTCATGAAATACTACTAATTAAATAATATCTGTGTTTGCTTTAAGTGTATGAGAATAGAAAATTAAATTAGGGCTATATATTACTTAGGTCTACAATTAAATTATTATATGGATGAAGGTAATAAGTCGCGAAAAATGTTTACCCAGAAAATTGAGTTTAAACTGTTACTAAAACACACAGTATAAAAGTTAAAATATATTTCCCTTGTCTGGTGCCTGAAACCTTGTTCTTCGAATACTTAGCACGCGGCCAGATTGACGTGGTGTAGAGTGTCCATAGATATTATTATTATAAAATTTAAATATATGTGGGAAGGAGGGAGGTGCTTTAAACGCAACGCGTACACTCACTCATCTGCTAGCAGGTTGTGGTTATAATTTTTCGCAGGATATATTATTTAAATTTTATTCTATGGATTTCCGCAAAGTAACGCCTGATTTCATTAACTATTATTATTAGTTGAGCACCTCCGTGATCTAGTGGCTCTGAGCTTCGCTCTCGACAAAAAATGCTGTTATCGAGTTTGGTTAGGACAATGAAATGAGATGATCCATGCTGTCGGATGGGCATGTAAAAAGTCGATCCTGCGGCTGATCTCTCGCCAGTCGTGTCGGTTTATGAAAGTAAAAGAAGGAGAGAGTGTATTTGTGTATTGCAATTGGGCACTATAAAATAACTCTTTCGTAGCTGGCCTGGTTTCATCGAAATCGGCTACCGACACCGAAATCGGTGAGGGGAGGTATTATTATAGTACGTCCCACTCACCCCGTCATCGTCCCCCGGCGGTATGAACAGTTCCAGGTACCCGTGCTCTATGTACTGCTGGCTGAAGTCGAACAGCGGCTTCTTCATCATGGCCTTCCGGACCGCGGAGAAGGCTCCGTCCGCCCCCACGATCAGGTCTGACGTCACCTGCACCTTCTCGTATGTTTCTGTTCTGTTAATGTTAATGTTATCATTGTAACTTGGTTGCTGATATTATAGGAATTTAACATACAACTTAATAATTATTGTAAACTAGCTGACCCGTGCCCCCTTCCTTGAGCATACAAACAGTTTTAACCTTCCCTGGACTTTCACGAATATTTCAAGACTAAAAATAGCCGAATCGGTTCAGCCATTCTCGAGTTTTAGCGAGACTAACGAACAGCAATTCATTTTTTTATATAAGAAAGAAAAGAACAAAAAGAAAAGCATAATCATGCTTAATGGTTTATGCAGTTTGGTGTATAATGTGAAAACTTGCGTGGTCCAGTGGCGACCCGAAGGTGAGTTATGTGAGGTCGTGAGAGAGACCGTACGCTAGTTCCAATGAAACCGTTCACTAGTTCCAATGAAACCGTTCACTAGTTTAAATGAAACGGTTCGCTACTTCCAATGAAACTAACATAATCAATGGAAGCTATTATTATAATATGTATTTAAAGTATTTAATGTCTACGACGAAATGTATTGTCTGTGATACTGACTTTATGAAAGTTAATGATCCATCTGAGAGATTAGCTTCCGATAATTTGTGATTAAAATGTCTTTCCATGTTGCTATACTTTTCTGATTCTGAAAAAGGAACACAAATAATATCAACTATGTAAAGCTGTGTTAAAAACACGAATCTGAATTTAAATTCTCACTGATAAGAACTAATATTATTTTAATTAACGAAGAATAAAATATTTTAACTTCATTTCGTTATAGCTCACCTTTAAGTAAAATTGAGTTTAAATAATTTCTTCCAACAGAGTAAATGCACTGAAACAATTAATAATGACATATTTAGTTAAATACAAGTATGCACAAATCGAGTTAATGAGAATAGAAAATAGAAATTAATAACAATAATTGATAATTTGTTAAGAGGGGTTTCCTGCCGGCCTGTATGGATTTAAAATATAGTTATAGTTATACGATAGATAAATTATTGAACTGTTACAATAACTTATCTATCTTCTATCTATACAAAGTGTAAAATAAATTAGTGATAATACTTTAGGGCGTGTATGTGCCTCCTATGTGGAGTTTATTGTGAGAGTACTAGCGCTGAAAGACTTACTTTTGACTTTCATGTTTCTATAAAAAATGGCTCAACGTCATAATTTTTCCCATACAATAAGTAAAAAAGTACCTCTTTCAACGATGGTACTTTCACAGTAAACTCGATATACAGGTCCCATACACACCCTAAAGTATTATCACTCATTAATATTACAGCCTGTATATAATTGGTGAGTGGATTGGAGTTCAATGCCGATTACAGAAGTTAGTTAGGAGCTATGCACTGCTACTGCCCGGCGGAATGACTGGGACAGTACATCGCCACTTAATTTAAGTATCGTTTAAGTATTCCGTAAGGTCTTGTTCTGTACCCCAGGAAGGTACATTTGACAGTTTCGAAAAGTAAAGTAATCGATTGTTATTGTATCCGCGCTGTCATGTTTTTCATACAATTATTATTTTTTAGTTTTTTTAGTTAACGTTACTTTACGGAGCTTTCAATTAATGTTTCTGCTCGGTCTACTGATTGATATTACAACATTAGTGTAAAGTGTGAACCCTAGGTCGTACAATAAGTTGTAGCCTAGAGGCTATAAAATATCTAGGGCATAGAGATAACACGTGCTGTTAATGTAAGGTTATCACTGTTGTTTAGTAAACATTAACTAATTAGAATGCTAGAAACAAATAATATTTTAAGGCCGTATATCACCAAGCAATAAAAAGTTAACGCCATTAACGACAGGAAATACGAGATGGATAAAATGATATTTAACATGGCGTTAACTTTAACATAGCTTGGTGAAACACGCCCTAGTGTCAATTTCACCAACGCTATGTTAATGTTAACGGCTTGTTAAAATACCATTCTCATTCATTGATAGGAAATACGAGAGGGATAACATGATATTTAATCAAGCATTAACTTTAACATCTGTTGGTGAAATTGGCACTTGGTCTTAAAGATTTTGTTATCTATGCACTAACCACGTCACGTCAACCTGGCTCTGTGCTAAGTATCCGAAGAACTCGTATTAAGGCGAGGAATAACCGCAACTAGCGCCACTCTTTTTAAAATAAATTTTACAATGACACAAAGATCTTATTAAAAAAGTAATCGGTTCAAACTTTAAGTAAATAGTTAAACTAATTTATAATAGTAATATATAATAGTTAAACTAATATTATATAGTATATCTCGTAAGTAATAACTAAAACGGCAGTAAATACAGTATAGGGTTTAGAGCTGTAATTAAAATGCCAATAAATTAGTTTAACTATTTACTTAAAGTTTTAACCGATTATTTTTTTAATAAGATCTTTGTGTCATTGTAAAATTTATTTTAAAAAGAGTGGCGCTAGTTGCGGTTACTCCTCGCCTTAAAGGTATCAGGCAACGGAAATATATTTAATACTTTATACTATACACATATTTATGATTTGTATTATATTATACACAAATTAAATACACGTCCATGACGACGAAACATTGAAAACTTTTTGTTTGTTCGGCGGGATTCGAATTCGCGACCTTGGGCTTGAGTGGCAACGCGCTCAACCATTTCGCAACAGAGGTCGTCGAAACTTGTTATGGTAGAAGTTTAATACTGTTGACTATAGTATTATTGTGCCTCTCATTGGCGCCTTTTTCTGCTTTCTACCTCTCGGAGTAGTAGGGTACAGGTAAGATCTCCATAAAAGTCACAAAATAGATGAGTTTCAATCCTGGTCAGGTCTTAGGTCAACGACCAGTGCGTTCCTGTGTATAGACTAGGATCATATAAGATTCACTCCTTGTGGTCATTTTAGACCTTTTTTATTATGACAAATATTTATTGTAATTTTATGAAATTATTTCTTTGTTCATTTGTGAGAAACATACCTTCATATGGGGCCCCAAACAAATTTTTATACGGGGCCCCGCCAAGGCACGCTACGCCACTGGACATACGGCTTGATTAATGAACCATTGGACACGCTGTTTATATTTCCTATTTATTAAAAAATACTTACAGATAATATTACACTTCTTTGACCTGCCTCACGGTTGAGTGCCCGAATATATTATTTCATTTCAGCCTTCTCTTGAGTATTTGGTTACTATGTCATTGTGATTTTCAATGAAAAACAACAAAAGTATAAGGGACACCTTACACACATTAGGTAAGTGGTCGAATTTGCCCTAAATTATCTGTTTTTGCTAACATAACACGTTTAAAGCGAGTTTGACGAACTAACGACCTATTTTGCGGGGATTGGAATTTTTTAATGGCCATATATAGCTTTTTGTTTGCATATTTATTGTCTTTTAGTCACATTTTTGCGCAAGACATGTATTGGATTTTAAAAGCTTTATACAATTATCGCAGACATGATGTAAAATAGAATATAACCACTATGTAGATACTGTTCTTATATAAATATTATAATAAAAATAATATACTTAGTGGTCATGAATATATATTAATAAAATTATGGATAAATTGAATATTAATATAAAAAATGAATAGCACTAAGCTATAATCTATCAGCATAAAATTAGAAATAACATGATTATAATGTATAATTACGAGTATAAATACCGACTAATGCAATATCAGATGTGTTACAAACAGGCTTTTTGTATGCTTGGGTTGTACATAATATGTGTCTATGTAAATATGTATGTAAGTATGTATGTAAAATCTCTCAGCATCATTTTCACAAATTTCTTGAAATCTGATTAATTTGAATTTTGCATAAGTACGTATTACGTATCAAGATATAATGAGAATGTAATTTATTTTCACTTTTAACTATTATTTATTTTTAGATCCCGCACACCGTAATTCGTATCAAAAACGGATATCTCATGTTATATTGGTCGTATGTCCATTTGTCTGTCAGCTCCTGATCAGCCTTAATTCTCATACCTCGAATATCGTTTCTATTGTCAGTCTGTTCCTCTCGCACGTGACGTGTGTATGAGCCGCTTAGACTGTCGTTCGAAACGAAGATCGGGCCACGAGAATCGAAGCCAAATTCCAGTCTTATGATTATTATAATTATTCGTAAATATTCGTTATAATTTGCATTTATATATCATGTTTTACGGTATAGTAGAAAAAGTATACATGTTGCTCGTCAAATACTTGTACAAATAAATAAACTATTTATATTGATGATAGCAAAAGGAATCTAGCGGGAACTGTTAATTTTGCTGCAATGGAAGAGATGCCTAAACTACAACGAAACTTTTCATCAAAATGCGTTCTGGTTTCAAACCGAGACTTAGGCCGTGTTTCACCAAGCAATGTTAAAGTTAACGCCATGTTAAAATACCATGCCATCTCATTCATTGACAGGAAATACGAGAGGGATAACATGATATTTAACATGGCGTTAACTTTAACATTGCTTGGTGAAACAGGGCCTAAGGGGCCGAGCAATGTTAGAGTTAATATTTCGTTAAATATCATGTTATCCCTCTCGTAATTCCTATCAATGAATGAGAAGGCATGGTATTTTAACAAGCCGTTAACACTAACATGCGTTGGTGAAATCGCGACTAAAGCGATTGATTGAATATTTTCTCCTAAATACTTTATTGTTTGTGACCAAAGAACGTTATACTTATTAAAACCTTAGTATTATATGATATTATAAATATTATAGTTTTTAACATTGAACTAATATTACTAGGGTACTACACTATTTAGTTATTTTATTTTATTAGAGATAACAACAGCCATAATATTTTTTCAATAAAAGGAAATTCATAAAACTTATAACATGCATTAGGCTAATAACAGCTATACACAACACAATATAGCACTAATATAATATAGGTATAATACTCAATGGTTTTTACCTGGTTAGTTATTTATAACCCAATGGTTTTTACCGGGTTAGTTACTTATAACTCAATGGTTTTTACCTGGTTAGTTACTTATAATTCAATGGTTTTTACCTGGTTAGTTACTTATAACTCAATGGTTTTTACCAGTATAGTTACTTATAACTCAATGGTTTTTACCTGGTTAGTTACTTATAAGTTATAACTCAATGGTTTTTACCTGGTTAGTTACTTATAACTCAATGGTTTTTGCCGGTATAGTTACTTATAACTCAATGGTTTTTACCTGGTTAGTTACTTATAACTCAATGGTTTTTACCTGGTTGATTACTTATAACTCAATGGTTTTTACCTGATTAGTTACTTATAACTCAATGGTTTTTACCTGGATGGTTACTTATAACTCAATGGTTTTTACCTGATTAGTTCTGCTATCATAAGGCATCTCGTAGGTAGACCCATCAGGTCGGTGGATCATCCTGGCCCGCATGGGTATCCCGTGCTGGTTGATGATGTGGTCTTCCAACCCCACATCCTTCAGGGCCCGTCGACCGCGGACTGACAGCGCCAAGTTGATGGACCGGCCTCGCACTTGAGGGGTCTTTCGGATATCTAATAATAATATATCATTTATTTCCATTTTAGTTATTACACCACCTAATACACGTACAGAAAACATAAACAAAATCATAAAATTAAGGAAGTAAAAAATTAAAAAACAAAGCATATTCTCTTAAAAATAATAACAAAAAAACTAAATAAAATAATAATTTGGCAGTGCAATGCCCAAAAACAGAAAAGGATATCACTCAGGATATGAGGATATCTAAAAAATATAGCCTATGTTTCTCGCGACATCATATCCAATCGACATCCTATTTATGAAAATCGGACCAGTAATTAGGACGTTTCGAAGGAAAGGAAAAAAAATTGTGAGTCCGTGGTATAGTCCGGTTGAGCCAACCGAAAAAGTCATAGTAAAGACACAAAATAAAATATAAATTTAATTTCTAGACTACGTAGTCCTTAGTAAAAATAAGTCGCACGGGAATCATCATAGGTTGGGGAAAAAGTCTTTTCGCATTATAGTATACATGAACTCGTAAAATCTCTCGGGCTATAGGTACCAATTGTATCTGGCAGATTTTGGTATCATTAAAAAGTTTTAATTTTACAGAAGACAATTCCTAATTCAAATTAGGTAAATGTCAGATTTTCATTTGTTTTTTTTTTATTGAATGCAACATTATTAACTTTTTGTAATAAAATTTCAAAATGTATCGAAATTCTTCTTTATCTATCACTCGTTTCGAAAAACAAATGAAAATGTCACATCTACCTAATTTGAATAAGGAATTGTCTTCTGTAAAATTAAAACTTTACAGAAGCGCTCCGCGTCAGTGGAAACGCAGCCTCAAAGCCAATCACTATGCTCGAAAGACTTACTTTTGACTTTCCATGTTTACATGAGAAATGCCACATCATACATTTTCCCATACAATAATGAAAAAAAGTACCTCTTTCAGCACTGATACTTTTACAGTAGGTATCTATATACGGGACCCATATACACCCTAAAGTATTATGACTCATTTAGTTTACACCTTGTATATATCATTTTATATTGATAGCCTTCTTAGAACATTATTAGCGTAACAACAGCTATGCTGAGACAAACTACTATGCAAATACACTTTTGTGACGTCTTCGCTGACATTCATACAAATACTATTTATTCATAAATCAACGATGAATGCATATTTGTCGCATACCACTTTAACTTATCAACTAATTTCATGTTTTAATAAAAACATGAAATTAATCTCATTCAATAGAATGAGTTTAACTTGTGAGTTTAATAACCTATTTATTTAATTAATCTTTTATAGTTAACTAGCTGTTCCCGCGACTTCGTTCGCGTGGTTTTTGAGTGCCTTAAGCCGTTTATGCAGCGCACGCAATGAAATTCCCCAAATGTAATTAATTTTCCCCGTTTTTGCAACATTTCTCACTGACGCTTCGCTCCTATTGGTTGCAGCGTAATGTTATATAGCCTAAAGCCTTTCTCTATAAATGGACTATCCAACAAAAAAAGAATTTTTCAAATCGGACCAGTAGTTCCTGAGATTACCGCGTTTAAACAAACAAACAAACTGTTCCGCTTTATATTATTACTAGCTGACCCTTGCCCACTTCGTTGAGCATAAAAAGAGTTTATGATAAAATTCAACTAAAAAAAAACAACGCGGGAACCCGGAACCCGCAACGCGGAACCCGCAACGCGGGAACCCGGAACCCGCAACACGGGAACCCGGAACCCGCAACGCGGGAACCCGGAACCCGCATAGCTCATTGGTGACCATCAGTTTTTTCATTAACATTAGAAATCTATGAATATAATAATGAAAATCAGTAATCAAATTGGCGCTGTCATGCCTTTCATACAATTGTAATTTGATAACTTCTTACGGAGCATTTAAATGTTTTTTCTTGGTCTACTGATTACGTGGTAACTTCGGTACCTAATTAATTCGAAAATAGACACAGTATAAAAATTTATATTATGCATTAAACTTAGCTTGTGCTTAATAAGATCTATTCGATGATGAGATGGAAAGTAATACCACGCGCTTCGCAGGAGCTGGTACCATCGGCTATAATTAAATTCCTAATTAAGTATTTTATGGTGCAAAGTATAATCTGTATGCAATATACAACTACACAGATTTTTTTTCTATTTTTGTCTATTTATAATTATCGAAAGATGACATACCAAATCGCGATCATTTAGCGTAGCTTATGTCAATTCCCATACATTTTGATATCGAACTTTGTAAGCGATAATAAGCGATGGCATCTTGAATCAGCCCTCAGACAGATCGAAACTGTAAGGATTCGTTATGTAGTTACAATGAAGCCCTTAAACAACGGAAATGCCCTTGACTCTACATAACCCTACATAGCCCGCCCTTCGTGTCTGGAGGGATAAGCGTCGGCCACTTTAAAGTATTAGTAAGTCGGAATGTTTTTAAGAAAAATGCCTTGTTTTGAAAAATCTACTTTATATTATAATCATTTTGCCTAACCAATGTTTAGTTAAATATTATATATATTATTATCATAAACTAAATTAAAGAATTAAAAACCCCCGACATAGGGCGTGTTTCACCAAGCAATGTTAGTTAATCCTTCGTTAAATATCATGTTATGCCTTTTGTAATTCCTATCAATGAATGAGACGACATGGTATTTTAACAAGCCGTTAACACTAACATGCGTTGGTGAAATCGGGACTTAGCGTGTAACATTCTTATCACACCTAACAAACGACCTGCTGACCTCGAAGAACTGATTTCCACCAAACATAGCTAAGAACACCCTGGACTGATATACCTTTCATAATTGAAGATCAAACGAACTTACCTTAAGTGAAGTTCGATCACTATTATATGAGCGACTTCATTCTTAGCGATTCCAAATAAAAAGCCTTATATTTCTTACTAAAACTAATACAGTTTTTTAACAATATATAAAAATAAATAAAAACTAACATGTAAACTAAATTAAATAAACAAATTATTAATAAACTGGTTCAGTTTGGAAAAGTAAGAACCCCTCTTATCTCGAAAGTGAAGGCCTCCTCTAGAGATTTCCATATTTCTTTATCCTTAGCTGTCTCTACCCAATTTTCTCCTACTAAGCTAACAACACCCTGGACTAATATACCTTTCATACGAAAAAAAATTTAAATCGGATCATCCGTTTGGGAGCTACGATGTTATGACCGATACATACACATCAAACTTATAACACAGACACGTCAAACATCCCGTCTTTTTTAATCTGGGGTTAACTAACTAAACTTTACAAATATTTTGGTTTGCGGAAAATCTACAGTAACTACTAATAATGATAATTCTGAATTGTAACAAGATGTGAAGAACCGATAAAGAGTTACCTATATCAACGTGGTCTTCTTTAGAGGTGTGCTAAGATTTCGGAGCCTATTTAAATCAAATCAAAATCAAAAAAATATTTATTTTCTCTGAATCACATACATTGTAAGTAAATCAAATAAATATAGTTTTCTTTCTTATAGTTTCAGACAATATGTGATGGGAGACTGGTCTGTGGTAGGATGTACCTGTATTACAGATCATCAGGCTCTCAAAAATGTAATCTAAAGAATAAACAAATCATAGTAGCAAGATGAACAAAGAATCTAAATTTTAATAACATAGCTTTTAGCTTATAAGTTATTAATTTGTGTTTCTGAGCGCATGTGAGTGTGTGTGTGTGTGTGTGTGTTTGTGTATGTGCATGAAAGACCATTGCCCTACGACCGAAGTCTTGGGATTCTAACCAGGGAAGAAATGGATATGAAATTTCTGATATGGATATTCAATTATGATATACATATACGGATATAGCAATTTTACAGTAGCAAAACTTGAATTTCGGATTCGGTTACGGATATTTTTTAATTTCGGATATCCGATAGTTTCGGTTGCGGAAATTCCTCTCATCCCTGATTTAAACAATAAAACATTTTCTCCTGATAACAATCTGATGAACATACATTAAGATTGAATGAGCATAATATAAAAGTGGCAAATGGCCGAAATATCGAATTTCTGTATATAATAATTAATAACGCCGACAGACGCGGGATGCCGACGAGAATACAATTTACATGTTTATCGACAAGCTGCAGCCCGCGACTCCCTCCGTGTGGACTTCCGCTGGATATATCATAACTTGTTTTTACTCGACAACGAAGCCAAAAATATTTTTGCAATCTATGTACTTATGTTTGTTTGTTATATGTATATATTGTTGCATTATTTTTAATTTATATTATTAAATATATACTTTTGCACAACTCCCATTCTCTAGAATAAAAGTTATGCCCATAAGGTTGTCTGGAAAAAATTTTATGACTAGTAATTAGGTAAAGATCTACACACAAAGGTGTGTATGTTTGATTTTTGTAATGTTTATTTTTGTAGTATTTTATATCTTTATACTTATTATGTGCATCAAAAATTATATTTGTATTGTAATGTTTGTTGCACCGTATTGCTGCTGTTCCCATTCTAATGAAAGTAGTGTTAATTAGATTCGTAATGATAGTCTGCGGATATAGAACTTTTTTTTAATGTGTATTCTTAATAATTTAGACTTATTCTATGTTTACAAAACCTGCATCGCATACAACATAGGACGGTCAATAACACATTCGGGTTACCACATTTCGACCTTAGATGTAAGGTTGAAAAATTGTAAACCAGATCTGTCCGCGACTGTTAGGTTAAGGTTTTTCATTAAAATTGGCGGGTCTTTTATAAATTACAGAGCTGGGCCCTAATTCTCAGTCCTCGAACTAAGTTTTTACTATCGGTCTGTCCCGCTCATGCAAATGAGATTTACCGCGCGTGCGAGCGGGATATACTAATATTCGGAAATGAGTTCTAGGCCTGAGAATCGCCGCCCTGTTGTTATATAACGAAATATGAGTTATGATTTTGGATTAATTTACCTGTTTAAATTCTAGTAGTCTAAATAGAGTATTGCCCACCGTCGTGGACTGGGACATGGGGACTCAAAAAATGTAGGATTATGTAATAGTTTTCTGGCCTCAACAGGCCAGGATTATTTTGAATGTTTATATAGTTTTTATTGAAAATAGTTTCTAAGTAGTTATATGTGTTTGTAAGCCTCATGGGGGTGACATAGTCGGTCACCGACTAAACATAGGAGTTTAAATCTTTTATTCTTGTAGGCAACAATAAAAGATTAAAAAAAATAAAGTATTTAGGTAAGTAAACGACTTGGCGGTCTCCACACTACATGTGAGCGTCATATTTATTATTTACTAGTTTTTTTTAAATCCAATTCAATTTTTTTATTGCCACCCTCCGAAGAGAACTCGAAATATCGAAACTAAATTACTTTGAGTTCTTCAACTCCTAGGCCTAGATGGATTCAGAAATTTGTCAATTTAATTACTGTTTCGCTTTCTTTGTTTAAATTATTATAATTTTGTTAAAACTTATTTTACTATTGTATGGAGAATCTCTGTATGCTGGATTTACATAATTGACAATTGTGTTAAGTAAGTTTTTTTAGTACTAGATTTTTAAGCTAATTATATCGCATTAGGTTGTTGGTGAATCTTTTCAATAAATAAATAAGTATATAAAATGTGTCTCTAACTTGACCGACAACAAGTTATTCCGTTGTTTATTATTTGTGCGCATAAGGAAATCCGCATGAACCGATTTATGTTGCAGGAACATTGCAAAATTAGGTTTTTGGCGAAAATCCTAGACTCTTTGCATGAAGTCTGGTTTTTTACCAAACTACGGCGAAGCCAACAGGAAGGGTTTTTGGCAGTCTATGTATGTATGTTCCCTCGTAGCGGCTAAACTACTGGTCCGATTTTAATAAATTAGTTACTAACCGATTGGTAATCATAAACAAATCTAAGCATTAGCTCACACCGAAATACGGTAGAAAAAAAAGAGCTAGAAAAATCATAATATTCGACTGCTGTTGCAATATTCAATTCCAATAGCGGGTGCGACCACGGCTCTACCTTGACCATTTTTCATATCTGGATTTCAAATTAAATTATTTTCTTGTTTCAGTCATTTAAGACCCCTTTTTGCGAAGTCGGGTAGTAGTCTTTTTAAGTTTTATTTTTGATTCAGAGATAGAACTTCGCGATGTTCCTAAAAATGTTTAGGGTGTTCGTGAAAAGTTGACTGTTAGGTATATGGGAAAATTGCCACATATGCATTATACCTATGCATTACACACGTATGCATTATACCTAGTGTTAAAAGAACAGACACTATAACTTTCAGATACGATTATACCACCTTTCCTTATTTTGGAAATGTATTTATTAATTTTTTTGTAAAAAACCAAAAAATATATTTTTTTTTACTTTTAACCATTTCGTACTTTTGGTCGCAAAAATAACAAAAATGCAAAAAAAAAATTATTTTTGTAAAAAAAAAATTTAAGAAATATCTAGGTATTATGTTTCCAGAATGAGAAAAGGTAGTTTAATCATATCACAAAGTGACACTTCTTTTTACACACGTTATTAAAAGTAACTATTTCAGCGCTGCTACTGTCAGTTACCTAACTCTATATCCAAACTCGATATTATGAAATATATCTAAATTAATTTAATAACATCTATGGACGCTCACACAACGTCAATCTTTATCTTGTTACCAGACAATATCTATATGCAATACATTTATACTATACATACACATATTTAATATTTTATATATTGTATTTACATACAAGTCATATACACATCCATGACCCAGGAAAACAGAAAACTTTTTGTTCCTTCGGCGGGATTCGAATCCGCGACCGCACGAACACCAACGGACTAATTTTATACGTTGTACAATTTCATAAAAATAAGTAAACAAATATTATTTCCCTTTCTGTAAAATACATTCAACAATACATTCATTTTGTTATAATTTAAATGAAACATCGATTTTGTTTAGCGCGTACGGTCAGCAGCTACAATTTGTCTACACTGCTTTAACGATAAATAATTCATTCAACTTTTACGAAATAATAAAATATTTACGATGTTTTTTGTAAACCAATAAAAAATATATTACGATTTTTTTTTTACAAACATTATGACAAACATTGATTTTATCTAGTAATTTTGTATATTTATTTCATACATAATTCAATAGATTGAGAGGCTGACCTTCACGATACTCGTACAGAGAGACCCGATGCCCTTTCTTAGCCAAATACAGAGCTTCTAAAGACCCGACCTGTTTAAAAACAATTGGCAAATCAATAAAAAAATAATAAAAAGTAAAACTAAATTTAAAAACTCATGAGAAAAAATCGTGTTGGCAAGGATAGAATTAAAATAAATTGCAAAAAATATGGGTTTTTTCCGCAATATTTATTGAAAATAAAATATCTGACATTTACTATTAAAGCAAGGCAATAAAAACTGACATCCAAATAAAAAATTGCATCATATGTTTCTTTTTTTATGCTTATCCCATAGGATAAGCATAAAAAAAGAAACATAAAAATTACTTTACCCAGACAGAAGTTCCGCGGTAACAAACATTTGAATAACTTACAGTTGGTATGGAATTCTGTTAAAAACATTTTCTTTCTCTGAAGTGTCAGGTATAGGTAGGGATAATTAGGGTACAAACTTTGTCTTTAAAATTTGTTAAATATCCACATTAAAAAATAAATTATTGTCTGAGCGATGAAATATTTACATTTAGCGTATTTTTTTTTTGTTACATAATATTTATTTAGAAAATAGAATACAATAAAAATATTTACCAGTCCTCCTCCGACGATTGCCACATTTAACTTTTTTACTTTCTTGTCTATCGCCTCCATTTAAATATCTAAGGACTTTGGTCCTTAAAACACAAGATACAAGTAGAAGATAGAACAACTCCAAGCGTAGTCTCACGGACGACTAATGCCCGCATCGGCTTCACTTCACCAAATTATTGGAATAGGACGGACGGCATCGTCACCCTAATGAAAGGTATTTACTGTAGCAAACAGTATCATCTAATTAGGCCAATATTTCAACAATACTGATTATTACTAGTTTATCCCAGCAGGTTCACCCGTGAATACGTGAGGTAGAACGTGTTTAAACCTTTTTACTATTTTTAACTGCCTCCCAAAAAAGGATGAGGTTTCTCAATTCGACCGTATATATGATCGTTTTTTTAATAATTAATTTATTATATTATGTCAAGTTTATATTGTATTTTTTTAATTTAAATATTCTACGTACATTTCAGCTGCAGTCCTAAACCATTTACAACAATTAAAGACACGAATGGATGAAGGTGATATGCAGCTAAATTCTGATTTCGAGAAAATTTAGTTCAAACTGTCACTTAAACATTTTAGAATACGTCGTCAAGTATTAAGTTTGTACATTCTTCAAGTGTATAAGGCAGGGATAGTTGGATTGGAAATCACGTATTATACAAGTCTACCAGTAAGAAAGTAGTTTAGATAATTTTGGGAATTCTGTTCACAGAACTAATATTATTATATCAAAATATAAAAGGACCATAATATGTGTTATTACAGTTTAATAAATATAATAGTAGCAAAAACGTCATAAATAAATATATGAACAATAAAAGCCTTAAGTAATATAACATTTTTGGGGCTCATGATCGATGAAAATATTGACTGGAACCTTAGTTCTTAGCATAAATAAATTTGTATACGCTATAAAACAGTTAAAACTTAGTAACCAATAAGACAACTGCTGTACAGAACTGTCCTATGTAGTTTTGCGTTACGGTATAATAATCACAAACGCAAATAGCGATAAAGTAAAAAAGATGCATTACAGTAATCTTTAGTCCCGATTTTACCAACGTTAGTGTTAACGGCTCTTTAAACTAACATGCCTTCTCATTCATTGGAGGAGGCATGTTAGTTTAATTCAAGGATTAACTAATAGTTAAACTTATTTATTGGCAATTATAGCTCTAAATCCTATACTGTATTAGTTTAACTACTATATATTACTATAATAAATTAGTTTAACTATTTACTTAAAGTTTGAACCGATTACTTTTTTAATAAGATCTTTGTGTCATTGTAAAATTTATTTTAAAAAGAGTGGCGCTCGTTGCGGTTATTTTTCGCCTTAACATTGTTTGGTGAAACACTCCCCAAAACCGATAGAATCGTGTACTAATCAATCGGTAGGTACTTAAGGAAATAGTCTTTATACCATTACATTCGAAGTCCCCATGTTCCGACATAGAGATTTGTATATAGCAGCTGATTAGGTGGGAAACGGGAACACTTCCTACTCCACTTTTATTCTTCTGATTATTTTAGTTGCGGGTCCCAAGACACCCTGCAGCCCTGAGATCATATCAAAGGGTTTTTGAGGTTGGTTTCCACTGTCGATCCTGGCTGCACAGGAGTTGCGATGGCGAGCATGTGTGGTGGGCCATTTGCCCGTAAAAAAAGCAGTAGCAGTGACGGTTTAAACTTCAACCATTCATGTCTTCAATTTTTTAAGATGTTTGGATGATATATTGGATTTTAAATACAAAAGGATGCTAATTAATAATTATATTATGGAGTTTGTAGTTAGAAAGGCATGACTCTACTTTTAAACAAAATACAGATTAATATATTCAGAGATTAACCTTTTATTAGATGTTTATTAAGAACTAGCTGACCCGTGCCCACTTCGTTGAGCATGGAAACCGTGTAAACCTTCCTGGGACTTCCACGAATATTTCAAGACCAAAAATAGCCGAATCAGTTCAGCAGATCTCGAGTTTTAGCGAGACTAACAAACAGCAATTGATTTTTATATAGCCTATGTTACTCAGCGATAATGTAGCTGTCTAATGAAAAAATAATTATTAAAATCGGTCCAGTACTTTTTGAGTTAAGTCGTTACATACAAAAATACAAATCTTTCCTCTTTATACCTAATATTAGTGTAGATAATTATGTAACAACAACAGTACCACGAGAAATCTTACAAGGAAATCATATATCCATTAGTATGTCACAGTTTAAATGAATTTTCGGATTTTTTGTAAATTACTGTTTAACATTTTACATAATAATGAATACTTTAGTAAGTACTTTTACAACAAAGTATTAAAATATATTATATTATAATAATTTATAAGTTAATCTGGTAAAAAACACTAAACCATAATATTATAAGTATTTGAAGAAGCTACACGTACCCTTTTTAATTTCCGATTACGAATATGGTATAATATAATAAATTATACTATACTTAGTAAATTTCTACTATGAATACTATAAAAACTTTTATTTTAATGGTAGGTTTGTTGATCAAATTTAATCGCCATTTATGAGCTTTTCATATAGAGCCATGTTTCCTTTCTTAAAATTATTAAACATTTCAGACATTACGTAAATTACGTAGGTAATGTCTGAACTAGAGTGTCTTTAACCAACTCCAGCATTTTTATTTTCCACTCAATAAAACAATATTTTTCTAAGTAACCTTATAAGGTATATTTTGTAATATTATATCTACACACCAAAGTCAGCACACTTCAGTGTTAAAAAAATCAGTATTTCATGACACCCCAATGTTATGCTATTTTAATTTATTGTTTTTAATTAGGTATTATGCAGTTTTCTAATTATCAGGTGACTTGCAGTTACTGAATAAGCATTTTTTTTTTTGCTTTCAAAGTTTGTCTAAATTTTTAATAAATTAACTCGATGTTTTAAATAAAACATAATATCCAGCTAAAACTATATTTCTTCCTTTGGTTATTTAAGAAAAATACAAACTTTTCACTGAACTGTAACGTGAATAATAATAATAACGGGTAATAAAGTTAATAATATGAATCTTAATTGACTAAAACAAGTTATTGTGGATCGCCGCATACCTACAACTAAAAGGAACAAGTGATTCTGAGGTTCCGTATTGTAGTTTGCCTACTTGCACAGTATTTTGTTTACTATTATTTATTTATTAAGCATATTATAATGTTAATTTTACATGCCCCGCAAAACTTCTTGCGCAGTTTGACTGCAGGTCTATATATTATACTATACATATGCAGGCTATAGTCTCTTTATCTACACTCTACACTATAATATTATATATAATATTATTATAAAGAGGAAAGAGTTGTATTTATGTATGTAACGACTTAATTCAAAAAGTACTAGCCCGATTTTAATAATTATTTTTTCATTAGAAAGCTACATTATCACTGAGTAACATAGGCTGTATAAAAATCAATTGCTGTTCGTTAGTCCCCGTGTTCCAGATGCAGCTGTCAGCTGTCAAAAACTGTTCAAAACGCTCAGAATGATCACGTCATTTTGCATATTTTTACCCATCTTGTTTTTGACGTTTACTTAGATTTCACTGATCTCGATGTTATTTTTAAATTATGGATCGAGCAAATTTATTCTAGATCTTTTTTAATGTAGTTATTATTGTTAATTCAAAATATTAATAGAATTTAAGGGTTAAATAGGAAATGTTAAATTTTGACATCTGTCAGTCGTTCCACTAGCATTAAGAATGATCTGAGCGTTCAGAGTAAAAAGAGCGCCTAAAGGAACACGCCCAGTATCGCAAGAGGTCGGGTGAACTGATTCTTCTATTTTAGGTCTTGAAATATTCGTGGCAGTCCCGGGAAGGTTTAGACGGTTTCCATGCTTAACGAAGTGGGCACGGGTCAGCTAGTGTTACATAATTTACAACATTATTATATATTAGTGAAAAGTAATATAACTACATACTAGATGTTTCCCGCTTCTTTGTTCGTACAAATGAAATCCCGCAGGAACCGTACATTTTGCTGCGCTAAAAAGTAGCCTATGTGTTAATCCAGGGTGTCATGTAACTCCATTCGAAATTTTACCAAAATCGCTTCACCCGCTAAGACGTAAAGAAGTAATTAACATACGCACTTACTCACTCACACAGTGGAACAGGGCCGACTGTTTAGGATCGTTTTGAACTGTTTTCACAGGCACTGTCAGCTGTCAATGTCAGCGTTATGAATGATCTGAACGTTCAGAGCGTCTACTGGAACAGGCCCTATAAAACAATCAACAGCGTTAGTGATTTTACTAGACATAATATTTATGGGACTTCTCGGCGCGCTAGGGTTGAACCGGTGGTAGCCCTTCTATTGACTTTCCGAAAAAAGCGTATTAAGTTTCATTTGGAAATAAAATAATTTGAATTTTGACTGGGGAACCCTAGAAACATTTAAAAATCAAGGCCAACCGACAATAATAATATCAAATGAATTGAGTTCTAATACAATTGACATGGGTCTGAAAACAACCGAACCAGCAGCATTTGTAAGGAGGATTCCGTAGCTATCAACGCACAGTACATTTTTTATTTCACTAGTTAAATAAATAACTTTCAAGGTAGTCGAAAGTATATTTTTTTTTGTATCTATCAATTTATTGCACACATAAACATTTATACATAATAATTTAAATGGAAATACGACACAAAGATACTGATTTAGATAAGAAATCTCTTACAGCAGCCCGAAAGGAAGAAGTTACTCTCTGATTTCCTTAAAAATATTTTTTCTTAAGATTATTTAACATGACCTATGATCAGCATAGAACATTGCAAGTTTCTAACTCATATGGTTTAGAGAACTTGTTAACCACTTTGGTCAGGATGGACGAACGGACAGAGCGATAAAGTTAGTAAGTACTTAGTACGCGCCCCTAAAAATATTTTTATGTACCCAATAATAAATAGTAAAGGTTTAGGTCCGGCTTGTTCCCCTAGTTATTCTAGCGGGACAATTATTTTCTTTACTGAATTTTTTTTTTGTTTACTTTTCATTCTCTTCGATATGATTTTTTTACTTCGATTGGATATGTTTATTTGTTTATTAACTGTATTTCTTTTACAATTGCTCACTTTTATATAGCTGTACTATATTACATTTGTCTCCTTTTATATCGTTATCATACATAGTATCTTTCACTTTCATATCTCTCATTTTTACGCTTTATATTGAATATTTTCTTTTTGAAATAATTAAAGAAAATTAGCTTCACTTGTATGTTTGCAACCGACTCCTTTGAGCACGATTTTGATCCACTTTAAACGGTCAGATTTCATTCAAACTTTGCAGATTTATCGATCACCGAGGACACTACACTTTAATTCGATAAGATTATTCCAATATTAAAAATAACTACAAAGTGAAAAATAAATAATAGTTAAAAAAATAATTGTAAAAAAGCGTGTCGTGTATTAAGATAATAATTCTTCTACTCATATACTCGTATTATGTCCGAAAAATATTTATAACTGTTGAGGTCCTGCACCCCACGTTTGTTTTACAATAAAATATATTTTTTTCACTAGGTAAAATTTATTAAAATTTCTTTTTTATATTTAGTTGAATATCATTAAGCGTGTTTTTTTATTTTTTTTTTATTTATATCACAGATCGAGGGCACTCTCGTCACTTTATTGCAGAATAATTTGTTTTAATTTTGTGGTCTGCCACACCCACTGCCAATGATCCCTAAAATTATTCTGAGTATCTAATATGTCAATTTCCATAAATATAAATCAAGTCTAGGTAACCTAGCTAATAATAATAATATAATGTCTAGGTCGGTTGAAACTAGGAATTTTAATCAATTAATTGAATTTACCTAATATTCAATTGATTTATTATTTATCAATTACATTTTCCCTCAATATTACGAAGAAAACTTAGTTTCGGGAGGATTGTGAACGAGTGATTATCAGTTGTAACCATTATTGATATACAAACGTTTTTGTATACAACTTGATAATGATATAGTTCGAGATACGCGCATTTTTTATGAGCATTTTTCAACTTTTTGTATTTTTGCAATTAAAAAACAGACTTTACTTTTTTTTTTAATGAGAAAAAGTTGTATACTTATTCATATCCTAAAGTTATAGTGACTGCTATTTTTATATCCTGTATAGGATTAGAGACATAATTGTTACATAATGCTATGCATGTATTTAAAACAACTAGATGTCAAAGATGACATTGACGTTGATGCCTAAGATAGTTTTAAGTTAGTCTCCTTGAGAGGCCCGGATAGGTTAGTGGGGTCAGTGTACCTACATAGTTATTTATAAGATACTGTTTATTGTATTATCTACGTAGTAGAATAAAGTAAAATACGATTAACTAGAAGTGTATTATTGGACGTGTAATTTGAACCTAATAACAATAACACATATGCTGAGGCACTAAATATGGTGTCAGAAGAAGAAAAAGAAAATATTAACCAAAGAGAGGGTACGTCGAGAACGGCGAAAAAAGAAATTTCGAGACCGGCTGGGTGTGGTTCAACAACAATGACGACAATGGCTGCAAACGGAGTACAAAAGCTGGAAATTTCGACGGAAATCATCAACAATAATGCTGAAAACTTCAGAAAATGGACTCAATCGTTCGAGATATATTTGCTGGCGTCGGGAATGGAAAAAACCGAAGACAAAAGGAAGATTGCTATTATGCTACACTCTATGGGTGAAAAGGGTCTAAACATCTTCAACTCCTTCAATTTGGACCTAAGCAGTTCTACATTCAAACAAGTTAAGGAGAAATTTGTTGAATACTTTGAACCAAAGAAGAATTTGACAGTTGCAAGACACAGGTTCTTCACATTAAAACAACGTGTGAACGAATCATTGGACAATTTTCTGATGGAGCTAGAAAATGCAAGTCATTCATGTGAGTTTGGTACGCTTCGTGAATCCCTGGTGAAAGATATTCTCATCGCTAACATGGCCACAAACTTCTCACAAATTCGACAAAAGCTGCTACAAGAACAAGATCTCTCCCTGGAAAGAGCCAAGCTGCTGTGTAGAACACTCACTATGGCACAGAAGAGTGAAGATTCAATCAATGGGGGTGAAAGAAGAGAAGATGCCACCGTATACAAGATACACAGAAACCGTCCGAACAGTTCTCCGTCATCATCGTTTTCATCGCACCAGCATAGGAGAAAAACCAGATCTCCAGTGCCGCATTATCAACAAAGAAGATCAGCCACACCCGGGTCCAGAACAACGTGCGGGAGATGCAACACAACACATGCTCATCGCAACTGCCCAGCATGGAAGCATAAATGCAGGTCATGTTTTAAATATGGACACTTTACTAATTTATGTTATAAGAAAAATAATGTCAGGAATGTTGTTTCTGAAGTAGACAACTCAAATCTCGATGATGAAGTAACAAAAAATAGTGCTGAGAGATTTACTATAGGGACATTGTTCAACATTGAATCACAAAGTAATAGAAATAGCACAATTTTAAGTAAAAATGATAATTCTTGGCATTATTTTCTTAATATAAACAATAAAAGAGTAGATTGCATAATTGATACTGGAGCTGTAAACTGTAAAACAACCTAAATTGTACATACATGAGAAATTTAATTAGTAAGTTATATTTTGTAATCATGTATATTTTAAGCATTATTAAATTGTATGCGTTTCTCGAAAAAGGGAGATGTTACATAATGCTATGCATGTATTTAAAACAACTAGATGTCAAAGATGACATTGACGTTGATGCCTAAGATAGTTTTAAGTTAGTCTCCTTGAGAGGCCCGGATAGGTTAGTGGGGTCAGTGTACCTACATAGTTATTTATAAGATACTGTTTATTGTATTATCTACGTAGTAGAATAAAGTAAAATACGATTAACTAGAAGTGTATTATTGGACGTGTAATTTGAACCTAATAACAATAACACATATGCTGAGGCACTAAATAATAATAAGGTATCGATTGTTCGGTGTGGACCCGTTCAAATTAGATAATATTACTATAACCTACGTAATGTGTCCCCGCGGCTCCGCCAACGGCGGTAGTGATGGAGTATCACAGAGTTTACAGTTAGTGGGTAGAAACTGCGTCCAGTTCAACAGCTCTTTGGACGCGGCGAGTCCCACATACCCGCGGTAGAAGTCCCTATCTAGGTACTTCGGAATGCGTAATGCATTTTCTCGGAGTTAAAAACAAGGTGTGGTTTTATAGATGACCCGTTTCAAACTTATACTAAAAGTTTACTGCGGAACCTACAATGGCTTCAGACGCCTCAAGTGATCGTTGACTTGTTTTATATTTAGATATTGTGTTTATTATGCGTTCGTTATCACTCGCAAAGTGCATGCCGACTAGTCGGCGTGTTTCTTGTAACGCGGGTTATATTTCAAGGATGTTTGATCACATGACGGAATTTGGCGTTTTAGTCCTACTTACATCGATACAACGACCTCTGTCGCGGTTGAGCGCGTCGACACAAAGACGGAGGTTGCGGGTTCGAATCTCGCCGATGGAAAATGTTAGACAAACGAAACTTGGTAACCAAAGCAAAATGCACTATTTGTGTCATTAGAGATATTTAGATAGACAATTACAGTCCATAAAATATGCTAGTAATCTTGTAATTCAGAACTAAATATCTATGTTAGTAATGTACACAAGGTTCTGAGTTAATTCAACGATCCACACATCTCACAATATGTAGATCGATGAAGCGACTCAGAACTGCAGAGTTTAACCTATCTGTTATCATTTTCAGAATGCTGTTGTTATATATTACTCTACATAAAATCTTCATTACACAAATTTAGTGTCTTTACACTTGTCGCGGTACTATAGCGCCACAATCCTGCGCGCTATCAATTTTTTTTAAGTCCGGCGCCGCTAACTATTGCACAAGTTTTCTAATTATCAGTGACTTACAGTTACTGAACAAGCATTTTTCTTTACTTTCATAGATTGTTCAGCTGTGCCTAATTAAATTTTTAATAAATTAACTCTAAGTTTTAAATAAAACTTAATTTCCGGCCAAAACTATATTTCTTCCTTTGAGTATTTAACAAAAATACAAACTTTTCACTGAACTGTAACGTGAATAATAATAATAACGAGTAATAAAGTTAATAAGAATCTTATTTGACTAAAACAAGTTATTGTGGATCGCCGCATACCTACAACTAAAAGGAACTAGTGATTCTGAGGTTCCGTATTTTAGTTTGTCTACTTGCACAGTATTTTTTTTTACTATTATTTATTTATTTATTAAGCATATTATAATGTTAATTTTACATTAAATATGTCCCGCAAAACTTCTTGCGCAGTTTGACTGCAAGTCTATATATTATACTATACAATATATGCAGGCTATATAGTATCTTTATCTACACTCTACACTGTAATATAATAATAATATTATAAAGAGGAAAGATTTGTATTTTTATATTTTTGTATTGTCGTCGTTTCAGCCTTTTAGAGTCCACTGCTGAACATAGGCCTCTCCAACACATTTCCAGTGTGACTGGTCCATTGCCACCTGCATCCAACGTGACCCGGCAGTTTTCACCAGGTCGTCGGTCCATCTGGTAGGTGGCCGTCCCACACTGCGCTTGCCAGTACGTGGCCTCCACTCTAGGATCTTTTTGCCCCATCGACCGTCCAATCTTCGTGCTATGTGGCCGGCCCATTGCCACTTCAGCTGACTGATTCTACGGGCAATGTCAGCAACCTTAGTTCTTCTACGGATCTCCTCATTTCTGATTCGATCACGTAGAGAAATACCGAGCATTGCCCTCTCCATAGCTCGCTGAGCGACATTGAGCCTTTTGAAAAGATCCTTCGTGAAGCACCACGTCTCAGAACCGTAAGTCATCACTGGTAACACACATTGGTTGTATAACTTTGTCTTAAGGCACTGAGGTATTTTGGACGAGAAGACGTTGCGTAATTTACCGAACGCTGCCCAGCCGAGCTGGATCCGTCTACTGACCTCTCTCTTAAAGTTGGACCTACCTAATCGGACAGCCTGCCCTAGGTATATATATTCGTCAACAACTTCAAGAGTAGAGCTCCCAACAGTTAGTGCGGTGGGTGCAACATGGACATTGTGCATGATCTTCGTTTTGGCCATGTTCATTTTAAGACCCACTTGTTGAGAAACTCTATTGAGGCCACCGAGCATGCGCCCCAAATCTTCCAGCGATTCTGCCATGACTACTATGTCGTCGGCAAATCGAAGGTGAGTGATGTATTCGCCATTGATGTTGATGCCAAGTCCTTGCCATTCCAGGAGCTTGAAGGAATCCTCCAGAGCAGCGGTAAACAGTTTCGGGGATATGACATCCCCCTGTCTCACTCCTCTCTTTAAAGGGATATCCTTCGTGCAGTGCTCCTGTACTCGGACTGACATGGTGGCGTTATTATACAAACACTTCAACACTTCGATATACCGATAGTCAATACGGCAACGCTGGAGAGATCTAAGGACCGCCCATATTTCGACGGAATCAAAGGCTTTCTCATAGTCCACAAACGCCAAGCATAATGGCCGATTATACTCTTCGGTCTTCTGTATAATCTGCCGCAGCGTATGTATGTGGTCCATGGTACTATAGCCTTTTCGGAAACCGGCTTGTTCGGTAGGCTGAAAGTCATCGAGCCTGCGTTCGAGACGCATCGTAATAACTCTCGAAAACAGCTTGTAGACATGGCTCAGCAGTGTTATGGGCCTATAGTTCTTCAGTAAGGTTTTGTCACCTTTTTTGAAGAACAGGACCACAACACCCCTATTCCATGCCTCTGGCGTTTTCCCATCATATCATATTTTTGTATGTAACGACTTAATTCAAAAAGTACTGGACCGATTTTAATAATACTTTTTTCATTAGAAAGCTACATAATATTATTAAATAAGTATATAAATTAATTAAAAGCATTTATTCAACAAGTTGTAATAGTACAATCAGACAAAATAAATGAAAACACATAAAATTTGATCCGTAATATAAGTAAGTAATCATTTTATTATTATTATACTTTATTTTACTACACTTTGCTTATTGAACATGGATAAAGTTTAAAATTATTGTATATTTAGATTTCATACTCCGACAGGGACCTATGTGTTAATCCAGGGTGTCAGCTTCCTACATGTCAAATGTTATCAAAATATATAATATACATAGGTACACAAATTTTCAAAGAAGCCTATTAGTTAATCCTACATATACTTCCTTTTATTAGTCAGAATAAATATCCTGTGAGATAATGTATTCATCGAAGCAACGGGAAAAAGTTAGTTTTACTATAAAACAATCAACAGCGTTAGTGATTTTACTAGACATAATATTTATGGGACTTCTCGGCGCGCTAGGGTTGAATCGGTGGTAGCCCTTCTGTTGACTTTCCGAAAATAGCGTGTTAAGTTTCATTTGGAAATAAAATAATTTGAATGTTGACTGGGTAACCCTAGAAACATTTAAAAATCAAGGCCAACCGACAATAATAATGTCAAATGAATTGAGTTCTAGTGTTTATTACAGGGGTGTGGTTTTTTTTTTCGGCGGAGTCGCGGATGTACGTAATGTGTCCCCGCGGCTCAGCCAACGGCGGTAGGTAGTGACGGAGTACAGAGTTGAGTTAGTGGGTAGAGGCTGCGTCCAGCTCACCATATCTTCGGACGCGGCGAGTCCCACATACCCACGGTAGGAGTTCCTATCTACCTCGGAATGCGTAATGCATTTTCTTTCGTTTTCGTTTCGTTAAAAAAAAGGGCTTATTGCGTCCAGCTCACCATATCTTCGGACGCGGCGAGTCCCACATACCCGCGGTAGGAGTTCCTATCTACCTCGGAATGCGTAATGCATTTTCTTTCGTTTTCGTTTCGTTAAAAAAAAGGGCTTATACTAAAAGTTTACTGCGGAACCTACAATGGCTTCAGACGCCTCACGTGATCGTTGACCTGTTTTATATTTAGACTAGCTGTGCCCGCGACTCCGTACGCGTGGAAAAGTAATTTAGGGCAGTGTTATAATAAATCTGTTTTAAAAATATTTTTAGTTATAAAAACTGTCAACAATTCCTACTACCAGCTTGACAAACGACCGTGTATAATTACTATAATGCGAACGGGACTACTTGATAGTACGCTCACATACACGACGAACATCTAGTACTAAGATTTGAATGGATTTTGCGCCGCAGTGACTGCAGACGATGATCGTTTCCACGCCGACGCTGCTGGTGTGGCGACAATGATATTAAGACAGCGCGCCGCAAAATTTTGCGGTATTTTAGCCTTTAGGTGCGTAAGTCCGACTCGCACTTGCCCGGATTTTTATATTTTATTAATAACCAAACATGTAGGTACTGATTATAAATCACTTCACTGTTAAAGTACTGATTTTATACAGAAAAGTAGCAAAATATAGAAAGTCCCAAAAGAAAGAAAACAAACCTAAGTTGTACCTAACAAAAACCATTCGGTCCATGATAAAAACTAAGAAATAAAAATATCAAGAAAAACATAAATCTAACTTATATTGACATTACTTTTTTAGTTTAACTGTAAACACAATACTTATGTTAATCAAAATTCTATGTATTATGCAGTTATCGAATACATACCTAATTTGGACAAAGAGGACTATAAAATGTACAGTAATAGTAGGCTGTAGTATGAATTTTAACGGACGGAATGAGAACTATAATATTCAATGCAAAATATTATTATACATTGCTAATGATGCACGCTGAGTTTAAATCTCGGATAACGTATTGTATAAATGTAGGTACCTACTCAACTTTGCTATAATTGTATTAAAAGTACGGCATTTGGCGTATAGATGTCGCTATTATGGTCTGCTCTGCATCGCGCTATCGCTTGTAAGATATATTTGTATATGAGAATACTCTATAAATATTATGATATTTGGCAAACAAACCCATAATAATCTGTTAACACATATCCAGGACAGGCCGCAAAAGGCTAGAATTTCAAAAGGTATCTCGATTGGAATCGAGTTGTATCAACAGTTTTCCCCTGTAACACAGTTTAGTAACTATCAAGATGTTTTTTAACGTATGTATATATTATAAAATAGAAAAAACAAAATAAAGAGCAATATATTTATGAAAATCTTAAAACTGTTTTTAAAATTCCGTACCTCAAAAGGAAAAAACGAAACACATATTATAAGATCATTTCCATGTCCGTCTGTCTGTCAAGACCCTTTTACTCAGAAACGCGTGTAGGTAATAAGATGAAAATTATATAAAATACTCAGGATACCTACTGTTCCTTGAAGCAGTGAAAAAATCAGACCTCTTAGCCAATGCAACCAAAAGCAGTTGCTTAGGTATGTCGCTAAATTTCGTCATTTTCGACACTCGTAAGGGAATCAAAACCTAAAGGGTACTTCCCGTGAACTCAAAATATTTCATCATAAAATTTGAATCCAAGCAACGTCTAAAACCATACGTTTTTAGTAACATTATACTATAGATAGTAAAAATATTTTGATTTTTTTAAACTTAGTACCGTTTGTCATGAATGTGTATAATTGAAACTTATAACAAATACTTAGGTCTCTAATATGTTCAAGCTGTAACCAAATCAAAATTCTATGTCAATCAGGTTTGTATGGAGCTCTCGGTGCGCAAGTCCAACTCCCACTTGGCCGGTTTTTATTTATTTACTTATTACTAACCTACGCTAACAAATATGCATACAGTACCTACTTATCACAAAGGATTTTATAGTAAAAGTACTAACTGATTTTATACTATAAACTTTCGTAATAAACTCGAGAAAAAAAATCTTAGATTGTCTACCTAGCAAGCCTAAAAACAAAAAATAAAAGTCACACCCGCGGCCCGGTGCGTTTGCTGCGAATACAATTTGAAGCGGCGCGACGGCGCGCGGCTCCCGGGCCCGCCGCGCGCTTCCTACAAACGTCCAGCAAAAACGACATGATCTATTAAAATTGTCATAACTTTTTTATTTATGAACCGATTTACATAAAACAAACACTAAATGTTAAGTGAAGCTTGCCGCAATATATTAGTGAAAAGTACATCTTAATCGGATAAGCCGTTTCTGAGATTAGCGTGCACAAACCCACAGACAAACAGACAAACAGACAAACAGACAAACAGACAAACAGACAAAAATTTCAAAAATCATAGTTTTGGGTACTATTGCGTAAATAAAGGTCCCCTATCATATTTTTTTTCAAATATCTTCAATGTACAGACACGACTCCTCTACAGATTTATTATATGTATAGATATAGAAGATATTGTGTTTATTATGCGTTCGTTATCACTCGCAAAGTGCATGCCGACTAGTCGGCGTATTTCTTGTAACGCGGGTTATATTTCAAGGTTTTCTGTTTGATTATATGACGGAATTTGGCGTTTTAGTCCTACTTACAACGACACAACGACCTCTGTCGCGGTTGAGCGCGTCGAAACCCGCCAAAGGAAAATGTTAGACAAGCGAAACTTGGTGCCTAAAGCAAAGTGCACTATTTGTGTCATTAGAGATATTTAGATAGACAATTATTACAGTCCATATAATGTGCCAGTAATCTGATAATTTAGAACTAAATATCTATGTTAGTAATTTTACTCAACAGGTTCAGAGTTAATTCAACGATCCATACATCTCACAATATGTATATCGATGAAGCGGCTCAGAACTGCAGAGTCTAACCTATCTGCTATCATTTCCAGAATGCTGTTGTTATATTACTCTACAGTCTACATAAAATCTTCATTACACAAATTTAGTGTCTTTACACTTGTGGCGGTAATATAGCGCCACAATCCTGCATCGCGCTATCAATTTTTTTTTAAGTCCGGCGCTATATACTTATAGAACATCTGAAAACTAGTATAGCGGGCTTCGGCCTGACCGAGCATACCATCTCGCTCCGTTGGAGATCTCCCTTTGGGGTTTCCACTCGTATTCCAAAACACACGCTCCAGTTTCGGCCATGAATTCTGTATGGTCGGAGCATGACGTGTAAGTGCACAGTTATATTTTTATTTTATTTTTTATTTTTTTTTTATATTTAGATTACAAACATAATTTGCATCTCTACAACTAAGCTATGTAAGTATATTATATCGGAAACTCTAGAAGCCGGCAGTTCCGTTTGATGGCCCGAGAAAGGTCGATCAAACGAGTTACAGCCGCTAACTATTGCACAATATAATATAATATCTCGAAACACCGGACCTGTCAAATGGAAATAACCGAGGAATTACATTATAAGTATTTGTATAATCAGTTAACGACAAATTACTCTATCTAAAGGTTCGCCTGATACGGTATTCCGTTGAACTAATGATGTATGCTCCGCTAGTGCTGGGGTGAAGGGTTATGGATGTCTATTGAGCAGTGCTCTTATTCTGACAATAATAATATAGTTAACGGCTTGGAATATGTTCCAAATAATTTAAATTAGGTTCTAAGACAACAGAGGCCCACTCTAGCAATACTTTAAATAATAATAGAAATAAATACCTACCTACCCAAATATTTAGAAAAAATTGTAAATTTAATTTAAATCTGGTGCACCAAAACTTACAGGGAATGGTAGGTAAAGAATTAGAAATTGAATTATTTTTAAATAAGTACAACGTTGATATTATGTGTATATCAGAACATTGGTTCAGAAAATATGAATTAATATTTAATTTTTGTGGTCACCAGGTTGCTAGCTCGTTCAGTCGGGAGAATGCTATTAGAGGTGGTTCTTTAATACTAACAAGTAAAAAATTAAAATTCAAAGAACGAAAAGACATTGTAAGTCTCTCTACTGAACGTATAGTTGAATTAGCTTGTATTGAACTGAGCCACCTTATTATTGTAAGCGTATACAGGCCTCCGTCAGGTTTATACGATTCTTTTGAACAAATTTTGGAACAAGTGTTAGCAAAAATATGTGCATCTAACAAAATGATTATTGTGTGTGGAGATTTTAACATTAATTTATTTGACTTAAACTCCGCCACTGTTAGATTCACATCTTTATTAAAATCGTATAACCTCATTAGTTTATTTTATGAACCGACAAGAGTATGTGATACTACGGCTACTTGTATAGATAATATTTTCACTAATATTACTCCTAGTGTAAAAGAAATAATTAATGTGCTTAGCTCTGATCATTTTGGTCAGTTAGCATCTTTTGATATTAATTGTGATAAAATCCCGGAAGAAAAGCTTGTTTATATCCCAATTAATACAAAACGTATTGAGAACTTTAGAAGTAAATTAATTTCAAATATTCAACACTTAAGTGTACCTAATAATTCAAATACGGCATTTGATAATTTCTTTAAAATATTAAGAACTCAATTTAACTCTGTATTTACTTCTAAAACGGTCAAATTAAATAATAAAAATAGAACTTTTAGAAACTGGGCTACTGCAGGAATTATTGTAAGTAGACAAAGATTATATGAATTGTATAACGAAAGGACATTAAATAGGAGTGAGTCGTTTAAGCAACACATCAAGAAATATTCTTCAATCTTTAAGAAGGTCTGTCGAGCAGCTAAAGCACTTCACATAAAAGAAAAAATAGCGAACTCTAAAAATAAAGTGAAAACCACTTGGAAGATTATTGCAGATGAGACTGGAAGAGTCGCCGGCCGTAACTCTAAATTTGAGCTTTGTATAAATGATAAAAAGGTTAATTCTGACCTAGAGGTTGCGACGGTCTTCGAAAAGTATTTCGCTGACATTCCAGTCTCAACTACAAAAGACTTAAATTCCTCACCTGCAGTTGCAGAAAAAATGCTCAAAGAAAATGTCAAGGAATGTGATGTCAATTTTAGTTTTAAAGAGATTACCTCCAGAGACATTATTAACACATTCAAATTACTGAATATTAAAAGTACTACCGATCTCTGGGGAATATCTACAAAAATTATTAAATCCATAATTGACATCATTGCCCCTTACTTAGCCTTAGTATTCAATTACTGTATTAAGAGTGGTGTGTTCCCGGACCTCATGAAGCATAGCAAGGTGATGCCTCTTTTTAAAGCTGGAAGTAAATCTGACCCAGCCAATTATAGACCAATTTCTATACTACCGGCTTTTAGTAAAATTTTCGAAAAAATTATTTTAAACCAATTGCTAGTTCATTTTAACTCGAATAATCTACTACATAGTAATCAATTCGGTTTCACTAAAGGTCGGTCCACAACAGATGCAGGCATCAGCCTTCTTTGCAGCATATTTGAAGCTTGGGAGGGGACACAGGATGCTCTTGGTGTGTTTTGTGATCTTTCCAAGGCGTTTGACTGTGTCGAGCACGCTACTTTGGTCAAAAAATTATACCACTATGGTATAAGGGACACAGCACTAAATTTTTTAAGTTCTTACCTCAACAATAGAACTCAGAGAGTGGAAATAAATTGTAAAAGATCTGCTGGCACCAAAATTGAGTTAGGTGTTCCACAGGGATCTATTTTAGGTCCGTTTCTTTTTCTCATCTACATAAATGACTTACCGTATCTAGTAAAAGATAAGCATGAGATAGTACTTTTTGCTGATGACACTTCACTAATTTTTAATGTGAAGCGACGACAGTCAAACTATGACGAGGTAAATAGTGCTCTTTCAAAAATGGTACATTGGTTTAATGTAAATAATTTACTTTTAAATTCAAATAAAACAAAATGTATAAAGTTTAGCCTGCCAAATGTTAGGCAGGTCCAAACCAATGTACTATTAAATGATGAGAAAATGAACTTAGTAGACACCACTGTATTCCTAGGTATAACACTAGACTGTAAATTACAGTGGGGTCCTCATATTGTAAAACTGGCAGATAGGCTCAGTTCTGCAGCATATGCAGTAAAAAAAATTAGAGAAATTTCAGATGAAGATACAGCGAGACTAGTTTATTTTAGTTACTTTCATAGCATAATGTCCTACGGCATCCTTTTATGGGGAAATGCCGCGGACATTAATACTATATTTGTGCTGCAGAAGCGAGCTATACGTTCTATTTATAAGTTGTCATCTTTTGAATCTCTGAGAGAAAAGTTTAAAGAAATAAGTATTCTGACCGTCGCATCTCAATACATTTTGGACAATGTGTTGTATGTAAAAAAGAATATAAATGATTTCAGAAAAAAAAGCGACAACCATTGTATAAACACTAGAAATAAGCACAAATTAGATATACCAGTGATTAGACTTGGCAAGGTAGGTAAATCTTTTAAAGGTCAATGTATACGCCTATACAATAGAATCCCAGAAAACGTTCAAAATCTTTCTATAAATAAATTTAAAAAATTAGTTAAAGAACGTTTGTGTGCTAAAGGTTATTATAAGGTTAATGATTTCATTGATGATTGCACACCCTGGGAATAAGGTGCCTCTATGCTAGGTTACAACTTTGTACACTTTGTTTTTATAATTTTAGTTTTAAGTCATAACATTGTTATGTATATTGTATAATATTATATTATATTTAAAAAGAAAAAGAACAATTTTCCAATCTTTTTGCTAAAAGATGGCCCCGCGCGAGTTTCTTACGCCGGTTCTTCTCGCCGGGCTAGTTTCCGAACCGGTGGTAGGCATCATGTAGGACAATTCTATAAGTGTTATTTAATAACCTATATGGAAATAAAATGTTTTGATTTTGATTTTGATTTTGATAGACAACGTGTAACAGAAATAAGTGATACAAATTTATTGCCGTAATTCTTGAGTTATGTATACTAAAAGAAATTGCAAAAATTTGTAAGCCATACAACTTTGGATAAAACTGAATTTAAAATATGGCAAAACATATTTGTAACAGCCCTACGTTTGTTGATTCTACACGTGGACATTCATTCAAGCCATTATGAGTCATCGCTAAAATCATAAATATAGAGAATGGATGAATGGATAAAATTGATGAAATTGATGAGAATGGAGGCCTTAGCCGCCGACGGTTCAGCAACATGCGTGAACAAAGGCAACTCTTTCAGCGGTGCTACTTTCACAGTAGACTGTAGACAAGAGATAATATTAAGTATCATAGCTTAAAGATGATTGACAATAAATGTCAAAAAACATAGTGCCGTACTAGAAATGACAGCGCAATTATTATCTTATGATGTAGTTACCATGTTACAGCCTCTAAGCGTTACTCTTTTGGGTCATTTCACAGTTTAAATGTGTTCATAGGCTTGTAGGTATCACTAATTTGTTTTACACGTTGTATAAGATTAATAGACAAGGATGTTAGCGAACAATCCACAATGTGCTGTTTACACATTTTGTATTCTTATAACGGAGACATAATCTTTTGAAAACAAGTGCAAATTAGTGGAATTTTATATGTACATTCTCAAATGTATTGATTAGGGTTAATAGCCGAGGATGTGATATCCATTGGCGGCTTGTTTTTTAAATAGATAAAATTAATTTGCATTGATTTGAATACGTAAGTACCTACCTATTGATAAAAAGCGACGAGGTTATCTGCGAATAAACATAATAATAATAATCTCTATGGAGGTTTCACACCACGTCAATCTATAAATGTAGATACGATATAGGTAAATCCGGCACGGAGCCACTCATATCACAAAGTAGATATATAACAGAGACACGACCTAGTACTAGAAAATGGTATCTCCCTGATACTGGCAATGCGACTGGCTAAGTGTGAAGTCCAGGCACCTTCCGGAAAACGCTATCTAGCGCCACTATTGGAAAATACTAATTTCGATTTAATACACATCCATGACCCAAGAACATTGAAAACTTTTGTTCCCTCAGCGGGATTCGAACCCAGGACCTCTCGCTCGAGCACCAACGCGCTCAACTACTGCGCTACGGAGGTCCTCAACATAAAAAAGCATAATATTATATATACGGTCGAATTGAGAAACCTCCTTTTTTTAAGACGGTTGAAAATAGTGTAAAGATAATATTATGAATATTGATAATCATTAATTTATTCATAGAATTCCAAGCCGTAACTAACGTCACAACACAGTAGGTACACTCGATAGTTGCTTTAGAGCCAATATCACCAGCACGAGTTAAAGTAATCCTTCATTGAAAAAAACTGATAAGAAAGTCGGTCCTGCGCCTGATCTCCCGCCAGTCGTGTGTCGGTTATACGTCTCACTAGGCTACGAGAGAAAAAGAGAGATTGCTTCGGTGTATCACGCACACACTTGGGCAACTGTAACTCCTGTGTAGCTGGCCTGGTTTTAATGAATCCGGCCACCGTCACCGAAATCGGTGTGGAAGGCATTATTATTACTTACAGTAGAACGCCGATTATCCAAATTAATCGGGACCGGGGTCGATTCGGATAATCGGACATAGACTGGTAATAACAAATAAACGAACTGTCACACATAGAATAAACTTTATTAAGCCGCGCGACGCGAAACATGTAGTATCTTGCATCTAGAAATATATCTGGACTCGAGCGTGTTTCAACTTGTTACAACAATACAAAACAAAAATTACTTGGTTTTAATTTTTTATATTAAGCTTAGGACCGATTCGGATAATTGGCGATTCGGATAATCGGCGTTCTACTGTACTTTATTAGATCTATAGCTGTGCCCGCGACCTCGTTCGCGTGGTTGTCGGCAACACTATCGCGATTATCTTTTGATTGCTCACGTTGGTTTTTGTTATTATGATTATTAAATAAAATAAAAGATTAAAAAAACTATAACCCGACTTCGCAAAAAAGGGGTCTAAAAGGCTGAATGTGAATAATTTTTCCCGTTTTTGCAACATTTGTCACTGACGCTTCGCCCCTATTGGTCGCAGCGTAATAACTACTATCCAACAGAAAATTCCGATTTGAAAATATTTTTATTTGTTGAATCAGATTCGTAGTGTCTGAGATTAGCGCGTTTAAACAAACAAACAAACTCTTCCGCTTTATAATATTAGTATAGATATTATATCATCGTCTATCTATTACTACAATTAGAAACTCATTGTAGTCAATATGGAGGACATAACTCTCCGTCCTCTGCATCACGGTCAAGAAACAAAAACGCCACCGACAATATTACACTTACTTTATTAGATCTTTATTATATAATAACCATAAACAACACTAAAAGCTCATGTTGGTCGGCATGGAGGACATATCCTCCGAGGGACTCTGGCTGGAGCTGAACGAGCTGAAGGTCTCCCGCGTCTCCTCCTTGACCCGCAGCTCGGAGGGCGGGCGGGGGGCGGGCGGGAAGGCGCGCTCCTTGAGCTTGTCCCTGCTGCTGTGTTTGTGCTTGTGCTTGTGTTTGTGCTTCTTCTTGTCCTTCTTCTTCTTTTTAGCCTGAAAAGAATTTGTTATCATAACAATTATCTTAACGAATTGCTGTTCGTTAGTCTCGCTAAAACTCGAGAACGGTCGAACCGATTCGGCTATATTTAGTCCCGATTTCACCAACGCATGTTAGTGTTAACGGCTTGTTAAAATACCATGCCTTCTCATTCATTGATAGGAATTACGAGAGGAACAACATGATATTTAACGAAGGGTTAACTAACATTGCTTGGTGAAACACGACCTTAATCTGGAAATACTCGTAGAAGTCTATGGAAGGTTTAAACGGTTCGTATGCTCAACGAAGTGGGCACGGGTCAGATAGTCTTATATATAAAAATGAATTGCTGTTCGTTAGTCTCGCTAAAACTCGAGCTAAACGGCTAAACCGATTCGGCTATTTTTAGTCTTGAAATATTAGTATAGTGTAGACGTACCTTGGGCGCGGCCAGGTCGGGCTTGTCCGCGAACATGCCGGGCTCGAAGCCCACGGGCCCGGCCGTGCCCGGGATGCCCGGCAGCGGCGCCGCGTTGTCCGATATGTACTCCCGCTTCTCGTCGTCCTGTCGACAAACATAATATTATGTTATGGACCAGGTGATTCATCCGGGCATTATTAATAATCGTGATGTAGCGCGGGCACTATGAACTGTCTTGCTCTATAGGGCTAAGTGATAATTGAAGACATGAATCGATGAAGTATAATTATTATAGTAGATGTATAAAAAAATACCCGTAAAATTGAGTTTAAACGGTCACTTAAACATTTTAGGACATGTAGTAACATATTGAGTACATTGATTCTAGATACGGATCTTTAGATTAATAATAATAATAGCTCCCCTCACCGATTTCGGTGTCGGTAGACGATTTCATTGCAACCAGGCCAGCTACGCAGAAGTTATTTTATACAGCCCAAGTGTGTGCGCTATACACAAATACACTCTCTCTTCCTTTTACTCGCATAACCCGGTAAACCGACACGATTGGCGAGACAAGAATAGGCCCAGGACCGACTTTTTACATGTCCGCACGACGGACGTTTTTACACGACGCATGGATCATCGTTTTTGTCAGACAATCGTGTGACCAGCCTGCATTGCCCTAACCTAACCAAACTTGAAAACAATTATTTTTGTTTGACAATCGGGTGACCAGCCTGCATTGCCCTAACCTAACCAAACTTGAAAACAATTATTTTTGTTTTTCCAACGCGGGAATCGAACCCACGATTTCCGGGTCGAGAGCGAAGCTCTGAACCACTAGACCACGGAGGCGCATCCATTACATTCATGTCTTCAATTACTATACAGGGTGATTCATCTATACTAATCTATACTAATATTATAAAGAGGTAACATTTGATTGTTTGTTTGTTTGTTTGTTTGAATGGAATAGGCTCTGAAACCACTGAACCAATATGAAAAATTCTTTCACCGTTGGAAAGCTACATTCCTAGCGCTGAACATAGGCTATATTATATGTTTAAAAAAAGTAGGGCTCCTTACTAAAACCCCAAAAATGTAGCCCAAAGTGTAAAAAAACGACCTCCAAAATTTCTTACATCGTGTGCGCTTCGACAACGGCTTGACCGATTTCGCAAATTTTTTTTACGGTATGTTCGTTATTGTCACGAAAAGGTTATTATGAAAGAAAAAGGTGAAAAAAATAAGCAGAAAATTAAAAAAAAAGAAGAAAATACGTGATGGTCACGAGGGGTTTGAACCTGGGCTCGATCGATTCACGTCGTTGCCAGTTTATATGACACGGGTGTCATGGTAACAAAATTGTTTACAAATGGAAAATAAAAATTATGAAATGCTATAAATTTCGTTTTTATATCAGCTTAAACTATTTGGATTAATAAAATTATTAGGATTAACAAAAACATGAATCCTAGTTTAAGCTGATATAAATACGGTATGTATAGCATTTCAAAATTTTTGTTTTCCATTTGTAATCAACGTTGTTACCATGACGACCGTTAGACGTTATAGACGTTAGGCTGCGTTTCCATTGACGCGGGGCGAGGCGGACAGGGGCTTGCGGTACCCGAATTGACCAATCACTATGCTCGAAATCTCCGCTCCACTCCGCTTGGGACCACTAAGTTCCTATGCGCCCCGCTCCGCGTCAGTGGAAACGCCAAGATTGGAGATGTTTTCCAAATCTATACATCTATACAAATAAATAAAATTGAAGTGTCAGTTTGTAACTTTCAATTAGCAATGTTTTTCTAATTGCATATGTCATTTTAAACGATATCTTCTGCTTTTTTTTTGCATTGGCAACGATATTTACTGAAAACGAAAATGTAATTTAAAAAAAAATGTCTGTCTGTCAGCGTGTCTCTTTGCTCCGGCTAATCTCTGGAACGGCTGGACCGATTTTAACGAGACTTTCACTGGTAGGTAGCTAAAGTTATAAGGATTAATTTAGGCTACTTTTCATCATCATCATCATCGTCATCTAACTAATGATCACCGAATCGGCTGGACCGACTGTGACGGGAGCGTTCACCGGGCTTAGCTTATGTTAGTAGGAGTAAATATCTTTAAGTATAAAAGTAAGTCGTGTTAGTTAAATTATTTATAACTCAAGAACGGCTTTATCGATATGGCTGAAAATTGGTGAGGAAGTAGCTTAGAGCAAGTAGACGGACATAGGATACTATGCGGGTTCCGGGTTCCCGCGTTGCGGGTTCCGCGTTGCGGGTTTCGGGTTCCCATGCTGCGGGTTCCGGGTTCCCGCGTTGCGGGTTCCGGGTTCCCGCGTTGCGGGTTCCGGGTTCCCGCGTTGCGGGTTCCGGGTTCCCGCGTTGCGGGTTCCGGGTTTCGGCGTTGCGGGTTCCGCGCTCCCGCTTTGCGGGTTCCGGGTTCCGGGTTCCCGCGTTGCGGGTTCTGCGTTGCGGGTTTCGGGTTCCCATGCTGCGGGTTCCGGGTTTCCGCGTTGCGGGTTCCGGGTTCCCGCGTTGCGGGTTCCGGGTTCCCGCGTTGCGGGTTCCGCGTTGCGGGTTCCGGGTTCCCGCGTTGCGGGTTCCGGGTTCCCGCGTTGCGGGTTCCGGGTTCCCGCGTTGCGGGTTCCGGGTTCCCGCGTTGCGGGTCCGGGTTCCCGCGTTGCGGGTTCCGGGTTCCCGCGTTGCGGGTTCCGGGTTCCCGCGTTTCGGGTTTCGGGTTCCCGCGTTGCGGGTCCCGGTTCCCGCGTTGCGGGTTCCGGGTTCCGGGTTCCCGCATTGCGGGTTCCGGGTTCCCGCGTTCCGGGTTCCCGCGTTTCGGGTTCCCGCGTTGCGGGTCCGGGTTCCCGCGTTGCGGGTTCCGGGTTCCCGCGTTGCGGGTTCCGGGTTCCCGCGTTGCGGGTTCCGGGTTCCCGCGTTCCGGGTTCCCGCGTTGCGGGTTCCACGTTGTTTTTTTTAGTTGAATTTCATCATAAACTCTTTTTATGCTCAACGAAGTGGGCAAGGGTCATCTAGTGGTTCATATATCAAGCCTATAGTGAGAAGATTTTTTTGAAATTTTTGAAAAAAAAAAATTTGAAAGAGAAAAATTCAAAGGTTTAAAATGCCCACAAGGAGTGAATCTTACTATGCTGGGGCTCGCGGGCTCCTAGTCTATACACACGAACGCACTGGTCGTTGACCCAAGACATGACCAGGATTGAAACTCATCTGTTTTGTGACTTATGGAGATCTTTAATCGCGATTTGACGCGTTATGGTAAGTAATTTACATGAGGTGTGCTGAAAAAATGCTCTACGCGTCATTATCTTCACATAATATATTCGGCTTGATATAATATCAACCATGCATCACTCTGTATAAAATTAATTCTAAATTAACATATTTATCACATAGCACGGTCATTATTATATTGCTACTTGACTAAGTACTTTAACGACATGCAGTTACCGTACACATGTTGTAATCATATCATTGTTTATATTATAGTATAATATAAACAATTCATGATACAAATTAGATTCCCTTATCAAACAAAAACTGTTTATCAAAATCCTATGTCTAAATATTGAATGTTGTATTAAAATGATACAGCATTTCTGTAAACGATGCGTTATTTCAAATATATGAAAGACGTCGTATAAATGTTTGCAAGTGCATTTATGATAACCCATATTTCTATATTGACATAATACTCGTATAACGTTCTACTATGAAATCTGGGGGCACGGGAGTGCCCCCGTCAAGACGAGCCAAGCGAAGCGCAAGGGCACTACCTACCTTTTCTCGAAAGGTTTCGTCGTTTTTTTGAACTCTCATAACTTTGCTTTGGATGATGCTACATAGTTGAAAATTTCAACATATAATGACACCAGTAAATACATGAAACATACAAAGTTTAAATGTTGTAGCTATTATACTTTAGATTTTATCAATGTCTAAAAACCCCAGATTTCGTCACTGACTCATTTATACATCATCAAAATTCATAAGGTACTTCCTGACGTCCTAGTAAGCTGATATTATTTATGTAAGCTGTTATTGCTACAAAAGCAACAAAAAAATTATTAAAATATAAATGCCGCCATTTTGAATCCATTATGGTGGATGGTACAAAATGGATGTTTAATATTATGTTTATTATACGTATATGATCTTTAATACATAAAAAAAATATTATATTATACAATATAATACAAGTACATAAAAAAAAATAAGACCTACTTTTTGTAGGACCGATAATCGGTCAGATTTTTGCTCCATATTATTTCTATCCGACTTTATTTATTTGAGTGCGTTGCACTACTGCAATCTGTATGTTCTATTTGATTCCGATTATAAATCGGTGACCGACTATTTGTAAATGAAAAATATATCTATGAGAAAATTAGTTTTTTATCCACTTATTTAAAATTAGGTATTATTTATTTGGTAAGTAAAAATTAGGTAAGAATTAACAGGCAGCAAGTAGTAATTTGTAGTCAGTGTATGTAAACAAAATATTACGTTGATCACTTGAAATCGGTCCGACATAAGCTCCCGCTGACGTTATAATCAAACAATCAAAGAGAATAATCAAAGAGAATATAATCACTACGTTTATATTTATTAACGTAATTATTGTGAAATATTGTGTTTAGAGGGAATCTTATGTAAAAACCGTTCAACACTTCGATAGCGCGATGTAGGTAGCTACCATCGCAATCTATGTTTGGAACTGTGAAACATCTAAACACACATTGATCAACAAATTTAACAGTCGGTAACGTTATAATGATAACAATAAACGAAAATATTACACGATCAATGTATAAATAATTTTAGTGTTTAATCTTATGACTTTAATAGTCATAATAATAATATGATTTTTAACACGTCCCGTGATAACGTTTAAAGATGGCCATAATCAAAAGAAAACCTTAAAGCTATTTTTCAAAAATAAAAAGAAATACATTTTTTTCCCTTCAAAAATGCTAAGTTGCACTTAGGTGTATGCACTTAGCATTAGTTTATAAGAGCCGTACAAGAATTAGTACCTCTAGTGACCAACAGATGGCGGTGACCGTCGTCTACATACGATATTATTATAGACTTACCGTATTATTTTAATAAGTATCAACATGCTTTATTAAAGACAATCTTCCTCGTATATATAAGTAATTCTCAAATTCTCGAATTATTAGTGTTGAATTTATACTAGTGGCATCCTAGAATATCCAAATAACAAGTTTCACTCCAGCAATAAAATAATGTATATTTTATAATTTATATTTATATATAATATAATTATAAATAATAATATAACAAATAAAGAAATATGGACGAGACATTTATTTGAAAATCCGCCTCTACCTCTTAAAAATTGCGGTGAAAGTTTATACACGGTATAATATTGACGGTGACATCAGTCGACGTAAGGCGTCACTACTATCGTTACGAACATTTCATACGAATTCATTAATCGTGTGCTAAATAAAACGGCCAAGCATCACGTTTTAACTGCAATGTAGCGTAAGTGAAGTTAAGCCTGGTGAAGTAAGGGCGCATAGATCAAGAATTTTGGTTCTACATGAGATCTAACCACTTTTTGATAGATTTTGATTAAGGTGTAGTGTAGAACTTGGCTTTATACGATATCTGATAACTTTTTCACAGGGTAAGCTGTGTAGGCTCGTCTTGACAACATTTTTACATGAAAATGTTTTTGGTGGGATGCGTTATTTAAATAACATACGAAGACGAAGCTGGAATAAAATACATACATTGTGGGACGAGTGTTCCAAATCTTATATATAAAAAAGAATTGCTGTTCGTTAGTCTCGCTAAAACTCGACAACGGCTGAACCGATTCGGCTATTTTCAGTCTTGAAATATTTTTGGAAGTCCCGGGATGGTTTAAACGGTTTAACGGTATATGCTCAACGAAGTGGGCACGGGTCAGCTAGTATATTATATTTATAACAATAATTTTTTCCGTTTATTGCGATTAGCAACACCACATGCGGGCGTGTTTCGTGCGTGCGTGAACGCGCATACGTGCAGAATGGGCACAGATAATATTTTCTTTACATCCTATCCACAAAACATAAACAGTAAAAATAAAAACTACAGGTCTAAACTATGTATAAATGTTATGGGACCAAATGGCAGCTATTCTACGTAGAATAAAAAAAATCACGCAAATCGTTTTTAATTTAATACTTTGTGAGAGGCATAACCAGCAGTAGACGTCACAGCTGAAATAACGAAGATGTGAAACGAAACGTTGTTTTATCTGTCAAATAGGTTCTCAAGTGAGGTTGGGTTTGTGATTGTTTTATTTATAGGGGCGTTAGTCGCCAAACTCACATGAAACATCGGCATCGGCGTATCCGTGATCGATATTATGTCAATCTTGTCGTCCTCCTCTTTGATGTGTGCGAGCGGGACGGGTAGATCGCTCGGCGCGTCCGTCGTCAACATCGGCCCGACTTGCAGTTCGTCCTTCATCGGCACCTTAAATCGTACGAAAAGTAATAAAAATACGATAGCATTTTTTTTCTGTATGAAAATATCAATACAACATAATGCTTTTTTCAAAGTCACTTTTTTTATACATTTATTATTAACAATTCCAAGTGTCAATTAGTCTATTGAATGTTTTTTTAATTGATGGTATTGTAGCCCCCTGGTAAACAAATATTGTAAAACTAAAATTATTTAAGTACCATAAAAAATAATATCTAAAGATATTAAACTATTAAATTTAATATAATGCGCGAAAGAGATGGGAACAACCGATTGTGACGTCACGTTGTTAACCCTACGTAGATATTACACCAACCAGCGTACAAAAATAGTTTAGCAAGAAAGATGAAAAGTTTTATTTAATTGCAACTTAAAAGTTTAAAAACTTATACTTCCAAAAGTAAATAAATTTACTATCCATTCAATAACCCAATTATAATAAAGGTACGAGTAAATATGCCCAAATGGACGTGGTGCGGTGACGGAGTTATAACATATTATATGTTATAACGGGTGTAAAAGAAGCAGTCACTTTGGGATATTATTATACTACCTTTTCTCATTCTAGGAATGTATTTTTTTTTAAATATTAAAAAAAAAAATTTTTGTTGTTATTGTTATTTTTGCGACAAAAAAATAAGAAATGGTGAAAAAGAAAAAAAATTTTTTTTAGTTTTTGACAAAAAAAAAATACATTTCCAAAATGAGGAAAGGTAGTATAATCCTATCTTAAAGTTATAGTGACTGCTCTTTTTACACACTGTATACTAGGCGTCTGTTTCACTATGGCGACGCGTTACAACCTCACGCGGTATTCAGCCACACTCACGTCTTCGATCTCCTGCTTGATGACCGGCTTCACCTCCACCTCCCGCAGCCTCTCTCTCTCCCGCTCCATTCTCTCTCGTTCCCTATCTAGCCTCTCCCTCTCGCGGTGGTGCATCTGTTTCATCATCGCCTGTATCTCCGGCAGCGGCACGCACAGCGGCCGCTTGAGCCCGTACAGCGTGTAGTACAAGTCGACCAGGTCGCAGCGGAGTCGCGCGTCGTTGGACAGCTGGCTGTTCATGTTGTTCCATAGTCTGTGGAGACCAGACAACTTATATTATAATATCTATGGACGCCTCACACAACATCTATGTGGCCCCGTGATAAGTGTACGAAGAACCCGCAACCGTAACCACGGCGCTACAGAGACTTAGGGAAGCCGGCAGAATTCTACGGATTTAAATATTTTAGTAACTGCTACGCAAATAATGTAACCGCGCACTTGTAAACTTGGACGCGTGTGACAGATTCGTGTGTATATTTCCTGTTTAAATGTATTTTATACTTGTCCACCAACCCCCTTAGTACAATTGCTTGTAAACGCCACATCATTCGTGTGCGTCAGGTCTGTATCGGTCGGGCTACACGCACCTGTGCACCAGCTGGTCGGAGTCGAGCCTGTGTCGCGCGACGCGCTCGAAGGGCGGGGCGGCGACGAGCGCGCGCGCCAGGCGGTGCCGCACGGCGGGCTCGGGGTCACCCTCCACCGCCGCCAGCGGCGCCGCCAGATCGCACGTCTGTAACGGTCGGGCTACACGCACCTGTGCACCAGCTGGTCGGAGTCGAGCCTGTGTCGCGCGACGCGCTCGAAGGGCGGGGCGGCGACGAGCGCGCGCGCCAGGCGGTGCCGCACGGCGGGCTCGGGGTCGCCCTCCACCGCCGCCAGCGGCGCCGCCAGATCGCACGTCTGTAACGGTCGGGCTACACGCACCTGTGCACCAGCTGGTCGGAGTCGAGCCTGAGTCGCGCGGCGCGCTCGAAGGGCGGGGCGGCGACGAGCGCGCGCGCCAGGCGGTGCCGCACGGCGGGCTCGGGGTCGCCCTCCACCGCCGCCAGCGGCGCCGCCAGATCGCACGTCTGTAACGGTCGGGCTACACGCACCTGTGCACCAGCTGGTCGGAGTCGAGCCTGTGTCGCGCGGCGCGCTCGAAGGGCGGGGCGGCGACGAGCGCGCGCGCCAGGCGGTGCCGCACGGCGGGCTCGGGGTCGCCCTCCACCGCCGCCAGCGGCGCCGCCAGATCGCACGTCTGTAACGGTCGGGCTACACGCACCTGTGCACCAGCTGGTCGGAGTCGAGCCTGAGTCGCGCGGCGCGCTCGAAGGGCGGGGCGGCGACGAGCGCGCGCGCCAGGCGGTGCCGCACGGCGGGCTCGGGGTCGCCCTCCACCGCCGCCAGCGGCGCCGCCAGATCGCACGTCTGTAACGGTCGGGCTACACGCACCTGTGCACCAGCTGGTCGGAGTCGAGCCTGTGTCGCGCGGCGCGCTCGAAGGGCGGGGCGGCGACGAGCGCGCGCGCCAGGCGGTGCCGCACGGCGGGCTCGGGGTCGCCCTCCACCGCCGCCAGCGGCGCCGCCAGATCGCACGTCTGTAACGGTCGGGCTACACGCACCTGTGCACCAGCTGGTCGGAGTCGAGCCTGTGTCGCGCGGCGCGCTCGAAGGGCGGGGCGGCGACGAGCGAGCGCGCCAGGCGGTGCCGTACGGCGGGCTCGGGGTCGCCCTCCACCGCCGCCAGCAGCGCCGACAGGTCCTCGGCGCGACCCTCCACTGACACGAACTCCACGAGGCACTCGAACGCCGCGAGGCGCACGTCTGCAACGATTAATTAGCATGTAAAATATCATCAGTAAGGGGGGGGGGACTTATAAAAATATTTACACTCTGCACTAACTATACGGTTGATACTCTGGCAGAAAGTTTCTCCAGTGGAGACCTGGAGACCCTAAAATCTTTTGAAATTTATATGCATATAAATAATAATTGTATTTAATTGAATTGGAACGGAGAATACATAAAAAATGCGTGATAATTCCATTACCTACATTCATATAACATTAATTTTCGGAAGTATATTTATTTATTTTGCATTTAAGTATATTTCCTCTGTCACCTTATACGAAACGTTGATGGGAGATGCTATTCTTACTCCGGAACTCCACGGAAATCAGAAAGAAAAAGACGCTTTCACGTCAAAATACGTACAAAGTTGTTGGTCTCCTACCTATATACTGTCCATACTGCGCGTACGCACGGAAAACCGTCGGAATGCTCGGCAGATGGCCACACTGCTGCAGCCGCCGTATCGCCTTGAGGCAGCTGACGGTGATGGTGTTCTTATAGCAGGGAAGCACCTTCTCCAAGTTGAGCACTCGGGTTATCTCTTCTAGAACTAGCTTCGTGTCGGCGGATAGAGAGTCGGCAGTTATGGGAGCTCCCTGTTAATGGTAATGGATATTGAAATGGCAACATATAAATTACACATATTATATTTATGGTTATATTATGGTAACACTGTCAAGCTTCTTTCCGCCAAAAAATCGCCGATAGTATAGTCAGGTAAAAATGTTCTAAAATGTTTGTTTAAATAGTCCAGTCTAGCCAACATTTATGTTAATATAGATAAATATTATATTGAAGAGACTTGTGGGAGTATATACTAGTGAAAGTCCCAAAGGGAGATCTCCGACCAAGCGACATGGTATGCTCGGTCAGGTCGAAGCTCACTGTACTAGATTTCAGTAGTTCTATATAAAGCGCTGGAAAACATCGATAGCGCGATGCAGGATTGTGGCGCTAGTTGTATCGCCACATACTATTGGAAAAATATTCTTAATTGACCTAAATACGCCTTAAGCACATGGATAAAAAAACATGTGAGTTTTACTAGCCTCTTATACTTCTGTAATGTTAACAACATTTGTCGTTAGAGAAGTGACCGCTGGAGTTGTCGACCACTCACCGGCTGCAGCACCGATATGACGGGCGTGATGGTCGCCGCCAGCGCGTCCACGAGCGCCGCCTTGTAGTAGTTGTCGGAGAAGTGGTTTTTGGAGTTGTCGTTGTATTTGAACAGGTCCAGGAGGAACCGGACAACCTCGGGCGGGCATATGCCGTGGATGTTGCGCAAACCTAAAACAATTGTTACATAAAATTTGATGGGTGTTAAATATTAATATATTATATTAGCACTATTACAACGCTAGGGAAGTTCGAAAACAGAAATATATAATATTAACATAATAACGTTGGCTAAGTGAAATAGCGCGCGATATGCCCATACCATTCGCTAACACCACACAATAACTTGTTGGCTGTTTGTTTTATTAACTATATCGCTGTCAAACCTTTATTTGCCCTTCTGGGGATATCCCCAGAATGGCTGGGGCAATGTAGAGGACATGCCGGGGCCATACCGGTAACTGGAAAAATAGCCAGCAGGTATGTACTTTACGATACAGTATAGGAATGGTTAAAAAAATGTATTCGCTTTTATATTGAAGAACTTTTTCAGGAGGTCAAACATAGGTTTGCATCATCACACCCACCGGCCATGGCGACCGGGATGGTCCGCTGCAGGAAGTAGTGCTGCAGGTTGTCGAAGCTGTTCTGCTTGATGATGTGCGGCGCGGCGAAGGAGCCGAACATCTTGCGGAATATCGTCAGCATCGCCGGCGGCCCCGCCCACAGGCTGATCATGGCGTTCGCCACCTGCAACCGGATTCATTAATTTCAATATATACTTACACCAGCTTTCCTTAGAAATAAGTTTCTTGATGGACTGACAGCGCCACCTACCGGGTCCAATCATTGGATAATACACTATAACCTTTCTCGGGAACCAATATATCCATTTGTGAAAACAGCATCGATGCAGCGGACTCAAAACAAACTCATAGAGTTTAATTTGAATGAAAGACAGACGCGGAGAAGAAATTTGTTTTATAATATGCAAATTTATATTATAAGGCCTAAGATTTTTTAAACGCACTAATCTAAGAAACTATAGTTTCATTGTTTGATAGCTTTTAAATCAAAGAAGGCTTCAGGGTATATTATATAAAAATTACACTAAATTGCCCAGTTACATCACAAATGTAACGACAAAGGAAACATAATACATGTTCACAAAGTTTAAGGCGAGGAGTAACCGCAACTAGCGCCACTCTTTTTAAAATAAATTTTACAATGACACAAAGATCTTATTAAAAAAAGTAATCGGTTCAAACTTTAATTAAATAGTTAAACTAATTTATTATAGCGCTAGTTGCGGTTATTCCTCGCCTTAAAGGCTGTGTATTTCGACTCTATTTTTAGAGTGTAAACCAATAAATTACCTTGGTCAAACAATGCGCGGCCCTGCATCTAATCTTGTAGTACACTTGCTCGTTCTCTATGGTGTCGGTCAGGGCCTTGCGCGTGGCCGGGCCGGGGTAGTTGTGCAGCGCGTCTATGGCCTCGGACTGGGCCGTGACGTCACGCTCGTGGCGCAGCTGGTACTGCCACTGGTAGTCGGGCTGCGAGATCACGGTGGTCCGAAGCAGCGACATCTCGGGGTCGAGGCGGATCCACAGAACGGGAGAGTCGCTGGAAATAGAATAAGGCTAGTTTTAACACGCTTTCATAAGCTTGGGTTGTATGTATGCATACAATGTGTAAAATAAATCCCATCAAAAACATAACTTGCAAAAAGTGCCAAGTCTCGCTACTTAGTTCTTCTACCGTAAAAAGTTGTGAGATACATGTTATGCCAAGTAGGGGTTAGTCGGTCGGTCTAACAATATCTTATAGTGAGCATATAATATTTCATGTTTTAAATAAATAAGTTTTTTTTTACTTATTTATTTAAAACAAGGTTGGAGGAGGCCTTTGCCGACTGGCAAACAGATCTAGGAAAGATAAGAAAGCAACAGTTTTTAGCTTAGATATAATTTTAGTTTAAAAGTATTTTGGTAACCTTATTGTTATTTGTTAAGTAAAAATGTAAAAAGAAAATATGTAAGATCTGAATAAAGGCTATTTTTATTAAATCAATAAGTAGATTGACTTGGCAATCGCGTGAAAAGAACATATTAATATTTATCTCTTAACACTTATTGGGCCTTGTTTAAGCAGTGGATTAATAGGCTGATAAATAAATAAAATAAATAAAAATCTAGTACTTCCAAATAGGTTAGATACTGTAAGGTTATATATTGTGTACCATGACTGTAACATGTGTATGTATGCTGACGCGTGCGAGATGTTATTGTGTGTGTAAGATTCGTGTGTGACTGGATTTAAGTATTAGAATAATATTGATTAAACAGTCGGTAATTAGCATCTGAGCGTTTCACTTGTGTCCCCTAATATCTAGATACCCTAGACTCCACAGTAACACTTTTAGAATTGTGCTACATGATGACCTACCACCGATAATGAATGAATTGATACTTCTCCAAAACACTTACTCCATAGCAGACAGATCCATATCCACTTCCTCGCCGGTGCACAGGGGGATCTTCTTCTTCTTGTTCCTTCTGCTTTTGCTGTGGCAGGTGATGTCCGCTTTCACCACGGTGTTCTCTATCTGTAGCGTGTGTTTAAATGTTCCGTCGAGCTCCTGAAGTTGCACCAACAGCGGGCCGACGTATTTACGTATGCCGCGCTCGCTGACGCAGTCTTGTCTGATTTCCAGCTCTACTGTATTCCTGAGGAATATTCACAAGATTATCACAGTATGGTAGCTTGTAGCAGCCTAGTAGTTTTGGTTTATATTGGAGAGCTTGACAGTGATTGACGATAGTTATTCAATGATGAAGTTTTTGATTTTGCTTTTAATAGGTAATTTCTGTTCGTGCTGCAGTTGTCTCTATCGCGCTAGTGCTGGCTCTAGCTAGCCAGGCATATTAGGCACTGCGAGACAGCAATATATTTTATGAATATGTACCTATTTTGTATCTCTCAACGCAGTTTCCTCTTAAGAAAATACTATGGAAACATTTTTTTACGATAAACATGCTGTAAAACTGTCAAAACTTTTATAAGTTATGTACATAATATATTTAAGACTTTTATGTCCCAGCTAAACATTGAAAACTTTTTGTTCCATTAGGCGCTGTAGAGGTCGTCATATTAGAACCATTATATCTGTATATTGTGCTTTATTTCCATTAAATAGAATCAACAAAAAAATGCGTACACTTAGGCAAAGATCACCAACCTTTTCCTATTAAACACTGACGTCAGCGAGAACTTGGCGTGTCCGCCCGTCCTCACCCACTGGTCCACGAACACGGCCATGTCCTTGCCGGTCACCGTGAATATGGCCTTGACGAAGAGATTGGTGGACAGTAGCAGGTGGCCCCAGAGCCCGCTGCCGATCTTCGTGTTGGCGGCGTTGGTGGCGAGAGACAGCTGCTTGTTGAACACCTGCAGCAGTAGCTCTTGACCGATACGCTGCTCCAACATCCGCAGCACCAGGTGGGACTTTTTGCGCATCACCTGGAGTGGATATTTGGTATGTTTCAAATAAAATAATATGTATAATATCATAAATTTCTACAAAAAACATAAATTTTCCCATACAATATTTTTTTTAAAAAGTTCCTCATTTAGTGCTGGTACTTTCTCAGTAAACTCTATATACAGTACCCATAAACACCGTTAAGTATTATCACTCATTAATATTATAGCCTGTATATTGAATACTGTTACGCTATACAGCTGGTGACGGGCGGCTGCCACGGGTCCAGCACGATGCCGCCGTACTGCTGCTCGTCATCCCCCGCAGCAGCCGGTAGTACACACCTCTATATACCGCGGCGACATGGTGTGCACGTTCCGCACGGGGAAGTAGAACACGTCCTTGCTCTCGACGCGCGCGCCGCTGACGGGCAGCTGCCACGGGTCCAGCACGATGCCGCCGTACTGCTGCTCGTCATCACCCGCAGCAGCCGGTAGTACACACCTCTATATACCGCGGCGACATGGTGTGCACGTTCCGCACGGGGAAGTAGAACACGTCCTTGCTCTCGACGCGCGCGCCGCTGACGGGCGGCTGCCACGGGTCCAGCACGATGCCGCCGTACTGCTGCTCGTCATCACCCGCAGCAGCCGGTAGTACACACCTCTATATACCGCGGCGACATGGTGTGCACGTTCCGCACGGGGAAGTAGAACACGTCCTTGCTCTCGACGCGCGCGCCGCTGACGGGCGGCTGCCACGGGTCCAGCACGATGCCGCCGTACTGCTCCTCGAACGTCATCACCTGTAACGGCGGTCGAAGGGTTACTTGGGACGGCTTCAGGTTAGTAAGATGTGTGAACAGCTAGAACCTTATTTACAAGAAAGGCAATAGACCAAATAGGTACTTCCATTCTTGCCCGTGTCCTTGAGGAGTAAGTTGACAAACTTGTAATACAGGCTATGTTTATATATTTTATCAATCAAAAACAAAATATTTTATTTCGAAATGAAACTTAACAAAGCTATTTTCGGAAAGTCAACAAAAAGGCTACCACCTATCTTTAAGTTAGTAAGATATACAGTATATCACTAGATTCTTTGGGAATTTAAAGTAGCCTATGTTTTTATCCACCTTGCCAAATTTTATCAAAATCCGTTCATTACTTTTTGCCTGAAAGAGCCACAAACATCTATCCATCCCAAGACTAACTACATTCTATAGTACGTCCGAGATAAGTTTAACCTAAACGTAAACATAGCCATCTATGACACAACAATAGATTAGTGAGTGATGCCAATTGGACAATATTAATGCAATGATATTATTGTTAACTACATGAATCCATAGACTATAGAATATATTCTACAGTTGGCAGTGTCAAAATAGCGTATTTTTACTGTGAAGGTTTTTCATTTGATGTTTAAATATCTTAATTATTGTTTCATTGTTATAAAAGTATTGGATAATCAAGTATGATCCATTGATATACATGTGAAAGTGTTGATAGGTGTGCATAATAAATGAATAATTGAAAATTTCGATGTTTTCGGTTTGTTTACCTTTAGGTTAAATTTATCATGGAAGAACTATAGATTATTTTAATAAATGACTACAAACATACCTCCTGCAGCTCCTGATGTATCCAATACCTATATTCGTTGTTGCCAAAACACTTCTTGGAATACAATCCGCACAAGTACTCGGGTATACCTTTGGCCAGCCACAGATCTGACCAGTTCTGCATTGTTATGAAACAGCCGAAGAACTGTTCAGCCACCGCTTGTGCCATGGCCTTCCGACTGATGTATGTTTGGTCTATAATAGCTATGGAGTGCAGCAGGTGGGTACTGAGTATTGACATGGTGGTGTACGCTGTGGCATCGTCTACTGTCTGCAAATTAATAATTAGCTAGTAAATAGCCTCATTAGCTGGCGTAACGTAACGTTGCTGGCGATTTTGTACGCGAATGCCAAGCGGGAAGCGTACATTTTGCCAATATAAGAGTAGTTATGTTAACACAATACATAAATTATAAGCATAGCATATATCCTTAAAATAGTAAGATATTTTTTTTTGTGAGCAATTATAATTCGAAAGCTAATTTCAAAGTCTAATAATATTAGAATTTGAAATTAGCGTTTAAAAGTTTTGAAGATTATAGAAAAAATATGTCTTTCGAATTCAAAGTTAGCAGCCCTCGGACTGACAAGAGTATAATATTATGAGTTATGACAGAATCATTGTTCAATGTATAGGTACTACTTATGAGTATTACTTACTTATACCTATACCTTTTATGTATATTTTAAAGGCAAATGTACTATGGACGCGTCACACCACGTCAATCTGGCCCCGTGCTAAGTATCCGAAGAACCTGTGTTACAGGTATCAGATATATATTCAATTCTTTTATACTATACACATATTCCATGTTTTTATTATATTAATACACATCCACATGTTCCTTCGGTGGGATTCGAACCCGAAAACAACGTGTTCACTGACTGCGCTTCGTCGCAGAGGCCGTCATATTATTATTAATACACTGAAGAAAGTAGTAGTAATACAATTAAGACAGTAGAAGAAACCTACCTCATCAACAAAAACTTGTTTATAACATGGATATGGATATCTAGTAGACAATGTGTCCTCGTAGAACTCAAACGCCTCATGAAGGTAGCGGACTGTATTCTTCAGAATCTGCAGTAGATTTGGAAGACAGTAGTGTGTAACCTCGTTCATGTGTGGATCTACATATGTTTCAAAAGGCCTGAAATGAACAACAAAGTTAATAATAATAATAATATCTATGGATGCTTCACACCACGTCAATCAGGCCCGTGCTAAGTATCCGAAGAACTTGTGTTACAGGTACCAGACAACGGAAATGTATTTAATACTTTTATATTATACACATATTTAAGATTTTTACTATATTATACACAAATTTAATACACATCCATAACCCAGGAAATTGAAAACTTTTTGTTCCTTCGGTGGGATTCAAACTCGCAACCTCCTGCTCGATCACCAACGCGCTCAACCACTACAGAGGTCAACATTACACAGAGAGACAAGGATATGTTTGCTAGAGAGATAAATGCTATGTGATTTAATGTATTACACTATTATCTAGAATGGTGGTAAACTTACCCAATAGCCAAAGCAATATTTGGTGCACAGGCAGGAGTGTTAACAACATAATGGAATGTTTTTCGTCTATGGTCCGGCGTGTACACAACATCCAGTAGCTCTCCACACGACACAGCTGTCAAGCTCTCGTCCACAGTAAATTCCAACTTCCAAGTGCAAGGCTCAGCAAAGCTGTCTACGCACGGAAACCAGAGACGTGCTGAGTGACCGTAAGTGAACATGTGGGCAGATTTCTGAAATGTGAGTAATTTCGGTTGTTATTATGTAAACATACTTTTTGCGTAAAATTAAGAAGCACACATAATCTATACTAATATTATAAAGCGGAAGTGTTTGTTTGTTTGTTTCAACGCACTAATCTCAGGAACTTGTTAGATAGTCCATTTATAGAGGAAGGCTTTAGGCTATATAACATTACGCTGCGCCCAATAGGAGCGAAGCGTCAGTGACAAATATGTTAAAAATGGGGAAAATTATTTACATATTGTTGCATGTCCTGCATAAACGGTTTAAGTTTCTCAAAAAATATGTATGAACGAATTATTCCTTTTAAATAATCGTAATAACAGAAACCATCGTGAGCAATTAAAAGATAATCGCGAAAGTGTTGCCGACAACCACGCGAACTAAGTCGCGGGCATATAACCCGGGTATATAACCTATATGATATCTAGACAGTTGAAATATGCAAATTCCCCAACATCATATTATATTTGCCCATACAATAATTTAAAAAAAGTAACTGTTTCAGCGCTGGTACTTTTACAGTAAATTAATTATATATACAGAACCCATACACTCCCTAAGGTATTATCACTCATTAATATTACAGCCTGTATAAATAAATAAAAGCTTATGATTTTAAAAGACAGTCTAAAACAGTTTTTTTTTTCAAATCCTCTATTAAGCATAATATATTTTATATAATATTTTACTATATTATGTACAGTAAAATATTTTACCTCTGCCAAAGTTCCCTCGCCCTCTGGCACAACAAAATGCATTCCTCCTTGTGGGGACTCCAAAGAGAACTCTATACCGATTCTCAACCCCCTCCCTTCGCCCACCAGGTGGGCAGCATCGTCCGGCACCTGGATGTGGAGTTCACCGGCATTGTGATCAGGATCTGTCTTCTGAGCTGCAGCCAGATGGAACTGGGAGAAAACCTCCAAGGATCGGCTGAAAGTGGGTATTTTGTTGAAAGTGAGCTTCTTTGTTTTTCATATTACTTATTAATACATAGGATTTTTGTTTCATAATATATATCTATAAATATTTTGAAACCAAGTCAATCTAGATCTGTGCTCATTAAAAGTTGTGTTCCTAAAGAGGTTAATAACAAGCTACAGGGATTTTAAAACAAAAAATGAGTAATAAGTAAAGCAGTTTCTAATGAAGTATGGTATTAGTTATGATTAAGAATAACAAAAAAAAAACAGTAGCAAACATAAGTAACATAATCTATCTATACTTACGTATTTGGGTCACTTTGGCAAATATCAAGAAAGGGATCGAAATATTGAAAGTTAGCTTCATATTGATCATTCAAGCAAACTCTATAAATTCGACACTGCTTTCCATTTAAACGAATGTATCGTAAGTTGTCTTTAAGCGGCACAATAGTCAGTTCCACGAAACCCTGTAAATATTATGTTCTAACTGCATTTTACATTTATAAAAACAAAAACATACAAATATGCGTACAATCAACAAACTTGCTTACAATAACACTTCTTCTTTCAAAACTTATGCCAGTCAAACTCAAGATCTGATGAGCTGTAAAATAGATTTTTTTAATAAATCATTTTGCTTTTGGAATACCTCATTCATTTAATAATTTAACCAGAAAAATACGTATAATTTAAAGGGACGACAATTGTCCCCAGTCCGCTCTTTCTTCATGATAGCTAAAAAGTATAAATCGTATCTTCCACATAAATTTAATTTTACTTATAATTTTATTAATAATAAACTTAATTTAGCAATTATTTATATTTATTGATGAACTTGAAAACTACAATTTACGAAACATCAAAGCAAAACCCACAAGCTTTGTGAGATGTCAAAAATCTGCCAATTTGAGCTGTCAATGTCTAATTGACGTTAGGTTTTTATTATTTGTAAATTATAGGCAAAACAATATATCCACAGCCGAACATTTAACCTCCATATTTTTGGAACTCGGGTAAAACAATGTTTATTTAAGATTACTACTAATTTAATTATTATGCGAATGCTATTATCTATAAACAAGGTATCATTCTTTAAATAATGTATAGCCTGCAACAAGCGGCTTTAAATAAAGTATGATTGCCTAGAATGCCTAGGTAAAGTCTAGTCCTCATACCTACCTATTATTATATTGTAATAAGCTGTAGTACGTCTTATTACTAGCAATACGGATACTTTAAGCCAGGGCTTGAATAACCGAAAAATATCGGTAAAAACGGTAAACGGTATGACGTCATACCTTTAATATATTATGGTAACCTTTTAAAACGGTACCGCTATTATTTCGGTACCGCAAAATTATGGTATCAATATTTTTTTAAATACCTAAATCTGCAAAATAACGGTTTTATTAGTAGGTAGTCTTGAGTCTTGTGTAAAGTTTCGAATTGATAACGCCGCGCCGCGTGACGTGCGACGTTGCTATGAATTTTTTCGGTACCGAAATGATTTCGGTTACGGTAGCGACAAAATATAACGATAATGTTATTACCATACCGTAAAAGAATAAAGGTATATTTCGTTATTTTGCGATACCGCAATGCTGAATTTCAACCGTTTTGACTCTACCTTATTCAAGCGATATCGTAATTTAGTACCTTTATATCTGTACCGCTTTCAAGCCCTGCTTTAAGCATAATCACACTTGAGAACCTAGAAGATATAAAATGTATTCTCAATTACGATTCAAGTGATTGATTACAACCAATGCGAGTCTTTGCTGAGTACGTATTAAATTATTTATATAATAATAATTATTATGATTGTCGATAAATACATACCCATATAAACCTACATATTAGTCCAATAAATCTGCATATATTATCGAATCAAAGAAAGGGAATAAAAAAACAATTTTATATTCAATGCATTTTTTAATTTCATACCTTCAACCTTACTTCTGTTAAATAATCCAGCACACGATTCAAAAAGAATTGAAGTTCATACTCGCAGACATGGCAAATTAACATAACTTAGAATATTTACAAATTAAACTTCATAACATAATAAAATAATATATAATATACAATATTAAAGTAGTGACTCAATAATTAGAATGAAGTTAATAGAAAAACTCATTCAGTTTGATATTTTAGAATTTTCTTCAAATGCAATAAAAATACGCTTGTTTTGCTTTCGTCTTTCCTATTAAATGCAGATATTTTGCGGTTTTACGTTACTCTCTAAGTAATGATCGGAGGGTATATCTATCCAATAAATAACGTCTTATAGGTCAAGTCTGCTCACTATTACTTAATTTTTGTTTGTCGGTCGCTTAAAATGTATTTAAAATAATTGAAACAATAAGTATACGTCACACAGAAAAAATAAAAATGGAACAAATTCACAAAAGACATTTAAGACAGACGAGCTACTGATTCTTGAACGAAGTTATAATATAGACAATTTAATATAATCGTGCAGCAGACTGCCCCAGGCTATTGAGAAATTACAGATGAGTTGAATAAATATATTATGTATAAATGAAATGTATATGGCAACCAAATATGGATTGTGATAAAAATTAAAAAGTAACGCTAGCAGATCACAAAACTCCTAAACTAAAATTGTCCAGTTGGCAAAGACAAATGGCGTTTAAATCACTTCGCTCTCTTGGCGAGAGGGGGTCGAGGGGTAAAATTACTGATGTTTCTTGCGCCTGTTCTTGGTTTTGTCGGCGTTTCTCAGCACTTCGGCGTAGGAAAGCTCGAGTTTTCTCAGCTTGTGTATCTCCTGGGACGCGGTGCTCTGCTTGGTCTCCCAGGAGTCCGTCTCCGAGTTCCAGCTCTGGTAGATCTTGCCCGTCCGACCGCTGGAGCTGGGGGTCGGGGAGTTGATAGATCTGTTGTAGAACTGCATGGTCGTTCCATTCCAATCTGACTCCGCCGTCCGCACGAGAGGACTCACTTCGATCGGTCGGTAGTCGCGCCTCTTCTTGTTCGATGATTTTTGGTAGGTAATTTTGGGCGGCGACGGAAACACGGGAGAATCAGCCCCTTGACGGTCCTGGCTGTGCTTTCGATTTCGATGTCTGGATTTCTTTCTAGTAGCCGTTATGTATTCCAGTGGCTGACGCACCAGCGGTGTCAGAACTCTTTCTTTCTCGGCCTCCTTTTCGGCCTCCTTAGATTTTTCTTGCACCTTGTCTTCTGCCGCAGTTTTCTCGCTGGTGCTCTCCACTACCGGTTTGTTGTCTTGCACGTTTTCCTTGTTTGCCACTTTATTTTTGGTCTTCTCGGGCAACTTTGTAGTTTCGATTTTATCGGCCTCTTTCTCTTTAGGCGTGGCAATTTCCGGTACGGTAATATCGGATACTGGAATCGACTGTTCAGACATCACCGACGAGAGAACGCTCTGTGTGTCGTCCGTGAAATGGCCAGGTGGCTCCTCCGTTGCCGGTGTGACTGGTGGTACTTTACCGGCTGTCGTGTCGTCAAGGAGAGGAAGCTGTTCTCCGTCGTCCTTATTTTCTGCCGCTTTCTTCAAAATGGTAAATATTTCTTTGAACAGCTCCCTATACTCGGGTCTGTTTCGGAACCGACTGTCCATTGGACTCACGTCGTCGTAAATGCTAAAACGATAGTCCTCACCGTCTGCAATAGTGCACAAGAAGGAGCCGGGTCTTTCCCGTTCCGTTTGGGTAGCTTTGTTGCTAGTTTCGTCCGAGAAGCCCGAGCTGGATGTCTCTGCCTCGGAAAAGTCGGGGGTTTGAATGATTTTCTTCCGGGACGTCGGTTCAGTCTTCTTCTGTTGATTATTTTCTTTCTGCCCTTCTTCTCCGTGTCCACTTTCTTCGTCGGTGTCCTTGACACTGAAGTGGCTGTAATCTCCAGACGTTTGGAGTTCATCTTGAATGGAGAGGGGTCCGGATTGTGTTTGTGCGCTCGGCAGCGATATCGTTTTGTTTTTGCGCATGGTTTTCACTTGAGACAGCTGTACCTCGAGAAGAGCTTCATATTTCTGAACTAACTCTCTGTACGGATTGTCGTGCCCATCTTCTTTATTCGCCCATATGCCTTGAAGTAGTTTTTCTTTGGCATTCTGAGAAAACAAAAGATAGAAGTTAAATTTTAAATATTTATAAACATTGTTTTTTAGTATAGCTTTGGGATGAACATGATGGAATATTGACCCAATGATGGGATGATTGATCTGGCTGAATTTTTAATTAAGTTGACGATATGTAGATGGGATGTTTAAAAATTTAGAAGGCTATGAGGTGACCTGTTTGAGGTGACAACAATGTTATACTAATTTAACGTGAATACTACCTTAGATTGAATAACAACAAATGAAGCCTATAATAACAACACATTAGTCAAAACTACACCCATTACTAGACTAATGATAATAGTTAAATACATAAATATATCAGCACAGTCGTAAGAAATGCACACATTAATAGTTATTAAGTTAGTAACGTACGCACATAATAATATCGTTAGCGACAATTAATAATTTATTATTGTTTAATTAATAAATGACACATTACAAACCGTCACCAATGATGTAGCGTGCACTCTTAGACTAATGGTCAGTAATGGACATACCTTCGACTACATACGATATATCCAAAGAAAACTACTGCAAATGCGCTTCATAATGCATATGCAAAGCGTGATCAACAACATCAGAGGCAGTTGGAAAAGTTTTGTCGCCTAGAACGATCAAAACACCACATAAAACAGGGGGACTTTAAAACTACCACGAGTACCTAACACTTAACAATTCATAGGACAGTTTTAGTAATGATTAGTGAATTTATGCAGGAAATTGAAGTATGTGAGTTAATACTGTTAAAGAAAGCAACAGAAATCTAGGCTACAAGAAGTATAAAGAAGACAGACAGAGAACAGTCAGCATATTCCGAAGACTTACATCGAATTTGACAAGTTTGCTGGTCACTTGGTCCTCCCGTGGGCTCTGGCGACCTGAGGGCGTGAGGATGAGGGAACTTATCGCGCTCCGGTCATCGTCTTCACCGTCGAGCATTGAGGACATGTCGTCCCTCTCTATTCCTCTAAGGCACCTGATGCATAGTTGTCCTTGTCTGTAAAATGTGGTATAAACCCTTGAATTATATACTCTAAAAGTATTAGAATCGTGAGTTGTGAGGATTATAAGTAATGAAGTTAGCATTGTTTACTTTTGATTAAAAATAATTTGTTTTCGTATTAATTTTTTGTATGATTTATAATATAATAATAGATGTAGGTATAAATACAAGCTCAATAAATTAATGTTATTAATTAATGATAAATTTACTATTGATTATATTTAATTTGGTCTTTTGGAGTTTCATATTACGAGTAGGTATGTGCCTCTCAACTAGTAGTTAGATCAAATAATGAAATTACCTGACTTCCTCAAGGATTGAGAATTCTTCGTGCATCGATTTGGGCTCATCTTCTCTAGTGTGCCAGTTTCTTAACTGATCTTGTAGTCTGTTGTTCTCCTGTATCACCGAAGCCAGTTGTTCTTCCAGTTCCGTTACCCTTCTCTGTTCCTGTGCGAAGGCTACTTTGTTCTCTCGTAGTTCATCACTTAACCTAAGAAGATCTTCATCTTCCTTCGTCAGTTCCGGGAGAGGGACTGATGTTTTCTGTGGGGTGGTACTGTTTGTTTTAACAACGGGTTCCTCGTTTGTACTAGCGGCTGCAGCTGGTTTTAGTTCTTTTTCTTTCGGCTTCTCATTCTCCGGTTTTCTCTCAGCTCTCCGTCTTACGATTTCTAGTTGCGCGTTTAAATCATCGACTGTCTTCTGTAAATCTTCACACTTTGCTTCAAGTGTTTCGATTGTACCGCATAATCTGAAATTAGTTAACGGTTTTCTCAAATCACAAGTATATATCTATTTAAATCTAAAAAAACGTGGATTTAGTTGGTTTTTGGTGTTGTTAATTATTGATTACCGTGCTTCATTGAACACGACACTTGCAGGAAATTAAATTTAGCTTCAAACGCTCGGCCAATTAGAATTTAGATGATTTAATTGGAAACTACGCTATACATTTTAGTATAAGACATAATATGTACTTATTTTTTTATTAGTTAGTCCCTTTAGACTACATACTTCTCTCCGCATTACAGCCTCTTTTAATACAGTGGCACTTAAATTTTGACTTACGTTTTGATGTGTTTCTTGTCGGCAGCGTGATCGACGGCTAGCCTGTGGTTAGCGCGCTCCAAGTCCTGGATGCTCACTTCCAGCTGCTCGTAAATTCTTAATCTCGAGTCGTTCACTTCTCGAAGGGCGACTGTTTGCTTCGTTAAGTACTGAAATGAAACAAATAACGTTTTAGAATAAGGAAGTTGCAGTTTGTGTTTTTAAAATTAGTATGAGAAGTAGGTAAGAACCAAGAAGCCATCATTGCATTAACAGATCTTACTAATATATTTTGGTTATCTATCATTAGAGATATTAACTGTTTAAACCAGTGTAAAACCTAAATACCAGCTGACAGATAAACAGATGGTAAATGACTTCGCCGCCCGTCGCAAACCACCCGTATGTCCGTACCGGCCCTTAAAAACACCAAACCTTCCCTAAAATTTCTTGGCGAAACACAGTAACAGGAATTGAGCCCCTTTCGTATTAAATCATGATACTGTCTTACAAAATTATATAGGCACTTATCCAGAAAATGCTGGTCAAAGTTTATCCCAAAAGTTATCCTCACCTCAATTTCCTGTGACTGATCCTCAATGACATTCTGGTGCTGACGCAGTGCCGTCTCCAACTCCTTGTTTCTCTCCAGGAGAGTTTTGCCGAGCTCCGCAGCTAGCTGTAGATCTGTAACAAAATAAATATTTTATTAGTTTTTATTTTTGGAAAATAATAAACACCGCTGTATGTATTGTATGTCCTGTTGACATGTATTTCAGGTGATCTTCTATTTATCGTTATTTTAGGACCAATCGAGATCGTTTGTGAACATAATTTCAACATAATTCAGGGCAATCTATCATTACAGCTTATACAATATTTGGCAAGTATATACCTAATTGGTGCAAGTTGCAACTGATGTGTTTACATGTTCCTGCATTGCGACATTTGATACAGCGCGTTCAATTAGTACTGTCTGTCGTTCTAGTTTTTTATGGGATCTCCTTAGTAAATACCTAATACGCACCACTTGATAGCTATTTAAACATCAGTGGCCCTAGTAGATAATTAGGAGTTAATCTATACCATATTATACTGAATTACTTCTTCGACTAAAACCTCTCTTAACGTAGCTCTAGACTAGCTGTAACGGTATTTCTTGAGGATGGCAGCTTATCCAATGATTTATTATATTCGTAAGCATATTATTAGAAATGAAACGGATAGTAGTTTGGCCTGATACCGGATACCGGATATTCGGCAAGCTACTAGGCCGGAGCGCCGGATATCCGGCTGCCGGATATCCGGCCTTTTGATAATTTACAGTGTGTAAAAAGAGCAACTATAACTTTGAGACACTTACTACCTTTCCTCATTTTGGAAAAAAATTTTTTTTGTCAAAAACTAAATTTTTTTTTTAACTTCTTATTTTTTTGTCGCAAAAATAACAATAAGGCAAAAAAAAAATTGAATGAGAAAAGGTAGTTTAATCATATCCCAAAGTTATAGTGACTGCTCTTTTTACACCCGTGTAATAATAAGTTTGATTTGAATATTGGCGCGGTGAACGAGATCGGAAATATTCAGGCGCATTCGGGTCGCACGTAACCGGAGATCGGGTCGACTCGGGGGCCTTCGAGTGTTATCGCGTAAAATTTGGTATTTATTCATCACAATTTGCCACTCGTTTATAAACAAACATTTTTGATGTGCGGTTATAAAAATAAACGGTGTCCACAACCTATTGGAGTATGATTTGCCTATATAAAATAATAAGATTTTTAAAATTTTACTATCCGGTATCCGGCCGGATACTGTACTACTATCCGGTATCCGGCCGGATAGTGAAAACAAGGCCGGATAGGCCGGATACCGGATAGTTACCGGATATCCGTTACATCTCTACATATTATCTAAGAATTTTTATATTTTATTAGATGATACAACATTATCCAAGTAACCGCTCTTTTGTTTTCAAGCACCTACGACATCTAACAACATAGTCAGCCAACCATAGGCGGGGTTTTTCAGGACGTTATTTTTTTTTACTTTAGACGGGTGTATGATACCTATTTGATCTACAAAAGTAATATCATTGTCATACGCCACCTGGGAATTGAACCTGCACTCTTTTGTGTGCTAGTCAAACGTTTTACCCACTAGACCACGCAGCTCTTCCTTATAAGCATATTAAACTAATGTTAAAGTAAGTACAAACTTAGAGACACTTCGCATATTACGGCCCCCGCTTTCTTCACTTTCTCTAGCTAATTTAATTTTATATTTGGTCGTATCACTGTAATCGTTATAGATAATTGGAGAATCAATTACCTTCCTAAGACGTAATAATTATTTGCGTCACATGATCTTGCGGTATGTCATGACCAGAGACCACAAAGAGAGATTTCCTTTCATGAAAACCCTTACGTCATAGATCTATACTGATTTAGGTTTGGGTAATCAAGGAACAAGGCACTAGTTTATGGAAAGAACAATATGAAGTATATCTATATACTTATATATTAGGCTATACAAATATTGTATTAATTTTTTAATAGTTTTTATTAGTATTAGCTGTTGATTGGTCCTTAAATAAAAAAAATACCTATAACATAGTTACAAACTTTAGTACTTGAACCGGTAAGTCATCATCATAATTATATATTAATAAATCTTTTTAGACTATCATAATAATCTCTCCTGTGTCTACATCATCTAGAATCCAGGATCCTGATTCAAGATGCCTTAGCTATTTATCGCTTACGAAGTTCGAAAATAAAATGAATGGGATTTGACACAAGCTTCCCTAAATCACGAGTGAATTCGTATGTCATGTAGCGAAACTTATGTCAAATTCCAAAAATTTTGTTTTCGAACTTCGTAAGCGATAAATAGCGTGACATCTTGAATGATGGCCCTGGACTCTGGCGTTTTTGATTTTCAACTCTACTGTAGTGCAGACTTACGCTTTCTTCTTCTTATTGTGCCGTCTCCTCTGGGAGGTTGGCGATCATTTTGGCTATTTCTATTTTGGAAACTGCTGTTCTAAAAAGTGATTTGGTGCTTTTTCCGAACTACTGTCGAAGGTTTTTGAGCCAAGATATACACCTTGCCTTGCATTAAGGAGTTCATATATTTTGGTGTTGCGCATAACATATCCGAAATATTTTAGTTTTCTTTTCTTAATCGTTGTTAGTACTTCCGTAGTCTTCCCCATTTTGTCTAGAACTATTTCGTACGCGATCCGTCCAAGATATGATATTCTGCTTTCTACGCTGGTTTATCTGGCCAAAGAGTTTGCGGACTTGGTGAGATTCTCTAAAGAGGTACGTTACGTTGTTATGATGTTGATGATCGACTGAACTGTTCGAGTTACATACGTATACGCCTGATATTCTCAGTATGGATGAAAGACAAGTGAAAATCTTGACCTAGAGTTTTGTAATGTTACAGTTGACTGTTTGGAAACAAGATGGTGTCGCGCTCCAAATGTTTTGATAGCGGCGGAATTCTTGCCGTTTGCTACACAAATTATAGGTAGGGCTGCCAAAAATACTATATAAAACATTATTATATTTCCATAGCAAGTAGTTAGTCGACTGTCGATATATTTTTATTTTAACCATGAGTGACTTGTGAGTAAAAATACTATAACATATATATTTTCATCGCTAAGTAGTTAGTGGAGTGTCGATATAAGTATTTAAAATTTTTATTTTAACCATGAGTTGCTTACCGGCGGGTATTTCGAATTGCCTTGATGAATTCTATGAAACGACAATGTCAATTTTGTCAATATAATTGAAAATAAAATATGTGTACTATTTATTTTTCTCAATTGCCTAAAACTATTCTTAAAAGAACAGTCACTTTAACTTTAGGATATGATTATACATATAACCTTTTCTCATCCTTGAAGCATTATATTTTCTTACAAACATTTCACGTGTTGATGTCAAAAGTTATAAATGAATAGTGACTGTCTATTTTATACCCTGTATATTTTTGAGACGAATACTTTTTTTTTCAAGTGATAGATGTCAACCCTAGTTACAGATAGCAACCTGCATACACGATAAGCAATTTGCATAGCCACGACCAAGTCAAGTAAGATATAAATAGTAATGCAAATTCAGTGGAAATCCTACCTACACTGTAGCTACTGAATATATATTGATGAGCTCGAAAGTATTTTTTTATAACTCCAATAAAATAACGCCTCCGTGGTCTAATGATTTAAAGCATAGCTCTCGATTCGGAAGTCGTGGGTTCGATTCCCGCGTTGGAACAACAAAAAATGTTGTTTTCAAGTTTGGTTAGGACAATGCAGGCTGATCACCTGATTAACTAGAAAGAAGATCCATGCGTCGGATGGGCATGTAAAAAGTCGTTCCTGTGCCTGTACTCCCGCCAGTCGTGTCGGTTATCCCTCCCACTGGTGTACGAGAGTGAAGGAAGGGAGAGTGCTTCTGTGTATTGGGCACACACTCGGGCACTATAAAAGAACTCTTGTGTAACTAGCCTGGTTTCACCGAATCCGGCCACCGTCACCGAAATTGGTGTGGTGTTATAATATGGTGGAGAGGTGGCAGAGAAGTAGGGTTCCTACTCCATTCCTTAACTGGTCTCTTACCCTTGAAGACCCTTAACCAAATTAGTACATGTTACTTAATTATACTACCCCTTTGATGCAGAACCAGCCTCTGCCACAGCAAAGAGCAGTGCCCATCCTTGCCTTGACTTTATCATTATTTCTATAAAGTATAGCTAGTTTATCCTTCAAAGACGTTTTACAATGATGATAATATAACTGATAATTAAAATGGCGTCAAATAAAAAATATGACATAATCAAATGGTTCCAGAAGGCACTTAAATCAAGTTTTCTACCTGTACTTTAATTGTTATTTATTACCACTTAGACTTAGGTAATAGTCAAGGATCTTTAAACAGTCTATTGTGTGCACTGACAACAACTAGCTATTATGTTTTGTTATTCAGCATATTCTATAACCTGTGATTTCACAGTTCACCGCTTGATATAGTATGTCACAACATACACATACAGTGAATCGCTACAGTCAACGCATCAAAAACCGGCCAAAAAAATTACGTCTGTTTAGCGCCCTAATCGACCATCACCCATTTAGTAAAGGGAGAATAATATATTCCATTTTTTTTCGGAATATGCTTGTCATTTTCGGCCTTAGTACAAAAGCTAGTTCAATAATAAAGTCTGAGAAGCACCCATTGAGATTTCGATAAGGCTGCGACCCACATCCTTTGTGTATCGTCTGATGTCTACCTTCTCCGAGAAAAGGGAACACTCGTCTGGTGAGTGGTGAGATTGAGTGGAAGCTCGCATGAACGAATGAACAATGACAGTAGGAATTCAAATAAGGATGAAATTAGAACGCTTTCTCACGACGTCAGTCTGATTCCGTACAATGTTCTCGAAGAACTTTTATATTCTATATTTAAGATTTGTTTCGTAACTAAGCAAGATTCGAACCTTCGACCTCTGTTTTGAGTGTCAAACCGATAGCTACTGAGTACTGGAGTCACAGATGGCGTCGAGTAACGTAATAAATTGAGTAGTAGTAGAGTAATCCAAAATTTTTAAAAGCTGCAGGTAGGTGCTAGGTGGGCACTAGATGTGAAATGAATATTATTTCCCAAATTGAACAAAGATTGTTGATTCATTAAAATTTTTAAATAAATGAACAAAGGTTGATTCAATCGGTTCTACAACCAAATACTAAAACGCTAATTAAAATTAGAAGTCTGCGCATTTACAGGCTTTCACTGTCACCGCTTGGCGGAATGACAAGGGCCGCAAGTGATTAGAGCGCCACCTAATTTAAGTACCGTTTTAATATTCGCTGGTAAAGTAAAACGCACCGTAAGAGGTTTTAATTAGCTTGTAAATTAAATGTGTATGTTATATGGTTGTATGTAGGTGTTACCGTAGGTTGTTACAAGTTAGGTACAGACAACGGACAGGTTGTTTTGAAGCCAACTCCATGTTGTCGTGCCAAAGTTCAGTGTTGAGGTCATCTTGTTTTACATAAACTGACGTATGAATACTGTGAGAATAAAAATCTCTTATTTTTCTTTATACTACAAAGAAACATAATTATTACCACGTCAGAGCAACAAAATGACAATGTATTTTTAATGTCTGACACCTGTAACCTACAGTGTTTTGATATGCAGTATTTTGTTGTTAAATAATAAATAAAAATCATAATGCTGAAAAATGCGCGATTCGACCAGATAATAAGTGTTCAAAATAGCAGTAATTTTACAAGATTTTATCACTACTTTTTGTAGATAAACTTCACTTCCAGTCTCATCCTAAACCAAATTATAAAGCTGGAGTTTTTTTTTGCGCGGCAATCTCAAAAATTATAGAGCTGATTTGAAAAATTCTTTCAGTGTTGGATATCCCATTTATAGAGGAAGGCTGCATAGTGCCTAAGCTATAGAAACAGAACACTAATGTTTAAAAATCTGGTGTTTTATTTCATGCTGAAGAAGTCTCGGAAACAACTAGTTTTATAACCTGTTGGTTTAAATATAAACAAGCAATGAAGCGTGGCAGTTCATTGACATGAGTCATTGTGCTCCACACGGCCCAGGAGTGAGGATGCCCTTTGACCCGTATATCCTGCACATGACGAGCTGACTGAACTATGGACCTTTGGCCTAATTTATAACAACAGCACATCCGCATCACTGCATAGGAAAATTGTACTACCAAAGACAAGGAAGCTTAAAAATATAACGTGTATTTGAGGAACCAAAATCATAGACCAAAAATACAATATTATATTGTTTTATTGGTACATGCCCGAATTATTTGTAACGAACTAGCGTCACAACTCACAAGGGAACACTGTACATTTTCGAGATAAACAGAAGCCTGTATGTTAGTATTGAATGTCAGCTTCCTGCATACCAATTTTTATCAATATTGTTCTAGATGTTTGCACGTAAAGAAGAACACACACTCACTTTATATTAGTGTAACTAAATATGTATAAACAAATTGTTATTTGCAAATAATCATTGCTTCTATAATTTCATTGTATGTAATTGAGGCCATTGTAAAATGCGGTGTCACTGAAAATTACCTATGCCGCAATCAACAAGAAGTATTTCAATAACAAAATTGGTTGATCCATTATAATTATATATTTCGTAAGTATATAGTTTACGTAGTTTATTAGTTTTTATACAAATAATATATTTATAATCTATATAAGTATCTAACGTATGGAACGTAGGTATATGTGTATAATAACAAAACCTTCAAGCTGGGTACGCTTGAGAAATTGAAGCAAATCAAACTATGATAATATAGGTAATAGGTATGATTTATAATTTTAGAGTCAGTAAAATGACATTTCTGTGTCACATCACCTCTCTTTCTTCCATTGTCAGTTAGCAGACACAGAATGATTTTTGCCTGTCATTTTACGGACTGAGATAAAAAAACAGGGTTTAAGGTAAAGTGGTTCTAGTTTGTTCGAACGGCCAGCCAGTCAGCGAATGTACGTAAAATGATTACGCCTACAACAACAGGAATGTCGTTGCTTCAAACTGTGTGGTTTTTATAAAAAACGCATTACACAGCTTGAAATAACGACTAAAATGCCTTCATTTTAGTCGTTATTTCAAACACAGTTTGAGAACCTCCTCCTTTTTTTGGAAGTCGGTTAAAAATAACTTTAATCTACATAAACCCATAGATTAATAACGCCTATATGTATAGTCTTCTGTACCAGACTGTACATATAGGCGTTATTAATCTATGGGTTTATGTAGATTAAAGTTATTTTTAACCGACTTCCAAAAAAAGGAGGAGGTTCTCAATTCGTCTGTATTTTATTTTATTTTATTTGGCCGTCTGAAAGAATATACTGTCAGACCGCCTTTTGGTACAGTTCCTTTTAGTTTTTTAATTAACACAAAAAAATGTTGTTGTGTTTTTATGTGTGTGTGCAAGTAAAGTATTTTCTATTCTATTCTAATTTCAACCTACACTTTTAATGAAAATGAATATTCAATCAACTAATGTAGAATTAAGGCCCGTATAAATAAAAGAATCTCTAACCCAACCTCACTTGAGAACCTATTTGACAGATAAAACAACGTTTCGTTTCACATTTAAAAATGAAGAATTTTAATTATGTTACATACTTTAATTTTTTTCTTCCTTAAAACGTAAAAATAAAGATTATAAAAATATACATTATACTTATTTTATTGTTTCCTGTAATCTATATTAATATGCATATAACAGTATGAAAAGAAAATAAATTAAAGTACTATGTAACAATAATAAAGTTGTTCACTTTTAAAAGTGAAACGAAACGTTGTTTTATCTGTCAAATAAGTTCCAAGTGAGGTTAGGTTTGAGACTTCTTTATTAATACGGGCCTTAGATTCTGGGTAAAATTAAATAAACAGAATCAACAGACAGATTATGTACAGCGTGATGATGAAGCAGAATTGTTTTGCCGAGTTACCAGTTGCTTAAAAAAGTTCATGGTCACTGCACTTTGTACTCGATAGCGTTGTTCGGATGTTTAGAAATAGTCATGAAGAATATGATTTAAAACCCTAAATCACGAATGATGTAAATCTCTTAGAACAGATTAATATGTACTGATATATAGCTCCGATGGGAGCCTTTTTTCTGAATTCTGCAGGTACAATGTACGAAGCGAATCCTAATATAATACCTGCAATTTACTTAATAGGTATGGTTTAGATCTGCTGGGCTCATTGAATTTCGATTTTACAAACACAAACCAAACTAGTTTTTCTAGATTTTCGCAGGAATACAGGAAAAACTCTTGAGAGAAAACAACCACTTTACTTTAAGCAAAGCAAGATATGTATTTCTTACTAGCAGTCCCGTGCCCACTGCCCACTTCATTCATCACATTCAGCATACAAACAGTTTGTGATTAAATTCAATTACATCGCTGATCCCGGGAACGTGGAACCCGCGGAATATTTTCTCATCGTTTAAACCTTCCCTGGACCTTCACGAATAGTTCAAGACTAAAAATAGGCGAATCTGTTCAGCCGTTCTCCAGTTTTAGCGAAACTAACGAACAGCAATTCATTTTTATATATATAGAAGAGAAGATATGTTACTACTTCTTCGTATTTATTTCTCTTTCTTCGCTGTGAGGACTGCAATTATTCTACATTTCAACTCATTAGCTCGGCGTACCGTTACTCGCGGCGTGACGAAACCGACGCCATATTACAAAACTCCTAATTCTATTACAACACAAATAGAGAATCCATTTAAAAAGCAATTTTGTTTATAAAATACATATAATTATGTAATTTTTCTCTACGTGTATGAGGAAACACAATAAAACATGTTCATTAGTATAGTTGTTACATAGGTACTTATATTTACATTTTTAGTCTACATCAGTCGATTTGCAAAAGAACAATTATTTAAAGAAATGCAAAATCTAGCACAATGAAAAATGGTACATTAAAAATCAAATCTTAGGTAGGTATAGTCTCTTCATCATCATTTTTCAATTGCATTGAGACAATCAGAAACTTATATACACTTGACAACAATAGATACTTAGATCTGTAAAACTCTAAATACTGAAATCAAGATAGAAAAACTATTTACAGTGATATTCAATAACCTATCTATTTATTACTAGAGTTAAAAAAAATTGGATGGTAAAATTAATTGTCATATTGAATCCCTTTTGTAGGAAGCAGTTGGGTAAAAATGGCAGAAGTTTTGCAACACCCTGCGGTTTATGGTTGACTTTCACGGGGACCGCTGTGGTAAGGCGGCTGTTAAAAATACCAGAATGATTCAAGTGACAGTTGAGCCGGTTAAGTATGAAGTATTACATAAGAAATTAAATCATTACTTAAGAACCAAGAGCGAATTCCCAGCTATTCACTTCTCGTATTAGTGGTAGGACACTATGTAGGACTTTCGGGAAATATTACTTACTGCATTAATAAATTCATTCAGAGCTAAAATATTAAAAGTTTTTGAAGTTTGAAATTTGAAACCCTATATTAACTTATCAATTCCGTTATAAAATTATTTAACACACTATACAAGGTGTAAAATAAATGAGTGATAATATTTAATTTTAATGGTGTGTATGTGCCTCCTATGTGGAGTATATTGTGAATGTATCAGCGCTGAATGACTTACTTTTGACTTTCATGTTTGTATGAGAAATACATCGTAATTTTTTTCCGTAAAATAAATTTTAAAAAGTCCCTCTTTCGGCGCTGGTACTTTCACAGGATATACGGGACTCATTCACACCGTAAAGACTTATCACTCATTAATATATTAATAATAATAATTATAATAATAATATCATTTTATTTCAGAATTAATTTCCATATAGCCTGTTTATGCTATACATCGTTTTGTCCTTGTCTCTCAAGTGACTTTTGTAACGTATCAGACATGGAGAGAAATTCGTGTAGCTTATACAGTGTGTAATTGTTTTATGAGGTAAGAGTTTAATTTTTCATGAAAAACATGCTAGTGTAAATAACCTATAATTAGCTGTACCTTATAATCTCTCCATTCCGTCGCGATGATATCAGACGCCATTAAAAACTCCTTACGAGGTGATAATTGCGTTTTATTATCTATTTTTTTAAGTATTAGTTACATTCAAGATCCGTGTAGAAGATGCTTATTTTTTTTTTGAACGAGCTAATATTGCAATAACGGATCGCCATAAGCAAAAATATTACTTGAGATTTCCTGTTGGTGAACCTGTCAATAATGCACCAGCCTTTATGTATTAGTAATTCTGCGCCTCCATTAAGTAATTGGGTGGCTATCCATTTCTAGAAATCGTCTGTCATTTTGACGTTTCAAAACTTTGACATGTCAACTTTTTTAATTTCAAACGTCAAAATGGCGGACGATGTCCATTGAAGGAATGTCACCAAACTTACGTTATCATGGGGCAGGAGTTAATTTGAACCTCCCCTAGCTTCAAATCTCTGACTCAGGCCATGAACAATTAAAGTTATGTATGTCAGAGTACGACTGATGAACTCGACACTAGTGTAATACATTTTTAACTCTATTGTATTAGCCCAGAGTCATATTTTCAATTATCAGAATTTCCCCCGGATGGGATTACCAGCCAAGACGCCAAGTCTCTATCAGTAATCTACGGTTGGAAGTTCTATATGGAACATTAACCAAATTATCAACGATCCTGAAAACTTGTATCAACGTCCTCAAGGTAATTATGAATACAAAAGGAAATGTCTTATCGTATCTTATAATAGCAATTTACGCGTTAATATCTCAACTGATATCATGCACCTATATCAGATGATTTGATAAGACTGTCGTTTGCATTTTAGTGAACGTTCAACAATCAAGTAACTGTTTTTAATTGTGACTTTTATCGCATATGCGTTTATATTCTAGGGATTAACTTTACAATTAATATCTTCGTCGCCCAGTCCCCAGGGATGGTCTTTACAAACATATTTGATGACAAATTAATTTAATCGAATAGGTATACATCAGACACAAATATTTAATAACTGCTGGAGATAGAACATGAATGTTATATGACAAGAGTTCATCCTTTCACTAAATTGTCATAAAATACAACGATATGTTTATTGTATTTTATATACAGGTAATCTTACACAGGGGACTTATTGAACGAGCGTGATAATCGTTCCATTCTCGTTCCAAAAATATATATAAGTAACACAATATGATCTAAATATTTTGATCATATTATCCTATCATCTTTCAAACATTGTTCGCTAGAATGTCAGCGACGGTTGCGTGGCGGCAATCGTCTATTCAATTGCGTCAAAGCATTCCATCCCATGTAAAAATTACAGCTTGTATTAGTACATTAATACTTGAGCAGTCAACAATATTACTTTACTACAACTGACTAGCACTTTAATACTTGAGCAGTCAACACTATAACAACTTTACTACAACTGACTAGCACTTTAATACTTGAGCAGTCAAAACTATAACAACTTTACTACAACTGACTAGCACTTTAATACTTGAGCAGTCAACAATATTACTTTACTACAACTGACTAGCACTTTAGTACTTGAGCAGTCAACACTATAACAACTTTACTACAACTGACTAGCACTTTAATACTTGAGCAGTCAACACTATAACAACTTTACTACAACTGACTAGCACTTTAATACTTGAGCAGTCAACACTATAACAACTTTACTACAACTGACTAGCACTTTAATACTTGAGCAGTCAAAACTATAACAACTTTACTACAACTGACTAGCACTTTAATACTTGAGCAGTCAACAATATTACTTTACTACAACTGACTAGCACTTTAGTACTTGAGCAGTCAACACTATAACAACTTTACTACAACTGACTAGCACTTTAATACTTGAGCAGTCAACACTATAACAACTTTACTACAACTGACTAGCACTTTAATACTTGAGCAGTCAACACTATAACAACTTTACTACAACTGACTAGCACTTTAATACTTGAGCAGTCAAAACTATAACAACTTTACTACAACTGACTAGCACTTTAATACTTGAGCAGTCAACAATATTACTTTACTACAACTGACTAGCACTTTAGTACTTGAGCAGTCAACACTATAACAACTTTACTACAACTGACTAGCACTTTAATACTTGAGCAGTCAACACTATAACAACTTTACTACAACTGACTAGCACTTTAATGCTTGAGCAGTGAGCGCTACAAAACTTTATTTCATTTCGGCATAGCGGTAGGAGGCCATGGTCGTTGGAGGTAGACCCGAGGGAGGTAGAGCAAAACGTAACGGACAATACTAATCGACAGTGAAGCGCATATTGCACCAGACTGGGTTAAATGATAAGCCAGAGTTAGCTCTTTAACATGAAGGAGAATTTAACTTTACTCTGAGTTAATTCACGTTAACTGCCTCTATATAATATAACTGATTGAATATACTGTTGGTTCTTGATGGATATTCATATTCACAATAGTAACACACAAAAAGTTGAAATTTTGGACATGGATATGAAATTATTTCGGATTATCCGTTGTTTCAGATAATTTCGGTTGCGGAAATGTTGGTTACCTTTGACAGTAGCAATACTTTTATTTCGGTTTCGGTTACGGATATTTTTTATATCGAATATCCGATAGTTTCGGTTACGATTACGGAGCTCTCTAACATTCCTGAAAAAAATTTAAATCTCGCGCGAGATTTCTATTTTATATAGTAGTAAGTATATATTATATACAATATATAGTAGAGTAGAGTAGTTATAAAACTGTAGGTATTATGAGCACACAGATGTATGTGTCTTTTAATGTGATTTTCTTACCCAAATCACAAAGTATATAATATAATTTATTACCTGTGTGAATATTCCATGTATTTTCGTTTATAAACAATAGAAGTTTTTATGTGGTTTTCATGTAATCAGTACTTGTGGTAACCAACCGGTTGTTACGTCTTATTAAATAAATTAAAACCTTAATTAAACTCCACAGCCCTTTTAATTCTTTTTTCAACTCATTAAGGTAAACTTTGCACTTCAAAAAAATTACGTATTCAATTATATAAGTAACGATTCCAATACATAATTTAAAATTTTCTTATTATATTATAACTTGCTGTCCTGGCAAACTTCGTACCTTGACGCACCGACTGCAGCGCTACCTACCTGGTCCAATTGATACATTAAAACCTCCTCTATACTTTGATAAAAACAGCATGAAAATCGGTTCAGTACCCTTGAAGTTTATCGCGAACAAACTCACAGACGCGATGGAGGCTTTATTTTATAATATGTATGGATAGTACACATTACACACACCACACTCTATTATTTATGAGAAACTAGCTATATTTCAAGACTAATAATAGCCGAATCGTCTCAGCCGTTCTCGAGTTTTAGCGAGACTAACGAACAGCAATTCATTTTTATATAAAAGATAATCTTTCGTTTAAAGTTTAAAAAAAACTTTTAATGATCTCAGAAAAAATAACACTCCAGTCAACAAACCTTCGGTCCCCTGGAGGCACTCCAGCTCGACCGTATAGTCCCACAAATCCAGGGAGTTCAGCCCGTTGAGCTCCCAGGAGTTGATGGAGTCGCACTGGTCGTTCTCCTCCCCCATCGTGACGCAGCGGACACTCACAAGCTCACAACACCGGTGCGGACATGACACGACGCCGCGAGGCGCACGGACCGACTGAGAGCCGCCATGACTCATGCGCGCCGAATCTCGATAATTATCGGGCGCCATTACTAAATAATTAATAAATGGAGAAAGTCTAAAGTCTCTGTTTAAATTAGATAAGATGTATTTACCAGAACTGAAGAGTAACAGAACACAGATGGAAGCCAAAAAGGAAATTGGGACAAGACGATTTAAAATGTCTTATGTCCTAGTATCCACAAACACTTAACAGACCCCTGGGGCCTTACTCCCCAAACTGATTCGATTTTGATTCAAATTGCGTCGTGCCGCGACTCCCGAATGAATTGACGATTGTCGACTCAGTCGATTGATATAGTCGGAAGTAGGTACAAGAAGTTACGATCTTCTTTATCCCAGTTACGATTTTCTTTATCCCAGTTAGTTCTAAAGTAATCCACCAAATAAAACACCAAAAGCCGTTGAGATTGAACTGATTCGATTCTCGATTCTGACGGGAGTAAGCCTGCTGATTCAAGATGCCATCGCTAATTATCGCTAACTAAGTTGGGGTTTGACAGAAGCTTTGCTAAATGACATACATTTCGTTTTCGAACTTCCTAAGCGATAAATAGCAATGGTATGTTGAATCTAGGGCCAGGGCCCTAATTCTCAGGGCTCGAACTCAGTTTTTACTATCGGTCGGTCCCGCTCATGCAAATGAGATTTACCGCGCGTGCGAGCGGGATATACTAATATTCGAGCTTTTTTCCACTGCCCGAGAATCGTGCTCCAGGGCGGCGATTCTCAGGCCTCGACCTTAGTTCCGAATATTAGTATATCCCGCTCGCACGCGCGGTAAATCTCATTTGCATGAGCGGGACAGACCGATAGTAAAAACTTACTTCGAGGCCTGAGAATCGCCGTCCAGGTCACCAACTAAAATGATTTAGTAAATAATATGAGATTATATGCAAGCAAAAACAATCCTTAAATGAAGAAAAGTAGAGCAGAAGCGAATATAATATAACTGTTCTACTACTTTTAATAAGAACCCCAGCTACGTAGCTAGATGAATTTAGAATCATTTGATGCTATGGATGATAATAAAGACTTTATAACAATAACGGTCGCATGACGGACTTCAAATTAAACCGTCCACCGTGGCTCTAGTGGTGGAAACAGTGTCAGTGATGTGAGATGTACTGGTGAAAGTACTCATGGTGGCCCGAAAACATTAGATGCGAGTTAAGACGGACAAATTATAGACTACGCGGAGATAAATCGTTTGACTGGTACATTCATAGTTATAAATGATGACTATTGCGAAATACAATATAAAATTTGTGATAAATATATATTCAATCGACTCGACTAACTCTCAACTTTTTCGGGATAAAGTTAAAAAATAATATTGAAATCAATTTCGTCAGAAAAATAACACTAAAACGTTCATAAATTAATTAGAGAGTAGTAGAGTAGATACTTAGTGTCATGTATATTTCATACTCATTCCTGTCCATATCCTACTATCTTAATATATATATTTCTTGTGTGCGTGTGTATGTGACTGAACTCCTCCTAAACGACTGGACCAATTTTGATGAAATTTTTTGTGTGTGTTCGTGGAGATTCGAGAATGGTTTAGATTTACAATTGGAACCGATAGGTGGCGCTGCAGTCAGTATGTCAAGCAATTAATTAATAAGGCAATACGAAGTTTGCCGGGACAGCTAGTAATAATATGAAACTAGAAATGAGGTTTTATAACATTTCGCATTGCCTACACGAATTAAAAAAGTAAATTAATGAAAAAAACTTATATAGGTACAATCTATATAGTCATAAACTACTGAACATTACAACTTAAAATATAACATAGAGTTAATTACTTTAATTATTATTAATGTGAAGTTTTGGCTGCATTATACTTTTAAAAGAGTTGATCGACCTCCAACAAATCGGAAACCAGTTTAAGTTTGCAATGTCGGTCATTTCGGAACGTGTTATAGTGGCAGTTGTAGCAGACATAGTAAAATGATCACGATTACTCCTTGTTTCGTACAGGTGCACTAAGAGGATCATGATCATTCCCTGTTTCGTACAGGTGCACCTATAAGATCATGATCATTCCCTGTTTCGTACAGGTGCACTTAGAGGATCATGATCATTCCCTGTTTCGTACAGGTGCACCTATAAAATCATGATCATTCCCTGTTTCGTACAGGTGTGTACAGGTGTCTACGAGTATATGATCAAGATCGTTCCTTATTTGAAACTGGAATCCCAATATCTTACTCTCATTACTGTACTCCTTGATGAATAATTTTTATGAATCATTCCTTGTTTCGTGCACCTATAAGATCATGATCATTCCCTGTTTCGTACAGGTGCACCTATAAGACCATGATCATTTCCTTTATTCGCTGTGAGTAGTCACACAGCAAAATACCCCATCTCCTTTCTTGACAAAACATATTCACGTCTCATTGCAATAGATGAATAAGTATTACCTGCATGTAGTATCTACTATTCACTATGCTAATAGCTACAGTATCTGTTTACAAATAGATTTTCTAACGCAACTCTTTGCATTCTGATTCCTGTTGGTTTCTATTTGTATGTATAAAATATTTCTAATTAAAATAAAAAATAAAAACTATAAAGTATCAGTAGCGTGGTGCTCCTACAACTCCATTCCTATCTTCCTCTTTACTTCCCACTTTTAGAAGATCCTCATCTAATTCCCCATCAAGCTGCCCTAAGGGAGTACCACCCGTCGCCACTGGTACGTGTACAATAATATTTCAATATATTATAAAATATAATTGTCGGACCTATAGACGACTCATAAATTTTAATGTCCTACTCTTATCACTGTCAAACGTCATGTTGATGTCGCAGTCATCTTATTGAATCTGCTTATTTAATTGAATGACTAGCGCGGAAACTTAATGGCGTCAAACAGTTCGTACAGATACCAATGTGTTGATATTTTTTTTTATTAATTTACTTTAATGTGCGTTATAATAGTACTCATTCGGAAATTTCGAAGTTTAAAACTAAAATAATAAATGGCTAGTCTCGGATTCTAAAATTTGTTGGTAAAAACAGAATTCAATGAACGCGTGTCTAGTTCTAGTCATTCAATTAAATAGCGGATTCAACCAGATGACTGGGACATATACGATAAGAAATAATAATTGTAATGTAACTTGTACAGTCTGCTCAACAGCAACAACTGTTTGAAAATATATTGTTCGGAGGTTCTGGTGTCCTGAAATACAGGCCACGCCTAGTTTAGGCACCAGTCTCCCACAAACTCTACGTAAACTGTGTATTGTTAAAAATATTGTACTGTAATTCTTGTGGTGAGAAAATAAACAATTTCTTTATTATTATTATTTATTATACATACACAGAGAATTAAGAATGAATATAAATGTATAATAAAAGTATACTTCAAAAACTACGTGTAAGAAAACCGAATACAACTAAAACTATAATTTTTTTTTTTTAATGTAGTCAATTCATGTTCTTTTTGAAGTCAGTATCTTTAAGATATTGTTTTTTTGGTCACCGATTCAAAAAAGAACATTAATTGTTACTACATTATAAAATAATATTATTTTATACTTCTTAAAGTCGGTTTTATAAAGTAGTTTTTTTTGCCGACCTAATTAACCTCCTCCTTTTGGAAGTCGGTTAAAACTTTATAATAAATATGTGTCTATTTAAGAACAACAATAGCTTCAAGGCCTGATTTCAGGGTAAGCAACTCAACAGAGCTAATTGTATAATATCAACGCGTTGAAATCTAACGCACAAAGCTCTATGAAATATAGAGCAATATAATTTTATCAAATAAGTTCCGTATTCTGTCGTTTTTAAAATAACGTTTAGAACATAACATGTAGTAAATATATATGTACTACATATATATTACTACATATATATTACTACATATATATATTCACATACGGGATATCCCGATTTATTTCTACGCGTCTAAAGTAATGCAGAAACCCGAAGAAAAAAAATGAAAAATGTTAAATTAATGACGAGATGATTTGAACGACACTAAAATCCTTATTCTTACCAGAATCCTTAGTAATGATATAAACACTAAAGTTTTATGTTAGAAATTTTATTAGTCTCTTTCGGACGCATCCTAGTCGTTTAAGTTTTGCAATAACACATAGGCTACGTTTTATCACAGAAAAATATATTATTAGCGCGTAATATCATTTTGCGCCTACGCAGGCAACATGTAGAACTATGTTAACATCATATTAGCTAGCTAACAAATAGGTACCTACTAACATTAACTTTTAAACACAATTTCAATTACCTACTCCAATGACACCTAATGTATAAATTATAATAATACTAAATTATCAACATACTAATGTTATAACATTAAACCCAATAATACAATTAACTAGTTTTTGTCCGAGTTATGATATTTCATAATATTATTTTGTTAAGTCATGATTCATGAATTAAACATGTACCTAAATGTTTAGAGATATTCTCGTATAATAATTTAACTAAGTAGTTATATTTTTGGTATTTTCACGTCAGCATTGTACCGAGATTTGATGTCATTTTGAACTTTTTAAATTTAGACTTTTCGAGCAATCGCCACTTGCAAATTATAATACTCGCATAAAGGTTTTCCGACCTTCGTAGAATACCTGTCTGTGCCACCACACAGCTGATTTTTTATGTATACATTCGACGCATGGTTATCTTTCTTGTCAGCCTGCATTGATTAACTTGAAAAAAAACGCGAGAATCGAACCAACGAATAGAATCGAGATGCAGTTTCAAACCACTGGCCCATTGAGGTGTCGCAATGCAATAAATGCAGTATATTACCTAATTGTATGTGTTGTGAATGGAACCACTGATTCATTTTGAAATCGAATATTTCGAAATAGTTTTTACAAACTTTAGGCCTTTACAGGCCCTAAGAAAAGAATTAAAAGATGTAGACACGAATGGACCGGCCTGAATAAATACTAGGGACTCACAGAATACCGGCGTGTACGTTTTGTTTTGTCGTGTGAGTAAGCTTACTGGAAGCCAAAGGGAGATTGGGGATTTTAAAGACCTGGGCCGCGATTCTCAGTCCTCGAACTTAGTTCCGAATATTAGTATATCCCAGTGTATGAAGTAAGTCCTCTGGTGCTCCAAGTCACTATGGAAAGCGATAGTGGCCTACCATCAGGCAAACCCTTTGATCGTTTCCTGATCCCTTTCATAACTATAACATAATATGTACGTGCTACCTAATTTTATTCCTTTGCTTTTAAACAATACATTTCGTACGCTATTACGAAATATTTTGATGAACGCAATCGGTTTAATTAAAACACAGATGTCTCCATTGAAAACGAATTTGTGTTAAGGACTTATAGTATTCTTAAATAGACGCTGTACAATGTTAAAACAATTATATTGAATACTAAAATAAGTAACCCAAGTTCATTCTTTGTAATTATTATTATAGGTAAGTTAAAAAGTAACATCAACAATACATTTTACATACATACTTACTCGTAAGTTATAATGCATTGCAGACCAAACTTGTTTTGAATACGTCGAGTATTATAGTATACCAGCTGAGCCGTATCCAATTCATTGAGCATACAAACCGTTTAAACCTTCCCTGGACTTCTACGAATATTTCAAGATCAAAAATAGGCGAATCGGTTCAGCCTTTCTCGAGTTTTAGCGAGACTAACGAACAGCAATTCTTTTTTATATATAAGACTAGCTGACCCGTGCCCACTTCGTTGAGCATACAAACCGTTTAAACCTTCCCTGGACTTCCACGAATATTACAAGATCAAAAATAGCCGAATCGGTTCAGCCGTTCTCGAGTTTTAGCGAGACTAACGAACAGCAATTTATTTTTATATATAAGAAGAAGAAGAAGATATAGAAGATAAAATAAAATACCATGCCTTCTATTTCATTCACAGGAAATACGAGATATTATCATATTAAATGAAAGATTTACTTTAACATATTGTGTTAAATTGGCACTAATCCCTATATATTCTGGTCCCCGTAACACAAGTTGTTCGAGAACTTGTCACCCGATTAACGTAATGTGAAAGCATCCATTGTTTTTATTACTATAACTATGAATGAACTAAGTATATATAAATATCTACTTACACAACTTCTAATAATACTCTAAATACTACAAAATTCTAGTGAATTTCAACTGCACAGTTACACCATCACATTTCCAAGGCCTCGGCCGTTCTTGTCCCACATTTCTAACAAAATGCTGGTAACAAATCGTTACTTATGTTACGTGTCAAAGTATGCGTGCTGTTCACTAGTTTTCCAGACTAATTGCTCTACTACAACGTTCATTAATACTCGTAGAGTCGACGGTGACCTACTAGAGTAGAGTAAACATTCAGGTGATGAATGCGAGTTTTGTGGGACATTGACTGTTGTGTAGCTGGGTGACATAATATTTGGGAAAACTAAAATTAATTTAGATTGCTTGACAGACAGACAGTATCTTTATATGTACCCTGTACCCTTTGGGTATGGGTATCTAAAACGATGATGATTATGATAAGCAATCATAACAATGACGATTATTTATTTATTTACCAGTTTACAAAGAAATATTTATACATAATAATTTAAATGGAAATACGACACAAAACTATTGCTTATTTCTAAACATGAAATCTCTTACAGCAGCCCTACAGAGAGAAATGGGATAAAAGACAACAGATAGAACGTGCACAATCACTTACAATATAAACAATTACATCCATACTAGATTAAAATCAAAAATATACTTACACTATCAAAATAACGACGTTGTTGGTAATGATACTAATTTGATGATAGTGATTTGTCCCACGATTCTATTAGACCAGAGTCTTTCTACCGGTTATGACATACGGAGCCGAAAAATGGACACTCGCCGTAGGGCTGCGTCACAAGAACAAGGTTATTAGCGTGCTATAGGAGGAGCAATGCTCAGGGTTTCTCTGGCGAGTAAATAGTGTCATTAAAGTCACCCACATTGCTTATAGAAATAGCAGGCTGAAGTGCGAGTGGGTCATGTTTGCAGACGAGAAGAAGATGGACGAAGCAGACACGTGCTCAGTGAACAGTGGAGTAGAATGGAGACTTCGCTAAACGAAGTATAGGACGCGAATGATGGATCGACGGAGGAAACAGAATAAAGTCGCTGGCAGTGGATGCATAAGAGCTGCCCAAGATTGAGACGGTTCATATAGCAGCAGTCAACGGCGTCACGCTGATGATGATGATGGTGTTGCGCAGAGCGCAGCGTGACAGCGTAGCTCAGTCTCAATGAGTTAGTTCGGTAAGGCTAGAACAATCTACTTTCTAAAACAAATTGATTCAACTTTCAACAAATTACGAACCCCCGAGCACGATGACTCGAGTCTCGACCGTCACCTTCCAGTTGTGATGCTGGATAGCTTTCACTAATTATACAGGAGATCGTTGTTTGGACAAGACATGTATATCATCTGGAACATTGCCTTGTTCTAGAAGCCCAATTCTTCTCTTTTGTGATCATCATCTTTCGGTCCGAGCAGTTTTCCATTCATACGCGTGATTAAGTGAGACGGCTACTATGATTGAGAGAAACGGGATAATGAAAAATAATGATTACAACGAATTTGAAATTTTGAAAAATAATTATAAGGTAATTAAATCCAATAACCTTTTTTGATAAAATGTGTATATGTATAATAATTATTAACCTATACAGGTTTTATGCTTAAAATAAACATAATATGTTGGACATGTTGATACCATAGCAGTGACACTCGCTGATGACTACATAGAGTTGGCTTGCCATCTGTTACGACCACATTGTATTTCCTGCGAAACATCGATGATATTTGAAGCCTTCCTCAGTTATACTCCTAGTTATTACTTCTAAATTTCATAAGACCTCTTAGAGCAAGAGCGTTAATACGCCATGGATATAACCAACAGTAGCGTTTCGTTTATCAGTCAAATTAGAACCAATGCCGCGTATAATTGGTCGGTCACGATAAGCCGATACGCATGCGCCGGAATTACTGTTACGACACATCATATCAGGATTAATAAACATTGATGAGGACGAATACATTCAGTCGACCACGTCGCTAATCAAATAATAGAGTAGGTCATTATGGACAATGGTTAGTGGTGAAATACAAATCCGGGGAACTGATACTTGCAGAAAACATTTTTGGAACTATATTAGGTGAGGACTTAAACAAAATTGTATAATACTGAAAAATAAATTGCTAAAATTTTTTATATGAAAACTAGCTGTCCCGGCAAACTTCGTATTGCCTTATTAATTAATTGCTTGACATACTGACTGCAGCGCCACCTATCGGTTCCAATTGTAAATCTAAACCATTCTCGAATCTCCACGAACACACACAAAAAATTTCATCAAAATTGGTCCAGTCGTTTAGGAGGAGTTCAGTCACATACACACGCACACAAGAAATATATATATTAAGATTATCAAAATATGAGCGTAAAATTTAAATAATATAATAAAAACAGATATCTAAATTTTATGCTATAGAATTTTATGCAAAGTAACGCCTGTTTCCATTAACTATTCAAACTGTGAGCGGTCATTCTAAAAAAAACTTTATTAAGTACGAACTTTCTATAAAACTAGTGTTATTATTATATATGGCGTCACTTTACACATGGAGATCTCTGACTTAATGATTTTCTGAATTTAAAAAAAAAGAAAAACAAAGAAGATATTTTTTTATAGAACAAATAAAAATATGTAATATTGTTTACTAGGTATATCTAGTTTAAGCCAGATTATTCGCGTTTTGGACATAGTTATCAGGTAAAATTAATGGTAAAGGCAATTATGTATTTAGGTCTTTAAGGAGGCGTATCGCATGTCAGGCGTGTTGACTTCTTTCTTATGAACTACCCTTGAGACCATCTTAGAATACATAATAAATTCTGGCTGAGTGCATCAGCTCGCATGAGCTCACAAAATTTCCTGCTACTAAAAAAATGGTAAAACTTGTCGTGCGCAATGATATTTTGTTATAATAGGCGTTTTTATAAATTGATACGACGACACAAGGAATGACTGCACATTATATTAAAAGTAAAATAAAATAATAATAATAATAAAATATCGAGTTGTGAGTCAGGTTTTTATACAATTTTAATAAACTAGTAAATCAATAATATAAATCTAAAATCATATTTTTACTGATAATTAAAATGAAATTTAATTTCTTTTGAGCAAAAGTGGAAAAATACTGACATTAATTCTCACGTTGTATTTGTTACAATAAATATTAAATAACAATAAAAGATTAACATTAAGGTAAAAACCAACGTCACAAGTTTCGTAAAACCTGCTATGTTTCAAGAACATGAGAGGTCAAGGCCAGTAAACTGACTTCGATTGCTGTATCATTGTCAATGACCAATGACGATGATGCAGCAATGACTTTAATTCTCAATACTTACAACCTGTTGCATTATACCAAGTAACTAAATGACTTTCAAAATTGAAGATAATCAACCTTAACTCAATACAAAACGCTTCTTATAAGACGATAAGATGGTTGTGTAGAAAATAATAAAAGTATAAGACTCAACGTCATTGTAGTAGGTACGTCTAATTGGTATTCAAAGACATTACCGATGACGAATGCTTAGATGTAGTCACCTGCAATCCGGTATGGCACATTATACAGGCAGTTCCGGTTTTGCTCGGTCAACAATCTAAATTCTACACTGATTATTGATTGCCAAATTATTAGCTCATAATATTTTTTGCACTTTTAATACTTTACTTTTACAACCTAAGCTACGGTACCTGCTAGCTGCAAGTGTCACGTCCTTAATCAATCATGATCAAACTATGTGATGCAAATGAGGTGATAACAAAAGTTGATAAACATTGCATTTGACGCAGGCGATAGAATTTTAACTGCTAAGACGACACATGTCAGGGTCAGACGCGCGAGCAGGGTCACTTACAACATGCACCGCACATTTGCTAAGTAAGCAAGGAATTCAAACAATTGATTCCCACAAGTTACTTTGCTTGGACCCGTATTCTTTGAAATCATTTTAAGTTACCTTAAAAGGAAACCTATTTTGAAAGAATATTTGAATTGTTATATTACGTATCTAAAAAACACTTTTGTAAGTAATATTATTTATCGAAAGGCAGCTTTGTTTTTATATGCTTTTATTTTTTATTGCATAGAATACAAAATATACTTCCTTTACGTATTGCAGAAGCAAGGTTGCTTCCTTATTCGACTACAAATATTTCCATGTATGTATTTATAATGGAAACTTACAATTTCTGAATATTCTGCTCAGACTGTCTGGTATTATTATCGTACGACCCTGTACAAGGCATGCGGTTTGTTATTGCACTGACCACAAAAATTTAAAGTTTAATGATATACGTTTAAAAACCTGACTTATCATTGTGGTTCTTTGCCACGAGGAGTTAAAAAAATAATTAGTACTTTGTTATCGGCTATATAGTTCAATCGGTAAGGTCAAGAGGCATGATATCTATAAACGTGTCCATATGATACACTATTATTATTCTAGCCAATTTTCTTCAACTAAGTCCATTACTGATTTGTAACTTCAATAGTAGATCAATAGTTGGTATCCGCTATTCTCAAATTACTCAATATTTTACTAGTGCTTTATCTTATCGGTAACTAATTTTTTATATACTAATTATCTTCTGATTTTGTAATACAGCTTTTTATGGCATTTATCGAGATTAGTTATATGATATAATTACTACTTTATCATTTCGCTACAACCAGAGAATAACGTTTGTTACCATTTTTTAAACATTTGTGTTTCACGTTTAGAAATAGCATTGCTACTAGAATCGTAATATAATTAGGTCAGCAGACAGTGCATTTAGCATTGCATTAAGGATTTAAAATGCGATTGCGGGGGGAGTTATCGATTTTTTAAACCCCACAACGTACGAGGGGCGGTTGAATGCACGCGACGGCACGCCATGATCAATTCAAGGTTTGCCGAAACGGGATGTTCTTGTCCTTTAGTCCTTATGCGTCATCTTGCTTTTGGCATTTCTGGTATAAATACCAGAAAGATCCATTTATATTTCAGGAAGCATCGTTTTACATTGCCATTGTATTGTAAATGTATTCGGTCCGTTCTTGTATAAAATTTTGAATTCAGATAGACTGAATTCAAAATTTTGTTTTAGCTATTACATCTTTATTTATTATATAGGTAATTATTACCCACCGGAATACTCAACTGGTTTAATTATTTTACCTCAAATTTCAAAATTTACCTCTTATTTGAAATGTGTGTGTAAATTTTATAAATGATCCACGTATATTTTTAAATTACAGTAACTTTTATCATTTAAATACATAAAATATTACTCGAACATGAGATAAAACAAGTTTCGTACCAGCTGATTCTTATAAATATTAACGCGAGTTTAAATTACATCCTGTGTTCTGGCCGTTATATTAGTTTTTATTGGCACCTGCAACATTGCTTGTATATTTTATTGAACTGGACGACACATACATTAAATTGAAGGATCTACCTACTAAGTACTAAGCTCTACATGAATAGAGAAGGATCAGTTTCTTCTCAAAACACTGAAGCCTAAAGAGTGAGTAACAGAGAAAGAGAAAAAAGAAAAGAACATTGCAGATGCTAGATCATTATTCTGTTCAAATTTGGCACTACTTTTTGGAGTCCCAATAGATAACCAGCTAAACTTTGATCACTACCGTACTCAATGAAAATCCAAAGTCTATTGGAGATAAGCAACTATCTACTATGTTTAATATCACGCTTAATTAAAATATAGCAGACGGCTACTGTTTTGTTGCTAAGTGCCTTTATTGATACGTCACTAAGAACCTCGGCTATGGTGAAGGATGTTTCGAATTTCAACTTTCAAGTTGCGCTGCTATTCGCGTAATTGAAACGTCAGTTTCAAAAAGTGGTTATGCTACTGATGTAGAAAATTTAGTTTTAAGGCTACGCTCATATCAAAAATTGTATAAACAATTCGACGTCCTCACCTCGCCGGAAAATCAATAAGACTTGGGATGTTTCCAAAATATGTTACTAACTTTTAAACTCTACTATAAAATATCCCAGTCACTTAGGTAAGCCGTGATAATTAATTAACAATCGACTGACCGTCCAGCATACAGCGTCGCGCGCTGAACTCCTCCTCGCCAAAATCTTCCCGCAATCCAGACTTCTCCTTCGTCACACTCATGATCACTGTCACAGAGCACTTAACATCACTAATATGGCACTATACACATATTTTTTGGCACGGCCGAACTTTGTTTGGGTTAAATGCCGAATTAAAATTAAAAGGCGACCGACGCGCTACCCGTTCAATGTCAGTATCGGCCGGACAATCAATTATGCGACGCAGAGGAGTCATGTGTCGCAACTCGCGAGGCGAACCGCACGCAGGCGCGAATCGCCTGCCGGTTTAGTTTAGCACGCATGCGCGAAACGAGATGTCGATAACTTGAAGATGCTAGGCGCTGACGCGACTGTCTGACGCCATGCTCTCGTAATGACTAGCAATTAACATGAGCTCACGAAGATGTGAAGTAATTAATAAAATTAATGCGAATTCGTAAAAATATAATTAGCATAGTATTGTGATAAATGAATATTCACAACAAAAATTTTGGAGGCAACTCATCAACGGTAATTGCTATTTTATTCTTGCAGGAGATTGCGGAAAAAGTTGATAAAAATTAACGTTCCACAAATGTACTTGCGCACTTGTTTTATGCAAATTAGAAATTCTGTATATTACATATTGCATCAGAATGAAAATATTAGGTGATTCAGGAATGTTTTTATAATTCATAAGGTGTATTTGAATAACATCATATTCACATAATAGAAATGTACATGAAGTAACGTTACTTTTACAGTTCACACGAGCTTATTATTAGGAAACGTTAATTACGTAAGGCGAACGACAACTTTGGATTAGAACGTAAAATGTAATCGTGGGAAAGAAAGGCGATTAAAGAAGTATTGTGTGCCTAGAGATAAATAATAGCTACGTCCAGAACAGTCGCTTCACAAATCACATTATTTACCGTTAGACCCATTAGTACTACAAAATAACATTTTATAAAGCTGTAATGAGATTACATTAATAATAACAAATTATTACAATGTATTAAGTGACAGTTAAAAATGGCGATAAATTTATTAAGAATTTCAAGATAACGGAACCCCTCCTAGTAGACAACTAGGAGGTTATACAAAATATATTAATTATACAAAAGGTTTTTTAATTAAGTATTAGGGTTGATTTTAGTAAGATTATTGTTTGTAACGGGGGTGATTTAATCACTAAGTGATGAACCCCCTTTCACTCTCATCATTTTTTCATAACGCGCCTAAAGAAGTAAAACTTCAAAAAATAATGATAAAAAAAATATACCAAAGGCTGTAATTTGTTGTCGTCGTCGTTTCAGGGATCCGATTCTCGGGCCTCGAATGTCAGTCTGTCCCGCTCGTGCACGCATATTTTACGCGCTTGCGAGTGGAACAGACTGATATTCAAAGTTCGAAGAAGGAGAAGAAGGAGAATCGGGGCCATAAGTTTCGCTGAATGACACAAACATACGAATTCCGTACATTTTGTTTTTGAACTTCGTTAGCGATGAATAGCGACGGCGATAATAATTAATTTATGAAAAAAGGAAAAAACAGAGCCGTACTAATAGTATAATTCAGGAGAAAAATTTTTACTTTCTCCGCCGTAGCCGCCGAAGCCGTTCTCGGGTTTTTAGCGAGACTAACGAACAGCGATTCATTTTTATATATAGGTAGGTACAAGAGAAGAAGACTAGTTGACCCGTGCCCACGTCAAATCAAATCCAATATTTATTCAGAGTAAATTTACAAAAAAAATCGTCGTTAAGCATACAAACCGTTTAAGCCTTTCCTGGAGTTCCACGAACATTTCAAGACCAAAAATAGCCGAATTGGTTCAGCCGTTGTGAAGTTTTAGCGAGACTAACGAACAGCGATTCATTTTTATATATGACGATACAAAACAATCAACAGACGCCCACAGAATACCTCTCTCCGTTATATATAAGACAAGCTGACCTGTGCCTACTTCGTTGAGCATAGGAACAGTTTGTGATAAACCGTTTAAACCTTCCCGAGACATCCACGAATATTTCAAGATTAAAAATAGCCGAATCTGTTCAGCCGTTCCCAAGTTTTAGCGATACTAACGGACAGCAATTCATATTTATATATAAGAATAAGAGAAGAAGATTACAACTCTCCAATTTTGGAAAATTTCACTAACCCTAGTTCGAATCTTAAATCCGAAAATCTCAGATTAAAGATATCGACGGAAACAAAGCGATATCAATTACTTATTACGTATAAGGCGACGATCACAATGGATGCTAAACAATCTATTACAGAACAATAAGAACAAGGCTGCGTTCAGACCTTGTCACAATAGGAACATTTATTTAGCGAAAGCTCATTATGTAATAAACGACCATTAAAATAATTAATGAACCAACCCAATTACTTACATCACGTCTTAACAGCAACAATGGCCTTCATGGTGTCTTATCATTTATATGTGAGATTTTTTAAACGGCCAAATAGCCTACCACATATTACCAATGCAACTCCTATGTAGCCAGGATCGACAGTGGGAACCAACCTCAAATACCCTTTGATGATTTGTAAATCTTACATGAAAAGAGCAATTTTCCATCTTTTTGGTAAAAGATGGCCCCATGCGAGTTTCTTACGCCGGTTCTTCTTGCTGGGCTAGTTCCCGAACCGGTGGTAGGCATCACATAGACACGACGTTCAGAAAACATTTTGTAAAAAATTATTCTGAATAAAATGTTTTGATTTTGATCTCAGTGTCCGTGGGATGTGCTAGATCTGTCTTGGGACAAATGAGAAGAAGAATGTAGCAATAATGTTCCAGTTTACCTCCCCAAGCAAAGCGGCTATGTGAGATTACGGCTTTTTATCCAACTAGAAAAGCCCAGAATGTGTATTTGTTTGGTGAAACACGCCCCAAACATTGGTCCCACGATGTTAAAGTTAATCCTTCGTTAAATATCATGTTATCCCTCTCGTAATTCCTATTAATGAATGAGAAGGCATGGTATTTAATTAGTATTTTAACAAGCCGTTAACACTAACATGCGTTGGTGAAGTCGGGACTAATGGGACGTTAATGAATAAGGTATCAACAAGTTCGTGATAGTATCATGGGTAGCAGAGGCTATATAATTTACCAATAAGGTTTTGTATAACGCCAATAACCTTGAACGAGTATTTGTATGGCGAGGTGATAATATGAGGTATCGCGCCGACCGAACATTGTTCTAAACTGTCCAACAATAATTGAAGACATGAATGGATGAAGGTGACATGACAAATTCTGATATCGAGAAAATTTTGTACAAATTGCCCCATAATCAATTAAAGTTAAAGAACACGTCGTAACGTATTAAGTTCATTAATCTAAAGATCCATCTCTAGAATAAATGTACTAAATGTACTACGAGTACTTAGGGCGTTTCACCGAGCAATGTTAAAGTTAATCCTTCGTTAAATATCATGTTATCCCTCTCGTATTTCCTGTAACGAATGAGAAGGCATGGTATTTTGATATGGCGTTACGTTAACTTTAACATTGCTTGGTGAAACACGCCCTTTTTTTTTCTTTTTTTATTCTTTATTTAAAGGCTATTCATCAACACGCCCTAAATATCCTAAAATATTTAAGTGACATTTTAAACTTAATTTTCTGGGTAAAATATTTTGCGACATAATATCACTTTCATTCATTCATGTCTTCAATTGTTTCAGGTACCGATAACTAATATACTTTATTCTGTACCGAGTAAAAATTGTTAGCACATTACTATCTACTTTGTGACACAAGCAATTTAAAAAGTTTCAAATTCGCAATCACCGACGGTTAGAAACTTTTTTACGAAACAAAAAAATTTATTGACCTTCAGAACGTATATTTTAGCAAGTTTTTATTTTACCTTTGTAGATGAATTATTGGAATCATTTTGATTCTGTTATTTATAACCAGCTGTACCTAAACAAAGTTTTTCTAACATTTATCACAGGGTCTGAGGTCACATTTCTAAAGGATGTTTACAGCTGATGATCTAACCACTTGTAAAAAATGTAGTAGGTAAACACCTCAGTATTTATATCTACTGTGTGATAATAATAACGTCTGCTAACTTGACAATCAATCAATAATTTTTGTGATTTATCAATTCAATTTAGTTTTTTTCGATCGCGACTGACTTGCAAAGTACTTTAAGTACTAACCGAATCGAACCGAACTTCCAAAAAAGGAACATTGTTGGACAGTACCACATCACATGAAACACCACATCCTGTGCAAGTTATATTACTGAATAACGACATAAATTAATGTATTTTAAAACTAATTCCCAGCTTTATTTCTATTCTACCATTACCTTATTCTACAAGTAACTACTTATATTTATCCACCAGCCGAAGAAGGGACGTATATATTCGTAGTAAGTTTTATTACTGCATACAAGCAGAATAAAAATACCATTTATTTTGTACGTATCGATACAAATCACCTGTATCAATATTTCTTCGTAATTGACATGCGAAGCCGGGGAAAAGCAATAGTCCTGCCTTTTACGTCGACATTGATGTAAGAGGGGGGGGGGGGGGGGGGGCAATTTACAAAAGATACAGCGACAAAAAAAAACACTTTTAACCCTAGATGCTCACTCAAGTCATTGTAAGTCTAAAGTAAAATAGGAAGAACATTAATGATCTATACATCCAGCTCTTACTTGGACCACGACAGTCTTGTTTTTTTTTAATCTTTATTTAAGGAGCTTAGTCAAAATTGACTATGCCGCTCCATTAAGCCAACGGGTACAATAATAATAATCTACTTTACATAACATACTTAATACTACATTTAACTAGGTATAATTTTACAGTCTTGTTTCACGGCCGGTTTAACGATGATATACTTAATATGTGACTTCAAAATAAAACTTTTGTCTCAGTTCGTTATTAAACGGAAAACTCTATTGGCGCGGACAGATTTTAGCCTTGTTTTTGTATGGGACACGTATTGTTGATCGAAGTAAGTGAAACGTTACACCTACTTGCCCAAATATGTCTAAACAGCTTCAAATACGTATCAATAGTAGTTACGTAAGTTGAACCCAGTATACAGTTACAGTAGTCAGTAGGAAGTGTAAGCGGAGACGACTGTAATTGTTTTAGAGGATTATGTGTCACTGACACCGACTTGGCGATTGCGCCATATTCTACAGAAAACTTACATTTAGCATACTTTACCCGATTGTGCTATGGATCATTTTGGTTACTTTTTAACCGACTTCCAAAAATGGAGGAGGTTTTTCAATTCGACCGTATACAGGGTGTCCCAAAAATCAACGATAAACCGAAAACGGGTGATAGGCCAAGTCATGACAGTTATGAGAAAAATGTGAAAAAAAATTTTTGTCATGTATTTTTCACATTATAAGGACTTTTAAAAATATCGGAAAAACTGACACCCTGTGATGGTCTTTCATGTCCTAAGACTACAAATATTACTTTTTTGTGATTTTTTTTTCGGTATTGTAGTCATGACTAACCCTTCTGTAAATCACAATTCATAATTTAAACATACCTGCCTCAGTTTTCAATAAAATGGTGTGTTTTGCCCAAGATTAAATTCAAAATAATTACTACACCCAACTTTAATCGTCTGTACTGTAAAAAAAAATTACTACAGTATTTTGGCAAGTAACTTTAAAAGATGGCGCATTTAATTTGGATTCCAAAATGGTATGATACTTGCTGGATTACTTCTTTGTTGAGGAAAAAAAAAATTTTTTAACGGAACCGGATGTTAGGCCAACTCTGTTTAAATTTTTAAAATGTTGGTATTAAGTTGTTATGTGACGACGATGAGTGACGTCATCTTGTCTAGAGTGAGCGAGACAGACAGTGACGCTAAGTGCGGGTGCTTTTTTATTAAAAAAAAATTGTATTGCAGTGTAGGCATTTTTAAGACTTCAATTTTCAGGTATGAATACAACGCTCTTTTGAAAATGTGAGTGGTTGAGATACAGAACAGACGCCACCTTGTTATCAAGTATGTAATTAGTTAGTTTTAGGTGCAAGTTCGAAATAAAAGTCAGTCAATGGATTTCTTCAGTTATTACTTTAATTTACAAAGATTTACAGCAAATGTTCGAACTGTTTGCCTTCAGCTCTAATGCAAGCCCTACATCTTCTTAAAAATGATCGCGTAATAAGACGGGCGTATCTTCTTGAATTAATGTGTTCAGCAGCTTCTGTAATTTTTTGGCGCAGCTCGGCTAAATCTCAAATTGGTTTAGAGTACACTTTTTCTTTTATTGTTCCCCAATAAAAGAAATCAATGGGATTTAAATCAGGTGAACGGGCAGGCCACGAAATTGTACCACCCCGCCCAATCCACCTATCGGGGTATTCTCGGTCGAGAAACTCTCGTACTGTGCGAGCGTAATGTGCTGGGCAGCCATCTTGTTGGTACCACATGCTGCCGTAAATGTTTAGTGGCACTTCTTCCAACAAATCTGGTAATTGGTTCTGTAAGAAGTCCAAATAAACCTCGGCAGTTAAGTTCTCCGGTAGCTCAAATGGACCAATAACAGTACCATTCAAAATTCCCGTCTACATGTTCACCTTAAACCGGTACTGCGATCTGTCTTCCCGCATCAAATGTGGATTATCCACGTGCCATTCGTGCAAATTATGGAGGTTCATGTAACCATCTTTTTTAAACGTGGATTCGTCAGACCACAGAATTTTTTCAAAGAATCGCGGATCATCTCTGTATCTCTGCAACATCGTTTGACAAAATTGCAATCTCTCTGGGTAGTCTCGGGGTAACAGGCTTTGTACTCGTTGTACATGGTAAGGATGAAACTGGTTCTTTTGCAAAATACGATGTGCAGTACTTTTGGGCACTCCGATGTTCTCTTCAATCCCACGTACTGAGATACTCGGGTCTTGTTCGACCGCCTCGAGCACTTCGTCCTCGTAGGGTATGAAAGGCCTTCCCTCGCTGGTATTTTGATTAGGGAATCGACCCTCTAAGAGTGACCGATGCACGTTAATAAATACCCGATAATCAGGATGACGCTCAGCGTTTGGGTATCTCTCACGATACATTCTAGCTGCAGCATTAGCGTTGCATAAGCATTCTCCATAGATGAGATGCATATTGGTGTATTCTTGTGCGGTGTATCGAGATGGCATGATAACACACTACAATGGAATCACACACTACAACCGAAGATACGACAATAAAACAAGTCCAGGGTCGTCAGAAACGGGGCAGATAAAACCAAATCACAAAGCAAATCAAGTCCAATAAACAGAAGCACAGTTGTAAGTACGAAGTCAATACGGATACAGAAAGATGCGCAATGAACGAAAGATCGTAACGTACTGCAGTTTTGCACGTTCATCACTGTGTTGTCGGGTTGGCGTCACTATCTATCTCACTCGCACTGAGCGTCACTGTCTGTCTCGCTCACTCTAGACAAGATGACGTCACTCATCGTCGTCACATAACAACTTAATACCAACATTTTAAAAATTTAAACAGAGTTGGCCTAACATCCGGTTCCGTTAAAAAAATTTTTTTTTCCTTAACAAAGAAGTAATCCAGCAAGTATCATACCATTTTGGAATCCAGATTAAATGCGCCATCTTTTAAAGTTACTTGCCAAAATACTGTAGTAATTTTTTTTACAGTACAGACGATTAAAGTTGGGTGTAGTAATTATTTTGAATTTAATCTTGGGCAAAACACACCATTTTATTGAAAACTGAGGCAGGTATGTTTAAATTATGAATTGTGATTTACAGAAGGGTTAGTCATGACTACAATACCGAAAAAAAATCACAAAAAAGTAATATTTGTAGTCTTAGGACATGAAAGACCATCACAGGGTGTCAGTTTTTCCGATATTTTTAAAAGTCCTTATAATGTGAAAAATACATGACAAAGATTTTTTTTCACATTTTTCTCATAACTGTCATGACTTGGCCTATCACCCGTTTTCGGTTTATCGTTGATTTTTGGGACACCCTGTATATGTTTTTTATAGTAGCAAAACTTTTATTTCAGATTCGGTTGCGGTTACGGTTACAGAGCTCCCTATGTCTATGTATGTTTTTCTCCACTGTAGCGCCTTAACTACAGGTCGGATTTCAATGAAAGATGTGTCAATAGACTTGTGATAATAACACGGATAATATAAGCTATAATATAATTATTTACGTTATACAGCGCCTCCGTGGTCTAGTGTTTTTCAAGTTTGGTTAGGACAATGCAGGCCGATCACCTGATTGTCTGACAAGAAAGATGATCCATTCGTCGGATGGGCATGTAAAAAGTCGGATCTGCGCCTGGTCTCTCGCCAGTCGTGTCGGTTCGGAGAGTAAAAGGAAGAGAGAGTGTCTTTGTGTATTGCGCACACACTTGGGCACTATAAAATAACTCCTGCGTAGCTGGCCTGGTTTCAATGAAATCGGCTACCGACACCGAAATCGGTGAGGGGAGCTATTATTATTATTTACGTATTAAAGTAATTTTAATCAAAAAATGTTTTTACTGTAGTGTAACTATAGCTTTTTAAGGTGTTGTTTTGATGCCATACAAATCGAAGTTAACTTATTAAATTAACGAGTATGGACAAAAATTCGCACGCAATTGTAGCTTGAGCGATAATTATCAGACGAACCGCTTTGCCTCTTTAAGGTTTTATTACATAAAAGTTGCTGCCAAATTAATGAAACAATGCCTTTTTATCATTACCAGTCCTCAATTGGAGCTCATCAATTACGTTACTGACTATTGACTATTGATTCCATTTTTTTAGGAACGAGTAGTTTGGGCTATTAACTAGTTAATATTCCACTTGTTACTACGATCGATCAAGCAGTACGCATGCTGTGCAACGCTTTTGAAACCACAGTCTACCAATACCAATCAATCATTATCTGTGGCGAAAGGAAAAATTAAAAATACCACCACCATATATTTAATTTTTCATACCTTACCTCATATATAAAAATGAATTGCTGTTCGTTAGTCTCTCTAAAACTCGAAAACGGGTGAACCGATTCGGCTATTTTTAGTCTTGAAATATTCGTGGAAGTCCAGGGAAGGTTTACGGTTTGTATGCTCAATGAAGTGGGCACGGATCAGCAAGTTATATTTAAAAAAAATACTTTTAGTAATGCTAATGGTCAGTCCTCTTCAATCCCCAAAGTCCACCGGGACTTTGGGGATTGACCGGGCTTGGTGAAAAATAGGAGGGGGTTTAGGTTTTTGTCACGTAGTCGAAATCATTCTTAAAGTGATGACTGTAACGGGAGAAAGGGAGAGTACTAGGCATATACTACGGATGATCCCTGACTAGAAGGGGGATAAAAATTGGTAAAAACTGTCACGTAATATAGGTAAGTTGCCGAAGAGCGGGTACACATTAGGCGCTTTCAAACGCGCGCTTTGTCAACGCGCGTTTTGAGAACTAGGAGTTCTGTACAAATAGTGTACTCTGTACATACTCAAGCGCGCGCTTTGTCAACGCGCGTTTTGAGAACCAGGAGTTCTGTACAGACAGTGTACTCTGTACATAATCAAGCTCGCGCTTTGTCAACGCGCGTTTTGAGAGCCAGGAGTTCAGTACAGACAGTTGATTCTGTACATACTCAAGCGCGCGCTTTGTCAACGCGCGTTTTGAGAACCAGGATTTCTGTACTGACAGTATACTCTGTACATACTCAAGCGCGCGCTTTTTCTTTACGCGCATCAGCAAAGCTCGTCTCAATAAGCGCCTGTGTACCAGCTCATACGCCCAGTTTCAATAACCTACCTTTGAAAGCCATATCTTTTGACACCGATCCGCTGTATGAAGTTTAACGGTTGGCTATAGAAAGATTTGAGATTGCGAGTGCAAAATACGAACATGACTTTAGTACCTACAAACCAATATACACTTCTTGTTTTATTAAATATCATTGTGTACACCTAAAAACTATAAAACATATCAAAGTTTTTAGACAACACCATAACCAATCGTTATTGCCATAAATGTGAACGTTTTATGTCGAAGTTATTCTCCAAGAAACATTTTGCTTACAAGCCGTTATTATATTGTAAATGGCCCAACGACATTCCTGCGACTGGTCGTCGAAGGAAACTCATTTTTGCGTAACTCTAGCTTTGTGGGAATTCACGTCTATTTGTAAAGCTTGGAATTTGATCTATATCTTGACTGCTACATATTTCTAAGACACCATACACAATTTGTGCAATTCTTTTTTTGTTTAGGGGTGAATATGTAACCCTCATGAAACTTACAAATATGCTTATTACATAATTTTAACTAATTCTATATCGATACAATATGTACTTGGTAGACGTGGTCAAACATCGTAATCTAGTCGGTTAATTGAAATAATTTAATGAAAGTTCTCCATATTGTATGTTGTTTAATTTTAAATATAAATTGTCATTATTTCCATAACACATTGTATACCCTAGGAGATTTGATATTTTAACGCTTTGAAACAATGATTTAAGTACTCATAACTCTCATAGGTTTTATTAAGTAAAGACATTGAGGCAAAAAAAAATATTGCAGCGTGTCTATGGCGCTGAGGTAATTGGATTCTCATAGCTGGTTTTAATTTGATCTAAATTTATTAAATTGATATTACTAAAATTATTGTTAACAGTTAACAGTTGCGAGGTCAATGAACTCCTATATCTATATTATATCTTATCATAAAGAGTACAATGTAACATCATTTAGTTTTTTTCACGTTTTGTAGTTACATATTATCTTGCCCTGCCTTTCTTTACGCAAAGATACTGTAAGTGATTGTACAAAATGTTAATATACTTTACCTAATGTTATAAAACAATACGGCTAAAGTTATAATACCATAATTATACTTCCATTATAATTACTAGAATAAGAAACAATACTAAGCAACACTTAGTAGGTAAATACTAATGGCCTAACCAAAGTTGGGTCACTATTGCATCGATCTATTAAGAAGATATACTGAAGACCCTAAGGTTAGGTTACTGAAATCATTTGACCTTTTACTTATTAGTTTTATCATTTAACCAGTAATTATGCCCTTTGTTTGATTGGCCTTTCAAAATTGTATGATTGTTTCATTGACATGAGCTGTCATATCTTCGGAGAAGCCTCGAAACCTTGCGACATTATTCAAATCAGAAAATCTCATTACATTACTAAATTTGCGAAATCATAATGAAGAGGGGCTAAGGTATGTGTATGTTGAATTTACCTATAATTATTATTAAGTTGAGAAAGAGTCCGTGGTCTAGTGGGTAGACCGTTATTAGCACTCGAAAGGGTGCAGGCTAGACTCCCAGGTTTCATGTACCAACGAGACTTTTTTCAGATCTTCTCATTATATAGACGCTCTAACGGTGAAGGAAAACATCGTGAGGAAACCCGTAAAGTTTGGCCCAGGTCCCTGACGTATTGACCAGTCATTCCTCTGGACTAGGCCGACTGTGTTGTGAGTGTGCCGTATGTGCTGGACAACCATGCGACATTACAACCGCCTGTCCCAGGCACTACAGTATTTAAAGAGTGATTACTTCGCTCCGAATACTACGAGGATAATACTATATAAATCATCCAATAACGGATGCAAAGGCCAAAACAACTCAATCAAATCAAAATATTTTATTTCTAAATGCAATTTAACAAGCTTTTTTCGAAAAGTCAACAATAAGGCTACCACCGGTTCAACCATAGCCCGCCGAGAAGAAGCACCGTAAGAAACTCTTAATGTACCTAAAGTATCTTTAAATTTAATTCTTCCCCACCCACATCGAACATTATTTTTGCTCATTTCTCTTTTTTTTTTACTCACAAATTCACAAGTTACAACTACATAATTACTATTGTCGACTCTCACGCCTATCTACGCCAGTTACTGCTGAACCATTTTTGATAATATTTTGTATCCAGGAAGCTGACACCCTGACATAGGCTTATTAATCCGAAAGAATTCGGTGTTTCCATAGGATTTCTTTTACGTAAGCGGAGCTGCGGGCTAAAGATAGCTATAAATAAACTAGAGTTAAAAATCAAGTCAATGTAATTTCAAACGCTAATGTTATTAGTTATACCACAGGTCGTACTTAAAGCTTAACATCTTACGTCAAGGCTTCCTTGTAGAATAACAATCCTAATCTAAGATATCGCGTCAAGATAAGCAAAACTATCGCCTCTTGCGTTAAACCTAGGCGTTGCGTAAGACCTGACGTGCCTAAGTGTGTGCTAATAAAGTATACGAGTTGTCAATCAGCGAGGAAAGTTGGAACTCGTCACTCGTGTGAACTGAGCAGGTAAAGGTGTACAACCTGACATAAACATGCTCCAGTCGTTAGAAAGGTCATAATCATTATAAAAAACCGGACATACAATCCTTACTAACTTTCTCAATAGGTTTTATTCAAATCGTCAAAGCGTAATAACTATTTGCTTGCTTAAAGGTTTCCTATAAGAATATGATTAAATTTTTCGTTGTAATTTTGATCACTTATAGACGGCTTCATTGAATAGTTTATCTGTGGCATAAATATATTTTAGTTGTAAGATATATGTGTTTAAAATCCTATCAATGAGTAAGCAATGGTCTGTTTTCCTAGTATACTAGCGTTACTACGCTACGTAATTTAGTGTAATATGTAAACGTCCTATTCTAGGAAACCAGGCTCGGAATGTAAAAATCAAATGAGACAATTTTTTGCCTTTAAGCCAATAACTGCGTAATTAAAATCGCCGATACTTTGTAGTAGGATAACAACAACAGTGTCGATTGCTCGACTGCACATTCGCGCATGGACGACTGCTATTATTACATTTTGGCGGGATAATGTGTCCGTCTGTCAACTGTCAAGTGTCAAGACTCAAAACGTCTCCGACGCCTCGTCCTACCGCATCGGGTTTCGCGGGTAAAAGTATCAAGACCTTCGCGCCGCTCTATACCCAATATGGCGGAGGCGTAGGACAACTCAAGGTCTGTTTATAATCTACATGCATAATGTCTATCAATCACGAACAATAACTGCTCTGTATAATGTAGGGCTACTGCTGCAGCCTCCAATACATTAATATAAATAGAAAAGATGTATGTTATATAATGGATAAGTCAGAACAATCGGGGATAATAAATTTCCATGTATGGTTAGCAACAACCCGTACTGTATGCTCAATAATAACTGAGACAGGATTGACCGTGAAGGGTCTTAAGGCTTTGTATAGCGCCAAATTTTAAATTTTAAAAATTGACTTTTTTCAACGATTTTATATGCCAAAAAATCGCATTTATCGCGCTGACCGGAGCATGTTGAAATCGTATAAAAGTCGCAAGTAATTTGTGTATCATTACTGTGTAACGGGTTTTTTCATCAAGAACCTTCAGTACATTAAATAACATACGTACAACAGTCGTTTTAAATATTTTTGAAACAAAATTTTCAAAAACTAAAACTATAGTCCAGAATCTCGCCTCACTTAAAACACTGAAGTTTGATAGCTGGTCTGGACATAATACAAAACTAATGCAGTCTACATGTTTCGATGACAAATTTCAAGTATGTCGTTAGCTTATCCTAACGATATCTCGATTCGACAATCGAGATACAGTGCGAGTAATGACAAATCTATTACCAGAGTTGCATAACTTGTACGTAAACTATTGCGAGCGAGGTAGGCGGACCGCAGCGGATATCCTCGCCGCTACTACCATAATAATATTATTTTATTTAGTGCACAATCCACTTAATAGTTTAGATTTAATATATTTTTATTGCTTGGGGCAGTTCCTCGTATACCTGCCACATATTATAGCTCTTTTCTTTTCAATAACAAAATTTTTAGTTAGACCTGACATAACTAAGATATTTTTAGCCCACGCCCCCGTGGACTAGTGGTTTAGAGCTTCGCTCTCGAAGGTCATGGGTTCTATTCCCGCGTTGGAACAACAAAAAATGTTGTTTACAAGTTTGGTCCGGACAATGCAGGCTGATCACCTGATTGTCTGACGATAAAGATGATCCATGCGTCGGAGGGGCATGTAAAAAGTCAGTCCTGCGCCTGATCTCCCGCCAGTCGTGTTATCCATCCCACTGGACGCTGTGCGTGTGTGGAGTGCTTATGTGTATTGCGCAGACACTTGGGCACTATAAAATAACTTTTGCGTAGCTGGCCTGGTTTCAATGAAACCGGCCACCGTCACCGAAATCGGTGTGGGAGGCATTATTATTATTTTTACCCCAATCACGCCAGGGCCCTTATTCAAATTATATATTCATATATTTTCCTGTCAATGAATGAGAAGGCATGGTATTTTAACATGGCGTTAACTTTAACATTGCTTGGTGAAACACGCCCTTGACCTTATATAGTAGTTTAACTACTATACCTATATAGTCTATCTACTCTTAACATTTAATCCAATTATAGGTACCTACGTCAGTTCAGAACTTCAGATGCCAATTAATAATTATATAGGTCACAATAATCCGAATAATAATAAATAAGATCACTGCTATTTCATCAGCAGGATATTTAATAAAGTTACCTAATGTTGATAACAACACCTAATGGGTATGTTATGCTCATTAAAACTAAGGAAACATTTTTTTGTCCATTTCTATTTGTAATTGCATATTTTAAGTGCTTTCTCGCGAAAAAATGTAACTTTCCTATCATAACAGAACTATTACAAATATTTTAATTGTAATAAAATGGCAAATAGAAAATAAATTATTGTTATAAATGATTGGTATTTATGTCGCAGTCATCTTATTGAATCTGGTTATTTAATTGAATCACTAGGCGGTTATATAATGGCGTCAAACAGCTCGTACAGATAGCAATGTGTTAACATATTTTTTGATTAATTTACTTTAATGTTCGTTTTATTAGTACTCATTCGGAAATTTCGAAGTTTAAAACTAAAATATTAAATGGCTGTCCTAGTCTCGGATTCTAAAATTTGTTGGTAAAAACAGGATTCAATGAAAGCGCTAGTCATTCAATTAAATAGCGGATTCAATCAGATGACTGCGACATATACATAATGCGATCATTACTAATCTGTGGATCTTCATAATGCTAACATGACTGGAATCTCAAGAATATCTTTGTCAAACAAAGACCCATACTGCTAAGACGAGGTTACTAACAAGATAAGGCGTACTTTTGCTACATGTGTGTGTGTGAAAGTGTGTTAAGGCCTTAATATGGCCAGAGACTAAATCAAAATATCTATACTAATATTATCAAGCTGAAGAGTTTGCTTGTTTGAACGCGCTTATCTCAGGAACTACTCGACCAGTTTGAATTATTTCATTGTTAGACAGCCCATTTATCAAGGAAGGATATAGGATATACAAGGTGTAAAATAAATGAGTGATAATACTTTAGGGTGTGTATGTGCCTCCTATCTACCAGCGCTGAAAGACTTACTTTTTGACTTTCATGTTTTTGTGTGAGAAATGCCACAACATCATAAATTTGTTCACACAATAAGTAAAAAAGTACCTCTTTCAGTGCTGGTACTTTCACATTTAACTCTATATACGGGGCACACACTTATTCATTTTACAGCCTGTATATTATCATCTCGCTCAAAGATTACTTTGAGCGTTTAGAAGCGGACCACCAATGAAAAATGTTAAAAAATCAGGGGGTTTTAGACAATTCGCGGGCACACCTAATAAATAATAATATAATAAGAGCCTAACAAGTACCTCCTCCTACCTCCGTAGCGCAGTGGTTAAGCGCGTTGGTGCTCGAGCGAGAGGTCGCGGGTTCGAATCCCGCCGAAGGAACAAAAAGTTTTCAATGTTCCTGGGTCGTGGATGTGTATTGAATTTGTGTACAATATAATAAAAATCTTAAATATGTGAACTTATTGTAGTTATATAAAAGTATTAAATATATTTACGTTGTCTGGTATCTGTAACACAATTTCTTCGGATACTTAGCACAGGGCCAGCTTGACGTGGTGTGAAGCGTCCATCGATAAAAAAAATATATGATAGAGCTCATAACTCTGCTGGGTGATTAAGAAAAATAATACCATTACTTTTGGCATAGCCGAAAGCAATATTTAAATGGAGCAGTATTGAAACGATATTACATAAATACTCTCAGTGGGAACCGCGGCCCGCGCGCTGCGTAGGTTTGTCTAATCGCTATTATTTGTTATTCTGATAGCTCCAGTTTATCATATCCTGATGTTGCATAATATTAAAATGCCGGTAAGGCACCATCAAACTTTTACATCGTGTCATTTTTAACTGACGATCTTAATGTCCGTGGCTCTGGGGCGTAGAAGTAGATTCTTTCTATCTGTAAACGATATTCGAATCTTAAGCTAGTAGGACCCTCTTACGGCTTGATAATTGAAGACATGAATCGATGAAGGTGATATGTCAAAAAAAAATTTACCCAGAAAATTCAGTTTAAACTGTCACTTAAACATTTAGGCCCGTATGAATAAAACCCTATACTCAAACCCAACCTCACTTGAGAACCTATTTGACAGATAAAACAACGTTTCGTTTCACTTTTAAAAGTAAACAACTTTATTAATGTTACATAGTAGTACTTTAATTAATTTTCTTTTTATACCGTTATATTTGTCGCAGTCATCTTATTGAATCAAGTTATTTAATTGAATCACTAGGCGGTTATATAATGGCGTCAAACAGCTCGTACAGATAGCAATGTGTTGATATATTTTTTGATTAATTTACTGTAATGTTCGTGTTATTAGTACTCATTCGGAAATTTCGAAGTTTAAAACTAAAATATTAAATGGCTGTCCTAGTCTCGGATTCTAAAATTTGTTGGTAAAAACAGGATTCAATGAAAGCGCTAGTCATTCAATTAAATAGCGGATTCAATCAGATGACTGCGACATATTCATATTATTGATTACAGAAAACAATAAAATAAGTATAATGTATATTTTTATAATCTTTATTTTTACGTTTTAAGAAAGAAAAAAATTAAAGTATATAACATACGTAAAATTCTTCATTTTAAATGTGAAACGAAACGTTTTTTTATCTGTCAAATTTGTTCTCAAGGTGAGGTTGGGTTTGAGATTGTTTCATTTATACGGGCCTTAGGGATAACTTATTAAGAAACATATTAAGTACATTAATTCTAGAGACGGATCTTTAGATTAATGTACGTAATACTTTAGAACATATTTTATACAAACATATAAATGTTTAAGTGACAGTTTGAACTAAATTTTCTCGAAATCATAATTTGGCTACATATCACCTTCATCTTCAATTTTCCTTATCATTTAAATGGCGTATGGTTAATATTATGAGCATTTGTGAAAAGACTCGCGCGTGTAAGCTGTACACGTTATTACCTGTAGATCAAGCAACCTCAATACATGAATGCATTATGCTACCTTATATTAGAACAGATCGTGTATGGATTTGGGTTGGATTGATGAATTGGATACGTGTGTGGTGTGTATGAACGAACAGCAGATGGGTTAAACCCTGATGCAGTGTCGTGCCGATTGACGGTAGGCAGTAAGATGTATAGCTTATTTTTACCCGTATTTGTTCAAACTTTAAGAATTTTATACCGATGACATTCAAGCGATAAAGTGATGCATCAAGAGAACTTTCTTAAATGTAAAGATGTATGAAGCCTGCCAATGCCAACCTACAAAAGTGGACAGTTTTACGCTTTAATGAAAACGGTGCCTATACGAAATAATCTGATTATGTCCTCGTCACTATCAAACAACAATCGTTAATGCACATGCATTAACGATTGTTGTTTGATAGTGACGAGGACATAATCAGATTCAACAACAACGCATAACAGCATCAAAATATATGTCGGGGTGTTGGTGGCCACCTCTATAATTATTATTTATTTGGGAAAAAATGTACAGCTGTCAATCTCATTTAAATACAGCAATAATAGAGGTCGCAAGTCGCAACCATGCACAAGAAATCTGGATCCCAATATCAATACCGAGGTCACCAACATCCCGACTCGCAATATTATCAATTGTAATGCTGAATATATACCGAGCATTAAAGAAATGTAAAGCATTAAAGAAATATAAGGACATTTATTTAATCTTCTTGTATAGTTGTTCTGAACAGAGCATAATAGAGATAAGCTCAGTACTTTAAAGATTCAACATGCCATCGCTAAGCGATAATTAGCGATGGCATCTTGAATCAGCCCCCAGGGCCCTGTAAATAGAACGGTGAATTCGTATGTCTCTTAGCGAAGCTATATGTCAAATATTTTGTTGCACGTCGTAACTCATCAGTGATAATAGCGATGCCATTTCTAATCAGGGCCAACATATTACAAACACTATATTCAAAGTGAAACGGTCGTCACTCCGCTTCCGTATAAAGTTGTAGATCATTTGATGCACGTTCATCGGCGCCCAGTGGGGTAATTGCTGGAGAAACGTCATTACATATGCAATCCTAATGAAACCGGGGTCGATCGCTTTCTAGAGACCCACAATTTTGAACCTATAAGGATTATACGCTTGTTAGCCTACTTAAACCGAGATTAAATCTATTCGTGGTTCAGTTAATCTCATGGGAAACTTCAAATGAGCATAAACTCGTGATGATGCTGCAAATATTATTTACACAACTATTTGTTACGTTTGTATCTTCGTGATTTGTTTAATAGGTCAATAAAGTTAAAAACAATTCGTGTATAAAACCCGGATATCGTAAACTGTAAGCTGATCTGCTATTTTGTACTGATACGCTAGTATAACTTTTATTGCAAATTGCAATACATATTTGCGTGAAGTTTCAACAGAATTTCAGTCTAGCGTTTAACTAAATTAGAGGCTGATTGTACGCGAAGCAATACCATCTTTATCACCCATTATCACACCATCTGTGTCCTATTTGTCATCCACCGCGCTAGTATTATAGGCAAGGCTAACCCGGTTTCTCTAAGGCAAATCAACGATCAAATCAACTAACAAGTGTTCAAATCTCTTGTCAGTTGTCAACTTCAGTACTAAATTTAAACTTGACACGACATTCGAATCCTGATTTGTTCATTTAGCGTTGTTTTATCTTTCAAAACCAAGTTATATAGCCTACATTATCCGGGCTACTATTACAAATACTTAGATGTTATGATGGAACAAAGAAACAAACATTTATGCAAACATAGACATACAGTGTGTCCAATGGTGAAGAATGACGCATAGAGTATTTTTTGGTACCTCATATAAATTACGTACCAAAACGCGACATAACGCGATTAAAGATCTCCATAAAAGTCACAAAACAGATGAGTTTCAACCCTTGGCAGTCACTTGGAGAGTAAGTCTCCAAACTGAACCGATTTTGATCCAGATTCGATTGTGCCGCATACTCTTGCATAAATTGACGTATGTTTATTTTGATTTTCTGTCAATTGATGGTCGGAGTACAAAAAGTTACGATATAACGATTTTCTTTATCCTGGTTAGTTTTAAAATAATCCATAAAATAAAACACAAAAAGCCGTTGAGATCGAACTGATTCTATTCTCGATTGTGTCGGAAGTTAGCCTGCAGGTGTTAGATCAACGAACAGTGCGTTCGTGTGTATAGACTAGTGGACCGCGAGCCCCAGCATAGACCTTTGTATTATTTTATCGCGTTATGGTAAGTAATTCATATGAGGTGCCAAAACAAACAATGCTCTACGCGTCATTCTCTTCACACTATATTCGGCTTAGTATATTTTGAACTATGAAACACACTATATATACATACACCTTTACTGCCAAAATCATTACCTTTCTCCGTAGCCTGGTAAAAACTAACCTTTATCACATTCTCACGACATCTTCATGACATTGAAACCTTACATAATAATGTTGTACGAAGCTCGCAATTACTTAATCGCATTGTGTTCGTGCGAGCGCGTGGTACTTGCGGTACATGTCACGAGCCGCGTGGTACGATCGCCGTATCGAATGCTATCTACAGGTGAATAAGAGTATTTTGCAATGAGACATTTGCGAATAATACAAATTGGTCTAGCTATCCCCTTAAAGTGTATATGTGAGTGTAGTTCTTTCGAATTTCTTACGCCGGTTCTTCTGGGCAGGGTAGGGTTGAACCGGTGGTTATTTTCGGAAAGTCAACTTTTTTACAAAGGGTTCTTCTCGGCGGGCTAGGGTTGAACCGGTAGTAAGCATATTTGTTGACTTCCGAAAATAGCTTGTTTAGTTTCATTTGGAAATAAAATATTTTGATTTTGTGGGTGTTTTGATCAATTAATTGCAACTATGCAATGTCTTTCATATGACAGTCATTGGTAAAAAAACATAGACCTTTGGATATGCTCTATTCCAACATCAAGTAATGGCTATCGAAAGTACTTACCTTTGATGAATGAGCTGAATTCGTGCCGATTTCCTCCAAATGGTCCGAAAATTTGGGTAAAATTGCGTTGAAACATAGGCATTACCTGCAATAAAGAAAGCGAAATGAGTAAATGTATCGTTGGAAAGTATAGAGATTGTTAAATGTACTTTACTTTTACCAATAACGTTCGGTTCACATACATGTTGGGTTCGACAACATACGTTCATTCAATTTACAACTCTATCGTAGTAGAGCAAAGAGTTATGTCTTGAGCGCTCTGAATTTTCGGCCATTTTTGGCCAAAAAATTCGGCCGGGTGATTCCGGACTAGTTAAATGCCGATAATTTTGTAAAACTCCTAGTAGTGAGGTTAATTCCCCGTATATTAAGATAAATAAGACACTAGACACTAAGGCCCGCATTAATAAAGAAGTCTCAAACCCAACCTCACTTGAGAACCTATTTGACAGATAAAAAAACGTTTTAAAAGAGAGAAAGGTTAAAGTATGTAACGTAAGTAAAGTTTTTCATTTTTAAAAGTGAAACGAAACTTTTTTTTATCTGGCAAATAGGCTCTCAAGTGAGGTTAGGTTTGAGACTTCTTTATTAATACGGGACTTAGGGCTTACAAGGTAATTAATTCCTAGAGACACGCGCGAGTTTCTTTTGCCGGGTTGGGGTTTCGAACCGGTGGTAATGCAACCCCTATTACACTGAACTAATTTTACAGACAAAAGCGCAAGCAAGCCTTGTATTTCGTTGACAACACCAGAGGCTAGACTTGCAGCTGTGAAGTCACATGCAGAACACACAATAGGCTCTTTTCTTTAAATCTGCAGCTGATTTTACTTCATTCCGTATGTACAAAGGGGATATTCTGGCTTACTTAGTTGAGACCTATTTCTTGAGACTGGCTTCAAATACTGATTTTCAGTTTATATAAAAGTGATACTTTGCCTCACTTTTTTAGCGTTATTTTCTTGAGACTAGCTTCTAATACTGCCCTAGCTAAAACTTGTAAATTTGTTTAGGCTGTACGCTTATATAGCTTACCCGTGCCCACTTCGTTGAGCATACAAACCGTTTAAACCTTCCCTGGACTTCCACAAATATTTCAAGACTAAAAATAGCTGAATCAGCCGTTCTCGAGTTTCAGCGAGACTAACGAACAGCAATTCATATATAAGAACAAGATGGAAGAAGAAGATTATCCTCCCTTTTTCGCCAGCGCTACTTTCAATCAATCACTTAAAAATAATTATACTTTTAGCACGTTAAATGAGCTGCCGAATCGGGTAGATACTGACAGAAACTTCTACGAAAGGTTAGCTAGGAAGTATAACTGCACATAGACTGCGTAATGAAACTTCCTCAATTTATTATAATAAGCCACCGTATTACTTTCACTGATCTTGGCCGCTGTGATTGCTATTGTCCTAAAAACATAATCATTGCAAATATTTTAATGTATTTTCACTCGCTTATGTTTTGAAGTAATAACTTGGTTTGCTTTTTTATTCAAGGGTCTATCAATAGCTAATACTTAGTTTGAAAATATAGTTTAAAAACTAAATTAAAAATTAAAAAAAACTCGACGTAGCGTGTAACATTCCTAGCACACCTAAGAAACGTCCTGATGACCTTGAAGACCTGAACCGATTTCCACCAAACATAGCTAAGAACACTCTCGACTGATATACCTTTCAAACCAAAAAACCGCATTAAAATCGGATCATCCGTTTGGGAGCTACGATGACACAGACAGACACATTCACATTTACACAGACACGTAAAACTTATAATACCCCGTCGTTTTTGCGTCGGGGTTTAAAAATACAGAGTAAGTTAAAATAATACAGTATTTATACAAATATGTTTTGTATAAATACTGATTTTCAGTTTATATAACTAATAAATTGTTGGCTATACAGCCAACAACATTAGGCTTAGCTAGTAATGGTTTGGATTCTATAACTTGGTTTGGCTTTGAAGTAAGCAGAATCAACTGCTTTGTTACGTAACGCGTTACGGCGCCAGTTTTTTACATCTGGGGGCACGGGAGTGCCCCCGTCAAGACGAGCCAAGCGAAGCGCAAGGGCACTACCTACCTTTTCTCGAAAGGTTTCGTCGTTTTTTTGAACCCTCATAACTTTGCTTTGGATGATGCTACATAGTTGAAAATTTCAACATATAATGACACCAGTAAAAACATGAAACATACAAAGTTTCAATGTTGTAGCTATTATACTTTAGATTTTATCAATGTCTAAAAACCCCAGATTTCGTCACTGACTCATTTATAGATCATCAAAATTCATAAGGTACTTCCTGACGTCCTAGTAAGCTGATATTATTTATGTAAGCTGTTATTGCTACAAAACCAACAAAAAAATTATTAAAATATAAATGCCGCCATTTTGAATCCAATATGGTGGACGGTACAAAATGGATGTTTAATATGTTTATTATACGGATATGATCTTTAAGACATAAAAGAAATATTATATTATACAATATTATACAAGTACCTACATAAAAAAATAAGACCTACTTTTTGTAGGACCGATAATCGGTCAGATTTTTGCTCCATATTATTTCTATCCCACTTTATTTATTTGTGTGCGTTGCACTACTGCAATCAGTATGTTCTATTTTATTCCGATTATTAATCGGTGACCGACTTTTTGTAAATGAAAAATATGTCTATGAGAAAATTAGTTTTATATCTACTTATTTAAAATTATGTACCTATAATAATATTTGGTAAGTAAAAATTAGGTAAGAATTAACAGGCAGCAAGTAGTAAATTGTTGTCAGTGTACATAAACAAAATATTACGTCGATCACTTGAAATTATCGGTCCGCCGTCCGGCACGAGCTCCCTGATGTTACGTACATCAAGTTTTTTTTTTTTTTTTTTTTTTTTTTTAAAAGGGTACTCACTAATGGCATGAGAGCCGATTTAGCTGTGTCGGACTATAACTAGCCGGGTGGCTACACATCAAGTTACTTTGTTTAATCTTATGTAAAAACCGTTCGACACATCGATAGCGCGATGTAGATGGCTTACAGCGCAATCTATGTTTGGAACTGTGAAACATCTAAACACACATTTACCAATATATTTAACAGTCGGTAACGTTATAATGATAACAATAAACGAAAATATTACACGATCAATGTATAAATAATTTTAGTGTTTAATCTTATGACTATTATAATATGATTATAATATGATTTTTAACACGTCACGTCATGACGTTTAAAGATGGTCATAATCAAAAGAAAACCTTAAAGCTATTTTTCAAAAATAAATATATTTTTTTTCCTTCAAAAATAATAAGTTACACACAAGGTGTATGCAGTTAGCATATAATATACATATGTTTATGAGCCGTACAAGAATTAGTACCTCTAGTGACCAACAGATGGCAGTGACCGTCGTCTACATACGATATTATTATAGACTTACTGCATTATTTTAATAAGTATCAACATGCTTTATTAAAGGCAATCTCCGTCGTATATATTACGTATGTAATTCTCAAATTCTCGAATTATTAGTGATGAATTTATACTAGTGGCATCCTAGGATATCCAAATAAGAAGTTTCTCTCCAGCAAAAAATAATTTATATTTTATAATTTATATTTATTATATTATAATATAATAATATAACAAATAAAGAAATATGGACGAGACATTTATTTGAAAATCGGCCTCTACCTTAAAATTGCGGTGAAAGTTTATACACGGTATAATATTGACGGTGACATCAGTCGACGTCACTAGGGGTCACTATGCTAAGGCGCTGACTGTTCTATTTTCCGTAAGTAAAGGCCCGGGGTCAAAATAAGTTATCTTTAAATTAAAAAAAGTCCATTAACCAGCTTACAAAAATAAATGAAATCCCACCAAAAACATTTTAATGTAAAAATGTTGTCAAGACGAGTCTACACAGCTTACCCTGTGAAAAAGTTATCAGATATCGTATAAAGCCAAGCTCTACAATACACCTTAATCAAAACCTATCAAAAAGTGGTTAGATCTCATGTAGAACCAAAATTCTTGATCTATGCGCCCTTACTTCACCAGGCTTAACTTCACTTACGCTATATTATAGCAGTTAAAACGTGATACTTGACCGTTTTGCTACCGTTACGAACATTTCATACGAATTCATTAATCGTGTCCTAAATAAAACGGCCAAGCATCACGTTTTAACTGCTATATAGCGTAAGTGAAGTTAAGCCTGGTGAAGTAAGGGCGCATAGATCAAGAATTTTGGTTCTACATGAGATCTAACCACTTTTTGATAGGTTTTGATTAAGGTGTATTGTAGAGCTTGGCTTTATACGATATCTGATAACTTTTTCACAGGGTAAGCTGTGTAGACTCGTCTTGACAACATTTTTACATTAAAATGTTTTTGGTGGGTTTAATTATCCTACCTATCGGTGGCGAAGGGTTCTCCTGCAGAGGGAAGCCCTAACCTGTGTCTACTGTATATTGACACGAATTAGGATTAGGGCCTTCAAAACGTAAGGGTAAATGAAGCCAATAGGAATTTAAAGGAAACCCCACGATACTGCTAACCATAAAATTTTTGCTTAAAACTACGAGTTAACAGTGAAAGAAACAGCGATGAAAGACTATTGATTTTCATGTTTCTATGACAAATGCCCCAACATCATAAATTTGCCCATACAATAATTTAAAAAAAGTAACTGTTTCAGCTCTGGTACTTTCACAGTACACTCTATATACGGGACCCATACACACCCTAAAGTATTATCACTAAATAATATTACAAGCTGTATACTATACTGTTTGTGATTATTACAATTACTATGCTTTCAATGTAGCGTCGGGGAAACTCAAATGAAAATAAAAGTATTTAAATTACATTCGTGTATATTTTACTCTCTATTTTACTTTAAGAAATTATATATTTTATATTCATTAGACCACTTTATTATGTTGATTTACATAAACATTCACAAACAAACGAAAGCCGACATTATGTCAGAATTCATGTGCATTTTAGACGCTATAATAAATTATTTGCATATGTTTACAACAATTTAATGGATCGTGTTATCGATAGTTTTATATTATGCTCGGATGTGCGTGTGGCGATGTGTGCGGTCTCTGACATAGCTTTAGTTTGTATGTCAGTGACGCAGCCCACTACCTGCACTCGATTTACGTTATTTATTTTTATTAATTTATTTATTAAATCAATAAAAGAATTAAAAAAAAAACTTAATCTACACATTGTAACATAAACCATTACTGGTTTTTCCGCACACTGCTAAATGTTAGTCGTCGATTACAGGTAATCTAAAGTAAGTATTTATATAATAAACATTATTATTACTCTTGATATTAACATTATGTTAAGGTTTATTAATACATTTTAATTGTAAAAGCGAGTAATTATTACGAGGCATAATATTATACTTTACGCATATTTATTAAACGGTATGTATGGTGTTTTAGGCGTAGGTTATACTGTTATTATAATTTAAATGACATACGATGGAATAATAAACCGTTAATATAAAAATTTGGAGGCCTCCTGTTCACTGGCTGTCACTGCTTGGAGCCACTGGGTTTAACTGTTTAAGTTTAAGGGCGTGTTTCACCAAGCAATGTTAAAGTTAATAATTCGTTAAATATCATGCTGTTCCTCTTGTAATTCCTATCAATTAATGAGAAGGCATGGTAATTTAACAAGCCGTTATCACTAACATGCGTTGGTGAAATCGGGACTTAGTATTCGGCATGTTTGTAATAAGATTCAGTATCAAGTAGGTATCAATACCTCTATTATTCCATTACTCATAAAATTACACACTGAATAAGCTATACCATGTTTTGTCTTTTTCTGTCAAATAACTTTTCTAACATATGACAAGGAAAAATGAAGGCCTTATACAGTCTGTAACTTTTTATTAGTGAGGAAGTAAGTTTATAAGAAAACACACACGTTACGTAACGTTACTCGACAGTAGACGCAATTGGTATTGGCTGGTCATTATTATTTATTAAATCACATTCCTCCGGCAGTCCTGCAGGGCGTGGCAACATGTTTTTGTACTTTCATCGCCGTTTTAGGCGCTGGTCAAAGACCTATCCCGAGCGAACTAGACATGACTAGCGAAAGGGCTCTACTGTAGAATTCATTAAAGAAATGGAAAGTTGCGAACTCCCGAACAGTAATTCGCGGAAGGGCGCGACTCGCGAGACTCATTGTATCTGGTCGAAGCGACAACACTTTCTTTTATTATTTAGATTTGTGGCTTTGTCTATTGCGAGTTAAGGCGGGATAAGCTGAAAATCCAAGTACTTTTTTCTCAATAAGTACCCACCGGTATTTTTGAAAAAACCAAAACAAAACTATACTCTTTTTATTACCAGAGAATTAGACATCGTTTTTTACAAATTAGTATTTTTGTTTTTTAATTTAAAGTCCATTACACTGCATTATAGTATCCAACATAAATTCCTTTCCGAGAGATTCGTTTCTATTAATACATGATATAATTCTACATATTGATCGTATGATCAACGTCTACGTTCTAACCACGTTCCTAAACTATTAAACTATTTTCTTTCTGTGGTAGTTAAAAATTACAGCCCTAACAGTATTGTTAGGGCTGTAATTTTTAACTACCACAGAAAGAAAATAGTTTAATAGTTTAGGAACGTGGTTAGAACGTAGACGAAAACAAACTTATAAATATCTGTTTTTAAATGTTAACATTAAAAACCATATAAAAAATAACGAATGCTACATATAGTGATATTGTGAAAAGAAACAAAAAATCCCGAACAGTATTCAAGAATGGGATAGTAAATGTGAAACTTAATTGTGTTAGGAATAGGAAAGCAATGTAACATACTTATATGGGGAAAGGCATTTCACCCATGTACTACGACAAGTCCGAGATAAATTTTCAAAGAAATCAAAGTTGTGAAACTCCCGAACAGCAATTCACATAACTACGCGACTGGGTCGCATTGCTTCAGGTATAGAAAAGCGATGTGATAGTTGTGTGCTATTAATTTTTAGTGCATTTCACCTATGGACGAGGATTTGTAAATGAAATGAATTGTTGTGAAAATCCAAAACATAATTTGTTTATGAACGCGAGTCAGGTGTCAGGACTCCGGTATAGAAAAGCAATATAAGTAATGAGGTGTGACTTTATTTTATGTATTTCTTTTATTAAATAAAACGTATAACTGAATTGCTGTTCGTTAGTCTCGCGTTATCGAGTTTTTTCGAGAACGGCTGTACCGATTCGGCTATTTTTAGTCCTGAAATATTCGTGGATGTCTCGGGAAAGTTTAAGCGGTTCACAAACTGTTTCTATGCTCAACGAAGTGGGCACGGGTCAGCTAGTAATAAAATAAAAATAACAATTTTCGCCTACTAGGTGTAGACATGTAGAGGAATTGTAAATGAAATGAAAAGTTGTGAAAATTTAACAGTAATTAGCAGATGTCTACGCAAATGAGTTACATTGCGTCCGATCGGAAAAGCAATATGGATGTGTGATTTCAATTCTCAATGACATAGGGATTTCACCTTATATTGTACACGAAATGAAAAGTTGTGAAACATTATAACAGTATTTCACGGGAGGGTGCGAGTCTGCAAGTTGTTATTGTAAAATATAATGACTGCATTAGAAGATGTTCTTTCATCAGTCACAACAGTGCGAAACTCTGATCGAGCATTGCTATTCATTGAGAAAATATTGTTAAAAGCCTATTGAAAGCTCATTGGATATTCAGTAACTTCTAGGATATTAATAAATTAATATTTACGTTTGGTAAAATGAATTACGGATAATGTATACAGATCTTATGTTTTTAAACAGCTAGGAGAAACGAGCTAGACGCAATTCATATATTTTTTAATTCATTTCACTTGTGTAAAGAGAGAGGAAAGGCCTTTGCCCAGCAGTGGGACAGTAACAGCTATTAATAATAGCAATAGTCAAGTTAAGCAGCTGGTAGTCTAGTTTTTTTCTAATAAACGCCATTTCGTCATCATATTATGTATGATTCATAAACAAATGCTGTCATTGGCAGTAAAAAAATGTTCGTATGAGGTGTTGTCGTCGATGTAAAGTATGTGACAATTTTCTGTAAGTGTTGGTGGTGTTGATGTATTATGTTTACGGACATATGTGAGGTGGTGCGCATCGGAGCAAGGCAAAAACACTGGCGCCCTGAACAATGCGTCTCCTGTGTCGCCATATGATACCATCAAGGCCAGGGATATCCTTCACTATAATACTACGAAAGCTAGTGCTCTATATTGTGGCGCTAATGTGTTCAAGTGAGCGAGGGTCGATTGTTAGAAGAATAAAATTGATCAATTTGTATGGAGATAGATTAGACTCGGACTTTACATGGCTTAGCTCCTAAGTAAACGCAGACGGAGCCGCGGGCTAAAGCCAGTAATAAATAAATGCAGGGACAAAAATGGTAAGCTATTAGTCCTACTGATATCATAAATTTGGAAGTTTCTGAGAATTGATGAATGTTTTCGATTCCTTCAAAAAACTAACTAACAAAAAATTAACTCGACAATACCACTGAACGTATTTCGATGAAATTATGGTGCTAGTCTCTGGAATAATACATTAATTGCCGTACTGAAATGTTCGTTTGATTAAGTACCGCTCAAGTCATGATATCCCTGTCATTTCGCCAAAAAGTAACAGACTGTGAGAGCTCTTAACTTTAATAGCCGTATGTTTCTTTTAATTCAGCATAATTTACGGTAACTATTGTACGAAGTAGCTGGTAACAGCTAGTATATAACGGGTGTAAAAAGAACAGTCACTATAACTTTGGGATATAATGATACTTATCAATATATATTTGGAATATATATAACGAAAAAGCAATAATTTTTTCTCATTACAGAAAATACGTATTTCGTTTACAAAAAAAAAATTTGCTTTTTCGTTATTCTTGCGGAAAAAAAATAAGAAATGGTAAAAAGTATGGCCTACCATCCCATACAATCTATGTTTAATACAAAAAAATTGCAATAGATGTCACTACTATTAACGTTTGTAAATTATAAAATGTAAATATGCCGAATTAAGTACAAATATTGACATTTAAATTAAAATTTGCATATTTTTAAGCATAGCATCATATTAAGCTAAATTCAACTCCTTAATTAAGAAGAAGATACGAAACGAAATTAGTAATTAGTATTTTCCAAAATAGATGGCGGTTTCCGGAATTTCTAAGGATTTCACCAAGTATTAGGGTGATACCATTTTCTAGTAGTAGGTCGTGTCTCTGTTATATATATAAGTATATACATTTTGGTTAAAACAAAAATAATACATATTCAAAATAAGAAAAGGTAGTATACTAGTAGTCGTATCTCAAAGTTATAGCGACTGTTATATTACAACCTGTATAATTTGGCTCATGTTTCTACCTGTCGCGCTCCCGCCCATAACTTAGTGAGCTGTAACTCTCTGCCTATAAATCTGTAATCATGATGGCGATTAATTGTGCTACAGATGTTCGTATCAGCTCGTGACTCGAAAGGAAACCGAGAGCTTTCGGTCACGACGATGCCGCGGCTCCGTTACATTAGTACGATACGACATCGCGCGCTTTTTATCGGCCGTTTTAAATGACGACAAACCAAAACACTACTAGTGGTTAGAATTGGATTCGAATAAATACAGTAAAACACAAACTTCTTGCACTTTTCCACTTTATTGGTTATTTTACATTAATTATTAGTATACACGATCGGTTTCTACATAGTCATCATCACCTGATTGATGATGATTTAACTAACAATTAATGTAAAATAACAAAAAAATTGGAAAAAGTGCATGTTTGTGTTTTACTATATAACATGAATTTTCTCCAAGAACCTACAGTACATTCAATAATATATGTCGAATAAATACCTCAGTAATGCGAATATTATAATATTCTTGAATTTATTTCAACACAATACAGTAATATAAAAATGCGTGTTGTCGTGTTCATTTGTTGATTCTGATTAGTCGAATGGTCCCGATGGAATTTTCTAAGTGTTCTAGAATCTTCTGGAACCTTATATGACTCGAGTAGGCCATGGATGTTAGGTGCGAAAGAGACGGCAAGATGTGAAGTGAAATATATTCAGAACAATGTGGATAGACTCTGGGCAATACAATGAAGCCAAAATTAAAGTAGCACACGTTTTAAGTTTTTTTGTAAACAAATTGAAAAAATGTGTAGTGACGTATTGTACATTGATTCTAGATACGGATCTTTGATTGAACTTAATACTTTACGACGTATCCTAAAATGTTTAATTGTAAGTTTTAACTCAATTTTCTCAAAATCATAACTTTGCTACAATACCTTCATTCATTCATCTCTTTAATTTATATAAAAATTATATTGTTCTTCATATCGGCCTAATGTAATAACGCCATTATGATAACAAGATCCAAGGAAAGAGATTCGGCACTGTAACAGGTGGTTGTCTACTTTGTTGTAGTCTTGTTACACCCACTACTGGGTTATGTAACCAATTGGGGCTTGGGCAACACCGTCTGGTTCCCATGGTATGACCATACGAATTTTCCTTACTAGATTCCATGAGACTTTGAATGTACGCCAACAGATCTGTTAAACCACTATAGAGTATTATTGCCCTTGGAATAGGAATGACATCCTTACAGAGTTCTAGGGTGTATGAGGCCTTAAATATACGCTGGCCGACATAATTCTGTTACACAAATACATACACATATCGATGGCTCCTACGTAATATTATATCGTATATAGAAAGCGTTTTGGACATACATATTTTTCGTAGGACCCATCGAGATATAACGGGTGTAAAAAGAGCAGTCACTATAACTTTGGGATATGATTATACTACCTTGTTTTTTCTCATTCTAGAAATGTATTTTCTATAGTATAAATGTATGTTTTTTTTTACAAGAAATTAAAAAAAAATTATTTGCTTTATAGTTTTTTTTGCGACAAAAAAATAAGAAATGGTAAAAAGTAAAAAAAAAATATTTTTTGACAAAAAAAATAATAAAAAAATACATTTCCGAAATGAGGAAAGGTAGTATAATCGTATATCAAAGTTATAATGACTGCTCTTTTTACACCCTGTATACAACCCGAGATAATAAATGCGTGTCAAAAATAGAACATTCTGATTGAAATAGTGCAACGAACACGTCATACAGTAAGTCGATCAGAAATGAAAAGAAGGAAAAATCTACCCGATTACATATATCTATGGACGCTTCACACCACGTCAATCTGGCCCTGAGCTAAGTATCCGAAGAACTTGTGATATACCAGACAACGGAAATACATTTAATACTTTTATACTGTACACATATTTAAGATTTTTATTTTATTATACACAAATTTAATACACATCCATGACCCAGGAACATTGAAATCTTTTTGTTCCCTATGCGGGATTCGAACCCGCGACCTCTCGCTCGAACGCTCGCGCTCAACCACTGCGCTACGGAGGTCGTCGCATTATTGATCCTACAAAAAGTATAACGTAAATAAGCACTCTTAAGCATGAAACTTATAGTCTGATATTGTTCAGCTTGCACAGACGAGGATAATGAAGACCTTCCACCTTTAAGAGGAATTGCGAGATGGAATCAACGGGCCTGAGTGACAGTGGCAGGCAATCATAGGCTGGTGAGCACTATGTTATAGCTTCATATGTGTTGCACAAAGCGTTCTGTTCGTTTAACCAGCGGATTAAACGATATTAAACTGTGTTTCCGATCAATAGAGTTTAAATTTGACTAAATCATACCCGACTGTTTATAAGCTAATGAATCTAGCCTTAATTTCCTTTGATTAGAGTTTAGATTAGCATTCTTCTCCACTATTAAGGTAATTCGCAGATTATTTAGGACGTTTTGGAATTTTTTAGGTCCTTGAAGCGGACATTATGAGCATGTATATGTCGCAGTCATCTGATTGAATCCGCTATTTAATTGAATCACTAGCGCTTTCATTGAAACCTGTTTTTACCAACAAATTTTAGAATCCGAGACTAGGACAGCCATTTAATATTTTAGTTTTAGATTTCGAAATTTCCGAAGGAGTACTAATAAAACGAATATTAAAGTAAATTAATCAAAAAATATATCAACACATTGCTATCTGTACGAGCTGTTTGACGCCATTATAGAACCGCCTAGTGATTCAATTAAATAACCAGATTCAATAAGATGACTGCGACATATATATTATTCTGTAATTGGCTGTCTAATGATATAACTTTAAACTAGTTATTTTTTTTTTGCTGTAGAATTGCCTGTGATTACATAAATAAAAAATGTATGACAGGGGTTTTATTCTTTTAAAATACTTTCAAAAAAGGAGGTTGGTTCTCAATATCTCGACGTTCAGAAAACATTTTGTAAAAATTTATTCTGAATAAAATGTTTTGATTTTGATTTTGAAAAAAAATAAATACCTTTGATTTTTACCATCGATTAAACTTTAGTTTTATCATTTTCCTTATAATTTTTAATGTAATTTTTAACGAGTACAGCAAACTTTCTAGAACCTCGAAAAGGGCGCAGTAATGTCAACAGGTGCCCACTTAAATTGGTGCTAAAGTGCAGGTCAATAACTGAGGCACGACTGTTTCGCAAGGCTTCGCGGGTCCGAAGGCATTTAAAGGTCTGCTTCGACCCCCGCTGATGTGGGAAACTGTTTCATAACTAATCTGAATATCATCTTTAGATAGTTGAGGAGGGAGGGGAGCTTGTGTCGGAGGTCCGCAGGGTCGTTGAGCTATAGTACCATTCTACTAGTACTTTAGTCGCCACTAATTTTTTTTTTTTAATTAACCTACTTTTTTTTATATGTTATTGAATGTACTGTAGGTTCTTGATGGAAATACATTGTACACAGTAATAATACACAAATTACTTGCACTTTCTCCACTTTATTAGTTGTTAAACATAAGATTTATTGAAATACACGACCGGACGACAATACTTTTTTTTGCCGGGTGGTTCTTCTCGCCAGATTAGGATTCCGAACTGGTGGTAACTGGTAATTGTAATTTTAAAAATTGACCTTCAAAAAAAATTAGTCTCGCTAAAACTCGAGAACGGCTGAACCGATTCGGCTATTTTTGGTCATGAAATGTTCGTGGAAGTCCAGGGAAGGTTTAAACGGTTTGTATGACGAACGAAATGGGCACGGATCAGCTAGTTTCAAACATAAACTAGTTTATTTTATTATTTTTAGAGATTAATAGATAAATAGATTTAATTACATGTAGGCCCGTGTTTTATTATTAATTTTTAAATGTATATTGAAATAAATAAACGAATTAAAAAAACATATTTTATGTAATGGCGACTCTACATTATCGCCTATTGAATCAGATAGACTAACAGACATTTTTTACATAATATGACACCCAAATAAGTCTATAGACGTCACACGCTCTAATGGACCTTGACACCCAGACGAAGCTGCCCTAAGCCCTGTAAGGCTTCGCCGAAACTCTACCCTGGCATACAGCTGGCAACTCGACCACGCGCTGTGCCAGATGCTACAGTAGTAACGGATGTGTCTAGGCACCTGGCAACAGGTGTGCCAATCGCGGTAACGGGTTCATTACAAGATTGTAATGATCAGATGTTCTATCTTTTCAATCTAGTTTTTTATTTATTTATGTTATTATAGTTATAACTTATGTTACCTGTGTTATTTTTGAGAATCCGTTGTCCGTCCGTCCGTCCTTCTTTCATTAAAATTGGATCAGTAGTTTAGGCACTATAGTGGACCATTATTCTTTCTTTTGCCTCTCCGTAGTCGGGTAAAAAAACGAAACCTTTCGATGCCTCAATTTTAGTATAAATTATTAGTTTCTCTTTTTAAAAAATAAAAGATACTTTTTTGTGTTGGCATAAAAAGAATAACTAAAAGCTTTCCTGGAAAGACAATTACTTCTAACAATCACATTTAACTGTATCTAGATGAAACTGTACTTTAAGAGGTTTTTCTGTTCGTACTCAGAGGTTAAAAGGTCAAACTGACAAACAAGAACCACACAATAATAATATGTACTCGGTACAGTAGTCAGAGATCTCTTAGCCCATATCGTCGCTTTAGCTTCTTAATCTCTTATCTAAAAAATTAATGTTTTCTCGATAATATCTAGCTTTTATTAACCTAAAATATATAAAACTTAACTTTTATATATACTTTAGGTTAATACAAGCTAGATATAATACTTAACTGAGCCTCATTTAAATAAAAATCCATGTCATGATAAAATTCAAAACTATTAAGTTTTTTTTAATCTACTGAAAAGTTGTAGTTTATAGATACGAGATTGTGAAGGCAAAGCGACGATATATTGTTACTGATAAAATATATTTTGGACAATGAACATAATATCATTAATTTGTGCCTAATTCAAATTAAGTATTTTTGAACCTTTCGCGACCTATGCTTAAAAAAAGGTCCACGCCAAAAGTAGCGGGTTGCATACCAGCTTTTATGGTACACACTATTACTACAAAATTTTATAGATAATATTATGTCTAGTGACATAAGTTGAAAACACACGCTGCTGTGACACAGTTATATACTAGTACCTACGGCTGCCAAATATATATTACCTTTATTATTTTCTTTGTGGAAATGTTCTATTTTATTTGATAAATAATTTAAAGTATAAAGTTTAAATTGAGAAATAAAAATTATTATTATTAAAATGATGACGCATCAGAATGAATATAAGTGTCTGGCGCTGGGATCCTGGTCTAAAAGCATCTCAACATAAACGCTCTTTCTCCGAATTAACATAAGACAATTAACGTGAAAGGTGATACGCAATTAGTAGCGACCACTAGCGACCACTAGCGAGTGACCACTACATGTCAATTACGCGGCTTTCACACCTACAGAACACATCTATAATTGGAAACCAGCTTGTTGAAGATAATATCTTGTTACTTGTAAAGATCTAACTTTTGCCCGCGGATTTTATATATACAGTATCCTAATGATGACAGAATGGAAGCCGTGATTTTAAATTAATATTATGTACAGACAGTGACTAATGAATTACTACCGAAAACGCAACTCTCGACTCGGAGGTCGTGGGTTCGATTCCTGCGTTGGAACAACAAAAATGTTGTTTTCAAGTTTGGTTAACACAATGCAGGCTGATCATAAATAAATAAATAAATAAATAAACATTTATTCGACATATTTAGACATCACACTACATACACTTTAGGGAAACAATAGCAAATAAAATAAAAAAAATGAAAACAAAAATACAAAAAAAAATAAGAAGATTAAAATACTTAAATTATAGACAGATTCACAATAAGCTAAAAAAAACATTAAAGACAATAACAATAATAAAAATTAAAAAGAATAAGTGTACGTGCGGGTCGGAACTCGGAAGGTACGCAGTGTAATGCCTATATCGCCAAAAAGGATACCACTCAGGCGTATCACCGCGGCGTGAACACCACAGTGCCTGGTATTATGTGGTTCCATAGGTGTTGTCATCTGAAGTACAGATTTACGCTCAGCAACATCGAACAGAAAGTTATATAAATATGTACACTAACAAGTAAGTAATAGGAACAGGAACAGGAAGGGAAATAGTTAAATAATATTAGGTATAGTATAAAATATAGTGTCAAGTGTGTGCTATGGAAGACACGGCGATCACTCCACCCGCGCCGTCCGCGCACCCCGCAGCCGGCGGCCGGCGCACATTACCCATGGGGCCATAGTGACGATAGTGACTACAGATAAGTCGCAGGGGGCCGACGAGCGCATGGGTAAATGCCGTTGGTCTGTCCATAGCAACTGTAGTAAGATCGTATATTATAATGAAGAATAATACATATATAAACTTATGTAATTATACACATTATATCACCTAATTGTCTGACAAGAAAGATGATCCATGCGTCGGATGGGCATGAAAAAGTCGGTCCTGCGCCTGATCTCCCGCCAGTCGTGTCGGTTATCCGTCCCACTGGGCTACAAGAGAATTATACACTATATATTATACACTATAAAAAATCTCCTGCGTAGCTGGTCTATTTTCAATGAAAATTCGGTTATTAGGCATTATTATTATTTTTGTTGTATTGCATCCTATAATTTATCCGTGGGGTGACCAAGAATAGCAGCTCTCTGTCGACCATATTTGCTGTGGGTATCGTAAAAGAAGAAGGAATGGTTCTGAAATCCGGAAATGGGTAACAAGTGTATGCAATTAATAACTTTGCAAGTGGCCGTGATATTTAACTGAAATATTGATGATGAATATGAAGATACTATGTTATTTCTTTGAAAATGGGCCACAATGTTACTGAACAGCTGTTAAATCGTTCGTTAAATGTCGATGAATTACGATTTGTATCAGCGGTAATAATCGTGTCATAGATACCGTATTATTTCATTGTTTACTGACAACTGTGCGTGTGAATTTTACGCCTCCTCGGGCGAGTTAAGTGGCAGCAATGTTAATTGATCGTTATCATTTATCATTAGTTTACCAAAAAACGTCTAACCAGCAGGCTCACTCGACACAGGTCGAATCGAAACAGTTCGATCTCAACGGCTTTAGGTATTTGGTGGATCACTTTGAAACTGACCAGGATAAAGAAAATCGTTAAAACTTTTTGCACTCCCGACCATATCAATCGACTGATAATCAAAATAAACAAACGTCAATTTATTCAGGAGTACGCGGCACGATCGAATCTGAAAAAAAATCGCATCAATTTGGAGAGTAAGGCCCCTGGGTCCTAATTCAATATGCTACCGCTATTATGTCACTTAACGAAGCTATGACAAATCCCATCCAATTTTGTTTTCGAACTGCGTTAGTGATAATATCGATGACATCTTGAATTAGGGCCCGGTACAGAACGCATGGCAGATAGGAAGGATCGGCATTAATTGAGATGACTGCATTAGCGTGATGCCGTGTCTTGTCGCACGACAGTTGTGTCACTACTCATCGTGAAGAAGTTACAAATTGTGTGGCGCCGAATTAGTTATTGCTTATATCTAGTGGCAAAGCATATGTTGTAACAATTTGCAGTTAATTTCTCGCGTCGAATAGCAAAAACTGAACACACTATTTGCTCCAACATTAATCTCATAAAAGTCTTTCGACTAAGAATCATAACTTTAGAATCTTTATTTGACAGGTAGGTATTAGGTAGGTACCTACTCAAATGCAGCTGGAACTTAGATCCTTACCCGTGCTTCATAGATATGTAAATGTGGTTACAAGACTAGCTCTCCTATCTACGGTACTGTCACGGTGTATTACGTACGGATGCTGAGTGTTGCGCCACGTTGTCGACACAAAACGTCGCCCACGCCCAGCCCTGGGCAGATTCTATCGACAGTTTACAACACTATCGACGTCGATTACATTAAATAACAATGCATGAGACTGCGTAAGATTTTATTTTATTCGTTGCTAAATACTTAGATCCTGTTTACAATAGGACAAGATTATTAGAGTGCGCGTCGTGATGTGTGCTGACCCTTAGGATTATAGCCGCGAACTTCATTCCTGATAGTCTTAAGACCATTTCTTTACATAATATATGATGATACATTCATTTGAGATAAATACCTCACAGGCAAAAGTGTCATAAAACTGTCGGTTAAACCTCAGCTCACAGTTGACACGAGGGCTCGTATTAATAAAACAATCTCAAACCCAACCTAACTTGAGAACCTATTTTACAGATAAAAAAAAGTTACATTTCACTTTTAAAATGATAATATTAATATTACAATATAAAAAGAAATTAAAATACTATGTAATTTAATTTCTTTTTATTTTTTATTTCTTTTCCGTTTCACTTTTAAAAATTCATTTTTAAAAGTGAAACGGAAACATTTTTATCTGTCAAATAGATTCTCAGGTGAGGTTGGGCTGACGCGTTGCATCTTTCAACGGGATCATATTAAAACCTTCCGTTTCAGTAAAATAAGTCTGAAGACCATGTAAGCGTTCGTCCAAGCATAACATGAAAATTCTGATCTTTTTAAACTGTACAAATTAGACATACTATCGACGATAGATCCATTTCGATCATATTTGAAAAGCAATAAGATCCACTGACACACCGAGTTTGTCGGCGATCGCACAATACATATTTCAGATACTCCATAGAAAAGAGTTCAACGAGCCATCATCATAATGGTATACAGTAAACTGACAAAGTTAATATTATTTCAAATAAAATATGTCTCTATGCAAGCTAAACGCGCTACATAACGCTACTTCTTGTGACCGACATTTTGTAGGGGAAACATATAACATACTAATTTCAATAGTGCAAAGTAGTACAAAAAGAGCACATAACCGGTCATGTTTGTATTGTAAAATCGGTGGAAAAATCGGACAACAAAAAGAAGGCCGTGGGCCAAGATTAGGGTTAGTGGTTACCATATGACAGGCGTTTGCCGCATTTGAAAGGCATTTTAAGGTTTAGACAGGCGTGCGGCCGCCAACCTGGGATGCAGCAGTCAGTTTCTGCTCCACAGTTATGCTGCAAAAAGAGGCAGCTGAGCGGGAGCGGGAGGCTTCGGCGGGGTCGCACCCGATGCGTCGGAGGCAACGAGGACGGGGGCGCTTAGCGCACCTCAATGCGCTAAACAGAGCGCCGTGAATGGATCCGTAGACGGTACCACTGGGGACTGCCGTCTGCCGAAGGATCCAGAGGGCTAGAGCTCCCTAATGTCCGGGGAACTCTTGGCGAAGAAAGATGGCAGCATCGCCGTCATCTATAATAAGATGTTGCCCGATGAGGCAGTACGCCAGCGGGGTTGTGGTAGTATAGCAGTTCCCATGGCCCCGCCATAAAGTGTGAAGAAGGACATCGGGGGGTTTTAGTTAGTAAACTCAGTGCGAAGCACTGGGGAGTCCAACATAACCTCGCGACACTGTCCCGGGGTTATGTTGGACTCCCCAGTGCAGGGTATGCGCAACGCATTTCCCTCGAAAAAAAAAAAGGCGTGCGGCCGCCATTACACATGCATTTTCAAATTACGCTAAGCCTTTTACTTATTAGTTCTTACCTACAGCGTTTTGCTTTAGACAGGAATTTTTCTGAAAAATTAGGCACATTAGGTACTATGTACAGGCATCCCTTTTTTTTTTGATTTCGCAAGGGACATGCGTTACGCATCCCCCCGTGAGGGTCCCCGAGGGGTATGTGGGACTCCCGGCTCGCTACGGCCGGTTTACTCACTAAAACCACTTGCGGATTGCCATCAGCCGTTATGTTGGGTGGAGTGCCTGGATCTGTCTAAACACAGGCTACTCCTCCCTCAACCGGCCGGTTCACCTCTACAGGGACCGGACTTCCATCAAATTAAGAGAGCGCTCCGGCAAACTGAAGCGCTCTCCTCGGCGCCGAGACTGACAAGACCCGGAGCCCCGTACTAGACGTGAGATGGGAGGGCCGCAAAACGACGCCTCCGCACCCCCGTCCTGCGCCGGCGAAGCGGAAGAGAGAGAGGATCAGTCTCTCTGTCCCGCTCCGAGGCCTCCTTCTGCGAAATGACGTATTCGCAAAAGGAGACCGCCGCCTGCCATGCCTCATCGCTCTCGAGCATGCAGCGAACCACACTCGAGAGCGAGAGGTCCCGCCCAATTACTACCACGAGATCGTGGCGCTGCACGGCCCATCGATCGCAGACCTCTAAGGTGTGCTGGGCCGTGTCCTCCGCAGCGCCGCATTCGTGGCAGGCTGGCGTAGGCTCCCTCCTGGCAACCTTACACAGGTACGCATTGAAACATCAATGTCCGGTGAGTATGTACAGGCATCCCTCTATTTACATATGGTAACCCCACCCAAGATGGTGTAGTAACACGTCACCACGCCCTAAATGTATTACAGAGCATACTTCGTAATTCCAATAACTAGTTTAAGTCATAAATTATATCTATTGGCACCATTTTATAACAGCTTTTTCATCAAATCAACTATAGAGTGCTAACTTTTTGCTCGTGCAGACCAGAAGAAATAGTTATGTAAAATTATTTCAATAAAATTATTTATGCCTGAATAACCAAATTCATAATACAGTATGGCGTTGCATAATTTACATAAGTTCAATCGCGCGGAACCGATGCTCCACTATGTGGATATCGGATATCTTAGGAACAAGTAGAGATGCTGTGACTACGATAACGTTAAAAATACTAGTTACCGTTAATTAACAGTAACTGTTATTTTTATTGAGGTGCAATATATAAGCAGATTTACGCCAGAATACTAAACGATTGGTAAATTAAGTGGGGCTTTAATCATTTGCTTACTGTACTTCTCATTACACCAAGCAGTAGCAGTGACAATCTGATGTTACCTGATGATGTTAAAAGAACTGTCGTTTTGGCCTGTAGTATATAATTATATGAACAAAAAAATTAAATAGGAGCGGTGCTAATTGATTTGCGTTTTAGTAAAATTAAAATACGTTACATGTCAGGTTCTGAATACGTTACAAGTCACGTTACTTTTATTTTAATGAGTAGATATTTACATCCTATGTCAGAATCGTGTTCAGTTATTACTCCTTTGTTTGAAAGCAAAGCTGATTTTAGCATAACATTTACCTTTCGACAACACCGAAAATTGTTGTTACTTAACTAAAACGACAAGTTGAGCACACGATTTGTGAATTCACGAGCGAGTTATGGCCAATAACCTTTTTGTGAATTATGCTAACGCAGTCGCATAACCGTTTAAATGGCGACTCCCACGTAACCACGTCATGTACAGTCACAGAATACCTGGTAATTGGTACATACTAGGTCTTACGTGCTCCAGTCGTTAAGAGCTTGGCTTTCGTCTTCGAAGATCGTGGGTTGTAACAAAAAAAAATATCCGTCCAATTCCCACATTCGAACTAAATGTTATTTTAAGTCTGGTTAGGACAATGCAGGCTGATGATATAAGCGTAAGAAGTTAGTCCTTTTTTTTTCGCCGAGAAATGCATGCCGCGGTGGATGGGGTACTCCGACCGCGGATATGTAGGACTCGCCACGCCCGAAGAGATGGCAAATGGGCGCGGCCGCTACCACTAAAACTCGGCGGTAGCCGTAAACAGTACTGCCAAAACGAACCGCAGCTCCGCCGACGGGGGCCTGCTTGTGGGATTGCAGGTCCTTCAATTGGGAGGGGCGTTCAAGCGCCCCAAAAACCGAACAGGGGCCCCATTGGGGCTTGTCTAGGCTTTCCGTTTCGGCAATGGACGACGGCGTCCCCACGCCGCCACCTTGAGCGCCCCAGCTACGTCGGTACGTTACGGTCGTCATTGTTAACCACACGTCTTCGCCTGATCCGTCTGCGGAAAAAAATCAGTCCTACACCCGGGCCCTAATTCAAGATACCATCGCTATCATCACTTACGAAGTTTGAAAACAAAGGGATATACGCTTCGCTAAGTGACATACGAATTCGCTTCTCATTTAGGGAAGTGATAATGGCTATGCCATCTTAAATCAGGCCCTTTTCTAGATGCAGTCGCTATAGTCTGTACCGTTCGTAAGTCCCTAAGTCAGTACCGTTCATAAGTCGCTAAGTCAGTACCATTCATAAGTCCCTAAGTCGGTCCGATTAGTGAACACACGCCTTTAGTAGCCTTATTTTTAGTAGTTCTGAATAGTTAAGTTACGTTACTTCAGCCAATTATTTTGTTTATTGACTTAAATTGCGACAGCGTTTGTTAAGAATATTGTCAATCATTATTAGTTTATCTTTATTGTTAAAAATTATGAATGTTATGAGTTCATATTGTTATGCAAACTTTGATGTAACAGCCAAATCGAATAGTCAAAAAAACAAACATGACCTACCTATATTGCACTGAGCAGTGCATACGTAACGTAATGGGATTAAAATGTTATTCATAGAATAGGCTATTATTAGTTAGTTTAACATAGTCAAGTATTCTTATTTCTTAAGAGGAAACATCACGATCGTTTTTCCATACAAAAGCAGAGGTATACGCGATCCCTGTTTTCCTCCCTGGAAACTTTTCCTCCCACTAGAGTTTTTTTTCGTGAGTATCTACGTATACTATTAGTATGCCCCTATTATTCCTTTTTACCCGACTTTGGCGAAGCCAAAAGGAAGGGTAATGATTTTGGCAGTCTATGTATGTATGTATACATGTATGTTCCCTCGTAGCGGTAAAACTACTGGTCCGATTTTAAAAAATAAGGTGTCAATCGATTCATAGTAGTCCCGCGAGTAACATAGGCAATATAAATTTTTGAAAAATTTTGGATTTTGAAAATTATACCTCAAAAACTATCTCCAAAAAAATTGAAATTAAGATAATTGTATCGTGTTTGGTATCAAAAGATAGGTCTTGGCAAGCAAATTACAAATATGTATTTAAATTTTTAATTAATTTTCATATTTTATTGTTAAATTCAAAATTAACGTTTAAAATGCGGCCGGGATCCTGGTCGGGGAATGGGTGCGGGATCAATAATATTCGTCTGCTGCTATATAATATTCAATACCAATAGCGGGTACGACCACGGCTCTATCTTGCTTGACCATATCTGTACCTAATACCTATGCATATCTGGATTTCAAATTGAATTATTTTCTTGTTTCAGACTTTTTAGACCCCTTTTTTGCGAAGTCGGGTTATAGTTTTTAACTTTTTTTATTTTCATAAATTAATTATTTATAAAAAGAGATATAGACGTTCAAAAACCCAAAAAATATGGCATACAACTGTGCATTGCCCACTCAAATATACAGCGTGTAAAAAGAACAGTCAGTGTAACATTGAGATACGATTATACTACCTTTCCTCATTTCGGAAATGTATTTTTTTTTGTCAAAAACTAACATTTTTTTTTTCTTTTTACCATTTCTAATTTTTTTGTCGCTAAAATAATAATAGATAAAGCCAAAATATATATTTTTTTTAATTTTGTGTAAAAAAAATAAAAAAACATATCTAGAATGAGAAAATGTAGTAGGTATAATCATATCCCAAAGTTATAGTGACTTTTTACAACAGATATATTTTTTTCGTAAAAAAAATACATTTCTAGAAGGAGAAAAGGTTTCTTTTTACATCCGTTATATTGGAATGGAGTATACAAAACAAGCAGATTCCGTTGTCAACCCTGCTGCAGCCATTACTGTTTGATTAGGAGAGCAATTCAACTCGGAATGCGGCGCGGCCAGGTGCGGCCAACCGTCGGCGCGCGTGACAAAATACATTAGACGCGTGTAATGACTGTTTTTACAGTCCAGGGCTATAATACAACTATATACGGCGAGTGGCGCAATGTGTGTTAGGCTACTTTTACCTTTTAATATTTATACTGAGTATTGGATACTAAGATTGAGGTTGTCATATATTATAGAAACCCGTTAGTTATAAAATTTACGACGTAAGTAAACGTAACTAAGTTAAGTATTAGTTTAACACAAATCAACTTATTATTTTAGTTTTAATACTTAATATTTTTCGGGTTATATAAAATACAAAAATACTTATAATTAAAAAGTAGACCATATTATAAGGTGTTACACAAAGGTAGCAGGGTAAAATGTAGGTAGTAAGGTACATATAATTTTATGTTATTTATGTGTGATACAATATTATACAATATACTAGCTGACTCATGCCCACTTCGTTGAGCATACGAACCGTTTAAACCTTCCCGGGACTTCCACGAATAATTCAAGACTAAAAATAGCCGAGTCGGTTCAGCCGTTCTCGATTTTAGCGACACTAACGAACAGCAATTCATTTTTATATATAAGATAATTGGTAGGTACTCGAATATAATATTATTATTCTGATATTGTAACGTTATAATAATAAATGCAATTTTTATATTTATTGAAACACTATAATGTAAATGGTTGTCGACCCCTGCAGCGGGTGGGTTCGCCGTGTTTTTGCATTCGCGAGCACAATTCCGATTGTAGTTTTCTTTGTCATGGCCATCATTACTGAGCACAATATCATCATCATCAAGATCTCAATCGCAACCTCTACTTGATTACTATTTGACAGATATCATCGGCGTACATACATAAAAACCGCCCGAATTGAGAATCTCCTCCTTCATTTTTAAAAGTGAACAATTTCATTAATGTTACATAATACTTTAATTTCTTTTTTTTTTAAACGTAATATTCGTAACATAGAATATAGGAAAACATTAAAATAAGTATAATCTTTATTTTTACGTTTTAAAAAAGAAAAAAATGAAAGTATGTAACATAAGTAAAGTTCTTCATTTTTAAAGGTGAAACGAAACGTTTTTTTTATCTGCCAATTTGGTTTTCAAGTAGAGGTTGCGATTGAGTTTTATTAATACGGACCATAGAGCAAGACAAACAGTAATACATAGGTGTGCTTATCGTTACTTTAGGCCGGTTTTCTATTAGACCGCTGTGTTCTGTCGCTTCTTAGATAGAAATGTTGATATAGCGACAAGTCAATATTATGTATGAAAAAATATATCAAACGTAGACTGAGTAAATAAAATATTTTTAAATGCTTTCGGCATACCTTCATCCACATAATCCCGAAATTACTAGGATTGAGTGTAATGTACAATTTAACAATATGTAAACATATTATTACATATTGTTAAATTTGTCCTGGATGTCCCCATAAGACAGGCATTGCCTAGTGTGGTAATCTGTTCATCGTTTGTTGTTAAATATTTTCTGGATAATAAATATTTATTAATTTAATAAGTATTTTGTATTAGTTGTAATCTTTGCCCTCCTTCATTCACTGAATTCTCGTAAAACTGCACCCAATTCTTTTTAACGATGTAATGATGAAAATCACAAAGCATAATATGATTAGATAACTGTGCAAAAAGTAAATATTTCCTTTGTCATTGTATATACATATTACCTAACAGTGGGTACTAAAACAATTGTTTATTTTATGCAAAATATATTAACTTAATAAAGGGCCAAATTTCCCAATAGTGACAGGAAATGGTGGCACACAAGTACACTTCACACGCCTGCAGTTACCTAATATAATATGTGTATAATATATCATGCTATGATATGATTACCTGTCGACCGGCCTACACAGAAACATATGTCAAATAGATAACACTAATTGCTATCTATACTAATATTATAAAGCGGAAGAGTTTGTTTGTTTGTTTAAACGCGCTAATCTCAGGAACTAATGGTCTGATTTGAAAAAATATTTTTTGTTGGTTAGTCCATTTATAGAGGAAGGCTTAAGGCTATGTAACATCACGCTGCGACCAATAGGAGAGAAGCGTCAGTGAGAAATGAGGCAAAAACGGGGAGACTTTCGTTGCGTGCGCTGCATAAACGGTTTATGTCGCTCAAAAACCACGTGAACGAAGTCGCGGGGACAGCTAGTTATAGATATGAATGTAATTACTTACGAAATAATATGTAGACAAATCGTTACATTCGCATTTGAAAATTTTATTTTTGTTAGATAGTCCATTTATAGAGGAAGGCTTTAGGCTATATAACATTACGCTGAAACCAGTAGGAGCGAAGCGTCAGTGAGAAATTTACAAAAACGGAGAAAATTATTCACATTTAGGGACTTTCGTTGCGTTCGAACGAAGTCGCGGGCACATCTAATTTAATAATAAGTCTTTATTTGAACATGAAATTGCATAGTACATTAATGAAAATATATATTTTTTTTTAATCTGCGGGCGGCAAAAATATATTTATCTATGTTAGTAACTGTAACTACATAATTACAGTATTTACAGTATTATTTTACCCTAATTTTCTATAAAAGTGATCCTTATGTAGTCAACATTAAGGGTTCCGTCAGATGCAAAATAACTGTGTATTATATTTTTAAGCCAGGTGTGCGCAACCATTTACAGAGGTCAATATAAACGCGAACTAGTAGACTAAATACAGTATTCATGTGTACTTATAAATGTACAATGTAACGGATAAAAGAGGTTCTTTTATCTTTTATCTGTTCTGTGATAGTGCCTAAATTATTGACCCGATTTTAAAGAAAATGGTCAGCAATTTCATGCTCGCAGAACACGCTTCACACTACGTTAATCTGCCCCCTTGCTAAGTATCAGAAGAACTTGTGTTACGGGGCCCAGACAAAGGAAAAATACTTAATAGTTTTCTACCATACATATTTTATACACATATTTAATGCACATCCATGACGCAGGAACACAGAAAACGTTTTGTCCCTTCGGCGGGATTCGAATCCGCGACCTCCGGCTCTTGGTGCTCAACCACTGCGCTACGGAGATAGGAGGTAGTACCTTAGCCCAATTATGTTAGAACATAATATGTACCAAGATGTTGTTAGGTCCTGACTTTAATATTCGTCTTGCTACCACTGTCGTATAGGTATTCCACCTTGAACACATAGTATGTGGGTCGCGAGAACGGCATAGTATATCTTGTCTGTCGGATCTGTTGCGATATCGTACAGTGGTGCAAACTCAAACCACTAAACCGTTAACTATTAAAGCAATTACTCGGGAATGTAATCTCCTGTATATGTCGCAGTCATTTGGTGGAATCTGATATTTAATTGAATGACTAGCGCGTGCATTGAATCCTGTTTTTTACCAACAAATTTTAGAATCCGAGACTAGGACAGCCATTAATTTTTTTTTTTCAACTTCAAAATTTCCAAATGAGTACTATTATAACGCACTTTAAAGTAAATTAATCAAAAATATATCAACACATTGCTATCTCTACCAGCTGTTTGACGCCATTAAGTAACCGCGCTAGTCATTCAATTAAATAAGCAGATTCAATCAGATGACTGCGACATATACATACTGTAATATTAATGAGTGTTATTTTAAGGTGTGTATGTGCCACCTATGTAGAGTATACTGTGAAAGTACCAGCGTCATTGTATGGACCAATTTATGATGTCGGGGCATTTCTCATAGAAACTTAAAATTAAAACAACTCAAACAAACAAATTGAATTCGTCACCGTTCTGGGGCCGTATTATGATCTTTTACAATACCAGCCTGGTTCCAGGTAATTCAATAATACGGTCTTAAGCTGCCTTGTTATTTTTTATATTACAGCAATATGTCAAATTAAATGGATCCCCCCTAGTTTGGTTGTCTGAAAGTGATATTCGGAAGCAAGTCAAGTGTCACGTGTCCGCTGACTAGCTGTCATCATGCAGTTATTATGTGATCGTAATACGAAAATTCCAGGCAGCCATGTTATATGGCGTAAACTGGCTGGAATTAAGAGCTTGTAATAACCCCCCAGAGCAGTGACAAAAACTTGCACTAGGCTCACGGGTAACTAGTATATGTACTACTTATCAGACTTGACAACATTCTTGTTATTCCACTCAAGAGATCAAACCCACATCTCCTGAATCGAGAGCCAATTTCCAAACCACTGGACGCATCTCTCTCTTGGAAAATTTATACTGACTTTACAGCCTCAACAAGCGTGTTCTATGGTAATACACGAATTTACATAAGAAATACCTGGTAACGGAATATTAAGCACAACAGTTTGTGAGCTATTATTTACTGGCTGAGCCCGCTATTTCGATATTTCGATACACACAAGACATTAATAATATAACGGGTGTAAATAGAACGGTCACTATAACTTTGGGATATGATTATACTACCTTTTCTCATACTAGAAATGCATTTTTTATAAATTTTTTTACAAAAATTAAATATATATTTTTTTGCTCTTTCGTTCTTGAAATTATAAAAAAAAATGATGTATAAATAGTTTCCCCGGATTTGTCCTAGTTTGAAAGCCATGCGGGGAGCGTCCGGGCGGGGTTTACAACTTGCCCGTGCCCCCAGATTTTAATCAAGATGTAAGGTAATGAAAAAAGTATTGAAATGTCCGGGGTGAAAGCTCCAAAATCCGGGGAAATTACGCTTCCGGTCCTAGGAGGCAGGTTTTAGAGATGGCAGCCCATACACAAGGAACGTTGATGAAGGTTAAATCTACAATCATGAACCCTTTTAACCGCTCTTTAAAAAGTAAGAACCAAACCAAAATATACTTGCACATTTTTCCATCACGTTAATATTTTCTGTATTACTTTAATTCAGATCCACTGTAAGATGAAGATATCGTTGAAATGAGTTTTAAAAGTTAAAACATCACAATATTTACCACCTCCAACAGATTTTCAAAATAAATTAAATTTATTCAGACAAACATTTACATAAGGAATTGTAAAATTTGCCATAGAAATGTCATCGTTTTCAGGTCTCTCAACAGGTTTAGGTTCAAAACGTCCCCCCCCCCCTGCAGTTCCCAGTCTATTTATGGAGCATTCGGTTACGCATCTCAACTAGCAGGGTTCGATGACACTTCGCACCATGGCCACAACCAGGGTTGCCGGCAACCGTTTTTCAGTAACCTACTTCTTTGTGAAATACAAGAAATCTAGTAAATCGTAAATAAACATTAATATTAACTAAGTAATAAAAACAAAATCAGCTGGTTACTAATAATTTAAGATGACCTCGTTATCGATACAAGTTGGCAAGAGGGAACTCTATGATCAAACCATAGATTTTAAAGGACAAATATTTTTTCGGATAATTTAGATCATTATATTGACATTTATCAAAAAAAAATAGATATTTTGGAATCACCAATTCCACAAACTTTATTCTTCCTATCTCTGTTAGCTACCACAGACAAGAGTTTCTTGGGCGACTCATCCAAATGAAGGTACTCACGAAAAATTTGCTTGATACTAATTAAGTGAAAACCATGTATGGGGGAACCCTGACTATATAGTATTATCACTCATTTATTTTACATCTTGTATAACACACGCGTTATTTCTCGCCAGCTTCCTGTGAATCCGTGGTACTTATCCAGTTTGCAGACATGGTCGACCATGGCTCTCCCACGTTTGAACCTGCCACGTAATTCTGTCAACCCTGTCGCCGGCAATCGGTCACGCTTCAGCCGAGCATGCATCTCAGATCAGGTTACCATGGCGACGACAAATGACAATATAGCTCTACGTTTTTTATTTGAAGTAATACTACACCGCCGTCTCTCGTTCTAGGACTTAACATCGACGTTTCAAGATGTAATTTACATAACCTTGTTCGTAGTATAGGCTATAGTATTTCCTAGCTGTGCCCGCGGCTTCGTTCGCGTGGTTATTGAGCGACCGTTTATGCAGAGTACTTAACGAAAGTCTCCCCGTTTTTGCAACATTTCTCACTGACGCTTCGCTCCTATTGGTCGCAGCGTTATGATATATAGCCTAAAGCCTTCCTCTATAAATGGACTATCCAATAAAAAAAGAATTTTTCAAATCGGACCAGTAGTTCCTGAGATTAGCGCGTTTAAACAAACTCTTTCGCTTTGTAATATTAGTACAGATTCACTTATTGTGCACATTCCATCATCGTTCTGGGCTGGGAAAGAAAGAAGTAGAAATAGTTTCTTCTTCTCATGGTTGTAGTTAGTGCGAATTTCCTCTCCTGTAAAGTATTCACTATCAGGCCGAGATACCAGTTTTTGTTTTGTTGTAGAGTTGGACGAGGAAAATGGTTGATGGAATGGAAAAGGAAAACGGAAGCGTCCAATTTACAGATCCAATGAATGAATTTAAATTAATGAGTTTAACAGTATATTATCTCATTTAACCTGCAGGCTTACTCCCGACACAATCGAGGTTCGAATCAGTTTGATCTCAACGGTTTTTTGGTGGAATGCTTTGAAACTATCCAGGATAAAAAAAGTTAGATCGTATTTTTTTGTAGTCCCGACTCCCGACTATATGAATCAAAATAAACAATCGTAAATTTATTAAGTAGTATGCGGCACGATCGAATCTGAATCAAATTGAATCAGTTTCAAGAGTAAGGCTTATCGGCTTATAGTTTTATAAAAAGGTAGGTTTTGATGTCTCCTAAATATATTTACTATTTTTTTTATGGAAAAATGGGGCAAACGAGCAGGCAGTTCACCTGATGTTAAGTGAATCCTGACGCCCATAAACATCCGCAACCCCAGAGGAACTGCAGGTGCGTTGCCGGCCTTTAATACTTTACTAACATTATTTAATTTTTTATTATGCATTGAAAGAGTACTATTTAAATTCCACTAGCATAATTCCTCATCGTATTTCGTCGCGTGAGGCGCGCGGCGCGCGGCGTGACGCAATGCTACTCAAACACGACTACAAACCGCATTACACGATCACCGAGTAATTTATAATCTCATTTATATTACAATGTATAAAAAAAGAATTTGAATGTAAGTGAAAAAGCAACGGCTTGTTTAGTAGGAGCATTCACGATATGGGATTAATTTGTATTCAAATCGATTGTTAACGTGTAATGTAGCAATGAATAGTGACAACTGACAGATGGAACATTAGTCATTGTGGCTAGCAGGAGTATACGTATTCTGAACGTTATCTATATTATATATATATAATTGTTTGAAAATCCAGACAACGCCTAAACTATTGAGATTTGGTAACGTTGTCAAAAATGTTCCTGCTTTTTTATCTACAAACATGACTACTGTCGACCATGACTACGGTGGAAGTTTTTTTTTTGGGTTTTCATTCCACCCTAGCGTTTAGACTACTAATCCGATATTAGTGAACGAGTCCAAGGACCATTACTAAGACCATATTATATAATTTACTTATTCGGGTTAAAGTTTTTCATAAAAATTGTGGTTATTTTGATTTTGTACTCTTTCTCAAAAAAAATCCCTTAGATTATTTTTCTTGTAGCTGACTTTAGACTCTAATCTATAGGTCACAACAAACTAAGTATAGATTTTAAAGCTGTATTGTGAAACGACGGCCTTCTCAACAAATCCCTCACATGCGCAGGCGCATACGAATTGCACTGCGCATAAAGAGCGCAGTGCAATTCGTATGATGTAGATTAACCTAAAGGCAAAGCTATTATGAGTCTTCTGTCTATATCTAGTGGTCTATTATCTATGCAAATGAACTCAGAATGCAATTGTTACCATGAAGGCCACAATATTAAAATTAGCCTTACTGATAGGTACCTTTTATGTATTTCTCTTCATTATAAAATGCAGATTCTTATTTCATTTTGTAAAGTTTAGTTAGATTTTCAACTTTTTATGACAGTTATTTTCGTGTTACGAGGACATTACATTTGTCTAGGTGTACATTATTTTACTCAACAGTTATAAAATGATTGAAAAATCTACGGGCTTACTCTTAAACAAAAGTGACGTTATTTTTTTTGACATTTCTTCACGCGTTCCATATTTGAAATAGAGTTTCGATTATGGAACTTTTCGAATCTAATGTAGGTCACTGTTTTCGAGAGCATCACGTGACTTGACAGCATCGGAATCGGATCGGCCTTGGATCGGAATTCAAATTATTAGTTACACGGGTAAGCTGATTATTTGACATTGACATAATATTGTATGCACGTTGCCTAAACGTGATAAATGACCACTAATTGTTTACATGCCTGCTATGCAGAGAGTGTCGCAAACAAATCGTTATTTGTAAACAATTCGTTGCTCAAGAGCTGTAATCTTATCGTTGGTTCAGATGATCTCATCTATGGAACCCAACTCGTATTGAACCTAACATTCAATTAATTAGAAATGAACTGTCTTGTTGTCTTATTAGGGTTCGAACGTAAAGGGTAAAAATTAGACCATAGTACTTCGCTGTCTGTCTTTTATTGTATTTTTATAAGTTGTGTTCTCATCGACCAATTAAAGTGAGCCATTTTGACATGATATGTGAGCGTCTTATCCGTGGAAAATAGCAACTCTGCGTCTACCCCCTTTTCCGTGAGGGTCGTAAAAGGCGACAGAGGGAATCCGGAAATGGACAACTGCGTTTTCGTGAAAAAAAAATTACCTGCCAAGCGTGGCGCGTATGGGCAACTAGCTCGAGGGGGGTGTGTGTCCAGTAGTGGACATAATGGACGAAATGATAATGTATTTGAAATATAACGTAATATGGAGTAGTTATATAATTTAAACCTACTATGATCTAGATGTCTACAAAGCCTATTTGATATTTTCATGTTTCTTTAATTAAAATTGGTTAACAACTTTCATTTAACTAATACAAAATTAACACTACAGTCTAGACGTAGCTTCTAAGTTAATACTGGAGCAGTAAAATTATAATTAGAAAGTTAATGAGACCATTATCTAAGTGCAAAGCGACCGAGCTTCCGGTCATGTGACCGTGCGATGTACTATGTCCACGCAAACATTACAGAGATTCACGTCCAAATAATGGACTCCTTCGGTTAGGCATTGCACCCGGGATGTTAGGAAGCTCCGTAACCGTAACCGAAACTACCGGATATCCGATATAAAAAAATAGCCATAACCGTACCCGAAACCGAAATTAAAGTTTTGCTACTGTAAAAATGTAATAACCGAAATTATCTGAAACAAACGGATAAATAATTTAATATCCGTATCCAAAATTTCATATCCATTTCATCCCTGCATTGCACTACCTACCCTACGATCCTTGGCCTCATTACGTTAAGTTTGGTTTTTTTCCTCGGTCTTTTCTGTGTTAGTTCAATGTACTTCACATTTTATGTTAAAATTCTTGTTATGTTTTTTGTAATTTTTGTAAATATTTGTAAAATGTGTAATGTTATTAACGTGTCAAATTAATGTTTTTATTATTATTATTATATAACGCTACTAAATTAGGAGCCCCCCAGCGAGGGCTGGTTCTTCAAAAGGGAAGCCCAAGCCTGTATAATTCTGGATGAGGGTCTTCAAAAGGTAAGAGGTTAGTGAATCCGATAGCAATGGATCTAAAGGAACCCCATTGAAACCCCATATTTAAAGACTGGCACTTAGCAAAGTAGCGAAAGTGCTGCTTGACAAATAGCTTGCAGAATGGGAAGCGCCACTCAATTTAAATAGCATTTAAATATTCGTCCATCGCTCGCATATCCTAAAAACCCGTGGAAAATTCTAGATAGATCTAAGTATATTTCCATACTTCTTAATGCAAATTTTACTTACATGTATATAATGTACACTCACAGGCACAATTAACCGCCCACCTATATTTTTGGTCATCCTGTTTGTTTATGTTAACTGTGGCTTATTTACTGTTTTGTATTTTGTTAAGTGGGTACTTTAGTAATAAATTAAACACTTATACCCTCATTTCAACTCATAATCTTATGACATCCAAGTGTTTTTTGGTATTTAGTCACTGCTTGATATTGTTGCAGTTACGTTAACCTTGTTTCCATTTCTTATTCTCTTCTCCCATCGTATGCGAATACTGTTTAATTTTAGTTTATAGTGTCTGATTATTCTTTGTGACTGAAAAAAATGCCACTTGATGCAACTGGTGCTGCTAGGGCAGTGGCTTTAGCTGATGCTGGGTATAGCCAACGTCGTATTGCTCGTACGCTTGGTGTACCTCGAACAACTGTACGGGATGCCATTAGACGCTTTCGGGAGACTGGTTCATACACGAGGAGGCCAGGTCAAGGCCGACATCGCTGCACTTCAGCTCGAGATGATCGCTTTGTTGTGAGTAATGTCTTAAGAAATCGCTTTTCCACCGCTACTGAAGTGCGTACACGCCTTTTTGAGGTGAGAAATGTTAGTGTGAGTGAACGTACCATTAGAAGAAGACTGGTTGAAAGAAATCTAAGGGCTTTTCGTCCAGCTCGTGCCCCCCAACTGCTTCCACAGCATCGTAGAGCTAGACTTGCCTTTGCTCGAGAATATGCTAACTGGACTATGGAGGAATGGAAGAACGTACTATTCTCAGATGAGAGCAGAATAGCCTTAAGAGGTCCAGATGGACGTCAGCGTGTATACAGGTGCCAAAATGAACGGTTTGCTCCATGTGCAATAATCGAAACCGTGGGTTATCCGGGCGGGTCCATAATGGTTTGGGGAGGTATCACTTACGAAGCTCGTACCGATCTTGTGGTGTTTAATAGAGGCAGTGTGAACGCTCAAAGATACGTGGAGGAGATCATTCAAGATTACGTCGTACCTTTTGCACCATTCATTGGGGAAAACTTTAGACTAATGCACGATAATGCTCGATGCCATACCGCAAGATCGGTAACTCAATACCTCGATGAGGTCGGGATTCAAGTTTCGCCTTGGCCGGCACGCAGTTCCGATCTTAACCCAATCGAGCACATTTGGGACAACCTAAAAAGACGCGTTCGAGCAAGAATACCAGCCCCTACGACCTTAGGAGAGCTGAAAACGGCTGCGGTAGAGAAATGGCACAATATCCCCCAGTCGGATATCCAAGACATTATGGATGGATTACCAAACCGGCTACAAGAAGTCATTAGGGCACGAGGTGGTAACACTCATTATTAAAATTGAAATTAAAAAAAAACTTACAATATTTTTTCCAAATTAAAGTCATAACATTTTCCTGTACATTTTTAGATAAATTGATTTTTGGCATTTTCTTTTTCAATAAACTGAGCTTTTCAAGAGAAGGAGTTGTTTTATTTATCCTTAATGGTTTCTTTTAACATAACTTTCATCAAATATGATCAAAATTTAACGATGACTGAAAACTGAATGATAAATAAGGTGGGCGGTTAATTGTGCCTGTGACTGTATAACAGACAAATATTAATTCCGATTTTTCATTCATTAACCTTGGTTATAAATGGTAATTGATAATATTAAAATCAATGTCGTCGCCAAATTTCGCGGTCGAAAACACAAGGAAGCTGTTTATAATATTGCATAAACAATAATGTTAGCATTAAATATTAGTGCATGCATTATGTAGGACTAATAACCGGTAGATTTTTCTTCTATATTACTTCGGACCGACTTTTGTTGAACTATTGTAGTAATCAGTATGTTCTATTTTTGCCTACAAACAGTCGGTTACGATTATCGGTTGTTAGGTATCGTAAAAGTTAAACACAAATGTAAAAAAAATGTTAAAATCGCCTTATAAGTAATTTTAAATTCAGTATAAGTTTCTAGTTGATAGTTTACGTAACGCTCGCATCACTATAAGGAAGCGTTTACTTTTAAAAAGAGGATATTATAATATAATTATATTATAACACCGCTATCGTCAACATCATATTAGTATAATAATTGATATTAAACACACCGTTAATCATTTATTATTTCAAATTTTGCTAGCTTCGTTTATGAAGAAAAACTGACATTTTCAAAGAATTAGAAACTAAGGGTTATGATTACAAAAAGGGACGAATTTAAGGCTGGACAACTATAAACAATCTTTTCATCTTCATTTACTTTTGCGTCCATGTAATTTATATTAAAACTATTTTAAACTCAAAGACTACTGCACCCGTCGTATATTATAATTTACTTCTTTTTAAACCGCAGGCTGGCCGTGTTTGGCAGACATCACTGGAACCCTTCTGGATCTATGGACTCCTTCGCTTTAGAGTACCGTCCCCAGTCCTATGTTACTCATGAAACGAACGATATGGTGGCGGTCTGGGTGCAAATTTCCACTGTTGTAGAGTATTCGAGTACTTGCTCCCGCTCAGATGGAGTGCTGGACAATTAAGAAGAAGGTGGAGGGGTGTCTTGTCTGTCTCCTTGTAGAAATTGCAAGTTATATAACTTTACATAGTCGAGTTAAAGTTTATCATAGTATTTATTTAAACTTTCAAATGCTTCCACGAACACTTTGTTGCTACTATAAAATATCTACATAATGAGACTTCATTAATAAATTTAGTTTCCATGGTTACTTGCAATGACATGGAGAATTATAACGAGTGGCAACTGGTATTTGGGTGGCCGCAATATGGCGCCTACGATACCACGTGTACGGTGTAACGGTCGGCCTCAGACATTGTCATTCAAATCATGACACACGAAAGTTGACCTTAAGGAACCGTTCAGAAGTAAAACGAAAATTATAGATTTAGAAGTCTTAGGGCGTGTTTCATCAAGCAATGTTGCAATGTCCTTCGTAAAATATCATTTTGTTCCTCTCGTAATTCCTATCAATGAATGAGAAGGCATAGTAATTATCACAAGCGGTTAACACTAACATGCGTTGGTGAAATCGGGACTTAGGGCGTGTTTCACCAAGCAATGTTAAAGTTAACGCCATGTTAAATATCATGTTATCCCTCTCGTATTTCCTGGTATTTTAACATGGCGTTAACTTTAACATTGCTTGGTGAAACACGGCATTAGGCCCGTATTAATAAAGGAGTCTCAAACCCAACCTCTCTTGAAATTCTATTAGACAGATAAAACAGTGAACAATTTTATTAATGTTACCATAGTACTTTAATTTCTTTTTATACCGTTATATTCATATTATAGATAACAGAAAAACATTAAAATAAGTATAATATGTATATAATATAATCTTTTTTTTACGTTTTAAAGAAGAAAACAATTAAAGTATGTAACATAAGTAAAGTTCTTAATTATTAAAAAAAAAACATATATGCATACGGTCGAATTGAGCAACCTTCTCCTTTTTTGGAAGTCGGTTAAAAAAGTCAAACGAAACGTTTTTTTATCTGTCAAATAGGTTCTCAAGTGAGGTTGGGTTTGAGACTTCTTTATTAATATGTATCTTAGAAGCGGTGTGGTCGAAGATCTTTCTATCTAGAAAAAGAAAAAAAAAGAAAATGACGATGCTGTCTAGTGGTTTGCGCACCGCCAGTAGTTGCAGGTTCGAATAACGCCGAGGGGACTTCAAGTTTTCAATGTTTCAGTCAGAGTCATTCTTCCAAAACAAAAAGGAAGTTCTCAAATTTTTTTGTAAGTTAAATTGGTATTGGCTGTTTTAAATAAAATAATAATAATAATATAATATCTATGGACGCTTCACACCACGTCAATCTGGCCCCGTATTAAATATCCGAAGAACTTGTGTTACAGATGCCAGACAACGGAAATATATTTAATACTTTTATACTATACATATATTTAAGATTTTTATTATATTAGACACACATTTAATACACATCCATGACCCAGGAACATTGAAAACTTTTTGTTCCCTCGGCGGGATTCGAACCCGCGACCTTTCGCTCGAGCACCAACGCGCTCTTTCACTGCGCTACGGAGGTCGTCAAAATCAGTAAAATAAGTTCTTTGGATATTTACCCCAGAGTCAGATTGACGTGGTGTGAAATGTCCATTGATTGCAATATAGATATAATAACATTTAGTGTTCTTCTTTACATCACACTGCTAAAACTTATTAATAAGCATTACATCATAACTGTTATCGAAGTTTACGAGTGTAGAAAAAATCTAGTTGTGATTTAACCTATGTTTTAAATTTCTAGTGATGACGCAAGACTTCATTCTTGTAAATAACACCTTTTAAGAGGAAACACCACGGTAAGGAGAAATGTAAAATAGGTATTTGTTAATTATATTGCCGTCCCGCAACTGCCCGATCAAACCGATAGAGACAACTGCAGCACGAACTGAAATTACCTTAAAAGCACAAGAAATCGACGATTAGTTGACCCCAGTTTCCTCCTCCAAAACTTGATTAAGGTACTTTTATCATTGTAAACTAAAAAAAGGCTTTAGGTAGTGTTTCACCAAGCAATGGTAAAGTTAACACCATGTTAAAATACCATCTCATTCATTGACAGGAAATACGAGAGGGATAACATGATATTTAACATGGCGTTAATTTTAATATGGCTTGATGAAACACGGCCTTAGCTATGTTTTTATTTTACCAACTTTTTTCCTGGGTGTTTAAACACAGTCTGACTATATTGTTTTGGTTATTAAACGTCCATATTTCATTTAATTTATTAAATAATAATTAATTTAATGAATAATTAAATTATGAAAAAAATAAAAACCTTTAATTCGCGAGTCTTATTCGCACTTGGCCGGGTTTTCTTGACAGTAAAAAAGCAGATACAACCTTTATTTTGGGTGAGTCAATCACCAGCTTTACACGTGAACCGGCTTCAACACATGCGACACGCCGACAAAAGTGATGTAAGTTTGTGTCACAACACTTTGAACCATCGCTTTGAGCCTTTTGCAGTTGAATAAAGTGCAGTATGCATCGCGAACATATAACATTTTATCACCTTTTAAGAACAATAAGTTACTTTTAAGAACAAACTATAAGTTCGTCCCAGATAATTATAACCATAAAGTAAACAAACCGAAAACATCGAAATTTTCACATATTCACTTATTGACTATTGTGGACTTACGTACTTTCACAGGAATATTAAAGGAGCATACTTTATTATCCAATACATTTTATAACAATTAAACAATAATTAACATATTTAAACATGAAAGGAAAAACATTCACAGTAAAAATACACTATTTTGACACTGCCGATTGTAGAATATAGTCTTTAGTCCCGATTTCACCAACGCATGTTAGTGCTAACGGCTCGTTAAAATACCATGCCTTCTCATTCATTGATAGGAATTACGAGAGGAACAACATGATATATAACGAAGGATTAACTTTAACATTTCTTGGTGAAACACGCTCTTAGTCTATGGATTCATGTAGTTAACAATAATCATTGCATTAATATTGGCAAATTGGCATCACTGATTAGTCTATGCTTGTGTCATAAACAGCTTTGTTTACGTTTGGGTTAAATTTATCTCGGACGTACTATACCGTGGCTCCGGTAGTAAATTTTCTATTTAAGTGATTGACAGACAATAACCAATCAGGATTCTGTCTGCAGAATTGAGCAGGAATTTAGTGGGCTATTCGTCCGTTAAAAGAAGACATTAAAATCTTTATTGATACTGGCTCGGAGGGTCAAATGAAGGTTATTCTCAGCATTTTCGCTGTGTGCTGTAAGTGGTGACTGATGTCATCGTCAATATTCCACAAGTGACCGTTACGAAGTTCACGTTAACATGAGGATAGAATAAACAAGGATATGTTTTTGTGTTTGTCTATACAATACACCTAAGTCTTTAGAGGCTCGACGAGGGGCATTCTCTTTTTAAATTTGCAATGATATTTTTCAAAAGAAAATCAGTTCCTATATTGTAGACGACAAACGTTAAGAATATAGGATTTTTGCGGTACCTGGTATTTTGCGGAATCTTTCCCTTACTGAATTTACACTGATCCAATAGTATTATCCGGAACTCAGCAGTTAGAACTGTGTTATCCGGAATCTGGATGTTCGCAGAAAATTCAGAGCACTCAAAATAGAACTGTGGCGCCTGGGCAGTGGGCACAATAGAAATAAAAATCTAAAACACGTCGAGATTTCAAGTTTGACATTGGCATTCGACTCAAACCTCGTTTGTCCGATTTTCTACTCTCTCTCTCTCTCTCTCTCTCCCTCTAGAGAGAGAGAGGGAGAGCCCTCTCTTTCTCTCTCTCTCTTTCGCTAGTAATAACGCTCAGTTCTATTTTCAAAATTTTCATTCGCAAAGTATTGGCAGTCATAGACAAACTTAGGTGAGATAATATGTTTAATTATTTTAGTTTTATAGGTCTTAGAACATGACGAAATAGTTATCCTTGACAATATAATATTTAAATGCCACCGGCATCTTGTGGTTTATATTTGGAAAATATAATATTTATTAATTACTATAATTTAAATTTAGTAGGAAGACATTACGCAGTAGTCATAACTCCTTTAAGTTTTGTAGAGCGTTGATTGTTTAAATACTTAATGTTGCATAAACGTTATATTTTATAGAATCAAATATTAAACATTGTAGAATAGACACATACGTATATACATTTAGAAGAAAAGGGCATTAAAGTTGACGCAAACATATTACCATTTCCCAATCTGTCATTAATAATAATAAATATAGGCCCATATCATAAAAATATATGGTGATAGCAGATTGTGACGTCAAAGGCCGATATATCGCTCTCTTTCTTATGAAATTGTTTATATCTTAGTTTTTTTTTTAATAAAAAAATGGGACTGGGATTGACTTCTATAGTGTTGTCTGACGTTGTCTGGTAACATGCTTAATTGCCAACGTAATGCCTATTATCAAGGTGCATCTGAGGTTATATTGGCCTCCTACATGACCTCACACTACTTGGTGTGTCGAATTAAACCTCTTGTAAGTCGTGACGTATTACAGTAATACACTTAATAGATTATACACGCGTTATTATCTACTATATTTCATTGGCTGCGAATTATTAAAAAATACGGTGCTAGTTTTAAAATCGAAATGTGTTTGTATAATTCTTTTTGCTTTTGTCTCTTATTATGTTTTAAAATAATGTAAGTTAAAATCCTTTTGAGCTAGGTGAGTCTAAATTTTAGATAAATCTAGTAAATTTCGTACGCGCTTAAAGGAGAAATAATATAAAAAGCAAAAGCATTATGACCTTTAAAACTATGACACAACTCGTTCAAACCATCAATCAATCAGCCAATTAAGTTAATTAAAAGCCGTGAAAATTGAAACTCTATTAACAATAGTATAATAAAATGGCCGTGTAAAAGATCCCATAGATTGAAAAGAGTATAATATAGACTATAGAGCACAGTGGAGATCGTTAAGTAACTTATCTATTGATTAATTACTCGAAAGTAAATTGCGTCGAAGACATTTCCTAATTTGATAAATTATTAGAACAGATTCTCTAATCTAGAGTTTGCACAGAATTAGCGGTTACATAATAGCAAATATATTTATATAATTAATCAATTTATAATTGACGAGGAAACGAATGTGGGCGAAGTAAATCTGCATATTTTGCGGTGATCGGTTAAACCGCTACAAGACGGTTAAATATTCAGACTCTATCATCATTGGAAATGACTGACAAATAATAGTAATCCTCCTGCATTCTTCTGATTAATTTCGTTCCCAAGACAGATCTAGCATATCCCTCGGGCACCCCTGAGATAATATCAAAGGGTTTTTGAGGTTGGTTTTCACCGTCGATCCTGGTACACAGGAGTTGCAGTGGTGATGTGTGGTGAGCCATGTGCCCGTTTTAAAAAAAAGTTGGTATATTACGCCAAAGTAAGTGACTTACACCTTTTGTGCAAGATTTTTTGTGTGACTTATTGTATCTACCAAGAACCTACAGTACAACATAGTTAGATAATTTTTTATACATATATTTATAGAATAATACGTATACATAATGGCAAATAAAAATATGTTGTATCATTCGTAACAATCAGTATCGTATACAATAAGTCTTGTAAATAAAAAAAATACTACGGTCAGTGACTTCACGGCAAAGCCATGTTAAATAATAATTTTCTGAACATAAACACTCTAACACGATTTCTATTGTTACAAAATACCCAACATACGTTTACATAAAATATTATGATTCATTATCACATTCATTTCTCACAAACCTCAAAATTTCTTTTGCCACATACAAACTATCTACGAATATGAAGGTATTGTATAAAATAAATAAATAGTAAATGCAATTTTTTTTTAATGTGAATATAACAGGTAACAAACTTCGAACCATTCTTTATAAAATGTGAACGATATTGTATTATAGGTACTCAAATAAAAAAGTTAAGACAGAACTTTGTCAAACAAAAACAAACGGTTTTAAAAGTGGCTTTTGTTGTCTAATCTCTTCCTGTACTACATCAAAATATATTTTTACATAGGCGTGAACTGACAGACTGTTGCGTTTAAAAAAGCTCTTACTTATTATAAATCAATAAATAAAAATGATTTTATTCAAAATTAAACATAAAGTTTGTTTTTTGAAGGTCAATTTTGAAAATAAGAATTACCACCGGTTCGGAACCCTAACCCGGCGAGAAGAACCGGCGGTAAGAAGCTCGTATAAATACTCTGTCCAGATGTAAGGGTGGCTACTGATTATTATCAATTATCATCCTTAGGTTAAAATGGGTACAAGATAGCTGTAACATACTGTATAATGAAATACTAAAGTGAAAAGTCTAAACTGTCATAAGTTAGAACGCCGTTCTTCAGTTTACTCGTAAAAATGGTAATATTGAAACTTACATAATACTAGAAATATGAACATAAATTAAGAGATAGTTTTGTACAGCTATCACAATGGGCGAAAAAGTTTAATGCACCTAGTTAAGTTCCAATTTCTAACTGTTCTGACATTTAAATAATAAAAGATTCACACGCAAATCATATTTGAGGAAAATAGAAACATCTAACAAGCGGGTACATTATATTGTGTTTTACTAGATGCTTTCAACTGCCTTATGGGTTTAAAAACTCGTATTGGAGCTATTGTCAAATCAGTAGACTAGGTATCAACTCGCAGGCATGAGAAGAGAACTTTACAATTATTTTTTTTTTGCATTTATGAACGCGCCGATCATCTGGATGTAGTTTTGTGAGAATAAAACTTTCACTAGTGCAAAAAAATATTGTGCCACAGATTATAAAACAATATGGAGAATTTAGTAATTCTGCCTATTGTTTTATAATCTGTGACCACAATATAAAGATAGAGCAAAGGAAATAGTATCTAGCTTGTAATAGATTAAAAAATATATAAAGTTAAATCTTTTATCAATAGTTAAATTATTAAATTTGGACCGAAGATAATAATAGTTAAATTAAAGCGTAATTACATCTAGATTACAACAGCATCTAGGTATTTTTGCAGGAAGTAGGGTAAATCCTTTATTTTAACTAATTTCGAAGTATATGTAAATAAAATACGACCAACAATTATCTACATTTCTGCATAAATCTGTATTAAATAATTACGGAAAACATGGCGGCGTTAAAAAAACGGGTAAAAACGCTAATGTCATTTTGATGTTTCATATCTACCAAACCTCCTCGCTTATTAAATATTAGTCATTAGTGATGCATAATTTGAATCGTAATTGATTATGTGAAAGGCAATAAATAATATCGATCGCACACCATCGCACAGATTGTGCATTTCCGTACACGGCGTGACATAATTTACAGGTTTTGAAGAATGCTAATATTATATCACATGTTGAATAATTTATTTTTGTTTAGATCAGTAACAGGTGGTCGTGGAATGGTATAATATGAGGAAGGTGTTTGTATCCTGATTCCTGACCTGAGCTAACCTCTATATTTTTATGGTCTTTGAGCACCTCCGTGGTCCAGTGGAGCTTCGCTCTCGACTCGGAGGTCGTGGGTTCGATTCCCGCGTTGTAACAACAAAAAATGTTGTTTGCAAGTTTGATTTGGACCATGCAGGCTGATCACCTGATTGTCTGACAAGAAAGATGATCCATGCGTCAGATGCGCATGTAAAAAGTCGGTCCTGCGCCTGTTCTCTCGCCAGTCGTGTCGGTTTACCGTCCCACTGGGTTATGAGAGTTTTACTATCATAACCCAGGATAGGTCGTAGGAAGAGAGAGTGCCTTTGTGTATTGCCCACTCACACACTTGGGCACTATAAAATAACTCCTGCGTAGCTGGCCTGGTTTCAATGAAATCGGCTACCGATACCAAAATCGGTTAGGGGAGCTATTATTCTTATAAGGTCTAGGGGACCCTAATACCTTTTTCTGATGCAGCCACCGGCGACGCGACCAGAGTCTAAATAGGTTACAGACGTACTTAGCACGAATGCATATGAAACACTAAACAAATCCAGTGGCCATTGAACCCGGGTCCTAATTCAATATGCTATTATCACGAAAATCGAAAACATAAATGTAGGAGATTCGATATAAGGTTCGCTAAATGACAGATTTCTAATTTCACTTAGGGAAATCTACGTGAAATCCCATAGATTTCGTTATCGAACTCCTAAGTGATAATAGCGATTGCATCTTGAATCAGGGTCCTCACTCCTGACTTGCTGTATGCTGGTTTATTTTTTACGATTAAGATCTATACCAGGAGTTTGATGATAATTATTTTTTACCTTCAGTAGATTTTAAATCTAAACTAATATCTACTATTTACTAATTAAGAAAGTGGAAAGATTTGATTGTTCGTTTGCATTGAATATGCTTTAAAACTACTAGACCTATTTTCACAGAATTTAGGACAACTACGGGAAAAGACATTACAAACTACAGATAATTTTTTATTTGTTTTTTTTATATTCATATAATATACAATTATTGCGTTTAATGTTAACATTTCTCTGTTTTAAGATGGCTGATAGGGCAACAATTAGGTGGCGGCCGGTAACTCTAATGTCTGTCTGTCTGTCACACCGCACACGCAATCCCACCTGCAGTGCTGTGGCTTTGTGCATTAGTACAGCTATTGGCAATTGGAAAACTGGTAAGGCAACAAGGAGTACCGCAATGTTCGTGTTAGTACGGTATAGACATTATATTTCAAAGATAAATTAAGTATGTTTTAGATAATTTTATATATGTAGCAAATAAAATTTATAGAGGTAATAATAATGATGCCTCCCAAAACGATTTCGGTGACGGTCCCCGGTTTCATTGAAACCAGGCCAGCTAGGCAGTTATTTGTAGTGCTCAAGTGTGTGCGCAATACACAAAAGCACTCTTTCCATCACTCTCGTAGCCCTAGAAGTGTGAAGGATAATCTCACGACTGGCGAGAGATCAGGCGCAGGACCGACTTTTTACATGCCCATCCGACGCATGGATCATTTTCCTTGTCAGATCAGACTGCATTGTCGTAACCAAACTTGAAAACATTATTTTTTGTTTTTCCATAGTGGGAATCAAACCCACAACCTCCGGGTATAGAGCGTAGCTGTGAACCACTAGACCACAGAGGCGTTTAATGAGGTATTGAAACTAAAAACAAAGTGGCTTTTGAAGACCCTCACCCAAAACCCCACGTTTCATATAGGTTCCCACTATCGCTCGGTTAGGTTCATCCCTCTGAAGGAGTACCAGAACAAATGTTATGTGCTACATATTCTAAAATTATCTGGTATAATATCTGTTTCGAGTATTCCAAATAAATTTTACAATACATAATACTATGAACATAATTTAGTATAATCAGATCTCAGAAACCTGTTTTTTCATTAACAACATTCCATAATATTAATAGCTGCCGAATTCGTTGGCGGTGGCTGGTTTCGTTGGGAACACGCAGTTATTTTACAGTGCCCAAGTGTGTACGCACTCTCTCTTCCATTTCTCTTGTAACCCAGAATGACCTACATAAGGCGCAGGATCGACGTTTTATGCCCATCCGACGAATGGATCTTCATCCTTGACAATCATTAAAATCATAAGACAATCAGGTGATAATTATCTTTCCTAGCCTCCTAGCTAGAACTGAAACTTGAAAGCAACATTTTTGTTGTTCCAACACAGGAATCGATCCCACGAGCTTTGGTCTCGAGAGCAAGCTGTACCTCTAGACAACTGAGGTGTTCCATCACTTCAAAGCACGTCCGGCTCTTACCGATTAGCAAACATTTACTTGATTTGTAAATATTCAATGAGGCACTTTCTTTTAAAATTAGCACTAGCGAAGGGTATAACTGGATATTGGAGAAATTTCGCACAAAATTAAATTTAATTAAAACAAACACAATATCATAAAGGGTTATAATTTAAATTAATGAATTTTAGATACAGAAAGTTCGCACAAATTAGATTCAGTGGAATTTTATCAAACTATCTTTTTATTATTCAACCAGAAAGATTTGTAGGTTTTGGTGCTCATTTTTATGTATGCCGTAAATAATAATTTTTAAAAGTCTAAGCATATTTTATTCTAAAAACACAACAAAGTCATAAACAATATTTATAATGTAATCACGATAGACTTGAACATTTGTGAGTTTCTTACACATACGGATTTCGACAATTCTTTCAACCATTGCAATGCCACATTAATCCTGAATGAAGTTATATTTATTATAAACTACCAGCTGACCCGTGCCCACTTCATTGAGCAAAGAAACCGTTTAAACCTTCCCTGGACTTTCACGAATATTTCAAGACCAAAAATAGGCGAATCGGTTCAGCCATTCTCGAGTTTTAGCGAGACTGACGAACAGCAATTCATTTTTATATATAGGTATAAGAAGAAGAAGATAAAGAAGAGTTAAAAACCAAATATATATGTACAACAAAAGCTAGTATATAATAATTATAGCCACATAATAACATTAATTTGTGACTGAAGCCGTACAGTTGGTGTCGGCGAGCCGCGCGCGCGTCGATGTCTACTGACCCGCGGCTGGGTCAAGCCCGCATTACACGTACTGCTGTACTTTGGCTCTTATTGCTTCACTAATAAGGTCGAAATGATATATCAGCGGATACCAGGTATGGGTTTAATATGTTGTTAATAGGATAAGCTTGTTAAACAGCTGGATTAGGCGACAAAGTATTTCGGTAACGTTAATAACTAGTAAAAATTACTTTGTTGTTTGTTGTGACACCTGTATGACACAAAAAAACGAATTCTGTATTGATGAATTAACTTAGACTGGCGTACATGGTTCTTAGAAATCTATGCAAAAATTATAAATATAAAAGATAAAAGATAGCTGATCCGTGCCCACTTCGTTGAGCATACAAACCGTTTAAACCTTCCCTTAACTTCCACGAATATGTTAATACCAAAAATAGCTGAATCGGTTTAGCCGTTCTCGAGTTTTAGCGAGACTAAGGAACAGCAATTCATTTTTATATATTATAAGATTTTTTTTGTTTGTACTGAGGCTCCGAAAGTAGGTACTTTACTGATTTTTATGAAATTTAACACATCACTTTTCAATGCAAAAAATTATTCTGTTTTTGCGAGTTTTTGGTTTTTCAGTGCGAGCGAGAAAGTAACTATTTTCAGAGTCCCTATGATGAACAATCGTTAATGAATAATCGTAAACCTTTCCACCTATGTTACATGCATTTTCTTTCTGTATTTTTTTTTTATTGACGTTCACCTCGTAGAATGTGTTTCTCACAAAGGATTCTATGTCACTTCCAACTGTATCGTACCAAACGACGTAACCCGTTGCGTGTGCTGGATAACGTGCATGCCACATGTTTGTGGCGACGCGACGCCATACCACACTAACTAGTGGCCGGTGGTGTGGTGCCGTGGCATGGCATCTTTAAAGTCCTTTACATTAAGTCCCGTAGGCGCTGTGATCACACGATGGAACGTTAAGGCCGTGTTTCACCAAGCAATGTTAAAGTTAACGCCATGTTAAAATATCATGCCATCTTATTTATTGACAGGAAATACGAGAGGGAGAGGGATAACATGATATTTAACATGGCGTTAACTTTAACATTGCTTGGTGAAACACGCCCTAAGGCTGCGTGCGCGCGATAAGGTAAAAATCGTAGTAATTTTAAACCTTTTTTCTCAATACTGCTTCCCAATTCTCATGCCTCGAACTTAATTTTGAATATTAGCCTATCCTGCTCGCATGCGCGCTAATTTACATTTGCATGAGCGGGACAGACTGATAGTAGAAACGAAGTTCGAAGCATGAGAATCAAGCCCCTGGTCTTATCTAAGGGCGTGTTTCACCAAGCAATGTTAAAGTTAATCCTTCGTTAAATATCATGTTGTTCCACTCGTAATTCCTATCAATGAATGAGAAGGCATGGTATTTTAACATGGCGTTAACTTTAACATTGCTTGGTGAAACACGGCCTAAAGGTCTCAAAAAATAGCCCTCAATATATTTATCCGAGGATTATTGTTTATAAATTGATATTTTTGTGTAAATATAGCTTAAAACAATATGCAAAGTACATCCATTTTGACGTAACGTTTTTCCCCCAAATAGTAAATATAATATAATGTATATTATGTATATGACAAGAGTGTGAAAATTACATTTTAAGTGAGGCAACACTCAGAGGTTCCAACTTCGAATTACGTCTCAGTTTTTTAACGAGTTTCTACACGATTTCAACACTCTCCGGTCGGCGCGATACTTACTTCTCGCCATACAAATCGTTTCTAGGCGTAATACAAAGGCTTAAAGCAACCTATCCTATAAAATCCCCAAAGAAAAAGAGTAGAATCTTATATTTATTGAAATCGGGTGGTTTATTTGCGGGTTATTCCTGTCGGACGTTAACTGACCTCCGATATATCTAGATGAGTTTAGTTCTACTAATTGCGGCGAGACTTCTTTCATGGAACGGAAGAACTGGTTACTAGTTACCTCAGCGCAATTGTCCTATATACAGCATCCGGACTTGTGTTCTAATTGAAATTCCTAATACTGTCAACATAACTGGGACAAAGCAGTGTTTTGTGACCAATGAAAATCCTTAATTAACTTAAATTTTACCTTCTGGATACGAAACAAAAAATGTAACTGGAGATAAATTAAAATAATATATTTATTTTCATAAAACATAGAGTATCTATATATATTTATATTATTTTTTTCATAAGTTGATTATTAAAAGAAATACGGACGTTTAAAACCTAAAAATATGGTCAGACTTTCGCCTATGTTTAACCATCCAGGAAACAAATTGGAGTGACTTTCATGACAAAATTAAAATATAGGAACATATAATATAGGATAATATAGGAAGCTTGAGCAAGCTTATAATGAAAAAATACCTAAATCTGTTAAGTTTTGGGGGTCCCCTAATCGTCGATTTCTCGTGCTTAAGGTAATTTCAGTTCAAGCTGCAGTTGTCTCTATCTGTTTGATCGGGCAGGGCAGAGGACAGCAATAGAATTTACAAATACCTATTTTGCATTTCTATAGACAGTGGTGTTTCCTCTTAACAAACCTATACTGGTGCAAGTTCACCATATAAAGCGCCCGGGATCTGGTTTATCTACCGCCTACGTACAGGAAGGAGCGTGGGTAATAACCATTATTACATTACCTTATACATTCCGTACCACATACTATGTTATGTATCAACATAGTTATGGTATGCGCATGTTTGTGTATGTATATCCTGTGATTGTTACGCCTTAAACCGCCAAACAAAGAATATCTTGGAGTCTATCGTTGTATCGTATGATGAAAATGAAAACGAAAAATCTTTTATTTCCAAATAGCTTAGCAACTAACTCTTTTCAATTGAGAACATGAATGGATGAAGGCAATGTCGCAAACATTTTTTACCCCGAAAATTGAGTTTAAACTGTCACTCAAACATTTTATGATATGAGTATGTAGGAACGTATTAAGTACATTGGTTCTAGAGACGGATCATGAGATTAATGAACTTAATACGTTACGACGTATTCTGAAATGTTTAAGTGACAGATTGAACTCAATTTTCTCGAAATCAGAATTTTGCTGCATATCACATTCACCTACCACCGGTTCGGGCACTAACCCGGCGAGAAGAACCGGCGTAACAAACTCGCGCGGGAGACTTCGCCTGTCTGTCTGTATATCAGGCTGTATATCGAGTACTGGTGTAAGATTAGCTAGCATACAATAATAAATGCACACAGCTATAACAGGATGGCAACCACGGACTGGGAAAAAAATAATAAGTAGGCAAGTAAGGCGATCAAATCAAATATTTTTTATTCAGAGTAAATTTTACAAAAAAAATTTAGTTTTCGTCGTTTCTATATGATGCCAACCACCGGTTCGGGAACTAGCCCAGCAATTTAACAAGGGCCATCTTTTACCAAAAAGATGGAAAATTTATCTTTAAAAAAAAGGATAAATTGCAGATGGTCTGACGACATCAGAAGGATTGGAGATATAGCAAGCGAAGAACAGGCATAATTGGAAACAGCAGGAATAGGCCCATGTGTCACAGGACACGCTGATCACTAAACCAGGGAATCCGATATGGTAAGTTATCTATGATGTGATATTATTATTTTTTTAATTGTTCAGTGCCAGCAATAAAGGTTAAAGTATCTTTTAACTTTTTTTTTCGTTTTGTACTGAACCCTGCGTGCGCGAGGCACTCGGCCGGTTTTTATTAATGTTCTACGTCACATGTAAAAGTTGGATAATAATAAATATTAACTTAGATAATAGTTTATTTTGTAATACATCCTATAACATTGTAATTTATAATAGCTTTCTAACTAAATTTTGTAATACTTCCTGCATTTGCTTCCTTGTAATGTAAAATAAGATGTCAGTAATTTTCTGAACCAGATAAAGTTTCAATGAATTTAAAAAATAACGGGAAATATTTTTATTATAATAAGATAGTTGAAATTTTCATAGATGATGTATTTCATTGCCGCTATAACAAACTACTAAAAATAAAATACAGTTAATATTTAAGGGGTATCTATAGTATCAAAATTCAAAACCCGCTATAACGTACTTTTCAAAAATAGGTAGGTATAACAGGATACAAGAAACGTTTAAGTTTAATCGGATTTTGATACTGGTACCTATGCACTGTTATTAGGGGCTTTATGTTTTAGCGGATTTTGGTACGAAACTAGCCAACCACTTTAAACCAATTTTTACAAGGTTTCCAACGGTGCTACTAACTCATATTGGGTCCAGAAGCATTATAGTGTTTTTTTTTTCAATTTTTTATTATTCTATTTTAAGGCAGATTTTTGTTTTATACCCCTCCTTTTAGGGGTGCCTCCAAACAACAATTTTGCTATCTGTACAGAACCCCTCATGCGTGTGCCCTACTCGCATTTGCACATTTATTATTTTTATTGCATGTTTAACTGACATTGTTAACCCTGAACTGTTTAAGTAACATTGTGTATTATGTAAACGCTAAGGGTCAGATCACACCGAGTTTATGGATGCGTTTGCGTTTTGCAATTTTTATATTTAAGAGAATTAGTATGTGTTTTGTAATTTTATATTTCCTACATTGCACGCCTCAAGGTTAGATTTAATTCTAACATAATTTTTATATATAAATGTACACGTGATTTTAATCATTCCGGTATAATTTTCATCAATTATTCATTTTAAATTGGAGAGAAATAACATTAGTCAAATCACGTGACGTTTAATTAAAAAGATAAATAACAGTTCTATCAAATACATTTTCGATTTATTAAACCTACCTACAATTTTTTTATCAATTAGAAAAACCTACAGTTTTTACTCGACTTCCGAGAATTTCTCGACTACCCGAGAAGTGTACCCTTGTACATAAATGTACCCTTATAGTTCGTCGTCTCCTTTATCTGTTATTTACATACCCTACAAGTATCTTCACTAATTTGAACCACGATTTGTCACTAAAATGCAAAATCTCTATATTAAATGGGTACACAATAATATTACACAAATTACATTTTTCCATTTCATTAGTTTTTTTAAAAACTGACAAATAATTTGTGTTTTACTATGTAGCAATAGAATTTCCACCGAGAACCTCACGTACATTCAGTAAGATATGCTCAATGACATCACTGACCTGAGGGCGTCCAGCATTCGGGACACTCCTGGCAGAGGGAAGACCAGTCGAACGCGAGGTCTTCGAAGCTGGCCATGGTCACATCACAGCACTGCACTACACTTCACTGCGCCGCGGCCGGCGGGACACTGCACGCCGCACGCCGCTCGGTCGGCGCGCGAACAGGTTCCAAGCGTTCACTCAGGGCTGCCACAAGAGAGGATTTTTTCTAGAATAAATCTTACTATGTTCGCATTAAGTACATGGTTATCCATGGAAGTGCAAGAATAGCACCCAGCAACCCTTCCCGTGGGTGTCGTAAGGGCAGCATTTCCACGGCCATTTTTATCCGAAAACTGCGCTCGCCGACCCGCCTGCCAAGCGAGGATATGTCGAGTAGTGACTTCAAAAGCGAAGTGGTGTCTCAGTACCCCAGCTAGCCAGCACTAGTGCGATAGAGACAACTGCAGCATGAACTGAAATTATCTATTAAAAGCACAAGAAATCTACGTTTGGGAAACCCCTGTTTGCTCCTCCAAAACTTAACCGATTTGGATATTTTTGTGATTATAAACTAAAAAAAGGCTTGAGCTAGATTCCTATGTTTTCATTAGAACAACAGTAAAATTTGTTTTCTGGATATTTAACCACAGCAAAAAGTCTAGTAATTTTTTAAAGACTTTTGTACGTCCATATCTCCTCAAATAATTAATTTATTAAAAACAAGAAAAAAATATTAACGTATAAATAATATATATGACTATTCGGGAAGAAAAATTTTACTCTAGCGGGATTATCCAGGGAGGAAACAGGACTCACGCAAACCCCATTTCTACGCAAACACAGGCTTTGTGTTTCCTCTTAATGTTCATGAAAGAAGACTGGCTCCGAATCCGTGTTAAGAATACAGTGAGTGGTCAGTAAAAGTGAACTTTTGCCAGCCCTAAGCCCGTCTTCTTTCGATTTCGATGAACCGTTAACGAACTTCTCCAAGGTGTGTCCTATCTTCACGTAATGTTTCCGCTCAGTCACAACTCGCGAGCGATCTGCTGCCGATCTGCTGATTACTTTTTAATTACAAAATACTAATCGTTATCGTTTCCTAAAAGACGAATTCGACGGAAGAACTAAAATTTAATCTATAACGTAACAACTTATGTATTGTTGAAAATTTCTAACTACCCACAAATATTTAATACACAAAGTTTGTACCACCAATATTAATAAATAGATAATAACGTAATAAGTATAACATTTTAGTAGTTTCTATTACTGATATTAAGCTATGTTTATGGTAAATACTAGGAAGTGAAGCATTAGGAAGGTTATTGTTACACACTTAGCCTTAACTTTTTTTAATATTAAAAAAATACGTCTAAAAACTTTTAGAATTTTGCAGCCTACTAACATTTTGAATTACAATTTCCTCATTACGTACTAAAATTTACGAATCTCTGTAACAGCCTGTATACTTCTTAATTTGGGAAGAATTTTTATCCATGGTCACACCGAAACTGATCAATAGCAGGTGTCAATAGAAACCGTTCGTTGTTGTCGATTCTGGGTAAATTTTTGCCGAACCCTTTTACTAAAAGCTTTAGCCCTTCTAAACACTTTCATAAATAATATTTGCAGCACGGTAAATTTTCTGAAACTCTCAATATTTCGTCATTTCCTGGTTAGTTAACAAACTATTTTCACGATTAAGTTGTATGTTTCCCTAAAATAAATCAAGTGCTTATTCACAATAAACCATGCGACATAGAAAGCTGCAGCCTGCAGGTACAAATAATATCCATTTAGAACCCGGCTCGTAGCCCGGAAGGTTTTGCGTCTATAACTAGAAAGAAGCCTTTTCGCAATAAGCGATATACCTACATACTTGTAGGTTGACATTAAGTTTTATACTAAACTACATTTTACATTATACATTTTTTGTAATTATTATTTTAACACATATCGCATATTCACAATTCTATGTGAACTATGTGGACCACATTTTTTTCAAATAACATTAAGTTTTATTTTTGGTTTAAAATATTTATTTTTATTTTTGGGTTTTTATTATATTATAATTACTACTTTACACCAATTAGGTTTTGAGTAGGATATATTATATTGATTTTAGTATAAACCTAAAGACTCTTCTCAGAAGGAAATATAAATAAAACACACGTTAACCCTTGAGCTCTTCTGTATTGCGACTTTTAGGGAGTTACAAAATATAAAGGGCCATACACAATGCATAGCGCATTTAAAGTGTTACACTAATTTATAACCATATTGCCTACGCTTAATACAATGTGAGCACTGTGTCCCTACATTTATACTAAACTACGTAAATTATTATACAGCCTATAACCTGCCGTATATATTTTTTGTAATTATTATTTCAATACATATCGCATATTCACAATTCATAACACGTTATATGTCCGTTAATCTGGCTCTGTGCTAAGTACCTATCCAACGAACTTGTGTAGAAGAACATAATGTTTAGTACATAACAAAACATCCTTGACCCAACTTAGAAAACTTTTTGTTTCCTTGGCGTAGTTCAAACCCGCGGTGTCAAGGCCAAACTTTTAAACTTTTCATAAAAAAGGTGAGCACTTTGCCCACATTTTTTGTTATTTTACCCATAATTTTGATAACCTACTTATCGAGTGCATGTTAGCTGTTCCCGCCACCAGGGCGGCGATTCTCAGTTCGGAACTTACGCACGCGCGGCAAATCTCATTTGCATGAGCGGGTCAGACCGATAGTAAAAACTAAGTTCGAGGCCTGAGAATTAGGGCCCAGGAGCACGATTCTCAGACAGTGGAAAAAAGTTCGAATATAAGTATATCCTGCTCGCACGCGCGCTAAATCTCATTTGCATGAGCGGGACAGACCGATAGTAAAAACTTAGTTCGAGGACTAAGAATTAGGGCCCAGGGCGGCGACTCTCCGGCAGTGGAAAAACGTTCATACTCGAATAAATCGTCGACATTCGGAAATTTTAAGAACGATGCACACTTGGTGTATTCTCAGAACACACTGAAAAAAATCCGTTTATTACTTATTTAATCATAAGTGTGGAATGAGCAAAGAATAATCGTTCTTAGGCTGCCGGCATAAGTGTGAAAATTCTTTGTACATTTTTAAGTGATAAGAGTTCATTTTATACAATATGCTTACGCATATTTCGCTGCTAAGAAAAATCGTTCTTGTTAGAGGGTAATAAGAGTAAAAATTCTTTACTATTGCATATTACTTTTATAAGTAGTTATATTTTAAACGGCTTATTTTGTACTTGTTAGAACTTGTTAGTTGCGTTTTGCAGGTCGATGAAGTAACGTGTTTTCATTATTTTACTCGACGAAATGTTTCGTATTGTTTATTTGTTTTGGTGGTGCGTTTAGGTTATACAATATCGTTGACTTTTAAAGCGTCAATAATACTCGTAATTAATCATTTTTGTTGTAGACGTAAATATATTAACTATGTTTGTTTAATTTTTTAGTTCACATTAATAAATTATATAAATACTAGCTGACCCGTGCCCACTTCGTTGAGCATACAAACCGTTTCGCCGAATCGGTTCAGTCGTTCTTGGGTTATGCTAACCAACATATTTTGCGATCAATTTTTATATTATAGAAGATGTAAGGTTTACTTCGACAGTTCGATTGGTAATTGTTCTATTGGTACCCCAGAATACGTGTTTCATGAATCGGTCGAACTTTTCGGTAGTAGAACGGACAACTTCATACATACGGTGGCGGCTGGTAGGTTATCAAATTGGTGGTGCACTTTTCTTACTTAGCTTTAAAAAAACTTAGCGTTAAAAAAACGCTATGGGAAACTTCAAAGACATAAAGTGATTTTCTTGTAAATATTGTTGTTGTTTATTGAAATATTAATATTTTAATTACCTAAGTATAATATTATGTATTATAAACGTATCAATTACGTATTTCGTCAATCATAGATAGTTAAAATAATTTTTACCCGACTTCGGCGAAGTCAAAAGGAAGGGTACATGATTTTGGCAGTTTATGTATGTATGTAGCTCGCAGCAGCTAAACTACTGGTCAAAATCCAAAAAATTCTAAATTCAAAACTTTTTATTTCCATAAAGGTTATTAAATAACACGTCTTATAGAATTATCCTACAATATGATGCCTACCACCGGTTCGGAAACTAGTCCGGCGAGAAGAACCGGCGTAAGAAACTCGCGCGGGGCCATCTTTTAGCAAGGTCCGATTTTAATGAATGAGGTGTCAATCAATTCGTATTGTTGCCGCGAGTAACATAGACTATATAAATTTCATTATCTTAATTGAATTTTTTTGAATATAGTTTTTTAAGTTTAATTTTGAAAATCTAAAATCGTTTTTTAAACATTACACCCACTCTCAATAACGACAACAATTTAGTAATAAAAACTACTTTTTAAGTTGCTAAAATAAGTAAAAACTGCACAGCTGTGTATGGTCTTTTGTCGCTTTATGATATTAGCCCGCAATAAACTTGACTGTCGGCATCATGCATAGTGAACTTTCTAAGAAATTCGTTCTTTTGTTTACAAATTGGGATTGCTTGCACGTGTTGACTGTTTTTGACCATTACTAATAAGTAGGAGTCATGGATTATCTATACGTTAACATATTCTTAGTTGCTCACAAACTTTCAAACTGTAAGCATGGCTAGTAAAAGAAAATCACTGTGTATTGACGAAAAAGTATTACTGATACGCGCAATGGAAACGGAACATATGGGACATATCTACTATCACTAATCTGAAATAAACTTTTTTTTCACATACATACATACATACATACATACATACATACATACATACATGCATACATACAAACATACATACATACACACATACACACACACATACATACATACATACATACAAACATGCATGCATACATACATACATACATACATACATACATACATACATACATACATACATACATACATACCATTCCGAATTTCGATGTTTTATTCGAATGTGAACTTTTTTCCACTGCCTGAGAACAATGCGCATTACGTGTTTTGTAAACCGCTCGAACGTTTCGGTAGAATGGAAAAAATCATGAAAAAATGTCATGCGGAAAATGTTCTAATAGCGAGAATCGCCGCCCAGGCCGGTCGTGCGCTCGCCTCGCACCATAAACGTTATCTCGACAGTCAATTGTAATGATTTGCTGAATTTGTTGCTAGATTAGGAGCCCTGGATTTTACATGGATCACTTAAGACTTAAGTTGTTCTTATACTTTATTGTAAATGTTTAAAATGAAAGAATTTTTACCAAGCTGGTTGATTATAAAATAGCTAAACCTACTTAAACGAGTCACAACTGAAGCAAATCTAAACGCAAATCTTCTTCTCTTCTTATATATAAAAGTGAATTGCTGTTCGTTAGTCTCGCTAAAACTAGAGAACGGCTGAACCGATTCGGTTATTTTTGGTCTTGAAATATTCGTGGAAGTCCCGGAAAGGTTTAAACGGTTCATCACAAACAGTTTCTATGTTCAACGAGCACGGGTCGGCTAACTAGCTGTTTAAATAATAAAAATATTATAGCGGAAAAGGTTATTAAAAGCTTTATTGGCTAACCTAATGAGTCAAAGGGTTTAATGTTAGTAGCAATTTATTGTCTACTTGGTGGTCCAAGTAGACAATAAATATTTCGTAGCAATAAGCATTTTAGTATAATCTTTAATTATATACATTTTCCCTCTGTGTGTAATTAAACTTCTAAAACTGATTATGAAGAAAGTTTAGTGTGCTGTCAAGTTGATTCGACAATGTTTAAGATTGACTTTTTGATGAGTAGATAAGTTGGAGGCAAGTAAATGTAGGTGTAGACTCTAGTTACTAGTTAATAGTTATGTATTCCAATTCATAACAAAACAACTGTCAGAACAGTGATTTGCATAACAACAAACTCCTAACCTATTGCTAAAAGTGGCAGTTACATTTGTTACCGATTTTTTGTTGCTGTGTCTAACAGCTGTCGAACTGTTGATCAATTGGTGTCACAGGTGATGTCTACACTGACGATGAGTCGCAGGTCCGTCTGTTGTGTAATGACCTTGTCTGTTAACTTTTATTTGATGAGAGCAATAGGTTAATAAATAACTTTATATCGCACCCTCAAATGTAATTACTGCGTAATGTGGTAATGCAATCTATTGATCGTTAACCATACAATTCCGGAAACCATTAAGCCGTAATATCGCTTCCGTGGTTCAGTGGCTCAAGTTAAGTTCTTTCAGGAGGTCGCGGATTCGATTCCCGCGTTGGAACAGCAAAAAAAAATTCAAGTTTGGTGGAGACAATGCAGAGACCTGATAGTCTGACAAGAAAGTTGTTCCATCGATCGCGTCGGATAAAAAGCCAGTCCTGCGCCTGATCTCTCACCAGTCGTGTCGGTCATCCGACAAACTATATGCACGATTCTTAAGAAGAGTCAAGACATATTTTGTGTACTGCGCACACACTTGGGCACTATGGAGTAATTCACCTGTTTGCCGACGCTCGCGTTGGCCTACGCTCGGCCAATATGTAAAGCCGATCCGACATAAGATATGAATAATGTTAGCACGTTTGAAAGTCCATGGACGTTGAGGGGCGTGCAGAGACATCTATGATGAATGTTTTCGCTCGTTACCAAGTAATCCAATTAACCTAATTGTTTTAAGTTTAATAAACAAGAGATCTTTTCTCTTGGTAAAACATACTATTAGGCACAGCACTTAGGTAACAATAGGTAATCGAAATTGGAGAGGCATACGTAATGTCGAAAGTCCCATACGACACGTCTTCTAAATAATCAGTAATCCGTACAATGAGCTGAGCGAGATTTGTCACTCGCTACTCGCCGTGAAGAACTATAACTTGTACGGATCGAATAATTAGTAATTATTAGTAACCATTATTTGCAATTACCAATACAATCGAGAAAACTGGAGGAGGCATTCACTTTCAATTGGTTATTAAAGGATTAATATTAAAGGAATATTATTCTCGGCGGGCTAGCGTTGAACCGGGGCCGGGGGTAGCAATATTTTTTTCCGAAAAAAGCTTGTTAAGTTTCATTTGCAAATAAAATATTTTTTTCCTCATTTTTCCCGATGATTACGTTAAATATAGTAAGTAAGTAAGTTACTTATAAATGTAATCGCAAAATGCAGTTCTCGGGATGTGCGAATGCGTTACATCCGTTACTTTACGGTAACGGTCGCCACTGGCCGGCGGCCGCATGATGATGATGAGCTCCAATGTTTAAACTACTAAGTAACTTTATGGGACTGAACTTTAAAATTAACAAAGAAATCAGCAAGTTTACTCCCGACACGACCGAGAATCGAGTCAGTTCGATATCAACGGCTTTTGGTATTTTATATGGTGGATTACTTTGAAACTAATCAGGATAAAGAAAATCGTTAGATCGCAACTTTTTGTACCCGACATATCAATCGACTGAGAATCAAAATATACAAACGTCAATTTATTGGGAAGTACGCGGCACAATCAAATGCGAATCAAAATCGAATCAGATTGGAGAGTAAGGCCCATGACAGAGCAAAAAAAACTTAAAACCTAATAAGTACATTTTTTTCTGATGGCGATAGATGCAGGCACTAAAGGCCGAATACTATAGTGATAGTTACAGGTGTGTTCCAGTTGCAAGGAAACAACGTTAATAACGTTATTACCGAAATTTTCAGTCACATTACTGTTTTTTAAGTATAAACTTAGGCCGACAGAAACAAGAATGTGATTGAAAATTTAACGTTATTTCCTCGCAACTGGAACGCACCTATTTCCCGCTCAAGTCACATGTAGTCTGTCACTGTCGCTACTTGGCGGAATGGCATCCTTGTCAACAGTCTGTGAAGGGATGCGTTTCAGTATTTGGCGTGTCTTATATTTACTGGTGAAGACAACAAAAGGTTTCAACACTTGTACCTTTAAAAAATCATAGTAATTTACTATAATTCACCTCATCATTTCTAGTTATTAAAATAATGAGAATAATCTTCTCAAAGCGATAACTAAATAATAAGCTTAAGGTCAATAATAATGAAGTAGAAAAAGTGCACTCGTTATGTGCACGAAACTAACTTTGTTATTTTACCTGCGGCAAAAATAATCACTTATACAAGGTGTAAAATAAATGAATGATAATAGTTTAGGGTGCGTTTGTGCCTCCTATGTAGAGTATACTGTGAAAGTACCAGTGCTGAAAGCCTCAACATCATAAATTTGCCCATACTATAAGTAAAAAAGTACATCTTTCGGCGCTGGTACATTAATAGTAAACTCTACATACGGGACCCATACACACCATAGAGTATTATCACTCATTAATATTACAGCCTGTATTATAAGTGAAAATCTTTTTAAGATGTCATATTCCCAAGTGATAAAAATATTTACACACATAACAATATATCCTTGACAGTCAAGTGACTTTTCTAAAGTATAATAATATATGTATACTAGCTGTCCCGGCAAACTTCGTATTGCCTTATTAATTAATTGCTTGACATACTGACTGCAGCGCCACCTATCGGTTCCAATTGTAAATCTAAACCATTCTCGAATCTCCACGAACACACACAAAAAATTTCATCAAAATTGGTCCAGTCGTTTAGGAGGAGTTCAGTCACATACACACGCACACAAGAAATATATATATTAAGATTATGGAGAAAACTTTGTATGGAATATACTGTATGTAAATATTTTTATTACTCTGTCTATTTAAGGGTAGCTTTTAGAGATGTAACGGATATCCGGTAACTATCCGGTATCCGGCCTATCCGGCCTTGTTTTCACTATCCGGCCGGATACCGGATAGTAGTACAGTATCCGGCCGGATACCGGATAGTAAAATTTTATTCAAATTCAAATTCAAAAATTTTTTATTTCCAAGTTAAACTTAACAAGCTATTTTCGGAAAGTCAACAAAAATACTACCACCGGTTCAACCCTAGCCCGCCGAGAAGAACCGGCGTAAGAAACTATAATCGCACATCAAAAATGTTTGTTTTATAAACAAGTGGCAAATTGTGATGAATAAATACCAAATTTTACGCGATAACACTCGAACGCCCCCGAGTCGACCCGATCTCCGGTTACGTGCGACCCGAATGCGCCTGAATATTTCCGATCTCGTTCACCGCGCCAATATTCAAATCAAACTTATTATTATAACGGGTTTAAAAAGAGCAGTCACTATAACTTTGGGATATGATTATAGTACCTTTCTCATTCTAGAATGTATTTTTTTTTAAACAAAAATTTCAAAAAAAAAATTTTTTTGCCTTATTGTTATTTTTGCGACAAAAAAAATAAGATATGGTGAGAAGTTAAAAAAAATTTTTTGTAGTTTTTGACAAAAAAAAATCATTTCCAAAATGAGGAAAGGTAGTATAATCGTGTCTCAAAGTTATAGTTGTTCTTTTTACACACTGTATATTATCAAAAGGCCGGATATCCGGCAGCCGGATATCCGGCGCTCCGGCCTAGTAGCTTGCCGAATATCCGGTATCCGGCCAAACTACTATCCGTTTCATCTCTAGTAGCTATGTCATTCATCTGATAAACAAAGGACCATACAGATCAGTCAGTCCAATAGAGCTAAAAACAATATGCAATGTATGTATAATGTATATGTTATTGAATGTACTGTTGGTTCTTGGTGGAAATTCATAGTATAATTTGGTAGAAAAAATTAAATTAAACTGCAAAAAATTGTAAAAATTTCTTGAAGCTGGCAACTCTGCACAATATTTACAAATAATTTAAATATTTAATTCTACCTACACCTGATGATGACTATGTCGAAACCGGTCGTGTATTTTAAGTAATTATTAATGTAAAATATCAAATGAAGTGGAAAAAAGTGCAAGTAGTTTGTGTTTTACTATATGTATAATGAATGGTATACTCTTTTTTTAAGTTAAACTTTTTTTCTCTTAATAAATTAGTGATGGAGTGTGAAAATTACTTTAATTCTTTTTGTGACGCAAGACTGAGGGGACTATCATTTTAGTATTCGATTTTTAAATTTTTTTTAATGGATTTTTAGTACATTTCAACGCGCTCCGGTCGGCGCGTTACCCATTCCCCGCCATACAAATAGCATAACCCATTCCTCATCATACAAAGAGTCATCCAAAGTCACTGGCGTTATACAGAGCCTTAACAATACCTTACTTCAGAAATCGTCTATGTCGCTTCTAAATAAAGCCTACGACGTCAGTCCAAAAATATGAAATGTCATGGCCGATAGAAACTAACTCGTTACAATATGTGCATTTATGTAAATCTTGCACAATTCTTAATTTGTAAAACGCCGGGTATGGTACTAATTATGACCATGCGAATGTACAGTCACGCTCGCGTCGGTGTGACGAGGTGTCCGTACGTTCCAGTACGGTGCGTGGGTAATGTGCACGCTGGCGTCGACTGTACGATGAAGAAAGCGGCTAGTGAGCGTCGTCGAGGTTTAATCATATAATTAGAGCCTTTTACATTATCTCTTTTCGTTTGTTAACATTTTTGCCATCATCAGCATCAGCGTGATAAGAGTTAGACGTGATTTTCAGTCACAATAACACGAAAATATTGCTACCTGTCAACTTTTACGAAATCATTATTACCCAAAAGAAGGATGAACATAGCCAGGGATAGTCCCTCTAGTGGGCTTCTCTGGAGGAAGGCTTCACCCGCGGAGGGGTTCCAGAAGTCTAAATAAAAGTTTATCATATTATACGCCTCCGTGGTCTAGTGGTTTTAAGCCTAGCTCTCGACTCGGAGGTCGTGGGTTCGATTCTCGCGTTGGAACAACAAAAAAAATTGTTTTCCAGTTTGGTTAAGACAATTTAGGCCAATGATTGATTGTCTGACAAGAAAGACGACACATGCCTCGCGATGGGCATGTAAAAAGTTGATCCTGCGCCTTATCTCCCGCCAGTCGTGTCGGTTATCCGTCGAGTAAAGGAAGAGAGAGTGCTTCTGCGTATTGCGCACGCACTTGGGCACTATAAAGTAACTCCTGCATAGCTGGCCTGGTTTCAATGAAACCGGCCACCGTCACCGACGTGTGTGTGGGAGGCATTATTACTATGTACACCAGTTACTTTTTTATTGCGATCATCTAATAAATTAAACCTTTTTCATTTTATTTATATAACACTCTATGCGATGATATTAACAAGTTCATATACATTTTTATTTATTCAAATATTTTAACCATAACTTTAGTAGAGACATTACTTACGTAAAACCGAGATTAATATCTACAATTACATATGATACATAATCACCATGAGCGAAATGTTGTAAATCTGAGAGCACAGACCAACACGTGTGGGCAGTAAATAGGGCGTGTATTCTCTAACACGCACAGCCGATTTCATAGTAATGTAGCTGGCAGGAATATAGGACAAGTGGTGATCAACCGTTCGGCTACTGTGCCACTGAGGTACAGCGGGCTTACTCCCGACACGATCGAGAACCGAATCCGTTCGATATCAGTGGTTTTTCGTACTTTATTTGGTGAATTACTTTGAAACTAATCAGGATTAAGAAAATTGTTAGATCGTAACTTTTTGTACTCCCGACCATATCAATCGATTGTGAATCAAAATAAACAAATGCCAATTTATTTAGGAGTACGCGGCATGATCGTATCTGAATCAAAATCAAATCAGTTTGGAGAGTAAGGCCCCAGCTTAGCGCGTTGGCATTTGAACTTTGTATCTGTTATTTATTTACACTACCTCATTGTACGAAAGCAGACTTAAGAGGAAACTCCACAGTTGAAAACAAAATAGGTATTTAAATCTATTGCTGTCTCGCAGTGCCCTAGCTAGCCCGCACTAGCGCGATAGAGACAACTGCAACACGAACTGAAATTACCTATTAAAAGCACAAGCAATCGACGATTAGGAGACCCCTATTTCCTCCTCCAAAATTTAACCGATTTTGATATTTTTTTCACTATACTAAAAAAAAGGCTTGAGCTAGGTTCCTATGTTTTGATTCTATTGTATGATGCAGTCAAATATTTTTCCTGTATGTTTAAACACATCTAAAATTCCCTCGGCGGGAGTTGAACCCGCAACCTCTCGGTCGAGTACCAACACTCTGGACCACTGCGCTACGGAGGTCGTCAATTAATTTATTAAAAAAGGAAAAAATAGGAACGTGCTAATAATATACATTTAGATATTCAGGAAAAAAATTGTTACTCTAGCATCATTATCCAGGGACGCAACGCAACTAATGGGGCCTCACTCTGATTAGGACTCATCTGCAAAATATTCTAGTCTAATGTCAAGCTTTTAATATCTCCAAGAATAAGCGCTATCGGCAGAATCACTCGTTTTATATCTCAAAACTTAGTGCTCATTTTGCTTATTTTATGATAACACATTTAGTGCTGTGATAGGTGGACCAAAAATTCGTGACCGCGCTTTAATACAGTTGCAGCGTGAGGCAAATGAGCTAATAATTTAAGTGCTGATAACAGATATTGATAACAGATATTAATAATTTAAGTGCTGATAACAGGTATTTGGTGCTGTGCTGATAACAGGTATTTGGTGCTGTGATGAACTTTCTAGCTTCACAGACGTATGTGATCACAAGTAAAGCCAGAAAACAAATCTTACACCATTTAGACGTTTTAATTTCTTTTTTTGGCTCGGTTCTAAAGCGTCGCGGGTTCGAATACTGCTGAAGGAATAAAAATCTGTTCTCTCTCCTGTCATAAGACGTATACGTTAAAAACTCACTGGACAGACCAGGACAAAACATTGAATAGCTTATCCAGTATACATATTTATTGGCAAAGAGTAAAAGTATTAAATATGTACTTAAAATAATAAATTTTTCCCCTTACCACTTCCCGAATCCCGTTATCTGGAACACGCGTACTTCGGTTAATAGCACATAGTCAGGTTGACGTGGTGTGGAATACTAATAGCTACTTAAAATTTGGCTTCCTTAATCACAGGCTGTTCCAGTCTTTGAGTCACAACTCAGAATATGACGACCTCCGTAGCGCAGTGGTTCAGCGCGTTGGTGCTCGACCGAGAGGTTGCGGGTTCGAATCCCGCCGAGGGAACAAAAAGTTTTCAATGTTCCTGGGTCATGGATGTGTATTAAATTTGTGTATTAATATAATAAAAATCTTAAATATGTGTATAGTATAAAAGTATTAAATATATATTTCCGTTGTCCGGTACTCGTAACACGAGTTCTTCGGATACTTAGCACAGGGCCAGATTGACGTGGTGTGAATCGTCTATAGATATTATATTATATATTATTATATAGAATAATCAGGGCCCTGATTCAAGCAGGCTGACTCCCGAAACAATCGAGAACCGAATCAGTTCGATCTCAACGGCTTTTGGTATTTTATTTGGTGAATTACTTTGAAACTTATCGTTAGATCATAACTTTTTGTACTTCCGACCATATCGATCCACTGAGAATCAAGATAAACAAACGTCAATTTATTAAAATCAAAATCGAATCAGTTTGGAGAGTGAGGACCATATCAATCCCACACTGTGGAGTGTGGGATTGATATGGTCGGGACTCGGGAGTACAAAAAGTTACGATCTATCGATTTTCTTTATCCTGCTTAGTTTCATTCAAAATACCAAAAGCCGTTGAGATCGAACTGATTCGATTCTAAGCCTGCTGATGTCATCGCTATTATATCACTGTCTCTTGCTGTCCATATCGATCCTCTTTTAAATTATTGTGTCTATATAACTTGATTCATGATTAAATCGTAATCCTTTATTATTTAAAGTTACATTAATAGTTATTGGAGTTCAAATATCGTTCAGAAGGCTTACTCCCGATACAATCGAGAACCGAATCAGTTCGATCTCAACGGATTTTGTTACTTTATTTGGTGGATTACTTTGAGACTAATCAGGATAAAGAAAATCGTTAGATCGTAACTTTTTGTACTCCCGACCATATCAATCGACTGGGAATCAAAATAAACAAACGTCAATTTATTCGAGACAACGCGGCACGATCGAATCTGAATCAAAATCGAATCTGTTTGGAGAGTAAGGCGCCAGTTCTTTTTCAGTTGCTATAAAATTATAGATCATCAAAATAATAATCGAATGCGCCTCCTAATAAAAGCACTTCCTCATTTTAGTCCCATTAAGATGCTTTTAATAACCATTTCTGCAATTAAAAAGTTACCATTGTGGCCAAGTGGCCATTTTATAACTGATCATTAACCAAGTTTTGATTGCCAACTATTCTGCGAAGCCTTGCACGCGTTGTGAAACAACAAAATGAAAGACAAAATATAATTACTTATTTTATTACTTCATTTCCTCGTGAGAATTGGAGTACCCGTTTCACGTGGTCTTCTTGCCCACGGAGAGGAACCCCGAGGTGTTGGAGAAGTACTTCGCATTGGCCTCGTTCACCTTCGTCTCCGCTGCCTGCGGGTTCACGATCTCCAGACCCTAAAAATAAATAAATATTTTTTAACCCTCCGTATGGAAGAAGGACGACGCCGACTTGGCCGGCCTAAGAAAAGATGGCGTGACGACTTGGACGCACATCAGCCGGGCTGGCCAGTGTTGGCACAGGAAAGAGATACGTGGAAGACCTTGGGGGAGGCCTTTGCCCAGCAGTGGATAGCATAGTCTAATTAAAAAAAAATACGAGGTGGGATTTAAGTCAAGACTGCGGAAACTTAATTTTTTATTTATTTTACTTATCAATTTATTGCACACAAGAACATTTTAGAATATTATAGTTTACAAAGAAAGACGACACAAAGGAACTGCTTATTTCTAAAGAAATTTCTTCCAGCAGCCCTACGGAGAGAGATGGTATAAAATATAGCGGATAGGACGTGCACAATTTATAAATATAATATTGTATATAACTTTAATATAACCACAAAATATTATAAAATAGATAAGTTTAATATCATAATACTAATTATAAATAATATAATAAATACTTATATATATAATAAAAAACTTAAGTGATTAAGATATGTCTTATTATTGTTTGTTTTTACCAAATTGTTAAGGGTTTAATACTAGTTAGTAGTTATATTGTAGGCTTATAAATTAAAAAGACTGTAATTCTAATAATATGTGCCATTAGATTCTAGTACTCAAGAAAAGGCATAATACATAATAGTTTGAAGAAAAAGTTAAGTTTTTGTAATTTTATTAATAAAAGTCTATTGAAAAGTAAAAATACAATTTGTTTTACTTAATACAATTCATTATCTATACTAATATTATAAAGAGGTAACATTTGATTGTTTGTTTGTTTGTTTGTTTGTTTGTTTGTTTGAATGGAATAGGCTCTGAAACCACTGAACCAATATGAAAAATTCTTTCACCGTTGGAAAGCTACATTCCTAGCGCTGAACATAGGCTATATTATATGTTTTAAAAAAGTAGGGTTCCTTACTAAAACCCCAAAAATGTAACCCAAAGTGTAATAAAACGACCTCCAAAATTTCTTACATCGTGTGCGCTTCGACAACGGCTTGACTAATTTCGCAAATTTTTTTACGGTATGTTCGTTATTGTTACGAAAAGGTTATTATGAAAGAAAATGTTAAAAAAAATAAGCAGAAAATTAGAAATACGTTCATATACATCTATACAAATAAATAAAATTGAAGTGTCAGTATGTAACTTTCAATTAGCAACGTTTTTCTAAATGCATATGACATTTTAAACGATATCTTCTGCTTTTTTTTGCATTGGCAACGATATTTACTGAAAACGAAAAAGTAATTTTAAAAAAAAATGTCTGTCAGCGTGTCTCTTTGCTCCGGCTAATCTCTGGAACGGCTGGACCGATTTTAACGAGACTTTCACTGGTAGATAGCTAAAGTTATAAGGATTAATTTAGGCTACTTTTCATCATCATCATCGTCGTCATCTAACTAATGATCACCGAATTGGCTGGACCGACTGTGACGGGAGCATTCACCGGGCTTAGCTTATGTTAGTAGGAGTAATCTATACATCTATATGTATAAAAGTACGTCGTGTTAGTTAAATTATTTATAACTCAAGAACGGCTTTATCGATATGGCTGAAAATTGGTGAGGAAGTAGCTTAGAGCAAGTAGACGGACATAGGATACTATTTTTTATACGGGTTTCGGGTTCCCATGCTGCGGGTTCCGCGTTGCGAGTTCCGGGTTCCGGCGTTGCGGGTTCCGGGTTCCCGCGTTGCGGGTTCCGGGTTCCCGCGTTCCGGGTTCCGCGTTGCGGGTTCCGGGCTCCCGCGTTGCGGGTTCCGGGTTCCCACGTTGCGGGTCCGGGTTCCCGCGTTGCGGGTTCTGGGTTCCCGCGTTGCGGGTTCCGGGTTCCGCGTTGCGGGTTCCGGGTTCCCGCGTTGCGGGTTCCGGGTTCCGGGTTCCCACGTTGCGGGTCCGGGTTCCCGCGTTGCGGGTTCTGGGTTCCCGCGTTGCGGGTTCCGGGTTCCGCGTTGCGGGTTCCGGGTTCCCGCGTTGCGGGTTCCGGGTTCCGCGTTGCGGGTTCCGGGTTCCCGCGTTGCAGGTTCCGGGTTCCCGCGTTGCGGGTTCCGGGTTCCGCGTTGCAGGTTCCGGGTTCCCGCGTTGCGGGTTCAGGGTTCCCGCGTTGCGGGTTCCGCGTTGCGGGTTCAGGGTTCTCGCGTTGCGGGTTCTGCGTTGCGAGTTCCGGGTTCCCGCGTTGCGGGTTCCGGGTTCCCGCGTTGCGGGTTCAGGGTTCCCGCGTTGCGGGTTCCGGGTTCCCGCGTTGCGGGTTCCGGGTTCCCGCGTTGCGGGTTCCGGGTTCCCACGTTGCGGGTCCGGGTTCCCGCGTTGCGGGTTCCGGGTTCCCGCGTTGCGGGTTCCGGGTTCCCGCGTTCCGGGTTCCGAGTTGCGGGTTCCGGGCTCCCGCGTTGCGGGTTCCGGGTTCCGCGTTGCGGGTTCCGGGTTCCCGCGTTGCGGGTTCAGGGTTCCCGCGTTGCGGGTTCAGGGTTCTCGCGTTGCGGGTTCTGCGTTGCGGGTTTCGGGTTCCCGCGTTGCGGGTTCCGGGTTCCCGCGTTGCGGGTTCAGGGTTCCCGCGTTGCGGGTTCCGGGTTCCCGCGTTGCGGGTTCCGGGTTCCCGCGTTGCGGGTTCAGGGTTCCCGCGTTGCGGGTTCCGGGTTCCCGCGTTGCGGGTTCCGGGTTCCGCGTTGCGGGTTCCGGGTTCCCGCGTTGCGGGTTCAGGGTTCCCGCGTTGCGGGTTCCGCGTTGCGGGTTCAGGGTTCTCGCGTTGCGGGTTCTGCGTTGCGAGTTCCGGGTTCCCGCGTTGCGGGTTCCGGGTTCCCGCGTTGCGGGTTCCGGGTTCCCACGTTGCGGGTTCCGGGTTCCCACGTTGCGGGTCCGGGTTCCCGCGTTGCGGGTTCTGGGTTCCCGCGTTGCGGGTTCCGGGTTCCGCGTTGCGGGTTCCGGGTTCCCGCGTTGCGGGTTCCGGGTTCCGCGTTGCGGGTTCCGGGTTCCCGCGTTGCGGGTTCCGGGTTCCCGCGTTGCGGGTTCCGGGTTCCGCGTTGCGGGTTCCGGGTTCCCGCGTTGCGGGTTCAGGGTTCCCGCGTTGCGGGTTCAGGGTTCTCGCGTTGCGGGTTCTGCGTTGCGGGTTTCGGGTTCCCGCGTTGCGGGTTCCGGGTTCCCGCGTTGCGGGTTCAGGGTTCCCGCGTTGCGGGTTCCGGGTTCCCGCGTTGCGGGTTCCGGGTTCCCACGTTGCGGGTTCCGGGTTCCCACGTTGCGGGTCCGGGTTCCCGCGTTGCGGGTTCCGGGTTCCCGCGTTTCGGGTTCCGGGTTCCCGCGTTCCGGGTTCCGAGTTGCGGGTTCCGGGCTCCCGCGTTGCGGGTTCCGGGTTCCGCGTTGCGGGTTCCGGGTTCCGGCGTTGCGGGTTCCGGGTTCCCGCGTTGCGGGTTCAGGGTTCCCGCGTTGCGGGTTCCGCGTTGCGGGTTCAGGGTTCTCGCGTTGCGGGTTCTGCGTTGCGAGTTCCGGGTTCCCGCGTTGCGGGTTCCGGGTTCCCGCGTTGCGGGTTCCGGGTTCCCACGTTGCGGGTTCCGGGTTCCCACGTTGCGGGTCCGGGTTCCCGCGTTGCGGGTTCTGGGTTCCCGCGTTGCGGGTTCCGGGTTCCGCGTTGCGGGTTCCGGGTTCCCGCGTTGCGGGTTCCGGGTTCCGCGTTGCGGGTTCCGGGTTCCCGCGTTGCGGGTTCCGGGTTCCCGCGTTGCGGGTTCCGGGTTCCGCGTTGCGGGTTCCGGGTTCCCGCGTTGCGGGTTCAGGGTTCCCGCGTTGCGGGTTCAGGGTTCTCGCGTTGCGGGTTCTGCGTTGCGGGTTTCGGGTTCCCGCGTTGCGGGTTCCGGGTTCCCGCGTTGCGGGTTCAGGGTTCCCGCGTTGCGGGTTCCGGGTTCCCGCGTTGCGGGTTCCGGGTTCCCGCGTTGCGGGTTCCGGGTTCCCACGTTGCGGGTCCGGGTTCCCGCGTTGCGGGTTCCGGGTTCCCGCGTTGCGGGTTCCGGGTTCCCGCGTTCCGGGTTCCGAGTTGCGGGTTCCGGGCTCCCGCGTTGCGGGTTCCGGGTTCCGCGTTGCGGGTTCCGGGTTCCCGCGTTGCGGGTTCCGGGTTCCCGCGTTGCGGGTTCCGGGTTCCGCGTTGCGAGTTCCGGGTTCCCGCGTTGCGGGTTCCGGGTTCCCGCGTTGCGGGTTCCGGGTTCCCGCGTTGCGGGTTCCGGGTTCCGCGTTGCGGGTTCCGGGTTCCCGCGTTGCGGGTTCAGGGTTCCCGCGTTGCGGGTTCCGCGTTGCGGGTTCAGGGTTCTCGCGTTGCGGGTTCTGCGTTGCGGGTTTCGGGTTCCCGCGTTCCGGGTTCCGAGTTGCGGGTTCCGGGCTCCCGCGTTGCGGGTTCCGGGTTCCGCGTTGCGGGTTCCGGGTTCCCGCGTTGCGGGTTCCGGGTTCCCGCGTTGCGGGTTCCGGGTTCCGCGTTGCGAGTTCCGGGTTCCCGCGTTGCGGGTTCCGGGTTCCCGCGTTGCGGGTTCCGGGTTCCCGCGTTGCGGGTTCCGGGTTCCGCGTTGCGGGTTCCGGGTTCCCGCGTTGCGGGTTCAGGGTTCCCGCGTTGCGGGTTCCGCGTTGCGGGTTCAGGGTTCTCGCGTTGCGGGTTCTGCGTTGCGGGTTTCGGGTTCCCGCGTTGCGGGTTCCGGGTTCCCGCGTTGCGGGTTCAGGGTTCCCGCGTTGTGGGTTCCGGGTTCCCGCGTTGCGGGTTCCGGGTTCCCGCGTTGCGGGTTTCGGGTTCCCGCGTTGCGGGTTCAGGGTTCCCGCGTTGCGGGTTCCGGGTTCCCGCGTTGCGGGTTCCGGGTTCCCACGTTGCGGGTCCGGGTTCCCGCGTTGCGGGTTCTGGGTTCCCGCGTTGCGGGTTCCGGGTTCCGCGTTGCGGGTTCCGGGTTCCCGCGTTGCGGGTTCCGGGTTCCGCGTTGCGGGTTCCGGGTTCCCGCGTTGCGGGTTCCGGGTTCCCGCGTTGCGGGTTCCGGGTTCCGCGTTGCGGGTTCCGGGTTCCCGCGTTGCGGGTTCTGGGTTCCCGCGTTGCGGGTTCCGGGTTCCGCGTTGCGGGTTCCGGGTTCCCGCGTTGCGGGTTCCGGGTTCCGCGTTGCGGGTTCCGGGTTCCCGCGTTGCGGGTTCAGGGTTCCCGCGTTGCGGGTTCAGGGTTCTCGCGTTGCGGGTTCTGCGTTGCGGGTTTCGGGTTCCCGCGTTGCGGGTTCCGGGTTCCCGCGTTGCGGGTTCAGGGTTCCCGCGTTGCGGGTTCCGGGTTCCCGCGTTGCGGGTTCCGGGTTCCCGCGTTGCGGGTTCCGGGTTCCCACGTTGCGGGTCCGGGTTCCCGCGTTGCGGGTTCCGGGTTCCCGCGTTGCGGGTTCCGGGTTCCCGCGTTCCGGGTTCCGAGTTGCGGGTTCCGGGCTCCCGCGTTGCGGGTTCCGGGTTCCGCGTTGCGGGTTCCGGGTTCCCGCGTTGCGGGTTCCGGGTTCCCGCGTTGCGGGTTCCGGGTTCCCGCGTTGCGGGTTCCGGGTTCCGCGTTGCGAGTTCCGGGTTCCCGCGTTGCGGGTTCCGGGTTCCCGCGTTGCGGGTTCCGGGTTCCCGCGTTGCGGGTTCCGGGTTCCGCGTTGCGGGTTCCGGGTTCCCGCGTTGCGGGTTCCGGGTTCCCGCGTTGCGGGTTCCGGGTTCCGCGTTGCGGGTTCCGGGTTCCCGCGTTGCGGGTTCAGGGTTCCCGCGTTGCGGGTTCAGGGTTCTCGCGTTGCGGGTTCAGGGTTCCCGCGTTGCGGGTTCCGGGTTCCCGCGTTGCGGGTTCCGGGTTCCCGCGTTGCGGGTTTCGGGTTCCCGCGTTGTTTTTTTTAGTTGAATTTCATCATAAACTCTTTTTATGCTCAACGAAGTGGGCAAGGGTCAGCTAGTTCGATATAAAAACATATTTATTATTATTTTACAATCTTAAATATTAATTATGTGAATTTTACTACCTTTTAAATTTGGGGTATATCAAACCCTAGTATAATATGATGAGATTAGTCACCTCGTATACGGAAGGTTAATGAAAAAACAAAACATACAGCCTTTCTTCCGAACGGGCCTATGCTATGGCCAGAGGCAGTTTTACTTTCGTCGGAATACGACTGCCTGTGCCTTTGTTTACTGGCACGTCACCCCCTGCGGGTGACGTTCAAAACGGAAGTTTAGTAGCTATTTACTGTTGCCGATTAGTATTAGTATAGTAATAGGAGAAAAGATTTCTTTGTTTGTTTTGCATTGAATACGCTCCGAAACGACTAGTCGGATTGTAATTTGACATTTGGCACAGATATATCTGTATGAATATTAAACTATGTAACGATAAATGTGTGTGTTCTCCTTCCTCGTGGGGAAAGTTGCAGGCTTTTTACCGCGGGAAAATGTACGGTCACTTAGGTATAAAGTCACGGGCAACATCTCTTCTTAATATTGCAAGAGGTCAAAGTTGTCAGCTTAAGGGCGTGTTTCACCAACGAACGTTAGTTTTAACGGCTTGTTAAATTACCATGCCTTGTCATTCATTGAAAGGAATCACGAGAGGAACAACATGATATTTAACGAAGGATTAACTTTAACATTGCTTGGTGAAACACGCCCTTAGGCCCGATTTCACCAACACATGTTAGTCATCATCAAATCCTCATCGACTAATTTAGAACAAACATGCGATCTTATCAATACTTAAAAATTCTGATAAAGTTAGATATTTCAAAACTTTTCGCTATTTCATATAGTTTCGAATTTTTACCACACCCTGTATATTAGAATAGTTTGCATAATATTTATGTAAACAAAACGTCTATGCTCCAGTGAGTTTACTACGAACACCTGCCATGGTATTTAACTTATATTGCTATGTGTACTTACTATCAAGTATATTGGCAATAAATCGCGAAGATTCATTAAAACGAGACAGCACCGTCATACACAGGTAGTTAAGTAAGGCAATATCTAGAAATGTGTGTTCACCGTAGCATTAACAAAAAAATAGATATGGCACACACAAATGTTGCTGGAAGATATAAAAGCTCTCTATCCCTACTAATATTATAAATGCGAATATCAGTTATATTATCAGTAGTTTGCTATGCTTTCATGTAAAACTAACTTGCTATAATTCGAAAATGCGAAAATTAACCGATCATCATCAAACCTTGTACACATATTTTTGGAGATATCAAAAATAACCATAGTAACATGGCTTTCGAGATTTTGTTATAGATAGGTTATTGAAACGGGCCGTAACATACTAGCCCGCCGGCGGATTACGTAAAAACAGCGATTAGCAAAAATTGCGAGATAGGCGCGCATCGATTGCTGAACGTCAAAAAAATTATGCTAATCGCTCGCTATTGTGTTTGAATGCACATTGGCTTCATTTTTACTACGACAATTTAGTGGCAATCGTAGGAACTATTAATGAAATGTTACGTCAAACAAACATAGACGCCAGATTAATTTTTTTTTAAACTTTAAACCGTAGGCTGATTATGTATCTCGCAACAGCAATTCGACAGGCGTAATTTGTACAATTGTTTACAATATCGCTGTCAAACGTATACACTTGAGAGCGATATTGTACACAATTGTACAATTCACGCCTGTCGAATTGCTGTTGCGAGTTACATAATCAGCCTGCTGATCTCCAATTTTTAGATTGCTTCGCTTTAGCAAGATAAAATACTTCAGCCAGCCGGTCCAGCAGATTCTACAGTCTGTGGTATTCGGCGAGAGTGCATCATCAGTTGAGTGGAAGCACCTAATTACAGGTATCATTGTAATTTACAACCAAATACATTTTTACCCGACTACGAAGAAGCTAAAAGGAAGTAATGATTTTGTCAGTCAACTGTCTGTTCCGTCGTAACGCCTAAACTTCTAACCCGATTGGAGTGAAAGAAGTGTCAATAGACTAGTTAACATATTAATTATTATGGACTTATATAATTTGCGTAGTCGACTTGTGGAACTGGGAACAGTGAAAGCCCCCAAAAGCCCTTTGGGGGCTTTCACTGTTGAAAGGGGGCTCGCTCGGTCGGAGATCTCCCTTTGGCAAAGGGAGATCTCCGACCGAGCGAGGTGGTATACGCGGTCAGGCCGAAGCGCACTGTACTTTTTTCAGATGTTGTATACAGGCTGAATAATAATGAGTGATAATACTCTTGGGTGTGTATGGGTCCCGTATATAGAGTTCACTGTGAAAGTACCAGCGCTGAAACAGTTACTATTTTTTATTATTGTGTGGGCAAAATTATGATGTAGGGGCATTTTTCATAGAAACATGAAACTCAAAAGTAAGTCTTTCAGCGCTGGTACTTTTGCAGTAAACTCTGCGTAGTAGGCACATACAAAGAATTATCACTCGTTTATTTTACACCTTGTACAGCGTCGAGCTTAGAAAACTGGGATAGCGCGATGCATGATTTGTGGTGCTAGTTGTAACACCACAGGGTTATAGTTTATAACTTTTTAATAATACAACTTCAAATTACCTAATGAAGTTAAAACGTTACTGATGAGACAAGTGACGTTTATCTGCAAGTTAAACGAAAATATTCGCAACGAAGATATAAAAATAACCTCTGAAGCTGTTTAATTTTAACACGTAACGATTACTAGTAGGCGGTAAACCTGATGCAAAAAACATTACCGTAGGAACGTAGGTACAGTCAACAAGAAAGACAGAGCATTTTTTGCATGAAAACATTTTTTTTTATTGTTTAAATTATGATAATAATATTAGGTACCTAGTTATTTTTTATATTGTGATATATTTAACATGAGTCTTGTGTCCAAAGTAAAGCCAATGTAAAACTTAATTGTCAAATTATCAACTTGTTCTAAACCCTTCCCCACTGTTCTTTTTACACCCGTTATAGTGTGTACTTGTTGATCGGAAGTCAATCTAATTTAAGCTAAATCTAATTTATCTTAACGGAACTCCATTTAACTAATAAAAATAATTACACACTGTATAATTTTTTTGTCCTTATCTGTCAAGTGACTTTTCTAACGTATTAGACAAGGAACAAAAGTATAGATTATACATACGGTGTAAATATTTTTATCGGTATGGGGGTTAGACTCTATTATTTTGCAGACGGTCCCAATCCAGGTTCTCCACAGGCGCTAACGCACAATCGAGATTGCTATCTAACGGCGCGGCCTGAGCGGAGGACGTAATGACACCCTCCAGATGATCCCAGGTCGTTAACGCCTGGGCATAAAATATGAACATTACTAATGCTATGCTGGGATCTAAGAACATAAGCAAATGCTATACAGACTAGAGAAAAACATACACTGAAACTGGTGAACTTATAAGTACATTTATAATGACAGGCAGACTGTACATAAGCAAATTCTATTGGGAAGAAATTGAACATGTTTAATCATTTAGATGACATTCAAACCTTAAAGGCTTGCGGACAATTACACACTATTGTTAGATAATATGTTATAACAAAATTAGCACGCATTTTAAGTCGGAAAATATCAATGAAAACTTGTTACTGTGGCTATGACTTCATACATTGCAAAACGTTATATTTAAAGCCCCTATGGACCTATTACCTAACTATGCCTATGCTATATCTTCAAGTGACCCGATGTTGGTCAACAGTGGACGCAGACTAATGATGATGACTAGTAATTTGTACGTGTGACGTTCGTAGTAGCGTTTGTTAAGCGCCGAGAGCCGCTGGGGTATAATTAAAGGGCATACACGCAGTATGAGCGAAGTGATAATGGTTTAACTGGACATCGATAATGGTTTTCCACTCCAAATATGGATGACTATTGATTATACGTTTACAACTAGAAATGGAAACACCATTAGTTCGATTTGAACAAATATGAACTTCACAATAATTTGTGATATATTTTGTTGTTTATACAATTATGTACAAATTCGGGCTTAGATTCGAACCTTGTGGTACACCAAGTGAAATATTACTAAAAAACGAATATATTATCTATTAGGTATCATCGTTAGGTTTGAAAAGTACGGGTACTATACATATCAAAATCTACAACCACCTCTGATCCCAAACAGGATACATTGTCATTCCGATTTCCGACAAAGTAACAATCATTATTATCGTCCACACAATTGGCAATAATAACGCTTTACTTAAATAATGTTAATACGCTCTCGGGCGTACACATTTGCTAGGAGAAAGTACAAGTAGAATCATTTCCCTTGGCCCTGCGTTTATTTTTAGATTGTTCTCGCTCATTGGACAATAGTCATTTGCGTCGAACGCTAACGAGAAAACGGTCCCTAGTATTTCAAATTCAGATGCTCTAGGTCTGGAACTTTCACCGTTTAGGTGGCATTCGAGTTATGGAAATACCGCCCTATCGTTGACCGTCGGCATTTTAACCGTGTCGCAAACGACTTCCTTGCGAAAGCCAGATGAGAGTTGGAGGAGTTTATCAACATTGTTTATAGTTTATGGCTGTCGTTGCGAGCATGTGGCCCGAACTCCGAGCACGAGCACTAGAAAGACATGGCTCGATTTGTCAGGACATTCCCACAACATTAGCTTCTGACGACTAAATAACAAAACAACATAGTGAATGTTTCAAAATTTTTGAAGCTAAAAAATCGTGATTAATGAATTTTTTTAAAGATTTTTTAACTCTTTTCTATATAGTTCGATATCAGAAGTGCAAATGAAAGGTAACAAATTGCAATTTTCTTTACATCTTGCCTGCTTAAAAACATGCACGGCCAAATCAAGACAACGCATTACAATGAACATTATCAGCCAAAGTAAACCAGGACAGAAACCGTATCCGGTGTGGTGACAAGTGCCGCATTTGTAACTAATCGGAGCAATAATCACATGCGGCGAGATCCGCCGACAGATCGATATAATGAGCCATGGCAGTGGTTCCACTTAGACCACTGGATATAATGCAGAGTGGTTCTAGAACAATATCTAGATATGCCGTTAATATAATAGGAATGGAATAAAGTGACTCAAGATGCTTCGATTCATTGATATAATAGTTGAAATACATATTTTGATCAAAAACTTTTTCCAGAATTGAATAATTTGTGAGCCAGTTCTATTACTATTTCATAGGCAACCATTGCAGTGACTTTAGTAGGTGTAGGTCTAGATACGATGAAATCAAAACTGGCAAGTAAGAGTCGGATTCACGGTAACGTATTCTGTATGGAACTTGGATGAAGGAAATATTCATTTTACTCTGAGTTGTAGTTGATCATAATATTATATTAAAACTTCAACTACTTGATAGATACAAGCTACAAACGGTTATGAGATACGGACAGTTGGACAGTGTTGTCTTAGTAATAAAGTCCTGTTTTTACTTTTTGAGTTGGTACATAAACCTAAAATCAACTAAATTATATCTGAATATTATGTCAAATCTAATAGTTATCCAGCTCTATGACAAGCCTTGTCCAGATAACCGCTAAAGCGATAGCCGGCGATGAACGAGAAATATCACTAGTAATTGCCCGCGGTATACCTCGCTAATGCAAAGTACGCCGTTGTGATAGTATCGCCGTGCCACATCGAGATTGATACGACCGTCTTGGTAGTCCACAATCTTAGGTATATCTCATGTTAAGCTCTGCTTTCTTAGAAAAGCGTTGAGGCTACCATCGCTATGACGTCAAATACTGGATAAAAGCATCCCCCAAAGTATTTATAGGGGTAGTTGCCTATACTCGCCACACTTAGCAGGCGAAATGGCAAGCATAGTTTTCAAATCCACGGACATGGCTCATTTTTGAATATGTTCCCTCTGTCGCCGTTATATGACGGGGACGCTTTTTAGGTAACCAGGGCCAAAATTCAAGATGCCATTGCTTCACTTACGAAGTTCGAAAGCAAAAATGTACGGAATTTGACATAAGGTTCGCGAAATGACAAGCGAATGCGTATGTCACTTAGCGACGCTTATGTCAAATCCCATGCATGTTATTATCCAACTTCGTAAGTGATAATAGCGAGGGCATCTTGAATTAAAGCCCAAAGCTTAAAATAGTGGTCCTTCGACAACAGAGAAAAAAAAACACTTGACAGAAAAGGACAAGGCTACGTAATAACTAATGAATTCAACTGTAAAGAAGAAAAAGTGATTCCATACAAAACTATGCAGTTTAAAACACATATCACACATCTCCATTCTACTTAAATCTTTTGCTATTTGATAATTTTGTATTTCTTTTAAAATTATATCGACAGATATCTTTCTCTTCAATCTATAATTTACATTCCTCTCCTCACACAGCAAGAATACTTATTACAATGTGCTTCAAAATAGTTATTTTATTCATCTTTTTAACATAAAATAATTGCCTCTTAAAAGGTTCCTATGTTCGAAAATAAATAATTCAAGTATACGAAACTTTTTGTAACGTATAATAAGTTTATTTACTTTTACGCATCTTGTTTAAATATCAATTAATTTTACTTTTTAAATGTTTGTTAATCTTTATAGTTTTACTTTCTAATGATTTTATGAACCTGGGGCCTTACTCTCCAAACTGGTTTGATTATGATTCAGATACGATCATGCCGCGTACTTCCTAATAAATTGACATTTGTTTATTTTGATTATCAATCGATTGATATGGTCGGGAGTACAAAAAGTTACGATCTAACAATTTTCTTTATCCTGATTAGTCTCAAAGTAATTCACCAAATAAAATACGAAAAACCACTGATATCGAACGGATTCGGTTCTCGATTCTGTCGGGAGTAGGCCCGCTGACCCAGTGTTACGTAGAATAAGTATTTAAATTGCTACGCTTGTTATGCAGTGTTTATTATAATACCTCTAGTATAATAAATAGAAAAAGGCGATTTTGTCAATAATTAATTGTTAGTTTAAGTTATATTAGTACTTAATAACTACCTGTGCCCGCGACTTCGTTGGCGTGGTTATTGAGTGACTCAAACCGTTTATGCAGCGCACGCAACGAAAGTCCCCAAATGTGAATAATTTTCCCCGTTTTTTGCAACATTTCTCACTGACGCTTCGCTCCTATTGGTCGCAGCGTAATGTTATATAGCCTAAAACCTTCCTCTTTAAATGGACTATCCAACAAAAAAATAAATTTTCTAATCGTATCAGTAGTCCCTGAGATTGGCGCGTTTAAACAAACAAACAAACTCTGCCGCTTTATAATATTAGTAAAGATTTACATACACTAAAGATAAAATCGGTCCACAAGCTTAACTAAAACGCGTGACACACAAAAACAGTCGAATTAGGGCCCTGATTCAAGACGCCATAGCTATTTATTGCTTACGAAGTTCGAAAACAATATGTATGGGATATGTTATTGAATGTACCGTAGGTTCTTGATGGAAATACATTTTATTTAGTAATAATACACTAAATACTTGCACTTTTTTCCCACTTGATTAGTTTTTTCACAAGTTATTTATTAAAATACACGACCGGTTTCGACATAGTCATCATCAGGTGTAGGTAGATTTAAATTTTTAAAAATATTGTAAACATTGTGCAGAATTTTTTAGAGTTGCCAGCATCAGGAAAAAAAAAATTAACAATTTTGTGCACTTTAACTTAATTATTTTGTACTAAATTATTTCTTACTATAATATATTAAATTAATGTAAAATTACTGAGTAATAACATATTAAATTGATAAATTAATAACATTTTCAATGTCATAGAATAGAAACTGATTACGCATGTCAATCTTTAAAATAAAATAACAATAATAATGTTCAATAATTAAAGAACATGTCCATCATAATTAGATATAAAAATAATGTCAACTACAATATATCAAACTAAACAATGTCACAATAAAATGTCAAATTATAAATAAAACTAATAAATAATGTCAAAATTGATCTAAAATTAATACAATCTATACTAATATTATAAAGAGGTAATGTTTGATTGTTTGTTTGTTTGTTTGTTTGTTTGTTTGTTTGTTTGAATGGAATAGGCTCTGAAACCACTGAACCAATATGAAAAATTCTTTCACCGTTGGAAAGCTACATTCCTTGCGCTGAACATAGGCTATATTATATGTTTAAAAAAAGTAGGGTTCCTTACTAAAACCCCAAAAATGTAGCCCAAAGTGTAAAAAAACGACCTACAAAATTTCTTACATCGTATGCGCTTCGACAACGGCTTGACCAATTTCGCAAATTTTTTTTACGGTATGTTCGTTATTGTTACGAAAAGGTTATTATGAAAGAAAATGTTGAAAAAAATAAGCAGAAAATTAGAAAAAAGAAGAAAATACGTGATGGTCACGCGGGGTTTGAACCTGGGCTCGATCGATTCACGTCGTTGGCAGTTTATATGACACGGCTGTCATGTCAACATCATTATTTACAAATGGAAAATAAAAATTATGAAATGCTATAAATACCGTTTTTATATTAGCTTAAACTATTTGGAGTAATAAAATTATTAGGATTAACAAAAACATGAATCCAAATAGTTTAAGCTGATATAAATACGGTATGTATAGCATTTCCTAATTTTTGTTTTCCATTTGTAAACAACGCCGTTACCATGGCGACCGGTAGACGTTATAGACGTTTGGCTGCGTTTCCATTGACGCGGGGCGAGGCGGACAGAAGCTTGCGGTACCCGAATTGACCAATCACTATGCTCGAAATCTCTGCTCCACTCCGCTTGGGAACCACTAAGTTCCTATGCGCCCCGCACCGCGTCAGTGAAAACGCCAAGATTGGAGAAGTTTTCCAAATCTATACATCTATACAAATAAATAAAATTGAAGTGTCAGTATGTAACTTTCAATTAGCAACGTTTTTCTAAATGCATATTATGACATTTTAAACGATATCTTCTGCTTTTTTTTGCATTGGCAACGATATTTACTGAAAACGAAAATGTAATTTAAAAAAAAAATGTCTGTCAGCGTCTCTCTTTGCTCCGGCTAATCTCTGGAACGGCTGGACCGATTTTAACGAGACTTTCACTGGTAGATAGCTAAAGTTATAAGGATTAATTTAGGCTACTTTTCATCATCATCATCGTCGTCATCTAACTAATGATCACCGGATTGGCTGGACCGACTGTGACATTCACCGGGCTTAGCTTATGTTAGTAGGAGTAATCTATACATCTATATGTATAAAAGTAAGTCGTGTAAGTTAAATTATTTATAACTCAAGAACGGCTTTATCGATATGGCTGAAAATTGGTGAGGAAGTAGCTTAGAGCAAGTAGACGGACATAGGATACTATTTATTCCATATTTTGTCAGCGTTTCCGTGAACGTTGCGGGTTCTGCGTTTGGATTACGCGTTGTGGGTTCCGCGTTGCGGATTCCGGGTTTCCGTGTTGCGGGTTCCGGGTTTCGCGTTGCGGGTTCCACGTTGCGGGTTCCGCGTTGCGGGTTCCGCGTTGCGGGTTCCGCGTTGCGGGTTTCGGGTTCCCATGCTGCGGGTTCCGCGTTGCGAGTTCCGGGTTCCCGCGTTGCGGGTTCCGGGTTCCCGCGTTGCGGGTTCCGGGTTCCCGCGTTGCGGGTTCCGGGTTCCCGCGTTGCGGGTTCCGGGTTCCCGCGTTGCGGGTTCCGGGTTCCCGAGTTGCGGGTTCAGGGTTCTCACGTTGCGGGTTCCGCGTTGCGGGTTCCGCGTTGCGGGTTCCGGGTTCCCGCGTTGCGGGTTCCGGGTTCCCGCGTTGCGGGTTCCGGGTTCCCGCGTTGCGGGTTCCGGGTTCCCGCGTTGCGGGTTCCGGGTTCCCGCGTTGCGGGTTCCGGGTTCCCGCGTTGCGGGTTCCGGGTTCCGGGTTCCCGCGTTGCGGGTTCCGGGTTCCCGCGTTGCGGGTTCAGGGTTCCCGCGTTGCGGGTTCAGCGTTCCCGCGTAGCGGGTTCAGGGTTCCCGCGTTGCGGGTTCAGGGTTCCCGCGTTGCGGGTTCAGGGTTTTCACGTTGCGGGTTCCGCGTTGCGGGTTCCCGTGTTGCGGGTTCCGGGTTCCCGCGTTGCGGGTTCCGGGTTCCCGCGTTGCGGGTTCCGGGTTCCCGCGTTGCGGGTTCCGGGTTCCCGCGTTGCGGGTTCCACGTTGTTTTTTTTTAGTTGAATTTCATCATAAACTCTTTTTATGCTCAACGAAGTGGGCAAGGGTCAGCTAGTAATTAATAAAATTATTGATGGAGTTTTAACTATGAAATAAATTAAATTAAATGTCTTGTAATAATATAGAATTTGAAAGGCATGTCTGGTCGTTTATTAAATTTCCGTACTTTTTATGTTTATTTATTTCTAGAGCTTCCAAAGCATCCATTTATTAGTTTTTTCACAAGTCAAATAACTTGTGAAAAAACTAATAAAGTGGGAAAAAAGTGCAAGTATTTAGTGTATTATTACTAAATAATATGTATGGGATTTGACATAAGCTTCGCTAAATGACAAGCGAATTCATATGCCATTGAAGCTTATGTCAAATTCCACACATTTTGATTTCGAACTCGATGGCAAATAGCGATGGCATCTTGAATCAGGGGCCTTACTCTCCAAACTGATTTGATTTAGATTTAGATACGATCATGCCGCGTACTTCCTAATAAATTGACATTTGTTTATTTTGATTCTCAGTCGATCGATATGGTCGGGAGTACAAAAAGTTACGATCTAACAATTTTCTTTATCCTGATTAGTTTAAAAGTAATTCACCAAATAAAATACGAAAAACCACTGATATCGAACGGATTCGGTTCTCGATTGTGTCGGGAGTAAGCCCGCTGGTCCATGACCCTCCATTTTTGGTGTCAATTATAAATCTTCTCGAAGATAGACGTAAGACGTTGTCTGATCTGTTGCTCTTCGAATACTTAGCACGGGGTCACATTGACGTGATACGAAAGCATGTAGATGCTTGAAAACATAATAATTATAATCTACAGAGATATTATTACGCTTTCAATTGCAGACTCTTAAATTGAAAATCTTAAATTGAAAACAAATAAAAATGTATAGCAGTTAATTTCGTGATTAGCATCACATACGGCTGATATGTAGGTCTCTCACGATTCAGACATTTTTTGTAGCTCCGTAGGCTGTAGATAGGGTTACCACTTTAAAAAGTTGAACTTTTTTTAAGAATAAAAACTGTATTTTCCTTACAAAGTAGAAAAATATATAACTTTTAGGAAATACGGATAAACGAACCTACACATTTGTCATTAGCCATTTTTCATCGATAAAATTGAAATTGACGTTTCATATCACATTGATGGCGGGAAACAGCGCGAACGATCGACGGATTGCTATTATATATGCAAACCAAAAGTCTACACAGTAAGTATATTATAGAAAATAAAAATTATTTAGGAAACATACACAAATAAAACAGATTTTGAATGATATGTAGAACTTGTCGCAAGTTTCCGTAATACATATTTATTACGGAAACCCGGCAAAGGCGTGATGCCGCAATGCCAGCTAAATATTCAAAAGACTTCGTTATTGTATATGTATAAGAGAGGAAGGAGGCTATTATATTTTATATTTTATGAATTGAGAAGGAGATTGACAGAATTGAATGAGATATCTTATTGAATGTACTGTAGGTTCTTGGTGGAAACTCAGGTAACGACTATGTCGAAACCGGTCGTGTATTTTAAGTAATTATTAATGTAAAAGAACAAATAAAGTGGAAAAAAGTGCAAGTAGTTTGTGTTTTACTATATGAATGTATGAGGTCCGCGCGTTATTTTAAGTTTTATCAGTATTATATTTTTATTTACATAATATATAAAACGTATCATGTCTCATATTCTATTTTTATTGTTGTACCTACTGTTACTTTTTATTTGTAAAACATATAATTTTATCGAATGCGAGTGTAATTCATTTAAGTTATTCTCGTACTTCGTAGTACAAAAGCACTACAATAAACTATTGTTGTATTAAACTAAAAATATATTATGTCAAGAACAATTGAAGACATGGATGGATAAACTTGATATGTAGCAAAATTCTGATTTCGAGAAAATTTTGTTCAAACTGTCACTTAAACATTTTATAGTACGTCGTAACTTATTAATTACATTAATATAAAGAACCGTCTCTACAATCAATGTACCTACTGATTACGTTACTACACATCCTAAAATAAATAAGTGACAGTTTAAACTCAATTTTCAGGGTCAATTTTTTTTCGACATATCATCCATTAATGTCTTAATTTTATAATTACGATTGGCAACCCTGGCTGCAAGCGTTGTATTTACAACCGATGCTAGATAGGATTGTCTCGTCTATTTCAATAGGGATTTTACATGTTCATGGCCCGATCCTCGCCCGCTTCAATGAAATAGAAACCGAAGTAGAGGAATTTACTAACAATACACAATTCTCGTAGCTGATATTGGATAGTATATATCGTTTGGATTGGCTTGCTGTCCTGCTCGGCGCTCGCAGCGTGCTATTTGATGCTTATGCGAATGTGTCATTATTACAATAATGTTTTTCATCCCCTCCTATGTAATTTATTTACCTTAATTTTTATTTTTTAGGCAACAAAATAAATGTATATGAAATTTATTTACTTTTGGACTCATTACGTAGAAAGTAAGTATTAGGATACGATTTAAACATTAAAGTTTTAAGCAATTCCACAAAACGATATTTGTACGCAGGTTGGTGTTACAGGCAGGCAGGAGTTAGGATAATGCAGGCTGATCACCTGATTGTCTGACAAGAAAAATGATCCATGCGTCGGATGGGCATGTAAAAATTCTGCGCCTGGTCTCCCGCCAGTTGGTAATCCGTCCCACTGGGCTACAAGAATGATGGAAGAGAGAGTCCTTCTGCGTATTGCGCACACACCTGGGCACTATAAAATAACTCCTGCGTAGCTGGCCTGGTTTCAATAAAACCGGCCACCGTCACCGAAATCGGTGAGGGAGTCATTATTATTATTTGGAATAATTGATTTAAAACCTTACCTGTAACGGCGTAAACGCCACGGAAGACGCGGTACCGGACACCTGTCTCCGTATGCTCGTCGCCCCGCCGTACTGCTGCTGCTTCTGCATGTTCTTCTGGAGGGTCTTGCTGATGCGGACCTTGGTCTTCTCGTCCACTTGCGGCAGGCGGATGCGGCCGGTGCGCGACTTGCCGATGGTGCCGCGGGTGTAGCCCAGGTCCTCTTGGTACGCGTCGTCCTCGATCTGAGGAGGAGAGATGGGGAGTAAAGTGGCGAACGCTGATGAAGGGAATTCCTAGTCAGTAAGAAAATAGATGATGACCCGTGCCCACTTCGTTGAGCATAGAACCAGTTTGTGATGAACCGTTTAATCCCTCCCGGGACTTCCACGAATATTTCAATAGAATATATAAGACTAGCTGACCCGTGCCCACTTCGTTGAGCATACAATGTTGGGAAGTACGCGGCACTATCGAATCTGAATCAAAATGAAATTAGTTTGGAAAGTAAGGCCCCAGTCTGTGATGAACGGTTTAAGCCTCCCCTGGACTTCCACGAATATTTCAAGTCTAAAAATAGCCGAATCGGTTCAGCCGTTCTCGAGTTTTAGCGAGACTAACGAACAGTAATTCATTTTTATATGTAAGAGAAGATAGAAGTAGAACTCAATTATTCCGGTTTACTAAACCACAGTTGGCAATGAAATATAACCATCATACGAAAATTAAATACATGAAACCATTAAAACTAACCGTTAACTAATATAACCTCATTAAGCACACTACTTAGATCAATCATAAAACAGACAATTAAACGGATAAACGAGTCCATTCGGCAATATCGACATATAAATCCGATTTCTCATTAATTGGAACATAAATGTTTTTACTTGTAATTGTTCGTCTGCCGATCAAGAATCGATGGCATTCGACTAAATACATTATTGTATGATCGCGCTACACACGGACATAAACACAGGAAGACTTACATGTGCTTACGGCTTTGAAGTTATTGATGTGTTATAACTTCAAACGAATTCGATTTCGATTCAGATTCGATCGTGCCGTGTATTTCCTAATAAATTGACGTTTGTTTATTTTAATTTTCAGTCGATTGATATGGTCGGGAGTACAAAAAGTTACGGTCTAACGATTTTCTTTATCCTGGTTAGTTTCAAAGTAATCCACCAAATAAAATACCAAAAGTCGTCGATAGCGAACTGATTCGATTCTCGGTTGTGTCGGGAGTGAGCCTGCTGTATTAATAAAACAATTTCAAAAATTGCGATTGGAACCTTTACTTGAGAACCTATTTGACAGATAAAACAACGTTTTGTTTCACTTTTAAACTACTTAATTATGTTCTGCCAAATGGGTTCTTAAGAAGACGTCACGATCTTAACTTTTCTTGAGACCGAGTTTGAGACATGTTTATTAATACGGGCCTCAGTTACTCAAATCTAGCTGTTGCTGAAACCCAGAAATGGTAGCTACTAAGCTAACTATCTAATGTTATTTGCTAACTTACTAAGAGTCCACAACAAGCTTTTGTATAGAGTACTTTTCAAGTCCCGCGACATTTAGTGAAACTATTTTATTTAGATATATTGAAAGCCTGTATTAATTTAGTTTTAAGAATAACCCGTAAATAAATACACCAGATCTCAGTAAATTTACCTCCCGGTTTGGGGATATTGACATGTTTTTCTCTTATAAAACAAGTTAGTGAGACTATTGACCAAGGATTAGCAGCTGCAGCGGTATTCTTGGACATGAGTAAGGCATTTGATTTTGTTGATCACAAACGACTATTGGATAAACTAAATAAATGTGGCATAAGAGGCAATGCTTATAACTGGTTTAAATCTTATTTAGAAAACAGAACACAGTGTACAGAAATAACTAATATATCCAATAACAAAATCATAAAACATCGTTCTAAATTTAAGCTGAATAACAGTGGCGTTCCACAGGGTAGTATTCTTGGCCCAATCCTGTTCTTAGTGTATATTAACGATATGCCACAATCAACAAAACACGAATGTATAATGTTTGCTGATGACACTACTCTGTTGATCAAATGTAAGAAAGGACTAATAAATGACGAAATTAAAAATGAACTAGATAATATAATTAATTGGCTTAATATAAATCATTTAAAAATTAACTTAGATAAAACTAAAATTATAAAATTTAACACTAAAATCAATCAATCAATCAATCAATTATTTATTTGCTATAAAAGTGGTACAAAAGATGTTCAATACACATATTACATTAAGAGCTGGCACTTTTAGCTAAACATTAGCATGCAAAATATTCTTATTTTAAGTTTAAGAAGTCTAATTCGCCTAATCACGTCTTGTACACATTTTAAAATTACTCAATACAATAATAGCAAAACATTTCATCATTTAATTAAATAACAACAATTATTTTAATAGAATTAATTACATAATTATTAAAGTCAATATAATTTTACAAACAGATAATTTCAGGTCAAAGTATCATTTAAACTTGTCAATATAAATTTAAAATATTAAGTATATAATTTTTTTTGTAAGTATTATATTTCTTAATAATTTAGGTATCTAAGAATTCATTTATGGAATAAAAGTTTTTATTTTTAAGCCATTTGATAATTTCTTTTTTAAATTTAATATATGGTAACTCTTTTATTATTTTTGGTATAGCATTGTAAGCTTTAATACACATAAGATGGTATTGCTTTTGATATAATGTTGTTCTAGGAATAGTGTCAAGTACCAATCTGTTAGCATGCCTATTGCTACGCGAGTATAAATCACGTGCTTCTGTAAATTGTGAATAGTTTTGTTTCACAAAATTGACAAGCTCAAATATGTATAAGCTAGGTAATGTTAGAATTCCAAGTTTTTTAAAAAGTGGTCTACATGATTCATAAGGGGGTCTATCACAAATAGCTCTGACGCATTTCTTTTGAACGATGAATACCCTATTAATTTCCGTGGAGTTTCCCCATAACATCAGACCGTATCTGAGAACTGATGCTACATAAGCATGATACGCCTCCAGAACAGTAGGTAGAGCACATACTTGTCTCAATAGTAACATTAAATCTCAATAGTTACAAATAGTAACATTAATGAATTAGAACCCATTAAGTGTGTTACTACAACAACTTTTCTAGGGTTTATTATTGACAGTGGTATTAAATGGAGACATCATATTGAAAATGTATGTACTAAATTAAACCGGTTTATATTTGCGTTAAGGAGAATTAAAAATATAACTTCTGTTAACACGGCTTTAATGGCATATCACGGTTATGTAGCATCGGTCTTGAGATATGGGTTAATACTGTGGGGAAATTCTATGGATATCTCCAAAGCATTAATTGTCCAAAAAAAATGCATAAGATCTATAGCAGGGGCTGGTTATCTAGATCATTGTAAACCCCTATTTAAAAAATTTAAAATACTTCCCCTACCATGCCTTTATATATTTGAGGTCTGTTTATTTGTTAGAAAGCACAAATATATATTTTCAATAAATCAAGACATTCAAAACCATACAACTAGTAGGCATAAAAATAAAATTTGGATACAGAAACAAAATTTAGAAATTTATAGTCGAAATGTGTTTTGTATGTCAATAAAAATATATAATACATTACCGAAAAAATTAAAAGATCTGTCCATATATAATAAATTTAAAAAGGAGTTATTTTCTTGGCTACTAGATAAATGTTTTTATTCTAATAAAGAATACTTTGAAGACAGACAAAATTACAAAAAGTTTTGTTTAGTATAACCAGTATTATAGAATTACATAAAATATTTTATAACTTGCTATATGTTTTGTATTACATTTATAGAAGGAAGGAGATCAGTTATATAATAATTTAATGTAGCTGGTTAATTTATATTATTGAAGAATTTACTAAAAGTTGTACTATTGTGAAATTGACTTAAAACTTTTTTTTTTTTTAATTTGTATAATATATTAATAAGACTATTGTGTAATGTACTAATGATTAGAATGTAAAATATTTGACTAGAGTTGACTAACCATTGTTAACTTACCGACAACATTTGCACGTCGAGAAAAATTCGACAAAAATATGTGAGACTATGTTAAACTGTATCAGCTTATTGTACCATATTTTCGCAAATAAAATTATATTATTATTATTATTATTATGGGCTATGTGGGATTTAACGTTCCGTCGTGCGATTACAGCACGTCTAGTATTTCTTTATTCACGTAAATGAGTATCTTTCCAGGGCCCCGATTCTCGTATCCCTATCTCTGTCCCGCTCAGGCGAGCGTCAACTCATGCAAGTGCGAGCGAACAGCCTGACGATCAAAAAGGCACGAAAATCGAAGCTGAGTAAGCCAAGCAGGAACGTTATCGAATGTCAACTTTATGGGCGCTGCCATATTTGTCGATTATGTAGGCCGTGTTCGGTGGCTTGTTATTTGACGCATGCGCTTGTAAATCCCCAATCAACGTTTATTTTCTATCATCTGTCAATTTTAATTTAAATGAATTGACGGGTAACAAAAAATAAAGGTTTTCAATTGGTGCTGTATGACACCTAGGCCGTGTTCGGTGGTTTATTTTTTTTCATTCGTAATGACGAATGCGTAGTGTCTGCCGGCCTCACTGTTCGCCGCCCGCGCCGTCCGTGTGTCACACAACGGTGCAGTGTCAGACGCGCGCGCTGTTCCGGTCTATTTGCAATTTTGCACGCCTAGCACTATACACATTGAAATTCAGCGCGCGGGCCGCCGCCGCCGCCGCGCCGGCCGAGCCTCACGTCCCCCGCCTGCCGCGCTCGTGATCACGAATTTGTTAGTGAGTGTGGCTTGACACTGCTCGTCGTAAAGAAGATCAAATTGTATGGCATCGCCTTAGTCACCACTGTTTTGCCATAGAGTATAGTTTACTTTACACGCACTCGGCCTGTAGTATTTTGTTTTAACAAATTTAAATTAATTGAAGACATAAATGAATGAAGGTGATATGTCGAAAAAAATGTTTACCCAGAAATTGAGTTCAAGAATACGTCGTAACGTATTAAGTTCATTAAACTAAGGAACTGTCTTTAAAATCAAAGTACTCAATACGTTTAAGCTCAATTTTCTGGGTAAACATTTTTTGCTACATATCACATTCGTTCATTCATTTTTATTGTAATTTACTAATTAATTGGTACTTATTTGGTGGTTAGCTACCACAAACAAGAGTTCCGTCCAAGAAATTCTTGGGCGACTCATCAAAATGAAGGTACTCACGAAAAATTTGCTCGATACTAATCAAGTGAAAACCATGTATGGGGGAACCCTGACTAGTATGTTTTTACGTGACTCTTGAATACTCAATTTGGCACCAAATTAATCCAATGAACCCATTCTCTTATAGCCGGATCAGTGGCATAGAACCATTTAGCTCGCACGTGCTCTAACCGATATCCGCGCGGGCAACCCCGCGGGTGGAAGTGTAGCAATAAAAAAATAAAACATTTAAACTCAAGTAGCGGGTGTTTCGTAGTTAATATGTAGTTATAAATTCCGTTTGCAATTTTAAACAGCAGTAAACCTTAACTCGTTAGTAATTAAGCACATAGTAACTATTAGAAAATATATTCCGATTAGTATATTAGGAATGCGAAATTAATTAACTACTTACTAGACTGGACAATATTAATTTAACAGAAATTAATATTGTCCAGTCTAGTATTTAAGCAGTTAGAGCGTCCGTGGCCTAGGAGGTAGACCGTTATCACATTCGAAAAGGTGCAGGACGCAGATTCAAGATGCCATCCCTATTTATCGCTTACGAAGTTCGAAAACAAAATGAATTTGACATAAGCTTCGCTAAATGACATACGAATTCGCTCGTCATTTAGCGAACCTTATGTCAAATCCCGTACATTTTGTTACGCGAACTTTACAAGAGATAATGGCGATGGCATCTTGAATCAGGGCCCAGGTTCGATTCCCCGGTTGAGGGATATTATACCAATTATACTTTTCCAGATCAGAAGATATGAATGGATGGAGATGTAGCAAAACTGTAATTTCGATAAAATTAAGGGTTCAAACTATCACTTAAGCATTTTAGAATACGTCGTAACGTATTAAGTAGATTAATCTAAAGATCCGTCTCTAGAATCGATATATTCTATACTTTATTACGTTACTACATAACTTTAATTTTTTTTTGTGACATATCACCTTCATCGATTAATTTATAAAATACTAGCTGTCCCGGCAAACTTCGTATTGCCTTATTAATTAATTGCTTGACATACTGACTGCAGCGCCACCTATCGGTTCCAATTGTAAATCTAAACCATTCTCGAATCTCCACGAACACACACAAAAAATTTCATCAAAATTGGTCCAGTCGTTTAGGAGGAGTTCAGTCACATACACACGCACACAAGAAATATATATATTAAGATAATCAGCAATTCAATCATGGAAATTGAATGTAAATAAAAAATATATATATTATCTAAAAGTACCTATTTACGTTTGTGGTTAAAGAATTTTGCCCACAATTAAAATAAATGTTAGAATTTTTCGTTTTGTATATTATTAATGAAACTTTTTACTTTCACGTACTTTCGTTTCGCGTGTAAACTTGTGCGGGTTCAAGGTTTGCACGGTGAATTCATTTACATGGTAAATTAAAGAAGAATAGCCGGTTTTTCGTTAACATCAGTCCATCTACGCAGGAGTTATAGAGCTCAAGTGTGTACGGAGTACACAAAAGCATTGTCTCTTCCGTCAGTCTCATAGTCGGAAGTCGGAACGAATAACGATTACCGATTCATCAGTCGCAGCACCGTCTATACACGCCCACGCATGGATCATCTTTCCTGACAATCAGATGATCAGCCTGCACTGTCCTAACCAAACTTGAAAAATATATAATGTTTCAACACGGGGACCTTTCCAATTCACGTTAAAAAAAATCTTTCTAGGTACAAGGATATGCAAATTCCTGTAACCGTACATTACGCCCCTCGATTACGTAACTTCGATGGCTTTCGAGTTTAAGGAATCCACTGTCACTTTGACGTCTGAACTTTTTAAAACACGATTTTAAAAAAACGTCAAAATGTTGACATTTTAACTTTTTAATCGAAAAAACATTCAATGTTTATCAAAGGAAGGCCGCCAAAGTTACGTTATCAGGGCCCTGGTTCAAGATGTCATCGCTATTATCACTTACAAAGTTCGATAACAAAATGTATGGTATTTGACATAAGCTTCGTTAAGTGACATACGAATTCGCTTGTCATTTACCGAACCTAGTCATAACCAAAATATTTTTGTTTTCGAACTTCGTAAGTGATAATAGCGATAGAATCAGGGCCTTCCAGCTAGGAATCGTCAATTAATAACGGTCGCAGTTTAATACCCGCACTCCGTCTGAGACAGAATAGTTTTACATCTACTTACAGTGCTTATTACACGGTACATTATAATAGTCTGATACAGATTAAATATTATAATGTATTGTAATATTCAAATGCAATCATGGGTGCAATTGGGTTATAGAATGAATATTCAATTTATTTACTTTTGGACTCATTACGAAGAATACCAAAAAGATGAGCAAAATCTATATAAGAATTAGGATAAGTTTTAAAACATATAAGTTTTAAGCAATTAAATCTCTTTCTCGCAAACAGATATTTGTAAGCGGATTGGTGTAATGTCTATGGAGGGTTGACAACGTCACGTCACAATCGGTTGTTCCCGTCTCGTTCGCACAATATGTTCAATAGTTTTATATCTTCATTATTTTTAAATGGTACATACTTAAATAACTTTAGTTTTACATTATTTGTTTACCACGGGGCTATAATAACATCAATTAAAAAAAACATTCAAAAGAGTAATTTATGAGTAGATAGGAATGATATTCTAAATAATAGATACGGATTTTTACTTAAATAGACCAGGGCTATTTAAATAAAGAACGTGGGCATTTGAAGACACTAAAAACAAAGGGTAGACATACTTGAGATCTAAAAAAAAGTCTCATAGAGGCTACCTGGAAAGTGGGAATTCGTATCAATGGTCTACCTACTAGACCACTGATGTTCTCAAATGTTTTTGGATTCTGTGGTCAAATAATAATTTAATTTAAAACGTATCAAAAATTCATACTTTAATAGTCTAGGTCCGTGCTAGTCTTCTTATCTTATATATAAAAATGAATTGCTGTTGTTTAGTCTCGCTAAAACTCGAGGACGGGTGAACCGATTCGGCTATTTTTAGACTTGAAATATTCGTGGAAGTCCAGGGGAGGTTTAAACTATTTGTATGCTCAACGAAGTGGGTACGGGTCAGCTAGTCTTATATAAAAATGAATAGTTGTTCGTTAGTATCGCTATCAATAACGGCTCAACCGATTTGGCTATTTTTGGTCTTAAAATATTCGTGGAAGTCCAGGGAATGTTTAAACGTTTTTTATTTTTTTTATACTCAACGAAGTGGGCACGGGTAAGCTAGAATTTTGTAAAAATTTGTCAAAATGATTCATTGAATAGTAATCATATTTATTATTTAGTTAGTAGAGCGAGAACTTAAAAATTAATAATGTATTTATATTTGAAAAGTAAAAGTGAATTATTTTTATTTGTACCCCTCGTTCAGATTATATAATTTATCCTATATTCGATTGGATAATATAACCTTACTTATTTACCGTTATATTTCCGGGACAACTATTATTAATTTAAATATAATATGTCCACTGTGTAATTACACACTTCACGTACGTTTCCATAATTGTATATTTGCGACAATTTACTATAAGAATAAATACATTTTATTAGTGTTTATGTAATATCATGAATGAGTCATCTTTTTCTAGGTTACATTATTATTTTTAAGTGTTTCTGAGGCCATCCAAAACATTCTGCATTAAGAGGAAACACTACGAATTTTTTATACAAAAATAGGGGTCTACGGGATTACTGTTTCCTCCCTAGATAATGCTGCTATAATAACAATTTTCTTCCTGAATATTCATGGATATTGTTTGTACGTCCCTATTTTTTTACTTTTTTAATAAATTAATTACTTAAAGAGATAGAGACGTACATAAACCTACAAAAAAAGGCCAGACTCTCCGCTATGTTTAAACATCTAGGAAACAGATTTGACTACAATAAACAACAAAATCAAAAAATAGGAACCTAGCTCATTTCTTTTATTAGCTAATAAAGAAAAAAATATTTAAATCGGTTAAGTTTTGGAGGAGGAAACAGGAATCCCTTAAACGTCGATTTCTGCTACTTTTAATAGGTAACTTCAATCCAAGTTGCAGTTGTCTCTATCGCGGTAGTGCTGGCTAGCTAAGGCACTGCGAGACAGCAATAGATTTTATAAATACCTATTTTGTATCTCCCTCAACCGTGTTGTTTCCTCTTAATTCCTTTCCATTTTGGCTCCGCTCAGGCGGCGAAGTTCAGGCGGTTGGCGTTCTTGCGGAACTCGGTCATGGCGTAGCGCTCCTTCATCTTGCGCACGCGCTTGCCGCCGCGCTTCTTGCGGCTCTGCTCGACCGGCTTCGGACCTTACGGCGCTAGTAATAGGGTAGACAGTACGTTACACTCACGTCGGCGAAGTTCAGGCGGTTGGCGTTCTTGCGGAACTCGGTCATGGCGTAGCGCTCCTTCATCTTGCGCACGCGCTTGCCGCCGCGCTTCTTGCGGCTCTGCTCGACCGGCTTCGGACCTTACGGCGCTAGTAATAGGGTAGACAGTACGTTACACTCACGTCGGCGAAGTTCAGGCGGTTGGCGTTCTTGCGGAACTCGGTCATGGCGTAGCGCTCCTTCATCTTGCGCACGCGCTTGCCGCCGCGCTTCTTGCGGCTCTGCTCGACCGGCTTCGGACCTTACGGCGCTAGTAATAGGGTAGACAGTACGTTACACTCACGTCGGCGAAGTTCAGGCGGTTGGCGTTCTTGCGGAACTCGGTCATGGCGTAGCGCTCCTTCATCTTACGCACGCGCTTGCCGCCGCGCTTCTTGCGGCTCTGCTCGATCGGCTTCGGTAGCGGCTTCACGAATTTCACTGGCGGCGGTTCCTGCACATAATATACAAGGTATATTGTGTGTAAAATACTTTAGGGAGTGTATGTGCCTATTATGTAGAGTTTACTGTGAAAGTACCAGCGCTGAAAGACTAACTTTTGACATTTATATTTGTATGAGAAAAGACGGTTAAGACCGTCCTTTCCGTCTTTGCCGTGGGTGTCAACCGTCTATCGTCCTGTTATCCGGGCCCTTAAAAACCCCTTTTTAAAAAAGATTTATTTAATGAAACTAGAAAATAGAAATAGTAAAGCGAAATAGTAGAATTTGGCACAACTGTTACGACTCGGGGTTAGGAATACAATGTGGTGTGTGAAAGAGGTCTGGACGGGCGGTCTGGGACGGAAGGTGTAGGATGATTATAGGAATGTGGGATCAGCAATATGGGAAAGCTAGGGTGAGCATAATCGCGTACAGGACAGGGATATAACAGTCCGTCATACCGTCGAAATGGGGAGGTGCTAATCTCCGACACCCACGGTTACAGTCTACGTATTATTTATAATCACAATCGAAAAAAGTTGATATTTAAATTTTGATCGTATTGCGATCACACGCCCTGTGATCCCTCCAGTTTTAATAACAACCAAGTTAAAAATTAAAAAAAAAACCCCGACTTAGCGTGTAACATTCCTATCACACCTAAAAAACGACCTGATGACCTTTAAGACCTGAACAGATTTCCACCAAACGTAGCTAAGAACACTCTCGACTGATATGCCTTTCAAACAAAAAAAACCGCAATAAAATCGGATCATCTGTTTGGAAACTACAATGCCACAGACAGACATACACATTTACACGGACACGTCAAACTTATAACACTCCGTCTTTTTGAGTCGGGGGTTAAAAAGTAACATAGGACTTAGGAGTAACATCTCACACCTGCAGTTTGTCCAGCTTCTTTTCGATCCCCTCCCGCAGCTGCCGGCCGATGTGGCCGTCCGTGCTCTCGTGGCATGCGTCCACACGCGCGGCAAGCGTCAGCTTCGTCGACACCAGCTTCGCCGCTTTGTATCTCAGCTCCTGTAAACATTGATGATACATAATACTAGCTATTCCGGACTTCAGAATAACATAGGGCACCAGACATAATATGTGTAATATAAAAGTATTATTTGATTTGTACATAATAATATTAATGTTTTGTTCAATAAATTTCGTCTTTGTTATTACAGTAATGCTTTAAAAATTTGTTAAAATATAAATCTATAATAGGTAGGTACTTATGTCTGGTACCCTGTGTTCTTCAAGAACTTAGCACAAGACCAGCTTGGCGTGGCGTGAAAGCGCCCATAGATATATATAATAAAAAGTGAACCTAGCATGGGATATGTCACAAAAAGAAGAATAAAATTTCTACTTACCGGTGTAGTGTCCTGAACTATTTGTGAGAAGTAAATGAACCCGGTGTGCGGTAAGGAGGCTGCCTGAGAGAAACCCGACAGTGTTTTCTTCTGCTGACCGAGAGGCAGCACATTACAGGCCGGCATTTTTGACAGTTTAGACAAACCTCCAGCAATACCTAAGATTTTGGCAGCCGTTGAGGCACCTGTGAAATGTTTTGAGGTTATTATTTGGCATAAAAATGCAAGTACTTTAACTTATATAAAGTGAACCTTGTTATGTGTCTAAATACTAGATGTTATATTTTCAATTAAGAATTTGTCACAATATCCACTTTATATTTCTAATTGATGGCAAACTGTTCATAAAACAGCTTGAGCAGATTGGCATATTAAAATGAGGAAGGAAGAAGTTTGGGGAGACTTTTGCTTAATAGCACACAGAGTTAGTTAATACATAATATTACTGTAATAGTAACTGTATAATTGCAAAAAATGGTGTAAATAAACTTACCAACAATTGCTGTTATGTTTGGTGCGATGAAGGTCATGCGACTCTCAACATATTCATATATTTTCGATTTGAAATTATTCAGCTCTCCGGCCATGTCGCATGCTTCATAGATCTCATTAAGTTCTATTTCTGATAACATTTTGCTGAAATGAGAAAATAGAAATTTACTCTTATTTCATATATTATTTAAAAACTAACTCATCAACTGTTACAAAAAACTATATTGACAGTAAAATTTTAATTTCTTTTAAATTTTATCTGTTTATTTTTTATAAACACTAGGGGCTTCCTAGAGCCAGCATAATAGACTTTTTAAATTTATTTTATATATTTGCAATGAAACTTACCCTTGTGTTGTAGAGGCCGTCACTGAGACTATCATAATGGTGGCCTGCGTTAGAAAACTTTGTAATATTTCATTGTTTTTGGCCTTGTCCAAATCATTTCCCAGCTCCTTCACTGTACGAATATACTCCAATGGTGTAACAATAAGAGACTCCAACTCCGGAAATCTCTTTTGATATTTGTCACGGACAAACCTGTGGATAATAGCTGAAAAATAATAAGTGATATTTGTAACAATACTAACCAAAATGCAGGGATTGCTTTTGGTGTATATGTAAAATGTAATATATATGAAAATTGGTTTATCTCAATGTTGTCTATAGTTATAAATATTTATTTGTATTTGTAATTGTACTTTACTGCCAGGACTGATTCCTGGCAGTAAAGTACAATTTATAAATATTTACCTATTTCTCCATCTATCTCCACTGCTATGTTATTTGCTTCCACAATCAGCTGATACTCCGGATCAGATTCCATTAAACCAGTAACTTCTATTTTATTACGATTGTTGCCATAATTGAGTTCAATTTCCTTTATAACCTAAAAAATTACAAAGTGTAGTTACAATTTAATTTGCCTATATTTACCAATAATTTTATGATGGTGGATGGGATGGTAGGTATAAAAAAATACTACAAAGGCTTGGTATTTAAACAAGAAGAAACTGCAGCTGTAACTGTCATTATATGGTGGTCGATTTTGTTTTCAAATTAAGGTATTTTAAAAATTTTACTTGGTATAGTCATAACAGAAGCCTTCATGATACTCTAAAGATACTTACCCTTACAAATCTTTCTGAATCTCTCAATTTGGCAAGTTCACGTATAGAAACATTTTTTATATCTTCCTCTTTAGGAATGACTGGGAATGGTACAGCAAATTCGTGAGCATCGCTGTTAGTTTTCTTTTCTATGATAGCTTCAAGTTCGGCATCATCATTTTCTTCTAAATCTGCTAAGAGTTCGTCGGCTAAAGACATGGTTTCTTCTTTTTCGTGAAGTTAAATGCTTCCTTAAAACTAAACAACACGATATTTTCTTTCTAATATATTGATATTATGTATTTTTCATTTGGGAAAACAAATTAAATTCTAAATATTTAGAAAAGTATTTCAGTCATTTTCAATACTTCGCACGATTTAATATTGTTATTCTTCTCCTTCTTTTAACTTTTTTTTTTTTGGCAACTTGATAATTTTATTACAATTATTATGTATGTTTATTTTCCAATGACTAGGGGCGATTTCACCAATGCAATTAATTAGGCGTATACGTTAACCTCGCTTTATATGTTTAAACGCGCTTAAAACTTGGAATTGCATTTCAGCAACAAAAACTGAACCCGTCTCTAGCTAAGCCAAGATTAAGCAAGCCGAGACGATCGCCTAATTTTCGTGGTTTAATTTTCACGAGCTAGTCACTATCATTATAATATTGTTTGTTTTCTTTACTATTAATTCCACATAAACCTAAAAATCGATCCTGTAACCTATTCATTGAATGGTTAAAATAGTTCCGCATTTAGATTTTTTATGGTTGCGCAAAATGTTCAATCTTGTATAACGGCTAGAGGGGAAATCGTCGCTAAGGCTAATCCATAAGTTGATCTAATCTCCAAAACTCTTTTCGGCCTTAACTGGACACATGCATTGTCTTAAGTTTAGAAACAAATTTAAAAAAAGTTATTGTTGACAACTGACATTTGACAGCTGACACACGGACTTTGTCTGTGGCCGACGGCCGTGCTCGTTTTGCCATCTTTGCTGAATCTTCCTGAATTAGTAAGTAAAGTCGAATTTAAATCTTAAATACGTTGACTGTACTGATTTTATTGAATACGTATTTGTTCTTTTATATTTTAGTTGCATCGGGACGCAACCTATATTCTAAATGGCGCTAAACCCGCAGTACGATGCTATCGGCAAAGGTTTTGTACAGCAATATTATACACTTTTCGATGATCCGGCACAGAGGGCGAATTTAGCAAATATGTACAATGTAAGTTTCAAAGTATTTATTACATTGAACAAAAACATCTTATATTTAAGTTAAAAAAAATCAAAACAACAATCAGAAAGGTTATCTTTTCCGTTCGCGGGTAAGTTGTCACTTGTCAGGTCATAACTATTTTCTTTTTTATTTGCACGGGAAATTTAAAATCTACATTTAGTAATTCGTAAATGAGAATTGATAAAAATACGTTAAAGTGAAAACTAACCACAGAACCATGTTGCACTCGTATAATCATTTATGTGGCGTCATTCTATCATCTTTTCATACTGTTACATTACTGTAGCTATAATTTTACAAAAGTATAATCTTTACGTGTCTTTTATAGGTCGAATCGTCGTTTATGACTTTCGAAGGTGTTCAAATCCAAGGTGCACCTAAAATTATGGAAAAATTAAATGTAAGTATTGTCTTGTCTTCTATGTTCCAGATAAACCATGGCTATGGTTGTATGGTGGCTTGTTATAATCTAACCCATAAACACGCCCGTCTATGACATAACCATAGCATAGTCAGTGATGTAAATTGGCCCTTACAATTTATAATGATTATTGTTTGCTACTATGAATCCATAGACTATATTCTACAGTCGGCAGTGTTAAAATTGCATATTTTTACTATGAAAGTTTTTCATTTGATGATTAAATATGTTAATTATTGTTATAAAATGTATCCGATAATGAAGTAACATCCTTCAATAGTGTGGTGAAAGTATTAATAAGTGTGCATAATAAGTAAGTATGTCAAAATTTAGGTGAATTTGGTTTGTTTACATTTAGATTAAATTTAAAAGAGACATACTATAGTAGCAGATAATCTTTATAACCTATGGTACAACTCTTTGTCATAATATCCAGTTTATTGTTTTATGTAAAGTTATTATAAAAGGTTTTCACTGTATTAATTCTGAGTGTACAAAATTCATCATAACACATTATATTTAGTTCTTTTTTGTTTCAGGGCCTTGCATTTCAAAAAATTGGTAGACTAATAACATCAGTTGATTCACAACCAATGTTTGACGGTGGAGTTCTAATAAATGTCCTCGGTAGATTGCAGGTCAGTATAATTAAGTTTCAAACTTTGAAATATATACTGTATAACTATGTTAATCTTTTGGGAAGTTTAGTTTGAACTGAAATGTGATGTTTACCAAGATATATAATTTGTTATGGTCTTTAATTGTTAGTTATCTTTTTATATTCTACTTGATTATTAAATGTAGCTGTTAAATACAGACTGACGAGGACCCGCCACATGCATACTTCCAAACCTTTATATTGAAGCCAATAGGGAACTCTTTCTATGTAGAACATGACATGTTCAGACTCGCCCTACATGATATGTAATTGTAATCTTCAGGAGACAAAGTAAGCACAATATATGTATATGTGCACTGTAAATAATATCCCTGCATAATTAATAGTTTAATGCGGTGTTTTTCAACTTTTGTATCTCTCTCAGAAATATGATGAAAAACCCCTATTTAATCATTTATTTGAATTATTTAAATCCCTAGACATAATAATAATGAAGAGACTTATGCCTGGTTTCTGAGGTGAATTATTGGTCTTTTTTTGCATTTGTGTTTTTTAAATAAAAAATAATTATTTTCCGAGTTAAATTATTCTAAAGTTCCAATTTACTTCTAAACAATATTAAAACAATTCACCCTATTTGAAAAAGAATTCATCTAGTGACCACTAGATGGATCTATCGGGATTCTGTGCCAAATAAAAATTGTTTATCTTAAGATAATCTTTAGAAACAGGGCATTAGACATCCTTTGTTAATTATTTTTAAACCACCACATTGAAAGACACTGATAATAACCAAATATATGACTTATAACATATTAATGTTATTTCTATAACGCAATTGCTTTTTCTCATTATTTATATGATTAATTTCACTACTTATAAGTTTTGGTTTATATATCTATATGCACTTCCCTAATTATAAATAATAATATTGATTTTATATTTGCATGTAAGCTTGAGTCTAATAAACAATTTTAGAGTGGACTGGCTTCAATAGATGTAGATGAAATCGCCCCTTTTTAATGTTTTACATCTGCTAGATATTCCATGCATTGTACCACATAATATTTACTCATAAAAAAACAATATTCTTTTTGGATGCGACTTTCGTTTTCCACCCTTATCTTAACCTACTTATTAAAAATCTATCAGCATACTATCAGCATCTAAACAGAGATTACTTTGTGAGAAATGCTGTTAATAATTAAATTTTAATATTGCTTGCATAAAGAAGAAAAAGTTAAAGCATTACTTTCATGATTATTGTTTATATTTTTCTATACAGTAATACAGAGCTAGACTTTATTTATTTCAAAAATAAGTCAAAGTTTATATACAAAAGATCTCTTTAACATGTTTAAAGGTGTGTAGTATTATGAATGAAACAAATGACTGGCATTATTTATTAATAGCAGCCAATATGTTATCGCTTGTTTACTTTGATAACCATTATCATTCAAATATAAACTGTCAAAGTAGATAAAATTAAGACATTTGCAAAAGAATTGTATATTATATAGTACTAGCCCTACTACTTGCCCGCGGCTTTGTGTGGTATTATGGTTGTAGGAAAAACTTATTTAGTGTATAACTTTATATGTTTCATTACTATCTAGTATCTATGTGGAGGTGTCCACACCATCTATACAGCATAGAAATGTAAATTTCTAGTATCTTACATCAAACATACGACTTTCACACAAACTTCTAACCCCTATAAAAATAAAAAAAACTACACGCAAAGGGTAGTTTAGTATAGTTTTGTATTTTTTTTTCTTTGCGGATGTCTATACCCTATAAGAATCACCAAAACGGTATGGGAGCTATTATATCTCATCTTCCTGTATGCACCCTTTCATACTAACAAATATCGAAATAACTCAAAAAATATTTTTTTTCTGACATTTTTTAACAATATACCATTGGCAATAAACCTCAACTCCTTTCTTTTATTTTATAAATATAATCAATTTTCATTTTCAGTGTGACGAGGATCCCCCACATCCATACATGCAGACATTCGTTTTGAAACCACTCGGAGACTCGTTTTTCGTTCAACATGACATCTTCCGTCTCGGCATCCACGATACAGTGTAAATGGGACAGACTACATGCTCACATGCATTTGTTTTGGTTATCTAGGTGTAAGCTCACGAACAATGCCTTTGAAAAGATAAAACGTAACGACCGCCATACTGCTAATAAAAAAACATAAGCTTAAGTA